>OW626790.1:16995967-18245967 GCA_939628115.1 Tribolium freemani
TTCAAATCGATATTTTCGTCATCCGAATTCGTGTGAACTGAGACAATTTCACACCGTTGTTTCTCACAGTGGGGACAATCATTCTTTTGTGGCAAATCTTTCTTGAGAAATTTTTTCCGCCGTTTGCGACTTTTACGCAAAATGAGCCGATCCAAAGAAATGAACCTGAGCCGGCCTTTACTACGTAACGAATTAATGCGTTTGAAGTTAAACTGATGCGATTTGAGCCCAAAATTGAATTTTTTACGCTTTGTTACTTTACTCCTCAACTTGAAACCTTCGACAATCTTGCGAACAGAGTCCTCAAAATCAACGAATTCGCAGAATTTGGACTTTGGGGGCAATGGTAAATACTTATTGGGCGATTCTTTTTTCTTCTTTGACTCAAAAATATTCAACTCTTCGAACGACTTGAGGGTGGGGAAGGTGTTTACGTCGTTTTCTGAACACGTTTTTTGGTGGTTTTGGACTAAATTCCTGACTCGCTTCGACCGTCTGTTCCCGAACAACAATTTCTTCTGTTTCGTTTCGCCAGGTTTCATTAGCTGCAAGTAACTGCAAAGCTCCTTTTTCTGGCTCTCTGGGCTCAGGGGAGTTTCAAAATTGTTTAAATTACCATTGACTTTCGCACATTCCTGGCTTTTTTTCTCGTCATTCAGAGCCGCTTTTTTCGCCTGTTCCATGTAAGAAAACAAGGGAGTGACTCTCGTAAAACATGACTTGGGCAAATTTATTGTGATTTTCTCGCTTTTGTCGAAATCATATCGGATACAAACACTTTTATTATTATTAGGGGCCCCCAAATCCTCGTACTTGGACGTATCTATCCATTCTTTGACTTTTTCGTAATGACTGGGGGTGTTATCAGAATCCAAGACCTTGGACGTGCGTTTGGCACCTTTCTGGCCGTCCCAACTCACCGGAACTCGGTGTATTTCCGAGCTTAGGGTTAGAACAGTCACAGGAGAATCGGTGTTTTTGGGGGAAGCGTTCAGCGATGCACTCGAGAGGGAAATAACGCTTGCCATTACGAAAGTTTTGCTAACGCACTTAATTTAATTATTTAGCACACATTTGTACACCTGACTTTGGGGGGACGCTACAACCCCCCAAAAACTTCAAATAATCAAAAAATAGCAAGGGGGCTTGTTTGACGCTTTGGTGATTTTTCTGCGACAGCAGCGCCACCAAACAAACACGTTCCTCGCCAAAACGCCCGATTAACACACATTAAAAATGCAAAACGTAATCAAACGACTCAAAAACGTGAATTGGGGCGTGTGTGTGATAATTACGATAAGTTTTTATTTTGTGAAATGTTTTTTGCCACCGGTTGGTAATGTCACGTAATGTCAAAATCCCTAAACCGCGAAATATTGCAAATGGCCGCCGATTTATTGACGTTTTTCTAAACTTGTCAGTTTCATTAAGTAACGGCCAGTTTTTGGTAAGTTTGTCGTTTGTTGTGGAACTGGACCATGGACGAGTTGCAAAACTACCGCCTGCAACTGCAACAAGTCGAAGCCGCGCTCCTGAGCGACCCCGACAACAAAGAGCTGCAGAAGCTCAAAGTGGACTTGGAGGAAGTGATCGAGTTGTCTCTCGATTTGAAGAACAAGGCAGATGAGGCGGCAAATCAGCCCGAGTACACCGAGCCGATTGGGGTGCCTGAAGAGGACGAGATAACTAAGTCGCTCCTGGCCGTTGAGCAGTTCGTTGCTCGTAACAAGTCCAAGAAAATTTGGCGTATTGGTGACACCTGTCTCGCGAAATGGAACGATAACGGTCAATATTACGAAGCCCGGATCGATGCTATCCATCCGGACGGACAGGTAAATGTGACTTTTGAAGCGTATAAAAATCGGGGGGTTTCTACCTTAGCGGAAATTAAAGAATTCACAGGAGCGAAACGAGTTCTGACTGAAGCTGAACGCTTGAAACGCATCAAAATGATGAATAACCGCGAATATCTCAAAAAGAAGAAGCTGAAGAAGCAGCAGAGATTCAAAGTGTTGGAGGAGGAGAGAGAGGTTGAGAAGAACAAGTGGCTGGCTTTTACCAATAAAGCCGTGAAAAACAAAAAAAGCGGACTCACTAATAAGAGTATTTTTGCCTCGCCTGATTCGGTGAATGGACGTGTGGGGATTGGCACTTGTGGGATAAGTGGCAAGCCAATGACTGAGTTCACAACAGCCGAAAAGTGGAGGAAAGGAGTTTAATTTACTTTAACCAACCATTTTTTTAATTAAATAAGATTGTATCAATTAATTATTGTAAATAAATATTTCACACGAGTTGTTCTTAATTAACAGGCGCAACTGTTGTCAATGGTAGCCAAGCCATTTTTCCCCAAATTGACTTCTTGTAGTTCACTGTTACTCCGCGGTTCCTCACAAACGACCAAACTTTCGGTAATACGCTTAAATAACTGTTTAATGTTCAGGCCAACTTTTGCGCTAGTCTCTACGAAAGTAACATTCAGTTCTTTGGCTTTTTCTTCGCCCTCTTCTGGACTGACTTGTCTCAAGTCCTTCAAGTCGACTTTGTTGCCGACCAGAAACACAATAACGGAGTCTCCGCGTTCCATTCGTACGTCGTTAATCCATTTTGTGGTTTGGTGGAATGTTTCGATGTTGGTTACGTCAAAGACCACCACAGCCACTGAAGAGTCTCTTATGTAGGCTGGAATTAAAGAGCGGAAGCGCTCCTGACCGGCCGTGTCCCACAGTTGCAAACGCACGGTTTTGTCGGTTAAATACATTGTTTTTGATAGAAAATCTATACCGACTGTTGCCTGATAAGCGGTGTCGAAGCTGTCATACATGAATTTTGTTATAATCGAAGTTTTTCCAACGCTTTGTTCGCCCAGAAAAACCAGCTTGTATTTTTGTAAACTGGGGTTGTAGTCTTGCGAGATTGAAAACTTTGTCATTTTGACAAAGAAATACAAAACATTGTCGGTGGCTTACTTTGTTTTTAATTAATTGAAAAAATACATCGCACAATCATTAGGTAATCAGTTGAAATAATTATTTATTAAAGCCCGGTTACAGAGGCATTTTTATTTTTTTACTTAAAAAATTCATAACTCGAAAATTAAAAGTCGCAGAGCAAAACGGTTTGTTCCATTGAATTCTGCGGCTCATTCTGCGTATAATACCACAATTTTTACATCACTAGCTTACTCTAGAATTTATTTAAAACCTTATTTTATATTGAAAAATGGTGGATGCGCCGAATTATTTATTAAAAAATTGTAACTCCAAAACTAAAAGTCGTAAAGCAAAACGGTTTATTCCAGTGAATTCTGCAGCTCATTTTGCGTATTATACCAACTTTTGTCAAGATTTGAAATTTCGAATTTTTTTGCTTAAAATTACGATAGCCATTTCATACAGGGACATTTTTTTAACTCTGAACATAGCCCTATGTTTAATCTGAAAAAAATCATATCAAAGCATTGATCTAATTTACGTTACCAACGATACGTAAAGGTAATTATTTGATGTCGAGTTATTTGAACCAAATTGAAGTGATTTCGAATATTTGTTAAAGTAATTTATCATTCCTTACATATTGCTATTACCTGATGATTAATACATTTCATAAAAATTAATCTTTCTTTACTTAAATTATCTTGGAAGATTTAATTGACAAGTTGAAAATTTTGACAGCCCGTAGAATAATTAGTTGCATAGCAATACTCGCAATGCTTTGATCTGTTTTTTTTTTTCAGATTGAACATAGGGCTATGTTCAGAGTTAAAAAAATGTCCTTGTATAAAATTACTTAATTCTTCAACAAAAAATTCATATTTCGAAAACTAAAAGTCGTAGAGTAAAACGGTTTGTTCCATTGAATTCTGCCGTTCATTTTGCATATTATACCAGCGTTTCTCAAGATTTAAAATTTGAATCTTTTTGCTTAAAATTGCGATAGCCATTTCATATAAAATTACTTAATTCTTCAACAAAAAATTCATAACTCGAAAATTAAAAGTCGCAGAGCAAAATGATTTGTTCCATTGAATTCTGCGGCTCATTTTGCGTATTATACCAACTTTTGTCAAGATTTAAAATTTCGAATTTTTTTGCTTAAAATTACGATAGCCATTTCATATAAAATTACTTAATTCTTCAACAAAAAATTCATATCTTGAAAACTAAAAGTCGTAGAGCAAAACGGTTTGTTCCAGTGAATTCTGCGGCTCATTTTGCTTATTATACCAGCTTTTCTCAAGATTTAACATTTTGAATTTTTTTGCCTACAATTTTAGTGGTCGTCACTTCCCATCACAAAAATTTAAAAAACCCGGAACCATTAGACGTAACCTCATTAAGTTTATTATCGTTGTAAAGCTCTTTTAATTATCTATCTTGTTAAAAAAAGATCATTGTTTTCGAGAAAATTACAAACCAAAGTAAAAATAGGTAAAATTAAAAAAAATTCATAACTTAAAAAGTATTGGGAATTTGGAGATTTTCTTGACGCTTCCCTGGATCTTTTTACATAGGTTTACATCAAAATAGTTCCACTTTTTCGAATAGTTTCAGTCTCGGTTTTGCCACAAAATAAATAATTGAAAAACTTCCGAATGAGTTAAATATGATAAAAACGCAAAACAGGTTATGAAAGTTATAAGAATAAAACAAATTTTAAGTAAATAAATATATTTATAACATCTTAGCCCACATATACAGTTGATTATTTGGTCAAAACATTTTAACGATTTGAAAGATACCTTTCCAATCTGTTTTACTCGTATTATTTAACATGCAATACATTTTTTATTTATCTTCTATTAGTAACAACATCCAGTTTATAACCAACATCTAAGAACGTTTAAACAAAGCCATTTAATTTGGTAAAATATACAAATCAAGTGTTGATAGTCTATAGAAGAGATGGAAAAAGATAATAGTGATCTTTTACCCGGAATGAGATTATAGTGATAAAATTTTGCAAGCAAGTGTTATAAACTACACACAAAGTGAATCAAATGAAATTAAGCACACGAAATCCATTTTAATCATACAAACTGGAACCACCATAAATATATAAACAAATATTGCACGAGAGTTACATTGCTTTTCAATTGGCGAATTTATTATTTTGTTTCACAATAGACTGAAAATTACCAACGAATTGCTCCAGTAAATATTACAATACAACACCTTTTTGGACACATATAAGCTCCTTATAAAATAAAACGAATTAATTCAAGCCACTGTTGCGCCTCAACACTAGGATGTCTAGGTATATATTTCAGGTGGTATAAATTTTTGACCAAAGGTATGAGAGGTAAGACGTTACTCGAAAATAACCAACAAACATTTGATATGGATAAATTCAACAACAAATATCGTCATGCAGTGTGTGCGTCAAGGATTGTCAAAAATCGACGAAATATCACAAGATTAAATGAACGTTGATCTGCATGAAAATATTGCTAAACCAGCAGGCCACGGCCTTTTGGCTCACTCCTTGGGGGTGACCTTCTTGAGCACGATGGTGAAGGTGAAGGTGTGTGCGGGGGAGGACTGGGGGGTGGAGGAGGGCGACGACGACGACACCGTCACCGTGGGCGGATGGGGGTAGTGATGGGGGGAGGGGGTCAAGGGGGGTGGAGGAGGAGGTTGTGGCGCGACAGTGGCCGTATGTTAGTTGGAGGAATGCTTGCCGTCTGAGGACGCCAGCTCGCTGGAGCCGCTGCTGCTCAACGTGGTGTTGGAGCCGTAGGGGTCCAATGAGCTCTGCACCGACATGGAGCGGCCCTGTGCCTGGCGTCTTACTCGGTTGGGTGACAGTTTTCCGGGGTCGACACTTGCCGGGTCTGCCTGCAACACATAGTGCTTGACCATTTTGGGGGGCTGGCACAGGCAAAGCAAGCGCTGCCATGCACCAGGAGTCAAACAACAAAGCAAAACGATTTTGGTCTCTCGAAGGAAATCAACACAATTAACCCTTTCTTTCCCCAAATTATTTTCAGAATTAAAAAAATATATTTTTTTGCACATTTGACATAAATATGAGTTAAAATGATGGGGAAAAAAAATAATAATTTTTTAAATATTTTTTTTATAATAATTTTGCTTTGATGCCATATGGAATCATTGGGAGAAAAAGATATATTTTTTTAATAAACAAACATTTTGTTTTACTTCAAACAATTAAGACATACAGCAACAAGGGCGGATACAGGGGGCCATAGCCCCCCCCCCCAACACCAAATTTAATTTTTTTATAAATAATATAAAAGCTTAATAAACAAATGTTTTTTAAATAATCACATTAATGATAATAGTATATTATAAAACAAGTTTCATAAGACCACTCTTGAAGCACGAATTCAGTTTCAACAACGAGTGACGTTAGCCACGAGTTTTTTGAAAGAATGAGTGCTTCAAGGTCTGATGAAACGAGTTTTTTTTGTAATTTGCCCCTTTCTGTTGATTTTAAACAAAAATTGTTATTTTAATTTTTAATCGACTTAGGGATTTTTGTGACGGTTGGTAATGTCTCAATTTTAAAAGTGAAAAATTGATTTAAAATTTTTGTTTTATTTAAATTCTGCCAAAAACACGAGTATGAATAATAATGAAGGTAATCTTGCATGAACGCTCCCTGAAATTTCTGAAATTGACAAAAACACGGTCGCAAATTTGCTTCCTGCCAACCTAAAAATTTCCGTAAAATGTTCCGTGAAATTATGACTATAATGACATCGGGCTTGATGACGTTGCGTGCTTTTATGTGCCCATTAAAGCATCAAAATGGCGGCAAATTACAAAAAAGTTTTTTTAATGCACATTTTTTAATAAATAAATACATAATTTTTTGTTTAGTTTCAGTATAAGGAAAGTTACCTCTTTGGTGTTTTTTAGACTATCACTTAAAAAATCACAATTTTCTGGCAACATTTCGTCTTAATTTAATCTTCTTCAATTCGTTTATAAAAAACAATTGACGGCCTAAAGAAAATTAAATTAACATCGAAACGTTTCTAGAAAATTGCATTTTTTAAGATGATAGCCAAAAAATACCAAACACCTTTCCTCACATTGAAAATAAATTATTATCACTTAATAAAATATTATGCGAAGATTCTCGAAAAGTATAACAAGAAAGTTGCTTAGAAATTTTTTTACGTCCAGAATTTTTTATTACTTAAACTTACTTAAACAACTGTATGTAAATTAACATTGCCTGTTGTATTTTATGTTGTAGTTTTTTTTTAATAATTAACAAGAGTGTGTTGTTTTTGTCAATGAGAACTAATTATTTCAAAAACTTAGCGAAACCGACTAATAAAAAAACGTTATAATCAACAACTATCCAAAATATCCAAAAAATGCACAACATATAGGGTGTTTTATTTGAGAAAATATAAATTTGCATTGTAAATTTTTTTGGAAAAAAGTTTTTTGGGCGTAAATGTGCAAATTTATTTAAATATGTTTTTAAAATATCAAAAGTTTCATTTAATAGCTTTACCATTCTAAAAATTTTTGGAAGCCCCCTCCCCCAAAATTAATTTCTGGATCCGCCCCTGTACAGCAAATGAAAACAAAACAAATTTTTTATTATTATTAGATAATAAAATTTCAAAATAAGAACAATTTAAACATTTACTTGGGAATATGAAACTCTTTAAAACAGTTTCTATCTTTAGTTAGGCATAGTGGCATGTTGCATGTCTCACATGACATTTGTGTAAATGTTTTTCTTCTAAAAAAAAAAAATTCATGATAAGAAAAAAAAATTATATCCTAAATTCCCACTGACTCCATATGGCATCAACAATTAAAATAGGGGTAAGTGGTTCAAGTTTACGTATTGCGCCGACTGCAACATACTACCAAGGAAGACTACTTTCAAAAAACACGAAAACATTTTTCTTTTATACATATTCACTTAATTACCTTTTCTGGGAATATACAAAATCTGAAAAAATCACAAACAGCGCACACTGCAAAAATGATGACAAAATGCCTCACTCTCCCGCTATTCAAGACATCAATTTTTTTTTAAGACACCTATTGGTGTAAAGAAATAACATACTTATAACATCCGAAACAGAAACTTATAATCGTAGGCAATACAGAAGTCTGCAATAGACCTATGACTCCAAATGGCATCACCGGGAAAGAAAGGGTTAACAGAATCAACGGTGTGAACGTAATTATAAGATAATTTTTTGATTTAAAGCACGGCCGAAAAAAATTATTCTGGCCCTGACTTAAGAGCGTGCTAAACTGAAAAATTCGTCGCTAAAGCAGTCATGAGCACTGCTTTGACGGGCGACTGTTAGAAACTTTGAAAGACGCTTGTAAAACTACAGAATGTAAATTTTCTAGCAGATTCTCGAGGCATTTTTGGTTTTTCCTCACTAAAAAATTCGTTACCCGAAAACTAAAAGTCGTAGAGGAAAACGGTTTATTCCAATGAATTCTGGGGCACATTTTGTGTATTAATTATGCCACTATTTTTACAACACTAGCTTACTTTAGAATTTATTTAAAAATTATCTCATTTTGAAAAATGGTGGATTAAGGTACTGGATGCTGTCGTGGACAGAGGTACTGCCATCATATGATTTTGACAATGACAGCGGCTTTTTGACCTTGACAAAATGTCAAAAAAGTGTCAAGTTTTGAAAGTTTTAAGGCCAGTGTTATCCTAAAATATCAATTTTTGACAATATAGTCGATTTGACAAGGAAAATTTTCAAGGTCAAAAAGCCGCTGTCATTGTCAAAATCATATGATGGCAGTACCTCTGTCCATGACAGCATCCAATACCTTATGGTGGATGCGCCGAATTATTTATTAAAAAATTTATAACCCAAAAACTGAAAGTCGTAGAGCAAAATGGTTTGTTCTAGTGAATTCTGCGGCTCATTTCGCGTATTATGCCAGCTTTTCTCAAGATTAAAATTTTGAATTTTTTGCTTAAAATTACAATAGCCATTTAATAGAAAATTACTTAATTCTTCGACAAAAAAATTCATATCTTAAAAACTAAAAGTCATAGAGCAAAACGGTTTGTTTCAATAAATTCTGCGGCTCATTCTACGTATTATACAAGCTTTTCTCAAGATTTAAAATTATGAATTTTTTTCCTTTAAATTAGGATAGCCATTTCATAGAAAATTATTAGTTAATTCTTCGACAAAAAATTCATATCTCAAAAACTAAAAGTTGTAGAGCAAAACGGTCTGTTCCAATGAATTCTGCAGCTTATTTTGCGTATTATATCAACTTTTCTCAAGATTTAAATTTTGAATTTTTTTGCTTAAAATTACGGTAGCCATTTTACAAAAAATTACTTAATTCTTCGACACAAAAATTCATATCTCAAAAACTAAAAGTCATAGAGCAAAACGGTTTGTTCCAGTGAATTCTGCGGCTCATTTTGCGTATTATACCAGCTTTTCTCAAGATTTAAATTTTGAAATTTTTTGCTTAAAATTACGGTAGCCATTTCACAGAAAATTACTTAATTCTTCAACAAAAAATTCATATCTCGAAAACTAAAAGTTGTAGAGCAAAACGATTTGTTCCATTAAATTCTACGGCTCATTTTTCGTATTGTACCACCATTTTTACAACACTAATTTACTCTAGAACTTATTTAAAAGCTCATTTTATTTTGAAAAATGGCGAAAGCGCCGAATTATTTATTAAAATATTTATAACTCAAAAACTAAAAGTTGTAGAGCAAAACGGTTTGTTTAAGTGAAATCTGCGGATAATTCTACGTATTATACCCGCTTCTCACAAGACTATTTTTTTATCTTTGTTGCCTAAAGCTTTAGGTACATTCACAAAATAAAAATAAATGGTTTTTTTTAAATTCGCTCTAGCAAAGTTTTATGGACTTTTCTTTACAACTCTCTCGAGTTGTCTCTGAGATATTAGTCAATTTGAATATCTATTCCATTTAGATTCCATGGCTGTAAGTGCATTAATTAACGTTATTTTTGCCCCAACTTATCGCTGGTGTATTAAGACTTTTATTATTATACACTAATTCACTAACAATTTTTTCACAATAAAAATATGCCGATAATGCAATTCATTTTTACAATTACTAGCAACATCATCAAATCGAATTAAAAAAAAACTTAGGTCCACATTCAGTAAATTTGTTAACAGTCGATTATTTTAATTTTATAATTGGCCTAAATACTATGATAGAAAAAGAAGATAAAATTGAGACATTTTGACGCAGCACTGGTGTTTTTAATTTTCTTGTGCGAAATCTGGGAACGAATTATTGTTTTCCCTATACCTATCAGAATTTCAGTTTAGCACGCTCTCAAAGAAACAGAAGCAATTTGAAAAAAATTGCCGTGGTTCACGTTACGTACCTGGATTAAGGCCACATTAAAAAAAAGCTTAACACAAAATAAAATAAACCGGGAGGAGGGTTGGGTTAATTCGGGGTAGTAAATACGTACTGTGCAAATTGGCAAATGGTGCAAATAATTAGATCCCACCAATGCAACAAGTGAAACGAAATAAGTAAATAATCCGATAAAGCTGCATATGCCGCACAAAAACCTAAATTTTGGGTACTGCACCTGATATGCTAGCGCATTCATTATAATGTTGTAGGGCACCAAGCCTAAGGGGTGAATCTCCCTCATTAGGACATTTGCCGGTATCTTATGGAACTGAATGTACTCTAAGAAGTTACCTATCACGTCCTTCAGGCTGGTGCTGGGGTTGTTATCACAATATTTTTTACCTGTTTTCACAAAAATCAATTGATAATTCACAAAATACCACATTAAGGTACCCCACATAAGTGCCGCTTGAAACTTTGTAAATTCGTCAGCGTGTAGCTCATCTCTAGCCAAAATCAGTCTGACAACGTGTTGGGGTAGAAGAGTAAAGGAACCCAAATTGAGGACCTCGTTGCCGTGTTCGTCCACAAATTCTAAAACCTTGACCGAGAAAATTAAACGCTTCCAAAAAATTTAACATACTTTTTGGACCAAAGACTTGGTGCATTTGTATTGAATGTAGCGCTCAGCTGAGGCCAAAAGGGCACAAACCGTATCCACGTTTATGCAACATTGGACGAAACCTGAATGTTGTTAAAAGTATATTCAAAAAATAATGATTTTGCTACTAACCTGCACAAGCTCTTCGTAGTTCGTCTAGACCATAATAATCGGCCGCATTCATCACACCTGTTTGGTTTAGTTTTAGTAAAAAAATTTCCTACCACCAACAAACTCACCCAATAATGTGCGAGGTTGAAGGGTCACACACCCAGTATGGATATACTCAATCAACTGTCTGAAAACATCCGGCTCGAACTCTTCGATAATAAGAGTCTGGTGCTGTTGTGATGGCGGCTAAATGTTTGAAAAAATGTGATCACAACATGCAAATCAATAATTGAAATCAAAATTTGTTTAATCGTGGTGTTGGTCTACCCTCTAACCATGCAAATCAATTGATTACTCGAAAAACCATGCCAATTATCTTAAACTCTATCACTAGGGTGTTAAACTATCGGTTAGGTGCTTGAAAATCAGGCATTCAGACAGACAGACGGAAAGTTATGGAAGAGGACGTGTTTGCGGATTACCTCTTGGATAGGGGCCAGCTGCTGGGTGAACCCTCTCTATATACAAACCACGATATTAAAAAAATTTTCCCCGATTGATCTAATTTTGCAACTTAAGTTTGTACAAAGTGGGCGACTTTACCTGCTGTGAAGCGTTCTGGAGGTTGAGGAGAGGTTCAGACGAGCGTTTGAGGAACAGTCGGAGTTTGTTTTCACGTGGTGGAGGTTCCTTCTTGCGTTGGGGGCTAGGGGCCTGGAAAAAAATGATAATTATTGAAAAAACTTGTTGGTTTCTGAGACTCAATATTGATATATGAAGAGGTTATAAATAAAAGGAGTCTATATTGAAATATCCATTTAATTACGTTTCAAGGGTATAATTTCCCTTTTCTTCAGATTAAAATTTTCAATGTTTTGACAATGTCAATATCCAAACCGACATATATAAGATAGGTAATTGCTATAAAGATATAATAAAAAATAAAAAATAATAATCGTCGTCGCTAATCAATTAATTATTCTTTTATATTATGTTAATTTGTCCCATATACCAATTTTTATTTGTTGAGTGTTGTTTGTTACATTTTTTACATTTTAATTTGTTTATTGACTATATTGTTATCTCAAAGTATCTTTAAAATCATGTTAGGCCATTTTATTTATACAATCTGTTATGTATACCTGTTAGATTTTATTTCAATTGACGATAATATAAAATATTTTTATTGTTATTTATATTTGTATTGTTTTTCGCTGCATTTGGGTGGTGGAATGATGACACCGCCCCCTCTCTTCTTTCTAATATTTGACCGTTCAACCTTCAACTCTCAGTCTTCCTTCCACCACTCAAAGTGTCTCATAGTCTTTAGGTATGTTTATTAAATTATTATATTTGAAAGTTAATTTATTGTTTGTAGACAAATTTTAATCTGAAAAAAAGGGAAATTGTACCCTTGAAACGTAATTAAATGGATACTTCAATATAGACTCCTTTTATTTATTACCTCTTCATATATCGATAATTATTGATTTTTATGAGATACAGGGTATCCCAGCGATGTGAAAAAGTCCTTTAAATGTTAGAAAGTTAGTAGTTGTTGACGAAAGCCGCAAATACTAACCCCCTGACTCACCTAAAATTATTTTCAAGTACCTATACAGAGCGTTTCCGAAATTAGCTACAATACAAACTTATGTTTTTTCTTAATGGAACACCTTATATTTTTTTGCATTTTTGGATGTAGTTTTTAACACTGATGCTTTTAAGCTAAATTGTTATTGGTCGATTTTGCTTTGTTTTTGAAATAATTTTTTTTTTACAAAAACACGCTTTAAAAAAAATATTACATAAAAACTAAGAATCTTAGAAAAGTAGGACTTTCGCACCACTTTAAAGAAAAAAGTTCAAACATAAAGGATATATATTTTTTAGCTTACTGTAGTCAAGAAGATAAAAAAATGAAAAAGTTTGTTGCAAGTTGAATAACTTGAAAATTGTAATGAAACACCCAATTTTTTATTTTTGCATCTAAAAGACCTTTAAGTTGTCTCTCTAAAAGCATTGACAGTTAAGTGTTTCTTGTTGATGACTTGAAAGCTATTTAACTTTAAACATTCAAAAAAAGTAATCGAAAAGTTAAATTTTCAGCTAATAATAATAACTTCAATGTTACCCTTAGGGTCGGTTTCACCAACGTTGGTTAAATTTAATGAACAGTTAAAAACAATCGTTACTATGATTATAATAATTGTTTCTAAGGAATTATTTTACTAATAAATTTAACTGAGGTTGGTGAAACCGACCCTTAGGCCATTATTCGTCATTTACGACAGTGAAATAACAAAAATTTTAATATTGTTGCTGAATTTTTAAATGGTTATGGTATGGTTTTCTATGGTAACAATGCTCATGAGTAATGTGCATTGTTGCTAGGGCCGGATTATAATTGTGGGAACTCCTAGGCTAATCTGATACGGCGTCCCCTTTTACCCTTCTATACCTTTTTACTAATTTTTAATTTTATATGATTTACTAATTATTGTAATTTTTCAGTCAAGGTAAACACATATAAAAAATAAACAGTAAATATCTTAATAAAATTAAAAACAAATTATAAATTGCGAACGCAAAAAAATATAACAATGTCTCTCTTACCTTTTCCAAATCGAATGTTACGACATTTATTCATTCAAGAAAATTCATTAATAATTTATTGTAATTACAATTTTTAACTAAAAAAAGTATGACTCTTATTACACAAAACTAAATAGGTTTAAAAAGTGTGTCCTTTTAGTTTTTTAACGGGTTTTCAATTTCTGTTAACCTACTGATACCAGAGTAGCAGATTGTAGTTTTGCCGCTTCGTAGAATTTTTTTTGTGCACTCTAAATTTAAAATAAATGTAAAACTTTCAAGCAAATTATTTGAGTTAATAAAAAATAAGTAGGCATCCCATTTTGTTCATATAGGTACTTTAAGTGATGCTTAAATATTGGTTTGTGTGAAAGATAGGTATGTTAAAAAAGTGTCGCTAACCCCACAATTTAATTAATTAAACAAATAAAATAAATAAATAAAAATTGAAATATATGTAATTTTGAGAGTAGCAAGCTAGTCACACCAAGTTTGTTTTATTGGAATGACACTAGAAATTACAAAATTCCGATTCCTGAATATTTCAATGTTTATTTTAATTAATAAATCTACTATTATTAAAATATTTTTAAATAATTAATTTTATGAGGAATCGTAGAAAAATTATATAGTCATATGCATAGAAAAAACAAAGTATATAATACTAAACAGTAAATAAATACTGATTTCTGTGTGAATAATGATTATTAATTTTTAAGATAGGTATACCTAGTAAAAATTATTTTTAGGAGACTTACCTAGTATATTGTACAGAATTTAGAAACTAATTTTCTTTTCTTTCCTCAATCCTTACTCACAAGCTTTTATTAATTATTATCCAAATTTTGACTTCATATTGATTTTCAATAAGTTCTCATTAATTTAAACTCGAAAACGATCGTAGACGACCGATACACAACTGAATGTAATTTCGTCATGTTTCATTTGATGCTTATACTTTGCTTGAAAAATGCATTTCAAAAGATTTCATATCGAGAAAAGAATCAAAGCATGTTTAGGGTGTTTATGAATAACTGTATCAGTAACTTTGATATTTTATTTTTTATCAAGCACGTTGTAGGTATTTGATGAGAACGGCCATGTCTGTAAAAGGACGCCTCAACTTTTGAAGGTTTTTTTGTTTTACTTAAGTTAATTTTATTTTTAATTTGTTAAAAAATAATAATTTGTTTTCGTTGGCGCCCCATTTTAGTTGGCACCCTTAGGCTTTATAGTCTAGGTAGCCTAATGGGTAATCCGGCCCTGATTGTTGCCGAAATTAACTTTTAAAGTCAAATATCTTTTTACTTATTAAATGCATTTGAAACTCAATGTTTTTAGATAGACAGTTAAGTTAAGTTATTCAACTTTTAACAAACTTCTTAATTTTTCTACGTTTCTAATTGCAATGCGCTACGCAATTAAAACACATTTAACTTTGAACTTTTCTTTTTTAAATGGTGACAGTCCTACTTTTCTACGATTCTTCATTTTTGTGTAATAAATTAAATACCTAAAATGTGTTCTCGTCAGAAAATCAAATTATTTTAAAAACTAAGTAGAATCGACCAATACAAATTTAAATCAAAATCATCATTAAAAACTACGTCCAAAAATGCAATAAAATTTGGGGTGTTCCATTTGAAAAAACATAACTTTAGTGTTTTTTTAATAGTGGGACAGCCTGTGTATATATACCGAAATATTTTTAAAATATGCAACAGGAACGCAGCTATAATCTAAAAAAAAAAGAAAAAGTTAATATTTCTAATAATAAACAAGTTATGGAGTTTTTTCGGATCGTTTCTCACCTGGTAGAGCATTTTATGGAAGACTCTGGACCTTGCAGCCAAAACCGCCTTCACAGCGCACACCGGCTCTCTGGTGTCGCCCACCAGGAAGGTGACATCGCACAGCTCCGGCATAGAGGCCAGAAACTTCATGTCTTCGGCCAATCCGGTCTTGTTCTCGAAGGTGCTTAGGTCGGGTTCGGCTTCCGCCATCACGATGTAACTCGCGGGTAAAAGCAAGCTTTCCGGCATCTGATCACAGTACCGAAAAGTTAATAATAATACCACACACGATGGCCGAATTCAATCAACAAGTGAAAGCAACAAGGGATCGATTGCTTGCTTACCTGTTAGAGTTGAGAAAATCCGCGAACTAAAAGAAACAATCAAAACCAAGTGTTGCAATTTTGTGGAGAATGATTCACGATTAAACGCGGAAACTGCGGTTTTTCTCACACATTTTCGACGAGTTTTAGCAGCATTTTGCCTCGACTGGGAGAGGAAATTGCGAAAACGAGCGCATGTGCTGGAATAACGATTTCGGGAAAATGGGTCGGATAATCGCTTCGGGATTTAATCAAACGATCAATTTCACCAAATTGATCCAATCACGATTTTTAACTATGAATCGTTAATCAAATTTTAAAACTGTTATTAGTTTAATGCTTTTCGGAGAAAATTGAGTAATTTTTAATCGATTGTTGGGAACTAAATTTTAAACACAAGACTTATACGTGTAATATTTATAGCACATATTTTTTCTTAACCACTATAAAATATACATGTGTTCCACCTACTTGAAAAGTTTATTGTCGACCTTTAAATAATTCTTTTTACAAAAACACGCTTTTTAAAAAAATTGTTATAAAAAATAAGAAAAGAAAAGTAGGTCTTTCATCACTTTAAAGAGCAAAGTTCAATTGTTTAATGCATTGCAGTTAGCAACGAAAACAAAAAGAAGTTTGTTAAAAGTTGAATAACTTGAAAAAGTCAAATGGAGCACCCTATTATTATTAAAATGTCTAACTAAAAACATAAAGTTTCAAATGCCCAAGTTAATAACTAAAAAGATATTTTACGTGAAAAGTTAATTTCAGCGTAATTAATCACAAAATTTTGGATCTAATTTGGTACATTTTTGAGTTTTGTGAGGGAATCTTGCAAAACAATTGAGTTTCGACACAAACTAATTGCGATAATCAATTTTATGAAAAACAAATCGATTCACAATTTATAGGTAATTTTAGACGATTTTTTAACCCAAGTGTAACAGAAAACTTGAAATTTTCTTAGAAAACAGAGAAATTCCAGATCGTTTGTCCAACATTACCAATAATAAAACACCAGTTTTTTGTCGCCTTTGTAAACGCCTTGTGATTGGTCTGTTTTATAATTGGGAGTGCAATATCCCACCGATATCCAATAACAAACGCCTCAATCGTCTTGCAATTTTTTGTGCACCCGATAAACAAGTAGCAGGTAATTTTTATACTTTTATTGGTCAAATTACTCATTCCTGGGACAAATAAGACACCAGTAAACCAGTTTTAGGACCGGCCTTTCACTCAGTCGAGATATAGTCTTAGATGCGAATAAATGGCGAACATTAATTCCAGTTTATTTATTTTTTTGCGCAAAAAGAGGAATTTGTAAAGTATTGGGTAAATAGTAATCAGAAGAGGCACTTATCTGTTAATGTTTATAAAGAGATAATTTAAAAGTCTTTTAGATGCGAAAAAAAAAATAGGGTGTTCCTTTAAAATTTTTAAGTTATACAATATACAAGTTTAATTTTCCAACTTCAATTTTCCCAACTCGCTGGAACACATGACCTACTGAAAAGAAAGGAATGTAATAAAAAAACGACAATAATTGACTTGAAATATTTATTTAAATGCATTTTAAAATCACTAATTACGTGAATTATACTTTCATTCTGAAATATTTATCTACTTGTGAATTACAGCGTTCATAAATGTGAAAAACGACAGCCCATTTTTCAAAACCTAAAACAACATTTTTGTACAAAAAAATTGCGAAAAGTTATTACCAAATTGAAGCTTTGTAGGTCCAGGTTTCCGTATCCTGCCAATGATAATCTCGCAGCATGCTGAGCCCTTTGAATAATAATTAGTTTATCGGTTTTATTTTCGTAGGTCCTATTTAAAGTCCAGTCATGATAAAATATTTCGTCGGAAATGTTAACACTCTGCAGACAGGTTTAATAAAGTTTAAAATATTAATGAATTAATTACCCAATCAATTATTAACTGGCCTGCGAAACAAAAGACCCAAACTTGGGTAATGTAATAAATAACATAGGGAACATATTTCGAAATGTGTTCATAGTCTGGCGGAAATCTAAATATTTATAATTTAAAGTGAAGTGAAAATAACAAAGCTTGGTTTACCCGTCTGATATGAAGAGATATAAACCGAAACAAATCCCAAAGAGGCATGAAATGTGCTGGTTCAGAAGTAACATCGAGTAAACTGAGTTAAGCCGTTTGATGTAACTACAAAATCAATTAAACACAAAACACAACTAAATTTGCACCTACACCTACTCTAACACAAATCTGTGATGCTGGATGGACGACTTGAACCTCCTTTTGTGATTCCAAAACGTAGTCACTTTCGAACTGCTGAACGCAATTTTAACCATTTGCAACTCCGATAAAACATGAGCCACAAGAAAGAAAAACAACCCGTCAAAACCATTAATTAGATTAAAAATAATTAAAACATACACAATGTAAAATATCAAATAAAACAGCAATGCTCCTGAACCAAGACCTCTAGTTTCACCAAAACTCAAAATCATCGGTCTGTCGCTCCCAATTGTTAGTAAAATGTATTGCGAACAACTAAACATCAGCATGAGTCGGTATATGAGATAAAATCTTCGAACATATTTATGTTTTATGGCCAAACTGTGTTGGTAATTATTGCCAAACGCATTGATTGGCCAAAACTTGGACGTTTTTTGGACCAGTTGTGCTAGCTGTTTTTTGTAGATGAGCATAACTGCAATCTTCCAGTCGTTCTAAAAATTGCAAGTCAGATAAATAAAAGAAACGTTAGAAAATCACTTGGAAAAACGGAAACACCACTTCTGAGCTACGCACAATCACGTGCGGGTTGTTGTAGTGAAGAAATAATTCCGAAAATGAGAAAAAGTTACTCAGGGCGAAAATTGCAACAGTGACAATGGTCCGAATTTTCGAAAATCGGTCATTCTTGAGCGGGTTTAGGCCGATTATGTTGAGGTGTGCCAAAGGCTGCATTAGCTCGACTTTATCCATAATGAACCCTCTCTCCCGACTCTCCCTTTTATAACAAATTGAGCCATTAAATAAGTTATCATTACAAAAAATTGCTTTTAATTTTTTAATCACCCAGCTTGGGCAAGAATCGACCAGTCGAAGCCAATAAGTTATGGAAAAAGTACGCCTGACTGATCCCCTATTCCTGCTGCATATTGTAGGGATGAGTCCGCACGATTCGGGCACTTTTGCCCGAATCCGCAAGACATTTTCCATACTTGTTTACACCTCGACTGTCGTCCTTTCAATGGCTGAACTCTTCTTCAATTACAAAGACCTCGAAACGGTGATCCGAGCCACTGAATCTTTCTTCACCCAGTACGGGCTGGCATGGAAAATTGCACTTTTCGTGGTTTATAAGAAAGAACTAGCCCAAATAATCCGACTGTGTGATGATTTATGGCCTTTGGATGAATTCGGAGCCGGTCACAATTTCCAGTTTCAGCACAAATTCTTACGCAAATTTTTCTTACTTTATACCGGAAATTTGGGCGTTTTGTGCACTCAATTTGCAGTGACTGCATTTTTCGACGATCAGTTCAAATCAGTGATGGTTTATTACGGAGAAAAGGAGTCACCAAGCGAAATTTATGATAATTTTGTGTTTGTTTTGCAAGTGATTTATCTCTATGTTGGGTGTTTTGTTGTGGCAGGTTTTGATTGTTTCTTCTTTTATTTATTGGGGCATGCCGTTTCGGAATTGAAAATGTTAACAATCGCATTTAGTTGCAAAGAAATTGGGAGGGAATGGAATTATGAGGAGAGGTTTAAATATTCAGTCAGGCACCACATTCACATTCTTCAGTAAATAACACGAAGCGAGAAAAATTGATTTATTAAATATTTGATTTTAAGGCTTTTGGACAAAATTAACAACGTCTATTCGGTCATGCTTTTGAATCAACATCTGTGCTCATTGTTTGGAATTTGCTTTGGGATTTTTTTAATGACAAAAGACGGGTTTGTGCAATAAATTGAAAAATGAGTAGCGAATTTCAATTTTAGAATTCCACCAGATGTCGATCACTTTAGCAAATGGTCGACTTATATTTTTACGTTTATTCTGCAAGTTTGGACGTATTGTTTTGCGGGGGATCAAGTAATACACTGGTCGTTGAAAATTCCAGACGAAATTTTTTACGACAATTACTGGAACACCAAATATTCGTTGAAAAACGGTTTGAATAAAATTATTGCGATACAAAGGGGACAAAAGGCAGCTGGAGTCTCACTTGGAGGATTTGCAATGCTTGATATTGAGAGTTTTAACATAGTAATAGTTAATAAAATATGGGCTCACATTTACTTCATCCTTTTCTTTCAGGTGATTAAAAATGCAGTAAACTTCTTCATGTTTATGGACAAAATGTACAAAAGAGAGTAAAAATACACCCCAATTAGCAATAAAGACTCAATTTACCCAGCTTTTTAATAATAGATTCAATAAAGACATGTCATTACACCCATTAAATTTTAAAAATCACTCATCCAACCTGGCCTAGTTCGACCAGTCCAAGTCATGGATAAAGTCGAATTTTCCGACCCCCTTTTCTTCCTAAATGTGATAGGAATGCACCCTTTCAAAACTGACAGTTTTTCAAAATTTCGCAAGGCGTTTTCGGTCGCTGTCTATTTCGCTGTAATTTTTTCAGGGGTGTTAGAACTCATTTTCAATTCTCAAGGTTTGGAAACTTATGCACGTGCGTCTGACACCTTAATCCCACAATATCAAGTACAACGTTCATTCAACAATATTTTTTCTATTTGTGATTTGTAGTTGGTTTGCAAAATTTTCGTTCTGGCAAAGTACAAAAACCAAATCGGCCAGCTTTTGAACGGTAGTCAGAGGTTTTGGGAATTGGGTCAGTTTGGGACACGACATGGGAACAATTTTGGCAAAACGCATAAATATTTGAAGAGCTTTTTCCTTTTGTATAAAGTGGTGATCACGTTTACTTGTTTGCAATTTCTGGCAGTGAAACTCATTTTTAAAATGCCTAAACCGATTGCGATAAGTTATGGGGAGACTAAGGGATTGGGGCCACTTTATGACCACTTGTATCTAGTTTTGCATACGATGATTACTCTGGTTTCCATTAATTTAATCAACGGTTTCGATGGTCTATTTTTTTATTTTATTGGACACGTTTTGACAGAATTGAAAATGGTTAAAGTTGCTTTCGGGGATTCACCAATTGAAACAAACTGGAGCGAGGAGAAAAGATTCAAGTTTGCTGTAAAGCACCACAGATTTGTGTTAGAGTAAGTAATACAGACGCAACATTTTAAATAACGTCAAAAAACTATTTTAAGCTTTATTGGACAATTTAACAATGTTTGTTGCACGATGCTTTTAAACCAACATATGACGTGTCTTTTCGGTATTTGTTTTGGAGTGTTCCTCATGACTAAAGACGGGTAAATAATTTAAAAATTTAGAAAAAGACAATTTTCTTTTTAGAGTACCACCAGATTTAGATCGTGCCAGCAAATACCTGCCCTACATCACAACGTTTATTTTTCAAACTTTTACGTTCTGTTTTGCTGGAAATCTTCTACTCAATTGGGTATTTTTGTAGTTTAACAAATATTTTAATTTTTCACAGTCTTTAGAAATACCAAACGAAATTTTCTACCACGACTGGGAAAAGAAAACTGCTTACGAAAACAAGTTGGCAAAAATTATTTCGATGAAACGAGGGCAAAGAGCAGCAAGGTTAACACTTGGAGGTTTTGCTAACTTAGATTTAGACAGTTTTCGAATGGTTCGAACATCACTAAACCAAACAGTTTTGTAAAATGTTGTAATTTTAGGTCTTGAAGAATGCTCTTTCGTTTTTCACTTTTGTGAATGCAATGGTGAACAAAAAGGCAGTCACAAATGTTTAATTTAAATGAGAAAAACTCTTGTTAATTTTTAGAAGAAATAAAGTCAATCAACTAGAAGTGTGTTTTATTTAATCTGAAAGACTACAGAATTAAAAATTGTGATTACTTCTGGTTCATGGCGTTGACAAACGTAAAAAAAGAAAATGCGTTTTTTACAACCTGAAACAGACTTGTAATAATTTTATCGGGTCCATCAGTCTTACCAAATTAAAACTTTCCAAATCCAAATCTCCAAATCCTCCAAGTGTTAATTTCGCAGCTCTTTGCCCCCGAATCATTGCTATAATCTTATCTGCCTTGTAATTATAAGCTTGATTTTTGCCCCAATCGTTGTAAAAAATTGCATCAGGCACTTGCAAAGACTTTGGAAAAAAATTGTTGGAAATTGTTCCTTTCAACTTACCCAAGTGATTAGCAAAGAACCGATAAAACAAAACGTGAAGGTTTGTGTTATAAATGAAATGACATACGGCACATACTTAGTAACATGTCCCAAGTCAGGTGGTATCCTAAAAATAGTTTTAAACCTGATTTTGAGATTTTGCCAAGTTTACCCATCTTTTGATACCAAAAATAGCCCAAAACAGATACCAAAAAGACAACTAACGTGCTGATTCAACAGTACTTGAGAATAAACCCTGTTTAATTTTCTTACAAATCTGGAAATAGCTAAATACTTTGGGGTTGTTTTGTATTTGACTCACTCTAATGCAAAGGCATGGTGTTGTACAGTTTCCAAGAATTTCTCTCTGCGGTTCTGTGTCACCCTGTACGATATTTTAACTAGTTTCAGTTCAGTCAATACGTGCCCAATCAGGTAAAAGAAAAGTCCATCAAACCCAGTAACAGCGTGCAAGACCACAAAAGTCGAAGTTGAGTGAAACACAAAATACAAATGATCAACTTTGGGGGACAACTCCTTATTTTCACCATAAGCTATAGCCAAGGGCTTGTTACTTTTCGAGACGAATTTGCGCAAAATGTACTGCAAGGCCATTAAAATCATGATTGTCTTATAGGCGAAGAAAAACGCTTTGAGTAATTTATGTGGACGTTTGAGTTTTGCCTCTTGTCCGAACTTATCAAGTGGCCAAAACTTCCGAGTCGCTTGCACCAACACAACCAAATTTTTCCTGTGCTTGAGTAAAATTACAATCTTTATGAATAGTTGATACTGGACGATCATTGCTTCAGAGGCCCGAGAACAAGTCTCTAAAACTTCAAAGTGTAGCAACAATTCCAATAATCCGAGAGTGATCACAACCAGGAAAAGACCCAAAGAAATCACCATTCGTACTAGCGAAAAGTTTGAGCAATTCTCTGGGTTCAGACCCACAACGTTTAGAAACTTCAACGGTTCCGTGAAGTTGACTTTGCCCATGGTTTGTTCAAACTGAACATTCTTGTGCTTGCGTGACCAATTTAAAATTGTGCAAAAAACAACACATCAAGAATTTATTTCGACTCGTTATAAACCAAAGCTTCGTACATCGAAATTCGTTTCAAAGCATTGTTATAATCGAAGTAAAGCCAAGAGTTGTCTTTTTTCGCCGACCAAATCCCTCCAATTTTCACAAACTCTTGGTACCTTATTCGTCCAATATGCATAGTACCGTCGTTATTGATAAAATCGTAACCTCCAGGTACTGGGTTTTTGTTAACCATGTCTTTATGAAACGTTGTTTGTGACGAAGGCACCCATTCAAAATTTTCCGGTTTTTGGGCACACAATATTTTAATATCGCTTGTTGCTTTTTTCACACCCCACCAACCAGCATTGACGTTCATTGTTCCGGGACAAATTTGAACAACGTAAAGGCCATGTTGGTGGATGTAAGCTTGTCCAATAAATAGGTCCTCATTATTTGAATCTTTGCCCCCTGGAAGAGCATCAGGAGGTATAACACCGGTATATTCCTTCCAGTAGTAACCTAAAATCAATTGCCACTAACTGTCCAAAAATTGTGGATTCACCTTTTCCATCAAACGCATTTGCTTGAGTGAAAAACACAACAACAAGGAATAACGAGTTGATCATCACGGAACGGTCTTGACAAGACTAAACAGTCATTTGGGTTTACCAAAGGTGACAAAAGGTCAATTAACACGATAAATGTTTTTTAAACATTTTATTTAATCAACACAATAGTTGGTTACATTTTTCTTATCATTGACTATACCACTGTTATCAAACAGCAATACTTCGTAAAATGAGGCTGTTTTTATAACGTTATTTGAACTGAAACAAAGTTCCGCATTTTGCAATGCGTATCCTTTGACACTTCCAATTTTGATACTTCCATCAAACATCACACGACCTACATGCAGCATCCCTCTGGTAGCATCAACATGATCGTAACCTCCTATCACTGCATGTTTTTCAGTAGTGTCCAAATGAAAAGTTTTGGCACTTGTCGGATACCATGAAAACCTGTCGTGATTTTTTGAACATAAAATCTGAAACAAATCAGTGAACTAGTAGCAGTGGCTTGTAACCCCACCTTTTGCACAGGGCTTGGTTTTATCACACTGTAAAAACCAACAGAGTCTTGTTTATTAAACGGAATAATGTGCATTACGAAAAAGCCAAACGTGTGTAAGAGAGTTTGCCCAATGTAGGTGTTTTGTCCATTGTGGTCTTTCCCAGCAGGGAAGGCATCTTTGGGGATTTTTGAGTTTGAGTAGTCTCTCCAGTAGTAACCTAAACGTATGACTTAAAAACTCAAATCTGGGGAAGGGGCTTACCTATGTCACAACGAACTGAAATAAAAGGCAGCAAGAAGAAGGAAACAAACAGTAGGTACTTCATAGCTGTGTTTTCAACGAAATGAGTGAATGGAGAGACACTTATCTACTCTTTATTTAATGTAAGGTCAGGGGTTTACCCATTTTATTTATAAATAAATAAAGAAAAAAAATAGCAGTAATTGTTTATTTTTTGTGCTAATTTGTCCGAACATCGATATCATAAACCAACTTGCGATAGACTAGCGCTTCGAATACCGTGGCTTTCTTTAGGGCATTGTCGTGCCCAAAATAAAAATCGGCTTTTTCAATTTGTGACGACCAGATTCCTCCAATTTTGACGACTCCTTGATACGCTAATCTACCAACATGGAAAAGCCCATCGTTGTTCACAAAGTCGTACCCTCCTGGTACAGGTTGCACCCTCGTGGTATTAAAATGGTACAACTGACTGGATGTTTGAATCCACTTAAAATCTTCAGGACTTTCGGTACACAAGATCTGAAACTGCAACATCACACACAATTGTAACACACTTGCATTACTTTGATATCGTTGGTGGCCGTTTTTACACCTCTCCAAGCAGCCTCGACTTGCTTTTTTCCGGGGAAAATTTGCACAATGTAAAGGCCTTGTCCATGGATGTATGCTTGTCCAATGTAGGTGTCACGACCACTTAAGTCCTTACCACCAGGAAGGGCATCTGGTGGTATTAACCCATGGGTGTACTCCTTCCAATAATACTCTAAATTCGTGTCATGAAATTGAACTCCATTTCCATTATGTGCCAATAAAACAAAAATTAAGCTAAAAAGGAGAGAGTTTCGCATTGTTGTGACTCAAGCAAACTGAGCAGATTGTGAATAATTAAACGGGGTCAGCTGATAAATAATTAATTATTATTATTAACCGACTTGAAACTATAACTCAAGCAACTTGTTTTTTTTTCTGAATTTAAAATAAAATACGCGCTAAATTATTCAAAATTTAATTCAGTCGCAATAAACCAAGGAAGTTTCCAGTAATAATAGGCTTGTAGCTGTCACCGTTCAGTTCAACAATGGAGAAAGCTCTCACTTTGATAAATCTCCTGGGGCTTGATCCTCGAAAAAGCGACAAGTTTTCTAAATTCCGATCAATTTTCTGCCTTACCTGTGTGGTGTTGGTTTCGGTTTCAAGTCATTTGGAACTTGTTCTAAATTTCAAAGGCCTGGAAACGTGTGAAAGAGCTGCGGAATCTATCATTCCTCAATACCAGACCTTATACAAAATTGTGTCTTTTATAGTGTACAAGAAAGAAATGTTGCAACTGATCAGAAAAATCAATCGTTTTTGGAAGTTGCAGGTTTATTACGCGACGTATGTTTTTTATCTTTATGTGGCCATTTTGGCCTTGACTTGTGCCCTATTTGCGCTTGTAAATTTGATTTTCAAGACGGGAAAACCTATTTCGCTGTGTTATGGCGAGTCAGGGCTTGGATCACCCTACTTTGAGTTTTACTTCGTTTTGCATTCGGTTGTGGTGGTAATAGTTTTTGTGACAATTGCAGGGTATGATACACTTTTTCTTTATTACGTTGGATGTGTTTGTGTGCAGTTTAAAATGTTGCAAATTGGACAACGAAACGAAAAAGAAGTGGTGAAACATCATGTTTTCTTGATGAAATACGTCAAGGAGCTCAATGTAATTTATTCACCCTTTTTTCTGTTTCAATACTTTTCCAGCCTTTTTGGGATTTGCTTTGGGCTTTTCCTAATCACAAAAGACGGGTTAGTGTCTGAAATGGGGAGAAAATAACTAACAATACTTAATTTTTAGTTTGTCAACCGAGCCCGATCGACTTTTTAAGTATTTGCCTTATATTTTTTCCTTTACAATGCAGTCCTTTGCATTTTGTGCAACTGGAAGTTTATTATCTGATTCGGTAAATTCACCAATTTTGACCAAGTGTTGATTGTTCTTTTCAGTCAGTGGAAATTTCAGATGGGATTTTTTATGCCACTTTGTCACAACAAAATTTTGCAAAAAATAAAACCGCAAGACTTATTATCTTGAATCGGGCACAAATGCCGGCTAAATTAACCATTGGGAAGTTCCTTGACTTGAATTTGAGAGCTTTCTTACTGGTATGTTAGACAGTATTGTAGATCACAATGTACTTTTAAAATTACAGTTGATGAGAACTGCGTTTTCGTTTTTTGCCTTCGTCAATAATGTCCTGAATCGCATTGATTAATTTGAGTTTCGCACTTAAATAAATAATTATTCAAGCTTATTATCAATTTATTATATCATCAGTGTAATATAAGTTCTACATCGTTAGAACAAATTAAACTCCAACTAGGCTATAGTAATAGATTTGACCTTTCTGTTAAATTCAGTCTTGAAGAAAATGGAGAAAGCTCTCAAGCTGGTAAACATTCTAGGCCTCGACCCCCGAAAAAGCGACACTTTTTCAAAATACCGCTCAATTTTCTGCTTCACGATTCTAGTTTCAGCTTCATTTTCCAGTCATTTGGAATTTTTCCTGAACTTTAAGGGTCTGGAAACGTGTGAACGCGCTGCTGAATCTATCATTCCACAATACCAGACAATGTGTAAAATGGCGTCTTTTCTGCTTTATAAAAACGAAATGCTCGACTTGATCAAAAAACTGGAACAGTTTTGGAAAGTGGACCGTTTTGGCCATTTACAGGCTAAAAACCTACAATCAACCTATTTCTTTTTCCAACTATTTTTCTACGTTTACGTGGTTATTTTGGCCCTAACTTGCGCGATGTTTGCGCTTGTGAATTGGATTTTCAAGACTGGAAAACCGATTTCTCTGTGCTACGGAGAGTCGGAAGGACTTGAAACACCCTGGGTTGAGTTTTACGTCGTTTTGCAGTCAGTTGAAGTTGCGATTATTTGTCTGGGGATCACAGGGTATGACATGGTTTTTCTTTATTACGCCGGCTTTATTTGCATGCAATTCAAAATGGTGAAAATTGCTTTCGGGAGAAGGAAAATCAACAATGTGCAATTTCTCGAAGCGGTGAAACATCACGATTTTTTGCTACAATACGTTGAGCAACTTGGTGATATTTATTCATCGTGGTTTTTGCTCCAATACTTCTCGAGCCTTTTTGGGATTTGTTTCGGCTTGTTTTTGATTTCGAAGGAAGGGTCTGTATTGGAAAATTTATAAAACACAATTGAACAAAAAAAAAATAGGTTGCCCACAGAGCCGGAACGTCTTTCGAAATACTTTCCGTATATTTTTTCATTCACAATGCAATCGTTTACGTTTTGTATGACCGGCACCTTGCTGTCTGATTGGGTAAATTTTTTCTAAACTTTTGCCCTTGCCATAATTCGATTTTTAGTCTAGCGAAATTTCGGACAAGATTTTTTATAGCGATTGGTCCGATGATCAAGTTTACAAAAACAGGACAGCAAGACTTATTGTAATGAATCGGGCACAAAGGGCGGCTAAAATCACAATTGGCAAGTTTTTGGATTTGAATTTGCGCAGTTTTATTCTTGTAAGTGTGAGTGATTTAAACTAAAATACAATAAATGTTTCAGTTGATGAGGAGTGTGTATTCGTTTCTTGCTTTCGTGAATAATATATTGAATCGAATCAATTAATTCACGCAGACGTGGTCATAATTACGTATTAATTATTATAAATACATAAATAAACCCAGTAAAATGTTACTTATTAAGCGAACAAAAAGGTGAAGCCAATTGTTAGCTTTATAAAAATAAATAATCTTATTACCAAACAAATCTCTTATTTTTACATCCTTAAAATTTAAACCAACATTCCAACTTTTTCTGTTTTAAGTTACACCTTAATTTGATTGATTTTAAGAGCAACCACCCAAAAAACCTATAAGTTTATAGGTTGTTCTGGTTAAAATAATAAGAATATCAAAGAACCAAATAAGGAAACGTTTTTTTTATACTAAGGAAAGTTCTAAAATTTGTTACTTTAAATTTTGTAAAGGAAAAACCCAGTGTCGGATTGTGGCCTATAGGGCCCACCGGGAAAAACCCTGGAAGAGCCCTACAAAAATAGTTTTTAATAAGTATACAGGGTGATTTTAAAAACGGCAGGCGCTTTAGAATTTTTGTTTATGTCCCGATTTTAAAAATTACAAAACTAAAATAAAATCGCTTTTGACGTTTTACCTATAAGTTAATGATTTTAAATTTTTTCTAAATGCTAAATTCATTCAACATTTTTATTTTATTTTTTAAATTGGGACCAATATTTTTTGTTAAAAATAGAATATGTTGCACATGTTTGTATGAAAAAAATAATATCTTTTAAATTACGAAAAGGAAAATATACCTTTGAACTTAAAATAAGAAAGCCAAAAATATACTATGACATTAGAAAAATCTTAAAACCATCAGCTTATACTAAGAGACATTTGATTCATTTTTTTTATTTTTTGAAATCGGGCCATAGGTAAACAAAAATTCTACAGCGCCTTCTGTTTTTTAAAATCACCCTGTATAAGTACAACATTTATCTAAATTAAACACAAAAATACGTTAGATTTTATCATTTTATTAGTTTATTATACCAAGTTTCTCGATGTTAATCTTTGAAACATTTTAGTTTTTATTTAGAAGAGAATAAATCACATATTCCCAAGTTTATTTTTTGAAAAAATTTATTAGGTAAGATACCTACAGCTGATTACGAAAAAATTATTTTACATAAAAGCTGTAACTATTCAAAAAAATAAAAATAAAAATAATAAAATTATGAAAATGAGCAGAAGGTGGCGTTGATATTGTTAATTTTATGCCATAGATAATTTAGATGTTTGGTCAATTGTTTTTTTTTGTTAAATATAATTTTCTTGAGGGGCAATGACTATTTTTTCCCACAATTCATGATTACTAGAAATTAATCGCAAAAAATTTCAACTAATAATTATTTCATTGTTACTTGTACTTAATTAAAAATTCTAAAGTTTAAAGTAAATAAAAATGCATTACTAAAAAAATATTTCATATAAGAAGTAAAAGGGGCTATTTAACAACACTACAGCCATATTATGACTTCATAATTTAAAAATACAACTTTACAACTCAATGAAAGAAGTGAGAAACTAGAGTATTAATTAAAATAAAAAACAAGATAAGATTTTTTTAATACATCCTTAAAATGTTAATGTTTATAGATCGAAAAACAAAAAGGTTTCAATTTTCATCAATATTATTTTCGTAAGTAATATGAGGAATATCACAAAAGGGTGAGAATATATGCAAAATTATTTAATCTAATTTTTCGAAAAGTATATTTTTGCAACAAAAAATGGCCAAGGGCCCAATCGAGTTTAAACCTGGGTGCCCACCGAGAAAATTCCCGGTTTCCCGGCGGCACAATCCGACAGTATCTGATTAAAAAAAGTGCTTTTAATTTTGAATTGTGTAAAACACCTGTAAAACCATAGCATGGGACGTGTTATGCAACTCATTTTGATGCGCGCGGTATTGCGGGTTGCCGCCCCTTTTCCCATTTTTCGAATTTCCGAAATTATTACCTTGATTTCAACCTGCCACGGCCCTCGCCTCGCAGGTAAAAACATTCTTTCTTTTATTTCATTCCTCCCCGTCTATTAATTAAAAAAAAGAATGTTAAAAGCGTTCTTCGCTCGCTCAAAATTCCACAAATTATAAAAATCCACAATAAAAATCCCGATTTTGATTAGGTGGATTCAAACTGGTCAATTTTTCCACCATTTCTTTTGGTCTGTGTTCTCCGTCTCTCTGCCTGATTGGCGCATTAGCGACGTGGAGCATAAACAAGAGGATGAACAGTAGATGGTAATCGTTGATAGATTTTGTAATAACTTTTCAAGAAAAAAGTATAATCGCTTGTGGGGGAAAAACAAAACCGCTCATAATTGCTGGGTGTTGACTGGCTTCATTAAAAATTTAAATACAATTATTTTCGGAAAAATGTCCATTAAAAGATGAAAGGAAAATGCACCTGCATTGTTTCAATAATGACACGTCTGTAAATTGTCAATTTGTGAAATTTGTCACTGGCGACATGCTTTCGCTCGAAAAACTCGCAAATGCCAATATCAAAAATCGTGCTGAGTATACGCAACTTTCCACCGAACTAAACCGACTCGAAAAAGAGAAAAAGAATGAGCTGCGAATGTTTAACAATGAGATACAGCGCTTCAAATCGAGATATTCCAAGTCCAACTTCAGCACGGATTCACCCGAGGTATTTACACATGCTGGGCTCCCAAATTACCCATAATCAGTGATGGGCGTTATCGCGATTTTCACCTGACACGACTTTCAGGCCTCTAATGTTAAAATGTACGAAACACACAACCCTGGTTTTTGTTACAAAAGGAATGGGGAACACAGGGTGTTGCAAGTCAGCGAAAACACGCCGCCAGTCGATTTCGAGGTGAATTGAACCGAATTTGGGGTTTTTCATTTCATCTTGTCTTTATAACAGAAACTTCATTTTTTGTTATTCACAAACGGCGAAGTCGATATCGAGAAAATCCTTTGTCTTCACTTGCTCTCCTCGCATGAAACCGACCACTTGACACCACCGAGAAGACCCCGAACTTCTGGTGGTTTCATGAAAAAAGATTCACCAGTAGAGCAGCTAATCGAACGGTCGAAGGAAAACCCACGAGAAGCTGTCTTAAGAGCAATCCTACCCACTTATATTCTTGGTACTTAACCAAAATCCTGCATTTTTGTCTTTTGTTAGACAAATAACTTTTCAGACGTAAATAAGGGACATGCTAAACGAACCCTTTTGGACGAAAGATTGTCAGCCCGACTTATAGTAAACGAAAAAATTCTCGAACTGATCATGACCGTGGTCACAGCTTTGGAGAACTCAAACCCAGGAAAAGTCCAACATTTGATAAGTCTCGCTGAGGATGCGAGCAGCCTGAAACGGATTTTCAGGAAGCAACACATCCAAGAGTTCGTAATGACGCTGAAAAATCACTCTTTGGTCAATAGTTGCAGTTCGTTTATTTTGACACAACCTGGCAAAGTCAGCCCTAGTTATATTGAAATTCGGACACCAACTGGTGCCCTTGAAGACTTGGTTCGTTACATCCGTGCCAATGTCTTACAATTTCCCAAACGGAGCAGTTTTAATCTTATTGAAGCCGAATCTAGAGAATTGCTCACAATTGAACGGAGCAAAATGTCGACCAAAGTTAGTAACATCAGCACGAAACCAATCACAATAACGATGCCAAAACCTGAGTTTCGGAACGACGTTCAGTTGGACGAAACGTCACGTTTTCGTCGAAAAAGTACCAACTTTATCAAGAAAAATATTGAGTCAATCCCGAATTATAAGAGGGGTTCGGAAAATGAAAGTTTCAGTACTAAGCCGAGAAAAATCAGACGTGCGAGTACTGATTCGAGTCGAAGGGTTCCAAATAGTAGGAGAAGTAGCACCACTAGTGATAGAAGCATGTTGGACTCTCCATCAAAAAAACAGTGAGTTTTTCTGTTTCTAACTATTGATTTTGTGATTCCAGTCACAAGTGTTTAAAATTCCAGTCTTAATTTTCCAACATGCACGTCCGCATGGTATGCAAGTTTAACAACACTTGGTGACGAATACTAATTTCAGTGAGCATAAGAATGAAGAAATTAAGGTGCATTTGAAACAAACAACATGTCCTGCGTGTATGGAGAAATGGAAGATCCCGCTTCCTTCGCCCAAAGTGCCACGGTACAAGAGACCAAGCTCTGGGTCGACTTCAAGCGAACAAGTGCCCCAACCAATCATCAAAACTGACAGCATGCGAAGGATTAGTAACATGATTGAGAAGGAACAGTTCGTTTTGCGCTCGTACGACCGGAGATATTCGAATGTGAGCAGTGGGTCGAATCAAAGTAAACGAAAATCAAGTGTTCAGAGCGGTTCTTTGGATTTGGTCGCTTTGAATATTCTCGATTTGGAGAAAATTCGGCATGAAATTAGGGAGAAGGAAACGCAGAAGAAGCTTGAGAAGTTTCTAGGTGATTGAAGCTCGAATAAAGCACTTTCACTAATCATTGTTTACATGGCTTTCACCTTTTTTTTGGTAGCACTTGACTCATTTAATTAACCGATTTGTCGCAATTACACAGTAAAAAAAATAAAGGCAAAAATATTTTTGCATGTGGTTAATTTTTCTAGTGTCAATTTTGACACTAGATTATGTTTAAATTTTAAAATGACTGTTGAAAACAAAATTTGATAACTTGAATTGAGATGAAAATATAACTTTCGCGGATTTGAAAAGGGCCGAGTTAGAAGAAGACTGTTTACTGTACTATTAGATACTTGAAAACCGAAAAATATCCTACCACCTACCATAGTGGTTTTAAATAAGGCAGTTCATGAGTTCAGATCTTTTACAACAAGACAGCAATAATGTTGTGTTGATTTAATGTTGCTTAAATATGAAGAACTATATAACTTATATAAGTGAAAACAACCTTACGGTTCTACTGATTTATGTATTGTTCTAAAACATATTTTTGTTAAATACGTATGTACTCGTAGTTTGAATTTATTTTTTATTTTGTTTTTTGTTTTTTGTATTTTTTTTAATAAACATTTGAATATACAGGGTGTTAATGAATGACTTAGCAATATTTCGTATGTGAATTTGTCATGATCAGATGAGTTAAAAAGCCCAAAAAGTGCATACTTTTTAAAAAAAAAATTATTAATCCACCTGTTGAGAGCCACTGTGTCGTTTATGATAGTTTATTAGCGGTTAATTTTTTCTTTAAACAAAATGGACATAGTAGCGCATGGACGTTTTGAGAATTTTTCAAAATCGCACATAGCACGGTCATTTGTGTGGGAGGTTCGAACCCCAGTTCCTGGCATAAATGTCTTTTTGTTTTTTTTTTTTTAGAAATTTTGATCACAAAACACAAATTGAAATAGAAGAATTACGAAGTGGACCAAGATGTTAATTTACCTCTGCTGTTTTGCAATAATATTAAAATTTACGCTAATTTTTGTCTAGTTCAGCGTTTCTCAAAATTTAGGACTTTAATTTCAGAACGATTTTTTGGGAAAACTATGCATTTTCGATTTACAAAAATTTTACTTAATCGATTCGTTTTGCCATTCTCTATCTATCTTTCAATTTATGCTAAACCATTCCCTAACACGCTATATACATGCCTTTATGTTAAACCATTTTCACACTGCAACCACACTAGAATTCAATGCTTTGTACTCTCAGGAAGTACATTAGAACATTTACTTAAGTGTAGTAAACATTTATAGAATATGATTATTACACTAGTTTAGGTGTTAAAAGTACATACAGGGTGTCTGTTTTTTGAGCTCCACCACGGGGATCTCAGTTATTCTAAGAGGGCAAAATTGCGCATTTTTATGCTGAACAATTATCTGAAAGAAAATTTGATGTCATTTTTAGTTTTTGAATTATTGAAAAAAAAACGAAATTTGTAACTTTCGTTTTTATTTTTTCAAGCGAAAACCAAAAGAACTAAACGTTTTTAACTAGGACATTCTTCAGGCACTTTTTTACAACGAATCTAAATCTGTCATCATATTTTCCAAGGTGTTCTTGATGTCAGAGTTGCAACATTCAACTTAAGTTTTTCTTATAGAAACCATATTTGTTTTTTATATTTTTAAAAAGTGTTTTTAATCCTGATTACAACGAAGTATCTCCATGATATGATCGAATCTTACATGGTGATGAAAATGGAGAAAAAAGCATTTTTGCGAAGAGCTTTAGAAAAAACGCCAACAATTTTGTTTTTAAACAAACTAGATTTTGGAAGTTTAATTGAATTTGGATCTGGAAGGTTCACATTTCCGCCAAACTTATACTTATTTAAAAATTAAACGACATGATAAGCTTAAATTTTATTCTTCGCAAAACAAAACAAGACAAAGTTATAAAAATTCTGCTCGCATTTTTAATAGGACTCTCAAAATTTAGTTTGTTAAACAACATTTTTGACGTTTTTTCCAAAGCACTCTTTGTAAAAAGTGCATAAACGCTTATTTCTTAATTTTAATCCGCATGTAAGATTCGATTATATCATGTGATAACTGATAACATCATTGTAATCAGAAAAAAAAGAGTTTTCAAAAATACAAATGTCAAATATGGCGTCCATAAGAAAAACCAAAGTTGAGTGTTGTAACTCTCATATCAAGAACGCCATGGAAAAGGCAATGACAGATTTAGATTTCTTGTAACAAAGTGCCTGAAGAATGTCATACTTAAAAACGTCCAGTTTTTTTTGGTTTTCGCTGAAAAAAATAAAAACAAAAATTACAAAATTTTGATTTTTCTCAATAACTCAAAAACTAAAAATGACACATCAAATTTTCTTTCAGATAATTGTTCAACATAAAAATGCCCTAATTTAACCGACCTCGTGTCTCTTATAATAACTGAGATCCCCATGGTGGAGCTCGAAAAACGGACACCCTGTATACAAAAAAGTTAATTTACATTAGAAAATATTACACTCTAGAGTGTGGATTTTATTTAGCGTTATTTTAGTGTGATTAACACCAGAATTTTTTTTTACTGCGTAACTTTCCCGAGCGTTTGATGAAAAATTAAAATAAAATGAATTCCTGTCAAGCCGAAGATTGAGACAAATGACATTTTGGAATTTATTTAAATGAGTCTGGAAGCCGTGTTTTAAAAATGCTGCGAGCTGAGAGCTATCTGAATAAACATCGCAAGGTTTTGTTTTGTTTATTAAAGATTTTATGTCTGTAGATTTTATGATGTGAGTTGTACTTTTTGCGCTTTTTTGGGCCGTGTCTCTCAAATATATTTGATTTATTTTTACATAATCCAGCTCAAAACTAGCACACATGACTATTTCACTCCTTTCACATTTTGGTGCACAACTCTGTTTTTGACGGTTCAGGGTTAGTTACAACGTAGCCTTGTCTAGGTATAAAATATAAAACTTTCCAGTGTTGTGGCCACGCTTCTCTAGGTAGCAAGGGTCGCTTCCTCGACAGGTGCACAGCACCCAAATATTTTTTAAAGATGATGGACGACACGTTTTTTTAGTGCCTGGCTTCCATTATTATCATTCGAGTCTTGTAGACTTGTAAAGAACCTTAATATGCTTTGATAAATAAAGCTCGCAGCGTGAGTCCCGACCCTTTCATTACCGAGCTTTTACGACGTTCATAAAACCGAATTTTTAAATCAATTTTTCACAAATCACTTTCGGTATCTGATCGAAATGAATAAAAGAATTTAAACGAGCCGAATTGATTAATAGATAAAATTGTCGAATTAAAAACACCTGTTGTAATATGAGCTAATGCTAAATTATTTCCTTTCACATTTGTCTCGTTCTTTTCTAGCTTTGTTCGTTCGCTATTTGCATCCTTGTCGAAGATGCTAGACCTGACCAACCTTCGCGAAATATTCATGCATTATTTCGTAACAAATACACCTGTCCCTGGCAATTTAAAAATTGTAGATTGGTATTTCTTTGCGCTTTTGCTTCATTATCACCGAGTAATATCTTCGGAGATTATTAAATGTTACTGATCCAATTTACAAACTAGTTTTTAATTGAGGAGTAAAGCTCGCGCTTTAATTGAAATGGGGCTCGAGAATGTTATTTTTACAATCACGCTCAATGCATTATTTAGTCATTTATCATTTCCATTGTTTAACATGTTTTCCGTAATTTTTATGGTGCTTTCATGCTCTCTTATAATCCACCATTACGTTATCACGTAAGTAGCTCTCCCAGGCATTTTAAATGACAGGTAATAATAGTATAATTTAACGGAAACATGGAATGGTGAGGTATCTGGTAATAAACGTTACTGTAAGAGCGAGTTTCTCAAACTTTTTTTTCAAAAAATTAATCTGGAAAAATATTTCGTTTCGTTGAGTTTCTCTGCAATCAGGGTTATTTCTAATCCTCCTCTCTGAATAAGCCTTGACACTTTTACAATCGATTTGGGAACTGTTCCATTTTCTCTCTCGAGAAAATTTATTAAAATCGTTATGATCTTATTACCCCGTTTCGTGGAAACACAATCGTGAAGGATTTATTACTCAATGAATGCAAATATTTATTGTAAATAAAACGTTTTCTATGGAACAATACGTTATACCGCACCCTCAAACTGTCCGATACATAATTAATGCTCCACGAGTCTTATTGCAGCAAAAATGCGAGATGGACGGTTCGTAAAGTTTTATTACATCTGTGATTTATTTAATTTTTTATGGATTTTTGTGGTGTCAAAGTGAAATTTTCGTGGGCGTTTTACAGTAAGTGGGGCACAATAATGCGCCGCCACTGCGTGTAGCAATAAACCACTACATTTCCTAGCGATTATCGACTCGACTTGATTTATATTTATTTACTTATATTGCTATTAAGTCACTATAAAGTGAAGTTTGTGCTTTAAGTTTCTCCACGTATCGTGGAATTAATTCCGTCATGATTATTGCAATTACTTACTTACGACGAGTCGTTCGATCGATTTAATTTGTTATCTATAACGACTCATAAATTATCGTCGATTATGTCGTCGGTTTAAATGAATTCGGAAACGTAAACAAAGATATCGTCGCGATACGATGACGGAATTTATTAAAGGCATCTCTCTCGAAATGCCCATTTGCAACATTTTGATTAGATATGAGTCATTTAGTATCTGAGAGCTTTGCTGAATCATCTGGGGTCGGACAAAGGCACTGTTCACGATGGAAAATTGCATTGTGGACGACTTTGGCCACTCAAAAGTGGCGCCAACTGAGGAATTGCCTTTAAACGAAAGTGATCGAAGGCACATGGCCGACGATTCGGGACATCAAAGCTTTAATTGCCTTTTGATGAGAGATAATGAGGGGCTTTAACCTCACGATGACCACAATGACCCACATTGAGCGAAGGAATCCACAAATGATGTAAAGCAACAAACGTGGAAATTTTTCAAAAATTAAGGTCTAAGCCGAGTCAAGTATTTTTTACGTATTTCTTTAAATTTATAATTACAAGCTTATGTACAACAGAAAATGGAAATGGAAATGAATGTCAAAATAAGCGAAGAATAAAATAATCCAATTTTAAGATGAGTATTACTTAATTTTCTTATCTAATACCTACTTATTAATGAGTTGGTTTAAATTTTAAAAGGTGAATATGTAGTCGAGAGCAATTCTAGAATTCAGTACCTATTTTGCCGCCCCTGCCTATGGCATTTTTTTTAAACCGTTTATTCAAAAAACAAGGAAAAATTTACAAACTCTGAGAAGATAATTTTTATTGACAAGGGGACACATTTTTTGTTGTACTTTAGAAAATTTGTAACACTTAACCCTTTTGTAATGGGTACAAATTACCCTTCAGAATTTTAAATAGTACACCCCTCTTGTGACATCTGCACAGATAATCTGCCAAACTGCATAAACTCTCGAAAAATGTTAGGGATATTGGTGTTTTAGTATACACTACACTACACAATGTTCTATAAATGTTCACTCTTTTTGTTCTCTAAAATTCTCTAAAATTCACTAAATTGTAAATATTCTTAACTTTTTTTTCAATCAGTCTATTTGAATGAAATATCAAATCCAGTTCTACCAGTAGCAGAAGTTCTCTAAAAATGCAAGATAGAGTAGTTTTTCTAGTTCTGAAAACTAAATTAAAAAACCTGAAAAAGGTCTTTGTAATGTCATCAAAGATGCACCATAATGTTAAAATGTCTCCTTTACTAAGATAGGATTAAAAAATCACCTTTTATTTATTTAAAAAGTTTTTGTTTTTCAAAAAACGTACCCATTTTTACAACTTTTTTCTATAATATTACGTTGTCGCTGACTTTGTTCAAAGACATTTTTCTGTATTCTATACTACTTAGGCTTTTTCTACCATTACTCATTGTAAATTTTCTATCACATGAATTGAAACTACTTAAGGTTAAAACTTATTAACCATACAATTAAAAACTGAAAAGGGAAAAAAATACCACGAAAACTAAAAATCTGATCAATTAATTAAAAAAAATGTAACCCGTCTATTTACTACGTATTTTTTTAAACCAAAATAAAAATACTTTTCCGTCCTGCTTGTACTATAGCCCATTTAGCCCATATGTAAATATGTAAAAAATGTAACTCAAAGAACTATTTTTTTTTAATTTTAAATGTGCAACGAAAAAAGATGAAAGCTCTTTATTGGACAGATTTTTCTCGCACATCTAAAAAAAATCGAATTGAAACTTATTAACGTTATATATGACAGAAAATTCAATTCAAGAGAGATTTAATTAATTCAGTCAATTATGAGAATTAACCAAAGTTAATTGCTTCCCAAGGTAGGTAAAAATGTCGTTAAACAGATTAATAATTTAATCACAACAAAAACCAATTAATATTTATTTAAACTACCTATTTACAATTACAAATTTATTTATAGCATTTAAATGGTTTGTAAATATTTAATGTTTATTTATTGGAACGATAGGAAGTCAGTTATGTAAACAGTTTGAAGATCTATTGCTGCTTTTTACATGCAAAACTTATTAGCAATAATTCTCGTTATTCTGTTTAAGATTTTTTTAATATGTTTGATTTTAACTCATTTTTCAGAAAAAAAAACATTTTAAATTTTTTTCTAACACCAATAATTACAAAAACGTAGTTTTTCAATCATTGTAATTTTTTTCATAGGGGTGCGACTTTGTTTTGGGAAATGACAGAATAACAGATCTGCCACCAAATTAATAAAATTTATAAAAATCACATTTTTGATTTTATGAAAAATGCTTCTTAGACTACCATTTGTATTAACCAAATTCACAAGTTGTATAATTTTATGTTTTTTGGTCTATTAAATGGAATATCAGGGACTCCACTTATGTTTCTAATTCACAGCTTTATTAGAAAATTTCTCATCATTTTCCAATCCAGATTAGCCGTCTGGTACAGTTGGAACGAATAATTTATCCTCAAAGGAAACTGCTGGAAAATAGGAAGAAAGTAAATACCAATCTCCATATCGTCTTTTTCTTCTTGAATTCAATGATATTTCTCCTGATTAAATCTTCTTCCGTGGGATGGAAAATATACGTTTTGTGTACTTACTCTTGAGAACAGTATAGAAAAAACGAAAGGAATTTGCATTAAAGGAGTATAATCAGTGCTATAAATGTTTCTTTGTTTGTATTTCTAATTACACGAACTAAACAGCAATTAGTTGTTTATGTGCAAAAAGCTGGTGCTGTGCTAATCCATGATTAAATAAATAGTTTACTCAGTAATACTGTGTATTGCAAAAACCGTATTATTCTATTGTTCCCAACTTCGCAATTTTGATAAATTCGGCCAAAAAATATGATAAAAACTGGAATTGATGTCAAGTTTGTGCCGAAAGTTGCCAAAAATAAGGTCACAATTCGATAAGATTCGTTATCGCAAGGCCTTCCGTTCAAAAATCGCTTTTTATCAAAAAAGTCAGTGGCGTGCGGTGCTACACTGGGTGCTAGTAACGGTAAGAAATACTATTTTTAATTCAACCAAAATTACAGTTAAACCTTCTCAATAAATCACACTGAACAATTTCTAATTAAAAACAATTCATTTGGTGTCCGAAAAAAACCAATCCCCGAGTGGGCATAAATTAAGATCGACGGTTAACGAAACCACACGAGTGTATCGTAATGTTTTTGTTTCGCCAGCGCCAACTACCTGTTGAACGGAAAAGATTTCAAAGTAGTCGTAGCTCGAGTGTGGATGTGGTGTAGATGTTTTCACATTAACTGTTTGATAAACCGGGACGTTAATTTGAGTGACTTTTGTGCCTTTATCAGTGATAACCGCTTTTTTTCATACGGATTTTAACCCATTTACTGGATTTGGCCACGACCACTTGATTGGTAAACCTACTTTTGACTTACTACTTGCTTAAACACGAAATTTGGCATTTTTACGGCTTGCCAAATAAAATCAACCCAAGTTTTGATTTATGCACCCCCTTAAACCGCTGTAAATTATTCAAAACCTAAATTGGGAGCGTCGAAAAAATGGTCATGTCCTCCATTTAGCCAGCATTATCTGAAATTAATTTAACGAAAAATTGGTGTTTAATTTGTGCGATAATGCAAAATGGCATGGATGCTTGCTTTGCTTTGTAAACAAAAAATTATCAGTAAGTAGAAGCCGGTCCGAAACACAGTAGCGTAACGTTAAGCTAACAGAGGGGGTCACGGACCCCTCTCTATTTGAACAAATAATTAATTGACCAGAATTTTGGTGCTTATTGTACATGAAAATATCTCAAAAAAACAAACAAACTAGAATCTGTTCTCTGGTTATAAGTAAGGTATAATTGGCAATGAATGCTGAGGATTGGAATTTGACCACAAGAATATCGCCTTTGTAAAAAGGTCTAATTGTGGCCGTTATCTCCAACTATTTGTAGGAAGAGAGTACTCAACTTGGCTAAAGTAAGTCATTTAGTAGTCGTCCTACTGTGTTTAGATGGTTTTTGAAAGTGGAAGCTTGTTAGAGAGGCATTTATTCAATACATTAACCAGTCGTAAACTTACTAAGTAGACGTACTTATTTTTCGAATTAAGGGCCTAAGTAGGGAAAATTATAGTCCCGTGTAACATAAAGCGGTGCTTTTCATGACGGAATCTCCTCCGTTCGCAAATAAACTCCTACACTTCGCACCTGCATCAATTAATTCGTTTCTAATTCGTAAAAAATCGAGATCAACCGTTAATTCTCTGTAGGAGTGACCTGCCCGCGAGATGGCGCCAATTCGTTGTGATTTTTGAATTCTGGGATGGTCCCAGCACGTGGGTGTGAAAATAATTTCGCGATGGGTGTGTCTGCCGGAATTATCTAATTAATGGTTCAGGTTTGGCGGTAATGAAGTCGTGTTGAAAGCGATTTCGGTGGTTCAAAGCACTCGAAATTTTGCAATTTTTGGGCCAATTGAGCTATGATTCATTGCAGCGGTTTGTTTGTTGTGCGTGAAAAACGACGCACGTGACAGGAATTTTTTGGCGGGGACTAACCGCAGGTCCATTTTGACACGAGACGACAACCGCAAAGGTCAATCTGCTTTTGATTTTTTCAATAAACTGAGTCAAAACCCGCTTGAAATTTCCCTAATCTGGTAAGAGCAACTTTCCGCTCCTTCGCCGAGAGATTTTGTGGCCTAATTAGAGCGCCGGCTTTTGTCATTTATGCGAAATTTATGAGGACAGTTTTATATTCTTGCAACTTTCTTAAGTTGCTTAATTAGCGGTTGGAAGCTGGACGATTTAATAAGGACTGGTATCTATTGGAAATGTAATGGAAAGAAGGAAGTTGAGTCAAGCTGAGATGAGTCAACGACATTCCTGCGTACATCTTTTATTGTTTGAGATATGGAAACTAATGGACAAGTGTGCAAGCGATGAAAATTTTATTTCCTGAAATGTTACCACATCTTGTGGTCAGGAAAATAACAACAAAAATTGAGTACCTATAACAGTAGAAAACAACTACAAAAATGAAAAAATAAAAACGAAAACATGGAAAAAAGACATAAATACTTAATGGTCTGAAATAATACAAAAGAACGTGAAAAAAAGAAAAGAAAACGATAAAATCTCAGTTAAGAAAATAAAAGAAAAGTAAGTAAAGAAATAACTATAAAAAAGAAATTAAGCAAAAAAGAGAATACAAACCAGTTTGAAACAAAAAATACGAAGGTCTTAAAAGGAGAAAAGACAATAATTACTCACATTTCCCACATGAAAAAAATACTCTTCTAATAAAAAAGAAATGAAGACTTTGCAAAAAGAAAAGAAAAAGATACAAAAGAAGTTAGAATCGAATATCCTCTATAAAAGCAGATTTTCCAGATTCATTTGAACTCAAAATTTAATTTTTGGCAGTCTTAATTTATGCTCATTTAATGCCTGTTATTTTTTTCTTTTAACAGATGGGGCTTTAATAGCTTAAATTTTATAAATTAGTCCTGATTACTGATTAAATTTTATAGGTTTGAAAGAAATTAATAAAATGGCAGTTTTATAACATTTTTACAAAAAAATTAATAGTTACTACTAAAAATTTTAATCACAGACCATAAAACCAGGTAAAAAACTAGACTCTTCTAGTAATTTTTTATAGTTTATACAATGTTTGACAATAAATTGTAGAAAAAACTGTTTTTCTTTGTTTCGGTGATTTAGTGATAAAAATGATTACCCATTCAACTATCGGAACGAGTTCATTTTTCCAAATTCTTACAGAATTCGTAAAATACAAGGACGATGAATAAAACAACAAAAGGACTTTAAATAAAAATATGTATAGTATCCGAGGAATGAACCGTAGAGGAAACTGGAAAGTAGGGGAAAGCATGAGGAAATTGAAGGAAAAACCATTAAAAATGCGATAAACTGGAGCGAAATTTTTATTAAAAAAATCGTTGCTGTTTCGACTTACATTGAAGTGTTATTTTTGTAGTTTTCCAGTTTGTAATAAATTTTTATAAATAAAATTTGCTGTTGCTGAAATATTATTCTTTTCCTTTTTCCCCAGACACAAAATTTGATTTGTCGCTTTATTAGACACAGATTTCTAAAGATTTTAAAACGCAGGACAAGTACTGATAACAAATATGAGTCCTTGCACCTAATTTCGCTTAAAATATGCAAACTTTTTTTAATCTTCAATTTTCATAGTCATAACTTAAATCAGAGAACGAAGGAAGAAACAATGCTTCAATCACCCTTAAAATGTAATGATGGGAAGGCTAAGTGTTTATTTACTCAAAGTCGTTTTAGGAGGAAATAAGGCCAAAAAAAGTTACTCAATTAATGTTTTTAATTTTTGGCTTCCGAGCTGACAATTCTTAATTTTTGTTCGATTTAAAAACTGATTTTGCTTGTGTTTTTGTGTCAATGGTATATTGAAAAATTCCGTTGTGTGTATTTATTACCACATTCCGCATCGAATTTTTCCCAATGTAAATCAGTCCTCCACGGCTGGTTATATCATAATAAACCGACTCGAGTTGTTCGTAATAACTTCCTCGATCCATTGTGTATTTTCTGGTGTAGAAGTAGCAGCTAGCGAACACCGCAAGTCTAGACGAACAACTGTTTTTGTTGTTACAGTGTTGGAGATCAGAATTTTACCTGGATTACATAAGCGGAGTTTTACGGTAGAGCGCTTCTCTATCGAGACTGATTGCATTTTCTTGTGTTTTGAGTCGACTCATCACCAGCAAAAGTTTAATTAATCGGATTTTAAAACAGGTTGAGAGTGACCTTTCGAGTCCTCCAAAATATTCGCCGGTGACTCACTTTGTTTCGCCGGGTCTACAAACCCATCGCAATTATTCATTTGCAAATCGCAAAATAAGAAAATAATTATTGTATCCGCAAGTCTTTCACGAACATAGATCTTCTAGGATTCAAATCACACACACAAGTTTTTGAAAAAGAAAGCGGTAACTGCACCGCTCGACTGTCATCAAAAATTTTTGGTGTGGAAATAATTGATTATTTTCGTCTAATTGGTATCAATTATCTCGGAGATGAGAACAGTAATGTGTAAATGTATGTCAAGTCTTCTAAAAGCGCTAATGCATCTGCGTTAGCATTAGAAGAGAAAACCAATTATGTTACGGACCATTATATCGTTGCCACTAATAATGATTACAACACTGTGTAATAAGGAGTTGCATTTCCTGCAAACGAAAGGTTGGGACTTTTTTATGTAAATATTGTAGGAAAAATTGCCCTCGACCTTCGTCGAGCTCGACCTTTCTCGACCAGCGTGACAAATCCGTTAACCGTTAACCCCACGGGATGCCTAAAATTTTACGGATTTTTCGTACGTCCTTTCATTTAACTGTGCATCATACACCTAGATATAATTGTGTCGCTATAAATTACGTGCCGTTATTCCGCAAGAAATTTCAGGCAAACGCCCACCTACCGAGTTCGCAACAAGTGATGTACCAAGCTCGGGAATTTCATACATTTAAGATATTACAATAATTAATACTATGCACCATAGCCTGTTTTGCCATATTTAGCAACACGTGCATATTTCATAGGCATTTTTCCAATCAACATCGGAAATATTCGCACCGTCAGTTTAAATATAACTACAAACATGCTTGGACTCGACGTAATTCTGATTTATAACGTGGTTTTCGAAAAAATCACGTAACATGAAACCTGTTTTTATTTTCAAAGGCGCTTCTTTTGCGTGCGATTCGGACCATTTTGAGTTTTTCTTTTTCGAGCATCCTTTGCCGTTTTATGACAAGTGGATGCAAAGCTGACTGATTCAATTGCCCTAAACGTAAAACGACATAGTAAAAAATTTTCTGGTATTATTCACACTAAAATAACACTAATAACACCAGAGGACCACACTCTACTACAGTGTAATATTTTCTAGTGTCACTTTACTTTTTTGTATATGTAAACTAAATTAGTGTAATAATCATATTTTATAAATGTTTTACACACTTAACTAAATGTTCTAATGTACTTCCTGAGTGTGCAAAGCATTAAATTCTAATGTGGTTACAGTGTGAAAATGGTTTAACATAAAGACATGTATTAGCTGTTTCAAAACTATGAAAACGCCAACGTCGCATTTTCTCTTAAAATTAGCTGTTATAAATTATTCATGCACTTCAAAAAAATAATAGCTAATGTATTTCATAGTTTCAATGAGAGATCTAAACATTAATAACTATTTTACAATTTTATCAATCTTATTTAAAAAAATAATTCGATAAAATGCGACGTTGACGTTTTTATAGTTTTGAAACAGCTAATATATATTCAAATGTTTATTAAAAAAATACAAATGCACAAAAAAAACAAAATAAAAAATAAATTCAAACTACCAGTACATACCTATTTAACAAAAATATGTTTTGGAACAATACATAAATCAGTAGCACCGTAAGGTTGTTTTCGCTTATATAGTTCTTCATATTTAAGCAACATTAAATCAACACAATATTATTGCTGTCTTGTTGTAAAAGATCTGAACTCATGAACTGCCTCATTAAAAACCACTATGGTAGGAGGTTGGATGTTTTTCGGTTTTCAAGTATCTAATAGTATAGTAAACAGTCTTATTCTAATTTGGCCCTTTCCAAATCTGCGAAAGTTATGTTTTCCGCACAATTCAAGTTATCAAATTTTGTTTTCGCTGTAATAATAACATTTTTAACTAAATACTTATATTTAATAGTTCTACTCTAATACATTAAAACAAGAATAAAGTTTTTATAACTGAATTAGTAACTTACCTTATTCTGAGATATTTTCTAAAGTACAGTTTTTGTTAACTTTGCAAAACTTTATGGACTTTTTGTAACATAATTTGAAAATTATATCAGCCATTTTAACTATCCCAGTACCCATAAAAAATAAAATATGTTGCCCAAAAACGTGTGCTTATGTGCAATCTGCACGTACTGTGTCTCTCGTTTAAGCTAAGATAAGATTATTGAACACTGTGCAGTTATATTTTACACTATAAACTAGTTTTTAAACTATAAACTGCAAACATCATTTGAGAGTGTAAAAAATGCACTCTAAAAGGTAAAATTCATGTTTTTATGAACACACTGACAGAGAAGGTTTTGAATTATAAGTTATTTTGTAATAGAAGATTTTAAATATAATCTAGTGTCAAAATTAACACTAGATTAAATTAACCACATGCGAATATGTTTTTTAAAAGCTTTTATTTAACTCACAATGTTGTCTGTCTGTCCGTTTATATTTTCGGAGCCAATTTTGAAAGGGTTCCTGTTGTCCCACTGAATTAAAATTTTGCATACTTACTTAATCTGCGTCACAATGCAATTCTATGTAGTTAAATGGGGTTTTGAAGTTTTAGGTTATGTTTACAAAGGGGTTCTCGATTTGTACATACCGTAACTTATACCGACATAGACGGTATGTTGGTCATTTGGACGTCACGGTAGATGCACAGTGTAATAACAATAAATAAAGACTAAAAAGCAAAAAATAAAAATATATAAAAAATGTTAAAAAAAATTCTAAAATTTATAAAAGCTTTGGGATTACAGCATTACAGAATTACTTTGTTCAGTTGACAACTCCCAAAGCTTTTATAAATTTTAGAATTTTAACCTATAAGAAAAAATATTCTTCTGTGATTGAAATACATTATTTTTTACTTTTTAGTGCATCTTTTAAATAAAACTTTTTTTTTAAACATTTTTTTGTATATTTTTGTTACCTTTAATTTTTTGTGTGTATAGTAGCGGGTTGAAGTGTTTTATTGTCGAAAAAGGCACAAATAACACCATTTTCGCCCAAAATCGTTGATTTTTAAAGCAATTTTGACGCAAAGTGCAAAACAGAGCTCTAGTACGTTGTGTTTAAAAGTGGCCCTGAATATAAGATTCGAGATTGTACAAATAGATAACATTCTTGGGCCTTTATTTATAAGAGGTAAATAAACCTTTATAGCGTTTATGATGATGGACGCTATCTTTTTGAAGCGGGCGTTAATTACAGCCATTGTGGAAACATGGGACCCATAAAAGCGGGACTGTAGGTAAATCAAAAGAGAATAAAACATTTGTGAAAAACGTACCTATTTGTCAAAGAAATAGAGCGTCCGATTTGAGTAATGGATCAATCGTTAAAAAGCAAAATCCAATTTGTAGTTTTATTTGCAAGTTGAGAAGGAAGCACCGTGTCAGAAATTTATCGGCTCGAGAGCAGCGATAAGTCTTGTGCAGGCTTATCCTAAGCCATCTGCACCTCGTCATAGAATCAGCAAGGAGTAGCAGAGCAGACTGACTTAGTGGTCGTAATGTGGAGCGGATGCCAACATGCTAAACCTGCTCTTATGGAGAAATGCGACCCACGTCTTCGGAAATTCTCTATGAAGTGCAATTAACTGATTGAAAGTAATTTCGCGATTATTATCAAAGACACGGTCAGTGGGTCCCCCTTTTATTAAAAATTCGATTTGGTCGGTTTTTGTCGCCCGTTAGCTTTTTGAATGGGACAGAGGCCCAGGAATGTAGTGAGGAGTTGCGTGTCATATCTCCGGTGTTTGGATGAAGCTAGTCTAAGAAGAACTTCGGTCATCCTGATTCAGAGGCAGTTCTGCCGCCGGCTGAACAAGTCTCGAGGAGAACATGTGTGGTGTGCTCATAAAATTTATTCAAAATAGAATGTGATGGCTCCGACGTTGGGATATTATGGACGTCATTCGCACCAGCTTGTCCTTGATTCGTTGTCCTTGGGCCACTTTGCTGTTTGTTGACTCGAAGATTTTGGGACGTGGGTTGGAATTTGCAATAACTGAACATTGCACTGTTTGCTCTTGACATTAGCACCGGGATGGACGCACACGTGTTCGAAACAACACTCAACAAACAATTGTCCTTTTTTTGGTCCCAACACCTGTTTTATGGACCTGTTACCTTTCCTCAAAAGTAAACAAAGAAATTGCGCCTCTTATTGACCAATTTTTTTGGTATTTTTACCGCCCCACGCTTGTAAAAACTTAATCAACTACCGGAATGAGTTCACATTTCCAAATTAGGAACTGAATAATAATAAGCCGCTAACTGGTAATTCTAGTTCGTAAATAGTGCGAAATCAAGATGAATTTTTCCGAAAGATCGCGCGCTTCTCGACCTTGCGTCGAAATCAGGAAGTTCGCCTTTCGATCTTACTGGAACAATTCAGGTCCATTATCATTTAAAACCTATTCATAAATTTGAATACCAAACAAGAATTAATAGAACGAGGAAATATAGTTTAGTTGTGTATTTTGTAGCACAAGTAAATATTTAAGCGTACCCACACAGGTAAAAAAAATTTAAAGGTATAAAAAAATGTTTTTTAAAAAAAGCTTTTATTTAAAAGATGCACTAAAAAGTAAAAAATAATGTATTTCAATCACAGGAGAATATTTTTTCTTACAGGTTAAAATTAAAAAATTTATAAAAGTTTTGGGAGTTGTCAACTGAACAAAGTAATTCTGTAATGCCGTAGTTTTACAGCAAACGTCAGTCTTGGATTTTTGTGTTGAGATTTTCGAATGTGTTGAGTATTTTTTAATTTAACTAGTGCAGTGACTCCCGTTTCACAATGAGGGAATCATCACCTCTTGAGCGAAGCAGCAAAAGACACAAGAATGTGAAAACAATGGTAAGTTATGATGACAGATAAAAGTAAAAATCGCTTTATCTCATAAAAACATTTTACCCCAGTCCGGTAAAGGTGGTCCGAGAACTAGATCTTTTACCTGACACATTCTGTCACAAAATTGTCAGTTTTGTGACGTTTGCGTATAAAAGCTTTTTTTAAAAAACATTTTTTATATATTTTTATTTTTTGCTTTTTAGTCTTTATTTATTGCATAGATTTATTGTTATTACAATGTGCATTTACCGTGACGTCCAAATGACCAACATACCGTATATTAGCTGTTTCAAAACTATAAAAACGCTAACGTCGCATTTTACCAAATTATTTTCTTAAGTAAGATTGATAAAAATGTAAAATAGTTATTAATGATTAGATCTCTCATTGAAACTATAAATTACATTAGCCATTATTTTTTTGAAGTGCATGAATAATTTATAACAGCTAATTTTGAGAGAAAATGCGACGTTGGCTTTTTTATAGTTTTGAAACAGCTAATATGTCGATATAAGTTACGGTATGTACAAATCGAGAACCCCTTTGTAAACATAACCTAAAATTTTAAAACCCCATTTAACACCTTTAGGGGGTAATTAACTATATAGAATTGCATTGTCAAGCAGATTACGTAAGCATGTTAAATTTCATTTCATTGCGACTACAGGAACCCTCTCAAATTTAAAAATCGAGAACCCCTTTGTAAACATAACCTAAAACCTCAAAACCCCAATTGACCCCTTTAGGGGTATTTAACTACATCGGATTGCATTGTCACGCAGATTAAGTAAGTATGCAAAATTTCAATTCAGTGGGACAAAAGGAACCCTTTCAAAATTGGCTCCAAAAAAATAACCGACAGACAGATAACATTGTGAGTTAAATAAAAGCTTTTAAAAACATTTTGGCATGTGGTTAATTTTTCTAGTGTTAATTTTAACATTTAGTCAAGTCTGTAAAACATTTACTTTCAGTTCATTTTCATAAAAACCATTGTGGTGCAAATAGCGTACTCTTGGCATTAACTTTTATATGAGTTGTCATGGTAACAGGTTAGTAATTTGCACCACAATGGTTTTTATGAAAGTAAACCGAAAGTATAAAATATGATTTTTACACTAGTTTACAGGTGTTAAAAGTACATATAGAAAAAATTTAATTTACACTAGAAAATATTACACTGTAGAGTGTGGTCTTCTGGGGACCACTTTTAGTGTTATTTTAGTGTGAATAACACCAGAAATTTTTTTACTGTGTAAACAGTGTTTCACAGCCGAGCAATTTTTGTATTTTAAATAATTTTTTCCGTTGGAATTCCTCCCATCAAGGTTGGTATCATGACAAAGAAATGCGCTAATTCAAGGTCGCAATGCTAATTTTGCAAGAAGCAATCAGAGGTGAAAGTTCGTGCGATAATGGACAAACATCTATGGCAGTTGATGAATTCGCGCTTGCATATTCAATAATCAACCGAGCGTAACGCTGCAGTTGCATTTTTGCAGCGGAAAACGCACTTTTGGCTTTTCGCGGGTCAAAGAACCCGCTTGAATTTCCCATCAATTTTCGGCTTGAGTATGAAAAAAGGACGAAGCGTTTGGACATGACAAGGGAGGTGCAAGCGATGCAAACTCGCGATAAGCCGCATTTCGGACGAATTAATGCTTCATTTTTGACAGGCAAATCCCCTCTTAGTAATTTTTGAAAAATCCCCGACAGGAACGTGATAATTATAACGCCATGGCTTGTCAGCCGACTACCAGTTTCAAGATAACAAACTTGTCGGAAAACTGCGATTTTTCCCCATGAGATTAAATTGTTGGCTTGATTTTTCCATGTTGCAGCATTCCTTTCAGCCTGCTTGCACTTCCTTCACCGATTTTTGTATGACTTGGGATTGCGTTTGCCGGAAATGTCTCGAATGTGTAAACTCGTACGTTGCTTGTATTCAAATTATGGGATGGTGGTCATATACCACGAAATGGCTGATAAAATGGCTACCACGGCTGTAAATATTATCCCGTTATGGAGACTACACGGGTTTTCGGTTACATATTTCCAGAAAGTTTATTACGTGCCATGATAACGCATACTTTATGCCTCTTGAGCTACAGAGTGTTTGAATTTTAACGGTGCTTCGTATTGTTATTTGCGCAAATACTACGATCGAATATCTGGACTGGGTTGGGCTTCCGCATTCAAATGGAACGCATCTAAATACAGGCTGTTTCATCTAAACCCCACATTAGAAGTTTGAAAGTTCTAATAAAGATATTTATCTGAAAGTTGCCATAATCCATTAAAAGTTCTGCTCAATGAAAATATTTTCAAGATGGCGGCACTTTCGGTTATACCGAATGTCGCTAGTAACCTTCTTATTTTAAATATTTTATATTTTTCACTGCGTTTTTGGATTAGTTGAGTTATTTTAAGGAAATTTTTATCAGCTGTCTCTATACCTAAGTTTAACCGTTTTCGAGATATTTAGGAGTTTTTGAAAATTTTTGGATTTGCATCTGTCATTTAAAAAATCGGTAACTCTTTTAGTTTTAGAGATTTCGAAATCATATTTGGGGAATTAAAAGAGAAAGCCCATTTCTGTTCTACACGTTTGTTCAAAATTGGAACAAAAGCTAATAAAGCCAAGTTTGGACAATTTCAAGTACCCATAACTTAATTTTTTCAAATAGGATGTCCCAATTTTTATTTTACTATATGAAGGAGAATTTTTTTCTGCATCTATCTGTATTAATATTCCCTATACCTATCTGTGTTAATTTTTCGAGTTACATTGGTTTTTTTGACATTGTAAACATGACAGGTTGTAAACATCATTGCGAACCTTTTTCCATTGTCAAGGAATTCTGACCTGATCACCAATTACCGCAAAGCCTGCCATAAATTATTCCGGCTTTTAGATCTTCAATATTAAAATGTTAATTATTCAAAAGCTATCAACTTCCGCCTAATTCTATTTCAGCAATTAAGGTTCAAAAAATTAAAGAAATTTTCCCATATAGAAAATACGCCAATAACTTTAAAAACAATTTTCACAAGCGTGGTTTTTAATGTCTCACAGTCATACCTTAAAAATTTTTGAACAATATCAAAGTATCAAATGGTAGCGTAAATAATTCTCGATCCTTTAGACTATACAATTATTTTTTTACTCGATTAGAAATATTTATTTTTGCCTCGGCCATAAAACTTGGAACACCCTGTATAGTAAATTCCTTACTAACCACAGCTTTTTTGCATAGTTTGCCAATGAAACATTTCTGATTAAACAAACGACAAATTCTGTTCAAAATTTTTAGCCGTCCCGTGAAAACAAAATAAATTCTTTGAATGTTAGTGTGAAAAACTTTAATTTCTCTTATTTTTTCTTTGTTTCATTGGCAACGTATGAGAAAAGAAAAGCTAATGAATTTCTTAATCCCAACAAAAAGTTTTTGTAACTCGAAAACTATTAAATATAAGTATAGATCGATGAAGAATTAAATTCTCTACCATTTATTAGTGAAATAAAACTTGAGTTATGGGTGCTTAAAGTTTTGCAAATTTAACTTTAAAAATTTGGGGTTTGTTATTCTTTTTTAGAAATTTGAAAACACCAAAGGAAATATCTAGGCTTCCTCTTTCAAATGAGCTGAAAAATGTTTCCAAATTTTCAAAAATGGCAGAGTTATCGATATTTGAACTGGAAGGTGCAAATCCAAAAAAATTAAAGTAACTCTAGTAATCCAAAAACGCATTAAAAAATATAGCTTTCCATTTAAAATAAGGAAATTGTTAGCGACTTCCGGATTATGGTTGTATACAAATTTTCAGATGACTGTCATTATTAGAACTCCCAATAGTACTTCTAATGTGGGGTTTAGATGGAACAGCCCTTGGAGTACCAGAAAAAGTGATTACCACCAAAGTAATATTTCTCCTAGATTATTAAAACCAATCTTCAGGTTTTTTCGAGTCTCGCTTAGTCTTAGGATAGTTGGGCTAAATAGTTGTGTTATACAATATCTGGTTGCCACATCAGCCTAGTTTACCGTCTCCAATTGGAGCTTATCTCTTATTAAGTAAATAATTATGATAGTAATAACCGAAAGGTTCTCGTTTCCTACATTCTTGGGCATTGAGTGAATTTCCCATCAGCGTGTGATGTGAAGCAATTTCGCCGTCAGAAAAATCTAAACGAATCAATTATTGTTAGATTTTTTGCATGAAATGAAATCATCACGATAATAAGCGGCCACCAGTAGTGATTATCAATAAAAATCGCTTTTTAATAAGCATAGTGAAATAGATTACATGTGATTATCCCCTTGCGTAACGTGAAAATAGATCGGGATTAGATAGAAATAAGCGGTTTCAACATCTCGCGTATTGTTCTTGTGGAACAAACACAGCTCCACCTACTGTCAAATAGTTGCGTAATTGTGCGACATGTTCGTTTGTTTCAATTGTCGGAAAACTTTCTAAAGGCCGATAAAAATTTCGAGTCATCGATGAGGTTGTTCAACTTCAAAGCCAATATTTATGCAACGATCTGAGACAAGAAATCCTAATTAGTCTTTGGAAATGTGATTGCAGGCCGGTCAGCACGTGCCCTAAGCAAACACCAATCGATCGCTAAACGTTTGGGCAAACCGGAAAGGTCAACATGTCCAACGGAGGATTCTAAGAACGAAACATGTTCGACAACCTCATAACGCGAATCACGAGTCCTTCGTCGAGGAGGAGGTATACTTATCATTGTCCAGAAGTGCATTCTGATCCGGAAGATAACGAACCGGTGACGCCCCGAAAGCCCAGATTGTTGGAAAGGAGGAAAAAAGGTCGCAGACAAGAAAATGGGCTGCGGCAGGCGAGGAGTCTCGGACGCTTGGACGGGCTCAAAGAGGTAAGTATCTCTTAAAAATTTGCGTTTCTACTTTGTGGCTCCAATTCGGAAAAACTTGTCCAAGTGGAAATCCTCGAATCGCTGAGCGGTAATTAGAGTCTCGTCCGCATTTATAAGCATTTTCCATTACCATTACAAATTTCGCACCGCGAGACAAACTAGTTTCTATAGAAATATGAAGTAAAATAAATAAAACATGATGGCGAGTTGTAACGTGGGATCTGCGGGATTTTATTTTCCAGAATGCCGCGAAATTTTTTCCAAATGATTTGAATTTATCACATTTTACCGAGACACTTTAATTGCGACAAAAAATACAGTCCTACTTATATGTTATTATGAGACTGGAAGAGGGAAAATAAAACGGTTTGGCGTTTTCGAAAAGTCGCACTTTTAATAGATTCTGGCACATTAAGTTCAGGATTCGAATGATTTGTGGCCGTTTCGGCTAATTAATTCAAACGCCGGACAAAATACCATTTTTATTGGCTTCACTTAATGGCAAAAGATGCCAAGTTATGGCAACGGGTCGCCAGTTTGGCAACCATATGGGACACTTTACCCGGACCATTAAATTTAAGTGGATGCTAAGGCTTCTATTGATTATTCACAGTGGTTCCCAACCATTTTCACCTTGCGAACCCCTTTTAAAATCCGACAGAAATTGGCAACCGCTTATACAGTTAGAAGAAGACAATAAAATTTGATAGGACATTTATTTTCCTTGTAGGTACATTTTGAACTGAACTAATAATTTAGTACTTTTGGTTCACTTTCATAAAAACCATTGTGGTGCAAATGACTAATCTGTTACCATGACAACTCATATAAAAGTTAGTGCCAAGAGTATGCTATTTGCACCACAATGGACACAAAGAAACTGCACGGCTAATATCTATTTTTTATATTTTTAAAAGCTCACAATGTTGTCTGTCTGTCCGTTTATATTTTCGGAGCCAAATTTGAAAGGGTTCCTGTTGTCCCACTGAATTGAAATTTTGCATACTTACTTAATCTGCGTGACAATGCAATCTTATGTAATTAAATACCCCCTAAAAGGGTTAAATGGGGTTTTGAAGTTTTAGGTTATGTTTACAAATGGGTTTTCGATTTGTAAATTTGAGAGGGTTCCTGTAGTCGCAATGAAATGAAATTTAACATGCTTACGTAATCTGCGTGACAATGCAATCCTATGTAATTAATTACCCCCTAAAGGTGTTAAATGGGGTTTTAAAATTTTAAGTTATGTTCACAAAGGGGTTCTCGATTTGTTCATACCGTAACTTATACCGACATAGACGGTATAATGGTCATTTGGACGTCGCGGTAGATGCACAGTGTAATAACAATAAATAAAGACTAAAAAGAAAAATCAAAAATATATAAAAAATGTTTTTAAAAAAAGAGCTTTTATTTAAAAGATGCACTAAAAAGTAAAAAATTATGTATTTCAATCACAGGAGAATATTTTTTCTTACAGGTTAAAATTCTAAAATTTATAAAAGCTTTGGAAGTTATAAAACTACGCCATTACAGAATTACTTTGTTCAGTTGATAACTCCCAAAGCTCTTGTAAATTTTAGAATTTTAACCTGTAAGAAAAAATATTCGCCTGTGATTGAAATACATTATTTTTTACTTTTTAGTGCATCTTTTTTTTAAAAAAACATTTTTTTATTTTAAAATTAGTAACGGAGTGAAGTAGTGTTAGCAAAAAAAACCTATATGAAAATCTAGATGCGAAAACCCAGAAATAGGGACAAATTTCGTATCATATAACAGTTTTTGAGGTAAATGTGAAGACAAAAATTGCTTACTTTAACACTGCAATTTCTAATTTTTAACAAGAAAGTAACGAAAATGTAAGATAATCATGTGAGACTGAAAGTAATTGAATGAAAGTGGCTGATAGCATGGGACTTTATGAATGAATAGAAAAAAGTGCCAATTTTATTTTTAAACTAAGGCTGAAGAAGAATTTAGCACTTGCTTCAACTTCAAGCCCATTTTAGTTCAAGTAAGTAAACATAACATCTGATTATAACTTTTTTCGGTAGAAACGTCTTTTTTCATTAAAATTTTTGTAGAAAATGCTCATTTTTGCCCAGTAATTTTATGTCTATTCCTATTAATAAGCATTGGGTTCTGTTTTCATAGACACAGAATGGGGTCTTCAGGTGTTCAATAATAACGCATTTAGCAAACAGAAGTCTATCCAGAATTCATAAAAGACTAAATTTTGATGAATCTTCAACATGAAAACATAACTAATTTTTGAATGAAATTTTTAGGGAAAAAACAATAAACAAACACAATTTCTAACCCACGGAGCCAATGAGCTGCTGCCAATTTTGTCTGTTAAGTTTATTTAAATTTATTATTTAATTTAAAATTCCGCCATTACAATACTTTTTGGGGGTTCACGAGCCACCAGTTGGGAAACACTGGATTATTGCATTTGACCATAAAATTACTGGAATCTGTTTTGCTATTTTTTAAATAATTGTCGTTCGACCTTGCCCCGTTCGACCATTTTTGGCGCTAATTGTAGTAATTTAGCCAAACAACACGCAAGCAACGGACTTTAGTCCGTTTTTTCCTGTTTTTGATCTAAATCTGCCACCGCTCTCGCAATGGATTGCTTCCGATCGGCGGTATGAAATTTCAGCCAAGCCCCTTCACGCTTTTTCCTGAAATGGTCCGAGCTTTCACGATAATTAATAATTTCATTGAGCTAGGAATTGTGAAATTGTGGTGGAACGGAATTATCACGCCCCGAAATTTGCATCGCGTTAGCACACAATCGTCCAACTCACAACGCTGAAAAATCACAATGCAGCGATGTTTCCTTGTTAGATATCCTAACCATTCAGATGCATCACTCGTGATCAGATAACCAGCAAACGAATTGCTGTCACCGCCGGAAAAATCCGTTTTTAATGGATTAGCGACCGCTTTTTGCATTATTAATTCCTGTGTACACGACCGTTTTAATCGCGTATTGTTCAGACCGGGTGACAGTTGATGGTTTTTGCCGCAATTAAAAGACGAGATTGCCGCTCTGAATCAGATCTCCTAGGTCAGTGAGTACAATACTGCAAAGACAACAACCGTAAGAAATCAATTTCGTCACGATTTTGATAGGAAAATTGTGATTTCATGGAAACGGAGATATTTAAATAATTGAAGTGATGAAGAGTGAGGTGGATTCTTCAAAGGCGGGTAACAGTAAGCCGACCGAAGAATAGTAATGACCTACTAGCGTTTCGTTATGGTTCAACTCATTACGATTACTTCAATCTTAATTCGGTTAGAAAATACGACAAAAAGGACCTATTTCTTGCGGTCTGGTATTTATAACATTTCTTCTTTCGGTTGGATAATCGGCTTGGCTTGTCATATCTCTTTTTGTTTCTTCGTACTGCATGACCTCGATTTGCCACCTTCGACATGCGTTTGTCTTCTCCACTCATGCATGATGACGGATCTAAGGCGCATTTGTAGCAACACTTTTTGCCCCACTTGCAAGGGCAACACAATGATAATAATAATAATAATAATAACTTTATTACCAAAATACAAATGTATTACAAAAAGGCAACAGCAAGAGAAAAAATAAAATAACATAACATTCTTAAAATAGGAGAAAACACAAGACTCAAATAATAAAAGTTATAAAGAAAGTAAAAATCGTCTAAGAGTTATGTCGCTACAACAAAAAAGGTCAATTTCTGTACGACTGTAAGGTGAGTTAAACCCATAGTTTGTCCGGTGAAAATTAGTATTTAATAAGCCGTGACAATGGATGGTATACGGGGTACCTCTAAAAGTAAATAAAATAATATTAGGACAATCCAATTGAGCCAGATTTGTGACGTGGTGTAACAAAAGAATTCCATGGGGTAGGGCAAGTTCCAGTATCTAAAGATAGCTGAAATACTGCAGAGATCGGTCACGCTAATGTAGGAGAACAATTTTTGACAAAATATGCAGGTATACCATCTGGTCCAGGAGTAAAATTATTGCTTAAATTGGAAAGCTTGTTAAAAACTTCATCGATTGTCAGTGTAATAGAACCAGGGACGTTATTATTTAAGAACTAGCAGGCCCGACAGACGTTGTCCTGTCTTAGCTATAAACACGATTTAAAAAAAACTCCATTCATGAAAATGAAGCATTTTTCCTAGATCACGGTTGCTATGGAGGGCAACTATACCCATAGCGCCCTCACACAGTAATTTATATCATTCTCCAATTTGGAATCGAATTTTTTATTATTCCTATAGTTTTTTGGATAATTCTTATCATTAAACCCCTGTCATTTTGTTCTTGTGGCCTTTATGTCTGTTACTCACTTGGTTTTGGATATTTCTCTCGTTTTTTGTCTACTTTACCTGTTATTCTCTGGGACTTGATTACTTCTTTTAAAATGTTATATTAAAAAAGGTAAGTTATTAATATCTACATTACTGCACAGAAAGCATTTTTGAAACGGAAAATGCAAATACTAAATACACACTTGCCAACGTTTTACGTGCCCGTCTTTACAGTTGCAAAAATCAGTTTCTTCTGATAGGAACCTCTTTTATACAGCACCAATTCTAGACGTAATATTCGAGTTTGTCCAATCATCTACCTCAAAAATTTGCTTTTGTTGAGTTTGGCTCATATTTAGAGTAAAATAAAGGTCAAAAAACCGGCTAATGCACAAGTAAGGTTATGTTCCCATCTAAATGTTTCAGTACGCAGATGGCTCAGAAACGTAAAAAACCTAAACTCTACCACATTTATTTTATTACCACCGTTAAGCACAATTTGAGTCCCATTTTGGGCATTTCTGATTACCATTTATATCTGTCAAATTACCCACATTTCTCGTGCGCCGCGCGAAGTTTAAATAGTCGTTAAGTTTTCTGAAATTTTCCAATTTTCTGCGCAATTTTCTTAATTTTTCTTTCCGTTAGAACCTTCTACATAGTATTAGAAAGCTTTAACAAAAAAGATTAATGAAATTACTAAAGTCGTTCTAAAGTTATGCCGTGATATGAAGAAATAGGGAGTCATTTTTATATACAGGGTCGCAAAAATATTTTACAAACTATTCATCAAAACTTATTGAAATTTGGTATAAGAGCTTAAAAATATATAAATTCTATCGTTTTAGATGTTTATCAAATTCCTATCTTCTTTTGTTCTGAAGATACAAGGCTAACTTGATTTTTTTAAATGGCAAGAAGGGTAAAAATTAATATTTTTAAAAAGAGCATTTTTTTCTGAATTCTATGGTGTAAAACATGCATATCTTATTTTAATCGAAACTTAAAAAAAAAATATCGAACTAATAACATTTTCAAAAATGTAAAATGTTATTAGCCTTGGAAATGTTGACTTTATCTATCGTTAGCTCTTTGCCGCTTGAACTTTGACCAAAAAATAAGTAAAAGTTAATAATAATTGTTAAAATAACACTTTTATCTGAAAAAGAACACATTTTAATAAAAAAAAAGCAAATAACGAAATACATGTTTTTTATGCTACAAAAGATGTTGCTCAAAATGATTTCCATTGACTTCTTGGCTTTTTGTCGTCATGACCAACCATCATGAGAATTTCTGTACTCTCAGTTTCACTTAAATGTACCATTTTGACACTAATTATTGCACACAAGTTTAATTTTTGGCTAATATACAAGTGACAGATTCCTAATGACAGTATTTATAAAGCTATCTTAGTTTTACTTTTGCAGAAATCCAGAATAAAATTTATGAATTTTTATTTTTTTTGTCTTTTAATGAAAATAAAGGTGGGAATATGTTACATCACTGAATTCAGAAAAAAATGCTCTTTTAAAAATTATTAATTTTAGGTAACCCTTCGTGTCATTTAAAAAAAATCATGTTAGCCTTGTATTTTCAAAACAAATGACGGTAGAAAATTGAAAAAAATCTCTCAAATGATAGAATTTAAGCGCATTTAACTGTACCCCAAATTTCAACGTGCTCTGTTAAACCGTTCTGAAAATATTTAGCTGTATATCCATACTTTTTAGCGACCCTGTATATAGAAGAAGATAAATGAGACTTAGTTATTTTTTTGTATCATATGGTTTGCGTATACGTTTTCTATAATTAAACGTTTTGTAATCACTACGAATCATATTTTGGACTAATTTAAAGTATATTTAAATTGATCGAAATAATGGACATTAGATGCAGATTTGAATTTTTTACACAATCTGTTTTTCCTTTTAATAGGAGCTACTGCATCTCTAGAAAACCAATTAGGAAATTCATAAACTAAGGAGTTCCTCGTTGAGGAAATGAGCAATTCATGCGATATTTATCCAACTCTGGTGGGAATTCATTGTTTCTGCCTAGAGAATGCCCATAATTATGGGTGACAATTCAAGTGTTCAAATTTCTATTGCATCTGTCGGACGTTCTTTATTAATTTCCGTCGATTACTGGTTGAAGTTCGCTCGATTGTCCTGATTTACGGCTTTCAATCGTAAAATTCGTTTTGCTCCCGTTGTTGGATCGCGTTAATCGTAAAAATGGGCATAACGAGCAGCCTGAGGCCACTTCAAAGCGCAATCCTACGTAATCTTATTAGTGCAGTCTTCTCCTCCGACACGATCAATCGCGAAAGATTTAGTAGGAGTGTATAACTGCTGTTGGGGCTTATAGTTGAACGCATCAAAGGCTTGTTTGCGTTCCAGCTCATTTATCCGATTCATTACACGAGAGGTTAACAGTCAAACAGGCGCGGATTTGGACCAAAAGAAAATTTTTCCGTGTTTTATAACCGATTGACTTCTCTGCGATGGCTAGCCACGTGTGAAAGGCCGCACGACATCCGACCTCGTTTGTCATTTTGTTTATTGTTGATACACTTAACGATTAGTTCGCTCGTGCCTTTGGAATGTTACATAACGGTTCCATCCCGATATAAAATACTTTGTAATGCCTTCCTCAAGTTTTGTTTTTCATCGACCATTAAATAGAGAGCTTCGAACAATGCAAAAAATTGTTTGAGCAAGCCATACTTCAACGGGAGTCAAAAAATTATCGAAACAAGCAATCGACAGGAAAATCCGCCTTATCGCACTTGTTGTTTGAATTATTATCTGGTAGGTGCTCGTTGCAACTTACATTCCCAACATCTGCATCTTATCATAATTTATCAGAATTTTATTTATGGAAGCGCACACGAGTCTTGGAATAATTTTAATTAAATTTAGTGCCATTGTTTCGTGATTTATGGAGATTGTCACGTCGGGAAGTGGCGATAAACCACTTTGTTGGTGGTAGTAACATTATACGCCACGGCCTCTTGTTTAAACAATAAGTGTTAAGCAGCAAAGAAATGATAATTCCTGGCTGGAAACGCCCCCCAATGATCCATATCCAATTAACAATTTTCCACTCCAACAATTAATTCTTTTTATTCGCAAATCGTGACGCATATTAAAATTAATAAACCGGCCTCGCATAGGTGTGTTTTATTTATTGTTATTATTTTAAACGGCCGTATTTTTTTGAAATTCTCGATTGCAATATCGTGTATAGTCCCTCTCGTAATCATTATTGCATAACAGTACCCGTTCTGCAAGGTTAATGGAAATTATCTGAAATATCTGACGTATGCCGCTCTTATTTTTGTAATAACGATTGAGCGCATTCCGGGTCTGAAAACCGCTCCACTTGTGACTAACAGTCTAAAAATGTCGAGGAAATTCGAAAGACAATGGCACGTGGGCGGGTGATGGGATTTAATTAGAAAACTGATAATGAAAACAAAAAATATTAACACGTTCGTAAATTTTCATGCTGACTTTATATTTCAGCTTGTTTTATGTTTCGGTGCTAAATTATCCGGAAAATAAGTGTCCCGCCAAATGGGCCATAAATTTGGTTGGACGCTGCGAATTTTTATTTTCGGCCGTTTCTCCGATCGCTGATTGAAGAACACAAATCATTTGATAATAAAATTATTTCTTCTAAATTAATTCGCCTGAAAAACTGATTTGCTTCAAGGTTTTTACTTTTCGAGTTATCAAAGACATAATTCTAGTTTTGTGGGAAGGGCCTAGAGCCAGCCGGTTGTTACCGTCTCATTTGTTCCTGGAATGAGTAATTCGACCAATAAAAATACTAAAGTTGCCTCCTCCGTGTTTATCTACCGCACAAAAAAAAAGTGTTTGTCATTGGATAGGTATTGCAGTTCGAACAGTCCCAACTATAAAACAGACCAATCACAAGGCGTGTAAAAATTCGACAAAACCAGCTGTTTTATTATTTTTAATATCGGCAGGAATTTCGCTGTTTTCTATGAAAATTCCAACTTTTCAGTTAATCTTCGGTTAAATAATAATTGCGTCTTCTAAAAAATAAAATTTCGAAGCCATATTTTCAAAGTGTTTTTTTTGTGAAAAGTTATGGGTCGATTTAATCTTCAAATTAATTGCGATAATCAACAGAACAACAATGAAAATAATAAGCACAACTTGTCAAATCACATCCTTTTTTCGCTTTTTTCAAACCCGTTACCATGACCAGGTAAGGGCGAAGTTTACGACAAATTTTTAAGCATTTGCATAATTTCATTATAAACACGTCTAAATAGCATGCAGTTGATTCGCTTTCATCAAATCTTGGAGCACGTTTAATTTGAAAACTCAGATTATATTATTATAATAAAATCAACTTTATCTTTGACTTTGAAATATGTTTTTTAGACGTACAGTCACCCTCTGAAACTATGATAGTAATTTTCACACAGTAAAAAAAGTAGTGTAAATAATGAACTCTAGACAACTCTATTTCTAGTTTATACAGGTCCATCTATTTAGAGTAATTTTTTTTACTCTACATGTAGAGTAGAGTAATTTTGATCTCTAAAGACGTCAGAAATAGAGTAAAATAAAACACTATTTACTGCGTAATAAATACTACAAGTGTAAATTTTACGTGAACCAAATCTAGATTGCTTTATAAACTCTGTGAAGAGTTTTGGTGGGAAATTTAAATAGGTATAACTCTACGTAGTGTATGGTATCAAGAGTTTTCGAACTCAAGGGTTGGAGGTAAATTTAAATAAAAATCTATTCAGTTTTTTAAATAAATTGTTTATTATTATTACTAACAACATAGAAGTAAAAAAGCAACACATACCATGCGATCGAAAATATTCTGAATTAGAGTAAGCTGTGCCTGCGGAACTTTAGCCACATTTTAACCGTCTATTTACGGCCACACTTTTGAGGTTATGTTGTCTTATGCTGATTTTACACAGCATAAGATGTGGCTAAAGTTACACTTCACATTCAAGGCTTGCTCTAATTCAGTTGAATTTCGATCTCATGTTATAACACATAAAAACACATAAAACGAATTTATACACTCTAAAAAATAAATTTGTATTTTGGAACGAGAAATTATTCGTTAGAGGAAAATGATTGTGACATATATTATATTATATATTATATTCCTTATAGTATAAAAGAAAACTAAATTCTATAATGTCAAAAGTTGGACTAATATCTGTATCTTTTAACTTATAAGAATGACATCTTTCGGCAAAAGATTCAGTTTTCCATTTTTTTGTTACAAAAAATATCTGCTTTTCCGAGGTATCAGTATCTATCGAACATAAATCAATTATTTTATCAAACTGTGGAAGCTAAGAGTTTAGGTAATAATCTTTTCCTACGCATATAAACATTTTTCTTGTAAAGGTATCATGTTTGAACCATTTATCTTGAGATACGGTTGAATCATTTTCAATTTCATCCTCATTTAATTTTTGTAGGTATATTTGCTTACCTGAAAATATTACCTGTCCAGAAAATACATAAAAAAAACAATCAACGATACATACAAGGTGATTCACATAACTTTACGACCCTGATGAACTTTAATACATTGGAGGTTGAATTGCGCCTAAAATGGCCAAAACAAAAACGCCAGAGACTGCAATAAGAACCTAATTTTGTAAGGTTTGCAAGGAATAACCACATCACAAACAAACTTATAATTATTAGTGTTTTTGAATCAAGTTATAATTGAGTAATGTATTACTGGTTGCATTTAAAATTTGTCAGGGTCGTAAAGTTATGTGAATCACCTTGTATATCTACTTACTTCAAAAAAAAATAAATAAAAACAGTCATACACACTATTACGCCTATAGACCTATGTGCCAACTTGTGCAATCGCATTATTTTTAGGCATGCGCATTAGAGACGGTGACTGTAATTCTAGTGTAAATTAACTGTATCTAGAGCGATTTACACCTAATAGTGTTGAAAACCACAAAAAACTTTTGGCGCTAAATTTACAGAGTAGTTTAGAGTTGATAAACACTGACAGATTTTTAGTGTAGTTTTCTAGTGTAATTTTACTTTTATTTAACAACTCTAATTGATAGACACTAGGATAGTGTATGTTTAGATTTATACATTTTTACTGTGCAAGTTAAAAACGTCTGATTTGGCCAAAAAAAGGGTTGAATCGTTTCAATATTAATTGGGTCAAAGTTTCCCTTTTTTGGTTTCTGAGGCAAAGGTCGCTGTTAAGGTCGGGTTATCGTCCGAATGACCATGTAGAACGGAAGTTCATTACGAAGTTAACTTTGACACAATGCGTGCACAGAGTGTAACGATTCCACGCGATGATATTATCAGGAAGTGCTCGGATTACCAGCAAAGACAAGGACGTCGATATGGACAATCTGCGAGTTAAAAAGCGAAACAAGCATTGACTTTCCCATGTGCTGTTGATACTTATTTCAAACCAGTAACAATTTTATTTTTGTATTATGCATGGCTGGGTTTGTATCCGCCATTTAACTCTGAATAAAGTAGCAATTTTTGGAGTTGAAATTTGGCGAAATTTGACCACTTTCATTGTTCTTGCTGTGTGCACTTCCGATCGGTGGCGAGCTACTAACACATTTTTACTTTCAGTAACATATTGTTCAAGTCTGTTTAACTCGAATGGTTTACTTTCAGCGAGTGGAATATTCATTTTTATCGAAATTTAACCCACATCTCGAATTTTCTTCAATTACCAATTCAAAAAACGCGATAAAAGCTTTTAAAGTGTGTTACAGTGGTTAGTTATTGTTAGCACGTATTGTCCAGACGCTGTGCTTGTTAACACTTTATTTCGACGACCGAATGGCAATTATATGCAAAGTTCGATTGTGTTGTAAAAATCATCGACACTTTCCAAATCGATTGGGCAATTATTTTGAGCAATTTGTCTTGTCCTGAAGATGTGTCTAGAAAAGCCGGAACGTTGCATGGAATGTCGGACCTTCTAGGGATCGAGATGCTCTTGTCTCAAAACAATGGGAGCTTTGAGCCAATTTTATTTATTCTCTCAGATGTTTATGTAATCGCAACGGGAATTTTTTGCACGGAAATAGACCAAGTTCCCAAGCTTGTGGTGGGAAAGATTTTTTCCATATCGCGCACATTTAGTAGAAAAAATCGTGTAATGATTGGAATTTATTAGTGTTTGTTATTGGTGTTTTTATAACATGTAATAACGTCATTTTACTTTTTATTAGCTATTTTATTGGCGCCATTGAAGGCCTAAGTGACTTGCTAATATATGGTACGAGTTTGTTCTGTGGTATGTGCATACAGGAAAGTAATTCCTGTTAATAATTTCAAACACTGTTCCATTTAATTAAAATTATAAAACAATCCGATGAAAAATGAAATTTCCGTTATGAAGAAGGGAAAGTGATTCTTCATCCACGAAACCACGATCATTTTGTGGTGACCGTGTCATGAAATGAATTAAGTAATTAGAAATGCTCTCAAAAATTCAATAATGAAGTAAAATTTAGGTATAGAGAAAATCACTCCTGACGCAGATTCTTCACGTGAACGATGCGCAATTTGTAATTTTTATCGCCAATTAGTGAAGAATTCCACGTAACTAATTACATAAATTTAGTGACAGTTCACGCGTTTCGATTAACCCATTTATGAAACGCTGAAAAATATTCGACTCTCGAATACAGTTAGCGTTTTATGTAATTCTTCATCTCACGCCGATTCGATAATTAGCTGCGACCTCAAAGTTCGGGCGTAATTAATTATCCGACCTTTACCCAATTAAAAATTGATCAGATTATGCAACGTCTGGCTTTTAATTGCAGTCGGAGAAATGGATCGTTGGCGATTCTTCTTCAAACGGCACATGTGTGGGTACTTTCTAATTCAATATTTTTTCAAAGAAATGAAATTGTATAGGCACTGCGATGTTTATGGCGAATTCCAAGCATTGCTTTCCTAGTACAGTTATTAACGAGACGAGGCAAAAATGTCAAATTACCTTTCTCTTCGCTTAATCACCGGTTGACTTTACACAGCACGTCAGGAGCAATTTTCGGAACACCCTTTCGATTTTTAAAAACGGCACGTACCACTCGTTCAGTTTGGAAAACGGATTTGGTTTCTGCATATTTCAGGGTCGTAAACAGCACCTGCTTTTGTAACGTTTTCCCACGATTTCACGAATTTTCGGTTAGGTAAACGTGCCGTAAAGTTGTGGAAAAATCGCAAACTATTCACTATTACAACGTGATATATCCGCGGCTTTATTGCCGGCTTGTTAGTTATCTAATTTAGCATTTTTGAAATTAGGTACGGCAGTAAAATTCACTTTACTGTATATTGCGGCGGTTATGTTCATTACCACAACCGTTAGATATTCACACTTGTGCCATCACAAAATGCATTGCTACTTTTGGAAAGTTTCTATAAAGCTGCAAGTTCTGGGACAATGTCTCGTCAAAACAATGCACAATTTGATTACCGCACACATAATAGCCACTTTGCCATTTATGAACCGATACTGAAACATCGATTCACACTATTAGCTTATTAAAATTTTCCAATCGGAATAAAACTTCACGGCCAATTTCCCCACGCCATTATTCCTCTAAATTAGCTTTTCTGTGCTGCACTAAAATCAAGCAGGTGTATGCTTGATTGATCGCCATAATATGGCTCAAATTTAGAAAGTTTCACATAATTTTAAGGTAATGAACCTTTCACTTTCCGAAATAGGCAAAAAAGTTGGGGCCTTCTGCAAAAAGTAAAATAAATCTCGCCTGGGTTCTGTACCTACCTGCAATTTGGCGAGATGTTAAGTCGTATAAAAAAGGTCAAAGTACCCAATAATGAGCAGTTGGCAATAATACGAAAGCGCACAAGTTTGGTGAAACAGTTATTAAGTCTGGCTTTTGTTCAAATTCGAATAATGCAGTCCATCAAAGTGGTTGTCGGAAGAGCACGTCTTTTTCAGTTTGGATATTTATTGCGCTATCATTAAGCTCTCCCGATTCGATATGCTTTATTAGTGTAATAATTAGTTGCAACATGTCATAAATTACGCGAATTTGTTCTACTTTAACAAATACTGCCTTAATAGTGTATTCCCTTTTGCAGAAGTTAAATCGAGCAAAAATCAAAATAATTACATCATATATCTAGTAAATACTCCAATTATTTATTTTTTCATTGCTCGAAACTAGTCTGGAGACGCTACGCGGCCATGTTTCTTAGAATTTGCATCGTGTATGTGCCTTTTTGTTATAGCTTATTTTTCCTATGAATATTAATGAGCCGTTATTACTAAATTGAATTTGTTCTCATCAACTACGAGCCAGCCTAAAAATAAACTTCATTCATTAAGCCTCCCCTATCATTTATTTCTTGCACGAGTTATTATCAAACAAAACGATCAAGAAAACAGTGTGAATAGTTTCAATTAGTTCGGCAATTAACCGAGCCATTTCTTATCTTTTCCCATATAACAGAACAAGTGCTATCTAATTTTCAACAAAACCGCTTCAATACATCAATTTGTCAACAATGTATTACATAATGGCTTGACCTTGGACTTTTTACACGGGCGAAAAGGAGTCTACACGCTTTTGCCTTTGGTGACAACGCGGTTAAGCCTGATTTATACCAATCGCAGACGGAAATGCAATAGTTGTAAAACATACCGATTAATATGTGCTCATTTATACCTGACACTAGCGGAAACACAACCAAGAGTTATTATCGCAAGCAATTATATCGATAATGCAGATCACTGCACCAATTTGCTCGAGAAAAAAACCACACAACTTGATTTGTTTTTGTAGCAATTATACCATTATTAGATCTAAGGTCATATTTACATGCTATTAAACCAATTAATCACTGGTGATGACCAAGCACTATACATTACACGCAAAAATATATAAAAACTATTAAATTTTATAGCACCTTTTGTGTTTTCGATTTATGCGCTGGATAAATTAGCGCTATCCAGCAACAAGAGAAGAAAAACGAAACCTGTTGCAATATTCACACAATTTTGAGCTGTCAGGTGCTGCTTATTTTACACTTTCTTTTATTGTGTACAACATGTCTTTTCATTGTTCAGTTCTTTTGTAATGTACGTGTTGTTAACAATGCAAATAAGTCACTTAACGCGAGGCAAAACTAGCTTGTAAGTGTAATTTCACGAAAAAGAAAAGGTTCACAACTAAAGCGATTTCATTCGGCTGAAATTAAGGTAAAAGACTGGAAACCGCTCTCAAGGAGGGTTTTTTTTGCTTTCCTTAAGCCCAAAATTTCTGGAATTCTTTCAAAATTGTGGTAAGTATCAAAAACGGTTTGGAGTAATAATAATAATAACCCGTCTTTATTTGAATTGTAACAACTCGGGAGGTGAGTCTAGCAATTGCTATTCGAACTTAACCCCCTTAACAACTAAGAATTAAATACACAGAAAAATATATAGATAAAAGCGAAATTAAATTTACAAAAATTGCACTCTACTAAAACTAGAAAAAAAACTTAAACAAAAATAATAGAAAATAAAGCAAGATGAAAATAACAAAAAGCAAAAGGAATTCTGAAAAAAAACTAGAGATTAGAAAAATATGCTTCTATTTTATTGCGAAAATTGTTCACCAAGAGTTTTTCTTTAAGCAAATGGCAGGAATTGTATAACTTTATCGTATTGTAATCTTTCAAATATTGTTGTTTCAAACTTGGATAATGAGAGATCAGCAATATTACGCACAGAGATAGGTGGTGAAGCAGTAACGAACATTTTATACATAAACATTGACAAAAAAAATTACATTTGGTCTACCGGCAACCAACCAAGTTCTTTTATTTTTTGCGATACATGGTCAAATTTTCCTAACTTATAAATAAAAGGAGCACACGAATTTTGTATTTTTAAAAGCTATTTTATTTAACTCACAATGTTGTCTGTCTGTCGATTATTTTTTCGGAGCCAAATTTGGGTTCCCGTTGTCCCACTGAATTGAAATTTTGCATACTTACTTAATCTGCCTGACAATACAATCCTATGTAGTTAAATATCCCCTAAAGGGGTTAAATGGGGTTTTGAAGTTTTAGGTTATGTTTACAAAGGGGTTCTCGATTTGTAAATTTGAGAGGGTTCCTGTAGTCGCAATGAAATGAAATTTAACATGCTTACGTAATCTACGTGACAATGCAATTCTATATAGTTAATTACCCCTTAAAGGTGTTAAATAGGGTTTTAAAATTTTAGGTTAACAAAGGGGTTCTCGATTTGTACATACCGTAACTTATACCGACATAAACGGTATGTTGGTCATTTGGACGTTACGGTAGATGCACAGTGTAATAACAATAAATTTATGCAATAAATAAAGACTAAAAAGCAAAAAATGTTTTTTTAAAAAAGCTTTTATTTAAAAGACGCACTAAAAAGTAAAAAATAATGTATTTCAATCACAGGAGAATATTTTTTCTTACAGGTTAAAATTCTAAAATTTATAAAAGCTTTGGGAGTTATAAAACTACGGCATTACAGAATTACTTTGTTCAGTGACAACTCCCAAAGTTTTTATAAATTTTAGAATTTTAACCTGTAAAAAGAAATATTCTCCTGTGATTGAAAGACATTATTTTTTACTTTTTAGTGGATCTTTTAAATAAAAGCTTTTTTAAAAAACATTTTCTTATATATTTTTTGTAATTGATATTTAGAACGATAATCTAAACATCATAATGATGATGTGATAATGAGACCATAGTTAAGGTTGGAAAGCACGAATGATTCGCAGTTTTTTTCGAAGTTTAAAGTTTAAAATATTGTAGTTGGAATATAACATTTTTAAGGCAATATAAGATCTTTTTACAACCAAGTTGACATATTCTCTATATCTTAATTCCGAATCTATTATAATTCCAAAAATTTTTACGTTATTGGAGACACCTATTTGGATATTACCAATTTTGAGATTAATTTTTAAGTATATTTTTGTCGAGATTTTTGTGTTTCTTGTGGAAATACAAATTGACGAACATTTGCTCGCATTTAAATTCAAGCCAATACTTTTAGAAAATAAGAAAAGTTTATTTAAATCTTGATTAATAAAATTGCAAGCACGCTCCACATCAATGGGATCAAAATGTTAATATCTGTAAAGGCATCGATATTTACATAATATTCTAATATTTCTGCGCTGTAAATTAAAAATAGAAGCGGTCCCAAAATTGAGCCTTGTGGGACACCGGATGTAATATTCTATTACAAAGAGAAAACGTTTGTTGTTACGAGTGGCGCTGAAACTCAAAAATCGTAGGTTCGTGCCCGGCTTCGGCCAATCTTTTTTTCAATTTCTCTCTTAACAAAACTAGTTTTTTTTAATTTTGTGTCATGCATTTTATTCCAATTCAGTCCAGAAAAAAATGGCTATTCAGCGAGTCGTCACTGGGTCTCAGTTTACCACCTCTGCAAGCCCCCAAGTCCATTTGTTCTCACTCGATTAGTTGCATGTTTCTGTGGTGGGTCTGCACATTTAGAATTATTATGTTGTTAGTTGCGTCCATGTTGAAGATTATTCTTTCGGTGAGATTCCTTATATTTACCTCGGGACTTTTCAAACAACTATATTAGTACCCTTCACGCCGTTTGCTAGACAGTCATGTTTCTTCTCCCTGGGCGTCCTCATCTCGTTTGCTTTTGGCAAAAATGTTGCAAATAAATCGGCCTTTATGCAGGTAACATTAGAGAGTTATCTCGATTCGAAGCCACCACCCTCTCCAATTACATAAGAATTCCTGTTTGCGCCGACAAACCAACCGTTCATCCCTGATGCACTGATTTAATCCTTCAGTAAATACCTTAGTATGTTAAACGCACAAGAGCGAGTATCACACCCATAATAATAAATCCAAGTCGACGGTGATTTCCTATCTCGAAGGAATGCGTGCTTCAATCCTCCGGCCCGTTACGCTATAATCTTATCTCTTTTCTTCTCTATCTCCGATATAAGTGAAAAAGAAGGGATTAAAAAGTACCACGACACGGATGGACGGCCCTATTTTTGAAACCTGACCGAATCACGGGAAAAATCGCATCTTAACCGGTTGAAATTAAACTGGTTGTTGATTAGCCGTGTGGTAAACGCAATAGAATTGAGTGTTTATTAGAGCACTAGCTACAAAGTAAGTCGTAATGGTCACTTTAGCTAATAAAACGAGTACGTTAATGGTTTTTAGAGATGTGTCTTTTGTGCCGTATAAAATCGCCCACACGTTTACCAACCGCTGATATTTCTATGAATTTCGTAAACAAGTGGATGTGCAAACACCTGCTGATTTTTACGCTGACAAACTGCGGGGTTGGACTTAATGAGTTATTCAGACGCGATGACTACTACCAGGGTATCAGGTTTACATGGGCTGGGGGCCGAAAACATCTAATGACAACAAAGTCAAGGTTCATATGCAGTCAAGGAACTCAGAATTTTTCACAAACCATTGTCCAAAAATCCCAGAAAAAAATTTCTTGGTATTTACACGAGGCGGAAAAATCTGATAAAACAACGACGAAAAACTATCAAAATATGCGACAATTAACTGTTGACAAAAAACAGTAAGTTCTTATTAGAAGTCAAGTAGTATCGGGATCGTTTTTAAGAGTTCCAAAATGCACAAACTCAAAAAACGTAACTAGTAGAAACCAAGAAACTAGCCAGGTTTCCAATAATTGTTTGGTGTTTGGTGTCGTTTTTTTAGATTAATAATTAATTTTTGTCCGTATTTAGTCCGCCAGATAATTGCCACATTCTCGTTAGTAGGCAAAAAATTTAACGTTAATAGTTGTTTTCATCTTCAGCTTGCTTCTATTGATGGAGTTCAACAAATAATTGATAATTTAAAATCTAATGCTTTTGGTGTTGATATAGCATTTCAGCAAAGATGTTGAAATTATGTTTACCCATATTGACCAAATTTTTTAGACATATTGTTAACTGCTGTATTAAGGTTGAAATGTGGAAAACTGCTTTGGGTCTTTTACCCAAAATAAAAAATCCCAATGCCAGACTTGGGACCTATTAGCATATTACCAGATTTATCAAAAATTTTAGAAAAAGTAATTTATAATCAAATGGGTAGCTATGTTGTTTCTGAAGGTATAGTTACTAATAAATAAAGACCGGATTTTAGGTTGCAAAAAACGCAAAAAAATAGGCTGCAAAATATACAAATTAGGTCGAAACATTTTAAAAATAGGTCATTTGGGTTTAGGATTCTTTTTGTAATTATAATTATTTATGTATAAAAATACATTGATTTTTTATTACAACATCAAAGAAAAAATAAATAAAAAATTCTTTTTATTAAAAAAAAATTTAAAATGGCATCTTACTCGGCGATTTTTTTGGCAAAAGATTATGCTCTAAAATTGTCTTCTAATGCAATGGTATTGTTTTTAAACCAATAAAAAATTATTAAAATTGCGTTCCGAGCTTATTACGAAGATTTTTCAAACTTGGCCAAAGTGGTTGTATCTTTGGATATTTTTATTCGAGTAATTTGATTCGTTAATTTTTTTGCAAATTAAAACATCCGTAGATACCACCACTTCGGAGAAGTTTGAAAAATCTTCGTATTGAGCTCGAAACGCAACTTTAATAATTTATTTGAAAAAAAAAAACACTGGTTTAAAAACAGTAATTAAATTAGAAGTCATTTTTAGAGCATAACTTTTACCATAAAAATCGCCGAAGTAGGGTGCCATAAAAAATTTGTTTTGAGTAACTCGAAAATAAAAAGAAATTTAGAAAAAAAATATTCTGGAAAAATAATCACATCTTAAAGTACTTGATAGATGATGTACTAATTAATTTTTTTGTAAGGTACATAGTTTAGGCACAAAACGGTGCCTGTCTCTGTATTTTAGAGATTAAGAATAAAATGCGCATTGCTGACTTATTGGGCAGGCTCCATGCTTTGTTTAAAGCAATCATAATGTTCAGTTTTTTTTTTCTGAAAACAAAATCACGCGAAATCGATAAAACCTATTTTAGGATTTTTAAAATCCAATATAAGGACGTGAAATGTTAATTTAGGAGAAATTTTACAAAGTAGGCATTTTAGGCAAAATCAAGTGGGTGTCAAAATTAATGTTGTTTGCTACAACGAATTTGTGTCTGGGTCCCACTAAAATGCCTACAGTTTACACAAAAAGCCAAAAAACCTAAAATCTGGTCTTTACTAATAAACAATCATATCGAAAAAACTGTAGTACTATCACAGCCCTGGGAAAAAATTCTTGCTGATTGCTTTAAAGCCACCATTGTGACACACACAGTTGGATTTTTCTAAAGCCTTTGACATCTTGGATCACTCACTTTTGTGTGCAAAATTATCTTTTCAATTAATTTTTATCATTCGTTTCTGACAAATAGAAAACAAATTGCTACTATAGGCACCTCACAATCAAGAGTGCAACATGCAAAAAGCGCCGTAATTAATAAAAGGAACAATATATTCCGAAGGCGGAACAGCTCGCACATGTGCCGTTAAGGTCCCGTTGCATGTAATAACACTTATCTGTGCATAACGAAAGTAAATTGGTTCGTTGTCTAGGAAAAACGTAGTGATCCCTCTCTTGGTAATTAATTTGCGTGTGTGCTTGTATCGCATAAAAATCGGTAATTACGTAACTAAGCTCGATGCAAGTAATCAATTGTGGTTTAGATTGGCTCTCGCGTAAAAATGGCAAATTCCTTGCAGTCCACCTTGCATGTTATGCAAAATTCCATTGCATAACACCAAGTTCGCCATTGTACGGACAGATTGGCCTAGGCTCTGGCGAATAGTTTCATTAATCTCGAACTTGTGGCTAGATTCCGGAAAATTTTGCCATTCCTTGTGGCAGTTATTAACCGAGCTTTCTCTCGTTTCATTTCGGTATTTATGCCGCCATTGTCACATAAATGGAACTAATGCCGCGTATCTACTCAGATTAAATTATTTGCGAATGAATTACGCCGATGCTAGCGTTTTATATGCTTGTTGTTATAAGCGCGATTATGGGATTAACGAGATAAAAAAATATATAAAAAAATGTTTTTTAATAAAAGCTTTTATTTAAAAGATGGACTAAAAAGTAAAATAATGTATTTCAATCACAGAGGAGAATATTTTTTTTACAGGTTAAAATTCTACAATTTAGTAAAGCTTTGGGAGTTGTCAACTGAACAAAGTAATTCTGTAATGTCGTAGTTTTATAACTCCCAAAGCTTTTACAAATTTTAGAATTTTAACCTGTAAGAAAAAATATTCTCCTGTGATTAAAATACATAATTTTTGACTTTTTAGTGCATCTTTTAAATAAAAGCTTTTTTTTAAACATTTTTATAATATTTTTATTTTTTGCTTTTTAGTATTTATTTATTGTTATTACACTGTGCATCTACCGTGACGTCCAAATGACCAACATACCGTCTATGTCGGTATAAGTTACGGTATGTACAAATCGAGAACCCCGTTGTAAACATAACCTAAAATTTTAAAACCTCATTTAACACCTTTAGGGGGTAATTAAGAACTATATAGAATTGCATTGTCACGCAGATTACGTAAGCATGTTAAATTTCATTTCATTGCGACTACAGGAACCCTTTCAAATTTACAAATCGAGAACGAGAAACATAACCTAAAACTTCAAAACCCTATTTAGCTCCTTTATGGGGTATTTAACTACATAGGATTGCATTGTCACGCAGATTAAGTAAGTATGCAAAATTTCATTTCAGTGGGACAACGGGAACCCTTTCAAATTTGGCTCCGAAAAAATAACCGACAGACAGATAACATTGTGAGTTAAATAAAAGCTTTTAATAACTGCCATTATGAAGTGGAAAAATGGCATAGCGTGCTCGAATTTTAACACCGCTTTTTGTGGACAATTATTTTTAAACTGTTAAACTAATGCGACAATAATTGAAAGGCACAAAACGGGGCAAAATAGATTTTCGGCACTGCAATTATCCCAAACTGTGCCGAATAATTATAGGAGGAAACATCAAAGCAACAAACAACTGGAGTTGGTTGTGACAAAGAAAATGAGGGGTCTGATCCAAATATTCTGACGAAAATCATTCATCTTGTTTTGTTGAGGTTGACAAGATTAAATTTTGACGCGTCTGATGGAGGGCCACACTAAGCTCATTGTTTCCTTTCACATTCCTCCAACTCTGAGAGCATACGTTACATAACTGCTTACAAAATCATTTTCAATTAATATTTTTTCTGGATTTGGGATTTTTCGTGCCTGTCGGTGTTTTATGGCTTAAAAACTTTGTGTTTTGCTCCTAGCAATAATTTTTGAGTCGTGATGCGGTATTTTACTTATATCGCATCAGATTACCCAAATGACACGGCGTGATAGGTCTTTGCTCTTCTTCATTTTCTCGCAGTTATTCTACTTTGAAATGTTGGTTACGTGGTGGTATCTCATATTTTTGAAGGGAAGTAAACACTTAAATCTGGGTTAGTCATTACCGCTTTAACGACGATATAAAAAGTCTCGTCTGCTCGTTGTTGTGTCATCCAGCGCCTGTAATTACGTCCTCAAATTGATACTCCCCGAAATTTTAGAGTTTCCTAATGAACCCTTAATGAGGGTCCGAGAAATATGTAGTTTCTAAAATTGTGAATTTTCAGAGGAATTAATTAGTGACTGTGGTACAGCACAGTTAATTACACAAACTGTGTGGTACAAATTGACGTGTTTACGTTGAACAAAATCGGTAGCCGCAAGCGAGATTTTCTATTTATGTTCCTGAAAACTTTCACGTATTTGACAAATACACGTCACGCGTTTACTCTCTAGAAGCAAGTAATTACCCGGTTCAATTAGAGACGACTAATTAAAAATTAACGCTGGATTTTGCTTCTCGAAGAATCTCAACCATGACGAAATCGAGAGGCGACGTTTTCATAATGATATTTTTCACTGAAACGTGAAGGAAATTGGTACAGCAGACGCTTTTTTAAAAGCTTTTATTTAGCTCACAATGTTATTATCTGTCTGTCGGTTATTTTTTCGGAGCCAAATTTGAAAGGATTTCCGTTGTCCCAATGAATTGAAATTTTGCATATTTACTTAATCTGCGTGGCAACGCAATCCTATATAGTTAAATACCCCTTAAAGGGGTTAAATGGGGTTTTGAAGTTTTAGGTTATGTTTACAAAGGGGTTCTCGAGTTGTAGATACCGTAACTTACACCGATATGGTCATTTGGACGTCACGGTAGATGCACAGTGTAATAACAATAAATCTGTGCAATAAATAAAGACTAAAAAGCAAAAAATAAAAATATATAAAAAAATGTTTTTTTAAAAAAGCTTTTATTTAAAAGATGCACTAAAAAGTAAAAAATAATGTATTTCAATCACACGGCATTACAGAATTACTTGTTCATTTGACAACTCCCAAAGCTTTTATAAATTTTAGAATTTTAACCTGTAAGAAAAAATATTCTCCAGTGATTGAAATACATTATTTTTTACTTTTTAGTGCATCTTTAAAATAAAAGCTTTTTTTAAAAAACATTTTTTTATATATTTTTTTCCCAAAGGAAACCAGCTATTCCCGGTTTAGTTTTTTATTTTAGAATTGAGTTTTTCAGCCGTTTCGAAAAGTTAGTTTTAAAACCCGGTGGCGTGTTAAATTCCTGGTTAACCCGTGCCTCAGATGTGTCACAGGTGAGGCATCCAGTTGGGCGGTAACCCAACTATCTTCTCGGAACGTTGGTACCCGTTGATTACCCCGAGGTTTTCAGCAGGTAAAGCGTTTGGTGGATCAAAAACGCTAATAAAATCACGAGAACTAGCCGATGAACATTTCTAGTTTCCAGTTATGTACGCTTTTGTAGCTCGTTCATATCGAGACTTTTTGCCCGATCACTAAAACATCTCCTTATTTGTCAAGTTGTAACTTGTGATTTACGCCAGGTTTTACAAATGGGGCGATTTTGTGCAAATTTCACTCAAGGAACCAAGGATTGGGTGTTGGGATTAGCCACAATGAACATTCCAGAGCCTCATCTTTATGTATTTCTGTCTAGGTTCATTTGAATGGTCGACTATCAATAACAGACGACACTAAAAGTCTTTAATAACGTATTCAAATTTTTTTCATTCCGTAAACCGGCCAGTATAAATACTTTTAATTACCTGACATTATCGTTGTATGGTTAACAATTTTAATGCGATTGCGAGCATAATTGTGAATAATCGGCTTTGGATTTTTTATCAACAGGTCTCAATGACAACGTTCCATTGAATGGAACTAACGGTTTTATTAATTTTCGGATTTAACAGTAACATAATTTCCGCTGTTGAGTAATAAAATGGCTAGGCCTAACATTGTATGGACGCACCATGTCTACAACAACTACCAGTATAGTTAACCGACTTTTTATGTGAAAATACAAGAAAAACAAAAAAGTTGATTCGATGTTGAAGTCGTTATATGAAACAGAGCTAGGCCTTGAGACGACTACTTAAGCTTCTTAAAAAATAACACTGCACAGGCCGCAGTTAATTACATCTGAGACGAGATATTTTAATCATTATTATGGTACAAGGCAGAGTACCAATTTTCTAATTTGACTTTTGAGGCTGCCTGCGGTCACCAAGTGATAATTATTACAATTAGAGCAAGGGTTGCCACCTCTCCATTTGCTGGAAAAGTGGTAAAATGAGGTCGTGACACGAAACTCCATAAATTAGGAAAATTAATTAATTGTGGTAAAAGTTTGGTCTGTTATTTATTTATTTGTTTATTTAAAAAAATGTAAAATGACGCAACGAGACGTCCAACACACATCTACGAGGTCAAAACCGTAAATTTTACATTAATTGCAAGTATATTTAAAAAGCAAGGTTTTGTAGTATTGTCACGAATCTATTATTTTTTTTTAATAAATTTTATCTTGACGTGATGACACACACTTAGTCAACATCCCTGTCACCACTTGGACTCATTTCCGTTGTAATTATCTCCAAAATGTCAATATCTAAATGCTCGACCGATTTCAATTAAACCGTTGAGCCATAATCTCTCGCCTCCATTGTGTCTATCATTTCAAATGTCAAATCTATGGGAGAGAAAGTAAATCTTGGAGTGTCTTATTAGTACCATCATCATGGAAGAAACTTAATTAAGATACAGATGCTTGGCACGGTGAGCTTGCACTTGAGTGCTTTTCCTTGTCCCGAAATAATAAAGCGCTATCACTTTATACATTTCTCATTCGACTTATGTAAGCAATTCAAACACGAGGCCGTTTCCGGAAAATGGGTCACATGGGTGTAATTTTTCATCAACGCATCCGTGACCTAAAAGGCACTTACTTATCATGGTCAAAAGTACGCTTATCTCAAGCTGTCAGTTAGAAGAAATTCTTCGAACCACCCGTTGAGCCCGGATTTGGCCTTAATGTGGCGCCACGTGACCAAGACAAATATTGACGATTTGTAAAAAATCCATTCATAAAAGTGACCGGAAACTGTGTTTTTACCTGGAAAATTTATTTAACGCTGGCTGATTTACAATTCTATTGTCAATGCAAGGTTGTCTGTAATTGTGGCCAATTTTGTAAATCTTCTCGATTTTTATTTGACCTTTGATTAGGAAAGTTAGCGTAATCGCACGTTGGGTAAGTTATTGGCCAAGTGACACAATTTTTTTTGTCGATTGTACATTAAATTCTATTCAAGCGGGTTAGCTTGAGCCGAATTTATATAATTTTCAAAAGTGGACCAGTTCTGATTTTTAAATATATTAAGTGAAAGTAAAATGCATCAGATTTGCAGTAAAATTAAAGATAGTGTCCGTATTTGCATTATTGGTGAAAGTATAAATTTTTTGAATTGCTTTATTCGTGAAATTTTGACTCTTGTTACCATTTTCCTATTCAAAGTAGTGTCACCGAGTTGTTAGATATTTCATTTTTAGTAGTAGTGAAAGTGTTATTTTTGAATTTACTTAATTTATGTAAGGAGTTAAAACGTACGAGAGAAATTGTGAATTAAAGGTCTTGACATTAGCAGTGAATTTTTGGTATGGCTAACTATAAACTTCCAAGATTTCTAACGATATTACTTTAGAAATTATACCTTCGTTACTCGTCTAAGCAGCAACAAATAAATACCTTTCTATAGAAATGTTATTAAAAAAAATTGATAATTTTTGAAAAACGCTCAAAAAATATACAGTGAGTTTAAAGTAACGCATAAAATTCGTAATTCTTTTATTTTTCAAAAATAAAAAAAATGCAAAAACAGGTAACTTAGCATTTTAATTGACCTCAAATCTGATCTGACTGGATCAGTCATGGCGGCCAATATGGCGGCGCCATGACGTCATCACAGAATTTTTGAAATGGAACGATATCATTTTTCTTATATAATTAGAAGCCCTATTAACAGGCCTTTACAACTGGGCTACTTATTTTGAATATGGATGAACCAAACATGTAAAAAAAAAATTAAATCTTCATTGTAAAGTGACGTATAAAATTCATATTTCTTTTATTTTTCAAAAATTAAAAAAATGCAAAAACACGTAACTTGGTATTTTAACTGAGCTCAAATTTGACGTAACTGGATCAGTCATGGCGGCCAATATGGCGGCGCCATGATGTCATCACAGAATTTTTTAAATGGAATGATATGATTTTTCTTTTATAATTCGAAGCCTTATTAATAGGCCTTTACAACTGTGCTACTTAATTTGAATGTAGAAAAAGGAAATGCGAAAATTAAAATTAAAATTTTCGTTAGCCTAAAGTAAGGTACCTATATGAATTAAACGCTATGCTGATCCAGATAGCTGATCAGAATTGAGCTCCCTCAAAATACTAAGTTACCTGTTTGTGCATTTTTATTTTATTTTTAAAAAATAATAAAAATATGATTTTTTTTATAAAAATTCCAAAAAAATTTTTCAGCGTTTGGTTCTCCCACATTCAAAATAAGTAGCACAGTTGTAAAGGCCTATTAGTAGAGCTTCCAATTATAAAAAAAATGGTATTGTTCCATTTAAAAAATTCTATGGCGCCGCCATATTGGCCGCCATGACTGATCCAGTTAGATTAAATTTGAGTTCAATTCAAATGCCAAGTTACCTGTTTTTGCATTTTTTTATTTTTGAAAAATAAAAGAATTATGAATTTTATGCGTTACTTTAAACTCACACTGTATAAGAAAACGTTTGAAAAAGTAATGTTCACGCTTTAAAGTATCATTTATCTCCGAATTGATCTAGATATGTAATTTAATTTGTTATTTGTTATTTGAATCGCTGAGTAAATAAATAGGTACTACAAACAAATTTTGGTGTTTCCGTTGCCTTAATCTCTTTAGCCATCGAATTTGCAATTAAGTTCGTCCTAAATCATCTTTGTAAATAACTCCATCTGTGATGCAACACATTGCGTGTGCATTTTGCAAGTCATTTCACATTTGGGCAGGTCATAGCTCGGCAACAATCAATTATCTGTCACTCCTCCAATCATAAACCACAGTAAAACATTTATTACTAGTGATTTGCATGCAATAATAACGTCAAATCGCTAGAAATACGTAACTTAAGTCGCTTTTCTGATGTATTGGAATACAAACCTCCATGTCATTGCTTCTTTTGTCGAATTTTTCAAATTTCGAAACGAGTTGGGAAATCATAGGTGATAATTGTTCTCGTTGCGACCTTTGGCATCGATCTGTCTCTGACAATTAAACCGAAGAAGCAAGAAAAATGCGATCGCTGGAAGCCGTAAACCCGCCATTAATTTAAAATACAGCTTTAACAACTTTTCCTAGCACTCCCAGCCATCATACGACACATTCAAATGCGGTAGTATTATCGTCTGTCGTAAATAATCCCAACTCTTTGCTTGTAAATGTTGGGTATCATCCCAGTCCAGACGTCTCTGGTAATTACCCAGGTACCAATAATTCGTGACAATTTCGACTGGGGACTCACTCAGGTAGGAGTGGAAGCAAGGTAATGCCAGTTTACGCTGAGACCTCTTCCAATGCAGTGCTTTAATGAAACCGGTGTGCTTTTACGCTAGCGTGAGGATTTTAAACCCGAAATATGTGCAAGATGCACATTTATGACAAACTCATACACAAGGTAATCATTATTTTCACTCTCGTGTGACGCCAATGGCACGCTTCCAAAAGTTGTAATTGATATTTTTAAGTTTTTATTTCCGCGCCTATTGTCCCACAATTAATACTTTCTACAAATAATTGGGCACTTACCCGGAATAATGTGTGTTGTGTTTTTCATGATTTTATGATCTGGACATAATTGTGTCCTGCTTCTTTCACTTATTAATAAATGTCAAAATAATGTCTTGTTATTTAGGTAAAAGTAAGTCGGGAATTTTTAAATTGGCGGAATTTATTTATTTCACCAATTATTTTCGAAATTTATTTCAACAATGAAACCAGTAATTGGTTCTGGGGGGTTTAGTGAAAAAAATTATGATTGTCATAAAAATTGAGTTTCTTTGTTTAAAAATTTTAATGATAAAAACTAGTGATCTTTAGTAGAATTTTCCATAATTTCCGGACTGACCTTGCCTAGGCCAAAGTAAGCCTCTTCCATTTCTCAATGTTGAAAGTGAACTCGTCAATATTGACCTGAATAATTCATAAATTTTCCTAGTCAATACTTTGCGCCTGAAATGGTCCCAAACTTCGTCCCGTCTCGACTTCCCTTTTAATTTGTATTATTCTGTCAGACTTTATTAAGCATTAAACCCAGGTAGTTATGAATTTTCTAATAGCTTCACCTTTGTCAGGTGCAGGTAACCTTCCATTTTCTCTTAGCCGTTCCGAATTCAGCTCAAGCTATCTAACAACAATAGACAATGAATATTTTTATCAGCCCATCTCGTACGCATTTAAATGTTAATTGTGGATGCACGAGCAGTCTCCTCTGCAGCGTTTGCATCAATAATCAGTCGATGCGTTTGCATAATAACGAGCCCTTGGAAGAGAAAGACTTTCGCTGCTCGGTTAGCGACTCCACCTCAGGCGGCTTGAAACCCAAACCAAAGAAAGGAAAAAGCACATAATACCATGAGTGTTAAAAGTCACGCAATACATGGGTGGTAGTACTGTTTGAAATTGTAATTAAATTTCTTAGATCAGTCGTATTAAATTACGACTTGATTACCACAGCGAAAAAATTTCATTCAATTAAAGAAAATTGTACTATTCTATTTATGGCGCGTTTTAATCACCGTTTGTCATTGTTGCGACATAATATACTCGTGTTAATAATTAATTGGTACGTGGGTGCGGTACCAACCAATCAGCAGCATCCTAATATTGTCCTAACTGTAACTCTAACAAGGCGCATCGAACACTTGCTATTTAATTAATTGAAATACAATTTGCGGTACTTTGGTGCAAAAAAAACCTGCGGTACGGCCTCGATTTAATTAAGATAGCCAAAGGTTAGGTTCAACGTTTTGGCCAAAAATAGCGAATTTTTTGGTGAGACAATAAATAACTTTCATTGCGGCTTTTTTAGTAGGTTTGTTGAATGGAAAGGGGCGAGGTTGTGGTGAAAGCGAGACCTAAGGGCACCGCCAAGTCAGACTTGAGCCTTAAGGCTTTATCGTAAATTATACATCGGCCAAAGTCACGATATCGGTTTTATTTGTATGTAAATTATCAACTTTCATATTGTGCATCTTTCGGTTAATTAGTCGGCGGCCGAGGAAACACCCAGGAAGTTTCTCTTTCGATTTTTATCTAATATTCTCGAGAGATTAGTACCATATGTGTCAATCGAGATATGATCATGAGTCACGAGTGGCAAATTGAAGAGACACTCATCTTTCTTTCACTCGGGACTTTCATTTTTCGGTTGTGATTTTTGTGGATTGCTCAAATTTCTTCCTCGTGACTGGGGTCAAACCAATTGTGACCGTAATTTCGCAGAAGGAGGCTAGAACATGACCAAAATTATTATTAAGTGATTTCGAGCCACTTTCCTTGAATGACTCTTAAATATCTATTGGGTGTTGTCCTTGACGATTGAAAAACAATTTTCTAATTGAATTTTCGAGGTAAAAACTAATTTTTCGTAATTAGCACTTCCTCGAATAAATTGTTTTCAAATAGCAAGGCTTACAAATTGACTTATTGCATAGACTTTCTAGCCAGTTGAACACAAGATTTTGTGAATTTTTTTAACTTTTCCATTTCCACTTTAATTCTTTTATTATTTTAAGGGATGAAGAGGGTTTTAAAGACATACAAAAGTGCATAAAACTTTGCTAGAGCGAGATTTAAAAAAGTGATTTTTTTAATTTTTTTAGGCAAACAATTTCAAATATTTATACATAGAATGAACCGTAGAATTCGCTGGAATAAATCGTTTTGCTCTACGACTTTTAGTTTTTGAAGTATGAATTTTTTTGTTGAAGAATGAAGTATTCCACTATGAAATGGCTACCCTAATTTTAAGCAAAAAATTTCAAATTTTTAAATTGTGTAAAAAAACAATATAATATAATGTAAAATGAGCTGTAGAATTCACTGGAACAAACCGTTTTGCTCTACGACTTTTAGTTTTTTAATTATGAATTTTTTTAGTGTCAAACTTTAAATGCCTCTGTACCCGGAACCGGTGCCCGGAGCGGCTCCGGGTTTAATCGAGAAAATAGATAATTTTAAGCGCTATCTGATGCTTAAAATTTGCTCTAAGTCTTATAGTTTCCGAGAAAAACGCAAAAAAATTTGCCATTTTCACTTTTTTAAAATTTTTAAACGTCCATTACGGCGAAACTGAGTTAGAGAAAAACGACAAAATCGATTAGAACCAGTATAAAAAGCGCTACAAAATGGCATAGGCTCCAAGGCGATATCTCGCAAAAAAATTTCAATTTTCAAACGCCGATTACGGCCAAACTAAAAGAGCTAGGAGGTGTTAACAAATTTTATTTATTTTTTATTTTCTCAATTACGGCAAAACTATTCAAAAAAGTGAAATTATTTTGATCCTTACCTATGCAAAATGATCCGGGGAATCGATTGACGTCGAGAAAATCGTTTTTTAGTTATGAATTTTTTAAAATTTTACCTATTTTTCTTTTTATTCGTAATTTTCTCGAAAAGTATTAGTCGGAGAACGATAATCTTTTTTGAAAAAGATAGATAATTAAAAGAGCTTTCCAACGATAATACACTTCATGGAATTATCTCTAATAGTTTCGGAGTTATTGCTCGATAAATGTTCCGGGTACCGGAAATCGACCAAAATCGCGACGAAAAGTGGAAAAATAAAAAATTCAAAAATCGAACCTATTAACTTTTTTTCAACTTTTAACAACTCCAGAGGGTTGTAAAAGCATACAAAAGTTCATAAAACTTTCCTAGAGTGAGTGAAAAAAATTTTTTTTACATTTTTGACCATACAAATTTTAAGCAAAAAATTTCAAAATTTTAAATCTCGTAAAAAGCTGGTATAATACGCAGAATGAGCCGTAGAATCCACTGGAACAAACCGTTTTGCTCTACGGCTTTTAGTTTTTTAGTTATGAATTTTTTTGTTGAAGAATGAAATATCCCACTATGAAATGGCTACCCTAATTTTAAGCAAAAAAATTCATAATTTTAAATCGCGTGAAAAGCTGGTATTATACGCAGAATGAGCCGCAGAATTCACTGGAACAAACCGTTTTGCTCTACGACTTTTAGTTTTTTAATTATGAATTTTTTTATTGTCAAAGTTTAAAGGCCTCTGTACCCGGAACCAATGCCCGGAGCGGCTCCAGGTTTAATCGAGAAAATAGATAATTTTAAGCGCCATCTGATGCATTCTTAAAATTTGCTCTAAGTATTATAGTTTCCAAGAAAACGCAAAAAAAAAGGTTGCAATTTTCACTCTTCACAGTTTTCAAGCGCCGGTTACTGCGAAACTATTTGAGCTAGTAAAAAATGTCAAGTACCATTAGAAAGGCCTTAAAAGACTACAAAATGTTTATGCTGGAGGCCACAATTATAGCGACAGTCGTAATTTTTGTCAATAATTTGGTTGTTTCAGGCCGAGCGTTTGGCAGATTACGGTCGTTTGTTGGGGGGTTCTCAGCCGTCCCTGGATGGCCGTAGGCGGGATTTAGATCGCATCCAAGACTTATTTCCCCACGATTACCTCGGTTTACACATAGCTGAGCCGAATTCAACATACCACGTGGTAAGTCGAAGAAATGTAAATAATCGGGCGATTGCCCAATTGATTATAAATCGAAGATTTTCCGAGCTTATGTGCAGAAGAGCCTCCTTTACATAATAAAATCCCCGATGTCGTAACAGCGCATTTAACTAAGAAGCACAACATTCCGCGTTGGATCGCGACCGGATTGTTTATTTAAATAGCTCGATGCACCTCGTGTGCTTTTAATGCACATTAACAGACCGTTAAAACTGCATAAATGTTGCAATACAATATAGAAACATGCAGAAATCTTTCAGCGATCGTGTCGCGGACTAACGGTGTGTTCATTTTTACATTTCGAAGCTTTTCCTGTCGACAATCCTCATTTGCATATTCACGGGAGTTCAACGACAATTTTACTTTTCTTACAGAAAAAATCCTTCCGGAAGAAATCACTCGGTGATCTCAATCTTATCGAAAACAACAATAGGGACACATGCAACCGGCTATTTTTGGTGGAGGCGCCGTGCACCATGGCACCGCTCCACATGCCACACAATGCCAAACCAAGACATCTTTTCCTCTTCTCCGACCTGCTCCTCGTCGCCAAACCCCGGTCCAACACCAGCTTCAAACTCAAGGTAAACAAACGGGAAAAATACACAAACGCAGAACATCCGGTGAAAGTGATCCGGAAATTATTGTTTATTTTCATAGCGTAATTACACGTTCGGGCAACAATTGCTTTCATAACAAACAGTCATTCCATTTTGACTAATTTTTAGATTTTATTTTCGGTTTTTATGAACACTATCAGTACCAAAACTTGTACCAATCAAACTGTTTGAATTATGTACTTCAATTTAAATTATTAACAACAAAAAACTTGGCTGAAAATACATTACATACAGGCTGTCCCAACGATCCGAAACAGCTCAACAACTTGTTTATTATCAGAGATATTGACTTTTTCTTTTTTTAGATTATAGATTTAGATTTAGATTCCTGCTGTATACTTTTAAAATATTTCGGTACATACTCAGGCTGTCCCAATATTAAAAAAAAACACTAAAGTTATGTTTTTTCAAATAGAACGCCCTAAATTTTATTGCATTTTTGGCCGTAGCTTTTAATACTGATGTTTTCGATTCAAACTTCTGCTAAGTTTTTGAAATAATTTGATTTTTTTGGCGAAAACACGTTTTATTTAAAAATTTATTCCACAAAAACGAAGAATCGTAGAAAAGTAGGACTGTCACCATTTTAAAGGGAAAAGTTCAAACTTAAATCTGTTTTAATTGTTTAGCGCATTACAATTAGAAACGTAGAAAAATTAAGAAGTTTGTTAAAAGTTGAATAACTTGAAAAAGTTAAATGGAACATCCTATTTTTTGTTCTTGCTTCTCAAAGATTATTAAACTGTCTATCTAAAAACATAAAGTTTCAAACGCCTGAAGTTAATAACTAAAATGATGTTTGACTTTAAAAGTTAATTTCAGCAACAATGCACATTATTCATGAGCATTGTTGTAACCATTGTGAACTATACCATAACCATGGTAACTCCACCAAGGCACTAAGGACCATTTGTTGGAGTTCATAAGGGATTTAAAAATTCAGCAAAAATATTAAAATTTTAGTTATTGCACTCGAATAAATGACGAAAAATAGCCTAACGGTAACATTAAAGTTATTAGCTGAAAGTTCGACAACTGAAACAATAAGCTAATAATTTTTTAATGTTTGAAGTTAAATATCTTTTAAGTAATCAGCAAAAGACACTTAACTGTTAATGTTTTTAGAGAGACAACTTAAAGGTCTTTTAGATGCAAAAATAAAAAATTGGGTGTTCCATTTAAAAAAATTTAAGTTATTCAATTTGCAACAAACCTTTTCATTTTTTTATCTTATAAAAATATTATAATATAAATAAAACTATAGATTACAACAGTTTACAACCCGTAAAAAATTATTAATTTAATTTTTGTCAAATAGTTTAAAAGTTATCTCTATCCTTTAAGTTTGAACTTTTTTTTTAAGTGGTGAAAGTCCTACTTTTATAAGATTCTTAGTTATTATGTAATATTTTTTTTTACAAAGCGTGTTTTTGTAAAAAAAACCAAATTATTTCAAAAACAAAGCAAAGCGACCAATAACAATTTAGCTTAAAAGCTACATCCAAAAATGCAAAAAATATAAGGCGTTCCATTTAAAAAAAAACATAAGTTTGTATTGTAGCTAATTTCGGAAACACTCCGTATACTTAAAAATAATTTTAGGCAGTATCTACGGCTTTCGTAAAAAAATGTTAATTTTCTAACATTTAAAGGTCAATAATGGACTTTTTCACATCACTGGGACAGTGTATAAACTGATCCTTTATTTTAAAAGAAGCTTAACATTACTAAAGTTATTTTGAAAATTCCTGGAATGGCCAATAAATGGACGGCTTTTTTTCATAGGAAAGCGTCCGAGTGTCGGAACTCTGGATCGCCCCTTGTCCCGACTCCGAGACGGGCTTCCTCTTAGGTTGGCCCTCTCCAGCTCGCACCTACTTGGTCACCTTTTGCACGCAAGCAGCGCGCGACTCTTGGTGGCGCGAACTGCAGCAAGCCCTCGAAGTCCAACTGCGACTCGAGCCCCCAACGACCAACATCAAAGTGGTGTTTCGCGACCCTTTAAGCGGCACCGAGTGCTCCAAAACACTGGGAGTCGGCCCAGAAATGAACTCTGGAGAAGTGGCCCGTTTGGCCCTAGATGAATCCAGAATTGGGGACTGGGCTTACACTTTATACGCCCGGGATCGGGACAACGCCCCTTGTGCACTGATCGGCTGCGAGCGCCCCCATAGCATACAGCTGGCAAGGATGAGACAGTCGTTGTGTGCAGAAGAGGGTTTTGACTTGACCCATTGTAATAATAATCGGATACCGAGCGATATCGTTTTTGAGTTGAAACCGAATATTAAGCCGTCTCCGAGAAAGTGAGTCTTTTACTTCCTCAATTGCGTTATTTATTTTATTGATTTTTTCCCGTTAGAACACCTTTGAAATTGTTCCGTAAAACCACCGGCCGTTTATTCGGAGTAGCTTTATCCCGCCTTTGTTCCAATAACGCTCTACCGCCTGCCATCACCGCCTGTCTTCGGGCCCTCTTCCAGAGGGGCCCCCATACGCAGGGTATTTTCCGGCGCTGTGCCTCAGCTCGTGCCTTGCGTGAGCTCCGGGAGAAAGTTGATACGCAAGGAGCTGCCGTTTGTGACGAGATTTCAAACACACCAGCGCTGCTCCTTGCCGCACTCCTTAAAGACTTCCTCCGGAGTCTCCCGGAGCCACTCCTTACCGGAAACGCTCAAGAATGGCTCACCGCGGCCTCTAGCGGCAGAACTGACCATTTGAGAAGACTCCTCAGTTTGTTACCTCGCGAAAACCACCTGCTTCTAGCCAACGTGGTTTGCGTCCTGTACAACATCGCCAAACGTGCCAGATTTAACCTCATGTCAGCGGCTAATTTAGGTTTGTTATTTTTATTGAATCATTGAATGATTAACAACGGATGTTAGGTGTGTGCGTTGGCCCGAGTTTGCTCTGGGAATCCGTCCAAAACGCCCCCTTGCGGACGCTACCCACCCTCATTGAAATGCTAATCAACAACTGCCAAATCTTATTTGGTTCACAAGTGGTTTCGCTGCTGGGCGAAGTGGCGAACGACAGCGGGGCGGAGGAATCCGACAGCTTGCACTGTGAGTACCGACCGGAGACTAAATACTTTTACTGACCTGACCTGACCTAACACAGTAGAAATAATAAATGCCCAGTAAATAATACATCCCAAGATTCGGAGATAGGGCAGAAGCAATGTCAAAAAAACGGTTCAAAATTTTTGAATGGGGTTTTCACGACATGAAAGCATCTACGTTTCTAAAGTGGCCTATTCTCGCATAAATCACAAAAATTCACATTTGTTAATAAAGTTTTTTATCTTATAGGTGCAGTTTTTTAGGTACATTATACCACTGTTTTCAGTGAGAAAAATTAAATTTCTCTCACAAGAGAGATAAAGCTGTGTTTATACTCACAAGTGAGTAAATCTGACAGCTTGATCTCTCTTGTGAGAGAAATTTAATTTTTCTCACTGAAAACAATGGTATAATATACAATGGTATAAGATAAAATAAGATAAGATAAGATAAAATGTCGTATATCACACGTGATCGAAATGCCATTATAAAGCTCGTGAGAAGTGTCCCACTCGAGCGCAAGCGCACTCGTGGGTCAAAATTCTCACTCGCATATAATGATGCATTTCTATCACTTATAATATAATATACTATTATTTTTTTGTTTAAAAAATTATTTTTTTTTAACTTTTTAAGACTAGATTACAACAGTTTGTTTTCGGAAACCCGTAAAAAATTATCAATTTAATTTTTGTCAAATAATTTAGAAGTTATATCCCTAACAAACTTTTGAAATTTTAACGGGGGCAGTGTAATGTCCTTTACAATAGCTACACTTTACTACCCAGCCAGCAGGTAGTGGCTTGCACACTGCAAATGTTTGGTAATAACGTAAACCAAGTGTCAGCAAGATTCTAGAAAAAATAAATATCTATTGGAATAAAAGTAACGTTTGCTGCAATGCTCCTAAATAATTGCCGTTAATCACAAATGAAATTTTCGGAAGAATTTTCTTCATAATTTTCAGTGACTGAAATTATTTATGGAAGTTGCCACTTCACACATTTATTAATGAAATTATAATAATTTTTTAAGTAATTTATTACAATTACAGCTACTTCTCTGTTACAATAATTTTGCAGTTACAAATTCTTTATTATTTTTATTAAGTTAATTAACGTAAAGAACGAGTTTTGAAAAGTTGATTGAGGTCCTATGTATGATCGACTGTGCTCTAATTTTTGCCTGAAAGCTCTGAAAGCTTTCTTGAGTTTACGATTAGATGCAGACAAAAGTCAAACAAACGTCTGATTGTTATACTCTTAGAGATGAGATAAATAATACCTAAAGCCGAAATTTTAAATTCTCTGTTGGCTATGTTCATTGGCGAAAAAAAAAATTGGCAACGGTTTCTCAACGGAAAGGGTACCTACCAAATAAATACTATGTATGTTTTCTCGCTGCACTTACTTTTAATTGCAAATGAAATAATTTAGAACAAGTTTACAAAACAACATTGGTAATGGTGGAATTAGAGTAGTACCTACATGAAAAAATTGTAAAAAAGTACTCAGTCGTGGCATTTATTATAAAAGTAGTTATGTATAAAAAAAATCAGGTTTTCCTTATTATTAGAATTTTTATACATATTTTTACGATTATAATAATTATAAAGACGAAGTGATTTAGTCACATATCGTTAAATGTTGAAAAAAATTAAGAAACATTTATTTGTCATTACAAAAAGTCATTGGCTAAACGACTCCTGGCAGTACTCTTAGTACTCTTCCCACGCGTAAAAAAGCCACTGAAAATCAGAATTAAATCGTTGTTTTGAGATCTCAACTTATTTTCTTTTTGCTGTTAAGAAAGAAAAAAAGTACAGTTACTTTTACAATTATTAAGACTATAAATGGTATTAATTAAAAAAAAAGGGACATAGTTACTTCTCAGTTTCAATGACTGCAATTACAAATTCTTTATTGGGGAAGTTCCATAAAATAATAAGATGTTTTGCTGCTTCACTGTCTTTTAATTGCAAAGGCAGTTATTTATAACAAGTTTATATAAAAAAAATGGTAGGTAATGGTGAAATTGTAGTATTATACAAAAAATTGAAAAAACGATTACCCAGACCCAGTATTTATAAAAATAAAATATATAAGTAAAATAAACACCTAAGTATTATTTTATCATAAAAAAAACAAATTATTAATTGCATGAAAAAATATTGAAGCTGACCGCCTCCTTACGGTCAGAATTGTGATTTTATGATATATTATGATTTATTCCAAGTTACGCTGTACCATTTTATTTTTCAATACGTTTACCAAGTTTTTGCTCCACGTCATACCAGAGAATTTAGCTTTTAAGGTATGGGCCCTTTTTAATCTGTATCTAACAATGTTTACCCCCAATGTTTGAAACTATCAAAGATAATAGCCATTTTCAAAAATGCAAAATGAAATTATTAGCTATTTCAAAACTATGTAAATGCCAACGTGGCATTTTACCAAATAATTTTTTTAAATAAGGTAGATAAAAATGTAAAATAGATATTATTGATAAGATCTCTCATTCATTACATTCATACATTAGGTATTAATTTTTTCAAGTGTATAAATAATTTATAACAACTAATTTTGAGAGAAAATGCGACGTTGGCGTTTACATAGTTTTGAAACAGCTAATAGATACTGTGATATACGATTTTTTTACTGGGCAATTTGCACTAAACAAGTGTTAATAAAGTACTGTGCATGCTTTACTTATCCACATTTTTTGCTAACTACTGATCAAAATAATCGAATCGATTACTGATCGCTTTATTACACCCACAGCTTTGGGTCTATCGTTAGACAGTGTCGAGTTGAGCAAAGACCAGAAATCGCTAAGTCGTGATTCTGGCTTAACTTTGTCGGAGGATGACCGCGACAGTCCAGGTCTTAACTACAACAACCCCTCGTTTCATCGCTCTGATTGGGCGAGACAAGCCGCCAGAGTGCGCTCACTGGACAACACCTGGATTGAGGAAGACGAGGCTTTTTGTGCCTCGAATGAGAGTCTGTGTGGGCCCCCGATACCGCCCCGCCGGCCGCCGCCCCTCAGACATCTTCCCCCGGTGCATCTGCCCCCCATGTACCGACCGCCGCCCCCACCGCCCCCGATTTACGCCACGGCGAAGCTGCTCCTCGTCACAGACGCCGAAAGCGAAAGCTACGTCTAAAGTCTGATGTAAATAAGTGCAATGTCCCGGCATTGTTTGTATAAGAATTTTTCCAGTTTTTTTGGGAATTTGTACATTTTGTGAAGCCATATTATCGTAAGTTAAGAATTTTGTAATTGCCATGGTATAGCTTACGCATTTTTTTTATAAATCTAGGGTTAGTTAAATTTTTTCAACCTATAATACCGAGAATATATAATCTTGAAATAGTGTGTTGTTGCTTGATTTTCCCCATTTTTCCCCTCCCCAACCAAAGTTGTAATAAAGTTAAGCCTGGTAGGCACATAATTTCAAATTACACCAAGCAAAAGTAATAATTATTAGAAAAAGACTTGACGGCTACAAGTTTAGGTGCCTCAGGGGTAACAACATTAATTGGCCCTATGTAGTTTATGCAATGCGATGGGCGGTATTGGACGTCCACTTCAATTACAGTGTTATATTGTAGAAAGAGAGCTTTGCTCATAAACTTGCAACCTGAACTATCAATTAAACGAAGGTGAAGAACACGAGACAACGCGCAATCCTACTGTTTTTTTTTTTGTTATTAGTACGGAAAACTAAGATTAGGACACAAAACGAGATACAAAATCTCACTATTTTAAAAATGAAATATTGAGCTTTGCATTCCTAATAGGCCGAGAAAAACTGACACTAAAATTTTCACGAGACATGAGAAAAAAATTATTTAAAATTGGTGCTTCGTCCCGTATTTTTCAAAACGCTGCGAATACGGTTAAAGATACAAGAAAAATGTTAGGAAGAAAGTTGTAGAGAACTAAATTTCCTTTAAAAAAGTCTGGAAGACCTTATCTTTATCTTCAACCATTTAGACCGCAGACGTTTAAAATCGTTCAAACGACGGTTTTGTTTCATTTTAGCGCTGGTGAAGTATCGGAAAATAAATTAATTTATACCTATACCGCTGAAAAAAGGAATATAATGTCAACAACTTTTTTATAGGAAATTTAGTTCTCTACAACTTTGTCCTTTACACTTTTATGTATTGTCAACCGTGTTCGCAGCGTTGTGATAAATATGAGACGGTGCGTGAACTGGTACAGTGAAACCTCCCTTAATTGACACCTCCGGATAACGGACATTTTTGTAGGAACGTAACAAATGCATTGCAAAATAATGTAAAAAAACCGCTCTACAACGAACCTTCTGTATAATGGACGCAGACAAAAAATATTCCCCACTTACAATAACGTTACATAAATTTACCTCTTATAACGAACAATCGAAAGATTTATGGGGCAAAGAAGGAACATTTGTTTCATGGATTATGCCCATCTATGAAACAAATGATGAAGAAGTGTATACCGAAAATCCAGAATTAAATATTGATAAATGTATGCAAAAATTTTTAGAAAAATGAGATGAAAAGGTTGATGAAGATGATAATGTTAAAAAGAAAACTTGCCTTAGCACCATACTCATGCTGTCTGAAGCTTTTTTTTGTAAAAAATATTTTTGCTGATGGTAGCCAGTTTATTGAATGATACTTTCCTAGTCCTATAAATAGCGCTTTTTTTCGAATTTTGTGGTGTTATATTGAGGGATTAGCCAATTCAGCATACCCTCTGTGGTCACTTTGTTACGTTTCTGTCAGTTATAATTTTTTTTTAATTCTTCTATTCTTCCAGAATGTTGTTTTTCAAGACCTTCCGGATCTGGGCATTTTTTCTACTTGTCCTCATACACATGGTAGCGTGAAAATGCTTCACAGTATTTGGGCAACTGGCAAGACAAACTGCCTAAAAATTGTAGTTGCGTTCTTTCCTATCAAAAAAAGTGCACCACCATGTTTAATTCTAAACATATTGGTTTCCCTTTTGGCATATTATTTATTTCTCCAACAAACTTTGTAGATAAACTAACCCATCAATAGTATTCTTTTTAAATTTACTTTAATCTTAACCTTTTTTTACACTAAATAAAAAAGTTGCTTTACTTCTGTCGCGCTAACATAGAGCACTATTTATATGAAATGTTTTAAACTAATTTACTGGCATTTTAAATTAATGTTTCATCGCTTATGAGATTTTGAAATAAAAGATTTATAAATTCCGTGCTTACCATTGGGATTTTAGATTCTAAAACATTTAATTTTGTAGTGAATGTTGCTTTACTATTGTCCGATAGTGTTTGCACTATCTTTATCTCTGACTTTAACTCTTACTTTGCCATTGCAATTCTTGCAGATGAAACTAAAGTATCCGCTACTTTAATAATTTCTGTTAAGTTTAGCTTCATAATCTACCGTTTAGAACTACTTTCAAATGTCTTACTTCCAAAAGAAACCGTTAAACTTTTATGAAATGTTTAATAATCATATTTTTTAGTATTACTTTATTTAACAAACTTGCTTGATTGTAAAATAAGATGTTTATTTAATTTATGTATTCTTCTATTCTACAAAATCAAAGCATTCGAAATAAATCTGCTTGTAAGTGGAATTTCAAAATTGTCTTGTATGTGCTCAAATAATCACCTTCCACTTACGGCCGGTTTATATAGAAAGCTTCATTAAATTTTAATTCGTTGTTAAAAGTTTACAACGCAAATAGACCAATCAAATTGGTTCAATTTGGTCACGTGCTCAGTTAATCACGCATTCAATTGCAGATTAAATTAATGACGCTTCTGTAAACCGGCCCTAAGAGTTTTAAAAAATATGACGCAGAGTGCAAATTGGGAGAAGTTTAAAAAAAATTTATTCAGCATTTCATTTTAACGGACAGGACACAGGTTGCATTATTCCTGGGCATTATTTTTATCTCTTATTTATTGAATTTAATGCTCTATCTGCCTTATCTAAATACAGCCATTTTTTTAATCAGTTGCTCTGAAAACTTAAGGGTAATGGAATTGCACCCTCTAGCGGCATTACCGGAACCATAACTACAGTAATCTGTAGTTACTTCACTAGGATGGGAAAAAAAACAAGCGACTCCTACTGTATATCATACATATTTATTAGTAAATGCGAGAAAATACTGATCGGCATATAAAAATCACCAGAGTTAAAATATCGAAAAGATCACATACAACACTACCCGCTACGTAATACTGCCAACATATTGATTACGTGATAGGGTCGGTAAAAATTCTAAAAACATCGAGCAATAATAAATATTAAAAATGTGCGTGTGCATCACAAGTCGAAGAATTAAGTACATGTTAGAAAAACACCGATACAATTCGGGGGTTTATTCAATACTAGCCTTGGAAGCAAACGACGTCAAAGAGGAGATTTCATTGGGAGTCGGATCAGTCGGAAGCCGACTAAACTCGACCTCCTCGCCTTCGGTACAAATCGGCTCCGTGGGCCATTGCTTATGACTAGGAGCATACAACATCAACATAGCGCAAATGTAGACATTCCACATTCCGTAAACCCCAGTATGAAGTGCTGAAGAGAGCTCAAGTTCCATGTTTTCGTCCCATTTGTTCTGGCCTTCGGCCACTTGACTCAAAATGAACGAGATTACGGTGACCGCAGCACAGATCACTGTTGCCAACATGAGGAAATTAAACCGGTAGATGATACCTTCATAGTGCAAGCGTCTGGCCTGCGACATGCTGGGCAAAACCGAACGCTTTATACTTATGTTTTTGAAGACGCGCCAAATCATGTAGCACAGGAAAATGAAGTACATACTAGCCGAAATCCCAGCTAGGATTATGAAAGAGAGGGCAAGGTTGGTACCAACTGGAGTGACCCAAATCGAGTAAAACGGGTTTACTAATTGTATGCCACGTTCGCACAAATCAAAAACGAGCAAAGACAAGCAACCAATTACTATAGTACTCAAGTGTTTCCAGTACAACTTGATACTGTTCTTTTCACCATTGTCATGGATTAGCATATGTTCACCGGCAAACACGAGCCAGAACGAAAGCAACATGGCGTAGAAAATGCCTTGCCGGATGTCACTAAGTAGTAACATGTAGGGCATTTCGAACCAAAGGGTCAAATATTCGAGCGGAAGGTCCAGGAAGGCTAAAGTGCCCCCCAAGGACATCAGCATATATTCGAGCAAAGCAGGCGTTCGTGATAGCAAATGAACCCTTCGCCAGAACCAAACCATGATCCCGATAATAATCGGGAAGAAAAACGTCTTAAGAGACACCCAAACTTGGGTGAAACCCCCGTTCATGTGAATCAAATGCAAGTAAACGTCTTGTATCTTACGCAAGTCGATGTTCTTCATCTGCTTCTCGTCGTAAGGCAGCCGAATGTTCAGAAGGTAGTAGTCATGGTACAAGGAGCCGAGCTCGAATAACGGTACCATCGAACAATTGTACGGATATCCTTCAGGGTCCTTGATATTTTTCAAGTCGATGTTACAGTCCATGTAGCGTTTTTCCTCCGAGTGGGCGTAGTAGGACCAAGGGGTGCGCCCCCCTGTTCGCTTCTTGTCACTGAAAGCCAAACGGGCGTCGATTGTGAGCTCCACAATGAACTCGACTGGATTTAAACCGTTCTGGTACAATAAATCAAACTGGAGGATCCCGACTAGGTTTTGCTGCCAGCGGGAGAAGTCCATCTCGGGGGAGAGCGGCATTTGGAGGACAAAAACCTAAAATAGGAGCAACCATTTGTAAATTTGTTAATTCGGGAATAAAATGACAATGACATTCCTCCAGAGCCACATTATGGCAAGTCAACGAATTTGGTTTTAAAAAAATAATTTCTCCTTTAGTTGTAGTTACTAGTTTTGAACGCAGGAGCCCCACTGGTGAATACTTACAATATCATCAGCGGTGACTCCCGGCTTGACGTCGTTTAAGTCAATTCGCTCGCAATTGCGTGTGACCCAATAGTTCATGTCTTTGGCGGCTGTTTTGTTGTTCAGACATACTGTAGCAAGGATTCCTTGGGAGTTTGCCGGTTTAGGGGCTATCAAGCCGACCAGGAAACATCCCAATTGGCTGAAAAACAGGATGGCCACTAGAACGCTCAATTTACGGCCGCTAAGGTTCTCGAGGATTGTTCCCGGCATTGTTTTACAGTAGTTTTAAGGGAAATACCGGATTTTTTTGGCCGAATTCTTGAGCTAACACGCCATTGACAAACAAAAACAAACGTGAGGGTTTTGGTGACGACTGACGAGCGGTTGGTAGCGCCGAGCGCGCGAAGAGTTGGGTTTTTGAATCAAATTTGTTGTAGAGTGTTTTTGTTAATAAAAAAATGATATGTATGCCTCAAATGTTTTTTTTTCAAGTTGGTGGTTCTGAATTAACCAACTAACATTACAGACAACTAGAAAAAATTAAATTTTAATTGACAAATAAAATGATTGAAAAAAGTTAGGGTATTGAATTTTAAAGAAAATCTGCAAAAGCAATAAAAATAATATCATTTGTGTTTTTCTATGAAGCCTTTTTATCGTTAGAGTTGTTCCGGTTTTATATCCTCTAGCAAAAATTATCACTCGTATAAACGTATAATCTTTGATTGCAGATGAATGTATTTATCACTAACTTTTTTCGATCAGTTTATTTCAAATGAACCATTGTTTAAAGGAACGCCGCACTGTCTTTTAAATATCTTTTCTTGTTTCTATCTTCTTACATAAAAGTTCAAATAGATTGACTTAATAATAACAGAAAATTTTCAATTTCTTTGATTTTTTAGTGCAAGGAAAATGTGGTAATTTATACGAATAATTCGAGGGGTACAGGAATGGGTGTACAAAATTGAGAAAATCACTTAAAAAAATTAGGGGAAGTTTTAGGAAAACTTTGAGGAAATCATGATTAAAGCAGAGGAAATTTTGACGAAATCTGGTGTACCTACATAATTTCCGGTGCGGTTTACCTCTTGGAAAAGTTTCAAAATTCGTTTAATAATTTTTTTATTTTGAATTTTTTGCTTAAAAGTACAAATTTTTTGGTATCTTTAATGAAAAAAATAATGGAATCAATATACCCCATTATTCGATCGTACTCTTCAGAATTCCAGTTTTGTGAGAAAGACCAGCTCTAACACCGATTTAGCCTCTCGAATAATTTGACCAATAAAAATTACCTCCGTCTATTGCACAAAAAATTGCAAGTTGTTTGTCATTGGATATTGGTGGGCTAATGCACTCCCAACAATAAAACGGACTAATTACAATCAGTTCAAAAAATCGGCAAAAACTAGTATTTGATTATTTTGTTAAGGTTGGCATTGAAGTGGAAATCTAGCCGGTTTAGCGTCTCATTTATTCGTCGAATAATTTGACCAATAAAAATTACCTCCATCTTATTTATCTACTGCACAAAAAACTGCAAGCTGTTTGTCATTGGATATTGATCGTCTAAGCACTCCCAACTATAAAACAGCCCAATCACAAGGCGTTGTAAAAGGTCGACAAAAAATTGGGTGTTTAATTTTGTCTATGTCGGCTGATAATTGCCAAGCCATTTGGAATTTCGTTGTTTTCTATGAAATTTGGAGGCTTGGGTTCGGGTTCAGACTTGGTACAATCGTACTCGGACTAATAAACATTTCTTTATTTTAAAATTTATTTATCGTAACATTACATAATAATACTTAACTAGACCGTGCAATACATTGCAATTAAACTTTGACAAAAGCCTTACATATCACTTAAAGATTGTTAATGTAACATCTCAGCATAATAAAGCGATATAAAAATTACAAAATAGTGTGTTTTAATACAGCCGTCGTAACAAATGAAATTGCAATACAATTATTTACATCACATCGTTTTACACATAATAAATAACACAGATCTCTTCAGATAAATTCAAATTTGTACTTCATGATCATAATAAATTAACAGTCGGTTAATCGCTCCACGAACCCGGAGTTCCAGGACTGTCTAAATTACTCGACGAACTCCCGAAGCTCTCACACGCTTCGAGGAAGAGGTCCGGGTTCACCATTTCCATGACTCTCCACGCCAGAGTTTTACCTAAAGCGACACAAAATATTAGAAAAAAAACGCCAGTAAAGCGCTAGAAATACCTATATGAACACTTTCTTTAATTTCTTCGGAATTTTCGCAGTAGTGCAAAGCGGCTTTTCTCAGATTTTCACAGCCGCACTGGTCGGCCAAAAGCAGGATGTTTGCAACATTGCTCGGAGTCAGACTTTCGAGTAACGTTCTTTCACACAACGCTGTTAACCCTGGCAGTTGATATCTTGTTGACAAAGGCAAAAGTTTGTTAGCGTGCGTATCAGCGTTATCAACTTTGTCCGTGTAAATGTATCGGACTAGTTCCGTTACCAGACTGTGCTGGAAATCGGACAGGTCGAGTTTGTATTTGATTGCCGTTTTCTCGTCTTGGAATTTTTGCAATTTCATTGCTAGTTTACTGCTGCGTGCCGTAATAATCCAACTGTGGACTTTAATAACTGGAGATTCGTCCTCTTTCGCACATTCAATAACAGTGTCTTTGTCCTCGGATTTTAGTAATAACCTAGCCATGTCTTGCGATAAACTGTGGACCTCTTCGTCACTTTGGATTATCTGGAGTTTAAGCATAATACTGACGTCTTTTGCTGCAATTCCCTTGACTTGTAAAAATTTCAAGACGGGTTGAATTGACTTACAACTATCTAAATGTCGGTCGAGAATTCCGAGGCTTTTGTAGCCCACTGAAAGCAAGTCCTTGGTGTTTTGGAGGTTGAGTACCACACTGGAAATGGGACAACATTCCCAATGTTTGATACTAGCGTCCCATACACCGAACTGGAAACGGACACGAGCCTGGCCTGTCTCTTCCGTCTCGCAACCAGTCAAATTCAAACAAACCACCAAGGGATTGGTGATTTTTTTACCATTGGGACCTGAAACAGTGATAATAATAGACATGACCAGGTTTTATTAATAGCTCACCTTTCCAAAATCTGACTGAAATGTTCCAAAACGTGGCCATTCCATTGACCGAACAGCGAAAAACGGGACTATCAACCAAATCTCTCTTGGCTATAGTTTTATGGAACCGCTTGATCTTCCATATTTTACGGAAAACAACTTCTGAAGCCACTGGGACTTCGATTTCTTCAGAGACAGTGCCCACTTCTAGTTCGATTGGTTCTTTAAGCGCGGTTTTCGGTTTGGTTGGCATTTTCATTCTGTAACAAAATAGGCGATCATTTAATTTGAATTAAAAAATTTAATCGGGCTAACGTTAACTTGACCATGGTGCCACTATTTCGTGGCAGACTCTCAACTGAAACTAACGCAAAAATTCAACTCGAGTTTATATAAAACTGGTCGAAGCTTTGTTGACATATTTATTTATGTGGTCTATTTTGGGCCAGTTCTCCGATTCATGTGGACTTTAGTAGTTAGGGTTAAAATTAGAACTTTACGAAATTACAACTAAACGCTAATTGAATCAAATTGGAATTTTATGGAGAGTGGAATGATTTTAGGTCGGATTCCGATGCTTCATTGTGGACACAAGTGAATCTAAATGCTGTGATATGATTATCGCCAATTGAAATCGCAGCCATAATACTAGAGGAAAATATTTGCCGAGCAAACAAATGCATTAACGGCTTAGATAAAAAATAGTCTCCCATCTTGACTTGAAATTGATAACATCATGATTGTTCCTATTTTCGTACTTTCAAGCACCAATTGATCGCAAATAGGTACAAAGTACAATGAATTTATTTTCAAGTCGTTTTTCCTGTTTTTAGAAAATCAAGTGTGAACGTGACCTTTGGAATTTTCGTATAAAATAAATAGGTGTGATATTCTGATAGTTCCGGTAAAAATAGTGTAATTCTAAGAGAGTTAGGTGAAACAGAGCGAGACGTTGCCAATTTAAATTTACATAACTCTTGTGATACGTTTATGCAAATTTTATGGCCTAGTTTTAAAAATTGTTGACAGGATTTCGCAATTATTTCGACAAAAACAAAAATTGTGTTCCTTTGTCTCGACAGATAACAGGAAATCCCAAAACAGTAGCGAGCAAATTTAAATTTAACCTTTAGACATGGATAAACCGCCAAAGAACGGACACAAAAATTAACTCTTCTAATTGGATTTTTTTATCAATGTGGGTTTAACGACCGATTCGGGTAATTAATCATAACTTAGTTGCGGTTTTTAATCCCGATGCTAAATACTTGTGATTTTGCACGAGTTGTAACCTTGATCGGCTTTAGGAGCCTTTGCCGTAAATAACTCAAGTGTTGAGATTGCAAAAGTATTAGTGAAGCAAGAAAAATAAAAAAATAATAATTACATGTCCCACTTCATCTCGTCTTTTGCAAAATCGGATCTTCCACCTTCGAAAACTGCACACAACTAACTGACCTCAATGTCTCGTCGTGGTGGGTTATATCTGCCTTGATTTCGAGATCATTATCATTTATTTAAGATCAGGTAAATAGCATTGTTCCAAAAACACGTGTGCTATAAATAGATTTTCAAAATCAATTGTTTGGTGATAGTGATCTAATAATGCGATCAGACGGTATGGCTATGATTGTAATAGATGGAAAAAACTCAAGTGCAAATTAGAGCACTTGTAAATACTTACTCGTTACGACAATGTTTGGGCATTTTGGGCAATGTTTTCGAAACTGATCTGTTTCTAACGCGTTACAAACTGAAACTAAGTACCTACAGTAATAGATGCTTCATAAACATTGCGTCAAAATTCGAAGATTTACGGTTGCAGCTAGATAATCCAGGCTTGATTTTTAAAAACAGATTTTTGAGTGATTACGTAAGGAAAGGATAACTTGTTGAGCGACCTCTGCAAGTCCTTGCCTCAACTGATTTAGGACGAAACTTTTACGAAGATAGTGATCGAAGGAAGTTATTATTTTTAGTAATAATCAGACTACATTTAGTCATGTTGCGCCATAAAGAATGTCAAGAATGATTGATAATCACGAAAATAATTGAAGAGGAACGCGGGTAATTGATTTCATCATGTGATTCGACAAATTAAAAATTCGATTGATTTTTATTGATTTGTTTATCCAAGCGAATTAAAATTTTCTCGACTTGCAATTACTATTCATTCACTTAACACGTGTCAAAACAATTTATTCAGAAGTTGTAACATTTCGTGAATAAGCTTCCTTTCGAATTAATGTTCAATGAGCAAAGTTCAAACTACTTTTCTTGGCATTTCGGCATTAATTCTTCACCACGTGTTTGTGCTGCTTAATTCGCTCATTACGTACTTTGCAAATTTACATGGACCGGTTTAATTAGTGAAAATTGTTCTTTTCCTGGCTTATATGTAAACATTTGTTGGTAAATTGAACGGCAATTTCACATTGTTGGTTGTATTCGGTGAGTTCCAGCAGGAACTGGTTAAAATTAAAAAAAAATCTAGAAAACGGGAAGCTTATTTGGCATTACTTGATGATAACGTTTATTTATTTTATTTTTAAATTGTCAAGACTACAAATTAGCTTTATTTACCTACAAAACATTATCATTTAATAAATACTCCTCATACTCCTCAAAGCGTTCTAAGTCAATATTGACTTTGTTGTGTGTTACTTTAATCAAATTAAAACAAATTCGTGTTAGATTTGTTTTCTTCTTTGAGTTGTTTGTGTGTTTTATGTTTTCGGAAATCCCGATAAGAGACCAGCGATCTGATAAGTTCGATAAGCTAATTTAATTGCGGCAAAATCCACCAAAAGGTTGTTCACGAGTGCGAAATTTCTCTAAAAGAAGCGAACCAAAAAATAAAAATAAAATTTTTAAGCGAAAACTTTTTTCAAAATAAAATACTTGGACATTGTTTCGGCCTATTTAGAATTATTTATAAAAATTTCAAAAGTTACAGGTTATTTTAAGGTAAAACTGACTTACTTTGAAAAAAAATTCCAGGGGTGAATTGCAAAGTCAAAAAAAGATTTTTTACTTGGCATTAAATTACGTGTTGTGATTAATGTATTTTTAATGTTAACACGGGCTATTAGAATTTGTTACCACTGTCGTATAATAGTAAACAATAAACAAAAATGTTTACATTTCTTTTTTACATTTTGTTATTTACACTATATTATTGTCTTTTGCTACATAATTTATGCCCATAAAGGCCTTAAGCCTTATTCAAGTCAAGGACTGCAATAATAAAATGTCAAGGAGTTGCAAAATTACTTGGTTTCGCGTTTCAATTAAAAACGTTTAAAATAATCAATCGGGCGAAAAATCCAACACATGCAAACGGAGAAAGTAAAAGAGAGTCGGAAGAGAAAGTTGCAATGACAATCAACTTACCAACAATAACAAATCGAATGATTTTGTGTTAGAAATTGTTCAAGTTTTATACTTTAGCGAGCGTTTTTGGTGGATAAACTTAACAGCGTCACGCACAAAACTGGACTATCACGCAGCCAGCGCCGTCTTGATTTAGTCGCGGAAAATGTGGACGCCACGCATTATCCCACGTGGGACCTTGATGGGTCATGGAAATGGTGTGTTCTAGACAGCTAGACGCTGTAGATTTTGCGTCATTTTTTGGGGACAAACTCCAAGCAATTTGTTTTGTTGTTAAATAGGAATAAGGAAAATTACTGGAGGAATTCGTCATAGTTTTCGCTGTAAAAAGGTCGAATGTCACTATAAATCGGGAAGGTTTATTGCGCGAGATTTTCTTTATGGAAACGTTCGCAAATCGATAGAGACATTGGGCCCACGCTTTAGCCCAAGCTAATAGTCGTTAATTAAGTGGTTACCTTTATTTTTCACACCCAAGTCAGAAAGTGAATATAAATATTGGTTTAGACGAGTACGTTGTCTAAAAGTTTGCGATTTTTGAAGGCAAAAGATATAAATTGTTATCCACGCGTTATTGCTTATTTATCTGGTGATGTCAGTAGGGTGTATTAACTGATAAAAAATATCTATGTTAAAGTAAGTTAGAAATAAAGCTGGACCTGGCAAAAATGCAAAAGTTTAAACATCCAGACCGCACCTAATATTATCTAACAGGCGCTTTAATAATAAAAATATATAAAAAAATGTTTTTTAAAAAAAGCTTTTATTTAAAAGATGCACTAAAAAGTAAAAAATAATGTATTTCAATCACTGGAGAATATTTTTTCTTACAGGTTAAAATTCTAAAATTTATAAAAGCTTTGGGAGTTGTCAACTGAACAAAGTAATTCTGTAATGCCGTAGTTTTATAACTTCCAAAGCTTTTATAAATTTTAGAATTTTAACCTGTAAGAAAAAATATTCTCCAGTGATTGAAATACATTATTTTTTACTTTTTAGTGCATCTTTTAAATAAAAGCTTTTTTAAAAATTTTTTTTTATATATTTTTCTTTTTAGTCTTTATTTATTGTTATTACACTGTACATCTACCGTGACATCCAAATCACCAACATACCGTCTATGTCGGTATAAGTTACGGTATGTACAAATCGAGAACCCCTTTGTAAACATAACCTAAAATTTTAAAACCCCATTTAACACCTTTAGGGGGTAATTAACTATATAGAATTGCATTGACACGCAGATTACGTAAGCATGTTAAATTTCATTTCATTGCGACTACAGGAACCCTCTTAAATTTACAAATCGAGAACCCCTTTGTAAACATAACCTAAAACTTCAAAACCCCATTTAACCCCTTTAGGGGGTATTTAACTACATGGGATTGCATTGTCACGCAGATTATGTAAGTATGCCAAATTTCACTTCACTGGGACAACAGGAACCCTTTCAAATTTGGCTCCGAAAAAATAGCAGACAGAAAGATAACATTGTGAGTTAAAAATAGGACTCGATTTAAACCTAAGTAGTTGATGATTTTGGACGATATCAAATAATACTTTAACACGTTTTTCATGTAAGAATATTTCTCAAAAATGAGTAAAAAATCAAACAGACACGAAATATAGCCAGAAATAGGTCGCTTTTGTGACGAATTTACTGATCAGAAACGTTCAGCTTGCCTCAACTCTGTTCTTTATTGATTCATTTCCACGGTTTGGAAAATTACTGGTTTTAATATATGCAGTTATAATTCCACATTATTGATACTCGGGTAATAGTCAACAAATTTTATGGTGCGTTTTATTTAGCACGTACCAAGAATAGTGACCAGGAGAAAGTTCCTTTGGCTTTTGGCCACTAATCCAAATGTTTAATTAGACAATGCAAAGGTTTTGCTTCGATCTTTACAAACAATTTCGTGTTTGTTGTGCGTATGTGTAGTACCTACCTTGAAAATTGGTGAAAATTGCAAACAGTACCATGAAAAATCGCGGACGTATAGGTACTCATGGTCATTGGTAGTACGGACACAATCAGTTTATGTTAATTGAATTCAAATCACATTTCCTTGTTTGTTTAAATATTAAATAATGTCACTTTACGAAAAATAAAGTGTTGTCCAAACTGCGGAATTTGATTAAGTTTATTTTTTATCTGTACCCAAATCGAACTTTGATATCGTTAGATTGCCAAAAATAACAAGTTCCCGACCGGACTGTTTACGTAAGAGAACATCATTTGAATGTTAATATATTTTCTTTCGAAAAGTTCCAGCTTTTCTATTAATAAATATGTTGGCAATCACGTAAAAATAATAATTGACAGGAAAGTAACTCGTCTTTGTATTATTTGCGCTTGATCTGATAAATTTCATTCATTGTTATAGTTTGAGTGGTTTATTTTTCTTACTTACCTTACGATAAGATTTGTATCTTTTACACGAAGACATAAAACGGTCAACAAATAAACCCAGCAATGTGTTTTATTCATTTTGATTCACACGTTTGATTAATGTGTTTAAAGCCGATGCAAAATATGTTGTTTACGAAAAATGAATAAACTTGGACATGAACCTACGCCTAATTAACATGCGGGCGGAACAAGAGATGTAAACTGATTCAGTAGGTACACATACGGTTTATGTTGGTAGACGTGTACAAAGTAATTAGATTGTGGGTCCCCCATAGTGTACATCCCAAGTCATTTGAATTATCTTTCATCTACAACCGCTGTAATACTATCGATTAAAATCACAGATAAAACTTGACTTTTGGATGCTTAAAATATTTCGTACAGTAAACAGCTTCCAAATCAATTCCACTTTCTTGCATTATTAATTTTCTCCCAGCTAAAGCCGGCGAGTTAGCAACAGCATAAAATATTAAACCTTGCAGGAACCTTCACTGTGACTTTCACGTTTGAATCAGCAATTGCCGTTTTTATTAGACATTTAACAATAAACGCTCGTTTTGTGCCGATTTATTTCGTTAATTAAACGAAGTTACTTACGTAAAACTGACTAAATTAAGGTAGTTAAGGGATTTCGGGTTTAATAGTTAATTAAAAGAACTAAACAGATGTATAAATTTTTATTTTTAAAAACAACAAAGAAAAAATACAAATATTGGCAGTTTCTTTCCACAAAGACTGTTTAAAAAAACACTATTGAATGAAGATGTCAGTTGGTGCCGTATTTACGAATGTTTTTAGCAAATAAGCACTTTAACTAGGTTCTAATTGAGGAAGCAAACAAAAGCGTTGAAAAATTCTAATGGGGATATAAATGACGTCAACTCGTCCAATTAAACCGTTTTGGACTAACTTATGGAGAAATTTAAACGCGTAAAAAATTTCTAGGGCACTTGTGACGTCAAGAAATTTGCAAATATAATCAGCCACCAGATTTTCATTAATTTGAATTTGAAACAACTCGTTTCTAGTTTGTAAAAAATACAAAACTTACTAGTAATAAGCAATACGTTCAAAATAAAATTAAAAAATCAATTTATTTGAAATTGTTCGTGCTGTGCCACCTATCGGAGTCTCTCCTACTAGCCAAATAATCGCAGAAAACTGTACAACTGACGGCGCTGGATTTAATTACTTTTCGAGTTTAACTCTCTTGTGGTTGTTTTCTTCATCGCTTTCGACTTGCTGCCGTTCCAGTCGCTTCTTGTACATTTTATTTTCGTCGGCACATTTTGTCGTAATCGCGTTTCGAACTAACGGTTCCGAAACGAGACATTTCTTCATGACAATTTCAATGATATCGGAAATAATTGTCGGGTCCAATCTGAGAAAGATGTAGCAACAAATTAGTATCATTACACTTCCATCATACCTCATTTTCGTTTGCTTATTACTCGAGATAAAAGCAGGACTTGGTTTCCCCGTTAGCGAATGCGTGGCAAGTACACTTCGTGGAAAAAGTGTAATTAGTAATTTTCTCGTAGCTGCTGAATAACTGGCCCATTTAATCGAATTGTACACTTGACGCGGGATTTTCGTACCACCCGAGCCAATTTGCACCTAAAAATTACATCATTTTTCGAATTGTTTTAATTAAGCCGGACCATTTGTTTGGTGTTTTCTTTGTTGTCGGTTAGTGGTTGTAAGGGTGCTTTAAATGTTCCTTCTTTGATAACGTCAAGTTTCAAAATTGTGGTTTTCAGTTCGGTTTTCACATCTACAATTAACACAGTTTTGATTGATTGGTGCGACATTAATTAAACTTTACCAGTGACTGCCAATTTCAAATCGTTGTATTTATTTTGCAGTTCCTCATATTGGCGCTTTAATGTCGCACTTTCAGCATCGCATAACTCTGTTTGAGTTTCTTTATCGGCGATTTTAATTACATGACGAAAGTTTCCGCGTTTTTCGTAACAGTTTCTCGACTGAAATTTTTATTAGAGCATCAGGCAACAGAATAAGTCCCAACAAACTTACTTCTTCAAACTTTATTTCTTTGTATTCTTGGATATAATCCTCCAAATTTGCCGAAAGCAAATTATAGTCGTCTGAAATAGTTATTAACGTTCGTTATGTGAGTTATTGAGTTTACCTGAGACTGTGACTACGATTCCTTGCACTCTTGCGTTACCATACTTAACTGTGACAACAGTGCCACGTTCTAACACCTCCCAAGAGTCAAAAACTAGGTCTTTCTTGCCCACAATTTCATATTCACACTCTGGGTCGCTACAAGGATAATGCACAATAACCCAAAAGTTCTTCAAAGATAAATCCATCAACTGGTCGCTTGTATTAAACGATTCATTTGGGGTTGAAGTCATCTTGAATGTGAGACACCACCAGGGAAATTTTTACGCAAAGTGTCGTTATTTATGGTGCAATTATTTGATCGTGTAGTGTTACAAATTTTGATTTATTTTTTGAAATTATCACTTCACGACTACGCATCTGCCACGACTGAACTCTAGTAAGATTCAAATAGCAAACCCCCAAAGCCGTTATCCTATTAGAATTTTTTGGGATTGGAGTTTCGGTTACGAAGGATCGCAGCTCCTTGTCTATTTTAAGGGATAGAGTGAGATGAAAGGGCTTCTCTGACACGGGTTGTGAGAGAACTCGTTTGGATACCTACCCTTATTCACGTTGGGATTTATTGTGTTCCTAGAAGTTCTTTTACCTGCAAATTGTCAGTTGCCGAGGGGCAAATGTTACTTCGTGCGGAGGAAACTAAAATATGTCCAATAAAAAATCAAAAACTTTTCGTTGTTTTTGTTGGGTAATTCGCCCCTGTTTTTGCAAAGGACTAATAATTTAAAATCAGGATAATGGGAAGGCACTTGGTGCCCTAGTCCGGATCCTGCGCGTATCCGCCGCCCCCGCTGTTTTTCCTAACTGTATAAAGCCGACGTCCGGCGTCGCGACGACTGTGAGCGTCGGTCGACCGTTGATGAGGACGTGTTGCATCTGAAGCAACAGTTTTGTGTTCTATTGTGTGACGGCGCAAGTTTTTAAAATCATGCATTTCGGTTCGCCGAAATTTTTATTTGTGTTTGCCTTAATTTTTGTGGTAAGTAATTTTTGGCGAGTGATAAGTGCAATTTTCGAAATAACTCTGTGGCAGAAATTAGTGGTGCGTTTACAACAAATTTTTCGTGTTTCACTCGGTTTAATTTTGAGAAAATCGCAAAAAATCGAATTCAACATTTTTTTCGTCTAAGAGAGCAAAATTTCTTGCCAGTTAATCCTCCTTTGATCGTGAAGCGCGATATGGGATTAGATGATTCAGTCCACAAATCTAATCAATTAGTGTTTCGAGATTAATGTTATTTCAGCTTGGATAAGCGGAAAATTCGTTAAGGTTTTTCGATTTCCATTAATTTTCTCGTTATAAAGACATGCAATAAGGAGAAGCTCTTTCGATGATACTTAATTGTGTTTACTTATCAGAATCTGCAAATAAGATCGGCCTAATTTTTGCTCTGGAATAGTTGGAAAAATCTGTTTGATTCTACGTAAATTAATAGGATTGTAAGAGCTTATGTTTTACGAAATATTGAAAGCTGGAAAGCAGTGGCGTATTTATGTCCATTGCCGCCCCAGACAATGATAAAATTTCTTAAAAAAAATATTGGTTAATTCAGAAAATGAGGATAAATTTACGGACTTTGAAAAACATTTTTATTAACAGGAGGACATTTTTTGTCGTACCTAATACCAGTTTTTTAAATTTTACACCCCTCTTGTGACACCTCAAATGAACTGTTAAACTGCATAAACTGTTCAAAAAATGTTAGGCATATTGATGCTTTAATATAGACTATTCTAATACTATATACTCTACAACAGGTAAAAAGTCTGACATCAAACAAATTCTATCAATTTTCGAGCATGGAATCTGATAAAAACAAATAAGTAAATTTCCATCTGCTTGAAACTTCATTCTTTTTATCAGTTGATTTTCTCTAAAATTCAGTAATGTCCTTAACTCCTTAAAAGTTTATTTGAATGAAATAGCAAAGTCAGTTCTAGCACAGATTTTCTGAAAATGTAAGATAGTTTTGAAAATTATATTTAAAAACTTGAAATAGTTCTGTATAATGTCACCAAACATGCACTAGCTTTTTACCTATCTTCTTTATTTTCTAAATATTTTAAAAAATTCGGCATGTATTTATTTAAAATGTTTTTATTTTTCAAAAAACATTGTCATTTTTAAAACTTTTTTCTAATAAGTATAACGTTGCCGCTGACTTTTTTTCAGACATTTTACTGTATTGCTTTTTTACTCAGGCTTTTTCTATAATATGAATTGATAGTATATTATTTAGCGAGTTTGAGTGTAAATCGGACGCTTTATTTCACGAGTGGATTTTTAAACGTCGAGTGATAGCGAGAGGTTGATAACATCCACGAGGTGAAATAAATGAACCGATTTACACGAAAACGAGTTGAATACGACATTTTATTCTTCGAATTAGTCTCAACAAGGCTTAAAATTGCTTTAAATCTGTTAAAAATAATCTGACGTTTCGTATTGAGAAATGCCAAACAGTTGTCAAAGCTTCCTTACACAAGAGAAAAACCGTAAATTTTGACATTGTCGAAGAATAAAAACTATTAAAAATTTCTTAAACAATTAAGAACTTAGTAAAAACATAGGACGAATACTAAAAATCTGATCAATTAATTTAAAAAAATGAAACCTGAATTTTTTAAATAAAATAAAGATATTCTTGCCGCCCTGTAAATCTGTAAATATGCCACTGCTGGAAAGTGACTGTAACGATGTTTTAATTAAAACAAACACCATTCACAATAACTTTGCTAAAGTCAATTAAGTATTTGTTAACTTTTAGTTGAAGCTTTGTGCCTTTGTTGCATTGAATAGACAATAGATAAAACAACCAGCTTGTGTAATGAATGCGAATTTAACTCCCGATATCGACTCGGAAAAGCAAAGCGCTAAACACATTAATATCAGGATTGTATTCCATACAATTTGATCACGTATTGAACGAGTTCTATTTAAATTATGGCAATGGGTGGCGCAAAACGAAAATAATTCAGGGAGCTAAAAATAGAACCATTCTTTTTCTTACAAATTGATATAATAATCCAATAATCCTAATAATTATGAGATGATGGTATAGGGAATTAGGGAACCACCTTTGTCTCCTCTAATTGGATATCAGCCAGATTTGAATCGAGGAATAATTCACTTCCGGGTCACTTTTCCAGCTTAACATTACATGAAGCGAAATACGAGACGCGATTATTATTAAATTTTTTCAGATTTATTAAATTTCACGGCTAACAAAATCATTAATCTTGTTTTGTCTCGGAACGGTCGCTTTTTGAATCGGAAACATTGAAATGTTTTGGTCGAAAAAGCAAAAAACGTGCCTGAGCAGACCTTTTATTCAGCGGAAAACCCATCTTTTGTAAATATGGTGTATGCCTGTGTATAATTGGCTGCCTAAGTGCTTCTACTATTTTTAAAATTGGAAAGTTAATCAATTGCTGAATACGAGGGACGGGATATCAAATGATGCATTTTTTGTTATTAGTATTATTATCTTACACCTATTTTACATTTTGCGTACGTCTCAACCAAAAAAAATAAGCTGAAAAAATTCATAAATTTGATAAATTTTTGAGATAAAACGCATTTTTTCTCAAAATTTTATTAACCGAGTTAAAAAGTCACTAAACGGAATTAACAGTGACATTATTTTGCTTTTTTAAATTGTCATCAATTGTCACATTTTTCTTCCGGAAATGAGATTATTATTTCGCAAAAGCTTGTCAAAAATAAGCTAAAAGTTACAGATTTGATTCAGAAACTATGCTATTTTAGCGTGTTTGGAGCGTTTTTTTTATCTAAACATTCAATTAGGAATTTTGCAAAATTACCTAAAAATCGCCAGATCAGATCGGGACGAAAATTGTGTTATATTTGCCCTTTTCGAGAGCATAAACATTCTTTATAAAAATTTTCGTGCATTTCACAGTATAAACATGATTGTTTAACAATAGTTTGTCAAAAAAGAGACTGAAAAATTACAAAAATAGTTTTGAATGTTTTTGAGATAGAAACGCATTGTTCCTCGAGAATTTGCTAAACTAAGCTAAAAATTGACTGAAGTGGGTCTAAAACTAAATAACTTTACACTATTTTTGCACATTTTTATCCAGAAATCACAAAAGTTTACCAAAAATAAACTGAGAGATCATGAATTGAAGCGTTGTGGACCGTTTATTATTTGGGAAAAATTACCTGAAAGAATCGGACAAAAATGGTGATATTATTTTTTCTATAAAATCTCTCTGTTCGATGTATTATGTATTGCTGATGCGTTAGATATTGGAAATGAGTCACGCACATCCGTTTTAATGTTTCCATTAATTTAAATTGTAGGTAAAATCGGACGAATCATGTGATATAGAAATAGAAAACACTCTAAAGACCTTACTAACACCACAAGAATACCCATCTATGCAGCAGCAGGCTTTACGCAAAGACTTGTTGCGTAGATTTCAACAGGCGCTCGACCAAGTCGACGACCAGGACGAAATGAATTACAAAAGGTCGATAAGTTCGCTGGCACAATGGGGTAATTTACCCGGAAAGCGTAATCTGGAAGCACTGGCCAGAGCTGGGTATATCCGTACTTTACCCAATCCAGACGAGGAAGATCCCAACAATAAAAGAAGTCTGTCGACTTTAGCCAAAAACGACCAATTACCCACGTTCCAAAATAACGAAAGCAAACGAGGAATCGAGTCATTGGCACGAAACGGCGAATTACACAACAGGAGAGATATCCAGGAATTGTTGGACGAACTTTACAACAAGAGGAACGTCGGGAGTTTGGCCCGAAATTTTAATTTCCCAAGTTATGGCAAACGATATTTGGGCAGCTTGCTGCGCAACGGCGAACTTAAATATAGGTAATAGCTATTTATTATACAACTTTTTTTCTATGACATGACTTTAAGTTTAAGAGAAAATGTTGTTAATCCGTTAATACTTCAAACTAACAACTAAGTATGTTAGAATTTGTAAATTGAACTGAATGGATCACGCCAACCTTAAAAATATGTACTATTATGTCAAAGCTGCATACTGTGACGAAATTACAAAGAGCCACAAACAGAAAAAAACTTCTCATAAACATAATATTATAAAAACCAAAAAACGCACTATAGTAAATTATTAGAGCAATTCACAAACAAATCAAAAACCACTTGGAGACTAATTAATCAAAAATTAAATCGGGAAAAGAATAGTTATTTATTTAACGAGTTTGAGTGTAAATTGGGTTTTTATTTTACGAGTGGATTTTTAAACGTCGAGTGTTAACGAGTCTAGTCTATATTTAACTTAAAGCCTTAACTTAACTTAAAATGTAGGGTTTTTTAAATGCGACTGAAAATTTTAGACGTACTTATTATAAAACGCCTAACCAGTTTTCGTCTTATTGTAAAATACCTATGGTTCATTTACAATACGACTGAAACGAACCTGCATTATTTAGGCGTATTATAATGAGTACTATTGAAATTTACACTTCGAACATTAAATTTATATTATAAATTATCGTTTTAAAATACTGGAAGACACAAAAAGCAATGTCTTCATTAATAAAGGGTTGTATTATCAAGAACTACAAAAATTTTAGGGTGATAACTGATAAGAAAAATTAATCTCAAAATCAAAATACCACATGGTGAATTGATAGTTGTGCAAATAAGTATTTCAGAGGGTCATAGTAGTGATAGTTGAACTCAAAACTTGCCTTATCAGAATGTTTACAGTTATTGAGACATAAGAGGGTTTTTGTCGACGAATAAATTTAAATTTGGGGTGCAATTTTACTGTTTTTTTTTATTAAACTACCTAACTACAGTAGAAGGTGGAATTAAAAAAAAAATTGATGGTATTTTTCATTCTTTTACAAAAGACTGAATGTAACTAGTCATTTTCTAAGTGGACAATATTAAAAACCATTTTACATTACGCCTAAAATTTTCAGTCGCATTGTAAAAACCCTACATTTATTCAATCATTAACAATTTGCCCAGTGGTTTACAATATAACTAGGCTTTTTATAATTCACCTGATTTTACTATTAGCGTGTTAGAAACTCTATCGTTTGCGGTATAACTTTTTTCTATTGGGCAACTAGAAATATTTATTTTTTGACTGGCACTAAAACTTGAAACACTCTGTACATATACAGGCTGATTCTTTTAGGGCGTACATTAGAAACTTTTCAACTTCTATTATAGCTAGAGATTTAAAATTTTGCAAACGATCTAAATCGATCATTCTGAGTTTAACTAAATTATTTTTAAAATGAATTTCTGAAACTATGAGAAATTGGCGCCAACTTTGAAATTTTAAATAGTAACCACCTATTTTTATTGCATTTTTGAATTCGCCTTTTAAAACTGACTAAAATATTTCCTAATTGTTAGTACTTATCTGTCATAGTTTTTGATGTAGGTATGTTAATTTTTTTGGGCAAATTTTTATTTGCAGGGGTCTATTTAAAATATCACAGCTTTTAAACCTTTTACAGTAAGTGAATAATTTTTTTTGCATTTTATAACCAAAGGTTCGAAGGGTCTTCTAAAATTATCAGAATTTTCAACTGTCAAATTGCAAGGCTACTATGATTTTTTGAAAATTATGATCAAAAAATGACTATAACACATTTTTTTCAAATGGAATGACTATTTTTTTAATGGCAAAAGAACACCGACTTTTATGGAAACTTTTATCAACATTTTCTATATCTATCTTTTACAGTTTTTAAAATAATCGCAAAAAACGAAATTTTAGCTCATTTTTTTCATTTTTAATCGAGTACACTTTCGAAAAATACGATACAGTTGTGCTATTAATTAAAAGAAATGTTCGATTTGTCCACCATTTTCATTGAATAAGTTCAAAATTAGATGGCAGACTGACTGAGTTACTTTACATAATTCACTAAGTTATAATAAACCATAATTAAATATTATTGTTTTACTGTTTATTCCACAATGAACCAGCTTAAAACTAAATAAAATGTTGAAGTTTGACAATTGTTGACCATTTTGCAAGGCCTACGTGATTAACTTTGAAAATTACAAAGTACAATTCGTTTTTTGTGATTATTTCAAAAACTGTAAGAGATAGGTATAGGACGTGTTGATAAAAGTCACCATAAGTATCGATGTCCTTTCGATTGCCGTTAAGAAAAGGGCCGTTCCATTTGAAAAAACTGAGTTATAGCCGTTCTTTGATAACCATTCAAAAAAATCATACTAGCCTTGAATTTTGACAGTTGACAACTTTAAAAATTCTAGAAGGCTCTTCGATCCTTTGTTTATCAAACGCAAAAAAATATTTACTTATCGCAAAGGGTTCAAGGGCTGTGATATTTTGAAAAAACCTCTGCAAATAAAATTTAAAATAAAATTGACATATGTCAAAAACTATGACAGATACCAACAACTTGAGTAAATTTTACTCAGTTTGAGGAGAAGAAGAATTCAAAAATGCAATAAAAATGTGTAGTTACTATTTCAACTTTCAAACTTGGCGCCAATTTATCGTAGTTCCGGAAGTTCAGCCGTTTTGAAAATAATTTAGTTAAACTCAGAATGGTCGATTTGGATCGTATACAAAATTTTAAAGCTCTAAATAGCTATATTAGAAGTTAAAAAGTTTCTAATGTAGGCCCTAAAAAAATTACCCTGTATATTTTTAAATGTGTAATTTTTCTTAAAGCTAATTTTGAATTGTTTAGTAAGATAGGTGATAGTCGTAATTATCAGACTAGGCGTGGAGAAACCTTATGTATTCCAAAACACAAAACAACGCATTTCAAAAAATTACCATTTTATAATTGTATAATTCTTAATTACTTGTTAATTACAGAGCTTGCTTAACAAAAAAGACATTTTATAGTCCTGAGGACTTCATAAATTCATGTCATTATTCATTATTGTCATTTTTAAACATTTTACCCAGCCTTGCGGTTAAAGTACTATTTAATCCACTAAAATGTGTTAATAAAGAAATAGTTTAACATCTGCTATAGAAAAAACATGTTATTTAACAATGCTTTATTCCCACATTTTGAACGTAGCGGGAAAAGGAACATCGCCTCGATTAAAGCTCAATATCCCGCCAGTAGGAGTAAAAGACAGGCAAGTTATTACGAAGGGGAGAGTGGTGAATTCTCCCTCCCGGTGTATCAAAACCAGAACGTGGACGATTATGAGGAGCTCGTGAAAGCCTTGGCGGCAGCTTATCCCAATAACGACAAGAGATTCCTAGGTGAGTAATAGAGTTTTTTGTTGGCGGAAATTTAATTTTGGGGATTATCCTTGGAAATTTGTTTGGAGGAAAGGAGAAAAAATAATATTGCGTCGGAAGGAAATTAAATCCGGGGGGTGTTTGCATTGGAGTTAATTTGGAGTTTTCCAATCTGTATTTTTTGTAATAAGTTGCAATGTAGGCTCGGTGGCCAGGAGCGGCTGGTTTCGGCCAAATTCCCGCTACCGGTCGCCTGAAAAGCGCCACATAGGCGCTTTGGCACGTCTTGGTTGGCTGCCGACGCTGCGAAACGTCCGAAGATTCAACCGTTCTGGCAGGTCCACCAGTTTGGAGGGCTGCAGGTTGGAAAAGTGGATGTTGACGTAGATTTAGTTGAATAACTTAGTTTGAATGTTTGTCGTGACTAACATTCCCGAAATGTTTCCTGTGATTCGCGTTTAGATTGGAATTGCTAAGTGGAACTTTTTCAGGGAGGCTGCCGCAGATGGGCAAACCGAAGACGACGCCTTCTCCGAAAACCCGATTTCACTAGACGATAAGAGATTTTTACTGCAACCTGCTGTCGATCAAATATTGTTAAGGAAGATATTCATGCATCCGAGGACACATACGGCGATTAATTAGTTTGGTTTCGTCACATATCTGATCATTTTTGCATATCTCCGATATATCAGACTCAATTCGAAATTAATATTTTTAATAATAACTCTATCAACATCAAAATTATGATTATAGGACTTTAGACTAGTTAAGGCCAATGATAATTTTAGTATTGGATGTTGCGTAACGGGCTGGACGAGACAATATTGCTGTGTATGACAATAGATCCTCCTTAAAAATATGTAATGACAATAAATGTAACTGTAGACAATATAACGCCGGATTTTACAACGGCTTGTCTTATCTAGTGTTAAAAATAAATGTGAATTTTAAAACGTCAAATAAAATTTATTGACAAAACTTTATTATTTTTATTTAAATCCATTACAATAATTACGCCCAGTAATTCTTGGCATATTGATTCTGGCCGAAGACATCGCCACCGAAATCCTGAAAATTCGACCACGAAGTCCCGGGATTGGCCAAATTCTTGGTCTCGCTTTCTTTGCTTTTTTGCGCCATAATTGTGGCATAATTCGCGTCAAAAATCGCCGAATAATCCCGATTTTCCTGATGGTTTGTATACGAAGTTTGCTGGAACATGTTGTAGTTGGTGAATTGGGCGTTTCTCCAGTCGTGCTGTGCGCTCTCTGCCGGATATTGGCATGGCATATTGGCCAAAGGGAAGCCCAAAGCGTTGCCGTTTCCGACGTGTTTCCGTAAACGAGCTCTTCGGTTGGAAAACCAAACCTGAAGAAAAATAAGTGAAGGGTTATTTTTTATTCAGGTGTATTAGGTATATTACTTGAATCCGGGCTTCGGTTAATCCAGTCTGTTGGGCTAACTCTTCGCGCGTGTACACATCAGGATATTGAGTTCGGCTGAAAGCTCGTTCGAGAGCTTCGAGCTGTTCTCCGGAAAATGTGGTTCTGGAGCGGCGTTGTTTGCGTTTTAGGGGAATTCCCGGTTCGGATTCGGTGTCGCTCTCCTCTTCTCGACCTGATATTTTTTAAAAACACAATTTCTTTATTACTAAATTGGCATTTACCTAGTTGAGGCTTAATGTAAATTTACTGATTTTGGACAAATAACCTATTTTTTTATACTATTCTCAATTACGGAAAAACTATTGGAAAAAGTGGGACTATTTTGCTATGTGCTATGTAAAATGATCCGAGGAAATTTACTTCAATTTTCAATATTTCAATTATTAGTCGGAGAACAATGGTACTTTTTTTAAAAATGTGCTTTCCAACGATAATAAACTTAATACGTTACGTCTTATAAATAAATATTCCGGCTTCCGAAAATCGACCAAAATCTCGACAAAAATTAGAAAAATTAAACATCAAAAAATCAAAGCAATTGACTTTTTTGCATTTTTAAGAATACGAGAGGGTTCTAAGGACATAGAAAAGTCCATAGAACTTTGCTAGAGCGACAAATTTTAAAAATTAATTTTCTTGATATTTCGAAGGACCACTAAAGTATTTGGCAAAAAATTTGAAAATTTTAAATCTCGTAAAAAGCTGGTATAATACGCAGAATGAGCCGTAGAATTCACTGGAACAAACCGTTTTGCCCTGGGCCTTTTAGTTTTCAAGTTACGATTTTTTTAATGAAAAACTAAAAATGCCTTCAGCGCTACATAGTAACGTTTTAACTTTGTACCCAATACGAAACAATAAAACCCGCAGTTTAGGAGAGAAGAAAAGTGTGTGCTGTTACACGCAGGTGGTACAATTGAAATTCTCAAAATCCATAAACAATTACTTTAAAATAACACCAAACAATATATATGTCAGGTGAAACAATAACGTCTTGTATCGTATATCCCTGCCGCTCCGTATAAACTATTCGAAAACCACGAAACCATATAAATTAGGTTTAGTTCCGCCAACCTGTTTTTCATAAAACACGAACACCGCGCCCGGTCTTTCAAGCAGAAGCTTCTACCAAACGCAGAAAAATTCTTTATGAATTATTTATAATAAAAGTGTCGAGAGAATTTGAGGACTTTATCAATTTGTAGGGATGTGATTTGGAATAAATTATTATTAGAGGATTTAAGCCGGGTTTCATACATAAATATTAAAAGCGAAAATTGATCGAATTGCGAATCACTGATGACCGGAAGATGAAATTTAAATTTCAGAATAAAGCTGCAAAATCTGAATACGTCCGGTTTATGTTTTTGATGGAAATAAATGAGGAGATACAACCAACACAAAGAAAAGACTTGAATATTTTATTAGTCACATCTTAAGCTGCTCCCGAAAATTCTAAATTTTGCTAGCGACATATTTTTATTTGTTTGATTTAAAGTAAAATAAAATTTAAATTGTTTCGCGTAAATTGTTGATTCCTGGCAGATAAGCCGATAAATCGGATATTGTTTTAACAAATGTTGCAATATTCCAGTTTAGACAATTTCCTTTTTATGGGCCAATATGAGTCCACGTCTCGTATGCAAATCATGATGAAACGATTGATTGTGAAAAATGTTTTGTTGCTATTTCTGTATGTGAATAGAAAGGTAAGAATGTGTGTCATTTACACCCACGATTTGGAACGATTGACAGGTCGAACATAGATTTGTAAAAAGTGAATTTCAATGACTGAAATGGATAAAAAATCCTCACGCCAGTAGGTAGTTAATTGGTTTCTCGTTTTTTGCACTTAATCAGGCCAATGATTTATGAAGTTTAATATCCAACTCTCGTACAATAATTAATATCCTTATAATAATCGTATGTTTGCTCAATTTATTCTCAATACAGTGGTTAATTATGATTCCTGCTTGCTAGCAGGATGATCGATCACATTGAAGGTGTAAAATTCTGTCGTCCATCAGACGAGAAAGAGAGCTTAATTTCCATATAGCAAGTCATTGACCATGATGGTATCGAACACGTGTTTCTCTTCTTTTTTCTTCGGGTGTAACTCGAGTAGGCCGTTTGTGTTTGTATCGGAACCGAATCAACAATATCATTTTATGAATGATTTGCGTGAAAATCGTTCGAATGTGGCTACTTTAAAATAATTATTTGGATCGAATATGCCGACAAAGCTATGCGCTAACAATGGAATTAAATTTTTTAAACTGCATTATTGGAAAATTGTGCTTTAATTGCGAGTAAAGCAATCAAATCTGTAAAATGTTACTGGTGAGGTGTTATAAAAAGTATAACGCGTCGCTTTCCTGTCATTTGGCTGTCGGTTTAATCGCTTTTTGGGTGAGATCGTTCGTTGAATTGAGCCAGGGAGGTGGCACCTGCCATAAATATCAAATTTTAACACTTATTTAGCGTAAGGCAGGTGATGGAGAAGCGCCGCTACTCAATCACAACTAAATGTTTGGACGAAATCGCGTTTTATTTTTAATTATCAAATTAATTTTATTGCAACATTTTATTCATAATTTGCGTGGATTCAAACTTATGCAATTCTCTAAAGTGTTTTTGTAATTTATTCCCTAATTTTCAATCAGCTTGGCAACTAAATGTATGGACGCTAAGAAATTTAATACCAAAATAGGCTTTGACAGTAAAGTTTTTATACTTACATTCATTTAACCTTCGTTTTAGGTTTGATTCAATGCTAAAACACTCATTGGGTTTCAAATGATTAAAATAACCAAAGGCGTGGGAATTCCAACAAAGGCAAAATACTTCCTTTGGAATACTCACTCTGGAGCAAACTCTCTGGCATAAATTGCCAAAAAACTGAATATAGTCAATTCTTCAGTGCCACAGATTATTCAAGTATATGAAGAGCAAGGTATACAATAGTTATTAAAGAAAAAAGTCCTGGAAGATCTGAAGTTGTGACACAAAAGCTGCTACAACCTACAACACTTGGTAAAAATTTGTAAAAATTGCCACAGAAGCACTTTACGAGAAGTCACTGCTCTAAGGATTGCAGAAACATATTCCAAATTGTTCCTAAAAAAACAGAACTTGATTTTTATAAGGTAGACACAAATCAATAACAAAATATTACTTTCCAAAATAATGATTTTAACTAGACAAAAAAAAACATTAATCACTTTTGCTCAAAAAAAAAGGAGAACTCTGTGGGTCAGTAGTTAGTGGCAGTGGACATGCAATGACTGAAAAACGTCATATTTAGTGATAAATCTTAATTAATTATTTAATCTTAATAACGTGTAACAAGAAATAAACAAGAGATCTTTTATAAAAATTGTCTCAAAAGTAGGGGAGACCGAGGTCACTTGTAACACGGGGCAAATGTAACAAAGTGAATAACGTTTTTCGTTACGGTTTAAAAATCGCGCCACTATTCCAGAAACTTTTAAACTAACGCCTTACATGCTTCAATACATTTGTATGGTAGAAAAACTACTAACAAGATCGTGATTATAAAAAGTTGACATAGGTACTGTATAGGTTAGTAACATTTTCATTGGTTTGATCTTCCCGATTTCTATGAAAATATGGCTACTTAAAATTAATCGAATCACGTCATAACATCGCAAATAATGTTGTTTCTATTGTGTATAAAGTATTTGAGATTATGATGAAAGCAAATCGTGAAAAATGTGGGAGCTTTTTAAAAACATATAACAATTTGGTAGGGTACAAAGGTAACAACATGTTACTCAATCCTGTGGCTACAACCCAAAACTCTGTGATAGACGAAAACATCTCAGCAAAGGAATAGGAACCAATTCCTTCAACATCCAGCAAATGCAAGCCATTTAAACAGCTCAGCGGAAGAAATACTCGAAGTTATACGTCCATTACCAAAGGTGACTTTTAACAAAGATTTGAAGAAAAAAGGTAGGAAACGTGGAAAAACGGCAGTCTTAACGGAAACACCAGAAAAAAATGAATTAATGGAGCTATACAACAAAAAGCAAGCGAAAGAGAGCAACAAGAGAGCGAAGGCGATTAAGAGAAATTTCAGAAATTTTGAAAAAACGAAGAAGCAGCTCGATGTTGACTCTTCTTCATCTGACGAAGACGATTGTGTCTGTCCATACTATTATGAACCGTATTCAAAAAACAAAAAAGGAGAAGTTTGGATTCGGTGCCATGCATGCAAAAACTGGGCCCACGAACTATGTGACAGTAATAGTTAGCGAAAAATGGATAACATATACTTTTTCTGTCTTAACTGTGAAAAAGATGATTAAAACATGTACCTTTATTTTATATTTTTGATTTTAGTTTTTGTTAAGAATTTACTGTTTTGTTTCATTTACTGTGTTTATTTACAATAAATCTATAATTTTATCACACGTTCTTTCAATGTTTGCCTTTTATCAGCAATGCTACAACTGAACCGGCATATGGTACAATTGAACAGGTCCAATTGTAACAAGAACATTCTGCCTATTTTTATTTTTTTTAATTGATGTTTAAGAAATTCTTGCGGTAATACGTATGTTCCTTTTTAGAGGAAAGCTCATTCTATATACCTGCCGGTTTTCGTCCCAAAGGCATGTTTTCATTCGAGTATAGAAACAAAAATTTAAAGATTGTTACAATTGACCTCGGTCTCCTCTACGGTTAAATTTGCCAAGGAACAAATGGTATGAGGATACATGCTTGAGTTCATAGATGGGACAGTAAACACCTTCAAATATATTTTGCAAAGACGTTTATTATCATCACCGACTGAAAAATTAAATCACAAAGGTACCTAGTTACTTTTATTTAAAAAAAATTATGCGTTTTGTCAGACAGTAAATCTTATGAAATAATGATTCGGTAATTCTGACAATAATGTCTTGGGCAGCAACCGCCCTAATTTTTGTTACAAAATTAAAAATTATCTTAGAAATCTTCCTCAGTGGTCATTGAAATAAGATTTAAAAAAATAGAACATGTGTGGAACAATAAAACGCCAGAATTCTTCGTTAAAGTATATCAACGGTAAGTCGAGTCGTCATTAAAGCCAATTAAAGATGTCACAAATTACTAAAAAGTTTTTCTTTTTTTTTGGTGCAAACAATTAGTTGTCAGTATCGTTCCTGTTTTTTTTTAAATTTTTGTATTAAATATCAAGTGCATTGGAGTAGTTCATAAATAGGGTATAAGTCACAAAATAAACGTAGGTACTTCTGGAATTTATACGTGTTTTTTTTAATAGACATTCTCTTGCAAAAATGTATTCGTCCAAACATTTAGTTGTTAGGGCTCGTAAAACAAGGAGAGGAAAAATGCCTCAACCCTGTTCAAAGTTTGAAGCAGCACGAGTTCCAATATATCGAAAAAATTACGCAAGCCATATACGAATGATGTCAACTGCAATAAGTGTTAGGACAAGGCAACAAACGGCGAACACATCATAAATCTCACTAGCTCAGAGGGTGGGCTTGTAAAGTGCAGCCGCCAAAGCTGCCGCGGACCGAGAAACGACTTTTCACAACGTGCACTATTGTCAGTAGAGACCGCCAAAGGGCCAACCTGCAAAACCGCACTCTTATACAACACACGTTGGTGCCCTTCCGGCTCAGCCTTTTTATCTAATCCGATTTTTGACACTTCCGCCAAAAAAATGCCAATTGACTATTTTGAATCGTCTAAGCCAAGACGCACCTGCGTATTTCTGCGTTAAAAGAGTGATTTGATGCCCTTGGGCTTAATACTTTTGAGAATATCCTTGTGCAACAAGTCTTACATTAAAGTGCATCACTTTGTCCTCTGCATCTTTCTTTATTTCCCAAGCAGCACATGTTCGTTACAAATACGTTTAATATACGTAAAAAAGGTGTAAAATCGGTTTATTTTGCAATTGGTATAAAAAGAACGCGTATATAGTATACTTGATTTATTCTTAATGTTTTTTTAACTGATATTTGACGGATATGTTAAATGTTTTGCTTCCGTGTACGTAAAACGAAACGTTTCTGTTAAACGTTAATTATTTACAATAAGTATTGCTTTTAAATAAGTATTCATTCGTACTTTTATTAAACGCTGATTAAAAAATATATGTTAATATTTCATTGTAGAGATTGAGCATTTTAATTGAATATTATACTCCAAAACAGAAACAATTGTAAATACACTTTTTATGACAAGAAAATATTATTAACGTAGGAAAATGGGATCTTATATCACTAAATAATTATGGTTAAATATTAAGACATAATTTTGTTAGTGTATATACTTTTTATACTTTTACAGAAAAAATATATCTTTTTAAGTATTATTACATCTTGTGCCTTTTTACGTATGCCCAACTATCCAAAGAAAAAAACTTATATACACGTTTTTTTATAACATCCCAATAACACTAACGTTATTGCAACGTATAGAATATACCAACTTAATACAGTACGTTTGACTTGCACTTTATGGTAGCAAGCTCAGATCACAAGACCAAAAATAAGAACCGTACTTTTGCTTCTCATCCTTTGTATTTCTATCAGTTATTAACCTATTTCAACGGCTAGAAGGTAAGTACAACTTTCAATTCAATATTTTATATATACGAGCTGTTAGCTATAATTATGTTAGACATACCTACACGGTTTTTGCTATATCTATTACCTGCATGTTCCACATATTATATCCATCGTAATGTTAGTAAAACATATAAAAACTGTTACGTTGCATATAAATGGATGAGACGTAATAATTTTTGAGTTATAGGTAAAGAATTTTTGTAATTTCGTTTTGTGTTTATTTGTTGTGGTGTAAGGTATATTAATTACATAAAGTACGCTTTGTATATACGTATATGTAGGTAATACGTAGAATCGTAGATATGTTATTTTTTTACAATTTTTGCACCAGATAGAGCTATGTTGACTTGATTTTGGGTTACAGTAAAACCTATCATCATTATAATTAAGCTTATTTTAAGCGTATGAATGTATCCTTGTTGTTAATAGTATAGTGACTGCAACTTTGAATGCTATTAGTTTTTCTAATTCTAATGATATTTAATTTGTTACAGGAGAAACACCTTAAGAGGGGAGGTCCAAAAGTCCGTGGAATTGAGAGTAAGGGAAGGTGGTATGTCCATTCGCTTATAGTGTCTATGCGCTTACGAGATATCGCTTTACAAACAACTCACTGTTGAAGAAACTGAAAAGATCGAGAAAATGAAAATCGCGCTATTACAAAATTCCTTCATAAGCAAAGAAATTTTGTTAAACCATTGTGAATGAGGTGGAATTTGCCTTCCATTAGTTTGAAAAAAAAATTGTTGGTGACCTAGAAATTTTTATCAGCGCGATTTTTATTTTCACTTCAATAGTGAGTTCTTTGCAAAGTGATATCTCCTAAAGGCATGACGCCAGAGAATTAAGATTTGACAGATATAATCAAAAGATTCCAATTAATATGATACTATAAGCCAGTGGGCATACCCCCTGGCCCTTACCCTTAATTCCGCGGACTTTTGGACCTCCCCTTGTATGTTCCTCAACGTTTTAACACCGATGAAGAAACACCGATATAACAACACTAGCAGTTGCCCACGGCTTCGCAAGCATGTCCACAACCACTTTGAAACACAGAAAAACAATGCAAAACTTAGTATAACAAAAAGTAGAAACACAAAATTTTATTGTGAACTTTAAAACCGTGACCCAATGCGAACCCGAGTAAATTTTGCTTGTTCTCAACTCATTCCCTGTTTAACCCTCTTGTGGATGTAATTTTCAAAAATCCTGAAACACATTTTCTTTATTTTTAACCGGAAGTCCAAATGCCAATTTTCTTGGATATGACTTCAAAAATGCAGGAGTTTTGCGTTGAACTCTTTTGGGGGTGGAATTTCTAAAAATCCTGAAATATACGCCTCTTCCTTTTTAACCGAATGTCTAAGATATCAATTGATAACTTCAACAATAAAGAATTTTTTATATGTATAACTTCAACAATGAAGGATTTTTTGTTTAACCCCCTTGGAGTGGAGTTTTCAACAAACCTGAAAAACGCGTTTTTTATATTTGGACGAATGCCCAAATACCAATTCTCTTGGTTATAACTTCGAAAATGACATATTTTTATATTCAACCCTCTTGGGGGTGGAACTTTCAAAATCCATAAACACGTCTTTTTTCATTTTTAACCGAAATATCAAATACCATTTTTCATTAATATAGCAAAAATGACGATTTTTTTATGTTTAACCCTCTTTGGGGGTGGAATTTCTAAAAATAATAAAATACCTGTTTCTTTATTTTTCACCGAATGCTCAAATACCAATTTTTATAAATAAAAGTTCAAAAATTACGGATTTTTATTTTTAACCCCCTTAGGGGTGGAAACTCCAAATGTTCTTAAACACACGTTTTTCATCTTTAACCGAAAGCTCAAGTATCATTTGCATGGACACAAATTAAAAATTACGGATTTTTATAGGTACAAATTCTAACCCGTGTTCAACCCCCTTGGGGTTGGTATTTCCAACTAAAACACGTGTTTCTTCACTTTTCACTTAAAGCCCAAATACCAGCTTCAATTAATGAAAATTCAAAAGTTACGAATATTTATACAAATTTTATTACGCCATTTAACCCTCTTAGGGGTTGATTTTTCGAAAATCCGGAAACACGTGTTTCTTTATTTTTAACCAAAAGCCCAAATACTAATTTTCAAGGATGTAAGTTCAATGTAACTTTAAAAATGACAGATTTTCTAAACTCTAATTCTAAATTCAACTCTCCATTTAACCCCTTTAGGGGTTGATTTTCCAAAAATCCTGTCTTTCTTTATTTTTAACGGAAAGCCCAAATACTAATTTTAAAAGATATAACTTAAAAAATGACGGATTTTTATTCAAATTTTAACACCCTATTTAACCCTCTTAGGGGATGGTTTTCGAAAAATCCTTTCTTAGTACACCCCTACGTTACAAAAGCTATCTACTGTAAAAATTTCAAGTTTCTATCCTTAGCCGTCTAGGCTGTGCGTTGATAGGTCAGTCAGTCAGGACAAGCAATTTTATATATATAGATTTTCATCTACGTTTATCCAAAGTTTAAACTGTACCTATATTTTAGTGCTTACATATTAGTTGTAAAACCGTTTATACAATAATAATAAATATAGATTACTACAAACCTTTTTTTCACTGTTTTCGTAAACGTAAATTCTTAGGTTTGTTTTTAGCGAAAATAAACGTTCAGGCGGCGGACATTCTTCGCATGTATTTAAACTTTATTATTACTTTAGTAGTGTATTTAAATATACGTGTATTAAACTATTGTGTGCTGCTTGGATTACAATCAATTGCTTTTTTCCCGCTGGAATTTCTATTTCCAATTTTCGTCTTAATAAGTAAAATCAATTTCACTCTTCATAGCTTTTTCTCGTGCTAAACTTTTCAAACTTTGAGAAGTCGATTCTTCTAAATTTTGTACCTTGCTGGTGGACACCTTTTATTTTTACGTTTAGAAATTCTTTTATTTTCAGTTACACTAGTTGATTTCTTTCTTGATTTTGTCCTACAATTTCATTTCTTCCTTGATTTTGTTCCTCTAATTTTTCTCGATAAATACGAAGAAAAATAAGAAAATTGAAGTAACTATCAACAATATCTTCTAACAAAAATAACATATTAAGTGGGGGTGGATAAATTCCAGTTTTTAATTTTTGAGTGGTATTTTTATAATATCGTCTCTGTGCCGACCAATCTTCCCAGATAAATCACCCCGACCCCATAATGTACCAACTTTACGACCCCTCGTTCATTAACTGGGGTGGGAATCACCCCTCGGAAAGCAAACGAATGAATCAGGGCACTGGGTGGCCTAATTTGGTCGACCACCACAGTCAAGGTGTTTCGAGAGGCGGGCCCTCTTGTCAACCATTTCCTTTGATCAAAGGGCCACAGGATCGCCAAGAATGCGACACTCGCGTCGTAAAAGTGTTGTCTAATAAGAGGTCAAAAAAATTAAATTAAATCCCGAAATAAATCAATGCCAACAGGCTCCTCCTCGCGCCCTCGAAGATGAAGGAAGAAAAGCGGTGTTTACAAGCAATTGACTGCTTTCACCGGTATTCAGAGCATTCGTGTAGTTGACGTACGAACAACACTTGCGGCATCCTTTGCAAAAGCCGCTGAATAGAATCCGACAATTTGTAACGTACACAATAACGCAACCACCCATAGTGATGTTGGTGTGTACTAATTCTATTAAAAAATGGTTCGAGTTGTGGGAATATTTCAATTCGTCGCGAATTTATAGCGTTTAAACGGTTGACTCTAACCTGGGGCATGAAACCAATAATGTAAAATTGTTAAATGGTCGGCCTCTTTGAGAAATGCGATATGTGATCGGTTCTCAATATGGAAAAGGACGGAAGGTGGATGATGAGCGTGTGAAAGAGTGAATGAGGTAGAGAGAGGTGTAAAAATGATGAACGATATGCAGTTGTGGAGACGAAAGACGACTATACAACGTATAAGCGGCGGTTGGGCGTTTACTTCTTTGGTTGGACAATGAAAGCAAGATTCAAACCCACGATTGAGACAAAGATGGATAGCACACGTGTTCGGTAATAATCTGTCTCATTAACATATTAAGCTTCGGCTTTGAAAGCTTTTGCCGCCTTAGTTTGACTTCATTGATTAGCTTTGTGGCCACAAAAAAGCAAATAAATTCCGGGCACAAAATTTTCGTTTCATTTATTTATTAGAACTAAAACAAACTGGAAATAAGGCCTAACAGCACCGTGACATTTTTTAATAATAATAATAATAATAATAATAATAATAATAATAATAATAATAATAATAATAATAATAATAATAATAATAATAATAATTTTTCAAAAATTAAAAATGACACAGATTGTTTCTTTTTTTGCACTAATTATAGTGTCAGTTTCTCATATTTTAACCAACAGCAATCAGTAAGTTCTAAGTTTCCCAGGTTTTATAAAGATAATTTTACTACAAACAAAACAAAAGTTGTTTGGGCTTAATCTACGTTTACTTGACGATATTTTAAAGCAAATACAAGATTTAACAATTAGTTTATCACAGAAAAAACGAATGTCAAACTAGACACCAGAAACAAATTTCCAAAACTTTTAGTGAATATATTAAAAAAACTAGACGTGATAGACAAATGTGACATATATTTTAGTTATCAGTGGGTAAGAAGAAAACAAAATCAGTATAAATTATCTCTTGGTAAAAGAAATAGTACCTATATTATTTAACGAGTTTGAGTGTAAATCGGATGCTTTATTTCACGAGTGGATTTTTAAACGTCGAGTGATAGCGAGAGGTTTATCATTCACGAAGTGAAATAAATGAATCGATTTACACGAAAACAAGTTAAATACAACAATTTAACAATTTAATTGCTTTAAATCTGTTAAAAATAATCGGACGTTTCGAATTGAGAAATGCCAAACAGTTGTCAAAACTACCCGACACAGAAGAAAAACCGTAAATTCTGACAGTGTCAAAGAATAATTTTTTTTTTACCTAAACTAGTATAATTAAGTTTATTGTCATAAATCTTATTAAGCTATTACTTATTAATTAAGTTATTACAGACATCGACATGGTCAAGAAAATTTAAAACATTGAAAAATGAAATACTAATACCTAAAACAAGTTTAAGACAGATTTGTTAGTTAAAGAATTCATCGTACGAGTAAAAACAGTTACTTGAAAAAAATATCTTGGCGGCTTTTTTAAATTGAAATAAATTCGGCGACTTTTTAATATCCTCAGGCAGTTTATTAAATACTTTTGTAGCATAACATAAAATCAAATAGGTATTTGATTTATTTATTTGTTATTTATTTTATTTATATATTTATTTGAAACTGACAAACATATCCATTGTTGCAATGGCAAAAATGTGCAACTATATTATTATTATTATTATTATTATTATTATTATTATTATTAATTTTTTTGGAGACACTATCAGTTGGTCGAGTAGAAAACAAAAAGTTGTTACTTTATCTGAAACAGGAGCTGAATATGTAACACTTGCTGAAGTTTTCTCATAAATTGATATTCTCAGAGCTACGTACGGTTGGTCTGAAGATGTCTTATGTTTGAAAAAAATGTCCAAGTCTACTCTCAGTTTCTAATTATATCTGATACCTTTCTCTTTACGACAGGATATAAAAGAAAATATTTCATCGACGTTTTTATCCAAAAAATTTAAGTTTTAGTTTGAATTAAGCTTAAGTCGACAAAATAGAAATGTTCGTAAAGTGAAAAACATCCAAAAAACGTATTTAATAAAACAAAAACAAAACAATGTACTTATTCTAAAGTTACTGAAAAATCAGGTATAAAGATAAAAAGTTAATTTTTCGGGCCTCTTTTAGGAAAAAATCTAGCTGCTGTATCATAAATGTAAAGTGGTTGTCTCAACTCGTAGTAGAAAAATTATTCCTTGATAATTTGTCAATTTTTAGTTTTGTGCTTCAGTAAAAAAAATTCAAGTTTTTCAGAGAGCTTTACGATTTTTTATTCTTGTCTGCATAAACATTATATAATGATAATAGACGAAACATTCATTTATGAATTTTATAATCAACAAACCTTCACTTTCTCTTTTTTGATTTTTTGTCTTGAGAGGTCTACCAAATTTTTATGCATGAGTCCAACAAAATTAATTCGGTCAGAATTTTTGTAAATTTAATGAAAAATTTCTGAACCAAATCTCAAAAATTTAGCCAAATTTTCTTGGCATTAACATTTTACATATGTGTGCTACTATCAAATTTAACATATTGTAAGAATTTGTGAAAAAATTCTGAATTTGTTTCGGATAATTTATACTTCTATACTTTTTTTAAATTGGCATGTATACAGATTTATAAACCTGTTCGCTAAATTTTCCTAAACCTGAATTCACATATTAACAAAATTGTGATACACACATGATAAAATACTGCATGAATTTTAGGAGTTATGTTTATTTGAGTTGAAGAAAATCTTTCTTAAATTGTTCATTAGCTTTTTCAAAATTGATGTTTAAATTGTTATTATTACAAAACATATCTGATAACACATTTGAACCTACTCAAACATTGAACATATTGTATGTTTACATCTATGTTTTTTGTTTGTTATGTTTAAGGCAAATTAATTTACTGAGTTTAGAAAGCTGCAACCAGCAACAATTTGAATCTGTAAAGTATCTAATTGGCTAAATTTTATAATAGCACACATTTTCAAACTGTTTTCGTTCTATTTAAAACTTTTGTTTTTGTTTTTTTTCATTCAATTTACTAAAACTGCTACTTTTTTCGATATAAAATTAAATCAATCTAGGTCTCAATTTTTTTCGAAAAACGTCGATGAAATATTTTCTTTTATATTCTGTTGTAAAGAGAAGAGTATCAGGTATAATTAAAAAGAGATTAAGACTTTGACATTTTTTTAAACATAAGACATCTTCAGACCAACCGTGGTACGGAGCTAAAATGATTGAAAATTTCACAATTTAGTAACAGAAGCAATACCAAATTTCATTTCATAAAAAAATTATGGAAGAATAAAAAATTAATTTTAATATTATGTTGTGGCATTAGCTGCAATGAAATATATTGTTGACTTAATTTTCGGTGTTGTTACTTCGTATTTACAACAAATTTGAGTTGAACAAAGCAGTGGAGAAAACGAAAATTGGTTTTGTTGTGCGATATGTGATGAGTTATTTGACTGATTCAAGGGGGGTCGGTAAAGAGTTGCCCCCTGAGGTCGCTGCTTTTATAAGTACAGACATTTATCATTTAACACTCGTGATGCACTATATATTTCATCTGTCACTTCGTCTTTTTCCTCGATAAATTACCAAGAGTAAAAATTCCGGTCTACTTAAGTCGAAGAGTGATTTCGAGAGTCCAACCTCTTGGAGGAGGCCCGAGAAATCGTCGTATCATCCGAAAAACAATTAGGTGCGAGTTAACACCTGATGGAAACAATTAAAAACACCCACTCGATGATATTCGATTCTGTGATGAGAATAAGGCACGAGCCGCTCGAAGGATACTAATCCTTATATTATAGTCAAGTAAGTGACAATGGCGACTTGTGTGGGCCAGAATACCTGTCTAATTGACCAGCGGGCGGTCTGCGAGATCTCGTGATTAATATGCTTCAGACAAAGATGAATGCCGACTCATTAAGTGGGTGTAAGTGCAACAGTTAGGCACGTTGTGAGTTGCCTTTTCTCCGAGATGTAGCGCGGAATTTTTTACTTTTCACGCCGGGATCACACGCTCTGTGGACACCGCCACACTGCTCAAAAACGAAAAAAAACTCTTTTAATTGACATCAAGGAATGACTAATTTCGAGCGGTGGCCACTGGACCGAAATACAAGGAGATTGGAGATAAGCAGGAAATAAAGATGTTAGCTAAGATTTTTCACTGATGAATACAAAAATCAGCACAATTTATTGCTGGTTGTGGTTCCAATTAAATCCGCTTTATGAACAACTGCATAGCAATTAAAACGAAATGGAAATTGTTTATTCGAGCCGGCGTCCGTAATTAAGGCATAATTCAGACAAATTCCGGGATTAGATTTAAAATAGCGACAATTCCGTTAAAAGCATCATAATACAAAATAAACAGAATGCTGTTTTGACCCTCACCGCCTAGAATTCCATCGATTGTGTAATCCTTTTTCCCGTCAGGATCACCGTCTCTGCGTCCACCACCACGTAGTAAACGACTGATTGATGAGACACTTGGTGGATCAGTGACTCCTTCCTGAAACAGGCATCTTTATTCGAGCGATTTCTGATGGATGTGGAGTACAATTAGGCAAATGCTGGTGCCCAAAGGCCGGCCTTTCTCACAGATATTATTAATGCTTTATTTTTTGTCTTAACTGTTTCAAAGGACGAGTCATGAGGTAGGTCGCAAGTTTCTAGCACAGGTGTTCGTTCTATAATGACCATTCGGAACTTAAATTATACAGTTTTGTTGGAATACTCATGCAAAACAACCTCGATACGTGCCGGTCAAGTGGAATTCTTCTTGGTGGGTTGCGATTTGGTGCAAACTTGGAGAAATTTGCGAAATGGAAGAGGAATGTTGTGAACATGCGGCCTGTTTTAGACGAGAAAATTGTTACTTAAAATTCCACGCTGCTTAATTGACTAAATCTTGATGGGATTTGAGGACGGGATTTTGGCCGTTCCAACAAAATAAACACTAAAAGATAGCAACTATTTTATTTATGTTTGAAGTTTTAATACGATTGTTCCAAAGCTAAACGCTCGTTTATTTCCCTCAATGTCTGAATGTTTCGATTTGTTTTCTCAGGACCGTACTAGGTCTTTTTAACCCTTTCAATTTAACCCACTTTAAAACGTAACGTTCTAATTTTAGAGCTATTTTTGCACTTTGGGACAAATATATTGTCGAAAATCGTATTATTTGTGCTTTAAAATGTTGATTATTTGGCAAAATTTTGTTGGAACGGCATGAAAAAGTACTAAATTAGGTAAAAACACTGTGCAGCTAAAAATCAGCAACGCAATTATTTCGCCAAAATATTGTTATTTTTGCTTTCTTTGACCGCTTAAGCGAGATTTTTTCCTTTTTCAACTGTTGTTTAACCAGAAACGCGATTATTTGAGAGGAGTCAATAGCTTTTCGTACAATGAAATAGTGTGTTTTTTCCCTTCTAGACGGGAAAAAAATCAGTTTTCCTGACGAGTTAACACAAGATTTTGAAAAATTTGGTGAGAATTTTCAAGTGTTCAATGTCAAGTGTGAAATATTAAAACTATCAGGTCGAGTTGTATAAAAAATTAATCATCTTTAATCCTAAACTCCTAACAACAATTCTTGTAACAATCGTCGGTATGGGTTTAAACTAGGATTAAAGACGATTAATTTTTTATACAACTCGACCTTATAGGCATTGGCAACTTAAAAAACAACTTTGTCTTAAATGATAGTACTGAAAACGCTTATTACAGTAGTGAAAACCGTTTCTCTGCGTCTACTCTCTAACTCAAGTTATTTCGATTTAAAGTTGTAATTATGACGTCCTAACCGCCTCTTGAGCATTTGGTCCAATTCTAAGATGAAATAGTTTTTAACTTTTAAGTGACAGTGACACTGACAGAGTTTGGATAAACTTGACAAAATTTCTCAGATGTTTTCGCGTTCGAGTTCAAGACAAAATTTAGAAAAGAAAAAGTCGAGAAAGTAGTTAATTTTTTGTTTTGTGGAAGATGTGTGGAAAATGTTCAAATATCTGTCAAGTTTCTAGTGACTGAGAGGGTCCAGTGATAAGAGGACTCTGTGATGAGAGGCGGTTGTGACGTCAGGATTTCATCCTTTCGAAGTGATTATCTCGCTTATTTTTCATCGCAGAAAATTTTGAAAAGGACCTACCGACATGAAATGAACCACATTTTCAATTTTCGTTAAAACATAAAATAGGTAAAATAAGTTGCCAATGCCTTTATGGTGATAGGTACAGTGGTGGACAATATAATCGCGTACACCGTATTTTTGCTAGATTGAGTAGGTATTAGCATAACATTTTCATCAGTGTCAAATAGTAAAATTGCCAAAACTTGCTGAACACGACAAAGTTCTTATACTTTCGAAACTGGAGGAGGGTCATAGCATAAGAGCAATTGCGGACCAATACAACAACAAAAGCACAATTTTAAGAGTAAAGAAGTGATGGGAACAAAAAATTTTGGTTCGGGACGAGCATGACTATCAAATCCTGAATAAGGTGAAACTCTTGTTAAATAATAATTAAGGAAATTTAGACCTGAGAACGAAAATGAACTTGAGGCTGGTACTCAAAGCGGTTGAAGCGAGTTAACAAGAATTTTGTCGAGACCTTACTGCATCCATTCCTAACAGATCAAAGAAAGTATCAGCTGCAAATGGAGCCATGAAGAAATATTACTTTTGGAATCGTTATCGTATTAATTTTTGTAAATAAAGTTTCATTCTTACCTTACTGTTTAAATTAGAGTGACAATTTGACAATTTTTGATTGCAACGTATAACCTCTTTTCTAAAAATACCTTCAAACTTCAAAAAAGACATGATTACACATTAATAAGTTAGAACAAATGTGTTACTTGATTTTTCGTAGTGTACGCGATTAATTTGTCCACCACTGTATTTTCTACAGCTAAAATGTTGGAATGTTAGCAACAGTGCTCTGTTATTATACAGGGTGTTTACGGTCTTGAGGTTGAAACTTAAAGGAGATAATATGTGTGATAGAAGAAGCCCAAAACGCTACATGAAATAACAATTCACATTATAACAGAAAATCATTCAATTTACATTATTTGTTTCTGAACTGCTGCTTCGACTACAACAATTACTGTTACCTCGTGCTTCACCGTAAGTCTTAATCATGACAACCAGTTCATTACCTCAATAACTATAGTCCATGGACATAAATTTGATGAAAAACCTCCACAAAACACAAATCACACTTGCACGAAACGCTTTTGGCTGAAGTGATCAAACAGAGGACCATCGGATTTAAATTTTGATCAAAAAAAAGCCAAATAAAATGATGACAGTGTCAAAATTATGAATTGACGTTTTTCACTGTCGTGGTTACAATATTCTTATTTGTTGCAACAATTAAATTTTATTTGAACAGAGAAGTATTCCAGTGACCCCCAAACCCTGTACTAATAGGTACTTCGGAGTTAAATAACATTCTTAAAAGTAACAGTTTCTTGAGGTTTTTTCGCAGTTACTCTATTTATACATTCTTTTAACACCAGGTAAAGTTTCGACTCCTAGACCGTAAACACAGCTTAACAAAGTTGTCTAATTTGCGATTCTCTAACTCCCTCTATCTTATAATAAGGGTCGTTTAATTCAAATATTTTATTCTAAAACGTCAAGAATAAAATTATTATTTTGAGCTTGGTATCATAAAAAGTGCCACTAAAAAGTGAAAAGAAAGCAGATTGTAGAATAGAGCGAAGAGAATCCTTATTTATAGGAAGAAAATCATATTTTTTGTATTGGAATAATTTCTGTAGTCTTTGGTGTCGGATTAAGTAAATTGAAATTAGTGTTATTCTGTGCTTGAGAGACCTTACGAGTATATGCAAAATAAAAGGAAGAAACACAATTTGGAAAAAGAAAATTATTATTGGAGGACAAAAAATGTAATTTGTAACAAATAATACCAATTTAAAAATCTGTTTTATTTTCACCAAATAATGTAACCAAAATAAAGAGTACACATTGTTTAATTTTTTATTTATACAAATTTCGCGTTCCTGACGATTTTTAAGTGGTATTCATTGCCACAGATTACTTTATTTTTTTTTAAGATCGATCTTCCCTTTCCTCGTTTTCTAATAATTCAAAACCAAAGGTAGAATTGTATACGTGATTCTAAGCTTCTAGTTTTCTTCACATATCACATTTTTTATACAATATCTTGTTAATTTGGTAAAACCTCGCAAAAACTTATGATCTATCACTGTCACTGCTAGTTTATGGCGCTGTTATTTAATAGAGAACTTTACTGTAGAAATGTTGCTAATAATAGAGGGTAACAGAGTTTTAACAGTAATGGAGCAATTGTAACAGAACAGAAGTTAGAGAATAGCACAATTAGTGCAACAGTTGTAAGACAAATGTTTGCTATTTTTCCTAAATGTGATGGACAAAGGATAAAGCCTTCAGGACTCGATTTCCCTTTTAAAAGTAAATCTGCTCAAAGGTGTAATTCCCTCTCCTACTCGCTACCAAATTATCTCCGTATTCACGCTCCATTAGCCTCCACCAGAGCACAATATCTTGCACTGGGAAGTCGTCTTGTTCTCCGCCTCTGTTTGAGCGCAAAAAACGTGAAGAAAAGGAGGCGTAGCAGTTCGTTTATCGGGCCCGGAGCGTTGCAGATACCTCTCATGTATAGATATGTGCAAGTGTTGGGTCCGCAAGATGCTATCTGACCAGATGTCCCGGCGGTAATTTGAGGGCGGTAACGTCGGCACGCTCTCTACGTCAGGACCACTATTATCATTGTGATGTGTCCTCTGGCCCACCCTTTGATCCAACGCCGACATATTATAATACTCCTCCGTGGTAGCTGGACATCGATATGATTCGTGAGCTATCGATAACGTCGACTTCCGTACCTACCATCGATTGAAACGCGAGATAATCGATACGATCGTGCCCGAAGCTGTGATAAACGACGGAGATAATCCGGATTTTTCACATATCTCAACTTGGAGTTTTTTATGAATGGTACAGCCCGAGGAAACGACTTATGAGCTGTTGTCCAATTTGAAAAGAATTCGTATGTGTGCATTCCGTCAAGTCAAATATATCGCAACTATTGTTTGCAAGCCGACGAGTCACAATTTATCTCAGCACTTGTCGAAGACAATATTGAAAACACAGGGTCGCGCCAGCTCGGAAGACAAAATTTTCCCAAAAACTCCTTTTAATTAAGCTGAGAAAAAATTCATTTTTGACTTAATTTTTACTGATTTCTCTTGGCCAAAAAAAAAGTTGTTACGCCAAATGTGTGTTTAAAGGCATTGGCAACTTAAAAAACAACTTTGTCTTATTACAGTAGTAAAAATCGTTTCTCTGTATCTGCCCTCTAGCTCAAGTTATTTCGATTTAAAGTTTGAATTATGACGTCCTAACCGCCTTGTAGTCCGGTCAAAATACACATTTCAACTTACAAAAATTCGCATAGCGCTGAAAATTGGTACAGATCTTAAGTACGCTATCACAAATAAATTGTCAAAAGTCCCAACCGATCCCACGTGTGCTAAAATAGTATATTACGTACCGCAAACTGTATAAGTGCAATTTTTTTGGTCGAGAATGCAATATTGGGAAACCGAGGGTACCGAGGTTTCCTAAGCGTTCGAGACCAAAAGAAGAACTTACAGTTTGAGGTTAGTAAGCTATTTTTAGCAATACCTGCACAAATAAGAAAAAGTAAAACATTTTCTGAATGCATTTTTATGAAAAATCAATAAACGTCAGATTGTTGTCAAATTAAAAATGTGTGTGACGTTCGTTTCGTGTTAGGGATTTAAACCAAAAAAAACATCACTTTAAATCAACATTTGTTGCAAAATCAACGGCTCAATACTGTTCTGAAGGTATTTCAAGTGAAAATAGAAAAATGGATGATATTGAAGAGGCTGCAAGGTTTGCTTGTGCATCATTTTTCATGGAACACGAATGGCATACGTTGGTATGTAATATTTACTTACAGACCACGGGCTGTAAGTAAAACATTATTGCACAGTAACCATGGTAACTTGCACCTGACTAAAAAGTGTCGCTTAGAATGAAAGATATTTGTCAGTGAATGATGACTTACAGAAAAAAAAAGTTATTCAATGTCAAAGGTCAAAAGTATCGATTTTTTAAATTTTTCTTGTAAACGGTAACTCTTATCATGAAAATGTCCAAACAAAAGTTGTAGATCTTGCAATTGTCTATAAAAATTGTTTCTATACTTTTTTGCCTACGAGTCACCATTTCTGAGATATCACGACTTCAAAAGCTAAAGAAGTCACGTGCATAATATGAACACATATCCCCACCACCTGTGAGGTAGTCTGTTTGCCGATGGTGATATCTCAGGAATGGTGATTCGTAGGAAAAAAATGAAAAGGACAATTTTTATAGATAATTGCAAGATCTACAACTTTTGTTTAATCTTGATGACAAGACTTACCGCTTACGAGAAAAATAAAAAAAAATCGATACTTTTGACCTTTGACATTGAATAACTTTTTTAGCACATGTGGGATCAGTTGTGACTTTTGAGAATTTATTTGTAATAGTGTACTTAAGATCTGTACCAATTTTCAGCTCTATGCGAATTTTTGCAAGCTTACCACTATATTTCTGTCTATTTTGACCGGACTATTGAGCATTTGGTCCAATTTTATGATCAAATAGTTTTCGGCTTTTAAGTGACTGACAGAATTTTGATAAACTTTAAAAAATTTCTCAGATGTTTTCGCGAAGTTAAAGACAAAATTTAGAACAGAAAAAAGTCGAGAAAATGGTTAATTTTTTATTTGTGGAAGTTGTGTGGAAAATGTTCAAATATCTGTCAAGTTTCTAGTGACAGATAGGGTTCTGTGATAAGAGGATTCTGTGATGAGAGGCGGTTGTGACGTCACGATTTCTTCCTTTCGAAGTGATTATCTCGTTTATTTTTCATCGCAGAAAATTTTGAAAAGGACCTACCTACATAAAATTAACCACATTTTCAATTTGCGTTAAAACATAAAATAGGTAAAATAAATTGCCAATGCTCTTAAGCGCTCGAAAAAGACATAAGTTTTGAATACATTTCAAAAAAAATATATTTTTGATTGCATTATCGCTTCTAAACGTAACATTTTTGACCCGATTAAACAATTTTTTGATTTATTGTTTTTTTCAACAAAAAATGCACGAATTGCTTCATTTTTGAATAATTTAAGTGTACGAAAGACTAGAAGTTCCAATTTTCCACACTCAAATAAATATCGAAATTGAGAAGATTTTATGAAAAATTCTTTGTCCTGCGTGTCTAAATATCTATAAATTCAAACGGTACATAAAATCACTTATTTTTATGGTTGTATTGTATCTGTTGACGAAAATGGAAAAGTGTCGTTGCTACCTTAATGAGCCTCTCTCGAATTTCCCACGAAAATATGGTCGGATTTTCCTTCTTCATCTGTTCTATCCTCGTTTCGATTTCAGGTGTGGCAACTCTTGGCTTAGAACCGCCGATGACTCCCGGCCTTATACTTCCCGTTTCCTGATAACGATTCAAAATTTTCGAAACACAACCATGTGAAACTCTTAATTGTCTTGAAATAACGCATGGTCTAACACCAGCGGCGGCCATTTCGACAATTTTTAATCGAATGTGATTTGGTAAAGGACGTCCATTAATGAAAACACCTCCTAGTTGATTAACACGTCCTTGACCTATCCAAAGAAAAAAAGGAAATAGTTTATTAGAAAAATAATTGCATAGTAGACAACGAACGAGATATTATCAGTGGGGATAAAGTGATTTATATTGTTTTTAAATGCATTATAATTGCGCGTATTGCCTATTATTAAAGTGTTATGTAGCTGTAATGACTTTACTTGTTATTATTGCATTAAATGTGCTAGAGCCAGTAAGTGGTGGACTAGTTACATTTGGATTGGTTTAGCTTCCGCAGTCATACGTTGTTCCAAAGTTATTATCAGTTTTGGTGGAAACGTTTAAGCTCCATTTTTGTAAAATACAATTTCACATACTTATCTTTTAACGCCTGGAATATTGTTGTTGTTACAGTTTTCGGAAATTTTGAGGAAAAAAATATGAAAATAAAAGTTATATTTAAACGCATTTTATAAGAAATGCTAACATTCTCTAGTTACTACATTCTCTAGTTTAATTACACTAACATGAGATTGAAAATAAACTCAATTAGAGCAAGCTGTGCCTGCAGAACTTTTGCTATATTTTAGTCGTTTATTTACACTTTAGCCACATTTTAGCCGATCTTTTGAAGTTATGTTGTCTTATACAGCATATGATGTGGCTAAAGTTACACTTCACTTTCAATGCTTGCTCTAATTGAGTATATTTTCGGTCTCATGTTAGTTTAAAACGTTTCTTACCAATAGATGAAACCAATGTGTGTCGGTAGAATAATTAACCCTAAATCTGACACTGAAGTCGAAAAAAATCAGGACGTCAAGTTTATTAAATATTTATTATAAAATAACAACATTTGACAATTTTTGCAACATCAACAATGTTACAGATTGCTTCTTTTTTTGTACTATCAGGGTCAGTTTATCTTAATCTACTAACATATTTTTATCCCAAAAACTCTCTTCATAAGACTTTAAAACTTGATGGAAACGTTCAGCATTTTATCGCTTAAACTTCCCAGGTTTTATTAGGATAATTTTACCACAAACAAAACAAACGTTGTTCGGCCTTAATCTACATTCACTTGACGATATTTTAAAGAAAAGAAAATGTTTAACAATATCACAGAAATAACGAATGCCAAACTGGACACCAGAAACAAATTTTCAAAACTTTTGGTAAATATATAAAAAAAACTAGAAGTAATGGACAAATGCGACATATATTTTAGTTATCAGTGAGTAAACAGAAAACAAAATCAGTATAAATTATTTCTTGGCAAAAGAAAATTTTTTTGTAAACTAGTGTTATGTTTTAATTATTATTATTTGAAAAATAAGCTGAAAATATAATAATTTGGAAACTGTCTTTAGACACACAAAGGCCACAGAAGTGCATTTTGACAAACACTTCTAGTCATATAAAAAATTATGACTTGGTAACTTCGATTCTAGTTAAATTATAATTTAATACCTGAAAAAATTTACTCTGATGAAAGCATATTTTTGCGTTGAAATGTCTACGAAGATGAAAACTTACTGTTTTCTATACTGTCTTAACGTAATTAATTTTACTGAAAATTCTGGGAACATAGTTTTTAATAAAAATGCACATCAGTAAATTGTTATTTTGTGCATATGATGCTTTATATGCATAATGTGTGCCGGAAATTATCTTTGAATAATAATTAATCCCTGAGTCAGTCGTCCCGAAGAAATATAGCTAGAAATAACACCCAAGCACCGGTCCATTTTAATCTAACCTGACCAATTAATCACCTTATATAGATAAATTAAGAAAAAGAACGCATTTCTTGGACATTTATCAAACGAGCTGACAGTGATTGTGCGACGGCAGTTGACACAAGAATTTTTTACAGAAATTACATCAGATTGCTTCAATTTGGCTAATAACAAGTAATAAACGCAATATTCCTGCACCGTCGGCAAAACGGTAGCATCTTCACTCAAGAAACTTAATGATAATTTAATCACATTTGCAGGGGTGGGCTTGAGTAATTTGGAAGGCCATATCGAATCCCGACTACTATAATTTGTTGAGATTGCTGATTTTGCCCCCGGCAACGGTCAGAGTGATAGATGAAGTGCCTCGACCACTTCTACCTTTATTTATTAATTATTTTCACTCAAAAATCTTAACTAACTCACCTTGAAACGGGTATCCGCCAAAGATGGGTCGCATATCCATGATTGGGCCAATTTTACATGATCGTAAAAGGTTTCATTTTGCACATTTTACCGCCCCAGACCGCACCAACAACACTGGATTATGAACAATCACTCACTTTGTATGCGGGGCGAAAAAAATATTTACCATCTGGTAGTAAAATGAGTTGGTGCACTATTGGTCAAAAGGCTTCATATGTTTCTATTGTAATGACGGGAAGAGAGTTTTGACTTGAAAAGAACGTACCATCGAGGGTGTTTTTCGACAAAAACGAGCATGAAACCTACTACCGAAGCGAGCGAAGCGATTTTATGTATGGGAGGGTCTTGAATGGGAGGTACTTGCTGAGAGTACTGCCTTGAAACGGCGATATATTGGCGAAGAAAGTATTAAATTGTTTTATGTTGCATGTCTGAAGGAAAACACGCACGGGGAAATTGCATTTAAAATGGCTACCACCGCACCCAACTACCATCGAATATAATATGTGATTTAATAAAATAGAAATGTTCGGATTTTGTGTGTTGGTTGCTAAACACAGAAGGAAATTTTCAAAGGAGCGTGGATAATTTTTTACGGTTTAAGACGAAGGTCGGTTCTTTTGTATTTGGCGAATTTTAGACCACCTGGATGTTTTGCCAGATTTTGTCGGATGGGGCTGTTTTGCACTTTTAGCACCATTATAAGGGTTGAAAATGGTCAATGGGAGTAATGTATGGAGATTTGGTGTGAGAAAAGTCGGACTATTTTATTGCTTCTTTGTGGACTTACTTCTTGATTGAAAAAATTGTCTAGCTTCAGAATAAAGCAACTTTAACCAGGCATTATAATACTTCTTAATAATTCAATGTCGAATGGGCCTTTAATCAGTTTTTTGTACTTTTAGTAACGACTGTTATAAAGACCGGAAAGGGACCTCTTAGCTCGAAAATGCTCATTTTTAAAATAAGTAGTATAATAACCAGAAGTTGTCAATATTTTTGTTTCTTATTCTTACGTTGGACATGTTTAAAATACTCCAACGTTTAGGTTTATTGTAAATAAAAAAATTAGAACGCTTTTGCTTCCTTTAAACAGTAAGAAGTTGTGACACCCAACTCTTGTTCCAATGATAATAAGTGAAGATATGAAGAGAAATAATAAAGACTTGTTATTACCAAACAACATTTAAAAATTTTTGTTTTAAAATAATGTTACTCCATTTTTCCAGAAGGTGCTACAGATGTCAGAAACTCAGAGTTCGGATTTTTGAAAAATACATGTTTATTATGTAGGTATTGGTAATTTTTTAATAAACAGGTATGTTTTATAGCAATAAAGAATGCATTTAATCCCACTTTCGTCAGTTTTGGATGTTCTTGTAAATCCATTGTTTACAACTTTTTTAAACCATTTAATTCGTCTTCAAAATACGAGGTGAGCTGCTGAAAATATTTTTTGCAATATCGCAAAAAATATCTTAAATACTACCTTATATTTTCTTCTTTATGTAAGGTAGGTACCTATGTAAAATTTTTCAGAATTTATTTAATTTAATAAATTACTAGCAGCAAAATTTCGTTTATTTGAACTTTTAATTTCTAATTAACTAACTATTATTTGGGACAACGGCATTTTATTATGAGTTTTTTTGCACAAAACAACATTTAGGCGATGTTTGTTTTAGAATGACGTAAGAAATGATATTGTTTGATCAGCGACTTAACATTAATAATTCATAACTTAATTTTTCAATATAAAATGACTCTTGATTTACACCTCTCTTTTTAAAATATTTTTAACCTTTTGAAAGCACTTTGAATTATGTAGGTATTTATAAAAATTAAAAATATCCAAAAAGCTCTTAATCTTTATACACTTCGCCGCAAAATTAAGGGATACTTCTATATTTTCATCTTGGCATAAAAGGTTTGTATAAACTTACTTATTTTTAGAGAAAATAAATTATTTTTATCATTTCTTATCGTTTCTTGGTGAATTTTACCCAGTAAAACTGGAAATTATAAAAAAATTAAAATAAAATAAAAAACCATTCAGGTGTCAATTTTATTTTTTTTTAATTTTTCAAATAAAAAACACGAAATCGTTACAAAAAATACACGTCATGAATAAATGTAGAGAACATTGTCACTTATGTGACACGAAAGTTACCTAATAGTGACTGTCATTGAAGAAGGATTCTCTCAAGAAACAGATGGTCAAAAATTGGATGTGCAACAATCCGGTAGTCAGTAGAGCTTGGCTACGTTATAGGAGGAATGGCAGCTCCCGTAGTAGACTAAAGCAAGGTAGAAAACACAAAACAGCAAATGCAGAAGACCGATTTTTACGCATTACAAAAAAAAAAGTTTTTGTTCTACAAACAAATTAAAAAATGACCTTCAGCATGCTACAAGTACCATAATTAGCTTAGATACCCTAAAGGGAAGGTCATGTAAAGCTGGACTAAAACCATATCACTCTGACACTGGTCCTGCTTTAACGGTAGCTGACAGAAGAGCTCGGCAAGAATTTGTTCGAATACAGTTTGACGATTGGAGGCACCTGTTTTTTAAGGATGAATCCAGATTCTGTTTTTATACCAATAATCGTCGTCTAAAGACATGAAGAAGACTAGGTGAAGGTTTTTTTCAGTGTGCCATTTGAGAAGTAAACCAACTTGGTGCCGTCTCTCTTATGGTATACCTTTTGAGGACAGCACGAAACTTGTAATTGTTAACAGAAGTAACTGTTGTTATAGAGATGAAACCATAATTTCCATTCGCAAACCATTGGTCCAAAATTCATTTATATGCATGATAACCATTGATAACGCTCGACCAAACGTTGCAAATATTGTGACAAGAGAGCTTACCGCAACAGGAAGTAATGTTATAGTGTGCCCACTTAAAAGTTTGAATCTCAACCCAATTAAGCACATCTGAGACAACCCAGAAATAAAAATTAGTGCCTACAAAAATCTTCGGAGGACTTTACAAGAAGTCTCTTGCAGATTGCAAGAAATTTGGTCTATAGAACGAAAAGAGGAAATTGCTACTCTAGTTCAGAGTATGTCTGCACAAACGAAAGCAGGTGTAATATCAAGAGGTGGTCATGCACTTTATTAGTATCTATTTTTAGTTAAATTTTGTTAAAAAAAAATAATGAAATTACAAGTTCTTTTGTTCTACGCCCATTTTGGAAAAATTAGATTGGGTATGAGTGAACAGGTTCTTAAAAAACCTATTTTATGTTAGTGCCAAACAAAATAATTCCACATTCAAACATACTTTCCAAAAAATATTGAATTTTAGTTAATATCCCTTAATTTTGCGGCGAAGTGTAATTAAAACAAACTGAAGCTACAGCTAACGTTTTTTTTACGAAGAAGAATATATGGTAACTATTTTGTCCTTTAATTTGATTTCTTATTTTTGCTATTAGAATTTTCTTCTTTAGGTATACATCTAATTTTTTCTGTTTTACCTCTTTTATGTAATTTTTGCTTTGCTTATTATTTTTGAAAATCTGATTTCATACTTTAAGGTAGGTTCACTATTTTTTTACGATCTTTTTTTAAGAAAATAATCTGTTTTTGGGTGGAGGGAATAGGTAGGTAATAATTGATACAAAAACATCCTGTAAAAATTTTATTATTATTCTTTATTACACACATCTGGTTTTACAGTTATTGAATCCAAATTTTAATTAACCGCTCCTGAAAGCCCGTGTTAATGCAAAAATTTAATAACTTCATTTAGATAACCATACGACTCATTTTCACAAAACCTCATTAATGTAAACGCCTATTGACAAACTTTTTAATTGCTTATCCGGTTACTGAGGCTAAAAATGTGTTGATTTTTACATGTAATTGTCAATTATTCTCCTAACCAAACATGAAATCGTTTCTCATAAATTCTGAATTGCTAATTGTTACATAATTATTTACATAAAACTTTATCACTTATCATTTTACACAGTTATTATTCGAAAGCTTTTCATATTTAATAATCAAACGGCCGATAATAAAAACACATCACTTTTAATTGTGCATAAAATCCACTTAAAAGCCCACAATTTTTTCATCCGTTCTCTCTGTTTCAAATGAAGAGGAAAGAGCGGGCGGCATAAAACAATTTTCTTTCACGGAATCTGGTGTTCTAATGGGGTCACAACCCGACATATGTTGCAAGGCCTTAGGGGCTCCCAAGACACACACGGGGCTTACATCCATCCACACATTAATGCCAGCCGCAGGCCAAGCGGCTCTTTTGCTCTCAAACATTTATTGGGCTTTGTTATGTTCCGGCACGTTCGGCTTTCGCCAAAAAAACGCAATATCTTACACTAAATAATCTCAAAAACTAATAAGCTAACTAATGGCTAACACTCTTTGCTCTATATACATACAATGTTCTTTTAACAATTTTAAATTAATACAAGAAGATTTAAAAGTCAGTTGTTTTATAGGTAGGTATACAATTTTCTTAACTTCAGAAAAAAACTTTTTAGGTTTTGCTTTCTAGTTATAATTATACAATAATCAGTGGCGTATTTATGTCCATGACTGCCCTAGACTACTTAATTTTGCCGCCCCTGAGAATGATAACATTTCTTTAAAAAAATTATTGGTTAACTCAGAAAATGAGGAAAAATTTACAAACCTTGAAAAGACAATTTTTATTGACATTTAGAAATTTGTAGTACTTGACCCATTTCAAAATTTTTCAAAATTTTAAATAATACACCTCTCTTGTGACACCTCAAATGAACTGTTAAACTGCATAAACTGCTCAAAAAATGTTAGGGATATTGATGTTTTACTATATTTACACTACTCTACAACACATAAAAAGTCTGACATCAAACAAATTCTATCAATTTTCGAGCATAGAATCTGATAAAAACAAATCAGTAAGTGTATATCTGCTTGTAACTTCATTCTTTTATCAGTTGGTTTTCTCTAAAATTTAGTAATGTCCTTAACTCCTTAACAGTATATTTGAATGAAACAGCAAATCCAGTTCTAACACAAGTTTTCTAAAAATGTAAGATAGTTATGAAAATTTAATTTAAAACCTGAAAAGTTCTTTGTAATGTCACCAAACATGTACTAGATATTTAAAAGCTTTTATTTATCTCACAATGTTATCTGTCTGTCGGTTATTTTTTCGGAGCCAAATTTGTTGTCCCACTGAATTGAAATTTTGCATACCTACTTAATCTGCGTGACAATTCAATCCTATGTAGTTAAATACCTCCTTAAGGGGTTAAATGGGGTTTTAAAGTTTTAGGTTATGTTTACAAAGGGGTTCTCGATTTGTAAATTTGAGAGGGTTCCTGTAGTCGCAAAAAAATGAAATTTAACATGCTTACGTAATCTGCGTGACAATACAATTCAATATAGTTAATTACCCCCTAAAGGTGTTAAATAGGGTTTAAAATTTTAGGTTATGTTTACAAAGCGTTTCTCGATTTGTACATACCGTAACTTATACCGATATAGACGGAATGTTGGTCATTTGGACGTCACGGTAGATGCACAGTGTAATAACAATAATTCTATGCAATAAATAAAGACTAAAAAGCAAAAAATAAAAATATATAAAAAAATGTTTTTTAAAAATAGCTTTTATTTAAAAGATGCACTAAAAAGTAAAAAATAATGTATTTCAATCACCGGAGAATATGTTTTCTTACAGGTTAAAATTCTAAAATTTAGAAAAGCTTTGGGAGTTATAAAACTACGGCATTACAGAATTACTTTGTTCAGTTGACAATTCCCAAAGCTTTTATAAATTTTAGAATTTTAACCTGTAAGAAAAAATATTCTCCTGTAATTGAAATACATTATTTTTTACTTTTTAGTGCATATTTTAAATAAAAGCTTTTTTTTAAAAAAACATTTTTTTATATCTTTTATCGCCTTTATTTTGTAAATATTATTAAAAAATCAGCCTGTATTTATTTAAAAAGTTTTTATTTTTCAAAAAACTTTGTCATTTTTAAAACTTTTTTCTATACCTAATAAGTATTACGTTGCTGCTGACTTTTTTCAAAGACATTTTGAAAAATTACTGTATTGTTTACTACTCAGGCTTTTTCTACCATTTTTTATCGTGAATTTTCTGTAATATGAATTGAAAATAACATGAGATCGAAAATATACTCAGTTAGAGCAAGCTTTGAAAGTGAAGTATAACTTTAGCCACGTCATATGCTGTGTAAAACCAACATAAAACAACATAACTTGAAAAGTGCGGTCGTAAATAAACGGTTAAAACATGGCTAAAGTGTGAATAAACGGCTAAGATATGGCTAAAGTTCTACAGGCACAGCTTGCTCTAATTGAGTTTATTTTCGATCTCATGTTATTAAAATCTTCTTAAAAGTCATTAAACAAACAATTAAGAACTTACGAAGTAAAAAATACGACAAAAACTAAAAATCTGATCAATTAATTAAAAAAAATGCAACCCGTTTATTTACTAACGTTTTTTAATCAAAATAAAGATATTTTTGCCGCCCTGATAGCCCATTTAGCCCATAGATAAATATACCACTGACCATAATAAAATCTTTAAAAGATTGCGTTTTCTTGAAGTTGAAATCAAAATCTAGCTCAAATAGTTTTTTTCTTATAGTGTTGGCCCACCCATTATTCAATACTGAATCATAAAAATAGATGTCATAGTTAAAATTATTAGCCTTCTGACATTAAAAGGAACCATCGTAATTTGTGGTTGTGCGACCAACTCAATTAAAACTAACGGTTTAAGTCTGTAAAAATGTTCTTGAAACGTGATAACACAATCATGTGCCTTCAAGTAATTGAAATTTATGTTTGAAAAAATGCATCTTTGTAGTGCAGTTTTGTGTCTCCTGTGTCGGGCAAAACACGACAAAATAATAAACAAAATTATGTTATTTATATGACGACATGATTTTCAATATATTTAACAGTAAAGCGGTCGCATTATGGCCATTGTTGGACGCCGCCAGAATGAGTTAAGCATGCATTCATTTGCTGTGCACAATGACTGAGAATACCGCCCTGGAAGCACAGGACTGTACATCACAATTTTCAAAGCTTACCAATGATCGAAAGCGTGATAAACTCTTTTCAAGGGTAAATAAAGCGACATTCGGACGTTAAAAACGATAAGATTGAAGGCGATTTTGTCCGTTTCATGTGTCGGAGTGGACGTGTAGGTGATTCTTGGACGATTCCGGTCCTGGTTCTTGCTTAATTGGTTTGAGAAGTGGTTGAAACATTGAGAGGGGTTGGACATGTGCAATTTATAAACGGTTAATTATGAGACCTTGCTCAAGTTGTGATATCCGGTGGATGTATGAAGATAAATGGCATTGTCTCGCAAAATTAGCCAGTCGTAGATTTTCACTGTAAAGTTACACAAGGTGTCGAAATTTGTCGATCGTTTCGTGTCGTGTGTTGATTTACAGGTTTGACCGATGAAAATCCAAGACGAAATAAAAGAAATCGTGAGTTATGCGTATACAACACCTCGTCATATTGTGAGTTAACGAACATGTGATACCCATCTCAATCAATCATTTATTGATTCCACTGGCGGCAAATCTTTGGATAATATTCGACCTACAGCAACGTTTTCATGGATCGAAACTTTGCCATCATCGATCATTTCACACATTTTTTCGCAAAGGAAATTATGATGTCGAACGACTTGTTAACAATGTCAAGTGTTAATTTATTAATGCTGGTAACGTTTAATAAATCAATTTGTCTTCGTTATGTTTCCGGAAAGAATCGACATTCGAATTAGTCCCTTGCGGTATGGAGTTTTTCAAGAGGGACTAATTCATTTCCAATGGTGCATTATCCTGTCCAGGTCTCTGTTTTCTCATGGGATGACTGAAATTCTAGGTTAACAGAATGACCATTGAAAAAACTAAACCACTTAGGCATTCGAAATTTTACGAGCGATTGGTTTTCGCTACGTTTTTCAATTAAAGAAAGAAAAAGTTTGTAGGTGTAAATGAGTTGTCCGATAAATAAAGTAAAAAAGATGATGGTTTTTATTATGGGATGATGGTGGTGTGTATGGGGACAATACCAGTAATAAAATATTGAAAAGCATTTCAAAGCTGTTCAATACAGAGAGACATATCGAGTTCCCAAGCGAATAAGTTACGGCTATAAAATTATAGTTCACGTAAAGTGCCAATTAGGTAGTAAAGTGTTAATTGCATTTAAATGTGTGACGAAGATGTTATTTTATAGCGGGGCGATTATCATTTTAACAGACAGAAAATGACAATATGGCATGGGAAGAAATGAATGAAATAATAATTATTATCACACAAAACTGCTAATACTTTTTGTAGAACGTGATAGTTAAAAAAAATGCTTTTATTGACAGCTAGTTTCAGTACAGCTAATTTAATCTAAAAGTTGTCAGTTGACCTGACCTGACTTGACCATTAATGGAAGTCTAAAACTATTTTTGGAGACTAAGATAGAAAAAAAACAATACAACATAAACCAAAAGTAATGTACAAAATTCATATCTTTGTTAATGGTCATTTTTCAAAAAAATCCTCGGTCGATTTTATTTTTTTAAATGGTACATTTTGACATCATAGTTTATTGTAATGTCATGCGTTTTTGAGTTGTAACGTCATTTTAATTTTTTTTTAATGACTACCGACATTTTTGTTTACTGTTTTAAATACTACACATCTTTATCTTTTTAACAATAAAAAAAATTAATAAAATAAAAAATATACCTATTGACAATTAAACACAGAAGGCTTTATCTTTTTGTTCTTACCTTATTTTATAATAATTGTTTTTTCTAAGTTTTTTTTTTAATAATTAGCATGAACTCACTTAATATGAAATGTAAACACAAAAAATAAGCAAAAAACAATTACCCCTTATAAAATAAAGAAAAGACAAAAAGATAAGGTTTTTTGTGTAAAAAATTCAAACTTTCTTAAATTGTTTATTTTATTTCCTTCTTTTTTTAAACTTTTTTTTGCTTTATTTTTTGGAATTTTTTTATACTTACTATCAGGAAGATAACGATGTGTACTATCTAAAACGTAATTAAAAATTACGTTATTACTCAAAAACGAATGGCGTCATAAATGTCAGTATGGTGTCAAAATGTAGCATTTAAAAAAATAAAATAGACCTGTTGCAAGATTATTTTGAAAAAGGACTAATAACAAAGGTATGAATTTTATGTGTTACTTTTAGTTCAGTCTGTATACTAATACATTCGATTCAATAAAAAAGTATAGAAAAAAATTATCTACGCCACTTTACTTTACAAAAGATGTTGAAAAAATTTGACTTCAGTACCTAATATAAAAAAATTGTAATCAGTGGAAGCTAATATTCTTCAATTTATTTATTATTGTTGGGAGGTAAATTGAGAAAAAATTGGAGGTTTTTTCGAGTTATTTCGTAATTACAGCTACATTCATTGATAAAACCCCCTAAAAGTAATGTATTAAAATGATAAATTTTTATAAAAAATTATGAATAAAGAATGACCACTCATTTATTTGTAAAATGGCGTTTAGAAACGTTCATGTCCGATTTGTTTCTTTCCACTTTGTTTGAACTTCTTCATGGGAAAATTGATTACACCTCAAAAAAAATGAAAACAATCAGAGCATAGACACCACTTAAATAAAACGCTCTATCGATTGATAGACAAAGCCTTGCAAAAAATTCCTGCCAAAGAAAATTTCGCCAAGGGTGGTCTTCATGAATGAACATGAACCAGGAGAACCACCTATGGTGGTGCACCATCCAACCTACTAGACCAAAACTCCTCCCATTACGATTCCAACCAATCACCAATCAACTCAACCAACACCAAAATAAACTATCGTGGTATAGGCGGTACCAACCCAACACCTTCAAGTGGTCATCCACTTGGATCTGGTCAGTTTTCTTCAAGAAGTTCAACTGAGACGACGAAACGCGTTCGGCTTAGTTTTTCTAAACGGTTTAGGTCGTGTTGGTGGAGGTTCAGTGATTTTTGACGATTTTTTCACGTTTTGGGAATAAATGGCAGTTTCTACACTCAATATGGCACCGTATTTCACTGGATACCCATTCCAAGGTTGGTGACGTGAATTACATGTGAAAGGGTTGAATTAAAAAAAATATCCAGAAATAAAATCAAAATAAATAATATGTGAATAAAAATTAAATTGACCGCTTGTTTTTTTTTCGAACTGGATCATCAGTAGCCGTCGGTTATGAAAACTAGTCGTAAGAACGTAATAAATTTGCATAAAACTTTATCACTATCATCACGTGCATAATCTTAGAAAAATTTGACTTGATAATTATATGCAAAAGGGTTGTTTATATCAGATTTTCATATCAAGTGAAGCTTGTTTCATACTTTTCAACACTTATTGTAGAAAATTAACTAACAGGTGTAGCTAATTAAGGGATTATAATTATTATAATCGGGCGCGTTCCAATGAAGTTGATCGCTTGTTGTTATAATAATTTTGCAATTATTATAATATTGTTTTGATGGGTAAAAAGCTACAGATTTTAACATAATGATTGTATTTCAGAATTACAGTCAAACTTCTGTAATCCGAGCCTCTTGTAACTCGAATATTCTACATTTTTGACAATATTATTTCTCTTGTAGGTATTAATAATTTGCTTATTCCATAGATACGAAGTAGAGGAAGTACACCTTTATTCTACAAGTGGTTACTATATAGTACCTACATGATTTGATTTAGTTATTTTTTATCTTACTCCATAGAATAAAATGGTGATTTTTTTATTCGGTCGGTGAAAAAATTTAACAAAAATTTATCAATGAACCTTTAAGAGAAAACGTATTATACACGTAAAGAAAAGTTATCTGCTCGTGATTGCTCCGCACTCGTTTCAGAAACACATCACTCACAGATAATGAACAACTTTTCTTTACTTGTATAATAAACTACTATTAAATTGTTTATTCATTTATTTTCTTAGTTCGCATTCTAAGAGCGTTTTACTGTATATATTTATAATAATAATAATAATAATAAATAGTCCAACTTAACCCAACAAAAAAATACAAGAAAATAAAATAATTATAATCATGCTTAAACAACAAAAAATGAATGCGATAAACAAAATGAAATCAAAACAGGAAAGAAAATGAAAATAAAAAGAGGAAAGTAAATATTAATAGTAAAAAGAAAAATAATTGATTTTTATTAATATTTTATACGCTGTTTGTCTGCTTACTTAATATAGGATCAATTTGTTAATTGTTTCCGCCATGCCTTCACGAACAATTGTTACATAATGATTAAATAAAAGTAAAAAAATATATACTTACCTGTATATTACTTATTACTTATTACAAAAGCGTGTAGATGTTTATGAATGGTTTAACCAAAGTATTACTAATGTCAGCACTTAGTAACAAATGAGAGAATGAAAAAACAACTTTCAAAACCAATTCATTGTGTTATTACATGTGGAATTAATTATGAGTCTTATGACAATTTGAAATTTATACGCTGGTGTTTTTTAATTTAGAGAAAGCCAACTTTTGAGACATGTCTCATAAGTCGAAAAATGTCTTTTATGAGTCTATGCTCATTATTTCAGCTTCTGGTGCAGTGGTTCATTAAAAAGCAAATAAATTTCGGATTCTATTAATAGTAGGGAAGGGTGAAGTCGTCCACCACACAAACGAAATTTTTATGTCTTTTTCATAGCCACTATAAAGTTTTCAAGATTTATGCTTATACGGTAATCTAATCTCATGGTTTGTTCCACTTCTAATATCAATAAAAACTTACGAGCAATATATGATTTTAAATATTCCATCGCATCACAAAGAGAGGAAAAAGCTTAATTTTTGTGGTGAAACCGTACATCATGACGAGCCCATAAAAGGACCCAAGGACTATGAATATTAAATTCATCCACGGCCGGTATCTAGATGCCGCGATAAGGTAATAATACAGATTTAACGTGAATTTTACATGTATTAAAGGCATTAATGGCGTGTAGGACGGTGTAACAGACACCGACAGCGTTAAGATGATACTTATCTTAACACATTTGACATAAGCTATCGGGGATAACATTATATACCACATCTGACATCGGCACTCGGTTTTTATTTACTTTTTCTGACGGTGTCGGCCCCTGTATCGGACAACAGGTATTTTTTCACAAGAGAACGCCTCAGGGAATAAATGCACCTGAGAAAATTGAGTGCTTACATGCAGATTCTGCCCCAAAGTATAAATTCTTTCGCATCTCCAAGTAACTCCTGTTGATGAATTATAAATTGAAGACATTCAGTCGGAGCTTGTAGATTGTCCGTCAACAAATGCGATAATGACGCTTCAGTAAATAGCATAAATTGCGAATTGTAAGCTCATGAATAAAAAAATTATGGAGGTTTTGATTATGGTCGCATAAAACCATAATAACGCCCATGAGATAAAATACGATGAGCTCAATTTGACTGATGGCTTTAAAATTCACTCATTTCGTTAACGTGTGAATCCACCTTTAAATTACAGGTGGTTTGAATGGCTTCCGTTCCGCATGACAAGCTAGGCGTACCTTTTGTTTTTCAAGTCAGATTTTTGACCACACAATACAATTTTAAAACATACGTCAATCAAAAAATTCGATTTATAATCCCCTTATCTTACCTTACCTACGACTCTGTGATGCTACTTAATTATTCCGATTGAATAATGAATCGGTAAATTGTAGAGTATTATGGAATGTGTCGATCGTGTTTTCTACCGTCCATTATGGGGTTGGACAATGTTTAAAACACAATGAGACGATTGCCACGCCTGTTATTGACGCTATTGTTTTCAATGGAAACACGTGCGTAAATAAAATCCAAGTGTTTTGGTACAGTTGGGCATGGAAATGTTGCGAAACGACCAAGAGGTTGCGAGGAAAAAATCTTTTTTTTTTTACTCTAAAATCGAGCAGCACTTTATCTTAGAAATTAAATACAACGCTATTACCACCTCTTAAAATACATGCACAACTTTTTTACTCTGTACAAGAATATTTGGGTACCTTTTTTTGATAAAATACAAAATTTTGCTTAATTAATAACTTTTAAGAGGATATATTTTATAAAGTTTTACTAATAAATATTCATGTACTAAATCCATACCTAATCAAGGAAAATGTTTCGTTGCACAGCTAGGGCTTTTATTTTCCCAACGCTTTAAAAAATCAATTCCAATTTAATTTCTAACATTTCTGAGTTCTGACCAGAGCAACAAGTTTGAACTAATTTGTTAATGAAGGCGATTAATAAGAATAGTCTGTAACATAAATAAAATTAGTAAAAATATGAAGATTTAAATGTGCTTTCAGTTTATTGCCATCACTTATAGAGTTTTTAAGTGACTTTTCTAATTTTTTAAAATTCAGTATCTCCTGTGTTCCATTATTGCATTTACGCTACTTTAATCCATTTGAATTGTTTTTGTACATACATACAAAAACGATTTCAGTTGATGGGAAAATAAAAAAGCTGAGAACTACCAGGACATCACTCGAGAACCCTTTTCTTTTAAAAAAAGGTCTGAAATATGCGACATGTCCTTTCAAAATTGATTTTTTTGACTCACTTTCTTTACCGAAAATTTTAGCGCATAGTATCGATGAACATGAAAAAAAGTTTCATCAAAAAATATTATACATTATGATACAACGGGAAATAATAGAAGATCGTCAGAAGCAATGCTAGCAAATTTTTTGTTGATTGAAGCTTCAATGGAAAATATGAAAAGGAAAAAACTACAAATAAATATCTTACTACTTAGTACCTAATTTGCAACTATATTTTTTTAAAGAATTAGAACATTTGTTGTAATTATTGTTACAATCATCAAATTTACAGTTAAGCGAATAAATCAACGATTTATTTAAAAAACCTAAGTTTTGCAAAAAAATTGTAATGCAAAATATATGTTATATGTAGGTACTTATTTCGATTCAGAAGCATTAAATTTAAGGAGAAAAAAAAGTTATTTTTTGCAGACCAGTGTGAGCAGTACTGTTTAAAGCACGAACAAGCAAGAGCGAGTGAGTGCCTTTAATAGTGAAATTATAAATCGCCTATTAACAACATTTCTTCGTTTATCCCGACAATAAAATTTTAAATTAATACCAATTTATTTTTGGATTTCAAACATAACAACTGTCTTAAAAAGTTACAGCAAGGAAAACGGTGGAAATTCGGTAATAATCAGTTATAGATTATTCAAAAATGATAAAGTAAAACATAATTATGTTTAAAACATTGTGTTTTAATCGTTTTAAACAGACCATGATTAAGGATCGGTTTCACCAACCTCAGTTAAATTTATTAGCAGAATAAATCCACAGAAACGATTGTTATGATGATAGTAACGATTGTTTTTAACTGTTCATTAAATTTAACCAACGTTGGTGAAACCTACCCTAAAACGTTTAAAACATGCTTTTTATTTTCAAGTTATTGTTCCAACCAGATCACAATGGATACTTTTGCATTTGAAAAAGAAAATTGAGAGTAGTATCTCCCTCAAATCATATTAATAAAAAACAAATGTTAATACATACCTATTACTTACTATTAGATGGAAATTAAAATTAATCATTGTTGATTGAATGTAATGCCCTAAAAACACTAACCAGTTTTGATGTTTTCTCAACTCAGCGAAATTAAAATTTAATTTGGAATTAAACTAATTCAACATTAAGGGTCGGTTTATAGAAGCGTCATTAATTTAATCCATAATCAAATGCGTGATTAACTGATCACGTGACCAAATTGAACAAATTTGATTGGTCAATCGCGTTGTTAACTTTTAACAGCGCAATTAACTTTAACTGAGCTTTCTATAAACCGGCCCTAAGTTGTCATTTAAAATACATTGACAAATGTCAAGTTAATCTCGAATTAAAATTTGATTGCAATTTAAATGTTCTGTAAACCGACTCCTTGTCTTTCTATACCAGCAGAAGCTACAGCAGTATGTAATTGCTTAATTAAAATCACAAAAATATTTTATATTGCTAAAAAAACAATGTTTAAAACACGTTTTTTATTGTTATGTTTAAATCTCAGTTTTAAACAAATAAAACGGTATACTAAAATTTTAAAAACTATTTGTTTTGTATAATTTAAAAAAAACTATATTTTTTAACAACCCTGGAACTCGTAATTTTTGCAATTATTCAAGTGCAAGGTGTGTTTTCGAACGGGTCGCCAGGAGCCACGGTAATATTACCTCAACTGACATCCAGAGAAGTGTTAAATTGTAAAGCGTTCTAAAACTATTTTAAGTTTTAAACCTAAGCATTTCGACTTTTTTATTAAGTTTTGTGCGATCCAGACCTTGCATCATTAATAAATCATGAAACTGGAAGAATTTTCTTCAGTTTCGTGTAGATATCCCCTCCGGAAACCGGTCCTTGTACCTTTTATAATGAAATTCGTTGTGAAAAAGCACATTTATTAAATTATTCGTTTCGTACAATACAATTTCAATTATACCGAAAATTGCATTACTGCTGTAAAGCATTCGCCTGCCGTGTCCGTCCGTCGGTCGACCAACAGGTCAGTCTTTAAAATATTTTATCACACAGCAAAACACTCTTCGTCTTGGTGTTATGTTATTGTGAGAGATGTGCGAGGTGGGCGTGCGGACATTTAACAAAATGAAAAGCCGGCCCCGGTCAGCGGCTGCTTTGATCTCACTAATGTCTGTTTTCATCAACCAGATCCTACACCTGATTTGGATCCCATTGAACGCGAGCGGCAAATTTCGGAATTCCAACAAGCGGTTCACGCGCCACAAAGGCCTTAATTAAGTCGTGCGGCTAATAAAGCTACCAAATTACTAAATTTTCACTCAAAATTACCTTCGCTTCGCTTTAAATTTAAGCACGTTATATCTAATAATAAAAGTTTCTGCTGCATTTGATAATTGGATCCGAAATTCAATGGTTTGTGCTCTTTTTCCGCGCACACAAAGCCAACAAAACGTCTCAAATCTAAATCCAATTCGTGCAACAATGAGGAGCATCTCCTGTGTCCAGTATTTAAATTTCAACAATGATCGGTAACTTTTTGTAAATAAAGCGGGGTGGTCCGCTGAAGAAGAAGCTCTTCATGGTGTTTGAGTAACCGTTCATGCACTATTGAGCAATTTTCTGTCCAATTCGTTTTTCACAATTTGATGGGTTTTGCTGCCCCATCACACGAGGAACACCATCATGGGTGAGCGGATTCCACTTAATAAATCATCAGGTGTTATTAGGTTCGTAAATCCAGCGGTGGTCATAATTTAATGTCATTTGTTGTACTTTTTTTTTCGTTATACCGCATACAAAGTGGTTAAAAATTCGGGTTATTTCCTGGCTTTTGGTTGTAAATTTTTTATTTATGGTTACAGGTCAGGGTCGTGTAAATCAACTCGGAGGTGTGTTTATCAACGGACGTCCTTTACCAAATCACATCAGACTGAAAATTGTCGAAATGGCAGCAGCGGGAATAAGACCGTGTGTTATTTCGAGACAATTAAGGGTTTCACATGGCTGTGTTTCGAAAATTTTGAACCGTTATCAGGAAACGGGAAGTATAAGACCTGGAGTTATCGGCGGTTCTAAGCCAAGAGTTGCAACGTTGGAAGTGGAGGCAAGGATAGAACAACTCAAAAAGGAGGAACCGCAAATTTTCTCGTGGGAAATTAGAGACAGATTAATCAAGGTAATAGTCGAAGAAAACTACAGGTACAAACAATATTTCTCCTGTTTGTTGCAGGAGGGCATTTGTGACAAGAATTCGGCCCCATCTGTTAGCTCCATCAGTCGTTTGTTGCGCGGAGGAAGAAAAGAAGATCCGGATCGAAAAAACCACTCGATCGAAGGTATTCTTGGTGAGCAAGCACATAATAATTTTTTCTTTCCGAAAATCCGTGGGAATTAATAAACCGAGCCGCCAACAAAAAGATCGGACGCTGTTTGTTTTCAAAATTCTTTAAATTAGTGTAAAATCAATCACTCGCCGATACACGACAAAAACAGTCATGGCTATTACCTCGCTGATGTAGCGAAACCGTTGGAAATTACCCACAAGTAATTCGAAAAATACGGCGAAATACCAAAATTTTTCAATTAACGCGCTTAAGATGATGATGGTTTAAATTTCCGTAAAAAAGTTGTGTTTTTTTTGACCGGGAGCTATGGCATGGTGTAGGTTATACGTGATGGGTAAAAAGCTCGTACCAAGTCAAGTCTAAAATTGACAGAAAATTTTATCACACGTAATTTTTCGGACCTCACAAGATGAACAACCATGACGCAACACAAAAGAGCAACACACCGCGTCGGCATAATGACGGTTCATTTTATTATTACCACATATTAACTTTATTGAAACCGTTGATTTTCAGTATCGTGATTGATTCTTATTGCACACGTTAATTAAATTTTACGGAGGCTGTTTCCAGCTACCAATTTTTTGGAAACTACACCGCAGGCACTGATTTCACTTGTGACATTTGCTGACACAAAAATCACTGCTTGCAGGAAACAAATCTTCACCGACAACACCTACATACAATTCAGCATTTTTATTTCGTTCATTAAAATATTGCCGTTGACTAGAATAAGACCTCAATCAGTCAAAAAAATGCAACACAGAGAAAAATTTGAAAAAGTACAGACCATTTTCTCTCAAAAATATTCAAATAATGAAAACAGTAAAATAATTGGTATATTGATTTTCAATTGCTTCTCGCTTAAAAACGAGTTGAGAGCTCAATTACCTTATTTTAGATAAAATGTCAATTTTTAATGAGTTTTTACTTAAAAATGATTAATGTCGTTTAGGAGCGACTCAGATTAGATCATTTTGGCCACTTATTTTTCAGAATTTTATCCTTAGCTTAAATAGGTACATTTTTTAATGGCGAATTTAAAGATAATTAGAAATTTCTTTTCAGAATTACGTTCAAAATTACACATTGAAATTACCTACAATGGATTATTATTAGAATTACTGAAATAATAATAGAAACACTGAATATTTTTTAGTATTGGAATTAGTTGTACAAATTAGGGAGAAAACGTGATCATTCGAAGTTTTCTAGTATAGTTTGGAAACATTTATTCAATAGAAAACGTAATTAAATTGTTATACAGGCTGCTCAAAAACTGGCGCACCAACTTAGTGGTACGTTGTTGAGAAGCATGTGTAGATTACGGAAAAAATCTTGAAAAAAATCCTAGTCATATTTAAAAAAATCTGGGGCTACAAATTTATTTTGTTAACTTCTTCAATTTTCATTATTTTTTAATGTTTTCATGTTTCACACTAAGTAATCGTTCCCTAACAAAACGATGAATAATTATTTTTAAATTTACTATCAAACTTTAGCAGTTTTTTAAATTAAAAAAAAATAAAATTTATCAAAAAAATCACAATTTGTAGTTGTGCCAACACTGGGAATTATTTCCTAGGAAACCGTTTCGAAATTAATTTATTTTTATTGTCGATCAAATTCTATTGCGATCACAACGTTGCCACAATTCATTTATTTAAAATTTGATATTTATCAATAATTTTAATATAAAGAATTTTTTACTATTTTTACTTTTATATACAGGCTTGGGCAAAAGTATGGAACCAAGCGTTTTGCGCCTAAACTATGTATACGTACCTTACAAAAAAGTAATTACTACATCATTAACTACTTTAAAAATGCGATCATTTTTTCAAGAATAAACTTTTCCGAAATTTCTTTTAGTTTTCGAGTTATTCAAAAAAAATATATTTTTTTTAAATGGCACCCTACTACGGTGATTTTTTTTTGTAAAAGATTATGCTTCAAAAATAACTTCTATTTTAATAAAATAAATTTTAACCCAGTAGTTTTTCTCAAATAAATTATTAAAGTTGTGTTCCGAAGCTCATAACGAAGGTTTTTCGAACTTGGCCGAAGTGGTTGTATCTATGGATGTTTTTATTTGCGAAAAATTTGACAAATCAATTTAGTGGATTAAAAGCATCCATGGATACAACCACTTTGGACAAATTCGAAAAATCTTTATAATAAGTTCGTTCCGCAATTTCAATAATTTATTGAAAAAAAGCATTGGTTTAAAATTATTTTTATTAAAAGAGAAGTTATTTTTAGAGCATAATCTTTTACCAAAAAAATCGCCGTGGTAGGGTGCCATTAAAAAAAATATTTTTTTTTTGAATAACTCGAAAACTAGAAGGAATTTTGAAAAAAATTATTCTTGAAAAATAATCACATTTTTAAAGTAGTTGATGATGTACTAATTAGTTTTTACGTAAGATGCATAGTTTAGGCACAAAACGCTTGGTTCCATACTTTTGCACATTGAGTTGGTGAGCCGGTTTTTGAGCACCCGGTATAAAATTTTTAATTTGTTACAAATTGCGTGTACAACACAGAAATATGAAAGCTGTTAGGTTTTTGTCCAACTTTTACTACTTTTAGCCCACCCGTTAACTAGAAGTAGTAGTAAATCGATAAGTTAAAATATGTTATCGATAAAAACAACACTTAGTTTAAATGCACCATGAAGTAAAACAATAGAAATAGTTATTTTGAGAAATCAAGTTTACCATTTCCTATTTTTTAAATTTTTTCAGTACACCTATGATAACAAAATCGACGTTCCTCACGATGTTCGTGCACTTATAAAATTTACGGTCACATTATTTCAATCAACCAAAACCTGCGATTAACCCTTGCAACGTAATCAAAATGTAAAAAGTCACAATCACGGCTCAATAAAATTACAATATACAATCAAAACTTGTCCAAATCTCTCACAACGCGTCAACGTCAAAGAATAATTTTCACCTATTAATCACAATGTCAGAGTCGAATAATTCGTCTTTGCGATGAATGCGACCTGCCAAGATTATTTCCATATTTATTACAACGAATAATTCCAACAATAATGCGTAACCTTCAGTCATCACCGGAAAAAAAATTAAGATCTACCGCGACACAAAAGAAATGTTCATTTCTTCATTTCTCAATAAGTTATTCAATCAGTGGCGTAATATGCAAAACGTACAAAAACACGGATAGTTATTTATATTATTAAATTACTCGATGGTCGCACACCGCATTATTAAAATAGTTGATTTTTTCTTGCACCGAAGAATTGATTAGCAGTGGACCTTGAGGCTATAGCCCATCTTACATCACGCGCTCCAGTTGCGTTCAAATTTCCCATTGTTTATCGGCATCCGAAAGACAATCAATCACATCACCAGGAAACAAATTAAAACACGATTAATTAATTAATTAACGTTAATTGATGGTCGCGCTACCGCGCTCCCCACGATGGATTTATTATTAGAGAAGCGAAACGGTTCGACTTGATCCCGCTTCTTATGGCCACAATAATTACATCCATCTTAATAATTACTAAAGCAGCTTACGGCTCAGGTGCCGTTCTCTAGACCTTTCATATTTTTGTTCCTTTCATTTTTCGAACCTTTAAATCGATAACGCGTTCATATCCGGCTCGAAGGGCCAACCCCGTGTTTTAATAATAATAATAATAATAACAATGTTTACTTGTGTTAGTAGCTCAAAAGCTTTACACGCGTCAATATAATATTACAGACAAGTAGAGGAAAGTACATATATATTAAATATATAATTCACATAATAACAAGTGTTCAATATTGGTTCTGGTCAGATCGCCTATATCCCATTTCAGTTCATTGTAGAATTTTGCAACAACGCATTTGCATTTTTTGGAGTTTCTGGTGGGTTTTCTTGGCTCAAAATTTGTCGCTGGCATTTAGCTTAACACACAGTTCTTTTCTTATACAGAAATTCTCAATTAGTGCTTTATTTCACTCCAAAAAATTCAAATGCGTTGTCAAAAAATTCTACTATGAAATGAAATGGGATATATGTGTGGCAATTATCACAAAAAACGTATGTCTCGGAAACAATGACACATGACAGCTGTCAGTGCTCCGCGGCCAAAAATTCACACGTTCAACTGAAATAGCGCTTGCAGAGTAAATTCTTGAACGTCTGCATACAATTAACTAAATGCAAAAATAAGACAGTTGATAGCAAACCATATGAACTTATCACGCAACCTACGTTCATGCTAGAAAGAGAAAACCACAGCAAACCACGACCAGAACCAATATTGAACACATGTTACAATTAAACATGTACAAACAATTAAAATGTATATCACAAGGGAACCTAATTTACAAGCAATAAACTGGAGACAAAATTCAAAAATTCTGTAATGCTATAGAAGCTCCTTTGCAGCAACATATTTTTTATATTACCTTTGAACACTCCATTTGGCAATTCCCTAACATTTGTGGGTAATTTCTTATAAAAGGTGGTAGAGAAATAATTTACGGAAAACCTACTAGCTGTTAACCTAGTAAAAGTGACTTTTAATTTATATGTATACGGGTGTTATAATCATGCGTCTGAGAATTAAAAGTATATTTTGATAAATTGTTTTATGTATATAAAAGCACTTACATCGTCTTTATAATTAAGACCTGTCACTATTCCCATTATTCGTCTCTGAATTTTGAAAATTCTTTCGGTTTGACTTGACTACTGTGACCCCAAGCCAAGATTCCATAGGCAAAAGGTACATCGAAATAAGGAAAAATAAACCATGCGGACAACATCACCATTTACTAAGATTTTTAAATTACGTAAAAGAAGTGGTTTTTGTTAATTTATCTGCTGTATAATTGATATGATCTACCCAATTTACAATTCCTAACATTTTGATCGAATTAGGATTTTTATTTAATTCAGTGTGTTTAGAGTGAACACCATATTTTGTGTTTTATTGATGTTTAGAACAAGCCTATTTTCATTAAACCAATTTTGAAATTTTACAAATGCTTCGTCCATTTTAATGTTTAAAACTTCGAATTCCTCACATTTATTTGACACTGTGATATCATCTGCAAACATTACACATGCGTAGGCACATCATTGATATAAATTAGAAATAGGAGAGGTCCTAGAACTGATCCTTGTGGAACCCCTGTAGAGACGGTAAAGATGTAGTGTGTATATTGATTCCTATTGTAAAGATAGTTCTTTAATAAATTTAAACTGGGATCACGAATTCCAAAAACATGAAGTTTATTTATAAGTATATTATGATCAACGCAGTCACATGTTTTAAATAAATCACAGAAGGTAGTACATCCTACAAATTCTCCTTGTTCGAAACCATGGAAATATACCTGTTTTGATTACAATATTTATTAATTTAGGGTCGGTTTCACCAACCTCAGTTAAATTTATTAGTAGAATAAATCCTTAGAAACAATTGTTATAATCATAGTAACGATTGTTTTTAACTGTTCATTAAATTTAACCAACGTTGGTGAAACCGATTCTTAGTTAATTAGTTTGAGATAAAATCTTTAACATTTTTTACTAATTTATTGTTGATACCATAAATATCAAAAGTTGTATTTGGTTTTAAAGAAAAAATGAAATCTCTCATTTCAATAAAACTTACTTCTGCAAAATTAAATGAATTTGTAATATTTGGAGTTTCCATCGTTTGCGTATTAAATGTTTGTACATTAATTAAAGAATTTACTGTTTGATGAGGCACACTTACAAAAAGGTATTTAAGTGGTTTGCATTGAGTTTGCATTTTTTCGAGCATTATTTATTAATTTTCATGCCATTATAGGAAAATTATGTGATTTTTTACGGAATCTATTATTCGCATCTTTTTTTTTTCTTTGTTAATTTTATTTCTATACAACTGCCTATATTTGTGATATAAAATGGAAATAGAATAGAATAGAATTGTTATGATTTAATTTGTTTAAGAAATATAAAAATTTTAAGTTTTTTCTCATCTCACTTAATTCTTGAGTAAACCACTGTATACAATTTTGATTACATTTAGGACCGATTTATGAAGCGTCATTAATTTAATCCGCAATTAAATGCGTGATTAACTGATCACGTGACCAAATTGAGGCAATTTAACTTTTAACAACGAATTAAATTTTAACAGAACTTTCTATAAACCTGCCCTCAGAGTTCTTAACTAATAGTTGAAAAGAGTTTAATCACTGCATTGCAATTTCATTACAAAACTTTCAACATTTATAAGTTTAAAGGAGATATCATTTTTAATAAATATACTTACTCTTCCATGAATTTTTGTTTGTCTGTAATAATAGGAAGCTAAAATATAACCTTTAATGTTACAAAAGTCAATGTCTAATGAGTTCAATCAATGTTCAGAGAAACAGACTACAAGATAGTTTGCAGTTATATCACAAGAATATCTCAATTTCCGATATTTTATTTTTTAATGATTGGATATTTTGACGAAAAATACTAAGTTTATACTTTTGTCATTATTACAGTAATAATCAGTTACCACTAATTTTTCGTTAGTTGAATGAAACGGTTTATTTCAATTTCAGGACCGAATTCTTCGTGTGACGAGAGCGATACCGAATCGGAACCAGGAATTCCGCTAAAAAGAAAACAGAGACGTTCTCGAACGACTTTCACCGGCGAACAACTCGAAGCTTTAGAGCGAGCTTTCGGTCGTACACAATACCCTGACGTTTACACCAGGGAAGAATTAGCCCAAAAAACGAAACTAACCGAAGCAAGAGTTCAAGTTTGGTTTTCAAATCGAAGGGCACGTCTTCGAAAACAATTAAATTCGCAACAACTCAACGCTTTTAATTCCATGTCACTACCGTCGGCTTTTCCCGTCCAGCACCAATACGGCGATCCTGCCTTTAATCAAGTAAAGAATTTCATCTCAAATATTTTGGAGCTTTTGTAAATGAATTTTTGATTTTCTAGAGCACTTGGGCGCAACAGAGCTACGCTTCTGCAGCTCTGAGTAGTGGAGCTCTTCCTCATAGTGCTCTGACAACTGGTGCTACAAGTACAAGTGTGGCATCGTCTACACCCAATACTTTGTACAACAGTTATAATTCAGCTGCGACTTTGGATCAAAACAACCAATTCGGTTACAATATGGCACAGGTTTCGCCGAATCAACATAGCGTTTCGCCAGCAGCTCATCAGCAGAGTGCCGTTTGGTCGAGGCAAAACAATAAAGTCGCTGAAAATCTGAGCAGCTGGCACGAGAATTACAGGTGAGTTATGAATATTAATAACAATATCGATACGAAAACTGACGCGAGATAAAACGGCGAGCTATAATTCATAATTGTCGGGTGTTGTGAGGAAATCGAAGTGTTGCACGTAGCGTATTGTGTACGGAGAATATATTAATCATAATTTATGAACTTAGTGTCGGGTTGTCATAACGCAACATGCCGACGGGCTAAACGTTACGACTTTTCCTTTTTGTACCGAAAAAAAATATAGTGCTGCAGAGTGAAATTTTAAAAAAGTTTAAAGTACATAAAGTACTAGAAACTTGAGAAAAAAATTATTTAAAATTTGCCCTTCGTCCCATATTTTTAAATCGCTGCCAATACAGTTAAAGATACAAGAAAAATGTTAGCAAGAAAGTTGTAGAGAATTAAATTTCCTTTAAAAAATTGTGGAGACCATATCTTTGTCTTCGACCCTTTAGGCCCCAAAGCCGCTCATTTCATTTTACCACTGGTCAAGTATTGGAAAATTAATTTATACTTAAACCGTTGAAGACAGAATATGGTGTCGCAGATTTTTTATAGGAAATTTAATTCCTCTACAACTTTGTTTCTTACACGTTTTTGTAACAAACTGGCTGTATATTAAGCTTTTAATTTGAAACTCTTGCTTTTCTATTGCAATTCTGGAAGATGAAACTAAAGTATCGTCTGCTTTAATAATTTCTATTAAATTAAGCTCCATAATCTTCCATTTAGAACTACTTTCAGATAGTTCTTTACCTCCAAAATAAAACCTTTAACTATTATGAAATATTTACTACTCATCTTTTTTCGCATTACTGACTTTAACAGACTTGCTAGACTGTAAAATAAGATTTTTATTTATGTAACATTATCTATGTATCCTTCTATTCTACAAGGCATTTGAAATAATTTTTTATCCATCTGCTTGTGATAATTTTCAATTTACCAAACATAAAAAATAAAAACAAAAATAAAAATTTATCAAAAACGACTAGTTGCCCTTTTCACTACTTAACTGTTTATTTCTAAGCAAAATTTGTGATCGTCGAGTCAAAATTGTGCAAATAATCCGAATAAAACTGCTTGGTCAAATATTTTATTTACCTGCCTAACAATAAAAACCTGACCTGACCTGACCTGACCTGCCTAACAATAAAAACCTTATCAAAGTCACAATAACCGAGAATTTATATCAAAAATATGCATACTAGACGTAAAATTGTCTGAATTTTCCAAATCTCTGTTCATTTTTGTTCTACGACTCGTGGTTTTAAAGATATTAGGCGAAATATGGCCGATTCTAATTTCTCAAAAATCAAATAAAAAATAACAAAATAAAAATTGACCAAAAACGACTTGTAGTCCTTCTCACTACTTACTCCTTTATTTCTGAGCAAAATTTTGTGATCGCCGAGTCAAAATTGTGCAAATAATCCGAATAAAACAACTTGGTCAAATATTTTATCTACCTGCCTAACAATAAAAAAATTGTCAAAGTCGCAATAACCAAGAATTTATATCAAAAATATGTATACCAGACGTAAAATTGTCTGAAGATTCCAAATCTCTGTTCATTTTTGTTCTGCGACTCGTGGTTTTAAAGATATTAGGCGAAATATGGCCGATTTCAATTTTTCTAATTTCTCAAAAAATAAATAAAAAATAACAATATAAAAATTGAGCAAAAACGTTTTGTAGCCCTTCTCACTACTTAATCCTTTATTTCTGAGCAAAATTTTGTGATCGCCGAGTCAAAATTGTGCAAATAATCCGAATAAAACCACTTGGTCAAATATTTTATTTACCTGCCTAACAATAAAAAAATTAGCAAAGTCACAATAACCCAGTATTTATATCAAAAATATGCATACCAGACGTAAAATTGTCTGAAGATTCCAAATCTCTGTTCATTTTTGTTTTACGAGTCGTGGTTTTAAAGATATTAGGCAAAATATGGCCGATTTCAATTTTACCAATTTCCCAAAAAATAAATAAAAAATAACAAAATAAAAATTGACCAAAAACGACTTGTAGCCCTCTTCACTACTTAATTCTTTATTTCTGAGCAAAATTTTGTGATCGACGAGTCAAAATTATGCAAATAATCCGAATAAAACCACTTGGTCAAATATTTTATCTACCTTCCTAACAATAAAAAAATTATCAAAGTCACAATAACCGAGAATTTATATCAAAAATATGCATACCAGACGTAAAATTGTCTGAAGATTCCAAATCTCTGTTCATTTTTATTCTACGACTCGTGGTTTTAAAGATATTAGGCAAAATATGGCCGATTTAAAAAAAAATCCAATCTACCAAAAAATAAATAAAAAATAACAAAAATAAAAAATGACCAAAAAGATTTGTAACCCTTTTTACTACATGATTATCTATTTTTGACCAAAATTTTGTGATCGTCGTGTCAAAACTATGCAAATAATCCGAATAAAACCACTTGGTCAACATTTTTATCCACTTACCTATTAACAATAGAAAAATCATCAAGGTCACAATAACCAAAAATTTATATCAACAATACGTCTATCTGACGTAAAAATGTCTAAAAATTTCAAATATGTCTCCATTTTTGTTCTACGAGTCGTAGTTTTGGAGGTATGTATTATTAAAATATAGTCCGATTTCAATTTTTGCAATCTACCCAAAAATAAATAAAAAATAAAAATAAAAATTAACCAAAAACCCTTTTTACTACTTGATTATCTATTTTTGACCAAAATTTTGTGATCGTCGAGTCAAAACCTTTGATTAACTTTGTTGTTAACCTTTCATTAAATTAGCAATTCGATACATTAATTTCACTTTGCTCATTGGAAACAAAATTGGCTATAATAACTTTTATTCTTCGACAATGTCAAAATTTACGGTTTTTCTCCTGTGTAAGGAAGTTTTGACAACTGTTTGGCATTTCTCAATACGAAACGTCAGATTATTTTTAACAGATTTAAAGCAATTTTAAGCCTTGTTGAGTCTAAGTCGAAGAATAAAATGTTGCATTCAACTCGTTTTCGTGTAAATCGGACGCTTTATTTCACCTCGTGGATGTTATCAACCTCTCGCTATCACTCGACGTTTAAAAATCCACTCGTGAAATAAAGCGTCCGATTTACACTCAAACTCGTTAAATAATATACTATAAGTCTTAACAAAACCCTGATAACGGAAACTTTCACTTTTGTCAAAAAGTTATTTAATAAGGTTTTTTTATTACCTCGATGTATTTTATATGTAAACTTTTAAATAAACTAAACAAAGAAAAAACTTAAGTTAAAGAAATAACAAAATTTTAGACTTGATAACAAAATACAATTTTAAAATGTAATTTTCCTTTGTTTATATTATAACTTTTTGTTGAGGCAAATCTGAGTGACTACAGATAACTTACATTAAATATTTAAAAAGAGTAGGTACGTGTAGGAGTGCAAAAAATTATACAATCTGTCTATAAATGAATGTAGGATCGTAGTAGTTATTAAAAGTTTGCAGCTTCTTTCCAGAAAAAGCGAAAAATGTTAGTATATGATAAATATGGTTTTACTGGTTGCCTGAAACGATAAAATTGGTACTTTTAAGAAATTTCATAGAAATAAAATAATTAAATGCGGCAAATTTAAATTCCAGAACCACCTGAGATCCTACACTCTTTTATAGACAGTCCGTATAAGTACTTAATAACCAATTTGCGTTCCGTGTTATATGTTTGAGAATGTAGAGAATACGGTTGAAGATACAAAAAAATAAGAAACAAAGTTGTAAAGAATTAAATTTCCTGCCAAATTTCTATCTTCAACGGTTTAAGTTTATTAATTTTCCGAATCTTGTCTACCGGTAAAAAAAACGAATTTGTTGCTTGAACAGATTTGAGGCCTAAACGGTTGAAGATACTGCCATTTATTTTTGTAGAAAATTAAATAGTTTACGATATAATTTTTGCATTATTTTTATTTTTTGCTATTGATAATTTAATGTTATATCTTCCTGTATTTTTTGAAATTCGTTGCTCTGAAAACTTAACGTTACGAATCTCAGTCCAGGAATCCCGGGATTAAGCAATTTTTCGTGTTGCGGTGTAATTAAACAACCCAAGTCCGGTATGTATGAACTATAAACATAATTCATTCAGTAGCAGTGCCTTTATGTCTTAAGTAGAGAGCGGCACGGCCATACATTAACTAACACCGTGTAATTTAGCTTAGCACGATTCCCGTTCAATGATTGCGTACTTTGGTAGTACCTATACGTATAGTTCCGAAAAAAGTCAGAATGACAAGGCTTGGTGGTGATCTGCAGCCGTCCAACATGCTGTATGTAGGTACCGCCCCTCGACCTGATGCCCCACGAAGGCACTGATCGACTGTATAATTGGTGGTTACCGGCACGTTTGAATAATATCCCAGTAGACGCAATTAATTTATGTCGGTGCTTCACTTAATAAATACCTTAGCTTCATTTTACCGGCCTTAAATACGGTCTCGGGTTGTTTATTAAAATGCCGTAATTAATTTCGTTTTCATATACCTACATAGGTACGAGTACCATTGCGCACAAATTACTCAATCAGTTAAATGTGTGGGTAGGGGGCCACCTTTCAACTTACCATAAACAGCGAAAATTGCACCCTCACGATCTACAATTTTTTTTCTTTTTGTTACAGCCTTTTCGCTGGTAGCCATTACGGTGCCCATTCACCCAGCGAGGCCAAATCTGGATACCCATATCTGGGTACCATGGACATGTGCGCAAGTCGAGTGCACTAAACAAAATTTTTTCTCATTTCGTCAGCTTACACCACACTGCGCTGGAATTACTATAACATAAGGGCTTTATTATTTTAGTTGTTGTTTTTTGTATTTATTTTCAGTGCCACCATTGTACTACTATTGTAATCACTGTACATACAAGTGTATTTTAAATCTAGTTTTAGAGTGCCTAGCTGTTAGTTACACATAACTACTGTTTCTGTGAATTTTACTTAGCTGTATTCACTTAGAGATTAATAAATTTCCTGCAATACACAGTTGCTGCTTTTATTCAAATCCTGAAAATCCTCAAAAAAGTTAGTCCTTTTTAGGTCGTTGCACAACTATTAAAATTTACAAAACAATCATTTTCATTTCTCGAATTTTAGCAAAAAAGTACTTTTTTCAATACAATTTTCTAAATTACCAACCTTTAGAAATGAAATGAATAATCTTTTCTTAAACCTTTTATAATATATTAATATACATTAGAAGTATTAGTTCTAACAATGATAGTCATCTGAAAATTTGTACACAACCATAATCTCTTACGTCCAGCTCAATGAAAATATTTTCAAGATGGCGACACTTCCGGTTGTATCGGAAGTCGCTATCAACTTTCTTATTTTAAACAAAAAGCTATATTTTTAAATGCATTTTTGGATTACTAGAGTTATTTAAGGTAGTTTTCATAAGCTTCCCATGTACCTAAATTTAGCCATTAACGAAAATTTTAAAGTTTTTAAAATTTTTTGGATTTACACCTTCCAGTTCAAAAATCGATAACTTTGCCATTTTTAAAAATTTGGAAATATTTTTGAGCTCATTTGAAAGAGGAAACCTAGATCTTTCTTACGGTATTTTCAAATTTCTAAAAAAGAATAACAAACCCCAAATTTTTAAATTTAAGTTTGCAGAACTTTAAGCACCCATAACTCAATTTTTTTCAGATAAATTCAGAATTCAGAATTTTATTCTGCATCGATCTGTATTAACATTCCCTATACTTATGTTTAATAGTTTTCAAGTTACAATAGCATTTTGTTGGGATTGAGAAATGGCCCTGCGTTGCCATAGAAATTTTTTTTAATTAAAGTTTTTCAAACCAACATTCAATGAATTTATTTTGTTTACACGAGACAGATAACACAATTTTGAGCAAATTTTGTTGTTTGATTAATCAGGAATGTCTCTTTGGCAAACTATGCAAAAATAGCTGTGGTTAGTAAGGAATTCCCGATACAATGTCAAAAAACCAACATAATCTTAAAATTATCACAAAAAGGTGTAGGGAATGCAGATAGATGCAGAAAAAAATTCTCCTCCATCTAGTAAAATAAAAATTGGGACATACTACTTGAAAAAATTAAGTTATGGGTACTTGAAGTTGTCCAAACTTAACCTTAAAATTTTTGGGTTTCTTAACTGTCTTTCCAATTTTGAACACACTGAAGAACAGATATGGGGTTTCTCTTTTAATTCTCCAAATATCATTTCGAAATCTCTAAAACTAAGAGAGTTACCGATTTTTTAAGTGACAGGTGCAAATCCAAAAATTTTCAATAAAATCTTAAATATCTCGAAAACGGTTAAACTTTCAGATAAATATATTTATTAGAAGTTTCAATACTTTTAATGTGGGGTTTAGACGGAACAACCTGTATATTTTAACGATTTAGATTCTTCTTTTGAGCGTTTTCAAGGACATTGAATATTTTGGCGAAAAATACATTGGAAGCCAAAGGCAAAAAAACAATTATTTATGGTTAAAAATACACAAAGGGAGCAAATAATCACATAGTATTTATTATAGCAATAAAAATGTATAAAAAAATGTTTTTTTAAAAAAGCTTTTATTTAAAAGATGCACTAAAAAGTAAAAAATAATGTATTTCAATCACAGGAGAATATTTTTTCTTACAGGTTAAAATTCTAACATTTATAAAAGCTTTGTGAGTTGGCAACTGAACAAAGTAATTCTGTAATGCCGTAGTTTTATAACTCCCAAAGCTTTTATAAATTTTAGAATTTTAACCTGTAAGAAAAAATATTCTCCTGTAATTGAAATACATTATTTTTTACTTTTTAGTGCATCTTTTAAATAAAAGCTTTTTTTTAAACATTTTTTTATATATTTTTTTTTCTTGCTTTTTAGTCTTTATTTATTGTTATTACACTGTGCATCTACCGTGACGTCCAAATGACCAACATACTGCCTATGTCGGTATAAGTTACGGTATGTACAAATCGAGAACCCCTTTGTAAACATAACCTAAAATTTTAAAACCCCATTTAACACCTTTAGGGGGTAATTAACTATATAGAATTGCATTGTCACGCAGATTACGTAAGCATGTTAAATTTCATTTCATTGCGACTACAGGAACCCTCTCAAATTTACAAATCGAGAGCCCCTTTGTAAACATAACCTAAAACTTCAAAACCCCATTTAACCCCTTTAGAGGATATTTAACTACATAGGATTGCGTTGTCACGCAGATTAAGTAAGTATGCAAAATTTCAATTCAGTGGGACAACGGGAACCCTTTCAAATTTGGCTCCGAAAAAATAACCGACAGACAGATAACATTGTGAGCTAAATAAAAGGTTTTAAAAAAAATACACAAAATAGTTTAAAAAATTGCCAAAAACTACTTTGTACAAGAAACCTAGAAAGGAACTGGACAAAGCGCTATCAACACCAAACTGTGCCAAAGCTAGAGAAAGGTCTAATCTTTGCGAGCATAAATAACAATTTGTGGAAATTGCATATTCTCAAAGCTTGGGGCATTTGTAAAACCTTGAATAACATAAATCAAAAAGCATCCTATCGTGGTCATAGTCATATTATTTAACGCAATTAAAAAGTGAAAGCAAAAACAAACAGAAATCAGAAATATCGCCCATAAAAATATCCGTTCTGAGAGCGTCGACAGCTGTGAAAAACCGTGATGTATATATTAGGTAAACGCATTTGAAACTCGAAGTAATGTGAGATCGAGATTCGTATCCTTTTATTTCTATCCTTAATAATAGTAATACAAAGTAAGCAACGTTATAATTTGATCGATTTAAACGGCTCGGTGCAAAGTATCCATCACTCAAAACCTTTCTTTCCTGCTTAGTAAAATTAGATCGAAAAAGTGGCTACCTGTGTAATTTACTATAAAATAGCGCTCCGATGCTATAATTATACATCGATCGGAATTATCTAACCTTATTTCGAAACGATATACCTTTAAAAGCCAATATTTAACAAGTTTTTTTACGCTTTTTTCGACCGTAAGTTATATTTTGGTGGTCCACCATTAACTAATTATATGGATTTAAAGGACTGTTATTTGATGGGCTTCGCCCAAGGCACTTACGAAACGAAAAAACACAAATAGTGTGCAAAAGAATTGTTCTGCACTCACTATATTTACAAAAATATAAACGAAGCAATGTGTTAAAAAAATTAATGGTTGTGTGTTGGCATAAATTTCATTATCAAAGACATAAATTAAATCAACTTGGGCCATTATCGGCACAATTGCCGAAATCTCGCCCATACAATTCGGCAAACGAGCTCTATCATGCTCGCACCCTGCCATTCATTGAATGGGGTAGGAGCATACTCAGGGTGGCCTATGACATGCGTAAAAATCAACTTTGAAAAGACATGAAAATTCAATCCGAATCCAGCGTGAAGCGTGCAAAACTAACAGCTGAACGCTAAATATCCCCCATCTCTCACACGAACTCAACTCTAGCCATAGCAGCTAGGGATTTAAATAGACACTAATGGTTATTTTTCCGTTAAAATTCGGATAAGATATGGTCTAGTTTAGATCGAAATTGACACGTCTTAAGGGTGGCTCCGGTCATACTTGTCTTACCGAAGGCTAATTGTTTTGTTCTGCCTTTTTAACGGCTTGAATAATCGTGTTTTGTGCGTGAATTACACAAAACTCGACGTGAGACGGGGATTAGGTGCCGTGAAAATTCATTTTGACTGCATATTAATGATAACCTGGCCACGAATTGCTTGCTCGTCAGCGGGTTTCGGGTGTCATCAAATGAAAACACACATTTTATGGCTATAAAACACCCAAGTTAACTAAACGGAAATTGCCAAGTCAAAATTTTTACTTTTATGGATTTTGGACGCACTTCTGTTCTTTGAAACGACATTATTATCTTTATGTCCAAAAACAGAATCTATTACTATTGAAAGAAACAGTTTGTGTATTACCACCATCTCCAAATTTTCGGAGACAGTTGAATTTTAATTGAAAAACAGTTTTCTCTGAATTCTGTTGTCGTTGACCCAGATTTGTCTTTTCGTTGTTCATTTCATTATCTTTTAAATTGCACCTGTTGATGTATTACATCCTTGGAGACTTAAAGATTCGTGACCTCCCACGGTGGCCCCCCAACAAGGCACAACTCCAAAAACGCCACTTTACTAGGCACTACCTCATTGTGTACCATTGTAGTTTTGTTATTGTCATAGTTTGTCAACTGCACCATCGGGATTCTGGCTTCTATTCCTCGATGACAGCCTACAAGATGTATGCGTTTTTTTGAAAAATGCAAGTAAACGGTAGTTCGGAATTTGAAAAATCTCAAATGATTGATAGTGAATTAGTTGGTGTTTGTGCAGCGGTTTGAGATAAAACAGTTTATCATTGAATTATAATTTATAGAAGGCTGTAATTTAATATAATTGGACTAATCTATTAACGAAACACATAATCGATTCGATTAGAGGTAATTTTATAATGAAGCAAATTGCATAAGCTCCGCCTTCGAGGCTTTGGAATCAGTGTGGTTAAAGTTGGCGGTTTGGTGTCTATATGAAGGAGAAATATGTCCAACGGCTAGGTATTTAAATTAGGTTTAATCATGTGTTGCGATTAAATTAAATTAAATTAAATTAAAATATTTTTAATGATACCTATTTCTCTAAGCAAAGTATTCTTAATTTCATTATATTCTTTTACATTTAAATTCTGGCAAATTTTTTTCTAAAAAAATAAAATATCGCAACGTTCTGCGTCTTAGCATGTGTCAGTAATTATATTTTAAGCTCGTTTTATGCCAGCATGTTTACGTTTACTTATTACCATAACTAATTTCTTACTTTGCTTTCAGTTTTATTGTTCCATAAATATTTATATCTGTGATTATTAGATAAATACAATAACTGTACTAGAGCTGCCTTTTGTAAATTGCGTCAAAAAACTTTTTTTTTGAAATTTTTGCCGAAATTTTGTTAGAACGGACCGAAAATGCACTAGATTAGCTAAAAATTATACCGACCGAACCAAAAGTAACTCACAAAATTCATGTCTTATCAGTCATTTTTTAAAAAAAAAGCCTAAACCTCAAACAGGTAGATTTTATTTTTTAGACACCAAACTGATGTTTATGACGTCTTTCATGTCTGAAATTTTTTAAAGTATAAAAACATTTCAAAAAATTAAACAAAACAAAACTCAAAACAAGAATAAAATAAAATAAATAAATTGTTAAAAAAGTTATTAAAAGTTTTATACAAAGAGCCTTCTCTTTTAGTTCTTGCTTTATTTTATAAGGGGTGATTGTTTTTTGTTTAATTTTTTGTGTTTAGATTTCATATTGTCTTTTAATGCCAATTATAAAAAAAATAAAAAATAATTGTCTTTTATAATAATAATAATAAGACAAAAACAAAAAGATAAAGCTTACTGTGTTTAATTGTCAATATTTTTTTATTTTGTTAATTTTTTTTTCTTATCAGAAAGATAAATACGTCATTAAAAAATTTTTAAATGACGTTACAACTCAAAAACGCATGACATTACAAATGTCACTAGGATGTCAAAATTTACCATTTAAAAAAATAAAATCGACCAGGGAGTCAATTTTTGACCCTTCGCTATTTTATAACGTATTCGCTAAATAGCGAATTCTAATGAAAATCTGAATTTATCAATTTTTGACTCTTCCCTATTTAACGTATTCGCAATGGATCATTCGCTAAAATGCGAGCGGATGACATATCGACGTGTTATATTAAAATGGTATTTTGTGTGATTTTATAGTGGTTGTAGTGCTTGAAAATATGGAAAAATTTAACAGCAGTAACAAAATAATATTAGGGACACCAAAAATCCGTTTGATTTAATCGCCAAAAACAAATCTTAATAAAAATGTTTTGTTTAACGAAACTTTTGGCTACTTATTTATTAATGAACCAGGTTGCTCTACAAAAAAAAACATCTATTAAAATACTATTGTAATTATTTTCAAGTTGCATAATTAAATATCTCTTATCTACGTCTAAAATGATACAATTTTTTCTTTGCATAAAACATTTTCCTGTTTTGTCTTACATCGATTGCTGCTAGTTTTGGATTTGCTTTTAGATGTGAGACTCTCATCTACAATCCAACACCGTTTAATTATTTTTTGTATCAACTTCATAAAATATAAGTAGCTTTCCCTTTCTGGTTTTATTTCTGCCTCTTTCGTGCTGCTAAAACTTGAATTTTTTACCATTTTCTCTGAGCGTATTTTGGGTAAAAGAAGGATCAAACTTGCTACTTATGAGTATTGGTATTTATGTGTTTAACATGTTTGATTAACAAGCATTTCTCTTCTTCTGAAGTTTTTGTAGATCTTGCTCGTAGAACAGAATTTCAAACATTGATTTGAATTTATTTGACAAAATAAATAATGCGATGTTGTCAAATCTGGCATTCGCTATTTAACGAACGATCACCGAGCGACTAACGATTAAGGATTAACGATTAAGGAGGTCAAAAATTGGAGTTTTTAGATGTCATCGTTACAAGTCATTCGTTAAATTGCGAGTACGCTATTTTAACGAAGGATGTCAAAAAATGACTCCCAGTTCGAGGATTTTTTTGAAAAATGACCATTAACAAAGATATGAATTTTGTGCGTTACTTTTGATTCAGTCTGTATTATTTCTCTTTATTTTCAAGCGTTTTAATTTCATGTGTGGTTCCACCAGTAATCAGAGACGCAATTATTTCGCCTAATTTAATTCAAAATACGGCGAAAAATTGCAGAATTATGTCGAAAATAATGTGATTTTTGCTTTCATTAGCGCGTATTCTGTAATGAAACCGTTAAAATTTAAAGGCAGTTAATCGTTGTTGCTGTAGGAACAACCAATAAAATTCCTAGATTTGCAATTTTAACCAGTGTTAGATTCTAACAGCCTGTTAAAAAAGTTACAGAATACGAACTATTAACCGCTTAAACGAGATTTTGTTAAAACAGAACGAAAAATTTGATACTAACTCATGAGTTGAAAAATTTCAATAATTTTTCTTTTTTTAACCTCAGTTTTCACAAAAATTTGAATAATCACAGAACTGGATCGAAAATAGCATTACTTTGGAGTTGTGTTTTGTAAGTTTTTAATCCAAAAACGTAATTATTTCGCAAAATTTTCATAAAAATAAACCGAAAAATCGCCGAAATGTTGTTAATTTTACGTTTAGAAGTGCTGCAATTCAATCAGATAATCGATTATTTTACAAAGTTTAAAAAACATCAAAATTTTGTTGAAATCGATTAAAAATGTATGCCTTTTTTGAGCGTTTAAACAGACAATTGGAGTAACAACTCAGTTTTTTTGTTAAAGAGAAATCAGTAAATTATCTCAATTATTCAGACCAAAGGAAAATAATGATAAGTTTGGGGACGTAGCTTTGCACCAAAGTGAAGAAAGTCTTTACTTGTTTAAATTATCGGGTATTTGTGGTGATTTACAGCCGTGTCTTCACTTTAAATTCGAAAGTTAAGCGACGCTACCCCGTACATTCTTCCACTTTATTGCTACCTATTTGGCAACCTGATTAGTTTATTGCCACGCCATAATTTTCAAAGGCCCTCATACAATTCAGGATTTACTGGTCGACATATACTCATCATTTCTCTCGACATTTTTACAACAGCATGATACCTTGTCTCTTTTATAAACGGAAGCTACCGAAACGTAATTGTTTTATGACCGTTTTTGCTACCGTTGTGTTGTGGACACATTTCCGAAAATTTACGCCTCATTTATCTCCTCCAACAAAGTCGTTTAGAGTTTCACGGAAACGTGTATCGAAGAACCCACGACACGATCGATCCGAGCTTGATCTTGTGTAATTTTTTTTTTGATTTGCGAAACGGACCAGAGGCGGTATATTAGTAATAAAAGTGGTTCGGAGTCACGCGTCGCTCCATAAAACATAGTTTTAAATTTAAGCAATAATCTGCATCGTTTCCACCCCCGCTCAACGTCCGACTCTTTGAACTTCTGTGTTCTTGGAGATTGTTCCGATGTGCGTGTCGAATCGGCGAGCGCAAATAATTGTCAAAGAATGTGGCACAGGTGGCCTCTATAGGAGGAATGTTTTACCGCAGATTTTTTATTAAATCATTCTTTGCGCAAAAAATTGTGTGATGTATTCCCACCCGATTGGATTATCGAATAACAATAGTCGAAACGATTTTCACGTCGCAATCCGATTGGTAAACATGTTGGCAGATGCTGGAAATCAATGTAAATTTACCGGAACGTCGCCTTGTATCAAGAAAAGAGCGCCATGTGCTTTGACTCAAAAGAACAAGCGATTCCGGGACGAATTTGCCGGAATAAAATCCATGACACGTCTGCTGCAGGACTAAAATGCTGGCTTTTCATCTTTTACGACACAAAAGTCCAAAAGAATCGAATAATTGATGTTGCTGCACTACTGAAATTTTCAAACGATAATAGACTCAAGAAAAACATTGATTTTCCATGTTATGTACTATGCAGCACCTTTTTCTTTAAATACCCTAATCCTGTGATTGAAATCGCTAATATTTTTTACAGTCGAAGGTTTTTTTAACAGATATTCGCCTCACAACGAGACGATGACAAAATATTTTGAGAAAAATAAAAAATCCAGTAAATAGCCATTCCATTTTGACGGACAACATATTTTGCAAACATTTTTAGATTCTATTTTCAGTTTTCATAAAGTATCATGAAAGTATCAGTAGAAGTGAATTTTTCTTTGTGGGAACTTAATGCCAGTCAAACTGTTTGCAACCTACAATACACTAGTTTACAAAAAAAATTTTTTTCTTTTACCAAGAGAAAATTAATACTGATTTTGTTTTCTGTACATATACTCACTGATCATTGAAATATACGAGTAGGTACATTACATTTGTTTATCACGTCTAGTTTTTTTAATACATTCACCAAAAACTTGAAGAAAATTTGTTCCTGGTGTCTAGTTTGGCATTCGTTATTTCTGTAATAAACTAATTGTTAAACATCTTATTTGCTTTAAAATCTCGTCAAGTGAATGTAGCTTAATCCCAAAACAACTTTTGTCTTGTTTATGGAAAAATTGTCCTAATAAAACCTAGAAAACTTAAGCCATGAAATGGTGAACATTTCCATCAAGATTTAATGTCTTATGAAAAGAGGAACCAAAGTTTTTGGAATAAAAATATGTTAGCCGATTACTGCTGGTTATAATAAAAGAAACTGACACTAATCAGTGCAAAAAAAGAAACAATGATTGTGTCCATTTTGTTTAGTTTCAGTATAAGGAAAGGTACCTCTTTGGTGTTTTTTACACTATCACTTACAAAAATTACAATTTTCTGGCAACGTTTCGTTTTAATTTAATCTTCTTCAATCCGTTTATAAAAAACAATTGACGGCCTAAAGAAAATTAAATTAACATCGAAACGTTTCTAGAAAGTTGTATTTTTTTAGATGATAGCCAAAAAATATCAAATACCTTTCCTTACAATGAAAATAAATTATTACCACTTAATAAAATATTATGCGAAGATTCTCGAAAAGTAAAACAAGGAAGTTGCTTAGAAATTTCTTTACGTCCAGAATTTTTTATTACTTAAACTTACTTAAACAACTATGTAAATTAACATTGCCTGTTGTATTTTATGTTGTATTTTTTTTTAATAATTAAAAAGGAGTATGTTGTTTTTGTCAATGAGAACTTCAAGTTTTTGTCAAAAACTTAGCGAAACCGACTAGTAAAAAAACGTTATGATCAACAACTACCTACGAATATAAAAAAAATGCACAACATATAGGGTGTTTTATTTGAGAAAATATAAATTTGCATTGTAAATTTTTTTGGAAAAAAGTTTTTTGGGTTTAAATTTTGTGCAAATTTACTTAAATATGTATTTTAACATAACAAAAGTTTCATTCAATAGCTTCACCGTTCTAAAAATTTTTGGAAGCCCCCCCCCCAAAATTTATTTCTGGATCCGCCCCTGAAACTGACCCTTACAAAAGAATAAGCGGTCTGTGATATTTTCGAAGTTGTAAAATTATAAAATACTGACTTTATAACAAATACTTATTTAAAAAACTTGACAACCTAAGTTTTTTTAGACTTCAGTATCAGACTAACGCCCGGTATTTCAGTTGATGGTTAAACTAGAAATATTCCGGTTATCAATTTATTCCTTGGTTTGGCATATTTCAGTGCTTGGTTATGATTTACCCAAGGTTAAAATCTTTACCGAAGGAAATGTGTAGGGTTACCAACTTTTTTTAGAGTTAATCATACTTAGTTTTTCTAACCTAATTTTTTTCCGAGATGTCACGCCGTTTTGCATTTTAAGGAACAATAAAAAAAATCATCAAGAAGTCAAATACATATTCCTACTTTTCAGCGCGCGGTGTTGCCAAAAAGCTGGGAATTTAACCCAATTTCTACTAAAGCACTGAAATACGCATTCAGAATAAAAATCTTAGGAAAGATTTACCATAGGTTAGTTACCAAAGATTTTAACCAAGCACTGAAATACCGGGCGTTATAGGGTTAATTATTCTACCGATTGGTTTCATCTATTGGAAGAAAATGTTGTTAACTAGTGTAGTTAGAGCCACATTTGTAAAATTTTAAATACAAGAAAAAAAAATACAAATTGATAACGGATGGGACACAAGAAAGACCACATTTTTATTGTTGAACAATCGTTAAAAAATTCTGTAACGACTTTTGAGTAATTTACTTTTTGTTTACACATACCTAACGGATAAGACAAAAAAAATTGTGTGTGAAAATAATTCTAAAAAAATTATTCAGACAGATTTGAATTAGTAAAGACTTTAACAATATCAAAATTAGACAGTGGAATTCACTTTATTTTTCCAGTCCAAAGTCCTTTTAATAAGCCTTGTTTTCTGAAAAAATCAACTTAATTTTTGAGTTACTTTCACGACTGGTTTTAGTCTTTCAGCAGCAACATAAAAAGTTGAAACAGAAATCCGTTTGGTCAAAGCTTCATCATTAAGATTTTTTTGATTAAACAGCGCAATTTTAGCCGATAAAACTGAAATTCTCTCACTTCGCCAAATCCAATGTTAATTAAAGATAACACATTTTTCTGATTAAAGCGCGCTTTTGTCCGTTTGTTCTAATTCCAACTTTGGAATTAAAAAGGATGATACGTTTCAGGAGCTTTGACGCTATGAAAATCATCGAATAAATGTCGTTATGATATTAATAAAGACGTCTGTATAGTAAAAGTTATACGGAACTACGTAGGAATTAAGCGAAATGTATCGCCACGTTTGCAAGCGACTGTTTTTTGCCGCAATGCAATCATTTTTGGAATCGACGCGTGAGCTTACGGTCTTCACGCCAATCAACGGCGGCTTTATAATGCCGACGAAACAAAATATTAATCATTTCTATTGTTTCAAGAATATACCTTATTACTGATCACTTTTCGGTATTTTCAGCTATTTATAGAACACATGCAGGGAGAAAAATTAAAAAACCTTTGAGCTTTCGCAAATAGGATTAAGCCAAGCCAACAAACATCACAAAACAGTAAATAAAAATCCCTTGTTTCCCAAATCCGTTCTCAAACATGACACGACACCAAAATAACGCACATTCAAGTGAAATTGAGACTTCAAAAATACCCAAACTAGCGTCAAAACGCCAAAGGATTAACCAGCTTAAAGTGAAAAGTTAAACGGATTAGTAACATTTTGACACGTGCTAATAAAGCGTTGTCAGTGTAAAAAGCTTCCCGGAAACATGAATTTTAATTATAAAATTTCACTCAAATAAAAGATGCGCAGGTAGAAAGGCACAACTGAAATGGAAACTAATTAAAAACGATTGTCGAATGGAATGCCAAAAAATGGACGAAAAGGTGACAGAGCGAATTGTTGTAATAAAGTTCAGTCATGATTTAAAACCTCGCCGATATTTTTCCTAAAATCCGTTTATTTGTGCAAACAACCAATCGTTCGTTTTTAAACCTCAAATAATTGAAAATCTCCAGGGAAAATAAATCATTAAAAAACGAAATTTAAATAAACACTTAAAGCACAACCAAAATAGAACAAAAGTAAAAATCATTTGAAGAAAATAGAAAAATGAAAAAAAAGTAATGCTAAAAAATTGCATCCGTGTCCAAACGGAAATGGCGGAAGTCTAAACGTTTCAAAGCAGTTTCCGTCGATAAAATGGCAGCCATTCGATGCAGTCAGTTAACTTGGCTTTTATTAGCGTGATTTATGCCTCTTCCCCTAAATACGAAGGGTGGCACACTGGCACACATACATTAATTTAATAAATAGTCCAGCAATAAGCTTCCTTCAGCCTGGTTATAATAATACGAGGGGAAGATTTGCCATCATGTTAGCCAATAGGGAAAAGTAAATTTTACTCATTTAAACACTGCATATGAAACAAAGTAGACACACAGTGCGGTATTTTCAAAGGGCGACACCGGTTCTGCTATATTAACTTAACTATTTGCTATTATTCGCCATTCGGTCGTAGACAGGCCACCATCGTAGCAACTGATTTTATTTCATTTCACTTGGGTAAAATTAACAAGTCAAAAATTGTTTCATTTGAAAGAATAATTTAATTAATAAAAATATATAAAAAATGTTTTTAAAAAAAAGCTTTTATTTAAAAGATGCACTAAAAAGTAGAAAAAAATGTATTTCAATCACAGGAGAATATTTTTTCTTATAGCTTAAAATTCTAAAATTTATAAAAGCTTTGGGAGTTGTCAACTGAACAAAGTAATTCTGTAATGCCGTATTTTATAACTCCCAAAGCTTTTATAAATTTTAGAATTTTAAGCTGAGAAAAAATATTCTCTTATTTTTTACTTTTTAGTGCATCTTTTAAATAAAAGCATTTTTTAAAAAACATTTTTTATATATTTTTATTAATTAAATTATTCTTTCAAATGAAACAATTTTTGACTTGTTAATTTTACCCAAGTAAAATGAAATAAAATCAGTTGCTACGTCCAAATGACCAACATACCATCTATGTCGGTTACGATATGTACAAATCGAGAACCCCTTTGTAAACATAACCTAAAATTTTAAAAGTCCATTTAACACCTTTAAGAGGTAATTAACTATATAGAATTGCATTGTCACGCAGATTACGTAAGCATGTTAAATTTCATTTCATTGCGACTACAGGAACCCTCTCAAATTTACAAATCGAGAACCGCTTTGTAAACATAACCTAAAACTTCAAAACCCCATTTAACCCCTTTATGGGGTTTTTAACTCCATAGGATTGCATTGTCACGCAGATTAAGTAAGTATGCAAAATTTCAATTCAGTGGGTCAACGGGAACCCTTTCAAATTTGGCTCCGAAAAAATAACCGACAGACAGACAACATTGTGAGTTAAATAAAAGCTTTTAAAACAGATTTTACGTATTTAGTTCTTCCTCCCAACATTTGCATACACAAAACAGATCTTTAACCGTGTGTGACCTTGCTCATCCTTCACAAAACCACTCGAGCTTTCAATCAAGCCTCGCATTTGTCAAAATGAAGCACTCATTTTTCCCCGTCACTGTTTTAATTTGAAACCAGTGGCGTAACCGATGCGACTCGCCTAAATTAATTTCAAAAAGACAAAAATGCAGATTTTTCCCCCAAAAAAAATATTTTTTATTACTATCCCACTGTCTCATAAATTCATCAAACTGTGGACGTGTTTCCAGCACACAAAAAGACCCGAACTCTCCCATACCTGGCCCAAATTAGAATTTTTGACTAGGTGAGATATTAGGTCGATTTATTTTCTATATAGAACACGACGAGTTTCGAATGTGTTATTGCGAAAGCTTCGTTTTAATTCTTTGTGAGGTCGGTGGGTATACCCACTACTAAACGGTGTTTTTAACGTTATTTATTACCTGTTTATACCGAACGTGTTACAATTAATAAATGAGATGCCATTTGTTATAATAGTTTTCAAATTATTTAATGTACTAAGCGGGAAAAAATTAATTTTAAGGTTGTTATTAATGATGTGCTTCGTAATTTCTCGGTTCACGCTTGTTCGGATCCACTAAACATCGAAAAAAGAAAAGTGCCGAAAACGGAATTATTAATTGGGGAATTAAACATTCAACAGGTAAATTTTTTTTTATTGAACCTTATACAATACCAAACTGTCTTGAGCCACAGAAAACTTACGCAAGCTTAATGTCAAGTGACAGTAATGTTAGTGATTGAATAAGACAATCATAAACTTTAAAAAATACCTACCATTATCTTGAATGTTTTGAATAAATAAACACATTTAAAAATCAACAGAAAATATTAAAGTTTACGCCTCCGCCCTTTTAATATTCCTTCATTCCTATTTTTATGAAAGCACAGCAAAATGTAATTAAACGAGATATAAAACATTCTCTTTTTCCATTATTCATTTTCCGCAAGTCTTCATTTCACCATTTGCATTAAAAATGGAGAAAAATGCATTACGGAAATGTACGCACCTTCAATTAAATTTTATTTTTAAATCGTCCACGAAAAAAGAAGTGATTCAATATTATGATAAATTCGGTAATTTACAAGCCCACAATTAAATAATCATTAGTGTTAATTAGTCTAAAAGATGACTGTTGAAATTTTTGGAACTGGATTTCGTTCTGTATCTTCTCTAAATGATGATTTCGTTAAAAAATACCGCTCTACCTGAATGAGACAAAATATTAGTATGATAATAAATGCCCGAAATTATGAGTTAGCTTGAAATATAAAAATTGGCTTGATGAGGGATAAAAGGTAATAAAGACTCTTGTGAGTAACAATACTTGGAAGGATCCATCGTAAAAACGAAAGAATTTGCGGAAATATTCTCCGATTAATCACAGAAATGTTTTAATGTTCTGTTGCTATTTCATTGTCTTCTGAAACACTCGGTAAAATGTTAAACTTTTAGATTTTGTAACGAGAGAGTTTCTAACATGCTTCAATTTTTCATGGTATGAGCGTGAAATGCAAAAAACTCCATTAATTTTTTTTTTCAAATTAACTATTAACAATGATTCCCCATAGGTTAACACCATTTCGAGTTTTTCTTCAAAAGAGTATTGACATCGCATTTTTTAATTGGCAAGTCAAATTTTAGCGTGACAGGTAATGACGTCAAAGGTAGATAATTTAAAACATTTATTTAATCTTTTCAAAATTAAATTTCAAAATTAAAACTTCAATTGCTCAAAACGCCTGGGGTTTTTTATAGTTTCAGTTTCGGAATTGCTCACTTAAAAAATAGGAGAAATTTTATTTAAAAAAAAAAAACATTGCAATCATTTGAAAAAAAAATTTAATGTATATCCGGTTCATTTTCATAAAAACCATTGTGGTGCAAATAGCGTACTATTGGCATTTACTTTTAAATGAGTTGTCATGGTAACAGCTTGGTCATTTGCACCACAATGGTTTTTATGAAAGTTAACCGAAAGTAGGTAGTTTTTTGCATTTCATGCTCATCATAAAAATTTGGGAAAACATTAAAGCATCAAATTTTTTTTTTGTTGAACTAGAAGTATTTATTTTTTGATTGGCACTGAAACTTGAAACACCCTGTAAATAAAATTACAAAAACATCGTCTCATTTTTTAGTTGAGTTAAGTAAGTTCTTGTTTTCGAAATGTATTAGCTGTTTCAAAACTATAAAAATGCCAACGTCGCATTTTTTCTCAAAATTAGTTATAAATTATTCCTGCACTTCAAAAAATTAATAGCTAGTGTAATTTATAGTTTCAATGAGAGATCTAATCATTAATAGCTATTTTACATAAAATGCGACGTTGGCGTTTATATGCATAGTTTTGAAATAGCTAATAGTTCAGTTGACAATTGCAAATTAGCATCAACAGATATTTAATAAATCCAAAATTAAAAAGCGTTTATCTCGCATTTTTTTTAATTGCATTGTTTGAAATTACCTAAGCATGGTGATTGGTGGAGATTGCAGTTTGTTTAGAAGACAAACTACCTATTAATTAAAAAAACATTTTTATTGTTACGTTATTAATTAAACCAATAAATACTGATCTCTAAAACTGTTTTGCCAGAACTATTAAGAATTTTTCCAATAAAAAAAAATGGGCCAAGCAGATTTTGTTCCGATTGTTTTAATTTTACTGATTCCTTTGCATGAACTTAAAAGCACCAGTGCCATCTATTCATGATAATTGAAAGCCTATGAGATGAGTCTGTGTAGTTTTCTACATTGTCGGTACTTGTAGTTTTCTGTAGTATGGACACAAACCGCAAAAAGTCCATTTAAGTAGCTAGCGACTTTACCGACAGTAATAATTTTAAAAAAATCTTCACTTTAACACCACCAATTCTTTAATACGTTTTGCAATTTTGTTTTTGATGACCAACCTGTTTAATTCAGGCAACGATTCGGCCAAATAAAATGGAGGAATAGGGTTAAGATTGAATGAATATTGTGCCTGGACAATACAATTTATTACCAACACAAAGGAAATAGACTTACAATAGAAAAGAAATGAAAACAAACATACAGATTTAACTTAATCAACAATAAAAAACACTTACTTATGCTAACGTATTCTCATCAACCACGAGACATTCATCAATCAGAATTGTTGTCTCTTGCATCGGCTGAGGCCCGCAGCGATGCACCTTTATGACTAAACACCACGTGGAGTCCAGCCACTCCTCACCAACAAGTCAAAAGGACGTTGCTGCTAAACGTGGCCACCAATCCAGCATGAATTCAATATATTATATATTCTATATTTTATCTATAAACACTAACTAAAAACCGCTCTCGTGCCTCAGCCCAGGCCAGCAGCTTTTTTCTTCTTCTCTTTCTCTCTGTGTGAATTCATTCAACTTACGCCTAAACCTACAATCTAACTAGGTTTTATTTTCTTTATCTTAACACTATCTAAGCTAAAGCCTAAAACTAAACACTCTAAACTACGCTCTACAAGCTATACTTAATTTAAGTGCGGACAAACCGCGTACTTTATACACAAGTCGGAGTGATCCGACCAAGACTTATAGGTAGTCGCTGACTTCATCATCGTTAATACGGTCTAAAAATAGTTAAATATACCACAAGTGGTACCGGTGTATTTACCAAAAATAAACTGAGCCTATCAGTTAACAATGTAAAAATTTCTCGTATTAGTGAAGGTGTTTGTTGTCAATACAATATTTGGTTGCAGCTTTCTTTCCTCAAATATACTTTACATAGGCATTCAGTTTTAATGATACGACAATCAAATATTGTAAGGTCAAGTCGCCGTGTCGCGTCATAAGCATCAATTGTTTTTCTCAATTCTGAACTTCTATATAAGGCATATTTAAGCACATTTTTTTGTTTTAAGAGGGGACTTTTCTTGAACCCCGAAGGCCGAGTCGAAAAATCCCCTAGCTATTATTTTACACACAAACAATTTTTTTTGGATGGAGGGCCGTTCAAAAGACACTCATCTGCAATAGCAGCGGTTACAATGTGTCTTTTCGCACTATACCCTGACCTCCAATCAAATCACTAAATCAACAACGGAAACGAAGAACATTACGACTGTACTACAACATAGAAACAACTAGAAGTTAAAAATTTGGTTGTCGGTTAAACACCGAGTTAAAAAAATATATTAAAAATATTTCAGTATATCCCTGTCAATGGACAATCTGAAAAGGCACGATTTCAATAACGTGTAACCCATTCGTGACCTGGCCTTGAACCAAACAGAGTAATTTTTAATTAATTGAAGACCAGGTAGCCTTGTCTCGATTTTCGTAAAGGCGGCGTCTCGTCACAATTGAAAAAAATGACAAATACACTACGACCCAACCACTTAACGAGTCACGAAATCACAGCTGTCTCAGTCGTAGCATACCCATCATCGAAATAAATAGAGCTAAGTCAGTCCATTTAGAAAAGAAACCCCAACATATGGCCCACCCTTACATGGCCCATACACTTTCCACACAAATATAAATAAATCTAAAAAATAAAAACAAAAATTGCACTGTACAACGGGGACCTTTTCCAAATGAAATCATCGCGTAAATAATTTTCCACGTTCGGACACTGGAATGTCAATCAATCAAGCAATCAAGATGGTGATAACAAGTGCCTTCCACTCAACAAAACTACCCAAAAGTGCCCAAACAAACGAAAGAAATCGGCGGTTTTGACAAGTGAAAAGCTCGCTCAATAAATAACCGAAAAAATAAATAAGACATTGTTGGAAGTTCAGTTCATATATTGTATAGATGGTAGGAAGAATTATTTGATTTCAATGAGCAGTTTATCGCATCTGCGTTGCGCACACAACTACCTATGTAGATCTTCATCAAAAAATAAAATCGCTAATTTACCTATAACTATGCCGTTTTGGCTTGGGAAGATCAAATACGGTTTTGCTTGCTGTATCTACCGTCAGACCTTTTTTTTAAAAAACGATGTTCGTCTCTACTATCTAAAAATTCTAAGTTCTGTGTTGGTATGTATCCATGTAAGAAAAAAAACCGCTCATCGTAACATTTATGTACACACACTCACAGAAAGCGCGAAACGTAAAACCACTTTTCTTACACAGATAATTCATATTTTCAATACAATGTTTGAAACTAGGAACATACTGTATCAAAAATACCTACTTTACACGTATTTTCAGTCATTTGTTTTAATTGTAACAATTGAAAAGTGACCGAAATCAAGCAGCAAAACAACACCGACCGTTAAACTAAACACTTTGAGTGCATTTGACCCAAAAACAAAACAAATTAAATTAGAAGCTGATTCGTGTTCAACTCGTGACTTTAGCAAAAAAAATTATTTTTCTGTTCAACTTATTTAGGTGGTGCAGGCGGGTATGCCTGATATGGATCTTCTGGACTAGCCGCATTAGATGTGTGTTCGGAGTCACCCATTGGTACGGTATGGATGACATGTGACGGATAGTACGAGTATGGTTGTGAGATGTATGAACCGGTGCCTAATTGCATGGCCTGCATTTGAGCAGTCAACTGCAAATAAATCATATCCTTCAATTTACTAACATCGTAGGACGCAGTTGGAGGCAAAGTGTGACAATTTCTTACCTGAGGTATGACGTTGGCGTACTGAACGGCCGCTTCTGGTGATGGTAACATCATTGGGATACCACGAGGACCTTGACCATCGCTTTTGTACGGCGCCATATGACCGGGGATGTTGTAGCTGTCGTCGACGGTGGGCATGGGGGCTGGCATTACGTACTGGGGCACCCATTGGGCGCCGGGGGCGTAGCCGGCATACTGAGAGAGAAAAAAAATCCATATCCAACTTCCAATTTGAAATCAATAATTAATAACTATTTTTTTTTCAATTGAGGTTGGTACGATTTTTGACTTTTATTACTGCTATCGGACCTGCCCTGAACAAAAAAACTATTACGGAATGACTTTTTGTTAGATTGTGCCGTTTCGAGGGAAAAGATACGATAAGGAATTAGTCCGAGTATGGCTCTCACACGAGCGATTAGGCGCTGTTGTGTTGTTAATAATAATTTTTGAAATTATTTAAATAAGTTTGTTGAAAAGTGATTTCGCATTACGTGTTAGTGTATGGTGCAACATCTTCAAGATTTGGGTGAGTTGTTGGTTGTTCACAATAGAATAATTAAATTTATACTTCGACATGTCATGCTCTTGTGTAAGGAAGTTTTGACAACTGTTTGGCATTTTTTAATACAAAACGTTGTACGGACTGTTTATAAAAGAATGTAGGATCTCAGGTGGTTCTGGAATTTGAATTTGCCGCATTTAATCACTTTATTTCTATGAGTTTTCTGAAAAGTACAAATTTTTATCTACTCAGGCTTCCAGTAAGACCAATTTTTCCATATACTAACATTGTTCGTTTTTTCTTGAAAGAAGCGGCAAACTTTTAATAACTACTACGATGTACATTCATTTATAGACAGATTGTATTATTTTTAAAGCAAGTTTAAGCCTTGTTGAGTCTAATTCGAAGAATAAAATGTTGTATTTAACTCATCTTTCCTGGTTTAGAAAAAAATACAGTTTTAACTATTAACTAAACTATTAGCTTAATCAATGCGCTAATAACGCTTTATGTTCGGTAGATGTTCTATGAAAAGTTTACTAAATTATTATTAAATTAAAAATTTTAATTTTTAATTTAATTTTTAATAATAAATTTTAAATTAAATTAAAAAAAAATCAAAAGTAGCGTTCCTTTCTAAAAATGTTTGCCAAATTAATTAAAATTTCGTGTTTCAAAACTAAATGTAAACGCCAACGTCGCATTTTATCAAATAAATTTTTGAAATAAGGTTGATAAAAAATTACATTAACTATTAATTTTTTGAAGGCTTAAATAATTTATAACTAATTTTGAGATAAAATGCGATGTTGGCGTTTACATAGTTTTGAAACAGCTAATAGCTGAAGCTGAGCATAGAAGTAATATTTTTAAGTTTTCTTGTAGATGTGCCACCTGTTTGAAAATAAACTCATTTTTTTTTTTTAAACTTTTTACTAGAAGCGATTAAATTTTAAAAATGCTACGCTACATTTAAGATAATTTAATTTTTACCGATTTACTATTTTGCAGAATAATATTGATGACATTGTGCAGACATACATTACCTAAATTACGTAATTCCCTTTGTCTGCAGCTCACCTAATAAGTTAATTAGGTTTTTGTTAATGACGATTTATCAATATTCTTATACAATTTAGTTTTGTCACTGAATGGCAAAACTATTTGAAAAAAATTTAACTCTTTTGATGTAAAATTATCCGGGGAATCGATTAGCGCCGAGCAAATTGCAAAATTTATAATAGTTTTCAAGTTATCAACACATACAAATATACAGGGTGATAGGGAATAGCGTAGCAATATTATATATCATTTTTCCAAAAAGTGAAAACTATCTTCAAAAATTTTTATTTACCCACCTGTTGAGGGTCACTGTATGGCTTTGCTAGTTTATTGACGTTTTTTGAAATTTTCGAAACGTGCTGTTTATTTGTGAATTAGGTTCCAATCTCGGTACTGGAGAATTACTTTTTTTGCAAAATTTAATAATAAGACAAACTTAAAGGGAAAAACTACGGAGTGAATCAAAAGGTTAACTTACGTCCGCCGTTTTGTCAATAACTTAAAAGTACACGCTAATTTTTATTATCCCAGTTCAGCGGTTCTCAAAATTTGGGACCATAATTTCAAAGCGATTTTTTAGGAAAACTATACATTTTTTATATATACGAATTTTACTTGATCGATTCGTTTAGCCATTCCCTACCTTCAAATTTTTGCTAAACCATTTCCTAACACGCTGTATTTATTTTAAATATAAATTTTAGATTGTGTTAGCAATTTTCTGGGAAACTATTAGTCGGAGAACAATATCTTAAAAAAAAAACAGATAACTAAAAAAGCTTTCCAAAGACAAGAAACTTATTGAGGTTATGACTAATACTTCTGAAGCTATTGTCCAATACGTAAATGCTCCGGGAATCGGAAATCAACCAAAAACTCGAAAAAATCAAACTTATTGACGTTTTCTTACACTTTTAAGAACTCGAGAGGGTTTAAAGGCATAGAAAAGTGCTACAGCGAGTGAAAAAAATATTGAGTAAAACTTACAATATAATTTATTCGAACCCACCACAATATTATAAATAATAAAATGTAGGTAGTACGTAAATTATATTAAAATAAAGTTAAGTATTTTGTCCACCATTTTGCAGAAAAGTACGTTTCGAGAAATTAGCGAAAAAAATCAACTTCTAAAGAAAAATATTCTTAAAAGTATATAAATTTTTTGCAAATATTTTCAAGATTCAATTAACCTAAAAGAAAAACATTTTTTTGATAATTCTCAAGTAATATAAGCTCAAAAAAGAACTAGTACCACAAAGTGAATTTTTTATTTACATTTATTACAAAAAATATTTCTTGTAGGCGTCAAATTTAGAAATGTTTTTATCCCTTAAAAGATAGATATCTCCTATAATTTAGAGCTGTAGTGTGTTCTATTTATATAAAAACGTATCAATATTTACTTTCGTCTAGACATTATTTGTGTATTCGCTCACAAATCAATAATAACATAAATAAATGTTTTCAAAAATTGAAATTTGATTTTTTTAAATATTTTGTTATTTTTTTATGATTTCTTAATCATCGAACAAAATGTGTATTAATTTTAAAAAAATAAAAAAAAACATTTACCCGTCTAGACGCCATAAACATCGACTGCATTACAATACTGGAAAAATGTGTAACACAAAAGCGTCACGAAAAATTGTAAGTAGTTTTGTACTCATTAAATAAAATAAAAAAAACTTGTTTGGTTTTATTATCTTTTATTTAAACAACGCTTGGCGTTTTGAATTGGCAACAATCTCCGACTTTGAACTTATAAGACGTTAAAAAACGTGACTAGAAAAAAATTACCTGTCCGTAAGGTGCCCTAAAGTTCGATATAGCCGCCGGTATCATATGTTGTGCCGCAACGCCATTCTGCGCCAACGTATTAGGATCATATCCAGCAACGGCCATTCCTTCAGTCCCATCACGCCACATTTTCGCATTTTCGTTATTTTTATACATGTTTTTCTTCTTGTTACCACCGTCGGCAAACTTGACCAAAAGGGGTTCCTTACAGCCGGTCAACGTATTTCCATTAAATATCGTTATAATTTGCTCGCATTTATCCTTATTTTCCATGCGTGCAAAACCGACACCTTTCGAAATTCCCATCGAATCGCGAAGAATCCGCGTCGATATCACTTGACCGTATTTCGACAAAAGATTGTCCAAGTCTGATTCTTTAAAGTGAGAGGGCAGATTAGCTATGTACAAATTGGTGGGGTCTTGCTCTTGTTGCTGGAAAAAAAAGACGAAAAATAGGAACATAAATCGATTAAAAGGTGCAATAACACAGATTGAGTCATTTCTGATGATTTCTTAAGGCTGGCTTTTGTCATTACAACCAGAGCGCTAGTCAAAAATGACTCACTCAATTCTACACAGTGAATCGTCAAGTTTATTTGTTAGTTGGGGAGATAAGTGCCACAATCCACAATTAGATGTTTCAACTGTACAAAAAATGCAATATTTTGTTATAGATTTTTATACAGCATGCAACCAAATCTTAACGAGTCGTTTTTAATCGAATCTGTTCCATGGTTTGTTATCACCAAGCATAGCATCCATGAAACAAACCTACTCTCTAGTAGAAAAATGCATATTTTACAGTGCCCATACTATATTTTCAAAAAATAAAATAAAAATTGTGACTGCAGGCATTTTTTTATTTTTTAATTGGGATATTGGGGCATCATAAACCTGGAAAAATCATGCAACTATGCATAGCACATGACAAGTTCTAAACTACCAATAAAAAATACACAAAAATAAATTACAAAAAAAAATAAAAAAAAGAACTAAAATCAAATCTAGTGACTTTCTTTTTTTTTTTGGTATTTTTCTCTGTGTGAAACAATGCATGGCCAGTCCTCGACACTAGAGTTGAGTTTTGTTATTGATTTGCTCTGTCACAGCGCGCGAGAGAAAAAATAATTTCACACGATCGTTAAGTACGAGGCCAATGGTGAGTCGATTTTCAGAAGAAAGATTTGTCGTACTAGGAAATGTACTTTATATCGGAATGAAACGATTGAGTTGACCTCGCGACGCCATTTAAGGGTGGAGAGAACAATGCGACAAACACGGTCAACAAAAAATGCTCATTATGCAACACAACCGTTTCGAACAAAGAAAAATTTCTGATTTGTTAACAAGCCGGTTTTAGTCACTTAAATTGCCACAAAAACATATTTAGTGTGAAATGAGATGATCTTCGCCCTTAAAGGTTCGTTACAGTTGCGTAAAACCGCTGTGAGAGAGCTTGTAGGTAAAGCTAGGTATTACTTGCATGCAAACGTACAGTGGCTTGTCTACGCTGATGATACCATATACCCACTTTCGCCATTTGAGCCTGAATGTTATTTGCAGTAAGAGCCTTGACTGCACCCTCTGCTGCTGACGGACTTTCAAAATCAACAAATCCATAACCTGTTAAAATCAAATGTTAGGTGAAACATGTATTGGAAATATGACAATCCCACCTTTACATTTATTTGTCGTCTTGTCCAATATGGCTTTGGTGGATATAATGGTACCGAACCTTAAAAAAATGAGTCAAATCAGTGTTCACACGTGATTGCACCCAACTTACTGCTGGCACATGTTGACAAGATCCTTGTCAGTGGTGGTCGGGTTCAGTCCTCTTATGTACAAATTCGTTTTGGAGAGTTGTTCTGAACCGGAAGAACTGTTTGGCGATGAGTTCGTGTTGTTGGGCATGTTGTTACTAACAGACGTGGATACAGTGCCGCTTTGACTGCCCGTGTGGCTACTGGAGCTACTCGTGTTCGATGGCGACGTGGCCGTTGGCACTCTCTGATTTCCGTACTATGTTTTGAAAAAGAATAATTTTTTGCCCGGCGCCTCCACCAAAAACACACTCACCGAATTCGACGAATTGTAAGTGGTGGTGGTTGAAGGTGTGTAGGAGGCCTGCTGTTGCTGTTGTGTGACGGCCGAAGCCGGCGTCGAAGCTGCGGTCGCCGTTTGACTCACCGGATATCTCTGGTAGTAAGTAGAGCTTCCAGTTGTTGGATGGCCGTGCTGGTGGCCGCCGCCGACGCCGCCCCACTGGCGGTAGGCCCCCGTTGTTTGGTGCTGGGTGGCCATGGGCGCACCGCCGCCACCGCCGCCCTTCACGCCGCCGAACGACGCTGTCCTCGCTCCGCCGCCGCCTCCGTTACTATTCTGAAAAACAGCACGAATTACGAATTTTTCCACATTTTACTGTGTCCTCTGTGAAGCAACGAGAGCAGTACATTCTATACAAATGTATACAATTATTACAAATGGCCTGTTTTTATTTCCTAATGATAATATAGAAACAAGTCTTCTAGTAAATTTCTTGGTCTGACTGGTCGATGTTATTCATTATAAATTATCGACTCAATGTTTTATTCTACCCTCAACTACGAGACACAGTTGTTCTTGAATCACTCAAAATTTTCTATTTTAGTTACTATTTAGCTACTATTTTAGTTCTACTATGAACTGAAATGGGATATACAGGGATGTTTTTTATTAGTATGTATACAAATGTAGTGTTTTCACTTGGATAACGACCAGCTGTAAAGTTGTTAGGTTGGTACTCCGTGCCTAGTTTTTTTAAGTGTTCCGGTTGGCAGTACTAATTCATTGTCAAAATTTGACACTTGGCACAAGCGCAGTAAGAAAAATTGTAATTTCACATTGCAATTTAAAAAATGAGCAGCCAAAAGTATCTACAAAGAAGTGTGCAAGACTAAATATTGATGTAACACAGGCAATTATAAAATGCCACGCAGAAATCAAGCAACTTTGTCAGCCGTTTCGGAGAAAACATTAGAGACGAAAGTAAAAAACTTTTTCTCGGTAATTTTCCACACATTTTCCCTTTTTTACCTACTACACCTGCCCGTTACCTAACCCGTGACCTAACTCTTGTTAATTCCTTTTCACCCGCCTGTGCTCAAGACCCCAATTCGAAAAATTTTAACGCAATATAAATTTTTATTAAAACAAAGTGTTAGTCTTGATACCCTGTCTTTAGACCAGTTTCATAACTTCACAGATTTAATTTAAGTGAATAATTAATAGATTTTAAAAACTTTTAGTCAATTCTAACAAATTTATCACTAGAAATTACCAGAAACAATTGCGCTCGATTAAAGACCGAGTTACATAAGCCAAATATAAAGAACTTACACTAGAACGTGGTTTTTATGAAAGTAAACCGACTTTATACAAATAAAATAACCGGGTTGGCAACTCCATTTAAAATTAGTCGTCCAGGCTTCGTTCCTATGGCAATGTCGCAGGGTTCCAACATAATTTCAAAATTTTTGACACTGACAATTGATTTTAATTCCGAATGGACTTTAGGTGCAGGAAACCAATATTACAAAAACTATAATATTAAAAAATAAAGGATAAATTTTGCAAAACAACAAAATAAATGTAATGAAATAACGCATCAAACCAAGAAAAGTATTAAATATTCAAAGAAAGTGATAAAAAAGCCCTCTTTGCACTTCCAAACACTAGCTCTAGTCTAATACTTGGACCAGTTTGGTACAAATAATACTTTTCACTTTTTGTAACTATCTACTATCTAGTATAAATTTATTTACGAAATTTCTAGCCACCATAATTTTTTTACAGAGGTCCCTAATTATTTCAACGACTGCGGTTTAAATTTGCTAAGTCTGAGCGTCTCTGTTGTATGTCACTCGAAGCTACTGATCTGGATTTATTCCAAACAAAAATTTGACCTTAAGGGTGTTGTTTGTCTAAGCTCTTTTTGCCCTGTGTGAATTGTAATTTTGGTTGCCTGCACCTAGGCTAACCTAGACTACAGCCCAATCGTAATAGAACGTAATAGTCATAGTAACAATGAAATTGACAAGGTTTTTTTATTTGTACACATAGGGCTATATATACTAATAAAAAAACATCCCTGGACATATGTTTGTATTTTTAACGTGCCTTTAAAAATAAAGAATAATTTTTGAAGCGATTTTCTTTATTACTGTTTTCTTTACAATGAAATAATTTATTTTTTATTAATTTACCCACGACTTATCAATATTTTTGCAGTATGCTATTGACCATTATCATCGTCAACCTGGGTACCAAAGGTAGGTGTCATAAAAATTTTCTCAAAAATTCTTTTTGAATATTATTTATCTTTTTTTATCCGATGACGTGCTAAAAATCTGAGAAAAAAAATCATTGTTCACCTAAAAACTGGGTTGTTCCTCCTTATGCGCTCGAAAAAAGTATAAATTTTTGAATTTTTTTTGAGAAAATTTTGTAAAATAATCTGATTGGAATACATTATCCCTCTTAAACGTAAAACTAACAACATTTTCGGCCCATTTTGGCGATTTTTCGGTCTATTTTATGGAAATTTTTCGAAATAATTGCGTTGTTGGTTGAAAAAGTTTCAAAATACTAAGCTGAAGTAATGCCATTTTCGATCCAGTTCTGTGATTTTTCAAAGTTTCGCACAAACTAAAGATTTAACTTAAAAGTGTGTTTACTCGAAAATGGCAAAAATAACACCATTTTCGATCCAATTTAGTGATTTTTTTGGCTGATGAATTGCGTGGAAAACAAAGTAAGACGTTTGAGATAGCAAGACATTTTGTGAAATTCGGTGACAAATTCTCTAACTTTACAGTATTTATTTGAGTGTGGAAACACTCAAAGTTAACTTTTCGACACTCAAATAAATACTTGAATTCCTCACCGAATTTTTTGCTATAATTCAACTCGTCAAGAAAACTGATTTTTTTCCATTCACGACCTGTTTATCTGCGACTTTTCGGCGTATTTTTGATCAAGTTTGGCGAAATAATTGCGTTTCTAATTTCTGGCTGAACAACACATGCTAAAACGGTTGAAAATAAGAAGAAATTTTATCCAGTTTAGTGCTTATTCGTTTCGTTCTAACAAAAAAATATCACTTTGAAGTGTTTCAGTGTTCGCATAAAGGGGCAAAATCGACGATTTTTAAGCAATTTTGACGCAAAATGCGTCGAAAGGACCTGATTATTGTGCATAATAAATTAAATAAAACCCGAAAAAACACAAATATTACCCGGTGACTCACTTTCGCACGCGTATGTGTATTATTTTTAGATTTGATTTGTTTAGGTTCGTCCAAGTTTGGCACAAAAGCGGAGAAAAACAACAAAGGAAGCAGGAGGTGAGTCGGCTTCGATTATTGCGATTATCTCGATCGGTTGCGAAATTATGCAGTGACGAATTTGTGTTGTATGCAATCTGATTTATTTCCTCTTACAACACCACCTCAGACCCCACTAAGAAAATCAAAAACTTAGTTAAACATGCCTTGAGTCATTTGGATGAAACAAAAGATGATCTAACCGATCCAGAATGTTATTTTTCTGCATCATTCCTTTCTTCCATTGACCTCTGACAATTCCGAATCCAAACAAAGCAAACACAAAATTATGAAAAGCGACCTTTCAACTTAAACACCTTATCACATCAACGACAGATAAACGAAGCTTCATAAACAAAGCGTTTTATTTATTCGCACCGAACACACACTTTATTATAAAAACGAAACACACCACAATTAATTACCTCCATAAAGGAAAAATCAAATAGAGGGTCCAACATCACAGAAACACTTCAAAAGAAGGCAGGGAAAAAACTTTATTGTGCGAGTTAGTGTGTGAAACTTTTTCAATCTCGCACGTATGCACTAAATGACTAACCATCAACAAAACGACGACCTGTCATGACGGTAGGTGTGAACGCACCTTAACGACGTCGTGACGTTACTAAACGTCGCCGCTTTTGTGATAAGAAGATAATTGTGGGCGTTTTGGTAGAGGGGATGATGAATCACACTGATTAGGAAAAACTTCTTCCAGCTGATGATAAAACGACCTTGACAGTGTGTTTTAATTTTTTTTCGCAAACGGCTTACGGAATCTAGGTCTAGGTTGTCGACGTTCCTGGTGATGGGAACGACGTTCCACTTACATGCCAATTGACGAAGATAACGACTCGGAAACGGATGTTAATTAGTTTCTTTCAAAGATAACCTGGAATTTATAGATGCCAAGTCCGAAATTCGGAGAAATTTGCAAATTGCATAAATGCATGGGAAAATGTTCAAGAATGCAAAGGTTTACTTTTGGCATTTCCTGCCATTACTTTTTCCAGAGATAAAGATAAAGTATCGACCTAAATTTGTTATTGTTTGAACTAGAAGACAGTAAATAATCCAATAAATCAATTCAAGCCTCACTTATTTCGTCCCAAAGCCTAATCAATTTTGCAAAACTGGTGGTCTATTGACATCAATGGTTTGTTTAATAAAATTTTGCAAAAGGAGTGGGTTTCTGGCTCGAAAACAAACGAAGTTACGCTAAACAGGCCAAATGAATGTCATTTTTTATCATTTGTTGACGAAATTTCACGAAATAAATTAGTTTCTCAATAAAAATTTAACGAAAAAGGCCAAAGTAACGTGGTTTTTAACCTAATTTGTGATGAGTTTTGGCTGAAAAACGGTCGAAAAAAGCTAAATCTTCGACTTTCATCATTTTTTAAAAAGTTAAAAACCTTATTTAGGTGTCAAAAAAGGTTGTAAAAAAACAGATATTAGAAATTAAAATCTCGTAATTTAGGATACATTTTTTATTAATTCCTACTGCAGGAGAGATAAAAAAAATTTAATGCAATAAGTTCCATTACAAAAACAAATAAAACAAAATACGTTTTGTAAAAAAACTTAAAATTATTTACTGCACAAGAAAAAAGCTATAAAGAAGTTAAATAATTGTTGAACCCTACATATTGTTCTAAATTTGCTTTTATAGAAAGTTTTTTTTGTAAAAATTTTTCAGTCCATTTTCTAGGTTGATACCTAAAAAATTCCACTGTATGGAAATTCATACTAGTACTAGTTCTAAAATCAGGCATTTAATTTTATTACCAATTATCATTACCAATATTTTTTCAGTCAATTGATATTTTAATTTTCAGTAGATTTTTCTATCTAGTTTTTTTTTCTGTATAATTTGTTACTAACTAATTTGTCCACAACTCCTGGAGTACTTTTTACAAAAATTTGCATTTTACTCATGAGTTCAATAGCTTTAACAAGTGACCCTACTTTTCTAATTTTGTCATGATGCTATTAACTAAAATTTCAGAGTGAAAAAGTAAGTCATTTTTCAAAGTGGCAAAGGGTCGTGAATTTTCAGAATTAAAAGACAGTGCAACCTTAAAAAATAATTTAATATACAACAGTAAAAAATTGGAAAACTCAATTATAAGAAAGTGAAACCACGAAACGCTGAAAAATTATAGGAAATGAATATGAAATATGGTGAAATTAAGCTGAAATACAGAGAAATTTGAAAAAGAAACAATGAGATTGAAAGAAGCCTGAAAAACAAAAAATCTTTAGATGTAAAACTAAAAAATCATTACATAGAAACATCAGATGTATTGTTTTAGAACTAAATGCTAATGAAAAAATTTAAAAACATCCTGTTTTGAATTAGGAAGATTAAACGCAACTTTAGGATGGTCAATTTAAAAATTTAGGAAAAATAAAAAAAGGTGTCAAATATTTACATTTTTAACGGAACAAATTTATTCCGAGTTTCAAGAAAAGCCTTTAAAAATTGCGGGTTAGGGAAGTTTCCTACGATGCGGTCCCTATACATCAATAATTTCTCGGTCTGTTTGGCCAAAGTGAGTTTTAGTTCAAAATGTAATTGTAATAAAGTATTTTAGCTTTTATATTCGTGTTTAGGCGTTAAAAAAGAATGAATTAGTAAATAGAGCGTTTCATTGGAATTGGTTTTATTTGAAGTTTACAAATTAGAACACACAAAAATTCATAATTTCGGAAAATGAATGCAAAATCCGGAAGTCAGCCAGGAGTGTCGTACCTACGTCAAGGTGAAGTGCACCATGTTAATGTGTCAATGGTAAAGAGCGACCGGTCACGTGAGTGAGTCTCGTAGAAAGCCTCTCTCTGCTGCGGCCCCGTTCACTCGCCACTGCATCCGGGAGCAGCAAACTCTTGGACATGCAACTCGTGATCATTATTATTGCATCCGACCCTCCCTTCAACAAGGAACAGAAAAAAAAACAAACCGCAAAAAAGTCCCATTTTTTTGCACCAAGCGGTCATCCCGCGAGTCTATAACGCTGTAATATCAATCTAAAAATTGCTGGACCAGCTAGAAAATGCAAGTTATGTGTTCTGAGTAGGATGAGCTACAGAAAATGGGTATCGAACCCATCACCATCATCAGAAGAGTTGCGCATTCCAGCGGCGGCCATTCCGTGATGGAATGCATTTCAATGTCGCAGGAATAATCGCAAAATGTGGGTTAGTGGAGGTCACTAACTCGCCAAGAAGTTAGTTGCAATGATGATCGGTTTATTAGACATTGTGAGATGATCTCAGCGGTCATCTATGGGGACAACGTGATTTTTGTCAAAGAATTTTTCGTTGGGAGCCTACTTCGAGTCCGTCGACCCTCTCAAGGTCACAGCACGTCTGCGAAGCCATGCGAAACATTCAAATTAAAACCACCGCTCTTTGAGTTCCTTCATCTAATTCGATCTTGATCTACTTTCTTCGAAAGGAAAAAAATCGCAATCGTGGTACCGTTCCGAGAGAAATTTTCGCATTGTTACGAATTCGACTAAACCGGAGAATTAAAAAATAAAACTCTGATAAGCGATTGACCTGAACCAGTGGCGTATTTGGCCGCCCCTGCCTATGACAAGATTTAAAAAAAATATTGGTTAATTCAGAAAATAAGTAAAAATCTGCAAACCCCCAAAAAACACAGTTTTAATTGACAGGGGGACATTTTTGTCGAACGTTGAAAATTTGTAGCACTTAATTCTTTTTGTAATACAAATCACCCTTCAAAATTTTAAATGGTACATGAAGTGCTAAACCTGCTCGAAAATGTTAGAGATCTTATCTAAAAATCACCCTGAATTTATTTAAGAAGTTTTCGTTTTTCAAAAAACGTAGTCATTTTTGACTTTTTTCAAAGACATTTCTCTGTATTATGTACTACTCAGGCTGTTTCTACTATTACTCAGTTAAAGAAGTTTAATTATTCTAACTTCAAATTCTATCAATTTAACAACATTGGAATATGATAAAAACAAATCAGTAAACATATATTTACTTGTACCTTCATTCTTTTTATCAGTTAATTTTCTCTAAAATCAGTAATAGGTCCCCTTAACTTTTTTGAATCGGCTTATTTCAATGAAATAGCAAATCCAGTTCTCTAAAAATGCAAGATGGTTCTAAAAATCAAATTAAAAAATTAAAAGTTTTTGTAATGTCAGCAAACAAGTTCTAGATTTTTAAATGTCTCCTTTTTTTTCTAACACATCTATTTAAAAATCTCCCTGTATTTATTTAAAAAGTTTTTTTTTTCAAAAAATTTAACCATTTTTACACTTTTTTTTCTACATTAGTGCGTATTCTGTAATGAAACCGTTAAAATTTAAATGCTTTCCGATTTCCGATTTTGAGCAGTATTAAATTTTAACAGCCCGTTAAAAAAGTTATAGAATACGCGCTAATGTTAGATATTTTGTCCCTGACTTTTTTCAAAGACATTGTTTACAACTCAGACTTCAATAATAAATACAATAATCATCGTGAGTTTTCTATACCTAATATGATTTGAAACTAATAAAAACTTCTTAAAACTTATTAACAAAACAATTAAGAATTTAAGAATTAAAAAAATACGACCAAAAATCAGTTGATTTAAAAAAATGTAACTCGACATTTACTAGCTATTTTTGTTTTATAAAAATAAAGATATTTTTGCCGCCGCGGGCTATAGCCCCATTTAGCCCATAGTAAATATGGCACTAATCTGAACATCTCACTGGTTCAATTTGATCACGTGGCCAGTTAATCTGAGTAAATCCAAAAAATTGCAATTAATTTCGAACGCTTGGTTCCATCTACTTTTTTCAGTTAGACTTAATTGGCGTTAATCTTCAACTAGTGTGCACAAAACCACAGAACACGTAATTTTATTTGAAATTCTTAACCAGTTCCGGACGATAATTTCGCTCATTAAGTTTCCGTAAATTAGACCAACTCTTAACAATAATTAGTCTATGGAAAGAACACACCTTGAATCAATCAAAGGTCCATTTTTTTTGTCGTCATCTGTACATTTAAGGCCACCAACTTTGGTCCGAATCACGCACTGAGTTCAAGAGAAGTAGAAAAATTTTGATCATGTGCCAACGCTCAAAAAATCCCAAGTTGACTTAACCTAGGCTAACGCCGACCAAAAACCCTAATAAGATGTCAGTCAATCAAAGGCTCATTCCGGCCCCTCTATTGTTTTTTCTGTCTCATAACTCGATTAAAGTCGACACGCACACGCAGATAAAATAAAACCGGAGTAAATAAGTTTAATGGGGAAGTCATCGACCGAATAATAATATAGAGAGCCGAAAAAATGAAGAAAGAGATAAATCTATAAATAACCCGTGCGCGTAGCAGGTAAATAAATGTTGCACACTAAAACAGTCCATGGCCTCACCTAGTCCTTATTACACTGCAAAAATTAGACAATCGGCACATATCACATATGAAAAAACCCCGAGGGATCGAGTAGGCCTCGCGACAAAACAAAACACTGGCACATATGATGACACACATGCACAGATCACATGATTAAAACTCGAAGGTTGGTGAGACACTGCTGAATGCCGCCGCTCGACTGAATTATCTATGTATCTTCTAAGCCAACCGCGATGCAGCAGCAGCAGGTTCACAGCCGGTCAAAGAGGACCTCTCGAAAATTTTTCGCGTCGACTCCATCACACAAAACTAACCTTTCCGAACACATGTGTGTCACTTACTGTAATTCGACATTCTTCACATTCTGACTGTGAAGACCAGTCCCGCTTTTAATAATAATGAACGCGGATTATTGAGGTTTGACTGTAGTGAAACGTTTTTAAGGATCAAAATTTTTTCGTGCCCAGTCCGGCCCTGCTTGACTCTTCTTCTGCAGCGACCTTCCACTCGATATGGTAAATGTACCCAAGGCCAACCGGATTACTCACTCACTCACAATATAATAATGGTGGTGCGAGGGTGTGTGAAAGTAAGGAAATATTTCGCTAGAAAACGAAAAGAAGAAGCCACCAGAATTGCACCTTGCAAAATGTTTTAATAATGAGACGACCCGGATACGAGTCTAGAAACTACGCCTAAGGCCGTAAGAGGACTTAATTGCCAACCAACGAACGAAGAAACGAGATCGGTGATTTTGACTTTGCTATTTCTTCCTTCCTGTGTTTGAAGATTCAACGTTTTAAACTTCCTTCCTCTCCGGTTATCGAACCGGACGAAATGATTCATCCAATAAGAAAACACGACAAATTAAATTAATTATTTATTATCTCTTTTAGAAGAGATGTGGCACTGATTAAGCCAAAAAACCCACTATCAAAAATATTGTTTCAGGCCATGATATTATTGCGTAACTTAATAGAATTAACACTGATGCAATACGATTTACGAGAGACTGTGTTAAACGAGTAAAGTCCGTCCATAAATTTAATTCTAGGATGCTCACTGAATAATTATACCCAGCTTCAAATCTGGACTAATCTAGATCTAGTTGAGCTCCAGATATATGAGCACGCAAGGCCAATAAATCTGTTCCCGAGTATGCAGAACTGACAATATTAGACTTTTCAAAAAAATATTCAAGAATTCTTTACTTCCCAAAATTGACCGTAATTTTGCTTTTAAAAACCTTACACCTTTTTTTTCGAGCGAAATAACAAACCTGCCACAGAATAGTTCTGGAAGTCCTACTGACTGCGTCAATTAGTTTCCAAACAGGCAAAGCCGAATATTCTAAAAAAACTGTTTGAATTTCTATGAACACCACTAAATCAGGTTTTTTGTTTGTTATATCCGGGAAACGTGTATTATTATTCTTATCAAAGTGAAACAAAAATACAAGGTAGCGCACCCAAATATTCAAAAGTCACAAAACACTAGATACAAAAAATACACATTTAATTATTTCATTTTTGGATACCCATAACAGTAGTTGTCAAACTAATCACTGTTTCGTTAATAATCATAAATTGCTGTTTTTCAGAAACATTTTCATGTGTTCTAACTAAAGACGGAATGAATATGATTCTAATCATCTAACTTAATCACTAACTAAAAATGTTACCATTTTTTAAGGGGTGAACAAACAAGAGAAGACTATCCAATTTTACAATATTTTAATCGTATCGGAATCTGTATTGTTGATTGCATTTTACAGGCACAGCGCACAAGCCTCGTAAAATTAATTACGTGTAACACCCTGTATATAATTATGTATAGAATAACTTGTTTTTTCTAAATTGCAGTAGGTATAGACACTTTTTAAAAGCTTTTATTTAACTCACAATGTTGACTGTCTGTCGGTTATTTTTTCGGAGCAAAATTTGAAAGGGTTCCCGTTGTCCCACTGAATTGAAATTTTGCATACTTACTTAATCTGCGTGACAATGCAATCCTATGTAGTTAAATACCCCCTAAAGGGGTCAAATGGGGTTTTGAAGTTTTAGGTTATGTTTACAAAGGGGTTCTCGATTTGTAAATTTGAGAGGGTTCCTGTAGTCGCAATGAAATTAAATTTAACATGCTTACGTAATCTGCGTGACAATGTATTTCTATATAGTTAATTACCCCTAAAGGTGTTAAATGGGGTTTTAAAATTTTAGGTTATGTTTACAAAGGGGTTCTCGATTTGTACATACCGTAACTTATACCGACATAGACGGTATGTTGGTCATTTGGACGTCACGGTAGATGCAATCATAACAATAAATCTATGCAATAAATAAAAACTAAAAATAAAAATATATAAAAAAGTGTTAAAAAAAAGCTTTTATTTAAAAGATGCACTAAAAAGTAAAAAATAATGTATTTCAATCACAGGAGAATATTTTTTCTTACAGGTTAAAATTCTAAAATTTATAAAAGCTTTGGGAGTTATAAAACTACGTCATTACAAAACTGCTTTGTTCAGTTGACAACTCCCAAGGCTTTTATAAATTTTAGAATTTTAACCTGTAAGAAAAAATATTCTCCTGTAATTGAAATACATTATTTTTTACTTTATAGTGCATCTTTTAAATAAAAGCTTTTTTAAAAAAGATTTTTTATATATTTTTATTGAATCTCAATTTCTTTTTAACATTTTATTTTACGACGTACAACTGACCGTAACTTTTTACTTACAACAGTTATAATAATGAAATAAAGCAATAACAAACTAATGTTTATGTTACATTATGGTAGTTCAAATCATTGCTAATCGATGAACAAATAGTTTTTTAAATTAAAGTGTTTTAATTCGTTGTTATTTTAGTTTTTTTTTGACATTTTGCTTTACTTTTTTCCCAGTCTTTGAGTGATCCCCAACTTTTATCGATTTAATAATATTTCCACTCGTCCGCCATTATCAAAACTGTTATCTTTTCCTCGTTCGTCGAAATATCATGATGTTATCGCGCCTTTTCCATTATCACAATCGCACAATTCCCCCAATTAAATTCGGAAAAACTCCGGAACTAAATTAAGACCGTTCGCAATTTAGGTGGCGATAATAGCCAACGAACCATCGATACGTCAATAATTTACTTTCTTTCATTAAGGTTCAATTAACCTTAAGATCGATACCTACATATTAAATTATGAAGGGTTTGATGTTTTCTTCGTACCGAAAATCTTACACACACCTGTAGGAATCCAGCGCACCGTTTGCATTCCATTCGACTTACGAATATATTGTGCATTAATCATGGAATAAGGGTAATGGCCTCCGGGAAAATATACACAGTGATTCATCCAAAACCAAATCATTTTTCAATCGAATTAATTTTTCCTTCAAGAGCCCTTACTTGAATAAAATACGTCCAAGGACGTATTAATTTGCCCAATTACCAGACCGTAGCATCAAAGTGTACTCATTGATTTTTCGGTTATTGGATTACTGTACGTCACAATATGTGGCATAGCAACCCGTTGAATTTATTAGTTAGTCACTTTCGCAATTTACGTCAAACTTGTGAAAAAATCCGGACCCGGAACTTGCAGTTTCTCTCTATTATTGATCCTGATACTACGTCCGTACTCAAATGAATCGGATTATAAATACGTGAAAGGGTGACCACTAACCCTCAAACCGTCCACCCTTCGTTAACAACTAATTTATTGGAGCAAATCCCGAAAAATCATGAATATTGAAATAAACAGGCCACAATGTGACAAATTACTTCAAGACCCTGTATTTTGGCGTAAACAAATGAATTCAGTATTTGGTGCACATGTGGAATACATTAAATGGCCACCACGCTCGCCTGACCTTAATCCTCTAGACTAGATTATAAAATAAGGCAGTTACAAAGAAAAAATCGTTTTTTTAACCAACCAAGAATAATGTAAGACTTTCGTCTTGTTTTATGTAAAATGGAAGGAAATGTCAAATTACGAAACTACACAAGTACGCATTCCATGGTAAGGATTGACAATAACACGGTACAGCGCGATGGTAATACTAGAACCTGAAAACTGTTTCTCAACGCATTTAAATCGATACGTTTTGTGAGGTGAATTAATTATCTACATTTGAGTCACTCCAACAAAATTAAATATCAAACCTTTAAAGTTGTATTCAGTTTTTTTTTTGCCCCTGTGATATAACGGTAGTATGTAATTGTGTAATAACACAAAATTTAATCATTCGAAAATGTTTTATTTTTTATTTACCATTATTGTTTATTTTTATCTGTTTGATTATTGTTATTGGAGAAAAAGTCTCACGTGATTCCACTATTATCATGTTTTGCTTGACGTATCAGATGTTTGCCGATGTATTGATTTTCAAAACGAGACGAAGATTAATTTGAACGTCACAGTTTGGAAAAATAACTTTGATGGCTTCTTGCCTACACATCCAAGCTAAGCATAAACATTAATCGAGTATTTGTCATTTTTGCCAAAGTATCGAAAATTGTAACTTTGTTCAACAAATCCTAGTAGATATAATTTTTGGGGGCAATTTTGTTAAAAAAAAAATCCGCAAGATTCCGCCAAATTGGACCGAAAAATCTTTTTATTTTATTTTTTTACACACTTTCTTTAAAACTGCTTGAAAAAAATCACGAAGTTAGGATGTGTTACCTTTTTAAACTTTTTAATACGTCTCTTGACTAGGTGCAGTTTTCTTTCAGTAGATCTCACTTTTTTCGCAATAGTTTGTCAAAAAGCCGAAAAATTGCATATTTAAGGCAAAATAACAATATTTTGTCTCTAATATCACCCGGTAAATTGGGGAACGACATAAGTTCATTAGACGAGTTTTGAGTTACGAAGGTCCGAACTTTGTTGATATTTTGCAAATCTGATTTATGTTAGAGTGGCAAGGTTTTTTGGCAATGACTAAAAGACAACGTAAACTATACAACAACATAGTTAGAACATTGTAATATTTTGTTTAAAAAAGTAAATTAATTAAAGGTAGTATAAAACGGAGTACAAAATTTATTTCTTTGATTTTGTTAGAACTAAGACAAGTTTTTTTCAAAATTAGGAACTCTTTAATTTTTAACCTGTTTAAGTTTTGTCCATCCAATGTTAATACTGTCTTTTTTCCCTTTTTTTTTTAAACTTTACTTCCACATAATTTATAATTCCGGGAGCTCGTGATAAAAAAAAAGGTCCTCTCTAAGCTCTAAATTTGAAAATAGATTATTTACGGGACAGCAATCCTTAAAAGTTTTTAATTTGCCAGATTTAATTTATAAAACAATTGGAGGACTTATCTCATTATTGCACTGAATAAATATTAAAAAAATTTCGGTGTTATAACAAAATTGTTTAATAACATTTAAATAAACCAATCTACTGCGTTTGAAAGAGAAGCATACGCTTCTATATTTTTCTCAAAATGACTAAAATTGGACTTATTTCATTATAGCTTTGAACACCCCAATTGTAAATTATGATACACGAACGTAATAACAATTTTTTTTGTAAAATATTGCTGATATATATTGGGTTATAAAAATATTCAAACCCAAAATTATTTCTGCTTTTTTCGAGAGTTTAGAAAGATTTTTCTGCTAAAAACTGAAGTATTTCATTAGATTTTTCTTAAATAGACGAAAAATTACCCATTATATTGAGTAATTTTGACTTTTTTCTGTTAAAAATCCGTTTTTGCTTATATTTTACATTTATGACAATCCAATGACATATACCCCATTTCAGTTCATAGTAGAATTGCAACAGCGCATTTGAATTTTTTGGAGTGAAAAATAAAGCACAAATTGAGAGTTTCTGTAGAAGAAAAAAATTCTGTGTCAAACTAAATCTCAGCAACACACTTGAGCTAAGAAAACCCACCAGAAACTCCCAATTTGTGCTCCATTTCATTCAAAAAAATTCAAATGCGCTGTTGCAAAATTCTACTATGAAGTGGGATTTAGGGATAAAAGTTACCGCACTGTCATAAAATAAATGAATGGCATTTAGAGATAAATAAACCGACGTATTTAGTTTTACAACGATAATAATGACTGCCTTCGATTGTTGTTGCAAAAGTAATTAAAAGTAATAATAATAATAATTACTTAAAATAAAACGTTCAAGATAATAAGAACTCATTTGTTTCCAAAATTTCTTTGAATATTTATAACTGAACTCGCGTACTCCTCGAAAATTACCATTCCCAATCTCCTCGTTTTTTTTCCTCCCTAACCTTTAGGCGCTCTATTATCTTTGAAAAACCCTCATTTTAAAATCGCAATTCCGCTCCCGACTTAACATTCAACTCGTGTCACATCTTCGGAAGCCACCAAGGACCCCTCTATCGATTGGTCGTCGTCCTTTGCTCCTTTTGGCAGCAAGCAATAATAATACAAGAAAAAACTCTCCGACAACTTCCTGTCAAAAGTAGTTGTCTTATTATTCGCGTCACGTGGCCAACCAAACCAAACCGATTAATGAATAGAGAGACCTCTCGGACGTCTACGTCACCACATCCGGCGTCGTCTGTGTCTGCACTCTTCGATTTTCGATACGAAAGCGCGACGCCTTTTAAATTTTAAACCTGGACGTCTTCGTCAAAGGCTCGTTACGCAACACACGAATGGGCGGGGTCACCTACGTCGTGGTGCCACCTTCTTTCACGCCATCAAAACAAACACACACATACCGTGACTTTATAGTTGATTTTCCTATTAGGTGTCTGGGTGCTATCCATACGAACGGCCATAGTAGTAATAATTATATCACAGATGAGTTGTTGTTGATGGATCGCGTAGGGGTGTGTCTTTTATTCGTTGGGTGATGTTGTGTCATGGCACACTGTGATGACGGTGGTCGTCATCGTCGCCGCACACGGCACTCGGAGGAGAGTTGTTTTCGATTTTTTTTTATTTTTTTTTGTTGATGGTGTGTAAATTACCGAAGGTCCCTCCTCGATTTTAGAGATGGGACTTGGTGTCCGACGACACCAGTTGTAACAACACCGTCTCCGACGCCGCACACTCTCTCGTCGTCGTCTATCGCCACTCCCCTCGGATAGTAGGCGCTGTGCGCTACACGGACACCATCTTGGTGGTGTCGATCGGTTTCGCCGAAACTCCGCGAGAGCGCCACCGAACGAACGCACACACGGCGCCGCGGAGGACAGTGGCGGCGCAAAAAGGACACTTTATTGGTGTTAATTTTTTTTTTATTTTCTCAATTACGTCAAAACTAAGCGAAAAAGTGGAACTATTTTCATATTAACCGATGTTAAATGATCCGGGGCATCGATTGGCGTTGAGAAAATTGCCAAATTCCCAGTAGTTTTTAAGTTACGATTTTTTATTTTATTTTACCTACCTGTATTTTCTCGAAAAGTATTAGTCCAAGAACAATCATCTTTTTTCAAAAAGATAAGACAATTAAAAGAACCAATCGATTCCCCGGACCGTTTTACGTAGGTTAGAGTCAAAATAGTTCCACTTTTTCAAATAGTTTTGCCGTAATTGAGAAAATTAAAAAACAAATAAAACATTTGGTAATACCCGTATCGCCAAAAAAATTTAAGTTGTTAATCTTGTAAAAAGCTGGTATAATACGCAAAATGAGACGCGGACTTTAAATACCTCTGTACCCGGAACCGGTGCCCGGAGCGGATAATTAAAAGAGCTTTCTAACGATAATACACTTTATGGGGTTATCTCTGATAGTTTTGGAGTTATTGCACGATAAATCTTCCGGGTACCGGAAATCGACCAAAATCGCGACGAAAATTGAAAAAATCAAAACCTATTGACTTCTTTTCTACTTTTAACAACTCTAGAGGGTTGTAAAGGCATAGAAGAGTCCATAAAACTTCGCCAGAATGAGGTCAAAAAAAAATTTTTTTTCATTTTTGTGAAGGTAAGTGCTTTGACTATTAACAATTTAAGCAAAAAAAATCAAATTTTTAAATGAAAAGCTGGTATAACACGCAAAATGAGCCGCAGAATTCACTGGAACAAACCGTTTTGCTCTACGACTTTTAGTTTTTGAGTTACGCATTTTTTTGTTGAAGAATCTTAGTTCCGCTATGAAATTGGCTACCCATTTTTAAGCAAAAAATTTCAAATTTTTAAATTTTGTAAAAAACTGATATATGTAAAATGAGCCGCAGAATTCACTGGAACAAACCGTTTTGCTCTACGACTTTTACTTTTTGAATTACGATTTTTTTTAATGTAAAACTATAAATGACTCTGTACCCGGAACCGGAGCCCGGAGCGGCTCCGGGTTTTATCGAGAAAATAGATAATTTTAAGCGCTATCTGATGCATTCTTAAAATTTGCTCTAAGTCTTATAGTTTCCGAGAAAAACGCAAAAAAGGTTGCCATTTTCACTTTTTTTTAATTTTTAAACGCCCATTATGGCGAAACTACTAGAGTTAGAGAAAAACAGCAAAATCGATTAGAACCGGTATAAAAAGCCCTACAAAATGGCATAGGTCTCAAGGCGATATCTCGTAAAAAAATTTCAATTTTCAAACGTCGATTGCGGCGAAACTAAAAGAGTTAGGAGAAAACGCTTTTTCTCATTGTAAAGAACACATCAAAATCTATTAGATAGGATGGGTTTTAATAGATTTTGAGACACTTTAAAAATTGTCCATTTTGTGCGGGGGGGCGTTAAAAAAATTTTCAATTTTTTTATTTTCTCCAGTACGGCAAAACTAATCAAAAATGTGGAGCTATTTTGGTCTATACCTACGTAAAATAATCCGGGAAATCGATTGTCGTCGAGAAAATCGCCAAATTCCCAATAGTTTTTCAGTTATGAATTTTTTAAAATTTTACCTATTTTTCTTTTTATTCGTAATTTTCTCGAAAACTAGTCGGAGAACGATAATCTTTTTTGAAAAAGATAGATAATTAAAAGAGCTTTCCAACGATAATAAACTTCATGGGATTATCTTTAATAGTTCCGGAGTTATTGCTCGATAAATCTTCCGGGTACCGGAAATCGACCAAAATCGCGACGAAAAGTGGAAAAATTAAAAATTCAAAAATCGAACCTATTAACTTTTTTTCAAATTTTATCAACCCCAGAGGGTTGTAAAAGCGTAGAAAAGTCCATAAAACTTTGCTAGAGTGAGTTTAAAATATTTTTTTTACATTTTTGTGAAGGTAATTTTAAGCAAAAATTTAAATCTCGTAAAAAGCTGGTATAATACGCAGAATGAGCTGCAGAATTCACTGGAACAAACCGTTTTGCTCTACGACTTTTAATTTTTTAGTTATGATTTTTTATAGTATCAAACTTTAAATGCCTCCGTAGCTGGAACCGTTGCCCGAAGCAGCTCCGGGTTTTTACGAGGAGAGAGATAATTTAAAGCGCATTCTGATACCTTTTTGGTTTTTGCTCTAAGTGTTATAGTTTCCAAGAAAAACGCAAAACATATGTTAAAATTGGAGTCAAATACTTACCATTGGAACGGGCTTATTACACAATAAAATATTCATTTTGTTTGACATATTGCATAATTGAAAAAAAATTTAAGTACCTACATGAATTTTTAAACGGGTTCGATTCTTTCGAAAACTGATGTAAATATTTGACGAAATTTGATTGGATTTTTGGTAGCAGATGGGAACAATGTTTACCGAAAAAACTCAATAAATATTTAATATTCTAGTTATTAGTAAGGGATGATTTTTATTGCTGGGTTTTTAGAATAATAATTAACATGACGGTAGGTATACAATTATACAGAGAGAAAAACTAGACCTTGAAGTTAAAACATTGACTGTGAGTTGATAATACGTATCGGTATTTGGCCACTTTTAGAACCACCGGCTTGCTTGTGGCAGGTGGTGAGAGAATTTTAATCCTAGTCGCCCCCCATTCAAAAAAATCCAAACACAAAGAAGGATTTAAACCGGCGATAAATACTCACCGAAATAAGAAAAGGAAAATCCGGCCGAAAATCTGAAACAAAGAGCAACGTTTTAGTAGAAAAGAAGCTTTATATACAATTGAATATTTAATCAAGAGGAAAGAGACTTGTTTTTGCTTTGGGCAATTTCCACGTTCTTTAAACAATAATTTAGCAAAATGATAATCATTCAAGGAGCCCTCATACGACCCTAATAAATTCATGTTATCTTTATGACTGCGTTCAAATAAGGCCGCCTTGTCCCAATTCTCTCACCCTGCAACCATAAGTATTTGTTGGTAGGTAGGTATAAAATAAACTCGAAACAATATTGCAGCTGCTTTCGCAGAAATAATAAAATTTATCGAAAGTAATTTACGAGCGCACGTACCGATAAGAAAAAATTCAATTAGAAAAATTATTTCTCTCCGAATGTCACACTTGGCTTACGCGCACCCATCTCAAACCCACCCCCGATATTATTACAAATTCCAATGCGCTTTAATTTGGTGGTTGGTTTTCGATTGCCGTTTCCTTGTGATAATTCGGGAAGAAGAAAGTCGGTCACGCCTGTCTGTATTGATCAGAGGGTTGGACGGTTGCGTCCGCACTTCCGGCGGATGTGTTTGAATCCATCCCTCAGACGACGACGGGAGAGGTCGTGGCCCCTGCGGGACTCTGGCTGCTTTCATTCAACTTTCTCTGAATCGGGATAAAGTCGCGGGTTCGTCGACCCGCCGCGCACATCTCTCGCCTAGCGGTTGCTGCTGCTGGACACGAATACCAGACCAGAAGGAGACGGAAGATGGTGGACCCACAACGGGCCCCCCAAACGACAAGGATCAAAGGACGACGCAAGGAGGCGCCGACAAAATTTTTAAATTTTTTTAATCAAACCGAAAACGGCGGCCGTTCCACACGTGTTCAATTGGTGCCACATCAGGTGATCGAGCAGGTCGGGAAAGTGTAGTTTAGGAATTTTAACAACGTGCATTACACTTATTGTTCTTTCCCTCGCTTCGGGAAATACAAAGTGGGCAAAACGTGCAAACTGGTTTAAAAAAATGTGGCACAATATTTTAATTTAATTTTAATCTTAAAGATAAGTGCAAAGATAATTACCGAAAGCGTTCAGAGAGTCAATTTTTTACCCATAACGCATTCGAATAAAAATATGAATTTGTCAATTTCTGACCTTTTGTTATTTAACGCATTCGCTAAAATGCGAGTGGATGACACATCGACTTGTTACAGTGGTATTTTCTGGAAATTAATTAATAGTGTTATAGTGCGTAAAAATACGGAAAAAATTAACATCAGCTACAATATGGGAGACATAAAAAATCTGATATTTAATAGCCAAAAACAAATCTTAAAATGGCGAATCTCTGAGCTTATCTGTAAGTGAAACGTTCAAATTTGAATAAATACGTAACACTTACAAAAAATAACGAAAATTATTTCTGTATCTGAAAGCTAAAACAGTCCAAAATGCTCAATACTCAAGACTAACTTAAAACAAAAATTGTCATTTAGAAGCCAATGTTACAATTTTACCTAACATTTATGAGCGGTTATTTTGTTATGTAAGTTAATCTAGTAGATTAACCAAAAAAATATTTGATTTTATTCGATTTATAATAAGTAATAAAAGGCACTAAAAGAACTTAACACTTTAACGCCCTAAACATATAAAGTTTTTTTTCAATATGCAAAAAGCTAAAATAAATTAAGTCCAAGGAGTAAATTAATGTTTAATGCATTGAAATTGTAGTGAAATTTTTTAAACAACTTAAATATATTTATTAAGTAAGAAGGTTAATTGTCTTCCCGAAAATTTTCAGCATTATGAACATAAGGAAGATGTCTGTAATAGTCCTGATATTCCTCTGGTATCCATCATCAAGATATCTTATTTTGCTTTACTGATGGGTTTGCATTCATTTCTAAGTTAGAAGAGTGATTAAGGCAAATTTAAAGGCTTTATTGGTTTTCTTCTTAAATGGACACATTTGAAATTTTCTGTGAAATTCGTTTTTATAGTTATTTATTTAAGGAGTTTGAGTGTAAATCGGGTTTTTATTGAGTGAATTTTTAAACGTCGAGTGTTAACGAGACGTTTAACATCCACGAGGTGAAATAAATGAACCGATTTACACAAAAACGAGTTGAATACAACATTTTATTCTTCGAATTAGACTCAACAAGGCTTAAAATTGCTTTAAATCTGCTAAAAATAATCTGACGTTTTGTATTGACAGTTGTCAAAACTTCCTTAAACAGGAGAAAAACTGTAAATTTTGACAGTGTCGAAGAATAAAATATATTTTCCTATCTCTGCTTTTCTTAACTGAAACCAAACAGCTTCTGACAATTTATAATTAAATTAGCTTCCATCTTCACATTTTTTTTCTTGCAACACAAAATAATGTTACATTCAAATAAATGCAACGAAAGTCCAAAAAGCCATCTAATTTCATTGAATGCACATTAAAAGGGGAATTTTTACACTTTCTAATAAAATTATCACAGTCGTTACAAATGAAAAATTTAAAAATTAAAATTATTTTTCAGTAGTCACTATATTTTGGAAATAATTTGGACTTAATCCTTTGTCGCTCTAACATTGAGCTGGACTAACATCTGTAATTAAAAGCTTTTATTTAACTCACAATGTTGTCTGTCTGTCGGTTATTTTTTCGGAGTCAAATTTGAAAGGGTTCCTGTTGTCCTACTGAATTGAAATTTTGCATACTTACTTAATCTGCGTGACAATGCAATCCTATGTAGCTAAATACCCCCTAAAGAGGTTAAATGGGGTTTTGAAGTTTTAGGTTATGTTTACAAAGAGGTTCTCGATTTGTAAATTTGAGAGGGTTCCTGTAGTCGCAATGAAATGAAATTTAACATGCTTACGTAATCTGCGTGACAATGCAATTCTATATAGGTAATTACCCCCTAAAGGTGTTAAATGGGGTTTTAAAATTTTAGGTTATGTTTACAAAGAGGTTCTCGATTTGTACATACCGTAACTTATACCGACATAGACGGTATGTTGGTCATTTGGACATCACGGTAGGTGCACAGTGTAATAACAATAAATCTATGCAATAAATAAAGACTAAAAAGCAAAAAATAAAAATATATAAAAAATGTTTTTTAAAAAAAGCTTTTATTTAAAAGATGCACTAAAAAGTAAAAAATAATGTATTTCAATCACAGGAGAATATTTTTTCCTACAGGTTAAAATTCTAAAATTTATAAAAGCTTTGGGAGTTGTCAACTGAACAAAGCAATTCTGTAATGCCGTAGTTTTATAACTCCCAAAGCTTTAAATTTTAGAATTATAACCTGTAAGAAAAAATATTCTGCTGTGATTGAAATACATTATTTACTTTTTAGTGCATCTTTTAAATAAAAGCTTTTTTTAAAAAAACATTTTTTATGTAGTTTTTTTGTAAATAATGCCGATTTTATGCATTGTTTCAAATAGAAAGTGTGTTAAATGTTTACTTTTAATTATTATTTATTTTTGGAAAAAATTGGACTTAGGATGTTGTCACTCGCAGGTACAGATTTTATTACCCATTAATTTATAAATTGATTTATATCGTGCGTTCATTTAAAAATCTTGGCCCAGTTGGCAGTGCTTTAAATTTGAACATGGGAACAGTGTAACCGGATCCGGCAATAGTTGTTTGCAGTCATTTATCGTTTATGAAATGTCAAAAAGATTTGAGGTTAGATATTTTCCCACCCAAATTTTTGATTTTATGGCTGCTTTGGGTCACTGCGCATTTCTGCTGTGGCTATTACTCTGTACTGTGGCGCTTGTTTTAACTTTTAGCAGGTTTTTAAATGAAGTCAAAGGAGATTTTCGCTTGACAATATTGACATTTCGTAATGTCAAATTCTACGCTGGAAAATTAAAAAACAAAAGAAGATTCCACAGCCTCCTGAGCCCAGGTTTTTATTTGAACGCTCGATATTAACTGAGGTAAAAAAGAGATTTATGTTGGGTTTCTTGAGGGAGGATGAGAAAAAAAAACATGAACGTTTATTAAAATATTCTGATTACTGATTACATATTTTCAAGTTGAATAATTAAATTTCTTATCTAATATAAAATGATAAAATTTCTTTTTCACACAAAATATTTTCCTGCTTTGTCTTAGTCTTCTCACATCTTACAGACATACCTATACCTAATATACCTAATTCAATATCGACATAATGATTATTATCAAACAAAGCATTGATTGTTTTTGTTTTTCTTTTTACATATTATTGTGTTACCATTGAATGTCTAGACTCTTGCAAGTCCAAAATAATAGTATTGTTTGTTATTACAAAGTAGGTAAGTCTAGATTCGATAACGTCCAATAATGTGTATTATTCCTGCATTGTTAATGATGCCAATAGCCAATCATTCGTTGTCCATGTCTTTCAGAGCTTTCCTGGTTTTACCATCATTACAGTACAGACTGAACCAAAAGTAAATCGAATTCGATTTTTTAAATGCTACATTTTGATACGTTGGTGGTTGAGTCTGTATTTTATTTTCTGTGAATTTCTGCAGTGTCCCATCACTTTCTCACGTTTTTCGTGGTTATAAAACGCCAAGAATGCGCCAAAAATTTCGTCGAATCGGTCTAACTGTTAAATTAAATTCCCCGTCCTAACTCAACTATCATCGTCTTATTCTAAGCAATTCAACTATTCACGGTTCACGAATTTCTCTCACAGCATTGCAATAATAACGTTGCGGTAATTCAGTACTCGTGTCTGTCGCGTTTTTATCCATCTGTCGTCGTCCTTCTCCAAGGATCGTTCTTGTTTCGTGGTGTGTGTAACCATCCTACCATGACTAGAATCAGATACCGTTCTTTGGTATAATAAATGGTTCGGCTTCCTCCAGTGCCGCCTCAGGCCGGAAAACGATTCGAAAGTTGAAGCAAATTTGGGGTTGTTTTACCACCGCTATTTATCTCGATGGTCTAGTTCCGATTGTATTACTTTTTGCTTCTTGAACAATTGAACGTGACCAATGGCCATGATTGTGTAATAATTGCATTGTGGTACTCATTGTGAGGTCGTTTTTTGTCGCCTCCATGGAAAATCAAGCGGTGTCAGATCGGCTAAACTCTTAAAACTTACTTCATCCGGCGGACATTAAATTAATAGCTCGCCTGTTGATGGATAAGTCACATATGGTGTTGTGTTTTTATTTATCCAACACAACGACCCCCATGCGAACTCGGAAGGGGGCGAAATACTTACAACACGTGGTAGGGGTGTCTAGCCCGGTCTAGACTATAGGCACAGGGCGCTAACCCTGCTAAAAGAAGATGAGATACCAAAAGGGCATTGCACTCGATAATGAGCCGTGTCGAATGATCCGAATTTTTTCTTAAAAACACAAGGGGCTAAAATTGCGTCGTGTTGAAAGAAAATTGCATTTTCTTAAGATGCACTGTCTGGTTTTTAACGCATGCGGTTTGTAGACGAAAATCGATATGGCGTACAGAGTGCAATAAGATAAATTAGAACGGAGTCTAGCCGACCTGACGGAAATTCAACCCCCAACGGCTCGAACAATGCGGAAGCAGACTTTGCGAAAAGATTTTAAGGAATTTTTTGAGACTCTTCCCACCTAACTAACTTTGCCATTTCGCAAAGGACAAAATCGGAAGTTTTACACATGAAAGAAACACCAATTACGTTTTAATAAACAACATCTCCAACCTTACTGACGTAAAACAAACCCACACATCAAAGAAACTTGCTCAAAAAGGCTATCTTTCGGCTCGAAATTGTGTTCTATTTATATTTTTCTCCTCCGACATTGTAATTGCTTTACCCCCTCGTCTGCGAAAAGTAAATAAGGGTGTTGGAATGTTTTTAATTTCGGCTTGTACAGAGTGTCCCAGCGATGTGAAACAAACAAAAAACAAAAACATGCTTTTTTAAAAAATCATTACGCAAAAACTAAGAAGCTTAGAAAAGTAAGACTTTGACCACTTTAAAGAAAGAAGTTCAAACTTAAAGGATATAATTTTTTTAGCTTACCTACTGCAGTCAAGAAGATAAAAACATGAAAAAGTTTGTTACAACTTGAATAAATAACTTAAAATTTTTAAATAGAACACCCAATTTTTAATTTTTGCATCTGAAAGACCTTTAAGTTGTCTCTCTAAAAACATTAACAGTTGTGTCTCTTGCTGATTGTTCAAAATATATTTAACTTTAAACATTAAAATAATTATTAACTATTTTTTCAGTAGTCGAAAAGTGAAATTTTCAGCTTATAATAACTTTTTAGCAATACCTGTTCTGTAAGTCATCATTCACTGACAAATATCTTTCATTGTAAGCAGCACTTTTTAGTCAGGTGCAAGTTTCCATGGTTACTGTGCAATATTTTACTTACAGCCCGTGGTCTGTAAGTAAATATTACATACCAACGTATGCCATTTGTGTTCCATGAAAAATGATGCACAAGCAAAACTTGCAGCCTCTTCAATATCATCCATTTATCTATTTTCACTTGAAATACCTTCAGAACTGTATTGAAGCGTTGATTTTGCAACAAATGTTGATTTAAAGTAATGTTTTTTATGTTTTGTATCCCTAACACGAAACGTACGCCACACAATTTTTTAACTTGACAACAATCTGACGTTCATTGATTTTTCATAAAAATTCATTCAGAAAATGTTTTACTTTTTCTTATTTGTGCAGGTATTGCTAAAAATAGCTTACTAACCTCAAACTGGAAGTTCTTTTTAGTGTCTCGAACGCTTAGGAAACCTCGGTACCCTCGGTTTCCCAATATTGCATTCTCGACCCAAAAAATTGCACTTACAGTTTACGGTATGTAATATACTATAATGTTACCCTTAGGTCATTATTCGTCATTTATTACAGTGAAATAACTAAAATTTTAATACTTTTGCTGAATTTTTAAATCCCTTCTAAACTCCAACAAATGGCCCTTGGTGGAGTTATTACCATAGTTATGGTTTGGTTTACTATGACAGCAACAATGCTCATAAATAATGTGCATTGTTGCTTAAATTAACTTTTAAAGTCAAATATCTTTTTAGTTAAGTATTAACTTTAGGCATTTGAAACTTTGTGTTTTTAGATCGACAATTTAATAATCTTTGAGAAGCAAGAACAAAAAATAGGGTGTTCCATTTAACTTTTTCAAGTTATTAACTTTTAACAAACTTCGTAATATTTTCTACGTTTCTAATTGCAATGCGTTAAACAATTAAAACAGATTTAAGTTTGAACTTTTTCCTTTAAAATGGTGACAGTCCTACTTTTCTACGATTCTTCGTTTTTGTGTAATAAATTTTTAAATAAAACGTGTTATTGTCAAAAAAATCAAATTATTTCAAAAACTAAGCAGAATCGACCAATACAACTTTAAATCAAAATCATCAGTATTAAAAGCTACGACCAAAAATGCAATAAAATTTAGGGTGTTCCATTAGAAAAAACCACTTTGTTTTTTTTTTAATATTGGGACACCTGTATATGTATCGAAATATTTTAAAAATATGCAACAGGAACGCAGCTATAACCTAAAAAAAGAAAAAGTCAATCTCTCTAATAATAAACAAGTTATGGAGCTTTTTCGGATCGTTGGGACAGCCTGCAAAAAACTACTCCACAAGTTTATAGTACGAATTTTTCAAAACTTTTAAACAGAATAATTCCGGGAAGCTCCGCTCATTATAACCCTTATCGGCCTTTAACTGCATTCCTGTAGTCGGCGATAATGACTTCCGTTTGGTTCATCCTCGTCAATCATTAGTGATATGATGACCATTGCTGTTGTCTTATCCAACGCTAAATGTAAATATTTACAAGTGGCGCTTTTTTTTCGAAAGATTTCGCTGGAATGGCGGCCGATCAATATCGTGGGGGTGATTATATCATTATACAACAGCTGGGGACGCTTTAATTGACACTATCGATTCGGTAAATCTGACATGAATTAGTTTTTAGAGGGGTGTGTTATGACCACAAGACGAATTCTGATTTTACAAGCTGAAACCTCAAATACGTCTTTGATTCAATTATCGACCTGAAGACCTACAAACGATCATCTAATAACATTGTATTTTTTTCTTTACAACATCAAAAACTATTTGAAAATAATATAGAATGATTCATTACAACGTTGTTGTCAATTGAAACTTTAAAACAAATATGAGATAAGCATTTTGTAGAATTCCGATGAGTAACTGCTATAAATTTAATATCCCGGAATTTAAACCGGTAAATTGTAACAATTTTTATCATCCAATCTTATCAATTTGTCTATTTCTTCCCTTTTGACGTAGGTTGCGACAACTTTGATAAGACTTGTAATTTTTGGGAGTATTTATTTGTTTTGAATTTGCTACAAAAATTGTTATGTAACAGAAAAAAGGGTTATCGTTTTTAAATCGTGGGTCTGGGTTATCGCCCCATTCGCAAATTAATAAAATTGCATTCAACTCAAGGCGAGAATAACATGTTTGATTCCATGGTGTGCGAATTATAAACATTTCCTAATTAAATGTTAATTGAGCACATATTAGCGAATTCATGTTTGTTTATGTGCTTTCTGTCTGATTTTATTGTTGCCTGAGTTAGCGAAAAATATGGCTTTTATATAAAAATAAGCATACAAAAATATTTTTGAATTGAATTTTAACAACCTAACTGTTTTTCTTATGTTAAAATTCCAACCTGTTCTTGTTATTATTTCAGGCACACAATCTGTAAAAACCCTGCGAAGGCAACTTACCTGTTTTTGCATTTTGTGGCGGAAGTAACTAATAGTTGAGTCTAGATTGGCAAAACATTCGAAAAATGTATAAATCTGTATGTCGGTTATTTTTTCGGAGCCATATTTGAAAGGGTTCCCGTTGTCCCACTGAATTGAAATTTTGCATACTTACTTAATCAGCGTGACAACGCAGTCCTATGTGGTTAAATATCCCCTAAAGGAGTTAAATGGGGGTTTGAAGTTTTAGGTTATGTTTACAAACGGGTTCTAGATTTGCAAATTTGAGAGGGTTCCTGTAGTCGCAATGAAATGAAATTTAACATGCTTACGTAATCTGCGTGACAATGCAATTCTATATAGTTAATTACCCCCAAAGGTGTTAAATGGGGTTTTAAAATTTTAGGTTGTGTTTACAAAGGGGTTCTCGATTTGTGTAACTTATACCGACATAGACGGTATGTTGGTCATTTGGACGTCACGGCAGATGCACAGTGTAATAACAATAAATCTATGAAATAAATAAAGACTAAAAAGCAAAAAAAAAATATATAAAAAAATGTTTTTTTAAAAGAGCTTTTATTTAAAACATGCACTAAAAAGTAAAAAATAATGTATTTCAATCACAAGAGAATATTTTTTCTTAAAAGTTAAAATTCTAAAATTTATAAAAGCTTTGGAAGTTATAAAACGACGGCATTACAGAATTACTTTGTTCAGTTGACAACTCCCAAAGCTTTAATTTTAGAATTTTAACCTGTAAGAAAAAATATTCGCCTGTGATTGAAATAGTACATTATTTTTTACTTTTTAGTGCATCTTTTAAATTAAAACTTTTTTTAAAAAACATTTTTTTATATATTTTTATTTAACAGTTAGTTGCCATTTTAGATAAGACCGATGTTTACCTGTGGAAAAATGTGTAATAACGGTTCATATTTTAATGAAGTGTGATTAATTGAAAAAATACATATTTCTCATTTAAGTATGAGTACTTTTAGCACGCAAGAAGTGTATTATTTATCTCACAATCAAAAAGTTTGAATCCTCGTGTAATTAATTTTGTGAGAAAAAACTGTTGTTTTGTCAACATTTTAAAAATATTTCTTGCATTCCAAGCAATTCTAAAAATTGACTCCTCTATCTAAAACAAATTAATCAATACTCAGTGTGAATGACTGATTAAATAATTCCTCGCGCAGCCCGATCACTTTGTTTTTTTTATTATCGTATCGCAATCAATAGGACGATTAAAAATTTCAGGCGACCAAGGACGACACGACAATTTTGGCTTAATGGATTTAGATAAATTTCTAATTATCCATAAAGTAAAATTTGTTTTCCGTTCAGTAAAACTTTATGCATTTCTGCAACTCCAACATTGGCCCTTTACTGATTATGGCCATATCCGTTTCTAACGAGGCTTCTGTATCATCTCAAGCCGGGAGTAAAATTACAATTTGACATTCAAAACTTGTAATAAATATGATATATGAACGTGGCAGTCGATATTTGATCTTGACACGAGTTCAGTTTGTCAATAAGAAGAAGCTACAAAGTTTCAGGATTTGGTTTATTGTCACTTTTTTGTGTTGATCGTAGCTCGTTTATTATTAGCAATTTCTCATCAGAGGCATTAAACAAATTGGTGGTATTGTAGTCGAGATCTAGGAATGAGATAGTTGCAATAAATTAACGGGAAATTTCCCGAAACAGATTAGTGCATTATTATTATGGTTAATTAAACGAGGTGGTGTACGGGCTTGTAATAATTATTGATATTATTTATTGTTGCGGTAATTGCATCATCAATTAAACAGTTCGCCACGGAATGAAATATTCTGCATGGCATTAGCTGGAGGAATGATTTCTCGAATCTGTGACATGCAGATACTTTCACATTGTGTCTGAATATCAAATTTAATTTGAAAGTGGCATGAATGAAAAATGATAACAGGGGCCCACCTAAAAATTGGAAAAGTCCACGCTAAAATGGGAGGAGGAGGTGAAATGGCTACGTCTCAGGCCGGCCCGAAAAACAAACGTAGCCACGGCTCCAAGTGTAAAAATACCGTGAAATGAACCGAAACCAGTGATAAGGAAGTTTCGTACAACTAACTACATTCCATGGGGGAAAATACACCGAAATTTGCCCAACTCACCTCAAAATGACGGAATCTGCGTCGAGTACACCACCGATTCCATGCACATTTGCGGACAAAGGCACTTTTTCCCAAAATAAAATCACAAAACTGTACGAAATGAAATCAAATTCTCGGATTCCTTGGCAATGAATACGCCCTCCTATGAAACACTTTGACAGATGTCAAAAACGCCCAAACACACCACGAAATACCGCAAAACACGACACGTCAGTCTTTTTATTTGATTTGTACTGATTTCGACAATGTAAATTTATATAAAAACAACAAGTTCATATGAAAATACTAGAAACACCCAGTTTTATTTAGCGGCAGAAACCGCATACGACACAAGAATTCTTTGGGTAAATACCAACTAATGTCATGTCAATTCTGGTGACGTCACCAGACATAACATAAGCAAACCGCCTCGACAAAGCCGTCCCCACACCGCCACTCAAAACGCCAACTCGACGAAACCAAACGTCACACAACCGCCGCAACAAAACCAACATCAACGTTAACAATTAGCATCAAACAAAACCTCAAAAAACACGAACAATAGCCCGAAAAAACGCAAAAATTAACTTAATCAACCGGTAGGACTGTACATTTTCCATTATCACTAAAAACATTCCCACCAACCCGGCAAAAAATCCCTGTCGTGACAGCTAACCTCAAAAATGTCACAAGAAAAGAGGCCCCAATTTGGCAACAGACACCTAACCGAAGACGACAATGTTTTCCAACATAATGCGTGGTACGCTCTTTAGACTCCTCGCATCACGTAACTGCCACACACGTTACCGTAAAAAACCCAACTTCGGTACTCGCTTCCTAATCGACAAAAACCAAGTCTTTGATTTTAACGCCTGGTATGGCCTTTTGCATAATAATCATAATCGTCGTTTCTGTGTGCAGGGACGACGTCGAGTGGGACCAAGACCAAGAAAATCAAGCGAGGGATAAAGTGAGGGTCAATAGTGAGGTTAAGTTCCCTGACAGTGTGATAGAAAAATACGAAACTGAAGCTGATAAATACTGGGACGCTTTTTACGACATACACACGAATCGGTTTTTCAAAGACCGGCATTGGTTATTTACTGAATTCCCCGAACTTGCAAGCGACAATGGAACAATATTTGAGGTTGGTTGCGGGGTTGGAAATACAATTTTTCCAATCTTGCAGACGTCCAAAAGTGATAATTTGCGCGTTTACGGGGGCGATTTTTCGCCAAAAGCCATTGAAATTTTGCAAGAAGCGCCAGAATTTGACTCAAAACGCTGCAAAGTTTTCGTCTTAGATGCCTCACAAGACAAGTGGGACGTGCCTTTTGACGAAAACAGTATCGACATAATCGTGTTAATTTTCGTCTTATCGGCGATAAATCCATCAAAGTATTTATTACATAATTTTAGACTCGCGTGTAATTATTTTTTGTAGATTTGTCAATGTGGTCAAAAACATACATAAGTATTTAAAAAGTGGGGGCTTGGTTTTATTTCGGGATTATGGACGTTACGATATGGCACAGTTACGATTCAAACCCGGGCGGTCTTTGGGAAAAAATTTTTACGCACGAGGTGATGGCACCAGAGTTTATTTTTTCACACAAGGTAATAATAATATTTGACTTACCAGACGTAATAGTTGTTTATTAACGAGTTTGTAAATCGGACGCTTTATTTGTGGTTTATTAGTGGTTTACCATCCACGAGGTGAAATAAAAACGAGTTGAATACATTTTATTCTTCGAATTAGATCCAACAAGGCTTAAAATTGTTTTAAATCTGTTAAAAACGCAGAGACTGGAAAATATATTTAAAAACAAATTTCACAGAAAATTTTAAATGTCAATTTAAGAAGAAAACCAAGAAAGCCTTTAAATTTGCCTCAATCACTCCTTTAACTTAGAAATGAGTGCAAACCCATCAGGAAAGCCAAATAAGATATCTTGATGATGGATACCAGAGGAATATCAGGACTGTTACAGAAATCTTCCTTATGTTCATAATGCTGAAGATTTTCCGGAAGACAATTAACCTCCTTACTTAATAAATACATTTAAGTTGTTTAAAAAATTTCATTACAATTTCAATGCATTAAACATTAATTTACCCCTTGGACTTAATTTATTTTAGCTTTTTGCATATTGAAAAAAAAACTTTAATGTTTAGGGCGTTAAAGTATTGTCCTTTTAGTATTATTATTAATTATTATAAATCAAATAAAATCAAATATCTCTTGTTAACCTACTAGATTCACTTACAAGAAAAATTCCATAACAAAATAACCGCTCATAAATGTTAGGTAAAATTATGACATTGGTTTCTAAATGAGAATTTTTGTTTTAAATTAATCTTGAACGTTGTTTTCGCTCTCAGGCACAGAATTATTACATTTGCAGATGAAGTCCGAAGTTTATTTGAGGAGTTTGGTTTCAAGGAAGAGGAAAATCGGGCCGACAGGCGGTTACAAGTGAACAGAGGTCGCCTGTTGAAAATGTACAGAGTTTGGATTCAGGCAAAATATCGAAAAACGTGAAATTGACAAATATATTAATTTTTTGTAAATTTTTAAAAATTACATAATTACATTATGTCTATAGATTAAATATATAAGGAATCCTTTTGTAATAAACGATAAAATAAAAAACCTACATAATGAAAATAAATACAAGTGCTTTTTGTACTTTTTTTTAGAAAAAAAACGTAATTAGTTTGTTAAACAAAAGGAAAACACAGTTTTTAAAGTGATGAACACGAACACTCTTCAAATATTTTTCTATCCTTTACAATTCATCTAATACGGGACGATATTAGTTTACATGGAAAAAATCAGCCTTTAATGTCTTCATCTTAGTACGATTAACAACTGCCTAATAACCACAAGTCACAGCCTCTTCGATAGAGGGCGCCACATAATTAATTATAAAGCGTCTCTATCATCAGAGAGGCTGTGCCAAAGCACTAACAATCCCCCAAAACAAGGAAAATTCGTGATGTGAGTATTTGTTAATGAAAAAAAAATTGCCTCAAGGCACCGTCGGTTCAATGAAAAAAACAATCACATGACCTCACGACGGATTAGTTGAACACCCTGGCTGTCCTAAACAAAACCTTCTCACCTAAAAAGCTTCGCTTCGTCACCAATTGTTTGCAAATAGGCTGTGTGAACACTTTCGCAAACGAACCGATATTGACTCTGATTGTAAAATAATAATCAAAATTACCACCAATTTCAATTCAATACTTACAGCATTTTGTATCATCATCGCTCGTTGCTCTCTCATCGTTTTGACAATTTCAAGGGGGTACACTGGTTCCCCGGCCTCAATTAAGCACAATGCCGTCTCCATGAGGACCAGGACACCAGTTCGACCAATCCCTGCACTACAATGGACCACAACAGGGGCGTCCCCTTTCCGGGCCTCTCGCACTTTTTCGGTAAAACTGAGAAAAAGTGCGGGAGAATCGGGTACTCCATGATCGGGCCAGGCCACATATTGGATGTGTTTCAAGCTCCATTCAGCGTAATTCTACAAAATAATTTCAATTAGCAACACTGAAGATTTAAATTTGACTCACTTTAACGTCAGTCAGACTAAAATCTCTGAAAATGAAACTTCCAGATTCGTCCGTTGTTTCTGCGACACATTTAATTATCACATTTTGCATCGTCAAAATTTCGCCCACATTTGGCCAATATTTATGACACTTGGCACGTCCTCGTTCAATTAGTGTCGTTAACATCACAATTAAGTTGCATTTTTCTTCCAAAATCATTTGCCAAAAGTCCTCACACGTTGATTGCAGCGGGCCTTGAGTCGCTATGTATTTATTAATTATATCAGTACCGTTTATTTTCATATTGACGTAGTTGGCGTTGATGTAATCACCACTGGGCGCATTTTTTAATATCACACGAGTCGAGTCGTCTATGGTTCAAGTGTCAGTGTTTAGTCTGCGGTCGGTGTCGTAAATACTCACAAGGCGAAATATCCCTGTAACGATTCTTGTTGATATTTTTCGATTCAAGTGAAACGTCACATGTTAATTCGGGATGTTTGCGATATAACATTTCATAGCGGGCGATGAGGGCGCCACTTGCTAAACCATCAGCCAATAGGAGCATGCTTTGCTCAAGGGCATTTTCCGGAGATGGAGGCCGTTGTAATTCACCTACAGGGACGTATTGGTATGGCGGCTCTTCGAACTCTTCCATACCGGCATACAAAACGTTGGGTTTAACCACTAATACCAACTTCCCTATTGTTTTTAATTAATAAGTTGGCAACAAACAAAATAAATAAATTACCATCACTGGTACCTCTCGCCTTATGTATTAACATAACAACATCTTCATGTAAAGCGTGCGAAACGTCGACTCCGTTTATCTGAATCACTTGATCTCCTTCAGATAAACGAGGTGTGCACTTATCAGCTGGTGTATTTGGTGCTACTCTAGACACCAAAATCGGGACATCACGACTTGTACCTCCCTTAACGTTAAAACCGTATTTTCCCTCCTCGGGATGTAAAGTAATGGTTACTAGGGTTTCATCGGTGATTTGTGACGTTGGCGAATGGCTAGCGCTGTATGGAGGAGTATCATACAAACCGTTCGAAGTAGGCGATGGAATTTCCTCATCAACGTAACTTAAGACACGACCGCCGGGTGAAAATGGACCTTCAAGAGTACGTTCCAAAAAGCCACCATCGCTACAAGACATCACAAGAAAACTTAGAAAAATAAAAAACCTTGTAACACATTACTGTTAATTTTTTTACAGTTTTTAATCAAGTGGCTTTTATTAACGCTTTTTTACAAATGAATAACCAAGTCGGCAATTAAGAATTAACACAAATATGGAAATTCTATCAAACTTTGACTGAATTGTAAGACAGTGTTGTTATCTCAAAAAAAAAAACATTTGAACTGAAAAAGTTGCCCGATCTAACAAGGATTAATGTAATAAGCCAAAGAGTTAAAGTACCAGAGAACGGTAAAAAACGACCATATAATAAATAACTCCTAATTTTTATTATAAAAATGAGGCATTTCTTTCGTTCCGCTAACTAATTTTTAGCTCCAAAAAGGCAAAAAATAACACAATTTGGAGTTTTTTCGTTTGGTTTTTAACGAAATTCTACAAAATGATTGCGTGTCTGCCTGAATAACGTGCCAAAAAGGCTTGCAAAAGGTAATTAGCCACTAAATTAATTTTCGGTATTAAAGAAATCTTAAAGAAACCTTGCGATATTACTTCAAAATCGTAGGTGAAACAGTTTTCCGGTTTTTTTTGCTTGTTTTTAACGAAGTTTCGCTGAAAAATGAGCGAAATCGAGTGAAACAAACAAAATAATAGCAATTTTTATTTATTTTTGTTTTTTTTTTCCTGAGTTTTAAAAAACTAAATGAGTCTTCACTTCAAAAACAAGGTAAGCAAACGAGTGAAACAGTCTAAAAGAATATCGATTGCTAACGAATTTTGAGTAACTTTGACAAAATTAAAAAAGGCCAGTTTTACTTCAAAAACGTGCTTTCAAACTGGATATTATTTTATTTGATTTAATTTCATTAATTTTCGGTTTGTTTTTACCGAAAAAAACAAAATGGTTGATGAAATTGTTTTAACAAATATTCTCTAAATGAGTAATTAAGTTTATGTTGTAACAAAAGAGAAAGCAATTTATTTTATTTCTAAATAATCTCTAGTTATTACAATTTTTACCCAAAAGTTTCCATCAAAATGATCAGATCTGCTTAGATCTGTACTAGAACATCGCTAAAAATATTTGGCTTAATCGTTAATAATTTTTTGTACATGTTTTACAAAATCACTTCATTCCACCAAAATTTACTCACTCATCAGACAACTGCGAATCATCAGCCCACGCTTTCCTCGGTTCTTTGGCCCCCAAAGAAGTGACTTTATTGTCGTAGGGCCTCGGGGGGCGACCTGGGGCTAGTAGCCCTTTGCCCTTTTCTTCAACTGGTGGCACTGGACGAACCTAATTTACGAATTAATTTTTTCGGTTTTTTTTGCTGAAAATTTTACCAATTGTTTACTCGGCGACCGAACAAATTTCCGTTCGAGTTTTCCTCTTCGTTTTACATCAGCAACAGTCTGAAATTCAGTACGACCAGAATATGTAAATTTCGAGCCCAACGAAAAGGGGAATTTTCGTTTAACTTTTGGTGAATCCAATCGAAAGAAAGTGTGATGTTCGACGCATGCTTTCCAGAGTGTTTTCGACGAACGATACGATTCCATATTGAATCCGAGCAAAGTGTCATAATCTTCAGACTACGAACAGATACCATGAATTAATAAATAAAAAATTGACAGCTGCTGAAAGCTCACCAGCTCGCGGATCAACTGGATGAAAAACTGTTTACGTTTGAATGAAATTTTCATTATTTTAGACCAGGAAAATGTGTTGATTTTTATGTTGTTTTGAAAGACGACCAGACCCATATGGGTCACACCTAACTGAATTTCCCGGTTGGTGTTGTCTCGAGTTTTGTGGAGCTCTACACCGTACATTTCGATGCGTTTTGCGTGATCCAGAAAATTGAATTCGGCCTGAGCTGGAGATTGTCCTCTGCAAAAATTACTCAAATACTTACACTAGTTTACATATTTTTTTTTTCTTTTACCAAGAGAAAATTAATACTGACTTTGTTTTTTGTATACTCACTGATCACTAAAATACATGTCACATTTGTCTATCACGTCTAATATCTTAGGCGATTACTACTAGTCTACATTAAGATAAACCAACCCTGATAGTACATAAAAAGAAGCAGTCTATCACATTTTTGATGTTGCAAAAATTGTCAAATGTTGATATTTTTTATAATGAATATTTAAAAAAACTTGTCCAAATTTTTTTTCGACTTCAGTGTCATACTTAGGGTTAATTATTCTACCAATACACATTGGTTACATCTATTGGTAAAAAACGTTGTAAACTAGTGTTACTCAGTTCTGTGAATAAAAACAGGAATAATGCAACCGGCCACCGAAATTTTCAAAATAATTTTAGTAACGTAAAGTTTCTTCAAAATACGGGATTCGGTTTATATTTAATGTATTTTGCGACAAAAATATTGTTTGTTGTGAATTTAAAATGGGAGAGGATAATCAGTTAAATTAGTAGAATTTATAACGACTGTTTAACAATAAAATGTGAAGTCTTTTTTGTGTCCCATCCGTCATCAATTTGTAACTTTTTTCCTGCTCGTAGGTATTACAAATTTTACAAATGTGGCTCTAATTATAGGTTGCAAACAGTTTGACTAAATAGAAAAAAAAATCACTTCTACTGATACTGTTCATAAAAAATGAGAATCTAAAAATTGACTGAATTACTCAGCTCAGTAAATGAAGACATTGTTTTGCATTATCTCTCACAACTTTCAAGAAGTCATAAAACGACCGGAAATGTGCTCATAAATTAATAAAGATTCATTATTTTGTAATATTCTTCGAGCAAGATAGTTTTAGTTCAAGGTTGTAGTAATTTGCCGTTTTTAATATTTGATATTTTTGATACGATAAATAAACAACTTGATAAGGAACCACTCAATTTTTTTGAACCTACTTGTGTAATTTATGCAATTCTGCAATTTTCTTCTCCACATCTTCGCATTGTCCTGGTATGAGTTGTATGCTGGATAAATAATTGGGCCCATGTTCCTCGGGTTGATAATCCCCTAACTCGGCTAAAGAACTAAGTCAAATAACAATCACAAAAAAAGTTTAATCACCTTGAACTGTATAACTAGCTAAAAGAATGGCAGTACTGGGAGCTAAAACAAGCCTCCCTTCTAGGATATCTCGACGGATTTGTAGACAAAACTGGTATCGTGTATACTCCTCTTGCAGCTTACTTGGATCAGACACATAAAACTTAACTCTAAAATACAAAGGGTATTGGCAGTTGTTCAGCTGCTTTTTGATGGGCTTGGACGGATCTAACCAACGCTGAAACCTGGCATTAGTCAGTGAATTAATAGGCGTGTTGTGTACCATCAGTTCCGGTTTATTAACATTGGGTGCACTCCCATTTTCCGAGTACTGGAGCCCGAAGTAGTCCTTCTCAACGAGCTCCAGGTGCTGGTACACTTGGTCCATGATAACGCTGCCTTTGCACCGTTTGCCCACATGGAACTCATGCTCAGTGTCGTCGAGAAAACGCACCGTGATGTTAAAGCCCTTCAGTTTGTTCCTTTCGCGTGCTGCTGCCAGTTCTAAGGCTTGGACATTGTAAGTACCACTCGAGCCACTAAACGTCCGTTTTGACACGCTCTCGACTATGTCCATGGCTTGGAACTGCGCTTTGGGGCATTACGGACCCAGCACAAACATAGAACTAGACCACTGATAAGTGATAACGACCAAATTAAGGAAAATAAGACAGTGAAGCGCTTTTGTAGGTTTGACACTCAAGTCATATCTTCGTGGTTAGCTGCGATTTCGGTGAGCTGACAGGAGTTCACGCAATTTCAAAGGGTTTGGCACGAATTCGATGCATCACATTCACAGTTAGTGTTATCACAACGTGGTTTTATCACAATTTTAGTATTTCATTCATTATTTGATTATTGATACGTCAATGGCTGGTTTTTGCCCAGATTGGGGAGCCGGGGACCGAAAGCTTGCGCGTTCTACTGTTCCCACACCGAAAGTTTATTATACCGAAAGTTTTGGCGGTATTCAAAGTGATGAAAAGGTATTCAATAAAACCAAAGATCTAACCAGAGTAAATTTATTTCTTTAATAAGGAGAGTAACAAACTTGATAATACATTGTTAGGTAGTTAAGTTAGGTAACAGTATCACAAAATCAGTCTATTTCTTTACATCAATGACTTAGAAAAATTTAAAAAAATTCGAGGCAATTACTTCTCCTCTTGTTTTTGTTGAACCGCTGGCGTGGGCTGTCCCGTCTGCACCACCGGAATGCTCTTCTCCTGCTCCTTCCCATCGCCAGTAACCTTGGGGGCCGTGATGGTCAAAACCCCATCAGAAGACAGCTTCGACTCGACCCGATTCGCGTCATGTCCTTTGGGCAAGACATATTTCCGGACGAAATGTCTGGAAATATAGCCATGCTCGTCCCTTTTCTCCTCGTGTTTTCCCTCGACGGTGACGGTGTCATCCGACACCTTCACCGTGATCTCTTCGGGTCGGAACTGCTGCACGTCGATATTGGCCTGGAATTTGTCCTTGTCGAAGTTGACACTAGACCCATGATTCTGTGGAAGTCGCGGGAAGAGGTCCTCCGGGTCGAACCACCGCTCCAGGAAACGATGAGTTGGTCGGTAGAAGTCGAAGGGGTCGGTGTACAACCACAATGCCATTTTTTTGAGTGTTTTGAGTCGCTTGTTTAGTCGCTTTGTTCGCTTTTACTTGCACTTTCGATTCAGTTCTGGCGAGGATGCGATGAGGCGGGTATTTATATAGGTGGACGTGGAAAGTTCCGGACTTGGAGTGTTTCTAGACTTGTTGAGCGCTCGATTGATATTGTCTCTCACATAAACTTGCATTTTTTTGGATTTTTTGTGTCAATTGAATTCGCCTTTAATTCTGATTGTGTCTGGCTGGCGATATTGCAATTCTGTGCTCTTTTTTGTCCCGAAAAAATACTATTTAAATAATTATGCAATCTTACAACCAGTAAACCTGATTATTTTTTTAATTATATGAGTAGTCGTATGTAAATTATTCACTTGGCTTATTGAAAAATGCTATTTTTGTATGCCAGTAAATTATGTAGAAATGGATTTTAATTTTTACCTCTAATAAAAAACATTTTAAAATTAACCTTTTATTTACAAAAAAGAATGTGGCAATTTTTAATTAGCAAACAGTATTTTCTTATGATAATGAGCAAATAATCAATAAATTGGACTCAAACTTTTTTCGAGAAATATTCACAAATATTCACAAATATAATTGTCACATCGTATTATAAAATTATAGTAAAAATCATACTGGATAGTAGTTGGTAATACCACAGTAGTACATTTCTTAACATTTTGAATGTTTACAGATTTAAAAAATTACAAATTTAAATGAAAACAAACAAATCTTCGAGAAGAATCGGCGACATTCGATTCTCGAAAGTCGTAGAAGATTTGCGTTCATAGGATGTGTTCACCCGTAATTTTTTATGGAATTGGTTATTGATCCTGTTTTTGTGGTTTAAGAATTAAATGAAAAGTGTTACTGACCTATTATTACATTGATCAACATATTACAATCTGTGATATTACAAAAATACCACTTTCTAAAAAATATTTAATTCTTTTTAAAGCAAAAGAATCAAGAGAAATGAAATAAAATAAATAATTGGTTAATATTAACGCCTTTAACATTTTTTAAGAATCACTGGATACTACTTAAATGGCTGAAATTGTCGGTTAATTTTTTATTTCATATTTTCAGATTTAATCAATTAATTGCAATCAAACGTCAGATTAACTGATCACGTGATTAAATTAAACCAATCAGCTCTGTGTTACTGACCTATTATTACATTGATCAACACATTACAGTCTGTGATATTACAAAAATACCCCTTTCTAAAAAATATTTAATTCTTTTTAAAGCAAAAAAATCAAAAGAAATAAAATAAAATAAATAATTGGTTAATATTAACACCTTTAACATTTTTTAAGAATCACTGGATACTACTTATTAGCTGTTTCAAAACTATAAAAACGCCAACGTCGCATTTTACCGAATTATTTTCTTAAATAAGATTTATAAAATTGTAAAATAGTTATTAATGATCAGACCTGCCATTGAAAGTATAAATTACGATAGCTATTATTTTTTTGAAGTGCATGAATAATTTATAACAGCTAATTTTAAGAGAAAATGCGACGTTGGCGTTTTTATAGTTCTGAAACAGCTAATAAATGGGTGAAAATTTGCTGTTAATTTTTTATTTCATAATTTTAGATTTAATCTAAATCAATTACTTGCAATCAAACGTCAGATTAACTGATCACGTGATTAAATTAAACCATCATCAGGTAATCACAAACTAACTTTTAACAGCAAATTAAAACCAATTAATCAAAATTAAAGTTATTTGAGTTATGTATATGTTTTGCATTGTCAAATGACCAATTAATTGGTAGATAATTAAATTAACTGAATAAATTTTCAGAAAGGTTTCAGTATTACTTTTTGAAAAAATAGACTTAGGCCGCTTTACAGAACGCCTAATCGTAATAAATAATTCGTCAATAACTTAGCATTTAATTTTGTCAATGAAAAATAAATGGAATCTTAATGCGAATTAGTTTAATCCTTTATTAAATTTTAATTCGCTTATTTTTGTAAACCGACTCGAAACTTAGTAATTACAAAAACTGGAATATTCCTGGGACTACGATAACAAATTAGGCACAAATACCAAACTATTGTTACTCTTTTTACTAATAAAAATCGTATAATTATTTTTATAATCAATATTTTGTATGAAGTACAAAAATACGTGCGCCATGGTTGTATTTTTGCATTATTGCACTTGTATCATAAAAGCATGTATTTATCGCAACAATTTATCTGAAAAACTTGCACAAAACCGGCCGAAAATAGCAAAAAACAGCAATTATTCCAAGCGTTTCGAGAAAAATCCAGTACAAACACCCTCTGAACGCACCCGAAGTCGAGAACATTCCTGATCGTTACCCACCCGAACGTTCTCGAACGCCCTCTCCTATAAATACCGTCAGCAGCGCGCCAACAGCAATCAGTTTGAATCTGAGTTTCTTAGTGAAAACGTGAAAACAAGTGCGACTAAAAAAACACCAAGATGTCTCTACTGCTCTTCAGCGACCCTTTCGAGTACTCTCGCCCGTCGAGAATCCTCGACCAACATTTCGGCTTGGGCCTCGCCCCCGAAGACCTCCTCTCGCCACTCATCCCCCGGGAGATGCGCCACTTGATGCGATGTCCTGCTGGTTATTTGCGCCCCTGGAGGAGTGCAGCCTCGCAACGTGACACCGGCTCAACGGTCACCTTCGACAAAGACAAGTTCCAGGCCAATTTGGACGTGCAGCAGTTCAAGCCGGAGGAAATCAGCGTTAAGGTGAACGATAACACCATCACCATCGAGGGCAAGCACGAGGAGAAGGAGGACGAGCATGGGTTTATCTCCAGGCACTTTGTGCGCAGATACGTCCTGCCCAAAGACTGTGACGTGAGCAAAGTCGAGTCCAGGTTGTCCACGGACGGGGTTTTGAGCATCACAGCCCCCAAGCTCTGCGCCTCGAAGGAGACCGAGAGGAGCATTCCGGTGGTGCAGACGGGACAGCCCTCCAAAGCGGTCGAGAACAAGGAGGAGAAGAAGAAGGAGAAATAAATTAGACTGTTTAATTATTCCTTGCACTCTATGGTATTAGTTTTCGCAGACTGAATATGTAATAATTTAATTGTTTTTGTATTACCACTTAAGTTTTTTGAATAAAACCACTTCATTCCTTTAACTGAGTTTAAAAAACAACCAACTTTATTAAAAATCACAGCTTCTCTGACAAATAACCTTGGTAACGGTCAGGTCAGGTCACTTGACTGGCCTTTATATTAAACAAGCTGTGTTAAAACACGATACAACCTAATTTTACAGTAAAAGTGCAAAAACAATAAGTTATGTAGTCCCTGAGTTCGTTAAAAACGCTAAGTCAAGTCTTAATTTTCTGCTGGCATTTCAGCACCAAAGGCACATCATCGAACTTCCACTTGCTCAAATAAATATACTTCATTGTGTCCCCCTCGTCCACCTCTTCCGAGTTACAAAAAACATCAACATTGTGCAAGTCCTCAATTTTAAATATTTTCCGAGTGATGAATTTTTTTAAATATAAGACAGTCGTTCTTGTAGGAACGCGCACGAAAACTTGTTTGATTTGTACTGGATTGTTGAATGCGCATTCTAGACACAGATTGATCAATTCCTCTTGGGCCCCATCGTCCGGTTCCGGTGATTTCTCTTTGGTTTCCTCCCCAATGAGCATTTCTTTGGGGCATGGCAGCCCCCGTTGTCTGTAAAATTGCTGTTCTCGCGCGATTTCACTTTCCTGAAGTCCTGGGACTAGTTTATAGACAATGTCTTGCATTGTTCGGTCGAAATTAATGTACTGTCGGGGGTACGAATGGTGGATTACCATATCACAAGTGGGACAGTTCGTGTGGGCTTCCAAATGTTTAATAAGGCAACTTTTGCAAAATGTGTGAAGGCATTCCGTTATGGCAGTGGCGTCGATTAAGTAGCCTTTACAGATATTGCACGTTATGTAAGGGTTTAGAGATTTTAGCTTAATTTTACGATCCATTTTATGACATAACCTACAAATACCCAACTGGCAATTAATTCAAAAGACTCGTTTTTGTAATTACTTACACAATTGTCACGTTAAGTATTTACAAAATAACAATCGTTGTTGTAGAGAAGTTATAAGAAAAAATTATAAATAAATCACAGATTGGTAGTGTTTAATTTTTGTACTCGTGAAGAGATTTTTTGGTTTATTTAACACAAATCACATTTATTTTTGGTTGCGTGCGTCTACTAGAGATCAAGAAGAGTTTATTTTTGTTAAACCCCCATAAACCAAACTTGTGGCATTTGTACCTACATAACCTATATAAATCTAGGTCAATCATTTGGGACCCCCTAACAACTTTCTTAATTTAACAATGATAAGAATATGTTGTTCAACACTTGTAAATCGCATTTTGAAGCCTTTTGTAGCATTAATTTGGGTAAAATTGCGATGTGTTTATCTTAAAATTTGAAAAACTCGGTCGGTATATGGTCGGTATGGTAGAGCCCTACTTATTTCCTAATCATTCAAAAACAATAAAAAAATAATTTACAAAACCCGACACATTAACAAGGCGTTATTGCCGTTATTATCCACTTTTGGCCGATTATCTTGCAAAAAAACCTGGACAAATAGGCGAAAATGCGTTTTGAACAGTGCCGGTAAAGCAGCGTGTGTCCTTAACGTCAATTTTGATTAGTAATGTTTTTATTAATAACTGGTTCAAAGTTTAACTTTTCGTGATTTTTTTCATTAAATTCGTTCGTCTACGTGGTAATAATGGCCACCCTGACCCGCCAGTTGGCCAATTCAATCAAAGTGCAACTTAACCTCAACTTCTTCCGGTACAACAGCACTGCTACAAAGCTAGTTTACACCGAACATGGGGACCCCATTAAAGTGGTCCACAAAGCAAGCGAACCTATTCCTGAGCCCAAAGACGACCAAGTCGTCATTAAAATGCTGGCAGCCCCCGTGAACCCGGCTGATATAAACACAATCCAGGGGAAGTACCCCTCACGGCCCCCTTTACCGGCAGTTCCCGGGAACGAAGGTGTGGGGGAAGTCGTCTGTGTGGGGCAAGGTGTGAGCGATCTCAAGGAGGGCGACCGCGTGGTGCCCCTTGTCAACGCTTTGGGGACCTGGAGGACACACACCGTTGTCTCGAAAAACAACGTTTTGAAAGTCCCTAAAAAGTTGGGGCTTGTGGAGGCTGCGACCCTCACAGTGAACCCCTGCACCGCTTTTCGAATGTTGCGCGATTTCGTCGATTTGAAGCCCGGAGACACCGTTATCCAAAATGGGGCCAATTCTGCCTGTGGGCAAAACGTGATTCAAATTTGCCGCGCGTGGGGCCTCAGGAGCGTGAATATAGTGCGAGACAGGGCCGGCATTGACGAATTGCGCTGTTTCCTCCAAAACCTGGGGGCTAACCATGTCCTCACTGAAGAAGAGTTGAGGAAAACTGAGATTTTTAAAAGCGGAAAGCTTGAAAAACCGAAATTGGCGCTGAATTGTGTCGGGGGGCAGAACGCCCTGGAGGTCATGCGGCATTTGGAGAAAGGGGGCACCATGGTGACGTATGGAGGGATGTCGAGGGAGCCTGTGACAGTCCCCACGTCTGCGCTAATTTTCAAGGATTTGAGAATAAGGGGGTTTTGGATGACCGATTGGACGAAACAAAATGCCGAAAGTGTTGACCGATTTGAAATGTTTGAGGAGTTGATTTCGATGATGACGACCAATGAACTGCAAGGACCCGCTTTTAAAATGGTCAGTTTCAAGCAGTACAAGGAGGCCTTGATGAACACCATGACCATCAAGGGGATGATCGGCAAAAAATATATCTTAGAGTTTAAATAAATTGTTCGTGTTTGTTGTTGTTAGATTAATAAGGATTTCAAAGAACCAAATAAAGAAATGTTTATCAGTTTCAATTAGTTTTTTTTCCACAGAAAATTCCCCGAATTTAATAAACAAAAGATCAAAAGTGACAATCCTGAGTTTTTTTGTTTTGATACTGACTTGGATTAGATTAGCCAACTTTCGCGAAGAAAACTGGCATTGAAGCAAATGCAAAGATAATTTTGTTAATTATTAGATTAATAAATAATTAATACAAATAGAAAACACTTATTTCTGAAAATTTGACTGCTATTAGCTGTTACAAATCTATGTAAACGCCAACGTTGCGTTTTACCAAATTATTTTTTTAAATAAAGGTGATAAAAATGTAAAATAGTTATTAATGATTGATTAGATATCTCATTGAAACTATAAATTACATTACCTATTAATTTTTTGAAGTCTATAAATAAATTGTAACAACTAATTTTGAGAGAAAATGCGTCGTTGGCGTTTACATAATAATATTGTTTTGAAACAGGTAAAATATTCATTTTTAGACAACCACAACTACAGCGCTGTAATTCTTTAACTTGAGTGTAACAAAAAACTAAAAATTTTCATAGAAAACTGCAAAATTCCAGATAGTTTGAAAGGCATCAATAGAGAGCGGATCTTAGGAAACTTCCCTAACCCACAATTTTTAAGGGTTTTTCTTGAAACTCGGAATAAAGTTGTTCCATTAAAAATGTAAATACCTATTTGACACCCTTTTTATTTTTCCTAAATTCCAAAATAGACCTGTTTTTTCAATTTAATGTTTTTTTAGTTTTAAATTGTTTTTTGGGCTTTCAGTCTTTCAATCTCACAGTTTTTAAGTTTCTCAATATTTGAGCTCAATTATCCTATATTTTATATTAATTTTTTATTTTTTCGTGGTTCACTTTCATAATTTCAGTTTTCCAATTTCTTACTGTTGTAGGTATATTAAATTATTTTTTAAGGTTGAACTGTCTTTTAATTCTACAAAATCACGAGCCCTTGCACAGCATTATTTTAGTCAAGCCACTTTGAAAAATGACTTACTTTCTCCTCTGCAATTTTAGTTAATTGCATAACAAAATTAGCGGGCCTGTCACTTGTTGAAGCTATTGAACTGTGAATAAAGTGTAAATTTTTGTAAAAAGTACTCCAAAAGTTGTGGAAAAATTAGTTAGTGACAAACATGTTAGTGACAAACTACACAAAAAAATCTGGATATAAAAATCTACTAAAAATATATTATATTATTTTATTATTAGGTATTATTTTTTTTCATTTTTTCAATATTATTCAGAACATTATTTCAGTATTATTTGAAAAATTATATTGTTATTAAGTATTATTTTTTGTATTAATACTATATTATGTTTTTATTTTTGCATGTATTTCTAGTTTTGGTTTTATGTTTATATTTGAAAAATTTATGTTTTTGTTTTGTATTGTGGGAGGTTAGCTAGACTTCGCCTCCTCACATTTTTTCTTCAATAAAGGCTTTTTATTATTATTATTATTATTATTATTATTAAAATAAACATATTAATTGAATGAAAAAATATTAGTAATGGTAATTACTTTAGTAATGGTAATGGTAATTAGTAATGGTAATGGTACTAGTATGAATTTCCAAACAGTGAATTCATTTCCTAGGTATCTCAACCTTGAAAATGAACTGAAAAATTTTTACAGAAAAAATTACAGAATTAACTTCTTTGTAGATTTTTCTTTGTGGCAGTACAGAAGTTTTTTACAAAACGTATTTTGTTTTGTTTTTGTAATAAAATTTTTTGCATAAAAAATAATGTCATTTTTCGTGCAGTAGGAATTAATAAAAATGTATCCTAAATTACCAGATTTTAATACCTAATGTCTGTTTTTTACAACTTTTTTTGACACCTAAATAAAGTTTTTAAAAAATTCGGTCTTTATCCAATCCAATCCAATGACAAACACCTTGCATTTTTTTGTGCAGTACATAAACAAGACGGCGGTAATTTTTATTGGTCAAATAATTCCGCGAATAAATGAGACGCTAAACCGGCTTTAGGGCTCGCCCTCTCACAAAACTAGAATTCCACTTCGACATTAACAAAATAATCAAATATCAGTTTTTGTCGCCTTTTTGAACGCCTTGTAATTGGTCCGTTTTGTTGTTGGGAGTGCATTAGCCCGTCAATATCCAATGACAAACACCTTGCAATTTTTTGTGCAGTAGATAAACAAGACGGAGGTAATTTTTATTGGTCAAATTATTCGACAAATAAATGAGACGCTAAACCGGCTTTAGGGCTCGCCCCTCCACAAAACTAGATTTCCTCTTCGATGCGAATAAATGGCGAATATTATTTCCAATTTTTTTAATGAAGTGTTTATGTTAAAAGAAAGGCGTAAGCAAAAAATACATGATAAAAAAATTTCGACTCTGTCACATTTTTAAGTAAATAATTACATTGATTTCTTATTATTTATTTATTTAAAGACAACCACGTTTGTGATTATTTGTGCGTGAATATATTTATTAAAAATTAATTAATTCTGTTACTTTCGAAACTTTATTCCGAAATTCGAACTTTATAATCCTTTAAAAAGCGAGATAAATTATTGAAAATTCAGTTGAAACCGAGGTTGAAATCAACAGATAAGTATTATCCCTTTGAAAAACGACAAATATTCATTCAGCAGTCAAAAAATCAATTTCTTTAGTTAATCTTTGGGTAATTGGTGGAATTTCTGTTGCCCCAATTATAGTGAAATAAAAAACAGTTTATTTCCGTTTTCGTAATAATGTATTTCAATAAATTACAAAATAATTTGGTTATAAAATTACACAGGAAATAAAATCAAATTATGACAGATAAAACTTAACTATAACTGATCGTCGAAGTCTTAAACTTGTTAAAATAAACAAAGCGGTATAAAATCATCTCTCCTATTTACATTTGTTATTTACAGCTCTGTTAATAAACCGCGTAAAGTATCAGTTATTTACACAATATCGTACATAATAATTATCACAGACTTGCTAGAAACTGGCCCACCCTAACAACGCAATTTGGCACTTGTGTAAGTCTTTGCATAATTTTCCCAAGTTCCTTTGTAACGCTCCAAAAATAGAACCGTAATTGTCAAAGCGCCGAAAATAGAGCGATGGCACAACCGCAGTCGTTTATTCTTTGGTATATAATATTTGGCCTCTTTTCCGCGAGATCAAAGTTTTTGGTCTAAATAGCTCAAAACAATCTCAGTAACAAAACCACAAAAACCATCGTTGCCCCCAAACTCGACGCTGCATTGACATGGATAACGTTAGCCAAAGTGAGCGAACTCAACGTAACTTCGCTCACAATCCTCGGACTTTGCATATTAACCAAACTTGCGATTTTTTCCGCCTCTTGCACACAAGCCTCAAGCTGTAACCTGGACGGATATTTCTCTGTCGTTTGTACCGTAACAAAAATATCCATTTCAACAGTCAAATACCCTCGAAGTACACACTGAGCGACTTGAATTTGCCGATCCAAAGCCTTGAGCATCGCTTTCAAAGTTAGGGAATCAGTGTTTGTGTCCAGGGCATACAAAGCTCGGTTTATTTGCTGGCGGGAGTAGAGCAAGTTGAGGGTACCGCCACAAATGGGGCAGCAAGCCCCAGGTGGGGTCACCCCGAGGCAGTTGGGGTCGGGCAAAGGCTGGCATTTCACGTCGGGACATCGCTTGGTTTTGGTGGTTCCAATTAAACCGACTCTTCTGCAACGGCCAAGGTAATCAACGGAGACCATGTCAGCCCATGCTGCACATTCGGAGATGTAAGTGCGACCATTGAAGCCACAAACGACTCCTTCGTGCCGGCAGTTGCGCAAACAGGGGCCATGGTAGGCCAGTTTGGCGTTGTGGTGCGCCAAAAGACAGGAGTTTTCGAATTCGGTGTTGTTGGTACTGCAAACCGGGGATTTGGGCAGGTTGTGGCAGTTGGTGGTACCGTTAACTGGAAAAAAATTGGTATCACAATCTGTTTAACGTATTGCGGTATTATCAAAGTAGTGTGTACATAAGAGTTGCTGTAAAATAGTATTATCTACAGCCAAATGTTCCTACAGATCACAATTTTTTAATAGGCCTCTTATAGCACGCTTCAAGGGGCCAGTCCCAAGATTCGGAGGGCAAAAGCAATGTAAAAGTTTATAAGAGATAACTCACAATCGCTTCAAAATTTTGGAATGGAGTTTTCACGACATGAAAGCATCTACGTTTCTAAAGTGGCCTATTGTCGCATAAATCACAAAAATTCATTTATTAATAAAGTTTTTTAATTTTTTTGTTTAAAAAAATATTTTTTTAACTTTTTAAGATTATAGATTACAACAGTTTGTTTTCGGAAATCCATAAAAAATATTAATTTAATTTTTGTCAAATAGTTTAAAAGTTATCTTTAATAAAGTTTTGACATTTTAACGCGTGCTGTGTATTACTTGTCCTTTACACTAGCTTCATTAGTACAGTAGCGGCCTGCACCTTTGGGAAAATATGCAAATTTTTGGTAATAAGTAATAACGTGAACCAAGTGTCAGCAAGATTCTAGTAAAAGCTTTTATTTAAAAGATGCACTAAAAAATAAAAAATCATGTATTTCAATCACAGGAGAATATTTTTTCTTACAGGTTAAAATTCTAAAATTTATAAAAGCTTTGGGAGTTATAAAACTACGGCATTACAGAATTACTTTGTTCAGTTGACAACTCCCAAAGCTTTTATAAATTTTAGAATTTTAACCTGTAAGAAAAAATATTCTCCTGTGATTGAAATACATTATTTTTTACTTTTTAGTGCATCTTTTAAATAAAAGCTTTTTTTAAAAAACATTTTTTTATATATTTTTATTTTTTGCTTTTTAGTCTTTATTTATTGCATAGATTTATTGTTATTACACTGTGCATCTACCATGACGTCCAAATGACCAACATACCGTCTATGTCGATATAAGTTACGGTATGTACAAATCGAGAACCCCTTTGGAAACATAACCTAAAATTTAAAACCCCATTTAACACCTTTACGGGGTAATTAACTATATAGAATTGCATTGTCACGCAGGTTACGTAGGCATGTTAAATTTCATTTCATTGCGACTACAGGAACCCTCTCAAATTTAAAAACCGAAAACCCCTTTGTAAACATAACCTAAAACTTCAAAACCCCATTTAACCCCTTTATGAGGTATTTAACTACATAGGATTGCATTGACAAGCAGGTTAAGTAAGTATGCAAAATTTCAATTCAGTGGGACAACGGAAACCCCTTCAAATTTGGCTCCGAAAAAATAACCGACAGACAGACAACGTTGTGAGTTAAATAAAAGCTTTTAATAAATGTCTATTGGAATAAAAGTAACGTTTGCTGCAATGCTCCTAAATATAGTTGCGGTTAATCACAATTAAAATGTTCGGATGTTCGGAAGGCTTTTCTTCATAATTTTCAATGGCTGAAAGTTTTTAGGAAAGTTGACACTTTACGCATTTATTTAATAAAATTATAATAATTACAACTGGTCATAATTTTATCAATTACAATTATTATAATTAGCATTTTTTAAATAATTTATTACAATTACAGTTACTTCTCCGATACAATAATTTTGCAATTACAAATTCCTTATTATTTTTATGAAGGTAATTAACGTAAAGGACGAGTTTTCAAAAAATTGATTGAGGTCGACTAATTTTTACCTGACAGAGTAATTCTGAAATTTCTTGAGTTTACGATTAGGTGCAGACATAAAGACAAAAGTCTAATCATTATACTGGTAGAGATGCGACAAATAATACCTAAAGCCGTAAATTTAAATTCTCTGTTGGCTAAGTTTATTGGTGAAAAAAAAAATTCTTCTCAACGGTTTCTCAACGGAGAGGTTACCTACCAACTAAATACTATGTATGTTTTCTCGCTGCACTGTCTTTTAATTACAAATGAAATAATTTAAATTTAGAACAAGTTTGCAAAACAAAATTGGTAATGGTGGATTTAGAGTAGTACATGAAAAAATTGTTAAAAAAAGTACGCAGTCGTGGTATTTATTATAAAAGTAGTTATGTATAAAAAATAAGATTTTCCTTATTATTAGAATTTTTATACATATTTTTACGAGTATAAGAATTAAAAAGACGAAGTGATTTACTCACATATCGTTAAATGTTGAAAAAAATTAAGAAGCATTTATTTGTCATTACAAAAAGCCGTTGGCTAAACGATTCCTGGCAGTACCTACTCTTAGTATTCTCCCCACGTGTAAAAAAACCATTGAAAATCAGAATTAAATCGCTATATGTTTTGAGATCTCAACTTATTTTTTTTTCTTTTTGCTGTTAGAAAAAAGTACAGTTACTTTTACAATTATTAAAACTATATAAATGGTTTTAATTAAAAAAAAATGGGACATTATAGTTACTTCTCAATTTCAATGACTTTGCAATTACAAATTCTTTATTGGAGAGGTTTATAAAATAATAATATGTTTTGCTGCTTCACAGTCTTTTAATTGCAAAGGAAATTATTTATAACAAGTTTAACATAAAAAAAATGGTACTAAGTAATGGTGAAATTGGAGTCTTATACAAAAAATTTAAAAAAATGTGTACCCAGACAAAAAAACAAATTGGAGTAAGTAGTTCTAGCGACAAGAGCGTAATTCATATAGCATTTCTTGTAAATTCTTCAATTCTAAGTTCGACGGGATCATCGAAAATAAAATTCAAAAACAATTGCACAACTTTAATCGCAGAAGACTTACCTGTTTTAACATTTTTTTTGTAAGTTTTTCCGTTTTTTTCGTCTTATCAAGAAATATTAAAACCATCAATTCTTAAGACAGTTTTAACAAAAGTTTTATAATAGGTACTCTTATATACAAAATCCCACTTTATTTAAAAATTTAAAAATGTTGTACTTACTGCACTCGTACTGCTTGCAGTCGCGATGCTCGCGCGAGAAAAGGCAAATCTGGGGCCTTGGGACGCATTTGTGGCCGATTGGACAGGTATGGGATCGGCATGGGTCCTCACATGGGGCTGGTTCGATTTCGGAGTCGGTCAAACCGGCGCACCTTCAATGTTTTAGTCACAAAAAGAGAACAAAAATGGTACGATATATTACTTGGCTAAACAGGCCGATGGGTAATTGTTACCATCCTTTCCACACACTGGTACATAATGTGGGACACAATTACACGGCAGTGTGGTGTAAGCGGTGTTTTCGCCCGTCAGGGCACTACTTTCACATTGCTTTTTGCTACAAATATCCTCACTCGCAAAACAACTACAAGTCTTGCAGTCGATATTAAACGAAGTACCATGCATGGCGGTACCCATGAGACATGGTTTGAGTTTGACGCAGAGGAGAGGTTGGCATTCTTCGATTTTCCCCGCGTTGCATTTACAAATCTTCAAGCAACTTTGTTGTTTGTTGTTATTGTCATTGGGGATCCAGACGTAGGTACCGTGTGGTACTTTGTACTCGCTGACTTCGCCCAGTTTGCACCCAGGGACACACTTGTATGGGAGACAGTTGGTCCCATGGATGCACTTTCGGTTTAAAAGGCACACTTCGTTAGGTTCACAAGGATTGCCTTTACAGGGCGAAAAAACCTGATCGCTGATTCTCTGCACACTTGTCTCACTTGGATAGAGGAAGTTTTGAAGCCGGATGCAGGAAACGTTCGGATCTTCGGGTGATAAACTGGCACAGATCGTTTCAGCCGAATGTTCAGGTGATATTCTAGTCCAGTCAACACATTTCGAGAGAATATCCAGGCAAACGTCGCGACAAATCTGATTGGCATGACTGTGCCTTGAGCAGGGTTTAATCTGGAGAGTGCACGCCACAGTCTTCCAGACATTTGGCGAGCATTGGGAAATGTTTTTAAGTGGAAGGATAAGTCCAGGGAGAGTCAATTTATTCTGGAACTGCCACACGGAAACATCATTTCGGGCCGCTTCGTCCGCTTGAGTGTTACAAGACCTGAACAGTTCAGTCGGTCGGTTGTTGAAATTTGTGCAAAAACTAAGACCATCGCAGCCAAGCTCGCAAGGTTCGTCAACTGAACGAGAAAAATTATTTGTTTTCCTCCCACAAAAATAAAAATACAAACCTTCATCGATACAATTCCTCAAGTTCTCCTCCAAAACTTGCGTCAAACAGCGATTGTAAAACTCGTCCCAGGACGTTGACCAGAACTTGGTGAATGTCTTAGTGCACAGTTTTTGGCACGAGTGACTTGCAGCCCTTGGACAGCAATGTGACTTTGCTGAGTCCATTCCAACCCTTTCGATTCGTGAAACTTCGACTGCCGTTTCAGCGGTTTCGGTCGACTTGAGGAAACACGACCAGAAGTATTCCTGGGGGAGAGGTGACCCACACCCACCCAGTTGTAACCCATCTATGCTCTCCTGCACCGTGATGTTTTTCATAGAGAGTAGTTTTTTGCAAGTCTCGCGACACTTGCTCTGGTTGGACATGTCGCAACAGTGCTTCTCTGCAAAATTAGAGTAATACTGTTGAAGTTATGTTGTTGTGATATTAGTGTGTGTGAAGTTACAAATTTAGTCTGGGTTATGGTTATGATCTGCATTTATCTAACGAAATTTGTGAAGAAAGTGCAACTGGTATCGGTAAAAATGGCTACATTGTCCACGGAATTCCTGCATCTTTCGAAAAACTTGAAGGAAGTAACAACTACATGGACTGGAAGTATGCAATGGAAATTCATTTAATTAATTATGAACTAATGGATTATGTGGATGCAATGCTGGAAAAAAATGCTTTGGCAGCATTTGTGTCTGGTGTCAAATCACATACAAGCTGTTTTGTCTAAACCCCACATTAGAAGTATTGGGAGTTCTAATAATCATAGTCATCTGAAAATTTGTGTACAACCATAATCTTTTAGATCCTGCTCAATGAAAATATTCTCAAGATAGCAGCACTTCCGGTTATACCGGAAGTCGCTATTTTAAACGGAATGCTATATTTTTTAATGCGTTTTTGAATTACTAGAGTTATTTTAAGGTAGTTTTCATAAGCTGTTCCTATACCTAAATTTGGCCGTTTACGAAATATTTATGGTTTTTAAAATTTTTTTGGATTTGCACTTTCCAGTTCAAAAATCGATAACTCTGCGATTTTTAAAAATTTGGAAATATTTTTGAGCTCATTTGAAAGAGGAAGCCTAGATCTTTCCTTTGGTGTTTTCAAATTTCTAAAAAAGAATAACAAACTCCAAATTTTTAAAATTAAGTTTGCAAAACTTTAAGCACCCATAACTCATTTTTTTCAAATGAAATGACAAAAGTTTTTTTTCACTAGATGGTAGAGAATTTAATTCTGCTTCGATCTGTGTTAACATTCCCTATACTTATGTTTAATAGTTTTCAAGTTACAATACCTTTTTGTTGGAATTGAGAAATTCATTAGCCATAAGCCTTTTCTCATAGGTTGCCATGGAAACGAATGAAAAAAGGCGAGAAATTAAAGTTTTTCAAACCAACACCCAATGAAATTATTTTGTTTTCACAGTCTGATAACACAATTTTGAACAGAGTTTGTCGTTTAAGTTTAATCAGAAACGTTTTTATGGCAAACTATGCAACAATAGCTGTGGTTAGTAAGAAATTTCCTACAATAACAAAAAACCAACATAACTTGAAAATTATCACAGATAGGTATAGGGAATGCTAATACAGATAGATGCACACTGAACAACAGATATAGGCTTTCTCTTTCAATTCTCCAAACATGATTTCGAAATCTCTAAAACTAAGCGAGTTAACAATTTTTTAAAGGACAGGTGCAAATTCAAAAATTTTCAAAAATCCTAAATATCTCGAAAAGTTAAACTTGGGTATAGGGAAAGCTGATAAAAACTCCCTTAAAATAACTCAACTAATCCAAAAACGCAGTGAAAAACATAGCTTTCCATTTAAAATAAGAAAGTTAATAGCGACTTCCGGTATAACCGGAAGTGCTGCCATTTTGAAAATATTTTCATTGAACATAACTCAACGGATTATGCCTGAGTATCTACTCTCAGATAAATATCTTTATTAGAACTTTCAATACTTCTAATGTGGGGTTTAGACGGAACACTCTAAACTGTATATTTGGAAATTAGAAAACTAAATGAAAACTGAAAAAGAAGTTTGAGATAGACTGAAGAAAACATATGAATTCCAAGGTTTCTCAAGAGTTGCAACTTTAATAGAAAAGTTAGTTTTGATTCGCTATTATGACTGTAAAAGAAAGAATGATTATTTAAATCAGAAAATGAAAATTGCCCAACAACTAAAGGCAATTGACAGTGAAATAAAGGATGGTATTCTAGCTGCTCTGATCTTCGTTAGTTTACTAGAACATTTTAAGCCATTAATTATGACATTATAGAACAGCAATACTGAATTAACTAAGATTTAGTCAAAGAGAGATTACTCTAAGTATGAAAATGAAGGAGGCGAATCAGCTTCAGTAATGAAGCGGAATTATCAAAAATTCAATGATTTTAATGTCGAACAAAGCAAGATTTGAAGGAACATGTTCTAATTCCAAGAAGAAAGGTCATTAATTTATTGCTAAATTGCTATTCTGTAAAGAAGAATTTCAAAGAAACAGGATTGATGGTGTATACAACAGTGTCAAATGCTGGTTATTTCTGAATTCTGAGAATAAAAGTGATTTTAAAATTTGGCATCGTAGATTAGCGCATTTAAGCAGTCAAGGTGTGAAGAGGCTGTTAATATGGTTCATGGTATGAAGTTACAAAATATTAAAGAGGAAAGCGATGTTTGTGAAAATTGTTGCAAAGGACAACATAAGAATTTCTTTCAGAAGAAGTCAGATGCACAAGGCCAAAGAAAGGTTAGAACTAATTCATAGTGATTTTTGCGTTCCAATGAAAATAAATTCAATTGGCGAAAAGCCTTATTTTTTAACTTTTACTGACGATCTTACAAGAAAAACATTTGTATATTTTTTAAAGAATAAGTCTGAAGTTTTTGAAAAATTGAAGAATTTCAAGAAAATGGTTGAAATAGATTGCAAAATAAAATGTTTACGCACAGAGAAGGCTAAAGAACATGTAAGTTATTCAATGAAGAAATTTTTGATAAAAGTCGGAATTCGTCATCAAAGAACAATTGAGTACACACCTCAACAGAATGGATTAGCTGAGAGAGTAAATCGGACTTGTTGAAAAGGCAAGAGCAATGCTACATGAGGCAAATTTGACTCAAGATTTTTAGGCAGAAGCTATTAATACAACTTATTACTTGAAAAATAGGAGTCCTACTGTAGCAGTAAATAATATGACTCCAGAAGAAGATTTTTTTGGATGTGAAGCATTCAATCATTTAGCAAAAGAAAAACGAACTAAATGGGATTCAAAATCAAAAAAATTAATCTTTGTTGGATATTGCGAAAATTCAAAGGCCTACAGATTAAAAGATGAAAAAAATAAAACTGTCAAGAAATCAAGAAATTGTCAACATTGAAGAAATTAAATTTAGCTACAAAAGATTTATTGTACGAAGATGAAGAAATTTGTGGCTATTTTCTTGATCGAAATAATCCTCAAGAAAAGTTAAAAGAAGTAATCTCCGAAAAAAAAGTGCCAGAAGATACAAAACAAGAAGATTTTGAAATTCAAAATGTTATGCAAGACAAAAAATCCCCCAGAACGGGAACATCGAAGACCTGTAAGATTTGGGGATTTCATTTTGTGTGCAGTTGATGAAATTGAACCTTTAGTAGATACAAGATCAGTATCTGAAACTGTATCAAAAAATGGCGGTGAACAGTGGAGAGAAGCGAAAGACTTGGGTACAGTTAATTATTGCTTGGGAATGAAAATTTCAAGAAAGAAAGTTTCCACACCTATGGAAGCGGAAAGAAGTTAAAAAATATATAAAAAAATGTATTTCAATCACACGAGAATATTTTTTCCTACAGGTTAAAATTCTAAAATTTATAAAAGCTTTGGGAGTTGTCAACTGAACAAAGTAATCCTGTAATGCCGTAGTTTTATAACTGCCAAAGCTTTTATCAATTTTAGAATTTTAACCTGTAAGAAAAAATATTCTCCTGTGGTTGAAATACAATATCTTTTACTTTTTAGTGCATCTTTTAAATAAAAGCTTTTTAAAAAACATTTTTTTATATATTTTTATTTTTTGCATTTTAGTCTTTATTTATTGCATAGCTTTATAGTTATTACACTGTGCATCTGCCGTGACGTCCAAATGACCAACATACCGTCTATGTCGGTATAAATTACGGTATGTACAAATCGAGAACCCCTTCGTGAACATAACCTAAAATTTTAAAACTCCATTTAACACCTTTAGGGGGTAATTAACTATATAGAATTGCATTGTGACGCAGATTACGTAGGCATGTTAAATTTTATTTCATTGCGACTATAGGAACCCTCTCAAATTTACAAATCGAGAACTCCTTTGTAAACATAACCTAAAACTTCAAAACCCCATTTAACCCCTTTAGGGGGTATTTAACTACATGGGATTGCATTATCACGCAGATTATGTAGGTATGCTAAATTTCACTTCAGTAGGACAACAGGAACCCTTTCAATTTTGGCTCCGAAAAAATAGCAGACAGAAAGATAACATTGTGAGCTAAATAAAAGCTTTTAATAAAGAGATAAAACCGAAGACAAATAGGGCACAAGTTAAAATTAGGAATACAAATTTTAAGAAAGAAGGTTTCAGAGAGATGGAGCTGAAGTTATGTAGTCGTAATATGCAGAATTATAATTTACAACTAATACGAAGTTAAATAATTTGAAGGGATTACTTTTGTGCAAATCCTTTGCCGGCGTCACTTTGATGAAATCCTTGACACACTCCATGACTTTGGGACTGTTGGCTTCGCAAATTTCCTGGACTTTGAGTCTGAGTGGCGGGTTAGGCGTCCACCGACTCCTGAAGATTTCAAGACACACCTGGTGGCAGTCGTCACTTCTTGCATTACTGCAACACTCCTCGCCACTTTTTTGGCGGTCTAAGCAGCGGAAAAACTCTATTTCGTCGCTTTGGCGGCAACCTTGGGCCAGGTCTTGAGTGGAAGTTGCAGTAATGCAAGCTCTTCTACAGCTGTTGCTTTGGGGGATGGGACAGCAGACCCGACCTGACCACGACTCTCCACGCGACATATCTAGAAAAAAAAGTGTTTTGTTGCAATTAAATCCAGTTCTTGGGCCCATTAACCCGAGCTGAGATAAGATGCGAAGCTCATATTTACCCAAGTCCGTTTAATTAATTCTCTGCAAAGGTATAGTACAAGGAATGCCTTGGGTATTTATTGGGTAATTTATTTAGTTACGTGTATAGCTAATTATAAGCGTACACTTGAACATAGTTAATAACTCAATTCCGTTCGTTTAATTAAATGAGGAGAGATAACCTCCGACTTTCTTATCTTGCCGAAGGCTCTTCGACGGGATTATGGCGACATGGAATTCGTGCCGGGACACAATGCCATAAAGTAGCGATCGTGAGCTACCTTTCAAAAATCTTCGATTCAGTTACACAAACAAAACGCAAAATACAGACGTCACTTTGAGCGAGTGTTGAACGCTCATTAATCATCAAGATGGTTCGATGGACGATGCAATGGAACAAAAGGATGTAGTAATTGTGGTCAACGAGGCTGGAGGAGGATAACGACATTATTTCAGTTAATAGACACAACTACTAAGTACTTGTGCCGAGAGCGAATTAAATTTAGTTCGCTTTTTTCTATATTTAATTACAAGAGCTGCAGACAGATAAACGGTTTATTGCACCCTTGTGGCTAAGGGCGTGTGTGAATTTACCATGCACAGTACACAATTTAAAGACAAAAAACATTTTGGCATGTGGTTAATTTTTCTAGTGTTAATTTTGGCGCTAGATTCTGTTTAAAATGACTGATAACATAAACCATCTTTTACAAAATAACTTATAATTGAAAAACATTTTCTGTCAGTGTCGAAATTACATAAAAACATGAGTTTTACCTTTTAGAGTGCATTTTTTACACTCTCAAATGATGTTTGCAGTTTATAGTGTAAAATATAACTGCACAGTGTTCAATAATCTTATCTTAGTTTAAACGAGAGGCATAATATACAGGGTCGCTAAAAAGTATGGATACAGTTAAATATTTTAAAAACTGTTCATCAAAACTTATTGAAATTTGGTCTTAAAAGTATACAGCGTGTTAGGGAATGGATTAGCATAAATTGAAAGGTAGATAGAGAATGGTAAAACGAATCGATTAAGTAAAATTTTTGTAAATCGAAAATGCATAGTTTTCCCAAAAAATCGTTCTGAAATAAAAGTCCCAATTTTTGAGAACCTCTGAACTAGAATGATAAAAATTATCGTAAATTTTAATATTATTGACAAAACAGCAGAGATAAATTAACTTCTTGGTCCACTCCGTAATTCTTCTAATTCAATTTGTTTTGTGATCAAAATTTCTAAAAAAAAAACAAAAAGAAATTTATGCTAGAACTGGGGTTCGAACCTCCCACATAAATGACCATGCTATCGACAATTTTGACTAATTCTCAAAACGTCCATGCGCCACTATGTCCACTTTGTTTAAAGAAATAATTAACCGCTAATAAACTACCATAAACGACACAGTGGCTCTCAACAGGTGGATTAATAAAATTTTTTGAAGAAAGTATGCACTTTTTGGAAAAATGGTATAAGGCTTTTTAACTCGTCTGATCATGAAAAATTCACATACGAAATATTGCTAAGCCATCCCCTAACACCCTGTACAAATTCTATCGTTTTAGATGTTTATCAAATTCCAATCTTCTTTTGTTCTGAGGATGAAGTCTAACTTGTTTTTTTTAAATGGCAAGAAGGGTGAAATTTAATATTATTAAAAAGAGCATTTTTTTCTGAATTCTATGGTGTAACACATGCATACCTTATTTTAATCGAAACTTTAAAAAAATTATAGAACTAATAAAATTTCCAAAAATGTAAAATATTATTAGCCTTGGAAATGTTGACTTTATCTATCGTTAGCTCTTTGCCGCTTGAACTTTGACCAAAAAATAAGTAAAAGTTAATAATAATTGTTAAAATAATATTTCTAGCTGAAAAAGAACACATTTTAATAAAAAAAGCAAAACACGAAATACATGTTTTTTATGCTATAAAAGATGTTGCTCAAAATGATTTCCGTTGACTTCTTGGCTTTCTGTCGCCATAAGCAACCATCATGAGAATTTCTGTACTTTCACTTTCACTTAAATGTATTTTTTTACACTAATTGTTGCACACGAGTTTAATTTTTGGCTAATATACAAGTGACAGATTGCTAACGACAGTATTTTCAAAGCTATCTTAGTTTTACTTTTGCAGAAATCCAGAATAAAATTTTTGAATTTTTTTTTCTTTTAATGAAAATAAAGGTGTGAATAGGTTACATCACTAAATTCAGAAAAAAATGCTTTTTTACAAATTATTAATTTTAACCCTTCGTGTCATTTAAAAAAAATCAAGTTAGCCTTGTATTTTTTTGAAAATACAAGGCTAACTTGATTTTTTTGTTTTGACAAATGCCGGTAGAAAATTAAAAAAAATCTCAGATGATAGAATTTAAACGCATTTAATTGTACCCCAAATTTCAACGTACTCTTTTGAACCGTTCTGAAAATATTTAGCTGCATCCTTTTTAGCGACCCTGTATACAGGCTGTCCCAGAACTCGCGCCCCAGAGAAAACTGACAAGTGCCGACGACAATGTAGATCCCAAAAGTGCAAACGAAGAAAAATTAATGGCTTTCATAACGAAGTTTTGAGAGTTTAAGAACCACCAATCCCAGAAAGGGAACTCTAGGTGTTAATGTGAATAAAATTGTTTGCTAAGCTTTTGCAAATGCATCTAAAATATCATATGGTCGAGGCAGTGTGAATCAACAACACGATATGACCTCCGTCTGATTTAAAAATTTGACAGTCTTTGACATTTTAGTACAAAAACCACAAATTGTAGCGTTTCCCAAGAATTAGAACTTGAATTACGACTGTTATGATGACTTAGAAGGTATAACTATTAGCCCCAAAACAGTTTTGCCTTTTAAAAATGTAGTTACAAGTGACATACGTGACCGCAAAATACACTTTTGAGAAAAATCTCTTAATTTGGAAGAGTGGGAACAGTCTTGCGAGCACCACACCGATCTCCTTTCAATTTGCTACAACTTGACCTGTTTCCCTTGTTCGTGAGATAACTTTATTGAAAATCACTTTGTGATAAGGATGATTCCCTTCAGGAAAGCGTTCCCGTTGGCGCCTCTCTATCACTAGTAGCATTTTATGCGCATGTTCCCTAAACTATCAACATTTCCACATAATCCCTAGCAGAATACATGAAGACAGAGTACGGTTGAGTTCGATGGCGGTACTAAAATGCTCATAAAATTTTCTCACTGACGTTTCCTGACGTTTCTCGAAAGTTTCACAGTCGACCAGTTTATTGGAAAAGTAATAAAATATGCAACCTAGCAACAATTATGAGAAATAACCCGGATGGTTTAAAAAGCTCTGATTGGTCGAATTAAAATGTTCTTTTCTTGAATACCGTTCAAGATAGAAAATTTTGTCATTAGGATTATTTATTCGTCTTTTTATGACGATTTCTCTGCTTTTCTCTGGGGCGCGAGTTCTGGGACACCCAGTATACGTAGAGACTGCACATAAGCACACGTTTTCGGGCAACATATTTTATTTTTTATGGGTACTGGGACACTTAAAATGGCTGACAACATTTTCAAATTATGTTACAAAAAGTCCATAAAGTTTTGTAAAGTAAAAAAAAACTGTACCTTCGAAAATATCTCAGAATTAGGTAAGTTACTGATTTAATTATAAGAACTTTATTCTTGTTTTAATGAATTAGAGTAGAACTATTAAATATAGGTACTTAGTTAAAAATGTTATTATTTTACAGCGGAAACAAAATTTGATAATTTGAATTGTGCGGAAAACATAACTTTCGCGGATATGGAAAGGGCCAAATTAGAAGAAGACTTTTACTATACTATTAGATACTTGAAAACCGAAAAAAATCTACCTCCTACCATAGTGGTTTTAAATAAAGCAGTTCATGAGTTCAGATCTTTTACAACAAGACAGCAATTATATTGTGTTGATTTAATGTTGCTTAAATATGAAGAACTATATAGGTAAGTGAAAACAACCTTACGGTTCTACTGATTTATGTATTGTTCCAAAACATATTTTTGTTAAATAAGTATTCGTAGTTAAAAAAATAAGTACTTAAATGTACTCGTAGTTTGAATTTTTTTTTGTGTATTTGTATTTTTTTAATAAACATTTGAATATATACATGCCTTTATGTTAAACCATTTTCACACTGTAACCACACTAGAATTCAATGCTTTGTACACTCAGGAAGTACATTAGAACATTTAGTTATGTGTGAAAACATTTGTAAAATATGAATATTACACTCTAGAGTGTGGTCCACTGGTAGTAACACCAAATTTTTTTTTACTGTGTGTTTACGTTTGAAATTTGAAACTGGAATAAACCGTGCATTTCCGCAAGAGTCCAGCTTTTACATTGGTATCGCTCTGAAGCTGCGTTTACCTATGTTTGGTTTCAGCTGTGTCAAGTCGTGGGCAGCAGGCAACAAGTTTTCGATCCGGAATTCAATCGCTGCATACGATTATATGTAAAAATGAGATCACCATATTCGATGACATGTCATAAGTTTAAAGCGCGAACAAATAATCCCAAGTTTATTGAATCTGTGACTGAGATCATTATCGTTCCTTCTTATTAAAGTCCCAATGTTGGGACCGAAGGCGCGCCACTCGAATGGCCCATAAATCCAAAGGTTGGACATCTGAGCACGGTGCAGATTCAAGTAGCCTCGTATCGCACATCTGCAAATAAAACCCCCATGTTGGAGGAGCGGAACTTTGTCACGAATCGATTGTTTCAAACGAGACGAGAAGAGAAAGCAACCACGCAACAAACCACCAACTGCTGCTTCTTTACAAAATTGAGAATAATTTTTATTTGCAAAATTCCAAACCGGTCCCCGTCAAAATTTACTCCTCCGAAATGCCATTACAACACTTGGCCTGTCAAAGCATGCCAAAAAGCCGTAACAATTCAAACAATAAATCTAAAAAATCAGCGGTTAAACACACCTAACCTGTCTCAATAAATAAAATTAAACGTGTCTATTAATTTGTTCCAAGTGTTAAACCTGTATTATTTACGATGCTGTTGTTTCCTAATTAATTCTTTATTCAAATTTAGTCGAAATGCAAATGAATCGAGAGAAAACACTTACCTTTGAACGTTGCATTGAGGCACTCCCAGAACGGACTCTGCAAAAGAAGGAATGGGGCAATTACTGTCTGTTTAACAAATTTCATATCAGCTTCTTATATTATTGTTACACATTCCGCCTAAAAGTCAAGTTTCGAGTCTACATTTTGAAAGACAGTTATTTTATGTTTCGAGTTTACAATTATGACAGAATTTCTACATTCAGAAGCCTTCTGAACATAACAGGGGTGGAACTAGAGGTGGACCAGTGCCCACCTAAAAAACCACAGCTGAAATTTTAAATTGTTTGTTATAAACATTATTATCGTCTACACTATAACTTTGGTAATCTTTGTATGTATCGGTTGTTTAAAAAATAAATATCCGCACACTTATTGCAGAGAATAGTTTACTTTTTCTCAGTTTTATTTCGAAAATCGAGAGCAATATAGATACGATATTTTGAATCTTTGTATAAAAATAAATTTATAAAAATACTTAAACTTTACAACCTGAAAAACTGTTTCACGGTTTTTATAAAAAAGGTAAAAAAATATCTGGTAAAATAACGTAAGGTTCGTTTTCTTCGGTTTTTCAAAAATGGTATAAGTATGAGAAAAGCCATCAGATTTAGAAAAGTTGTTGGTTTCCATTGAAACCCATTATAAGGGTTTAGAATCAGATTCAGATTTTGTACCTCAGTGACAAACGAAAGACTTAATTTTTGGCTTCGAATCAGAAATAGCGAAGTCTATATAAACTTCGATAACACGTTTAATTTAATTCTTCTAATCAAAATTGTAGAATTTTGTTACATTAGGTAACTATTGATCTAATGTAAGTTATTACTTTAATATTTATTAACAATATAGTTAACAATTAACTAAGCTGTTCGAAATAAGTTAGGATTATTATAAGTATTTTAATGTATTCCAGAGTATCGTCTGCATTTTGAGATTAATCGTTTCTAAGATTCTAAGCGTGAAAATTTTTACTGGAAGATACAAAACTGGCACAACTCTAAACGATAGAAAACACATATGATATTATTTTTGCTTCTGTAGATTTTTTTTAATTCAGTAATATCCCTAACTTTGTTTACTCAGTTTATTAATTTGATAACAAACAAAATTAAATAAAATCTAAACATCAGGGAAAAAGATTAGATTATTTATTACTGAAATTAGATTTTATGTGCCCAACAAAACTTTTGTTGGCCCAACTATGTGCCCACCCAAAAATTAGGAGCTAATTCCGCCACTGGAACTTAACTCAGTAAATTGGTCTAAAAATTCTAGAATGTAAGAATTTACTCCCAGACAAAACCTTATCCGTCTACAAAAATTTGCTATCAGCCCTAAAAGCCATCCAGACTGCCATTATTTACGAGTCTACCTCACAAGTGGTTGTCGAAGACATATCCCAGAAGCTGCCCTCTAACCTCGCCCATAACCCGGCCATTGCTCGCACCAGATGAAGCAATAAAACAATCCACGACAATAAATTGAAATATTTTATTTCTTCGTTATCTCCGATCTCAAACACTTAACGATAGCGCGCGTGAAATATCGTAGGCCGTAGACAAGGAATTTTAAAAATATCCTCAAGATGACATCCACCGTTATCTCCACGACATCAATCAAACGTTTAGTTAAGTGACAAGAAGCCTTACCAGCTGAGGTGAACAGAATTTCCGTACTTCTTCCACAGTTTCGTTCCTCAGACGACTATCGGCCGCCAATTGAGCCAAAGATATCTGGAACAAGAAAAAATATACATCCACTCTCTTCATGTTTATTTAACATGGAACGGGCTTATTAATACGGTTATTAGTTTTACCAGTTAACACCTGGAGGAGGTGTTTTATTTCAAAACAAGACTAGAAAAATACGGATAATGCGATTCCGACACTTCCTTTTGCTATTTCCAGTCCAGTTAGCGTCATTATTTCAAGAGGAAGTCGTAATGCTTGTCCCAGTTGTTTGTATCAACTTGAATAAATCAGCTCCCGTGCTAGTAAAACAATACAAATAGCCCTAGTGTTGAAATGAGTTAATTCTGTTTAGACTGGTGCAATTATTTGTAAACATTCATTAGTTGGACTTTAATGAGGGTGTTTTTGTCTATCGTGTTATTGCAACTGCATCTTTCCGCCCTCGTGTAGAAAATCGTGCTGGAAGCTCTCATTTTACGGCGAAAAAATAAACACAGATCGTTAAGATCATGAGAAATTTTTAATACTTTAACACTTGTTAACCTCACAGTCCATAAATGTGTGGCCGGTTATTTATTATTGCGTGTGGAAGAGTTGCAAGGCGGAAAATTGAACTCGCACCTTTTTATGGTGACAATAACACTTGCTGTAAACGATTTTTGAGTTCGAAAAGTGTGTGAAAGATTATTAATGTGGCTGGGGAAGAAGTGGGTACAACAGATGGTTACAAATATTAAATGATGGTCGTGAGAAATTTAAGGTTTAATCACTTAAACAGCAACGGATTTACGTCATTTTCAACTAATGATGGCACTTGCTGAGGGAATGTGACGCATTCTGTGCGCTTTATTACAATTTCCACACAGACACAACAAAATTTGTTTTAAGACAGTTTATATTTATTTATTTGAGAAAAATCTATAAATACTTATACAAGGTGTTTATAGATGATTATAACATCCAGGTGGCTGTGGAAAATTATAAAACAAGAACAACGGCCAATTTGCCGCTTCGTAAAAATAGCTGAAATGAACTCATCAGTCTGACAATTGGATTGACGTTTTTAACCTCTCAAGTTGTTGAAATTAAGCGATCTCAAAATACAAAACACTTGTGTCCTTTGTTTTCAACGCCAACTACGATGTTATAATCATTTATAAACACCTTGTACAAAACCACGTTTGAGGGACTAATTTCAGTGCAGTGTCAAAAATGCACAGTCAAAAAAAATTTAAAGGTATAAAAATTTTTGGCATGAGGTTAATTTTTAAAAGCTTTTATTTAGCTCACAATGTTATCTTTCTGTCTGCTATTTTTTCGGAGCCAAATTTGAAAGGGTTCCTGTTGTCCCACTGAAGTGAAATTTGGCATACTTACATGATCTGCGTGACAATGCAATTCTATATAGTTAATTACCCCCTAAAGGTGTTCAATGGGGTTTTTAAATTTTAGGTTATGTTCACAAAGGGGTTATCGATTTATACATACCGTAACATATACCGACATAGACGGTATGTTGGTCATTTGGACGTCACGGCAGATGCACAGTGTAATAACAATAAATCTATGCAATTAATAAAGACTAAAAAGCAAAAAATAAAAATATATAAAAAAATTTTTTTTTAAAAAAGCTTTTATTTAAAAGATGTACTAAAAAGTAAAAAATAATGTATTTCAATCACAGGAGAATATTTTTTCTTACAGGTTAAAATTCTAAAATTTATAAAAGCTTTAGGAGTTATAAAACTACGGCATTACAGAATTACTTTGTTCAGTTGACATCTCCCAAAGCTTTTATAAATTTTAGAATTTTAACCTGTAAGAAAAAATATTCTCCTGTGATTGAAATACATTATTTTTTACTTTTTAGTGCATCTTTTAAATAAAAGCTTTTTTTAAAAAACATTTTTTTATATATTTTTATTCTAGTGTTAATTGACTCTAGATTATGTTTAAAATGACTGTTAACATAATTTGTTAAATAGGTATGTACACGTAGTTTGAATTTATTTTTTATTTTGTTTTTTTTGTGCATTTGTATTTTTTTAATAAACATTTAAATACATACATGCCTTTATTTTCTATTTTCACACTGTAACCACACTAGAATTCAATGCTTCGTACACTCAGGAAGTACATTAGAACATTTAGTTAAGTCGGTGTTTGTCAGTTGGGCCACGCCAGCAGGGGGTTCGAAAATGTTAGTGGTCAGTTGGGCCACGAGTTGAAGAATTTGGGATTATAGGATTAACATGTAATTAACACCCCAATATTTATATCAGCAAGGGAAGATATACTTATAGATATGAGTTATGTAAATAATTGTTTTCTTACTATATTTTTCTATGACATTAATCGTTAATTTTTTTTATATGTTACGTATTTTTTCGGTTTATCTGAGTTCCTTATTATTTTAAAATATATTTCAGTTTAAAATTGAAGCAATCTAAGGTGAAATATAAAATATTTGGATGCGTTTGATAAAAATCATCATTAAATGCCGGGTGCAATGATTCCCACGCATTTGATGTTCTGAAAATGAAATATTTACCACTACACCAAGTTGTACCTAGGTGGCAAATGTGCACTGTTATTAAAAAAAGTATCATTAAAGTATTGTCTATTTTTTTTACTCTCTCATCACTAAGCATTAAATAAAACATTTCGGTGTTCAAAAAATATACTTACATCTTCAGGTTCTCAAAACTGAATACGGAAATGTGTATTTAGATATCTACCGGCTTTATTTTTATATTCATAAACTAATGCTAATTCTTGAATTTTACGAAATTAACATTGAGATAGATGAAATATACATCCTGTCCTGATTATCCTACCCTTTCAGACAGTGGGTGGTAAATATTCGTGGCCCAACTGAAGGCTCCCCTTAATTCCTAAACATTACTATAACCTGAACATTTATGTCGCCGTGGCCCAACTGACATACGTCCAGTTAAGTGTGTAAAACATTTATAAAATACGATTATTACACTAGTTTAGGTGTTACATATACAAAAAAGTTAATTTACACTAGAAAATATTACGCTCTAGAGTGTGGTCTGGGGACCACTCTTAGTGTTATTTTAGTATGAATAACACTTGAATTTTTTTTATTGTGAACATTAAGGAGAGATAAACGTCCTTTTTCTCCTTGTCGGAAAAGGGCAACCCTATCTATCAGTAACAACTAATACATTTTTCACCCTTTTATTGTACTTTAGACAGTAAATAATTGTAGTGAAAATTTCGAGCCTTGGCTATCTTGTATCTCTCCCTTGGTGTCCTGCGAGTCCAGTCAAGGCCAAAAAAACCAATATGATTAAAATCGTCGTCCCGATAAAAGACACAGATAAATGTAAGATGGTCTCAGCAGGTACGACACCCTGAAGAGAAGCTACACATTGAACGCACACCCATCTGTCATGGTGTTTACCGACCTTCATCTTATTCTCTCAGCTTTCCTTTTGTTTTGAAGATAGTCGTCGGAGGCCCTACCTGCTATTGAATAATTCAATTAATTATCTGAACACGTCTTAGTGTCCAGCACTTTACATAAACATATCAATTTTATTTATCGCGACAAGTGCGTGGGGCATTATACCCATCGAGAAGGACTTGCACAATTCAAGGAGGAGGCGAGAACAATTGTTGAAAAACACGATCAATAATGTATGAAAGTTGATGGCCAATAAAACTAGACTTGTCGAACGACAAATTGAAGGGAAAACTTTTTCACCGGTTTAATTAGACAAGTGACTTTTATTGGCTCTGAACTGGGGATTATCGTGACAATAAATTCCTCCCAGCCACTATAAAACATTAAATCCGTTTCAATAAAAGGATACATTTCGCAATGTAAAAGATACGATGCGATGGTTGTTTTTTACATGGATGGCTCGCTCACATGTGGAGCCCAGCGTGAGAAATACCATATATTTCTATGTTCTTCTGAAGAGCGTCACAGCTTCATATATTTATGACTCGTGTGTTTATGTAGATTTCGTAAGCTCAATACATCAACAATTGACACAGAGAAATGCTTTCCTAAGTGTATGGAGTGTTTAGTGTATCGTTAAGTGTTCTGCGGCAGCAGCTATCGACCTAGGACATGAAGATACAACCATCAGCAGATGGAAAAGTTCGGTTATTTCAGTCGCGCTGAAAGATAAATGAGATGCATTTCCGCTTCTTGAACGAATTTAATCGTACGAATTTGTAATGCGATCTCAAATATTCAGCCAGTTGGCCAACGAGGGCAAACTTCCACAAACTGAAACACTTGTCTTCATCTAATTCAGCTGTGCCTTTTTGTTCTATTCTGAGTCTCTTATAAAGTATTTGTTTACATTTGCGTTTGTAATTTTCGATTCCGAATGCATTTTACACATAACTCATCAATTGTGACCGGAATAGTGAGCGTCATGAGCACTAAATTTAACCGATGAATAATTCCCGTCTCAGAATAGCGCCTCAGGATTCAAGTGGCGAAGAATACAGGAAACGCTTTTAGGAAATAATTTCTCAGAAGCATCGTTCTTTCGAATACTAATCTCAAACAATTAGCGCCCCCATCTTTCCCGATTTGTGAGCCCGGATCAATGGGCGTATTTCACGCTCCACAATCGCTCTTTTGTCAAGTGTTTAGTTTAGGATTACTGGGCCTTTCTGGTAGCATAAATAAGACCGACATGGGGTCTTTAGACACGGTTAAATCTGTCACTCACGTCGGAAACGTGCAAGAAAGGCATTGAATGGCTCGATTTACTCGAATCTCTTTAATTCCACCAGCAGCTGTTATTGCAGAATCTATGAACCTCACGTGTGACACGACTTTAATCCAATTCTCATTTGTATTGTTCTCCTCTAAACCAATAAAACTGCTTTATGGACAGTGTTTTGCTCGCGCTCATTAATATTAATGGATAAGTGCGGCCATTATGCGACTGACTATCAATATGAAGTACATGTCGCGCTGAGAGAATAGTCCAACTTAAACGCCTCTTGAATAAATACATACTTGGAATAACTATGAGTGGGTGCTTTCCCGGAATTAGCAAGAAAAATTCAAACTGTCGCCTCTTGGCCGATTTCTCTCACATTTATTTGCAGTTATCAGATCTTGCATAAGGAGAGCTTTCCAGCGACCTGAGACGTTGTTTTAACTTGTTTGTTGTTCATATTTAACATAAGTTTTCACATCCTGTCACTTGAAGACGGATTAATTGATGCAAATGTGTCTCAAGTTTCGCTTTGCATCGGCAGCCCACAAGTTATTGGGTTTGGCATTTGAAACCAGTGGCATATTTACATGGGGACTAAATGGGCTGTAACCCAGAGCCGCAGAAATATCTTTATTTTGATTTTAAAACAATAGCTAGTAAATGGACGGGTTGCATTTTTTTAAATCAACTGATCAGATTTTTAGTTTTCGTCGTACTTTTTTCTTCTTATTCTTAATTGGTTGTTTAATGTGTTTTAAAAAGTTTTTAGTTGTAGTTTTAATTCAGATTATCTATAGAAAGTTCACGATGAATAATGGTAGAAAAAGTTTAAGTAGTACACAATACAGGAAATGTCTTTGAAAAAAGTCAGTGTCAACATAATATTATAGAAGGAAGTTATAAAAATAGCTACGTTTTTGGAAAAATATTTTTTTTTAAATAAATACAGTTTCAGTTCCTATTATAGCAAACTCATGAAGAGTAACTGTAGAAAAAGCCTGAGTAGTACACAATACAAAAAAATGTCTTTGAAAAAAGTCAGAAAAAAGTGTACAAATGACTACGATTTTTGAAAAACCAAAACTTTTTAAATAAATACAGTTTTAATTCATATTATAGACAATTCACAAAGAGTAACATTAGAAAAAGCTTGAGTAGTACACAATACAGAACAACTACTTTGAAAAAAGTCAAAAAAAATTGTAAAAATGACTATGTTTTTTGAAAAACAAAAACTTTTTAAATAATTACAGTTTCAATTCACATTATAGAAAATTCACGAAGAGTAACAGTAGAAAATGCCTGAGAAGTAAGTACACAATATGTCTTTGAAAAAAGTCAAAAAAAATTGTAAAAATGACTACGTTTTTTGAAAAACAAAAACTTTTTAAATAAATACAGTTTTAATTCATATTATAGACAATTCACAAAGAGTAACATTAGAAAAAGCTTGAGTAGTACACAATACAGAAAAATTACTTTGAAAAAAGTCAAAAAAATAGTAAAAATGACTAACGTTTTTTGAAAAACAAAATCTTTTAAAATAAATACAGTTTTAATTTAAATTATAGACAATTCACAAAGAGTAACATTAGAATAAGCTTGATTACAGAAAAATGTCTTTGAAAAATGTTAAAAAAAATTTAAAAATGACTACGTTTTTTGAAAAACAAAAACTTTTTAAATAAATAGTTTCAATTCACATTATAGAAAATTCACGAAGAGTAACAGCAGAAAATGACTGAGAAGTACACAATATGTCTTTGAAAAAAGTCAGAAAAAAGTGTAAAAATGACTACGTTTTTTGAAAAACTAAAACTTTTTAAATAAATACAGTTTCAATTCACATTATAGAAAATTCACGAAGAGGAACAGTAGAAAATGCCTGAGAAGTACACAATATGTCTTTGAAAAAAGTCAGAAAAAAGTGTAAAAATGGCTACATTTTTAGGAAAACAAAAACTTCCTAAATAAATGCAGGGTGCATTTGTAGAGAACTTGTGCTATTTCATTCAAATAAAAGTCAAAAAAATAGTAAAAATGACTAACGTTTTTTGAAAAACAAAAACTTTTAAAATAAATACAGTTTTAATTCAAATTATAGACAATTCACAAAGAGTAACATTAGAATAAGCTTGAGTAGTACATATTACAGAAAAATGTCTTTGAAAAATGTTAAAAAAAATGTAAAAATGACTACGTTTTTTGAAAAACAAAAACTTTTTAAATAAATAGTTTCAATTCACATTATAGAAAATTCACGAAGAGTAACAGTAGAAAATGACTGAGAAGTACACAATATGTCTTTGAAAAAAGTCAGAAAAAAGTGTAAAATGACTACGTTTTTTGAAAAACTAAAACTTTTTAAATAAATACAGTTTCAATTCACATTATAGAAAATTCACGAAGAGTAACAGTAGAAAATGCCTGAGAAGTACACAATATGTCTTTGAAAAAAGTCAGAAAAAAGTGTAAAAATGGCTACATTTTTAGGAAAACAAAAACTTCCTAAATAAATGCAGGGTGCATTTGTAGAGAACTTGTGCTATTTCATTCAAATAAACTGCTTGAGAAAAACTTAATGATATTACTGAATTTAGAGAAAATCAACTGGCAAAGAGAATGAAGTTAATAGCAGATACCTACATATTATTTACTGATGTGTTTTTATCAGATTCCAGTGCTCGATAATTGATAGAATTTGTTCGATGTTAGAATAATTATTATTAGACTGTTGTGGAGCAGTTTATATCTAAACACCAGTATCCCTAACATTTTTTGATTAGTTTATGCAGTTTAACAGTTCATTTGAGGTGTCACAACAGGGGCGGTACTATTTAAAATTTTAAAGGGTGATTTGTATTTCAATAAAGGGATTAAGCGCTACAAATTTCCAAGGCTCGACAAAAAATGTGCATATTCGGGTTTTGTAAATTCCTTATTTTCTGAATTAACCAATAAATGTGGTTTTGCGTGCTGTGTAAGACGAGATCGAGTGATAAAAAAGCTCCCGAAATAAACGCCGACTCTACAAATTATCTACTTAAAACAAACATGGATTTATTAGCTTTGGATTTTAAATGACTTTCCACATTTCTGTGGAAACATCCGATAAAGCTTCTGTTCCAACGCATCGACGCTTTGAAGATCAAAGAAGCCGAACGAAGAGGAGGCGGATGCTTTGCGCTGCTGCAAGAGAAACACTTTTGCGGAATTTTATAGCCAAGATAAAGAAAAGCGCTCTACGGTTACCTACAAGAACGAAAATTTCGAAAAATGTGCCACTATTTCATTGTCAAAATCGAAATGACAATTTTTTATTCCGAAAGCATCCACCACCGGAACCCTTCCAGTAAGTCAGCGCCACACATCCGGTCACGTTACTTCAGCGTTTAGCAAACCTTGCAATTACAACCAACCACGTTGTGGGTGGTAATTGTTAAATAATTTATCGTGGTAATAACTCGTCATAACGATCTAGTGGAGCATTTGCAATTTTAATACTTAATTATGCGATGTCGTTGTCTCGGCTTAATCGAAGCTCTACAATGCCTAATTTGAATTCCACGATTTATTATTGTTTACTGGGTCAAAGACCCAAGTGGACAAGTCTTCAGATGACGAGATCAAAGACTACCGAAAATATCGAAACGCTATATCAAAGGGTGTTCGTTTTGGCAGCTTTGTTGTTTTAGGTGTGATAAATACTCCCTGTCTCATCTTTTTCTATGAACACGCCTTGTCGTATATCTCCGTTATTTATTAAAAAAATCAACGGGTAAGAGACGTGCAGGCCAAAGACTTTATATCTCGAAATACATTTGGAATTTTGCCAGGACGCGACCGGTCGCCAAATCTAAATCATCACTTTTATTCGTTTTTCATTCCACGACGAGTGTAACTTGAAGAAGTGCTACCGGAGCTGCACTACACCTGGTTCTAACTCAATTCTAACAACTGATAAACTCGTCAACGAAATTAATGTGAACAGTTCAATGTAGCAACCAAACATTAAAATATTGATTTTGGTTGATGTGTTTTCTTTATGGAGACGTTGTGGCAAGTTTTCTAGCTCTGATTAGGACAATTATCACTGTTTGTGGTTGACCTTTGATAACACTTGTACGTTGCAAAAGGAAACTGTTTCAAAACTATCTAACCACTATATTAACAATATTTGTTCTGCAGAGTAAAAAAAAAATTAAAGGTAAAAAACATTTTGGCCTGTGGTTAATTTTTCTAGTGTTAATTTTGACACTAGATTATGTTTAAAATCTTCTTTTACAAAATAAATTATAATTGAAAACCATTTTCTGTTAGTGTCGAAATTACATAAAAACATGAATTTTACCTTTTAGACTGCATTTTTTACACTCTCAAATGATATTTGCAGTTTATAGTGTAAAATATAACTGCACAGTGTTCAATAATCTCATCTTAGTTTAAACGAGAGACACAGTACGGACAGACTGCACATTGGCACACGTTTTTGGGCACCATATTTTATTTTTTATGTACTGGGACAGCTAAAATGGCTGATATAATTTTTAAATTATGTTACAAAATGTCCATAAAGTTTTGTAAAGTAAAGAAGAACAGTAATTTCGAAAATATCTCAGAGTTAGGTAAGTAACTATTAAATAATACTTAATATTAATACTTGGTTAATAAGTATTTTACAATTTTATCAATCTTATTTAAAAAAATAATTCGGTAAAATGCGACGTTGGTGTTTTTATAGTTTTGAAACAGCTAATACCTTTATGTTAGTTAAACCATTTTCACACTGTAACCACACTAGAATTCAATGCTTTGTACACTTGAATGAAGTACATTAGAACATTATAAAATTTATAAAATATGATTATTACACTAAACTCCGATCACTTTTGTAATATTAAACAAAATCGCATCAACTTGAAAATTTTGGCATTGTAAGTTGCGTTATTTACCGCGAATTTAGGCTTTCAAAAATAGGTTACGTTATATGTCAGTGTCAAATTGTTGAATTTTTTTAAGTGGAAATCCTGCAAAATACCTTAAGTCAGTTAAGTTTTCTGTTAGTAAGTAACATTTTTTCGTCATTTTAAAGATATCTGAGTACATTATTTGCACTTTTAGCCGTTAAAAAGGGACATTCAGACGTTCATAAATATTTGATTGCGATTTTATGAAATTAACTAATTAGTGAATTGGTGATTGTTAAAAAAACAATCAATAAACTGTCATGGAAGTATTATTGGTCATAAAGAAAATATTTAATAAAGTGTTCAAAACAGTGTTTTTTTTTAATTCTTCTGTAAAATAAGAATTAATTAAAAAATTATAGGTGTTTATAAAATAAAAAATATTAAAACTTAATTAATTGAAATTTTATTAATTCTGCAGTGTCTTTTTGAATCGACGGTATTATAATGCTTTAAGTAAAAAATTCTTAATAAAAATTTGTTTCGGACTTTTTAAACATTTAAACATTTAAACATGAGGTGTTCTAGAATGACATAAGAAATAATAATTTTGCAGCGTCTTAATATTAATTAATTTGTTTGAGATTTTATGTAATCAATGAATTACTAATTGTTAAAAGAAATCTATCAATAAACTGTCATGGAATTATTATTGATGTTAACAAAAATGTTTAATAAAGTGTTCAAAAAAATATTTTAATTCTACTGATCAAATATTAACTTTTAATATTAATAAAATAAGAATTACAAATTATTTAATCGAAATTTTATTAATACTACAGTTTCTATGCTTTAAGCAAAAAATCATTAAGTAATAACAATTTTTTACGGACTTTTTACACAAAACAACATTTAAGCACCGCCTGTCCTAAAATTTTTGCAGCGACTTAATATTAATAATTTTTTAAAGTAATTAATTAATTTAATTTTAATTAAAAAATAAATACGATATAATTCTTACATTTTTTCGCTACAGTTCACAGTAACATACCTTCTCTGTATAAAATTCATTAGTATTAAGTTGTTGCAGAATTATTATTTATGTCATTTTAAACAAGTAAGGCTTAAATGTTGTTTTTTGCAAAAGTCCGTAAAAATGGCATAAAAATTAATTAAGTAAAAATTAAAAATTCTACTTGAATTATATGTCATTCTAAGAAAATACAGCGTTCGGAATTCCTTGTTTATTAATTAATGGCAAGTTTCATAATCACATTTAAAGAAGCATTAAATTAAATGTTGTTTAGAATGTGAAATGTTTGTCAACAAATCCGTAGTAACCAGCACATTATAAACTACATTTAACTTAATGCTCCTTTAAATTTGATTTGCAAGTTTACGAAGCAATAATGATTTATTGCTGGCAATAATGGTTGCGGTCAGAGGGACGACAGCAATAGCAAGGGTTCGTTTTATGGAGACGACATCTTCAGATCGGTTTACTGACATTTAGTCAAGTGTGTAAAACATTTATAAAATATGATTATTACACTAGTTAAGGTGTTAAAAGTACATACACAAAAAATTAATTTACACCAGAAAATATTACACTCTAGAGTGTGGTCCTCTGGGGACCACTCTTACTGTTATTTTAGTGTGAATAACACCAGAAATTTTTTTACTGTGTATAGAGCAGTTTATGGAGTCAAAATCTTTTGAAAAAATCTCTAAATCAGCATTTTATGTGTCAATTCTTGTCGTGTGGCTCCCACAGCCATGAGATGCAGTCGATAGCGGAAAACCCGTCCCATGCCATTTGCATAAACTTCTCTAAACGAAATTGATTTTGACTCACCTTCTCGCATACACTTCTGCAGGAGCCGGTGGTATGCGAGCAGCACATTAAATCTGAAAGAGAAAAAAATGTCGCATCAATCACGAATTTATAATTGAGTTGTTTTTTGGCAAATAAATCACGCAAACAAATTGCAAATTTTCCAAAAAACGAACAAAATTTAATTGCCTCAATAAATTTCATCGAATGCGCATATTAATAATTTGCATATTTCTGCGATCGGAAAGGTTAACTAACGAGTTGTTGCCCAGCCTGCGGCTTGTTTATGCCCATAATGGCCTGTCAATCACAATCTTCTTGTTTTCTGACCACGAGGAGTAAGTTATCACAAGTGGAAAAACGTGATCGGATGAATGATGGCCAAGAAAGTGAGAGTTTAAAACGAGTGACATTCCTCCAGGAGGCTCTTTACGGAGCTTTGATTCAAGGCTGCTACTTTACGTAAACTTATCAGGTGTTTGCAACATTCCAGAGATTTTTCACAGTTGTTTGATTGATTAGCATTATTTATTAGCTGCGTTCTGACAACAGTAGCCCATTACACAGTTATTTATGGCGTTTTCAAAACGACACGTTTAATTTAATATATGGACCATGGCGGGGCTTTGCACTAAAATTAGACACTTTGAACAATTCGGACTTCAAACGGATTATTGTCTAATTTATTGAGGCGACTTCAAGCGCGAAATTAAAGCAATTAATTTCGAAAAAAAGTAAAAAAAAGTAAAAAAAAATATTTTCCAGTTGACGTTTTAGCAGAATTTTGGATTACTCGAGTTATTCTAAACAATAATTTACCACCTACTTAAACAAAATTTTCAAAGTATTTCAAATACTACCTAATAATTATTTTTTCTTCTGACACACTTTTTGGTGTTAATAGATCTTGAAAATAATAAATTAAAATTTTTGTTTCCACGCAGCTTTGGAAAGTATGATTAGTGCGTTCTTGACTGATTCTTTACGACCCCTTGAAATTAGTTTAAATGTTCCACTTGGACAAAAACAGTATGACTCATTGTGTAAACGAGTAAAAGTCGCTCATAAATCATCAAACGAGCCATAAACATAAAATTTGGATCGTTCATAAAGTGAAAAAGCAGATCCAAAGCCTTGAGGGAAAAATCGATGTGGTAAACGATCACCTCTTGAAATATTAACGCTAATGTGTCGCCTAACAAGCCGAGCGATTCCAGTCATATAAAATTAATTAAATAATTTCGAAGCAGCTGGCGAGCAACGCTAATTGCCACTTATTTACGACATTGTTAATTAAATAAGAGACTGCTTGTTTAAGCTTCGGCGCCAGTTTCATCCGCAACAACTGGAAAATGCAAAAGCTCACCTTGCGCTAAAGTCCGGGTGTAAAGCACAATAAAGCAAAGGGAAAAAATGGCACTTTTATTAGTCTGAAATGACATGGTGTTGCACGTGAACGCGCGCTTGCTGAAGAAACGATCACACACTCATTTCGACGACTGGTGAGCGACTAAAGTTCTAAAAGTAAACAAGAAATATCGAGAGCTTTGGATCTGCTGGTCGCATTCAAACACCGGAGCGGGGAGAATCCTGTTCCCAACACCCACAAATGCGAATATCGAGGAATGCAGAGACGATTTTTCACCGATTCAGACGAATTTTTTGACGAAATCACCTACTTTGTGCGTTTAATATTAAAAAAAGCGAACGAAATTGTCAAAAGACTGACAGACTAATGCTGAATTAAAAAAATTGTGTTTTAGTACCTATTTAACGAATCCTAATGTATTTCAATAAATTTTTCATTAATAAACCTAATTAATGAATACTTAAAAAGTTACTATCATTGATTAATAGACAATGAAAGACATGTATTTTTTTTAAAACTGCATTTAATCGGCGACTCAATCGCGCTCAAATAATTTATTTCATTCAGAATGCTTCTCTGTTCAGATGTTTAGATAACCAGCAATACACAAGGTTTTGCTCCAAAACGAAGTTAACTGAAATAAAATATATAAAAAAATGTTTAAAAAAAAAGCTTTTATTTAAAAGATGCACTAAAAAGTAAAAAATAATGTATGTCAATCACAAGAGAATATTTTTTTTTACAGGTTAAAATTCTAAAATTTATAAAAGCTTTAGGAGTTGTCAACTGAACAAAGTAATTCTGTAATGCCGTAGTTTTATAACTCCCAAAGCTTTTATAAATTTTAGAATTTTAACCTGTAAGAATCCTGTGATTGAAATACATTATTTTTTACTTTTTAATGCATCTTTTAAATAAAAGCTTTTTTAAAAAAACGTTTTTTTATATATTTTTGTTTTTTGCTTTTTTGTTTTTTTTATTGCATAGATTTATTGTTATTACTTATTACACTGTGCATCTACCGTGACGTCCAAATGACCAACATACCGTCTATGTCAGTATAAGTTACGGTATGTACAAATCGAGAACCCCTTTGTAAACATAATCTAAAATTTTAAAACCTCATTTAACACCTTTAGGGGGTAATTAACTATACAGGGTGTTAGGGAAGGGCTTAGCAATATTTCGTATGTGAATTTGTCATGATCAGACGAGTTAAAAAGCCTTATACCATTTTTCCAAAAAGTGCATAATTTCTTCAAAAATTTTTATTAATCTACCTGTTGAAAGCCACTGTGTCGTTTATGGTAGTTTATTAGCGGTAATTTTTTTCTTTAAACAAAGTGGACATAATGGCGCATGGACGTTTTGAAAATTTTTCAAAATTGTAGATAGCATGGTCATTTGTGTGGGAGGTTCGAACCCCAGTTCTGGCATAAATTTCTTTTTGTTTTTTTTTTTTAGAAATTTTGATCACAAACCACAAATTGAAATAGAAGAACTACGAAGTGGACCAATAAGTTAATTTACCTCAGCTGTTTTGTCAATAATATTCAAATTTACGCAAATTTTTATCATTCTAGTTCAGTGGTTCTCAAAATTTGGGACTTAAATTTCAAAACGATTTTTTGGGAAAACTATGCATTTTCGATTTACAAAAATTTTACTTAATCGATTTGTTTTGTCAATCTCTATCTACCTTTCAATTTATGCTAAACCATTCCCTAACACGCTGTATAGAATTGCATTGTCACGCAGATTACGTAAGCATGTTAAATTTCATTTCATTGCGACTCAGGAACCCTCTCAAATTTACAAATCGAGAACCCCTTTGTAAACATAACCTAAAACTTCAAAACCCCATTTAACCACTTTAGGGGGTATTTAACTTCATAGGATTGCATTGCCACGCAGATTAAGTAAGTATGCAAAATTTCAATTCAGTGGGACAACGGGAACCCTTTCAAATTTGGCTCCGAAAAAATAACCGACAGACAGATAACATTGTGAGTTAAATAAAAGCTTTTAAAAACACTTTCTGTAAGGTTTTTTATAATTTTTTCTAAAAATTGACGGTCTTTAATTTTGGCTCTCGTTTAATACAAGATTTGTTAAATTTGTGGCTGAATTTTTTTTGCAAAAAGCTGGCTCTACAAAATATACCTACCGACTGCGCCAATTGAGTTGTAAAAACAAGACAGGGTCTAAAGTTGAGACACATTTTCATTCTCAGATTTTTTTATTGATTGTTGAAAGTGTACAGAACTTGGCATCATTTTTATTTTGATTATTTTGCATTAGGAAGATAGGAATTCCCTCGACGTACTTAGTCTAAGGTCAATTGATAGCAAGTGTTGAGTTTTCCCCGATTAACCAGTTCCATTCTGCAACTCAACAAACTCGCAAAATGCTTCTTACAAAATTGCTTATTTCGCTGAGTGTTTACTATTTTACAAAAGTGAGCTGTTTGTGTGAAAAATCGTTCATAGTATCGTGTGAAACTCTAACGAACGTTGCGTTAAACAAATCCAAGAAAACCTGGACTGAGTTAATGGTGCAACCCAACAAATGTGCCACCAAGGTAATGCCAAAATACACTCTCACGAAGGAGCTACTTTTGGGCCTCCACAATTTGGACGTCTTGATCATCAGTCAGGAATTAACCGAAATAGAACGCAACGCATTCACTTATTGCAAAAACCTCCAAAACCTCGTTCTCTACGACAACAAGATTCCAGTGATCCGAAAATCGACGTTTGTCGGGTTTTGGAAGTTGGCAAAACTGAGTTTGGAGAATAATCACATTGAAAGGATAGAGAAAGGGGCTTTTGTGGCAACCAACATACATTTCCTTGATTTGTCTCGTAATAAACTGATAGTTATCCCAGCTGACATTTTTGTGAAAAACAGCCGACTGGAGAAGTTAAGTGTGGCCCACAACAAACTAGCATTTATCAATATCCAGACTTTACCAAAAAATTTGAAACAACTTTACTTGGGTTACAATAAGTTTGACTCATTTCCGGATGGGCTCCACCTTTTGGAACAACTCACAGAGCTCACAATAAGTCACAATTATTTGAGTGGTTTACCACGCTTTCGTCAAGGACTCAAGCTTTTGGAAAAGTTGGACGTTTCGTTCAACAACATCGACCAACTCAGTCAATTCCACTTTGATAATTTGACAAGTCTCAATTACTTGGATTTGAGCGGAAATAGTCTGAAAGAATTCAATGTTCCGGCCAATTTCAAAAGTGAAGGACTCCAACAAAGACTTTTTCTAGCTTTTAATCGCTTGAGATATTTGAACTTGGATGGGGTCAACAGTGAACTTGTCCTGACACTCGCTGGCAATCCGTGGAATTGTAAGTGTTTAGAAACGATGGAAAAAAATATTCTTCTGTCTGGAGCTTCCGTACGAACGGTTTGTGATTTGAAATTCGGAGGTTCAGGACAAAACCCGATTTGTCTAAATGATAGTGATGTTTGTTCTGAAAGTGAAGTTTCAGAAAAACAGTTTCAGAAGTTCAGGAGTGCGTTTCAAAGCATGGACTGTGAGCTTTTCACAGACTTGGATATTTTTGTAAACTAATTTAATATATTGTTAATAAACGCAAGAAATGAATAAGCGTTTCGTAAAATCTGTAACCTGTAACATCTTTATTATTTATTTCGCTAACTAGGCCACACTTACCAGAATAAAAGTGCGCAATTTTAAAACATTTTCCATTTTAAAACTCGAGCTCGATTCTTTGAAAAATGATACTATTATGTTTTAAAGTTCCACGAAATTGTACTTGGACATGAATAAATAATTTAATAATTTTTCCAATTAATCGATGATCTTTTTACATATTTAAAATAATAACTTATTAACAACTGTGGTCAAGGATATTAAACAATTCTTTTAATTAACTCATTTATTTTAGTAAAGTGTTGAAAATTTTAATTTAATCCAGTGCATTGTTAACGAACGCAAGAAATGAATAGGCATTACGTACAATCTGAAATAATAAAATCAGAGTTCTCATTTTATTACTCGGCTCATACCAGTAAAAAAGTGCGCAAATCCATGTCTGTAAACTTTCCAATAGTGAATTTGATCGGACTTTGAGCCCGATTCATCACAATAAGTCTTGCGGTTTTACTTTTATAAACTTCATCGTCAAGCCAGTCGACATAAAAAATCTCATTTGAAATATTCAAAGACTGGAAACAATAACTTATTCACAACAATAATCACTAAAAAATAATTTAACCAATTCAGAAACCAAGTTTCCAATTAGGCAAAAGATGTACGATTGAACTGTGAATGCAACAAGACAGACGAAATATTTCGAAAACGATGTAGGTTCTGGTGGCATTCTAAAAACAACGATTTTTGAATGTTTGTTACAAAACTGTTCTCACCCGCTTCTCGACAGCATAAATAAGCAAAAACAAATCCCAAAAAGGTTTGAGAAGAATTGAGACAGAAATATTGGTGAATATATTTCGTTGAGTTTCCTGATGTATTTCACCAAGAAATCGTGGTGTTTCACTGCCTCGATAAATGTTTGTTTTGCTTTAAAACCAACCTTCAACAATTTAAATTCGGCGTAAACGTGGAAAGCAAAATAGAAAAAAATGCCATCATAAGCCGACACTCCCACAGATATTATGACAATTACAGTAAGATCAATAACAAAATAGATTTCAAACTGAGGTGATGGCAACCCATGCAGTCCCCCATAGCATAAAAATAGGGGTTTCCCGGGTGTAAAAACCACCGTTGTTATAGTAAACAGAACGCAAGCTCCGGACATCATTAATGTATAAATGTAAAAAAATATAGTAACATATTTGTGCACTTTTTTCAATTTCCGGGTGTGAAAATCACCAAACTGGTCTAGTTTCCAAAAGCACTTCATTTCGTCGATCAGCTCTGCTATTTCTTTCCTTGATAATAGCAGTGATGAGATTTTGGACAGTGTTTGAAACTGGGGAACTAAGGATTCAGGTGCACTTTCGTACGTCTCCAAAGCGGAAAAATTCGAAACAAATTCCAAAATTGCCGAAACTAGGACCGATATCATGCAAACGAGCGAAGAATATTTTTTTAGCTTTGTTAAATTATCGGTTTTTAAAGGGTTGATGCCAAGGACATCAGCCAACTTTAAAGCTTGCTTCATGGTGACGGCGACTAAAGGAAAGAAAGTTTGAAACGTTTATTTAATAGCAGTTCAAGTCATTGACAAATTATAAAATTAATTTTTAATCTTCTTACAGTAGTTGGGCTAGTTAATAAATAAAATGTTACTTACTGCTGTATGACATAAAAATCTTTATTTTCAAGGCAACAATTACAAAAATTTTCAATTATCAATTCTTAACTCAAAATGTTGTTGATAAAGGCCAGGAACGAATAACTGTTTCTTACAATCTGAAAGTGTAAAATATTACTACAAATTTGAGTTGTTTTTAACTTGTAGGTACCAGAATAAAAGTTCTTAAATTAATGTCTGCAAATTTTCCAATTCTTAACGTTGCTGTTAAAAGCTTTTATTTAACTCACAATGTTGTCTGTCTGTCGGTTATTTTTTCGGAGCCAAATTTGAAAAGGTTCCCGTTGTCCCACTGAATTGAAATTTTGCATACTTACTTAATCTGCCTGACAATGCAATCCTATGTAGTTAATTACCCCCTAAAGGTGTTAAATGGGGTTTTAAAATTTTAGGTTATGTTTACAAAGGGGTTTTCGATTTGTACATACCGTAACTTATACCGACATAGACGGTATGTTGGTCATTTGGACGTCACGGTAGATGCACAGTATAATAACAATAAATCTATGCAATAAATAAAGACTAAAAAGCAAAAAATAAAAATATATAAAAAAAGTTTTTTTAAAAAAGCTTCGATTTAAAAGATGCATTAAAAAGTAAAAAATAATGTATTTCAATCATAGGAGAATATTTTTTCTTACAGGTTAAAATTCTAAAATTTATAAAAACTTTGGGAGTTATAAAACTACGGCATTACAGAATTACTTTGCTCAGTTGACAACTCCCAAAGCTTTTATAAATTTTAGAATTTTAACGTGTAAGAAAAAATATTCTCCTGTGATTGAAATACATTATATTTTACTTTTTAGTGCATCTTTTAAATAAAAGCTTTTTTTAAAAACATTTTTTTGTATATTTCTTTTAGGCTCGGTTTATTACAATATGTCTTGCAGTTTTATTTCTGTAAACTTCATGATCTAGCCAATCGATGTAAAACATTTCATTTGCATTTGCATTTTCTGATTGAAAATTAAAAAAAAATATCTTTATTACCAAATCGGAAATGAAATGGCCAATCATGCAAATAAAATTCAACTCCAGCTGAAATTACTGAAATAACTAACAAAAAATCGTGACAAGTCTTTTAAAGTTGAGTATTTGTCAGCTTTGAGGGAATGGGGGCCCACAATAGTATCAGCCAATGTTAAAGCGTTCTCCATTCGGATCTCCATTTTGATGTCAACTGTGCTAGAGAGGGAAAACAAGTTTCTTTAAAACTTAGTCATTCAGTCGATTCAAGGAAAAATTGTTAGAAGTAGTTAGCTGATGATAAACTTTTATAATTAATAATGTTGGGAGATTGCTCAGTGTTGAGATGTTGCTTTGGAATTAATATTAAAAAAAAACATGTAATAATTAAACGTTTTATCAATGAAGTTTATTACATTAATACAAAGCGTGGTTAACAAAGGCCAGAAACGAGTAAGCATTTCGTACAATCTGAAAGCAAACCCTTAATTTTATTTGCTTAATTATTTGAAACGTACCAGTATAAAAGTGCGTAAGTTTATATTTGCAAACTTTCCAATAGTTAAAGTAACCGGATTTTGTGCTCGACTCATAATTACAAGCCTTGCTGTTTTATTTCTATAACCTTCATCATCAAGCCAGTTCGTGTAAAAAATTGTATTTGAAATATCCACCGACTGAAAATAACAATGTTCTACATACTAAATGCATTTACAACCGTTACAAATTTAAATTCTGTAATTAAATCTCCAATCGAACAAAAAGTACGACTGGACTAAAAAAGCCACAAGACAGAGAAAATACTTCGAAAAGCTGACCACGTCTGGTGGCATTCTGCAAGCTTTTATTTATTAAATTTGCAACAAAAAGGGTGAACACATACCCACTCCTTGAAAGCATAAATAGACAGAAACAGATAGCTAGAAGATTGCAAAAAAATTGGTATTTTAACAAGAAATCGTGGTGTTTCACCGCCCCCATCACCCTTGACCACTCTTTCTTTTAAAAGCGAGTTTGAGCAGTTTAAATTCTGTGTAAATATACAGAGCGAAGTAGAAAAATAAGCCATCAAACGCTGGCACGGTTACTGAAATTATCACAATTCCAATAAGATCCACAAGTATGTATATTTCAAATTCTGGTGATCCAAGTCCATGTAAGCCACCATAACAGAGAAAGATTGGTTTTCCAGGTTTGAAAATTAGCGTTATTACCGCAAACAACATGCAAGCAATTGTCACTAAACTCGCGTATAAACATAAAAAAATGTATCAACACGTTTGTACAGTTTTGTTAGATTCTTCTTGTCGTCACATTGGTCAAGTTCAGCCATTTGTATCAGCACGACTATTTCGCTTCTGCAGAATATCAACGAGTACATTTTAAACATCGTTTGGAAATGAGGAATTAACGATTCAGGTGCCGTTTCATAGGTTTCAAAAGTAGTAAAATTGGAATAGAATTCGAAATAGGCTGAAACGAAAAGCGATGTAATGCAGGTAGCGAAAAACATTTTTTTCAGTTTCGTGTAATAATCGTTTCTCAGAGGATCCAGTCCTACGATATTTGCTAATTTCAGTGATGGCTTTATTTTAACTAAAGGTCGCGTGGTTTGTTTCACTTTCAAACTTAAATTTTCTTATATAAAATTATTAAAAAGGACACGTCAGGTTCGATAAATAAATAAATAAGTTTTATAATTACATTAATTATGAAAAAAGACCTCGTTCAATTCTGATTGGTTCAAGTGATCGTCCACTCAGATAATAAAACCGATTTTCAAATAAACATGCGTTTATTTGTTATTTTAGACTCAAAGCTATAATCAAAACTCTAGCATTGTGTGTAATTTGCAGCAAGAAATTTAATCTAGAGCATTATTAACGAAAGCAAGAAACGAATACGCATTCCTTACAATCTGAAATACTGAATGTTACTTTTAGTTTTCCACATTGTCAGACTTGCCAGTATAAAAGTTCGCAAATTCATGTCTGCAAACTTCCCAATGGTTAATTTTGGTGACTCTTGTGCCCGATTCATTACAACAAGTCTTGCAGTTTTATTTCTATAAACCTCATCATCAAGCCAGTCGGTGTAAAAAATTTCGTTTGAAATATCCTCGGACTAGAATAACACGATCGTGATTTATTATAGTCACAAATAAAAAAATTACCAATTCTGAAATTACTTCCCCAACCAAACAGAATGTGTATGATTGTGCAGTAAAGCCTATTAGACCAGCAGAATATGTGGAAAGAGTGTTTACATCTTGCAAACTAAATTTTCATTAGTTTACAGTCAAATATTCAAGTACTAACCCGCTCCTTGAAATCATAAATAGGGAGAAACAAATACCCAAAAGGCCTGAAAAGAATTGAAACAAAAACATCGGCGAGAAAACATCATTGACTTGGTCAATGTATTGTAGCAGAAAATCGTGATGTTTTACTGCTTGAATGAATTGTTTATTGTACAACGAGACTGTGTGACCATTGTGTCTCTTAAAAGCAGTTTTGATCATTTTAAATTCAGTGTAGATGTACAGAGCGAAGAAAAAAAACATGGCATCATAGGCAGACACTGCTATGGAAATTACGCCAATGCCGATTGCATCCAAAAAGGCATAAATCTGATACTGGGGTGCTTCAAGGCCATACAACCCGCCATAACACAAAAAAATCGGTTTGCCGGGTCGAAAGATTAGGGTAAGAACCCCAAGTTGGACACAAGTCACAGTTATCAAAGCAATGTAAATATAGACAATTATTGTAACAAATCTGTGGAATTTACTCAGCTCTTGTTTATGTAAACCACCAAATTTATCTAATTTCCAAAAATGTTTCGACTTGTCGATTAAATCAGTTAGTTCTTTTTTGTAGAAATGCAGTGTAGCCATTTTTAGTAATGCTTGAAGTGGAGGAATAGTTGAGTGTGGTCCAGAATTATAAACTTCAAAGACTGCCAAATGCGAGAGAAATTCCAGCTGGGCTGAAATCAAAATTACCACAAGGGAGAGAAACGAAATCGTTTTTCGCATTGTGGAATATTTGTCGCTTTTTAATGGATGTAAGCCTATGATATCTATTAATTTTAAAGCGTTCTCCATTCTGGCACCGACTATAATTTTACAACTGCTTTCATGCTTTTAAAGAAAATAAAGTTTCTAAACTTTAATTATTTAATCGTAGTTCAAGTCGTAGAAATATAATAAATTATTCCAATGAATAAGTAATACACGGGAACAAGCTTTCCAATTAATTGTTTGAAGGATTTTCAACTTTTAACAAATACGTGTCTCTAGTCAGAATATTGAGTTACACCGCTAAACTAAATTAAAACTAGTATTTTTTAGTTAAACGGAGTTCAGTCTAATCTCAATACAAATGGTCATTAAAATTGTAATTTAATCTAATGCCTATGTAAGCATGCCTTACAATCTGTAAAATTAAATATTATTTTTTATTTCCTTAATTTTTTAAAGTTGCCAATATAAAAGTTCGCAAATTCATGCGAAGTCAATTTGGGGTAGTTTTTTGTAACATACTATGCGTTCATTTGAATTTATAAAAAATAGAGTAGGCGGTTTTGTCTATATGATTAAAAAGTTAGTGCAAATTGAGGGAAAAAATGTATTCTAATTGAATATTACCGTTCAAAACATTATTATTTGACTCTTGAGCTTGATTATTACAATCGGCGTTTTCGTCCAAGTTAAAAAAATTAACAAAGCCTAGGTACTCTAATTATAAATTCAAATGATTGCAAGAATCTGTATTGCAAGGTATTTAATTTAGGCACAAAACGCTTGGTTCTGTACTTATTTTGCCTAACTGAATATTAAAAATTAAGTTGTTGTGCGTAACTGAACGTCTTTTATCAACATATTAGCTGTTTCAAAACTATAAAAACGCCAACATCGCATGTTACCGAATTATTTTTTTAAATAAGATTGATAAAATTGTTATTAATGATTAGATCCCTCATTGAAACTATGAATTATATTAGCTATTGTTTTTTTGAAGTGCATGAATAATTTATAACATCTAATTTTAAGAGAAAATGCGACGTTGACGTTTTTATAGTTTTGAAACAGCTAATCCGAGAGTTTGTCAGACACTTTTGAATCACCCTGTATATGTAAAAAAACATTTTAGTTCTTTGACATTGATTTATTTTAACAGAATATTAGATTATTTTATAAGGATTAAAAGTGGGGTTTTGTTCGACAAGCAATTAGTTTGAATTGCGAGGCACAAAACCACTTTTAATCCTAATGAAACATGTTATTTTTTCTCAAACAGTAGCAAATGATTTAAAAAATCTTGGGGTGTCATTTATTTTTTCTAGTAAAAAAAATATTTTAATCCGCCGGATAAAAATAGACCCATTGTCTCAGTAATGCGAACTTTTTTCTTAGTTACAAAAACGTGAATTTTACTTTTCATAAATGGTATTAGAAAAATGTCAAGTTTTAAGACGGTTGGAGGAACTTTTTTTGTGTTTGCATTTAAAATCGTAGTATCATTTTGTAATACTATATGAATCAACGGTTTGGTAAATTGTAAAGAAAAAAAAGATGTTTTGTAATCAAATTATTTATTTTTGTAAAGCTACAATTAGCTTAATCTTCTTCTTCTTCTCCTCCGCCGCCACCACCGGCGCCTTTGCGGAGGTTCTTCCTCTTGACACGTCCTGGACGTCCACCTCCGAAGGGTGACTTCAACGAGAAATCAATATGTTTCTGCGAGTCCAACCTCACAATAAACGATGGAATGTTCACCACCTGTTTACGAACCCTGTAACAAAACAAAAATTAAAAAAAATCTACTGAAAAATTGTTAATAATAAATGTCGCCTCGCAAGGTACCCATATGCACTATAAGAGCGCAAATGGGGCATAAGCTGGTGTCATTTCTCTTCGAGTTTCTTTAGCACTTGCCTGAACATTGTCGGCCCATCAAGTGACTCTAGACTCGGCGATTGATAAAAACAATACCTGCCTTTTCGGCATTTGAAATTTCAAGGCATTAGTTATTCAACTAATTGGCCTTTATGATTAATTACCGGATATGTCTCTGTCTGATCAAAACACGAGCGTGATGGATGGACTTGGCAAGCCCCAGTTTAAAGACTTGGGTTTGGAGACGCCTCTCCAGAAAATCCTCGATTTTGAGACCCAACACGTAATCGAGCTTCATGCGGTTTTCGTCCAAGACTCCGATGCGGACGAGACGACGCAACAATGCGTTACCTAAACAATTATTGTTTAGTAACACAATCAAAGTAGTAGAAAAAATAATGTATCCCTAACTTTCGGCACAGACAAGTTCATGGTGAACAAGTCTGCTTCCTAGCGGGATTTAATCTGCCCTTACTAGATTAGATCTGGCACTCTTGTTAGACATAAAAATCAAACAGAGCGTGGCGTCAGGGCCCCTTCACAATTTTTTCCCTCACCTTCAAACAACCTCTTCGGGTCCTTTTCTTCCAGTGTGAGCAATTCCCGGGCGGCTTTACGGATTTTAGCCAACGTGTACTTCACACGCCACACTTCGCGTTTATTTCTGAGACCATATTCACCAATGATCTTCAATTCTTGGTCCAAACGTGCCTTTTCGTAGGGACGTCTGGGAGTCACGTAGGTCTTGGAACAGACCGTGGGGATCCTCCCGTTCACCATTTTGGTCCTGACGAGCCGTCACTGCAAAAACAACCCCAATAAAACAAGCCACATGGTTACCTAACCTAATTTTTTCATTTTTTTTTCAATTGTTGCCTCGCCATGAATCAGATAAGCAACGGTACTTTCTGGGATTAAACGAGGCTTTAGTTTTGCCTTAATTGATTAGGGGCTGTTGCAGGCAATCGCAACACCCCTTGCCCAAAAAATAAGGCCAGTTCTTATTATCTGTGCTTATCCACGTAATCGGTGAAATAAATTCGGAAAAAATCACAAATAATCGTTGCGTTTCAGTTAAATGTTTGAGATAAAGTCGTATTTTTGTCTTTTAATGATAAAAACTACAAAATTATGTAAAACTTTACTCACCCAACTCGTCGCAAAAAATGAACGATTGGAAAAGAAAGTTTCATGGAGTCTCGGTCATGGCGCTGTTGTAGTTAACTGGAGGGGGAAGGCGATTCAAGCTACAGGGCGTTGTTGTAATAAATGTTCAAATAAAAAATAATACAAATATTGACACGATAAATATAACTTAAGCCAAGTTATTGACCAATTCTGACGCAAGCAACTAGATAATGGACAAACACGAATTTCTAAAGTACTTTAATTGGGTACACTTTTCAGGTAAGCGGACGTGTCGTCTAATACAAGACGCAAAACTGCTTTATCGAATTTTGTCAGTATATTTCTTAAATAAAATAAAAGAACATATTAAAGACCTACGTCACCTATAGTATAAAAATAAAAGCGCCTATTTTTGTTGTGATAAAAACGGACAATTATTTAAACAATTTAAAACAATAAAAACAGTAAAAATAATAAAAAATTCAAAATGTCATATAGAAAATTTGTTGTATTTGAGGAGTTATCACGTGGTAAAATTAACACACGTATTTTTGATACAACCTGTATTTAAGTTATAATTTTTTTGTATAAAAAATCACGAATATAATTATAAAATTTTGCTAAAAGGAGCTGAGACATTACTTACCTATGGTCAAAATCCCTTATTTTGAGTTAAAAACCAAGTTTTAAAAATGTCACTCAATTCAAAGCACGTCGGGCTTTTCTGTTGTTCCGAAAGAGCCCGACTTAATTTTTGTTATGAATTTCTGTGTACAAAATATTGTTTGTAACAAAAAATACGAAAGTGTGAGTAACTGGATAATTTTCATTTACCACTAAATAAAAAATAAGACAATAATTAATAATATTTTGTCGTTTTCTGCTCCTCTTATGTAACCAGCCCTCCACTTGACTATTTATTTACATTATTACATTTACTTTAAAAAATGCTTGTAGCAAATTACTTGAATTATTTTTAATGAATAAGCCGTGAAAATTAATATGAATGATAGTTTGTTTTTGTCTGTGTTTTTGTATTGACCCCCTCCAGACCTCCTCTTGACTATTTATTTACATCGTGTTCTCCTTGTCAACCTGACAGTTCGATCCCAGTCAACCAAAATATTCCTTCCTTTCACTTTTCTTTATTTAAAAATAATCAAACGTCGCATTTCTACTATTTTGGTTGTACCATGTAGTACCCCAAGCACCACCGCTATGATTATATCGCGTGTCGTGCAAAATTCAAGCGTCCAGAGCCTGTTCCGTAGATTGTCCTTGTCAAATGGAGATTTGCATAACATTTCAAACAACTTTCAAGCTACTGCTTCCACACTCCCTAGATTACTCGACCACGAGAAAAAACCAACTTTGAAGCCACTAGTTAGGTAAGTAATAAGTAATAATTTTTTTTGTTTTGGTTACGCCGACTCCAGCACGTCTAATCTAACCTTGTCCTCGCTCTTTGATAATTAAATAAACACGTCCTTCCGGTATTGAGATGCGTTATATGATGTAGGTCAATGTCATTGGGCCCAATCCTCGTTCGAACAATGTCAAACGACGCAAACACCTCAACTTCCACCAAAACAAATCGATTGGCATTGGAAAAATCCCCGTATTTGCTACAACATGCCACCAACCCCGTCGATTGGTACCCCTGGGGCCAAGAGGCCTTCGAACGCGCCAAGAAGGAGAACAAACTGATTTTCCTCTCAGTTGGCTACTCCACCTGCCATTGGTAATTTTACCGTTTTTTGGTTGGCGGCCATGTTTCCAACTTGCTTAGGGAGAGCTCAATCTGTGAGCTCAATTTTGTCTAAAAGTACTTTTGTCCATCGTAAAAATATGTCCAAAGATTTTGGTGCTTTTTGCAATACCATCCTGATAACTCTGTGAACTGACTGTGTACAGTAGTTTTAGAGCAGCAGACCATTTCTAGACATAGGTTTCAAGGCGATATCTCGCAAAACAAATTTCAATTTTCAAACGCCGATTGCGGCGAAACTAAAAGAGTTAGGAGAAAATGCTTTGTTCCATTGTAAAGAGCACGTCAAAATCTATCAGATAGGATGGGTTTTAATTGATTTTGAGACACTTCAGAAATTGACCATTTTGTACGGGGGGGTTAAAAAAAATTTCAATTTTTTTATTTTCTCCATTGGCGATTGGCGTTGAGAAAATCGCAATATTCCCAATAGTTTTTTGGTTATGAATTTTTTAAAATTTTATCTATTTTTCCTTTTATTTGAAATTTTCTCGAAAACTATTAGTCAGAGAACAATAATCTTTTTTGAAAAAGATAGATAATTAAAAGAGCTTTCCAACGATAATACACTTTATGGGGTTATCTCTGATAGTTCTGGAGTTATTGCTCGATAAATGTTCCGGGTACCGGAAATCGACCAAAATTGCGACGAAAATTGAAAAAATCAAAATTTTAAAAATCGAACCTATTGACTTTTTTTTATACTTTTAACAACTCTAGAGGGTTGTAAAGGCATAGAAGAGTCCATAAAACTTTGCCAGAATGAGGTCAAAAAAATTTTTTTTTTAATTTTTGTGAAGGTAAGTGCTTTGACCATTAAAAATTTAAGCAAAAAAATTCAAATTTTTAAATCTCGTGAAAAGCTAGTATAACACGCAAAATGAGCCGCAGAATTCACTGGAACAAACCGTTTTACTCTACGACTTTTAGTTTTTGAGTTACGAATTTTTTTAATGTAAAACTTCAAATGCCTGTGTACCAGGAACCGGTGCCTGGAGCGGCTCCAGGTTTTATCGAGAAAATAGATAATTTTAAGCGCTATCTGATGCATTCTTAAAATTTGTTCTAAGTCTTATAGTTTCCGAGAAAAACGCAAAAAAGGTTGCCATTTTCACTTTTTTTTTTAAATTGAAAAAATCGAAATTTTAAAAATCGACTTTGACCTTTTTATACTTTTAACAACTCTAGAAGGTTGTAAAGACATAGAAGAGTCCATAAATTTTTTTTATGAATTTTTGTGAAGGTACGTTGGATTAAAATACTTTGGATGCTTTTACTTTGGACAATTTTGTAATGCGTGCCTTGCTTTAACAGGTGTCACGTGATGGAGAAAGAGTCGTTCGAAGATGAAGAAGTGGCAAAGATCATGAACCAACACTTTATCAATATTAAAGTGGATCGTGAGGAGCGTCCTGACGTTGATAAACTTTACATGGCGTTTATTCAGGCTAGTGTTGGAGGTGGGGGTTGGCCAATGTCCGTGTTTCTCACCCCCGCACTTGAACCCTTAGCTGGTGGTACGTACTTCCCCCCTGAGGATAAATACGGACGACCTGGCTTCAAAACTGTGTTAAAATCAATCGCCGAGCAATGGCGGACCAAACAGTCGGCCATTGCCAACTCGGGGAAGTACTCATTGGAGGTGTTACGTAAAGTGAGCGAACGTGAAATTTCCCCCAAACAGGATATTAACGTTCCGGGTGAGGACGTTTGGAAGAAGTGTCTTCTCCAATTGTCACACTCTTACGAAGACGATTTTGGGGGATTTTCAGCACAGCCGAAATTCCCCCAACCGTGTAACTTGAATTTCTTGTTTCACATGTATTCGAGAGATAAACATTCAGAACAGGGGTTTAGGTGCCTCCATATGTGTTTAAACACGCTTAGGAAAATGGCATATGGGGGGATACATGACCATGTTAATTGTGGGTTTGCGAGATATTCGGTGGATGACCGATGGCATGTCCCACATTTCGAGAAAATGCTTTACGACCAAGCACAATTGGCAGTTTCGTATGCCGATGCGTTTGTTGTTACTAAAGATGATTTCTTTGCTGAGGTGCTCAGAGATATCCTCTTGTATGTCTCGAGGGATTTGAGTCACCCTTTAGGGGGGTTCTATGGGGCGGAAGACGCCGATTCCTACCCTTTTAAAGGCGCCCCTCGCAAATGCGAAGGTGCGTTTTGTGTTTGGGAGTATGAAGAAATCGCGAACCTTCTCGGAGAAACTAAAACCAACGATATATCGCATCGCGATTTGTTCATCTATCATTACAATGTCAAAGAAGACGGAAATGTTAACCCAGCGCAAGACCCGCACCATGAATTGGAGAAAAAGAACGTGTTAGTTTGTTTTGGTTCGTTTGAAGACACGTCAAGAAAATTTAAGACGTCGGTTGAAACCGTTAAAGATATACTGAAAAATTGTCACGAAATTTTGTACAAAGAGAGACAAAACAGGCCAAAACCGCACGTTGATACTAAAATCGTAACGTCCTGGAACGGATTAATGATCTCCGGGTTTGCGAAAGCCGGTTTTGTTCTTAAAGATCAAGAGTACATAAATCGGGCCATCCTGGCGGCCACTTTCATTAAAAAGTTTCTCTACAATGAGCAAGACAAGACTCTGTTGAGGTGTTGCTACAAGGGAGACAACGCGAAAATCGTCCAAACGTAAGTCTAATGTCATTGATAGAGACCGGATTTTTAGGGGTTATAAAAGTTGTAAAAAAAATTGATAATGTAGGATAGATTTTTTATTAACTCCTACAGTAGGAAAAATAAAAACAATTTTAATGAAATACAGTCCATTACAAAAACAAACAAAACGAAATACTTTTTGTAAAAAACGCACATCCTACTGAAAGACTGAAAAGCTAAAAAAACTATTTAAATAATTATGTAATTTCAAAAAATTATCAACAGCATATAATCGCTCGTTAGGTAATGGCTTAGCAATAGTTTGTATGTGAATTTATATGATCAATTGATCAGACAAGTTAAAAACCCTTATATCATTTTTCCAAAAAGTGTATATTTTCTTCAAAATTTTTTATTAACTCACCTGTTGAGAGCTACTGAGTAGTTTATAGTAGTTCATTAGCAGTTAACTTAAGCAGTTAAACAAAATAGACATAGTGGCGCATAGACGTTTTTAGAATTTTTAAATAGTATTGCTAGCATGTACATTTGTGTGGGAGGTTCGAATCCCGGTTCTTGTATTTTTTTTTTTGTAAAATTTAATAACAAAACAAATTGAAACAGAAGAATTACTAAGTGGACCAAAAAGTTAACTTATCTCTGCTGTTTTGTCAAAATTTTGTCTCAAAATTTGGGATTTCAATTTTAGAACGATTTTTTGGGAAAACTATGCATAAATACATAAATTTTACTTAATCGATTCGTTTTGCAATTCTCTATCTACCTTCATATTTTTGCTAAACCATTCCCTAACACGCTGTTAAATTTTAAATTGAATTTGCCAGGTCAAAAAATAGTACCAACTTTATTTGAAAAAAAAATGAAAGAACTGATGTATTGTTTTTTTTAACTAAAAACTAATAAAAAATATTTAGTGAGTTTAAACACGTTTAAAACGCAATTTAGGAATAAATATTTACATTTAAAATTAAAAATTGCGTGTTAGGGAAGTTTCCTAAGACCCGGTCTCTAGTCATCTGTGGGTTTGAAATTAAGTTGCCAACATTGACTGACACTGGAACGACACAGTGCCAGTATTGCCAACTTATTTTCAAAGTCACCGACCACTCTGACCTGAATGAAACCAACCGTAGACCAATCCCTGTCAACGGATTTTTGGACGACTACGCCTTTTTGATCCGCGGCCTTCTCGATTTATACGAAGCATCGCTCGATGCTGATTGGTTATCGTGGGCGGAAGTGTTGCAAGAGCAACAAGATCGCCTCTTTTGGGACACTAAAGGTTCCGGTTATTTCACAAGTCCTGAGAACGATTCCAGTATATTGATTCGCGGCAAGGAAGGTAACTCGATCCGAGATGGCGTTGCGTCCTCTATTTGGCTTATATTTGGCCAAATTTCAGATCAAGACGGCGCTGAGCCCTGTGGTAACTCGATTGCCGTTCATAATTTAATCCGACTCGCCGCCTACTTGGACCGTGCGGATTTGAGGGCAAAGGCCGGTCGGACGTTGACAGTTTTTGCCGATCGGTTAAAATCGATCCCGGTGGCTTTGCCTGAAATGACTTCCGCTTTGCTTTTCTATCATAATTCGCCGACTCAGGTGAGTGGTTTAGGTTTGTCTGGACAGGGTCTAGGTTTGTTTAGGTGTTTATTGCCGGACCGACTGAGGACAACAACACGCAGGCTTTGTTGGATGTGGTCAGGTCTAGGTTTATACCTGGGAGGATTTTGGCGGTGACTGATGGACCAGGAGGGAGGGCAGGCTTGCTATACCGACGACATGAATCCTTGGCTAGGCTTAGGCCGATTCATGGTAAACCAGCGGCTTACGTTTGCCGGAATTTCGCGTGTTCGTTACCGGTTACCGAACCGGAAGAATTGGCCAGCAACCTGGACGGGAATTTGGCCGAAGTTCCAGACGAATAAATTTTCAGTTAACTTTGTTATTGTTATTAAAATAAAAAGCGACCCGTAATTGGCAGAAAAACCCTAGTCATAAGTTTCCCGATGTGTGATAACTGTAAATGCGGATGTGATACAAGGTTGTTTGAATGAATTTGTGTAAATATTTTCTTTAAAATAAATTGGCAATTGAAGACGGATTAGTTTAACTGACCCTTTTTCCTATTTTCCCGGTCCTAACCTGTCGATTGTTTACGTTACCGAAACGTTGTGCAGGTTCCTTGTGTAAATATTTTGACTGAATTAATTTGCAAGAAGTGTGTTCGTGTTCGCCCGACCAAATATTAAGGCGCTGCTGCAAATACTAACATGGTTTGCCTTTCATAATATTGGGGCAAATACGTCAGAACAATTGACCCGATAATTGGCTTTAGCATATTACAGACAGTTCGTATTATCAAAATTTCAATTAAACATTAATACCGACTCTAAGATAAACATTAAATCAGCAAAACTTAAAAAAATGGAATCAAAATGAGCAAAATAATAAATAAAGCTTAACAAACAAATGGAGATTTTAAACAGTTTTTATTAAAATAGCGGCAGGATCAAATAGTAGGTATAAAAAAAAGATAAAAGTGTAAGTATCTGAACTATTCACCTATTTTAATGAAAAATAAAACAGGTAAGTATTATCATTCATGGTCTTACGTCTTACGTCTTACGTCACAAAATCATTTCCAAGTTGACGTTTTGTTAAAAAGGTGCAATAAGCAATCCTTCCCATTTTCCAAGTCGCGACAATTCAAACGTCTGCAATAAAGCTCGCAACCCTGAACAATAAAGTCATATTCTTCATGAATTCCAGTTTCATTTTTCTCATTACCATCCATTTGAAACGAAGCGAATTTTACAACGTTGTTTATGAAAGACTCGGGCGGAAAATTCAACGACAAAGCCCGACTTAATTTATTACATTCTTTAGCGAAAAATGCTTGAAAACGCTTCAATAATAATAAGAATGACGGTGGAGCAGCTTTCACCCGTTTTTGGTTTTACCGTTTTACGTTCTCAGTGAAATAGTGCAACAGTCAATTGCCACCACCAAATCCCGCTCGTAAACTCCTTTACCCAACTTTAAACACACCTCAAAGCCCGTAAACAATGAAAGCAACGAAAATAAAGTCTGCTTTTCCTACGGTTGTTTGCATGCCACGCATTTTTCCCCAGCTATAAATCTCACCCCAAATCGATTAGAATTTGTCAAAAAGTGAATCTTTTATACGGAACCGTTTCTTTTAATTTAGGACGTCCATTCGTTGACTTATATCCTCCCTGAAAATTTAATATCCAGCCCGTTTTTTTCCAAATAAATCACGCCAAAGTCGAAGATTTCGGTGTTAAATGTTTGATGGTGAGGACTTAATTACGGTGCCCCTATCATGTTTCAGGACCTAATTTAACCTGAAACCAGCTCATTTCCTGCATGATGCTAACGCTGGTTAACAGTGGCAGTTAATTATTTGCTGCGACATTTATCCGAAAATGTGCCACACTATTTAAAACCTGTTTGAGTCGTAATTGAAAAACTAGACGACGGTTGACAGGAGACAAGCCTTAAATTGATTCGGAAAAAATTGCCTGCCCGAAATAAACTAATCTCGAGGGGTCTTCCACTACCTCTTTTTCGTACAAGGTGTTGCTGTACAGTGAAGTATTGCTAAATATTAGGTAATTAGTGTTGTCAAGTTGGCAAACAGCCAAAATAAAATAACTTATATTTATTACAATTAAGAAACTTGCACAAAAACAATGCAAAAGTAAACAGCAATTGACTTTATTTTTTCTGTGATCAATATAAAATTCACACGAAATTCAAGACGAACAAAAAATAGATTTGAAACTGAAATTTTTCTTTTTTTTATGCATTGCTTTCACTTCAAAACTGGCCTTTTACATAACTTTTGAAATTGAGCGTCTGCTATAAGCTTACTTTACTGTATCTGAAAAATTAATAATTAGAATAATCATTAATCACACAAAACCGAGCTTTTGTTACTAAATAGTTTTTTTTTCTCTATGTAGATGACTTTTTCAAAATTTTTAGTTTCTTATACACAATCAAAATTAATTAATTAATATTGAGTCACAAATAAATATTTCTAATGACATTCCGAAATCAACGATGCTTGAATTTTGTTTTCTGCAAAAATTACTTAGAAAATTTTAGCTAGCCTCAAAAGTTGAGACCCTCAAAAAATGTACCAAACTCTAATTCGCCATTAATTTAACTTTCCCATGTAAATTGCAACTTTATTTATATTAGTTTAATTAATAATTAATTAATTCCTAGTGCTCAGCTAAATTTAGTTGCCATTTACTTTACAAAACTCAAATTAATCGCAAATTATTTAAAATTTTATTACGATTAAATGTATGCTACACACTGAACAAACTCAACTTTAGTAATTCCTTTGGGGTTATCGACAGTTTTTTTAGTGCAATTTTTGCACAAAACAAGATACTTACCTAACATCTAAATAATAAATTTTAGTAATAATTATTACAATAGGTTAAGGGCCGGTTTACAGAATATTTTACGAAATATAGTCAAATTTTTATTCGCGATTAACAGTAAAAAACCCAAGGCGTATTGAGCAATTGAAATTTCAATTTGCAAAAGATCAAATAAATGTTTTATTTTAGTCACCTTTGAAAAAACAGAGCTCGTGTTTTTGCTTGATTCACAAAAAATTGAAACGTCATTAACTGGCAGACTAAAATTTTACTTGATTTATTTATTTTTTATTTACATTTATTTGATTTTTTGCAAATTGAAATTTCAATTGCTCAATACGCCTTGGGTTTTTTACTGTTTCAGTTTCGGAAGTCTTACTTAAAAAATAGGAGGAATTTTATTATAAAAAAATTATTGGAATAACTTGAAAAAAAAATTTGTTTAATGTAGTTTTTTGCATTTTACGCTTATATCATGAAAATTTGGGATATCAGCAAAGCATCAAATTGAAGCGTGTTAGAAACTCTATCGTTTGCGATATATATTTTTTATTTTGGAATACTAGAAGTATTTATTTTTTGACTGGACCTAAAACTTGAAACACCTTGTATATAGCAACTTATTATTATGCACTTTTAACTGCTTCCCAAATTTCAAGGTGCTCTGTAAACCGTTCTGAAAATATTTAGCTATATCTTATACTTTATATTTAGCTATAGGTATATCCTATTTAGCTGCATCCCATACTTTTTAGCTACCCTGTATATGTATAAATAAACTAACAAATGAAATAATATTAAGGGCCGGTTTACAGAAAACGAATTGAATCTACGATTATAATATAATATTATATTATATAATATTATTATATAATTATAATTATTATATTATTATTATATATTATAATTATTATATTCTTTAGGACCGGTTTATTATTAATTTAATCTGCAATTAAATGCGTGATTAACTGATCCCGTGACCAAATTGAACCAATTTCATTTGTCTATTCGCGTGGTTAACTTTTAACAGAGCAATTAACTTTAATTGAGTTTTCTATAACCCAGCCCTAAAAGTGTTTAAATTTTATCATTTCAGATCTTTTTCAATTTTCTACCATTATTTATTTTGAAAATACAAGGTTAACTTGATTTTTTTAATTGACACGAAGGGTGAATTTTAATAATTTTTAAAAGAGCATTTTTTTCTAAATTTTATGATGTAGCATACACCCACCTTTATTTTATTAAAAAGTAAAAAAAAATTAAAATTAAAAAAATCAATTTTGGATTTCTGGAAAAGTAAAACTAAGATCAACAATTAAACTTCTATGCAATAATTAGTTTAACAATGGTACATTTAAGTGAAACTGAGCGAACACAAATTCACATGATGGTTGGTTATAGCCACAGAAAGCCAAGAAGTCAATGGAAATAATTTTGAATATTTTTTGTATCATAAAAGTCATCGTGTTTATGCTTTTTTATTGAAATGCGTTTTTTAATTTAAAAGTGTTATTTTTACTATTAGTATTCACTTTTACTTAATTTTTGGTCAAAACTTAAGCAACAAGGAGCTAATAATAGATTTTAAACATCAAAATTTTATTATTTCGATATTTTTTTAAAATTTCGAATAAAATAAGGTATGCATATGTTAGGTACACCATAGAACTCAAAAAAATGCTCTTCTTAAAAATATTAAACTTGACACTTCTTGCCATTAAAAAAAAAATGAAGTTAGCCTTGTATCCTCAAAACAAATGAAGATAGAAATTTGATAAATATCTGAAACGATGGAATTTATATACTCTTAAAATATACCAAATTTCAATAAGTCTGATGAATAGTTTTTATAATATTTAAGTGTATCCATATACTTTTTAGCGACCCTGTATATGTTGGAATGTTGTATAATTTTTTTTTCTTTCATTGTAATTTTGACGAATATAAACACCTTGTGTCACTGATTTTAAATAAAGATTATTATTATTGTTATTATTATTAATTTATTAATTTTAACTATAAGGAATTGTAGAAAAATTCTGAAAAAGACATAAAGTAATTTAGTTACAAATGCTGATTTTTGTATGCTTGTAGGCTTCGCGTTCGTTATCAAAAGACGAAACTCTTTCAATTAATGTTTCGCTTTTACTTTCACTGCATTTTCTGTTGTTTCTTCATTGTCTTCAGCTTTTGCTTATCTTTATCTAAATCATCATCTGCTGAATTATCCGACATTTGTTTTCTTTTCTCATTGAAATTTTGACAATTTTGAAGCTGTTCTCATAACTGTGTTGCTAACAACATTGTGCGCAACCTTTCTTGCTTTATCTGAAAGTTGGTATGGTAATATTGTGTATTTTTAAGTAGGTATTGCTCCGATTTTTTAGTTTAGATCTTAATACTGTTCTAAATGGGTTTAGTTTCTTTAACTTTATTAATTTTTCTTCCCCAAATGTAACTTTGTGGAAATGTTCCTTTGAAAATTTTTATAGCTCCACCATGTTTCGCCATATCCAATTCCCATTGTTTAGAGACTTCACCATAACATAACCCATCGAAAGCCCCATCTGCGATTTAATGGTCGTTCGTTTAATGTCATTTGTGACCTTCTGAGCGCAATCTGGGCTGTTTTTACCCCGCGATAAGCGAAAAACAGGCTCGCAAACATTCAAATGATTTTGATCCATATGGCCCCATATTGACATGCGTACTCTAGCAAGGCATGCTGGACGCTGTTGCATCTTTAGTCACCCTCCGACAGCAGCACGTCGCGGCGCGAAATCTCGAAATCCCGTTGGAGAAAAAAATCCCCACTGAAAAGCGTCGGGAAAGCGCGGTTGGCAATTTGCGGCTGAAAAGCGCTTCAGCATGGTCGAGGCACAAAGTGGTGCTGGACTTTCAGTGATAAAAAAGAACGTGATGTGGTGATAAAGGCGAAAAAGTGCAAGTAAAATGCACTATTATGCCGGAACTGGTTATGCCCATTGCCGGTCTGGATCCGACTCCGGACTCCACCGGAGGAATTTCCGGAGGGAGCAGGAGCCCTTCGACAGCGGCGAGTCCACGCTTTCGGAACTCGATGGTTGGTGTTAAAATCGCTATTTTAAAACTTGTGTACAAATGTTTATACACAAGCCTAATTTATTATTATCTAGTATCGGATTGTTTATGACGGGAGTGGCCGCGTTTGCTAATTTTTCATTTTTAAATACTGAAAATAGAAATTGGACCCTTGGAGAATTCCAGGTCTGTTTTTGTAATTTACGGCTCATAAAATCCCATCTCGCCGCAAAAACATTGATTTACTGGGCATTTATTCGAAATAATACCTCCAAGTGTTGGAATATTTAATTACGAAGGGTTGAACTTGATCCAGTTAATAAAAAAATGGTAAAAACAGAGAGATATTCCAACTGACAACCTGTGACAAATACGAAATGTTTTGGAGCGGTGCCAACTGGGGAAAGAAATTTTTATAATCACCTATATGGTCCAGAACGCCTCACTAGTTCAACAGCAAAAACATTTTTTAATTTATCGCCGCTGTTTTCAAGATAATGCTTTCGACTAAAAAATTGGGGTTTTGGACAAGTTTTGGAGATGAGATGAAAGTTCGGTCAAAAACGATCAATCAGAATCAAGAGGTAATATTAAAAAAATTCTTGGATTTTAAGCGAGTTGGATTATTGACCTTTAAATAATTGAAAATTAATAATTTTTTACAAAAACCGTAGTTACTAAATTCCTGCATCACCTACAATTATTTTCAAATAAGTATACAGGCTGTTTCAAAAATTAGCTACAGCCAATACAAACTTATATTTTTTTAAATAGAACACCCTAATTTTTTTGCATTTTTGGACGATTATTTTTGACGAAAACACGTTTTGTTCTAAAATGTATTACACATAAACTAAGAATTTTACAAAAGTATGACTATCACTGCTTGAAAGAAGGAAGTTCAAACTTAAATCTGTACCAGTTGTTTAGGGCATTACAATTAGGAACGTAAAAATATTACAATGTTTGTTGAAAGATGAATAACTTGAAAAAGTTAAATGGAACACCAAATTTTTTGTTTTTGCTTCTCAAAGATTATATAATTGTCTGTCTAAAAACAAAGTTTTAAATGGCTAATGTTAATAACTGAAAAGATATTTGACTTGTTGATGTCAGCAACAATAAACATTATTCATGAGTACTGTTGTTACCAAAATAAACCATATCATAACAAGTGTAGTAATTCCACTATTGATCATTTGTTGGAGTTATACGAGGATTTAAAGATTCCCATAAATATTAAAATTTTAGTTATTTCACTTTAGTAGTAAATAGCCTAAAGGTAACATTAAAGTTAGTAGCTGAAAATGTCACTTTTCGGCTACTCAAACAATAGTTAATAATTTTTTTAATGTTTAAAGTTAAGTATCTTTTGAGTAATCAGCAAGAGACACTTAACTGTTAATGTTTTTAGAGAGACAATTTAAAGGTCTCTTAGATGCGAAAATGAAAAGTAAGGTGTTCCATTTAAAAATTTTAAGTTATTTAACTTGCAACAAATTTTAGTGAGTTAAAAAATGATATCCTTAAAGATTAGAATTCTTAGTTTTTATGTAATAAATTTTTGTATTTAGGTTGTTGTTGAGTTGAGCTGAGGCATGAAAATAGTTGGAAATAATTTAAAAATTCCTCATGCCTCACGAATGTGTTCGTTTGAGTTAATTACTTTTTGGTAAAGAAAACATTTCCAGCGTTTTAATTAAAAATTCGGGTTTGCGAGCTGAAAAAATCCAAGACATGCACTCGAAAGCTTTAAATTATTCCAGAGTGCACAAAAGCGTCCGAAATGACAACACTAAGAAACTAAATCAATACTTTATTCTTATCATTCTTAACTCTCCTCTCAGCTGTGCATAATTGAAATTACGAGAGAAGAATTTTGTATTTTCAAACAGTGAGTGTTCATTTAATCCAGAACAGACTAAATTTAATCAAAAAAAAAGCTCTGACAGGGCGTTTGAATGCCGATGCCAGTGCGAATGAATGATTTACAGCAAATATCAGCTCGAATAAACACGGTTTATTTTTAATGCAACGTTTAAAATAAAACAAGCCAAAGAACGAAATTTCACACAGATCTTTCACTTTTAATTGCATCTAAATTTTTAATAAAGACTCACTTTTCGTTCATAAAAAACTAATTATTCTATCGATTAGCTTTGCCCATTGTAACAATAACGGACTTGTCTGTTTAATTCCGTTATCATGCGCTTATTTGCCACAAATAATACAAATTTTATTCGATCGAATTAAAACTGTGTTTACATTCGTCCAAACGGATGAGTTTATTAATTAACAAGTTTTTATTTATTTATTGCAAGTACTTGAGTAATTAATTAAGTATCCTTGAGAAGCTATTCGTATTTGTTCTCCTCTTGGAAGTACTCACAGAAGCCGTATTACCTATCCGTTGAAATTTAATATCGGTATTAAGCCGTAATTAGTGAAGTGTGCAACCCGTAACAATTACTAATCCTTGCACAAAGTAGTCTAGCCATATATTCGTACGGAAACAAAACGTTTTATTGTTATTATCCGAGAGAAATTACAATAAAGTTTAATAATGGTTAAAAGCTCTCCATTCGCTTGAAAAGACACAAGAAATTAATGTTTTCGCTAGAAACGAAATTATTGTTTGTGCCGTCGATCTAATATTACATCGTAAAATACATATTTTCCATTGTCATTTGAATTTCAAATTGCGACTTAAGCTCCGATGTTGCACGAAAGATTAACAGCGCACGATTTATTTTACATTAAGAAATAGCAATAGCACTACACAATTTTTTTGCTCGTTATATTCTCACACATATGTAAATTCAGCATCGCTCATTTATTTGCCCCCCTTTTAGCACCAAAAGCGACCTTCCTGCCATGTGAATAGACTCAGCCATTTCACAAAACTTACAAAGGATCAATGATCGTCTGACAGACGTGTCGGTGATTTGTTAGGCCTGATAAGGCCCTGGATGTTGTCGTAAGTGATGAAAGTTTCAAACTTGCAAAGTTACGAATGTTCAAATAGCCACGATAACAAAATAATGATTCAAATCTGGGAAATCGAAGTTTTACCAACGAAATTAGCCAGAGAAAAAATAAAATAATAAAAACGTTACCTTTCCCCTAAACTCCCCCCTAGTGTTTAATCGGCCATTTCCGAACGAGTAAAGCCTTTGCTTGTTCCCTCTTCCTATTCCAGCGTCCATTATGAGGCAACTTATGACAATAATATTAATGGAAAAGTCGGTTTTGTTTAAGTCTCCACCAAACGGAAAATTAAATATTGATCCTCCAAAAATTGGTCGTATTATTTGTCGTCAAAACAGGCAGGGCTGTTTATTTATGGACTTTCTATGCCTTTACAACCTTCTCGAGTTTTTAAAAAAACAAGAAAAGTCAACTGCTTGGATTTTTTGATTTTTGATTTTTTGTCGAGATTTTGTTCGATTTCCGGTATCCGGAACATTTATAATATAAACGGAACCCTATTAAGTTTTCTATCGTTGGAAAGCGCTTTTAATTATCTATCTCTTGCAAAAAGAGTACCGTTTTGCGACTAATAGTTTTCGAGAAAATTGCAAACAAATGTAAAAATAGGTAAAATAAAAAAAAATTCGTAACTAAAAAACTACAGGGAATTTCGTGTTTTTCTCGCCGCCAATCAATTCCTCGGATCATTCTAATGAAAATAGTTCCTCTTTTTCGATAGTTTTGCTGTAATTGAGAAAATAATGGTTTCTCCGTAATCGGCGTTTAAAAAATGAAAAAAAGTGAAAATCGAAAAAATTTTTTCGTTTTTTTTGGGAACTATAAGAGCAAAAATAAAAAAAAACATCAGATAGCGCTTGAAATTATTTATTTTCTTGTCAAAACTCAGAGCCACTCTGGGAGCGGTTCCGATTACAGCGGCATTTTAATTTTTTTTCACTAAAAAATTTATAACTCGAAAACTAAAAGTCGTAGAGCAAAACGGTTTGTTCTATTGAATTCTGCGGCTCATGTTACGTATTACGTCACCATTGTTACAAAACTAGCTTACTCGATAATTTATTTAAATCTTATTTTAAATTGAAAAATGGTGGATGCGCCGAGTAATTTATTAAAAAATCATAACTCAAAAACTAAAAGTCGTAGAGCAAAACGGTTTGTTTCTTTGAATTCTGCGGCTCATTTTACGTATTAAACCAGCTTTTCACAAGATTTAAATTTTAAATTTTTTTGTTTGAAATTTCCTTTCACAACCAAGATAAAAGAATCGGCCCAAAAATTTGAGCTAAGCTCGTCTGCGTCTGATGAAACAATTATTGCACAAGTACCCACTCAACAGACTGTTTGAAAATCGCCAAATATACTGCCCAGAGTCGATTTAATCCATTACTCATCGTCTGTATGCTTATTATGTCAAACAAGTGGATGTTATATTAGCTGATCCAAAATTACTTGATTTACAGCGAAGGTTTTAGTGCAAATAAAGTGTCTAAAAATACCGACCTGGAATTTATTCCGAAGCTCGCACCTGTATGATATTTTAATCTAAAGTTTTGCGAGTAAATAAATTGATTTATCGGATTTTGTGTTGTTCCTAACTCGGTTTCCTTCTGTTCCAGAGTCGGAGTCAGGGTCAGGATCGGGGATTGAAGTCGACCCCAATCTTCCGTACCCTGGAATAGCGCCGATTGCTTTAAGATATCTGTCACAGACCACAAGACCCAGGAGTTGGTGTCTGGCACTCATCTCCAACCCATATCCTTTTCATAATTAACTCAATTATCTAGAGTATGGAATAAACGAGGTAGGAGAGGTTGCAAAATATAAAAGAGGATATTTCGGATCTGTTTAACATGCAAAGGTGACTTCCGGTTGGTTACCAACGTATTAATATCCCTTGACCTTAAATATGGAGTAATTTCCCTCGAGCTTCAATTATTTAACATGGTAACATCCGACTCAACAACGAAAGGAAATGTTTTACTGCACTTGGCACTAGTCCAAGAAATTTAATGTTTATTACCATGTCGTACTTTCGCGACAAATCTCCCAACAAAATTCGATCAAGCTGGATTTCAATTAGTCACGAAAATTCGGCTCCTGTTTATTCAAACCGAAAAAATACCAAATTTATTTGTTTTTTATGTTTTTCCCCTGATGTGTTAATCTTCTGTGAAGCACAATCCAAATTTGAAACCTGTTTGTTTATATCGCTCCTAGTTTTTCGTGTATTCTCGTTTTTCAAGTGCCATTTTACGAGAATTTAATCTCTAAATCAGTAAATAGCTTTTTTCTTCCCAGTGCTTTAAAAACGCACGAAGAGAATTCGGTCTTTTGGGAAATTAAATACCAAAAAAGGTGTGCACTATCAAATAGCTTTTATAATTTTTCTCTAACACAGATCCACTTAGACCTGTAGGGACATAACTGAATATCTCAGAAATATAGTTAAAAATACCAGCAGATTCACTCCGTATAACTTGTAAGATTCTTTTCAAGTAAATCGTTAACTGGGTCGCAAAGAGGTGTAGAAAAAATACAGTCTGCAGTATCAAATAGCTTTTATATTTTTTCTCCAACGCATATCCATTTAGACCTGTACGGATATAAGTGAATGTGATACATCAGAATTAGCTGGGCCTACAGAACGATGGACGCTGACTCTTCTAAGGAAAAACGGTTCAAAATAAAGATCAAATTTATAAAATTAGATATACTACTTACTTCTGTGTGGATTTACAGCAGCTACACAAAAGACAGAAGCCCAAACTACAACCGCTACCACAAAATTCACCAAAGTTGTTTTTTTGAATGCATTGTGTTAGTTATAATTTCTTTTCGTTTTCTCCGACAAAAAGTTTACTATATCCAAGCCTTTTTATTCGCTTTTTATAGGCAAAATAATCATAATTCTAATTAGGTGTTCTTTATTGTTACGATAATGACTCAATTAGTATTAGTAGGTTTACCTATAAAATAAATAGGACAATTAAATAGTGCTAATGACAAATCAATCGCTAAAATTGCACCTATCGGTTTACCTATAAAATAAAAACAACCATTAAATGGATAAGGCGTATCAGTTCTTTACTTTTTTTTTAAGAAAAAATTAAAGATATTATGGTCATAAAATACCTGTAAAATAATTTTTGCCTTAATGGTGTTAATTATTGGCAGTCGTTTAGACTTTTTTCTCCATATTCTACATAAGGTGAGCCTGCTAAAAGTATATCTCAAAAACTAATAATCACACAAATTTCACCGTTTGCTATTAAATGCTTTATATTTTTCTCTATGTCTGTGAATTTTTTTTTTACAATTCTTTATAATCAAAAGTAATTAACTGATAAAATAATTGGTTACTGTTAAGCAGCTGTAAAAATGGTTATTTTTGTGTCATCTGAGAACAAGCGATGCATAAATGTTGTTTTGTGATAAAAATCCGTAAAAAAGTCGCTAGCCCCATAAAATAATTACATAAAAATTAAAAATTTAAACAAACGTAATTTTGGTGCTCACAAAAAATTTAATAACATCGTTGTTTTAGAAATCGTATTTTAATTATAAGGGAAGGTAGAAAAATTCTGAAAAAGTTCCCACACATAGAGAAACAACACAAATATTTAACAGTAAACCCTGAATTCGGTGCATTAGTTCTTGAGATACAATTAAGGTTCACTCCGTATAACATGGCACGAATTCCGGCCGCAAAAATTTGGTTCCTGTTTATTCAACCGGCAAATACTTTTGATCATAAAACATAAACAAAAATTTTGAGGAGTCAACACAGACTTCCTTGATGTGCAAAAAAGTGGGTTAAAGATGTGGGAAAATACACAATTTCGGATAATTTGACAAGTTAACAATTATGCCCGACTAAACAGTGAAGCTGAATCCGTAAAGCAAATTTGAATAGGCTCACCTGAAAAAAGTTTAATTCTTACTTTGTAGACATTTCATTAATGCGAAATTAAGCGCGATTTGCCCAGTTTTTCTCTTCAATTTTTAATAGAAACAGATAAGCCGAGTGTTTCAATTAAAACTTGCGAAAAATTTATAACTTGGCACCAGCGGTGCACTCCCCAATTAAAATCGAATTTTTACGCTTGGAAATTCGGCAACTCTTTGTTTATACGGTTTTGCAGTGGCAAACTTGTAGCTTCCTAATTCAGGGGTATTTTATTGTGGCGTCACTTCGTCCAAAAATACTTGTTGCAAAATCGATGCAAACATTGTTGTAAATTTACGGCGGAATGATTGAAACATCATGCTAGACTTTCCAGAGACGGATTTATGGCAGTTTTTACCACCAGGCGTTCGCATTATTTTGCCTAAGTGTAATATCTCAGATGGGATATTTGGGCATGAGATTAATGAAGGTGATTTATTATCCATCCGGCTAAAATATTAATTGAATTGTTCCTTGTTTACCCGGTTGCAAGCTTAAATACTTTGGACGGGTCTAATTAACCACACTATTAAAAAACGTGCAAGGATTAAGCCGATCTGTTTCTGGGGGAATTGCGTTTGGCGGTTGGTAGCGAGGTCAACGACCGGCAACTGTCATTGCAATTAACGTGCAAAATCACAAATATATCATCTCGTGTGCAAATACAGCGATCTAAATTAATTGCCGGAGATGTTTATATGCTAGGATATGTAACCGGAACCTCAGCCGGAATATACGTTTCGAGCATCTGTCGACAAACAAACAACACGTTTCCTTCTCGTAAATCAAGTCAAGCTTTTCGGTCTCGTTTTAATCATGTTTTTGCATCGAGTTTCCGATGCTTCATTGAATTTCTCCGTTTTAAAAGTGTGAAGTTGGAAATTTTTGTCATTAGTCAATGTTGCCAACTTCATTTCGCATCGCTCGAGACTTAGTTTAGTTTTAATTTTTTGGAGTGCGGTAGTGTATTGAGATTTTGCTTGAGTGGGTCTTTGATCCATTTACTCGAGCGTCATCTTTTCTACTTTTGGAGGGTTCTTAAACCCCTTTGAAGCCGCATCTGTTTCACTTATACGCCCAGTCTATTTCCGTCCGACATTTTCATTAAAACACCTAAAAACTTTTTCAATTATTATGCTGTCAACGGTCGAAACAATGGAATGGGGGCGGTTTTCCTGAATGGTTTCGGTGTCGACAGCTCTACTTGTTGAACGCATGCCCTTATTCTATTTTGTTGCCGCCGCTCACGAAGAGATTATTTATTATAACCCGGAATTATGTTGTGTTCCGGGATTACCAGCAGCGCCATATGCCGGAACGGAACGTGTCACAAGGATATATTAACTTTCGGAGGACGCATTATGGGCCCGATAACGACACTTCAATTGGCTGTTGTGATTCTGACAACCAGATTTATCGCATTATGCTAATCAAAACGCAAAAAGATAAAATGGCACATTTCGTTTGAGCCATTTGTTGTCAATTTTTAGAAAATACGAAGTAAAATAACACTTCTCAAAAATAACTGATCATTTTTATTCATTACAAACCAGTTAATCCCACTATACAGTGAAGATTTTATTTTGCTGAATATTGGAGTTTCTATCTGCAATGCATTGACATGGACCTTTTAAAACTGAACATACGATAATACAATTTTAATAATGTTATCTGTTAGGTAATGTTCATCGAAATAAATTCTTTACCATATAGGTACATAATACAGAATAATAATAAAATAACAATAACAATAAAAATAATAGAGAACTCATCAGTCCATATATTTTACAATTAAAAGAGCTTAATGTTAATCTTCTTAAGATTAAAAATCCTGTAGATACAGCGTGACCCAGGGGTATGTAATCGGTCCATAACTTTTTTGGTAGCTGAAATATTACTACGCCGTTTTTATTATCCGATAGGTCGACTTAAAGTCCACAAACTAAAAATATTTTTGTTATACACAGAGAGTTGTATACAGGGTGTCCGTTTTTCGAGCTCCACCATGGGGATCTCATCAGTTATTATAAGAGATACAAGGTCCGTTAAATTAGGACAAAGTTGCGCATTTTTATGCTGAACAATTACCTGAAAGAAAATTTGAAGTGTCATTTTTAGTTTTTGAATAATTATAAAAAAACAAAAATTTGTAATTTTTGTTTTTATTTTTTCAAGCGAAAACCAAAAGAACTAGACGTTTTTAACTAGTACGTTCTTGAGGCACTTTTTTACAAGGAATCTAAATCTGTCATCGTATTTTCTAAGGCGTTCTTGATGTCAGAGTTACAACATACAACTTTGGTTTTTCTTATGGACGCCATATTCAGTTTTTGTATTTTTGAAAAGTGTTTTTATTTCTGATTACAACGATGTATCACATGATATGATCGAATCTTACATGCTGATGAAAATGGGAAAAAAAGCATTTTTGCGAAGAGTGCTTTGGAAAAAACGGCAACAATTTTGTTTTTAAACAAACTAGATTTTACTAGATTTTGGAAGTTTAATTGAATTTGGATCTGGAAGGTTCACATTTCCACCAAGCTTACTTATTTAAAAACTAAACGACATGATAAGGTAAAGGTTTATTTTTTTCTAAACAAAACTATGCAAGGTTATATAAATTCTGCTCGCATATTTAATAGAATTGTCAAAATTTAGTTTGTTAAACAAAATTTTTGGCGTTTTTTTCCAAAGCACTCTTTGCAAAAACGCTTTTTTATTAATTTTATCAGCATGTAAGATTCGATCATATCATGTGATACATCGTTGCAATCAGGAACAATAAGATTTTTCAAAAAATACAAGTATTAAATATGGCGTCCATAAGAAAATCCAAAGTTGAGTGTTGTAACTATGACATCAAAAACGGTTTGGAAAAGGCGATGACAGATTTAGATTTCTTGTAAAAAAGTGCCTGAAGAATGTCTTACTTAAAAACATCTAGTTCTCTCAGTTTTCGCTTAAAAAAATAAAAACGAAAATTAAAAATTTTTGATTTTTCGCAATAATTAAAAAACTAAAAATGACACTTGAAATTTTCTTTCAGATAATTGCTCAGCAAAAAAATGCGCAACTTTGCCCTAATTTAACTGACCTCGTATCTCTTATAATAACTGAGATCCCTATGGTGGAGCTCGAAAAACGGACACCCTGTACAGGGTGGTGAACCAAAGTTATATTCTTTTAGATGGAACACCCTATATATTTTTACACAGTTGGATTCTACGCAAAAAAACAATGTAACTTTATATAAAATATTATAGGTCTATCTTCTTTCGTTTCGGAATTATTCAACTTTTCGTTATAAAAAAGACCAACATTTGAAAAATCGTCGCTTATGAATATTTTTCAATAAATTTGCAACAGAAACACTTGGATCACCTCGTAATTTTAGCAAACAGTCGACTTTTAATTAAAACACAGAAATAATATACAGAGTGTGTCAAAACGCAAAAAAGTTGAATAACTCATTTTTTTCAAATGGTACACCATGTATTAGCTGTTTCAAAACTATAAAAACGCCAACGTCGCATTTTACCGAATTATTTTTTTAAATAAGGTTGATAAAAATGTAAAATAGTTATTAATGATTAGATCTTTCATTGAAACTATAAGTTACATTAGCTATTCATTTTTTGAAGTGCAGGAAAAATTTATAACAAGTAATTTTGAGAGAAAATGCGACGTTGGCGTTTTTATAGTTTTGAAACAGTTAATTTTTTTTTCATGTATCGATAGCATGTTTATAAGCTTTCTAATGGTATGGGTTTTGCATAGCAAATGTAAAATATTTTTCAAGATTTTTCAAAAAAAAATTATTTTAATACAAGAAAATTTGTTAGCATAGAATCTAATAAGTCAAATGGTAATTTATTTTTTGATGTGTACTAATGTGACTAATTACATTAATAATCTAATTATTACTTACTTAATTTCAGTCATCAAGAATTAATAATAAAATAAATAAAAAAAGAAAAATTTCTTTTTGAACTCTTTAAGAAATATTTCAAATTTGCTATACAAACCGCATATCATCAGAAAGCTCATGAAAAATGCTATCCATACGTGTGAAGAAATAAATGGTGTTCCATTTAAAAAAAAAGAGTTATTCAACTTTTTGCGTTTTGGTACACCCTGTACATTATCTGCGTGTTTCAAGTAAAAGTGAGTATTGCTAAAACTACAAAATAGTTTTTCTGCTGCAAATTTGTCGGAAAATATTCATCGGCGACTTCGCAGTGATTTTTCAAAAAATGGTCTTTTTTATAACGAAAAGTTGAATAATTCCGAAATGAAAAGAGATAGACCCATAATAGTTTATATAAAGTTATTTTTTTTTGCGTAGAATATAAATATGCAAAAATATATAGGGTGCTTCATTAAAAAAATATAACTATGGTTCACCACCTTGTGTACAACACCCTGTGTATAATCAAAATATTTTTATTATGGCATGGCATGGCAATATTTCAAATAGCAAAAAAGTTATAGACCGATTGCGCATCCCTGGGTCAGCCTGTATATCTGTTTAATAAATTAACTCGCAGAAGTGATATTCATAATGTTTATAATGTTGGAACAAATTCGTACTTTTTTCTTTCTTTATTTTTTTTATTTTGTAAAGCCATTTGCAATCAATTGCGTTTTTTCCCGCTGGACGTTCTATTAATTCTAGGGCTGTACACAAGACGGGACCAAGACAAGACGTTCAAAATCTTGGTCTTGGTCTTCTGTTGAAAAGTCTTGTCTTGTTTGTCTTAACAAGACCAAGATTTTTAACAAGACCTCCTACAAAACCGACCATTAAAATTTTTCTGTGTAAGAAATGCCGTAAGCGTTGCTGTTTTGCTATTTTCTACAAAATACTAATAAGTAATTCCCATAGTAGTTAATTCCCATACGTTTTTTGTCTTCCTAAAATCAATCATTCTTCATAGCTACAATCAATTTTTCTCGTTCTAGACATCACCTTCTAGACTTTTCAAACTTTTTTGATAAGTCGGTTCTTGTCTTTGTACCTTGCTGGTGGACATCCTTTATTCTTACGTTGAGAATTTGTTTTATTTTGATTTTGTCGTTCTACAAGTTCATTTTTTCCTGGATTTTGTTCTTTGATTTTTTCAAATTGCTTTATTTGACCTTTTTTATTCTTGCGTGAAGAAATTATTTGTGTTTCCACTTCCCCATTAATTTTTTCATTTCAGTATCTTCCACAATTTTAACATTTCTACTGAAATAAATACTCTTTGTTTTTGGGTTTAAAAGTCCACATGCTTAAAAAAACTGAATTGGATTGAAGAAGATTCGTGAACTGTCAGAATTTGTCTATAACACCCCAACAATAGCAAACAAGTAGTTAGCGCTTAGAAATGCGGTTAAATAATAATTAACAAATTGTGGAACTTGGCTGCTTAGTTTCCAAGTTCTATTTGTGCAGCAACATTCATTAAAATATTTCATTAGAATAGTTACGTCTTTTCAACAAAAGCCTAATTAAGCTGGTTATAAATTCGAACATAAAGCGTCGAATTGTGAATGGCCACGTATTTTATTTTAGGAATGTTGACACAAGCTGTCATATAAATGTGTACAACAAAAACTGCTTCATTCATCGTCGCAGCGCAGCGTGGGCGTCTCCAAGTGAAAATTTAAAGATTACAATACGGAATTAAAAATCTGGAGATTTAATAAACAAGCAGCCATCCATATTAAGAGCGGAAGTCTGCGGTTTTCGCTGTATTAACATCAAAAAGCAATTCGAGGAAGCACAAAGCTAAAAGATCCGGAATGGGCTTAAGGCAATAGGTATACGCCCGGAAAGGACGAAAATTGGGGTCAGGGACGTCAGCACTTGTTGACTCTTCGCTGAATAATCACGAAAAATTTCCGAAACTGTATGCATTAATAAAAGATGCTGTGGAATCTGCGGATACATTAAAATTTCACTCGGTTTCATCAAAATCGGGTCCGGGCTAATGGAATATTTGCAGACTTGAATATTATTTAGTGCGGCAGGCCTGGACATAACGCGTTTTTAAGCGCAATCGTAACAATTAAAAGCCAGAAATTATTCCGTTCAATAAAAAATAAATATTTTTGATTACTTTCGTGCTCGTGAAATTCATTACGAAAGCGAGAGGCGATTTATTATTTTGGATAAATCGACACACCAAGGAGAAACGTCAGGATAAGTAGTAATAAAACAAGATGAATTATAAATGGCTGGTATAGTACAGAGCATCCCAGCTGAGATTTTCTCAGTCTGTTTCTTTTTCACCAACGGACCAACGCAGGCCTGAAAGTAGACATGTATTTTTTATTTTTATCGTCTAAATTTACACTAGCAAAATATTAACCTTGAAAATGATTTTATTCTGAGTAAGAACGAATAAAATTGAAGAAACACTTAGCTGTTAATGTTTTTAGAGAGACAATTTAAAAGACTTTTAGATCTGCAAAAAAAATTGGGTGTTCCATTTAAAATTTTTAAGTTATTTAACTTGCAACAAACTTTGTACCATGATATCGAAATTGTTCTGAATTAGAGCAAGCTATGCCTGCGGAACTTTAGCCACAATTTAGCCATTTATTTACGACCGCATTTTTAAGATTATGTTAGCTTATGCTATTTTTACACAGCATAAGATGTGGCTAAAGTTACACCTCACTTTCGAGGCTTGCTCTAATTGAGTATATTTTCGATCTCATGGTAGGTATTTCACTAATTCCTTTTTTGCCTTTTTTAAGCGTTTTAGCACGTTTTTCAGACAAAAATTATCTTATTATTCCTATACAGAGTGTCCGTTTTTCGAGCTCCACCATGGGGATCTCCGTTATTATAAGAGATACGAGGTCGGTTAAATTAGGGCAAAGTTGCACATTTTTATGCTGAACAATTATCTGCAAGAAAATTTTATGTGTCATTTTTAGTTTTTGAATTATTAAAAAAAACGGAAATTTGTAATTTTCGTTTTTATTTTTTCAAGCGAAAATCAAAAGAACTAGACGTTTTTAACTAGGACATTCTTTAGGCACTTTTTTACAACGAATCTAAATCTGTCAACATATTTTCCAAGGCGTTCTTGATGTCAGAGTTACAACACTAAACTTTGGTTTTTCTTATGGATGCCAAATTTGTTTCTTGTATTTTTAAAAAGTGTTTTTATTACTGATTACAACGATGTATCACATGAGAATCTTACATGCTGATCAAAATGGAGAAAAAAGCGTTTTTGCGAAGAGTGCTTTGGAAAAAACGTCAACAATTTTGTTTTTAAACAAACCAGATTTTTAGAAGTCTAACTGAATTTGGCTCTAGAAGTTTATCCTTCGCAAAACAAACAAGACAAAGTTATAAAAATTCTGCTCACATATTTAATACTGTCAAAATTTAGTTTGTCAAACAACATTTTTGACGTTTTTTCCAAAGCACTCTTTGCAAAAACGCTTTTTTTTAAATTTTAATCATGCAAAATTCGATCATATCATGTGATACATCATTGTAATCAAAAACAAAAAGAGTTTTCAAAAATACAAATGCCAAATATGGCGTCCATAAGAAAAACCAAAGTTGAGTGTTGTAACTCTGACATCAAGGACGCCATGGAAAAGGAAATGACAGATTTAGATTTCTTGTAAAAAAGTGCCTGACAAATGTCGTACTTAAAAACGTCCAGTTCTTTTAGTTTTCGCTTAAAAAAATAAAAACAAAAATTACAAAATTTTTATTTTTCTCAATAATTCAAAAACTAAAAACGACACTTTAAATTTTCTTTCGGATAATTGTTCAGCATAAAAGTGCGCAACTTTGCCCTAATTTAACCGACCTGAGATCCCCATGGTGATTTCTTATAATAACTGAGATTCTAATGGTGGAGCTCGAAAAACGGACACCCTGTAGAACAAATTACATACTTAATAACAAAGGAAGGGTTGAAAATAACATTATTTTCGCTCAAATTTATCTTGTTTTTGAATAAAAAAAACTGTCTTATTTTTTTAAATTCGTTAAAAATTAACAAATACGATCGGAAACTACTTACTTTTAATGATTTTTACCTTTGTTTTTTACACTAAATACACTAATATTTTGTTAAAACAGTCCAAAAAAGCTCTATTGGCATTGTTTTCAAAAGTTTTGTTTTGTTATGTATTGTCGAGCCGCTACTGTTGTGGCGGCTGAAAATTGTAATGTACAATGATAGGTTCACCCTCTCTACTAACATTAATTACCGTTCGGGCAAGCGATACTTCTACCCTTTAATTACAAATTGATACTCGAAAGAGCGTAGCTTGATGTTATTTATTTTAGTAAATATTTCGTAAAATAACGGTTTATGTTTACTGTCCGGTCGATGTCACAAGCATTAAAACAGGCAGAAAAGTAGAAAGCTTTTAGTATAAAATTACAGCGATCAATCTGGTGTCGTGTCACGTTTCATGTGTTTTATTTTAAACAATTGTTGAGTATCTTGGACGAGAGAGTGCGTCGCCGATAAGACGCTTAATCAATTTGGGCCAACAAAACGAGCTGTTATCAGTGGAGGAGCAACAGGGTATAGGCCGTTGAGCGCCAGTCTGGATGCTGGAACGATGGCCAGGTAATATTGATCCAGCCTCTCCTGAACTCACCTGCCTAGCGCTGCGTCCTATATATAGACGTATTAAACATACATGCGGACACCTACGAGGGGCAAACTTACACTGAACCGGACCTGGCCACGAATTTCTGGCCGAAAAATTCCAAAGAAATGTGAAAAAATTTGTTTGAGTGATTAAAATTGAAAAGTCGCACAAACACAAAAATGCCTGGACTCTTGCAAAAAAGCAGATTTTCATTTGTTCTGTTTACCATTCTGCACAGAGTGATAAAAAAAATCAACAAAACGACAAGTGATAGACGGCCGAGTTTGGGGCTCTTAATTAATTGAATTTTTCAGTTTATGCATAATTACCTCGCAAAGGTTTTAATCAGAGGCAGGCCGCATTAAAATTAAACAAAGTTTTCCAGGTGCATGTGAGCCAAAGAATAAAAAAATGTTTCAATCAACAAATAAATGGGGTAAAATTAGTAAAACAATAATTTAATCAAGCGGATGAGTAAATGAATCAACAGAATGAATAAAATGTTTATAGCAACACTTTATTCACACTATGCTATTGGCAATACGAATAACGTAAAAAAATAAATATTTTATTCATTGTTTTGGCACTCTGCCTATGACATTTCTTCAAAAAAAATCACATTTCACAAAACGTGCACTAGATTTTTAAATGTCTTCTTTATTATCTAAGGTACCTATTAAAAAAATCACCCTGAATTTAATTAGGAAGTTTTTGTTTTTCAAAAAACGTAGTCATTTTTGACTTTTTTCAAAGACATTTTTCTTTATTGTATACTACTCAGGCTTTTTCTACTATTACTCATAGTTCAAGAAGTCTAATTATTCTAACATCAAACATATTCTATCGATTTTCTCGCATCGGAATCTGATAAAAACAAATCAGTAAATATGTACTGCTTTCAACTTCATTCTTATTATCGGTTGATTTTTTCTAAAATTCAGTAATATCCTCAACTTTTTTCAATAAGTTTATTTGAATGAAACAGCAAACCCAGTTTTAGCACAAGTTCCTTAAAAATGCAAGATTCTGAAAATAAAATTAATAAACCTTAAATAACATGAGATCGAAAATATACTCAATTAGAGCAAGCCTTGAAAGTGAAGTGTAACTTTAGCCACATCTTATGCTGTGTAAAAGCAACGTAAGACAACATAACTTCAAAAGAGCGGCCGTAAATAAACGGCTAAAGTGTAAATAAACGGCTAGAATATGGCTAAAGTTCTGCAGGCACAGCTTGCTCTAATTGAGTTTATTTTCGGTCTCATGTTAGTTCTTTGTAATGTTACCAAACCTGCAATACATTTTTAAATGTCTCCTTAATTTTCTAAGATATCTATTAAAAACTATCTATTAAAAAAATGGTTATTATTTTTCAAAAAACATAGTCATTTTTACATTTTTTCATATAATCTTACGTTGTCGCTGACTTTTTTCAAAGACATTTTTCTATACTGTGTACTACTGAGGTTTTTTCTACCATTAGTCATCGTGAATTTTCTATAATATAAATTGAACTACTAAAAACTTCTTAAAACTTATTAACCAAACAATTAGGAACTTACGAACGAAAAATACGACGAAAACTAAAAATCTAATGAATTGATTTAAAAAAATGCGACCCGTCTATTTACTAGCTATTTTTTTAAATCACAATAAAGATGTTGTTGCTGCCCATTTAGTCCAAATGTAAATATGCGACTGTCTTTTTGGTTGAACTATTATTTCAATAATAAAGGTAATTGACGAGTGATTTTTTTTCGTTTTAACGAACACGAGCCGCTACTGCACCACAATCAGCCAAACATTTTAATAATTCATTGATTTTTAGTTGTGTTTTCTTTGCGATGGGAAACATCAATAACTGGTAAATATTTGACCGTGTGAGCATCAGCGTGAAAAAGCGCTGACCTTTCATAAAGACTTTACTGCATTGAAATGTAAACCAAAATCATTGTTTTAGTGGTATAAACAACCAACTTGTCTATCATTGAGCTATTAAACCGATCCAATTTTTGGGTTAATTACTCGTGTTTATTTTCCTTTCGCTTGAATTGTGATTAAAAATTCTTGGCCTGTCCTTGCGAAAACCAAACACAATCATCACAAACCGCTGATTTTTCACTCGAAGCGAAGCGGTTAATATAATTAATTGCCAAAGTGCGTTAAAGAATGCTGCGGACCGAAGCAAAGTGAAAACCCAGCCATTATTCTCCCGAATTGAGAAATGCGCTGAATTATTCAACGTATGATAGGTATCAACAGATGGTTTGGATGATACACCTTTCCGGACATCAATCACAGCTCGGATGTCCGATTTAGGAAACTTCAGTGATCAACTCACTTCAAAAAATCAAAATAATTAATTTAAAAGTCGCTCTAGTAAAGTTTTATGGACTTTTATATGCCTTTCCAACCCTCTCGAGTTTTTAAAAGTGCAAAAAGTCAATTGCTTCGATTTATTGGTGTTTGATTTTTCCAATTTTTGTCGTTTTTTACGGAAACTATAAAAGATAGAGCAAAAATTAGAAAAGCATCAGATAGCGCTTGAAATTATATATTTTCTCGTCAGAACCCGGAGCGGCTCAGGGTAACGGTTTCCGCTACAGACCAGTGAATTCTGCGGCTCATTTTGCGTATTATACCAGCATTTTTCAAGATTGAAAATTTTGAATTTTATTGCTTAAAATTACGATAGCCATTTCATAAAAAATTACTTAATTATTCAACAAAAAAATTCATAACTCGAAAACTAAAAGCCGTAGAGCAAAACGGTTTGTTCCAGTGAATTCTGCGGCTCATTTTGCGTATTATACCAGCATTTTTCAAGACTGAAAATTTTGAATTTTGTTGCTTAAAATTACGATAGCCATTTCATAAAAAATTACTTAATTCTTCAACAAAAAAATTCATAACTCGAAAATTAAAAGCCGTAGAGCAAAACGGTTTGTTTCAGTGAATTCTGCGGCTCATTTTGCGTATTATACCAGCATTTTTCAAGATTTAATATTTAGAAATTTTTTGCTTAAAATTACGATAGCCATTTCATAAATAATTACTTAATTCTTCAACAAAAAAATCATAATTCAAAAACTAAAAGTCGTAGAGCAAAATGGTTTATTTCAGTGAATTCTGCGGCTCATTCTGCGTATTATACCAGCTTTTCTCAAGATTTAAAATTTTGAATTATTTTGCTTAAAATTACGATAACCATTTCATAAAAAATACTTAATTTTTCAACAGAAAATTCATAACTCGACAATTAAAAGTCGTAGAGCAAAATGGTTTATTCCAGTGAATTTTGCTGCTCATTTTGCGTCTTATACCAGCATTTTTCGAGATTTAAAATTTTGAATTTTTTTGCTTAAAATTGCGATAGCCATTTCATAAATAATTACTTAATTCTTCAACAAAAAAATTCATAACTCGAAAACTAAAAGTCGTAGAGCAAAACGGTTTGTTTCAGTGAATTCTGCGGCTCATTCTGTGTACTATACCAGCTTTTCTCAAGATTTAAAATTTTGAATTATTTTGCTTAAAATTACGATAACCATTTCATAAAAAATACTTAATTTTTCAACAGAAAATTCATAACTCGACAATTAAAAGTCGTAGAGCAAAATGGTTTATTCCAGTGAATTTTGCGGCTCATTTTGCGTCTTATACCAGCATTTTTCGAGATTTAAAATTTTGAATTTTATTGCTTAAAATTACGATAGCCATATCATAAAAAATTACTTAATTATTCAACAAAAAAATTTATAACTTGAAAACTAAAAGTCGTAGAGCAAAACGGTTTATTCCATTGAATTCTTCGGCCCATTTTCCGTCTATAAGTACATTTCTACAACACTAGCTTACTCTAGCACTAGTAACGCTTCCGGCTATAGAGGCATTTTAATTATTTTTCTCTAAAAAAATTCATAACTCGATAACTAAAAGGCTCAGAGCAAAACGGTTTGCTTCATTGAATTTTGCGGTTCGTTTTACCTAAGATACTTGCATTTTTACAACACTACTCGAGAACTTATTTAAAAGCTTGAAAAATGGTGGATGCGCCGAGTTATTTATTAAAAATTCATAACTCAAAAACTAAAAGTCGTAAAGCAAAACGGTTTATTCCAGTGGATTTTGCGCCTCATTTTACCTTTTATACCAGCTTTTTACAAGATTTAAAATTTTGAATTTTTTTGTCTACAATGGTCAAATCACTTCTCTTCACAAAAATTTAAAAAAATCTATACTCGTTCTGGCAAAGTTTTATGGGTTTTTCTATGCCTTTACAACGCTCTCGAGTTGTTAAAAGTGCAAAAAAAGTCAATTGCTTCCTTTTTTAATGTTTGATTTTTCCAATTTGTGCCGGCATCGGGCAATTAAGTTTATTATCATTTGAGAGCTCTTTTAATTATGTATTACCTCTTAAATTTTGTTAGAAGTTTGTAGTTTAATTCCTGGCCTTAAATTCGTGTTGAATTTCCCGTTGGTCGCTAGTGTGTGAGTAATTTGTCCGGATGGCTTCACATCTCGGCCTGAAAAGCCCAGTGAACTCTCCACTTTTGGTTGTTGCTTCAACCGCCAATCGGCACGCAATTCCGCCGCCTCTTGGGGGATCATTATGCAAACTCGATTAGCATTAAGCGTCGTTTTCCGTTTTAAAAATTGTAGAAATTTACTTTGTCTAAGTGTAGGTTTAATTTCATCACGCTCCAGCCGCTTGAGCCTTTTCAGGCCACGGTATGCATACTATATACCATCTTGGCCAATGTTTTATTTAGCGGATTACTAAACCATGGGGTCAAGTTCGTTTTAAATAAATGAAGTTTCCCGAAACGAGGAAGGTTAAGGAGGCGGATGCGTGTAAAAATAACACGATTTGAAGACGAAGTAGATATTCATATCTGACTCGGAGCTGTGTTTGTTTACTTTGCGTGTATATTAGCAGCTTTTTGTATACGCTAACGAAATGTGTGTGCTGAGCTCCTCTCTGCTTGTTTATGAATTCCACCTCGATCGATCGCAAATGGAAATTTTTGCACCAGTTTGCTAACTCTAATTGAATTTCTTTGATTTCCGTTACGAACGCTGCGACCGTTTCAATTTTGGACAATTATCTCATTCGGGTCGTGTGACTGATTTTGAGGTTCGGTCTTTTGGGAAATTACCGAAAAGGGTTAGGCAGTCGGCATTAACTGGGTCGCAAAGAAAAAATACAGTCTGCACTATCAAATAGCTTTTATTTTTCAACTTAGACCTGCAGAACCATAAGCGAATGTGAAGATACACTATGTTTTCATCAGAATTAGCAGCAGAACCGTAACCCTACAAAGGGAAAACGGTTCGAAATAAAAATTAAACTCATAAAATTACATACTTGTTTCTGGTTTTGCAGAAGTTACATAAAAGACAGAAGCCCAAACCACAACCGCCACCACAAAATTCACCAAAGTTGCTTTTTTAGAATGCATTGCGGCAATTATAATTTCTTTTTGTCTTCTTCAAGAACAAGCTTACCATGTATAACCAATCTTTTTTCTCTTCGCCTTTTATAGGCAAAATAATCATAATTAGGTGCTATTGTTTGTTACAATAACAATAATAATTATAATAATGACCCAGTTAGTGTTACAAAATTGCACCGACATGTTTACTTATAATAGAAAAACAACCATTAAATGTACAAGGCTTATCAGTTCTTTTCTTTTTTTTAAACATTGGGGATATTATAGTAGTCATAAAATACTTTTTTAAAAGCTTTTATTTAGCTCACAATGTTATCTGTCTGTCGGTTATTTTTTCGGAGCCAAATTTGAAAGGGTTCCCCTTGTCCCATCGAATTGAAATTTTGCATACTTACTTAATCTACGTGACAATGCAATCCTATGTAGTTAAATACCCCTTAAAGGGGTTAAATGGGGTTTTGAAGTTTTAGGTTATGTTTACAAAGGGGTTCTCAATTTGTAAATTTGAGAGGGTTCCTGTAGTCGCAATGAAATGAAATTTAACATGCTTACGTAATCTGAGTGACAATGCAATTCTATATAGTTAATTACCCCCCCAAAGGTGTTACTCGGGGTTTTAAAATATTAGGTTATGTTTACATAGGGGTTCCCGATTTGTACATACCGTAACTTATACCGACATAGACGGTATGTTGGTCATTTGGACGTCACGGTAGATGCACAGTGTAATAACAATAAATCTATATAATAAATAAAGACTAAAAAGCAAAAAATAAAAATATATAAAAAAATGTTTTTTAAAAAAAGCTTTTATTCAAAAGACACACTAAAAAGTAAAAAGTTATCTATTTAATCACAGGAAAATATTTTTTCTTACAGGTTAAAATTATAAAATTTATAAAAGCTTTGGGAGTTATAAAACTACGGCATTACAGAATTACTTTGTTCAGTTGACAACTCCCAAAGCTTCTATAAATTTTAGAATTTTAACCTGCAAGAAAAAATATTCTCCTGTGATTAAAATACAGTACTTTTTACTTTTTAGTGTGCCTTTTGAATAAAGCTTTTTTTTAAAAACAATTTTTTATATATTTTTATTCAAATTTTTGCTTGCAAACATCATTTGAGCATCTTGTTTTATAGTCCAGTCAAATAAGCCTTTAAATCGAAATGTTGTGGAAAAGCTTGAATGTTTTATACAAGTTACTGTCGAGGGGTAAACAGCTGGGAATGTATGGCGTACAAGTTGAAGGAATTCCAGGGAAGTACGGGAATGTATAGAGGAAGTACGGGGAAGTACGGGGATGTACGGGGAAGTGTATCTTATAAATTGAGACCATTGCGCAAGCGCAAAGTTAAGGCGCACCTGATGTTTACGTGATTTCCAACACTTTTGTGTAAATCGAGGTATAAATCGAAGTTAAGATTTTGGAATATGAGGTATTATCAATATTTTCTTAAAGAAAACGGTATAAGTACACTTTTCTTATCTTTGTATCCTAATGTAGACGCAGGTTTTATACCGACGTAGTTATTGTAATTCAGTACCTAGGTAATTATTAGTATTTTTTTGTAATGACTAAAAACTCGTATTCTCTGATTTTGAAAATGATATCTTTAAGCACTATTTTAAAAATTTTGGATTAATTTTAGAATTGTGCGCTCAGAATGTTGTTTACACAATTTGGAAATTTCTTTAAACATAAAATCTGAAGACCAGTTAAAGAGAATTTTAAAATTTAATAGTTTTGATAAACCACATCTGTTGGCTAACATTTCAGAGGAAGATATAGTTCTTAGGCTACATAATATAAAAAATTGAAAAGAAAGGGGAAGTTTTATACAAAATCAATTTTTTAAAGAGGTCAAAATCTAATAGTCTTGACTTTCTCTGGCCTAAAATTAGAGATGTTGATACAGTACAAAAAAATATACAGACATTTTTTTAACTCTGTATTAACTGTTTCAAAACTATAAAAACGCCAACGTCGCATTTTCTCTAAAAATTTGTTGTTATAAATTAATTAAGTAGTTGTGCACTTCAAAAAATTAATAGCTGACGTAATTTATCGTTTCAATGAGAGATCTAATCATTAATAACTATTTTACATTTTTATCAACCTAATTTAAAAAAAAATTTGGTAAAATGCGAGGTTGGTGTTTACGTAGTAGTTTTGAAGCAGCTAATACCTATAATACATATTAGCTGGTTCAAAACTATAAAAACGCCAACGTCGCATTTTCTCTCAAAATTAGCTGTTTTAAATTATTCATGCACTTGAAAGAAATAATAGCTAATATAATTTATACTTTCAATGAGAGATCTAATCACTAATTACTATTTTACAGTTTTATCAATCTTATTTAAAAAAAATCGGTAAAATGCGACGTTGGCGTTTTTATAGTTTTGAAACAGCTAATACATACCAATTATTCCCTATGTTCAATTTGAAAAAACACAGATCAATGCATTGCAAATATTGCTATGCAACTAATTATTCCACATGCTGTCAATTATCTCAAACTGTCAATTAAATCTTACAAGATTATTCATGTAAAGAAAACATAATTTTTCCGAAATTTTTAATCGTCGGGTAGCAGTAATAAGTAAGGAATAATAAATTACTTTATTCTTTGACACTGCCAGAATTTACGGTTTTTCTCCTGTGTAAGGAAGTTTTAACAACTGTCAATACGAAACCTCAGATTATTTTTAACAGATTTAAAGCAATTTTAAGCCTTGTTGAGTCTAATTCGAAGAATATAATGTTATATTCAACTTGTATTCGTGTAAATTGGTTCATTTATTTCACCTCGTGAATGATAAATGATCAATACTTTGATGTGTGTTTTCCTTCAAATTGAAGAAGGCTGTTTTGTCTAAACCCCACATTAGAAGTATTGGGAGTTCTATAAATCATAGTCATCTGAAAATTTGTGTACAACCATAATCTTTTAGGTCCTGCTCAATGAAAATATTCTCAAGATAGCAGCACTTTCGGTTATACCGGAAGTCGCTATCAACTTCCTTATTTTAAATGGAATGCTACATTTTTTAATGCGTTTTTGAATTACTAGAGTTATTTTAAGGTAGTTTTCATTAGCTGTTCCTATACCTAAATTTAGCCGTTTACGAAATATTTATGGTTTTTAAATTTTTTTTGGATTTGCACTTTCCAGTTCAAAACTCTGCGATTTTTAAAAATTTGGAAATATTTTTGAGCTCATTTGAAAGAGGAGGCCTAGGTCTTCCCTTTGGTGTTTTCAAATTTCTAAAATAGAATAACAAACTCCAAATTTTTAAAATTAAGTTTGCAAAACTTTAAGCACCCATAACTCATTTTTTTCAAGTGAAATGACAAAAGTTTTATTTCACTAGATGGTAGAGAATTTAATTCTGCTACGATCTGTGTTAAGGTTTCCTATACTTTTATGTTTAATAGTTTTCAAGTTACAATACCTTTTTGTTGGGATTGAGAAATTCATTAGCCATAGGCCTTTTCTCATAGGTTGCCATGGAAACGAATGAAAAAAGGTGAGAAATTAAAGTTTTTCAAACCAACACTCAATGAATTTATTTTGTTTTCACAGTCTGATAACACAATTTTGAACAGAGTTTGTCGTTTAAGTTTAATTAGAAATGTTTTTATGGCAAACTATGCAAAAATAGCTGTGGTTAGTAAGAAATTTCCTACAATAACAAAAAACCAACATAACTTGAAAATTATCACAGATAGGTATAGGGAAGCTAATACAGATAGATGCAGAGAAAAATTCTCCTCCATCTAGTAGAATAAAAATTGGGACATCCCATTTGAAAAATTTTAGTTTTGGGTACTCGAAGTTGTCCAAACTTAACCTTAAAATTTTTGGGTTTATTAACTTCAATTCCAATTTTGATCACACTGAACAATAGATATAGGCTTTCTCTTTCAATTTTCCAAACATGATTTCGAAACCTCTAAAACTAAGCGAGTTACCGATTTTTTAAGGGACAGGTGCAAATTCAAAAATTTTCAAAAATCCTAAATATCTCGAAAACGGTTAATCTTGGGTATAGGGAAAGCTGATAAAAACTCCCTTAAAATAACTCAACTAATCCAAAAACGCAGTGAAAAACATAGCTTTCTATTTAAAATAAGAAAGTTAATAGCGACTTCCGGTATAACCGGAAGTGCTGCCATCTTGAAAATATTTTCATTGAATATAACTCAACGGATTATGTCTGAGTACCAACTCTCAGATAAATATCTTTATTAGAACTTTCAATACTTCTAATGTGGGGTTTAGACGGAACACCCTGTATATGATTTATCTAATAATAATTATACACTAACACATGAACAGCTATTAGAAGATAACAGATTGTATAATCAATTTAAAAACTTATGAAGTGCTGTTTTAGTTTTTTATTTTTGTTATCTAATGAAACATTTGTTTATTTGTTTTTTTTAACAAAAACAATATCTTTTAATTTTTTGAATTTTTGGTCAGTAATTTATCAAATCAAAAAACTATACTTATCGATGTACAATGGCGAGCAAAAAATTTCGGGCATTTTTGTCATTTCATTGTCAAAAAGGATAGGGAATTTTCTTGGTCTTTTAACGTCTAAATTTTTGAAAATTGTATGCAGTTGAATGTCCAGGATATACGGGGAAGTACGGGGAAGTATGGAGGAAGATAGGAAGTATTTTACGAAAAGGAAGTATGGTGTACAAAATTTAGGTCAGCTGTTTACCCCTCGGTTACTGTGGAGTATTTAAAAATGTTTCTAGCTTTATACAGAAGGAGATACGAGGATGTAAACGCAAAATTTGTTCAATTTTAGGTTTTTGTAAATTTTTCGCTAAAACGTCTTTTTTATAATCAAAACAATTTTAAATCCGGATTTTTAATTCTTAATTTTAAATTCGGATTCGAATTCAGCAGAAAATTTTACATGACAATCAAGTGTTTTTGATAGTTTTTTATAATTGTACATTTCATCCCTTTACACTTAATCACCCTCTGTTAATTTGAATAATATCAAAAAAAGTCAAGAGAACATTCTTATGTAAAATTTTATGCTTTAAAATTTTTATTTAAAACTTTTTTTCTAGCTCTTACCGATTTTGAATGACCTTTAAAAAACTGTTTATTTTCGTTCTTTCGATCCTTTCTTGGGGGTTGAAACAAAAAATTCTTTGACAAAACGTTCTTAAATACTCTATAATAACTTATATCAAAAATGCAAGCTTTTCCACAAAGGCTTATTTGACCAAATTAAAAAAGTGTGGATTAATTAATAATTTCATATTTTTAACTTTGTTGATATAAATATCCTTAATTAACTAATTTTAACCATAAGTAAAGGTAGAAAAATTTTGAAAAAAAAACTATTTAACACTAAACGCTGAATTCGGTGCATTAGTTTTTAGATGTAGATGTATAACTTGTAAGATTCATTGCAAGTAAGTCGTTAACTGGGTCGCAAGGAGGTGTAGATAAAATACACAGTTTGCACTTTCAAATAGCTTTTATTTTTCGACTTAGACCTGCGGGGACATAAGCGAATGTGATGTTACACAATGTTTTCATCAGAATTAGATAGGCCATAACCCTACAAACGGAAAACGGGTCGAAATAATAATTAAATTCATAAAATTACTTACTTTTTCTTGGTTCTGCAGCAGCAACATAAAGGACAGAAGCCCAAACCACAACCGCCACCACAAAATTCACCAAAGATGTTTTTTTGGAATGCATTTTGTTAGTTAAAGTTCTTTTCGTTTTCTTCAAGAACAAGCTTACTATTTCCAACCTTTTTATTCGCCTTTTATACGCAAAATAATCATAATTCTAATTAGGTGTTCTTTATTGTTACAATAATAATAGTAATTATAAGGATGTCCCCATTAGTATTAGAAAATTGCACCGATAGGTTTACCTATAAAATAAATAGGACAGCTAAATATTGATAATAACGACAAACCAATTGCTAAAATTGCACCCATCGGTTTACCTATGAAATAAAAACGATCATTGAATGGATAAGGCTTATCAGTTCTTTTCATTTTTTAAGAATAAGGTTAAGATATTATAGTCATAAAATTCCTCTTAAATAATTTTTGCCTTAATGGTAGTTGATTATATTGGCAGTAAAGGTAACTCTGCTAAAAGTATATCTCAAAAACTAATCACACAGAATTCACTGTTTGCAAATAATGCTTTATATTGTTCTTTGTGCACGTGAATTTTTTTAGAATTTTTCTACAATTCTTTATTACTAAAATTGATTTTGTGCCAAAAAAAACGCAAAAAAATGGCAATAATTAAGTAAAAAATTGCAGTTATAGTGAGGTACAGAACAGATACTTTTAGCAAACCAACATAGGTTTACCTTAATACCTAATTTTGTAGTTTAGAATCTTATGGGGAAGATGTTTCTTCGTGTTAGTTGATACGAGTTGAATAAAAAAGTAAATAAGCGGCTCGTTTTTTGTGGAAACTTTTAATTCGATTTGGACTGACTTTGCCCGAAAAGTGTAAACCTTTTCCGCCCTTGTTGGAGTGTGAAGTGTGAGGTTTTGCGTCCGGTAAAAACAAGGAATTTCCATTTGGAAGTTCCGTATTAGCGGATAAATGTAGCCTCATTACAACCGCCGTGAGTTTTCATTAAACTTGAGATTTTTCCTAAACGTGCAAGCAAAGTTGTAGAACATCCCGTATAAATAACTAAGCCAATTCGCTTCCACACTCTTTTACAACTATCGACATCCCGCCCAAGGGACTATATCTCACAATATTTTATACAGCGTGTCCCAGTGATAATATATTTAGGCGTGTCCCTTTGTAATATCGAGTGTTTACCCGTCATGGCTTAATCTCTCGTTGCTTATTAAAATTTGAACCTGATGAAATATGCAAGACAGTTTAAAGCCGATGAAACAAAAATGGGTATCCGGTCTTTGTAGCTCTGGCCTGATGACTTTAATAATTGACAAGCCCACCCTCATCATTTGACACTTGCTAAATTAAGTGGAAGTGTTTCGTATCTCTACCGCATACATTACACTGTCTTGGCCACTGAGCAAATTAAGATACTGTTAACACAGCCACGAGCAAACACTCCAAATTCAATTTGCGGTCACAAGACGAGTTTGATGGATTACAATTACGACAGAAATTTATAAGCGAACTCCTGCAAAATATTTCACGTATGTGTTCATTATCGTGCAGGTGGTAATGTCCAGAAGTTCCCCATTTATTTATGAAGAATTTGTTCAAAAATAACTTTTTCACAATAAAAAATTCATAACTCGAAAAAAGTTCTAGAGCAAACGATTTGTTATTAAATTATTCGAAAAAGCTCAGATCGCGAGTTTTTAGCACCCCAAGTGGGATTTTTTCTTACGTTTGGTTGCCTCCAGATAATTGGTTGCATGGCCAATCCCAGTGGAGCTAACTCTAGAATTTTTTCATTCACTAAAGTTCCTCATAAATTATCTAAAGGAATTCACATTAAAAATCATATTTTTTTAAACAGTTTATAAGATTCATAAAAATTTTGTAAAATCAGCTTTACTTGGCCCTATTTTACCATGTAGAAATATCTTGTTGTAAAATAAACTAAACGACTCGCTCGCAAGACGAGGTAAAGTTTAAAACCTAACTGAAGTTGTGCTAACGCCAACCCACCTCCTGCATTATCCAGGACTCTAATAAAACTCTGTCGTACTTGCTGTAATATTTTATTTTTTAAACGAACGTCACCACCCACTCATGCGTTATTCATTTGCTCCAATTATCAGTTTCTTGTTGGAATTCCGCGGTCATGTGATTAGCGTAGCATTGTTGGACTTTTGCAAAAGTTAAATAAATTCACGCCGGAAATTCGATGCACAAGCATTGGAGATATCACGTTCCGAACACACACAATAGAAAAATGTCGCTGCTCTACTTTAGCGACCATTGTGAAGTCTATTTTAGGTTGATTGAAGCGGAAATGTTACAACGAGACTTGGAATTATAAGCACAAACATAGGTTTTTAATAAAAACGGCTTGACTCAGTGATTTGTGTGGAAGCTTGCCACTTTTGTATACAGGCGACTAAGCAAAGTTGGAACGGTTACGATGGCTGCTACAAACTATTACCAGCGATATTTACCTCGAAACTTCCAACGAGTTTATAGTTTATGTCGCGAATAAAAACACAACTAACTTTTTTCATTAGCAATGAAAAACAAACAAGCCTTAAACTACTTTCAAATGTGAGTGTTACAATTCTTAAAAAATTTCGGACGTTCCAACCGTTTTAATAATAAATAACACTTGTGCGAAGTGGTCGTCCCTCGAGAGACACCTTGTATCGATTGGAATAAATTGTAGTAACAACAGTTTAATGATTATAATTTATACCAGACTGCTGATTAGTGAAGTATTAATTTTAACATTACTATCCGGGCTAAATGATAGTGGCTTTCTTTAAAAGCTTTTATTTAACTCACAATGTTATCTGTCTGTAGGTTATTTTTTCGGAGCCAAATTTGAAAGGGTTCCCGTTGTCCCACTGAATTGAAATTTTGCATACTTCCTTAATCTGCGTGACAATGCAATCCCATGTAGTTAAATACCCCCTAAAGGGGTTAAATGGGGTTTTGAAGTTTTGGGTTATGTTTACAAAGGGGTTCTCAATTTGTAAATTTGAGAGGGTTCCTGTAGTCGCAATGAAATGAAATTTAACATGCTTACGTAATCTGCGTTACAATGCAATTCTATATAGTTAATTACCCCCTATAGGTGTTAAATGGGGTTTTAAAATTTTAGGTTATGTTTACAAAGGGGTTCTCGATTTGTACATACCGTAACTTATACCGACATAGAGGGTATGTTGGTCATTTGGACGTCAGGGTAGATGTAATAACAATAAATCTATGTAATAAATAAAGACTAAAAAGCAAAAAATAAAAATATATAAAAAAATGTTTTTTTTAAAAAAGCTTTTATTTAAAAGATGCACTAAGAAGTAAAAAATAATGATGTATTTCAATCATGGGAGAATATTTTTTCTTAGAGGTTAAAATTCAAAAATTTATAAAAGCTTTGGGAGTTATAAAACTACGGCATTATAGAATTACTTTGTTCAGTTGACAACTCCCAAAGCTTTTATAAATTTTAGAATTTTAACCTGTAAGAAAAAATATTCTCCTGTGATTGAAATACATAATTTTTTACTTTTTAGTGCATCTTTTAAATAAAAGCCTTTTTTAAAAAAACATTTTTTTATATATTTTTTGACAATTAAGTCGTAGTAGAATAGGCTTAAAGTGTTTTATTTATTGAGCATTGACCCTAATCTTTGGATTTCTTCCAGTGACGTTATCTTGTATTTCCGTTCCGATATTGGAAAAATATCAAGGAAGGGATAAAGCGTGTTCTTAATCCGTTAAAATAACACAACGAGATAAATTTACGTTGAAAACTTGAACTGATAAAACCGTAAAAGTAAAATGAAGTGAAGTTGAAATCTCTCCCGGGAAATATTTTGCGCCAAATCGATCGATCAATTGACAATTTAAATAACCCCGTGTAATAAATTCAATTTTTGCTTGAAGCGCAAATGCCAAATTGATTGTTTACGTCTGAAGAAATAATGCATGAATCACCAATTCGGCCTCATTCGTCAAAACTAGTCACTTTGTAAGAAATTGATTCCGAATGTTACTACATTACCAGTGATCAATCATCGTTAAGAAATTCCGATTGTGATCATTTCACGCATCCGAAAACCCAATTTACATTCGTGAAAATATCGACAAAACATTCCTTAATCAAATTACTCCCTCTGGACTCTGCTTTTCGAAACTGGTCGTTTTTAAATGACGTCATTAGGCCAAAAATGGAGCGAATCGCTAGACGATGATGAATGGAAGAGAAACGCGTCCCAGGAAGACAGTTTAACGTGATGGATGGCAACGCAGCCTCCAAATAGAGGATCTAAACGGCTTTACCTATTCCTCACTTGTTTTAAGGATTTGCCAAGGTTTATCGGGATACCAGGTGTGTATCCCGAAAAGAAACGGGAGAATTAAAATTGGTGGATGCGCCGGGAAATTGCATTAATTAAATCGTCACGAGCCAATTGATTTCAATTTTAATTAATCGTTACCTTATTTTCCTGCTTCTCTCTTTTGTGCCTAATTTCAACAGGCTTTGTTGTCGCGTTTCCTTTCATCAAGGAGATTATTTTGAGCCTATTTTTGGAACAGCATTTAAAATTTTCGACTCGTCATAAAAATCAATTTATTGTTACGAACCCAATCAAAACGCCTTCTTGGATAAATAGTCTGTCGTAACACGAATCAATGGTAATTATAGCGAAAGACACGTCATGATTTTAAATAAATAATTTCATTGCGGATTAAATAGTTAAATAAGAGTCGAGTCGCTTCCAGCAATTGTCGTGTAAATATTTATAAAGCGAGGGAAATTTTCCAGAATTGCCAATGCTTTATTATTTAAATTCTTCAATCTGATTTCTACTGAAATATTGATACTCGCCATCAAATTATTGTTTCATTTTTTCGTTCTTACACTGCACATAAATCATGTATTTATGTCACAAGTGGGCTTATTCAAGTCATAAATAATAATTCAAGGGTGGCTTTTGGTATTATTATGAATATTCAAGTTTAGTTGTGTTAAAATAGTTAGGATTTAATGGAACTGAACAAATGGATTTATTTGTTATCGATGGAATAATCCGATTGTAAATTGTATAATTGTATTAACAGACAGGCACGATAATTAAACCGATTTTTTGCTAAATACAAGGCGCTTTTAATAATTTAAGCGAACCCGAATCAATCAAAATTAGCGAAACAAACACCCGAGTTGCAACTAACTATCTGTTAGAATTAATCAAATATCCTCGCTTTTAATTATCGGAATACACAAAGGATTTGTGGGTAACTAAAGTCACAAACACGTGCAGAGTGTCGTAAATAGCAGACGTAATTGAGTTTTTGGCTGTGTAATTTTCAAAGTAATATTAGCTGAAATCGGCAAAGGTCTGTTGTTTCTTATCATGAAAAACTGCTCGGAAAACCCTCACGTGTACACACTTCTAAATCCATTATCCTGCCACGAAAACACTTGTTTGATAAATCCATAAAGTTGGTCTTTTGAGGGCTAGACGATGAAAAGTTGCCATCGTACAACATGATGGAATCATTAAAAGTTGTAGTTCGAACTTAAAACATTGGAGAAGCTCCGGAGCTTTGTTAGTTTTCTTCAAGCACTCATCATTTCTCCTTCATAAATATTTCACTTGAAGGCTCCATTGTGATAATGGAGCTTTGCACTAGAATTTTTTGGCAATTAAACTTTTCCAACTCGCCAAGTGCAAAGTTGACACAAACAACTTTCCGATTCGAGTTGAATAATCAATACGATTTTTCCCGTCAAGGTAAGTCAAAGCTTAATTAAGGCCTTAATTATCTGCTCCTTTTATTTGTGGGCTGGCGGAGCTTAACCCTGTATTTATAGCAGCGGCAGTATTTTATTCTTTGGTTTTGACGGCACGTTACGTTGACAAAGTAAAGGAACGAGATTTGGCCCCGGGAAGTTGATTTAGGGGCGGATCTTTGGGCTCCAAACAAGAACAGGATTTTTTAAATACGCATCAATCATTGTTAAAAATTGAGGAGTTTTTTAAAACACTCGCAACTATTAAGTCGTTAATCTCCAGCGTTTCTGTCAAATTATTTCTAATTTATCGCAACCTTGTGGCTTGAAACTCGCCGTTTTCTCTCGTTACTTATTCAGCACATAAACTGCGAAAAAGGGCCAAAATCTGAAATGGGCGTTTTATTCGAAAAAAAATTACAAATGGATAAATCAGTATTGTGAAAGGCAGTCGAGTGAATTGCGAACAATGAATGGAAACTATCTCGAAATGAACGAGTCATCGGTAGACCATGAATGTAAATCCTGTCGGCATCATCTCAAATCCTTGATATGCTTTGTATTCCCGGATTTGCTCCTCTCGCATTCATACGGCTTTGAAAAATGGAAAGTCGGTGATTCACCGAATGAAAACAATTTGGTTCGGTCGATCGACCTAGACCGAGTTCTAATTATGCACCTGCAGCTGGGCCACATTTTCTTCTGATGCATTCAATAATATTTTAAGTAAGCCTAAATTACCAAAAGTGTAAAGTTGCAGCCTTGGCCCATTTAGACGATATTAAGTTCGCTATTTCTCTTTTAAATTAAACAACAATGTTGTAAAAAACGCAAATGTCTTAACTATATGGCACCACTAATAAATTTATTCGTAGCAATTTTAATAAAAGATAAAATCTACTATTAAAAAACAAACAAAATTTGGCTTTATTCAGCATTTACAATCCGAATCCTTTTTAGGATGAAGATGCTGAAATTCCTAAACACAGAAGTTACAATACAAAAATAAAATCTGAGGCAAGTTTTACACTCAGGCACTTTACACCTCTTAGAAGAGAGAAAAAAATATAAAATAAATATATTCCATTGTACTGATATCTAATCTCGCTCGGGGGAAAAAATTTTTTTTCTATTAAATTATTTGTCCAATAAAAAAGGAAAAACCATTTGACGAAAAAATCACATTGGCTGTTTTTTACATCAATGGATCGAAAATGCGAAATAAAATTATTCCGCAAAAATTTGACTTGAAAAAAATCGTTAGAATTTGATTAAAAGCCATTTTGATATTATTCATGGGGAATTTCAGTCTAATTTATGAGGGACAAGATTGAGTAGTAATAAATCTCCGCTACAAAAGGACCCACTACCTACCCCAATAACAGTAATGTCTACAGAAATTTTACAACTAGCGGCACGGTCACATCGGGTGGTTTTAAAGCCAGGACCGGAATAAGCACACTAACGTGTTAATAATGTTTTTATTAAAAAATTACATAAGATATACAAATTGATGACCATTTTGGTCTGAATTAGAAAGTTTGTCCCAACCCTAATTGCGATGTTTCCCTATTTCTGCGAAAAAGATTAACATTCCATTTACAGTAAACAGATAAAATAAATGGGAATCCGGGCCTGAAAAATTCTTACCACCTGCATCAACCTTCAGTCCCAAAAATGATCGCCTGCCAATTTTACGACAAATGCAATAAATTTTTGAAAACCACCATCCTGATGGAGACCTTTTGTGGAAGTGATTTACAATTCTACCGAAATTCATGGAAAAAAGCTGCCCCAATATCAAAACGCAAATTAAAAATCAACGACACATTTTCTCGAAAATCTAATTAGGCACTTTGATGCACTACCTCAAAATACAAAAAATCGTTGACATTAGATTATAGTTAACTAAGCAAAAGTGAAAAAACACACCATACTAGTAAATATTTTATAAACTGGTCAAATCGTTCTTCTATACAATAAAATACCATACGATTTTTTTTAGAATTTTAGATAAATTACAAAGAGGTGTAAAGTGCCTGAGTGTAAAACTTGACTCACCCTGTACATATTAGCTGTGGCTTTGCAGAAACTACATAAAAGTCCATTCCAAAACTACCACTACACAACAAGTTGTGTATCTGATAAGGGCCAAAAATACTCATTAATCGAAGAATTTTTTTGCAATAGTATAGAGCTCAAACTTAAAGTTTTCTAATTGCGAATTGTCGATATTATTGTGAGGAATATTTTCGCTGTAAATTCAATAATCTATAAGTTTTACTTTCGGTATTTTAATTTAATGACTTGTGTTATAACCACCAATAAAACAATCAAAAAAACTTTTCTTTGTTACTTCATTCCAATTAAATATTGAAAGCTCTACCCCGATTTGCACCTCTCGCATTCATACGGCTTCGAAAAATGGAAAGTCGGTGATTCACCGAATGAAAACAATTCGATTCAGGTCTTTAGACCTAGACCGAGTTCTAATTATGTACCTGCAGCTAGGCCACATTTTCTTCTGATGCATTCAATAATATTTTAAGGACGCCTAAATTACCAAAAGTGTAAAGTTGCAGCCTTGGTCCATTTAGACATTATTAAGTTCGCTATTTCTCTTTTAAATTAAACAACAATGTTGTAAGAAACGCAAATGTCTTAACTATGGCACCACTAATAAATTTATTCGTAGCAATTTTAATAAAAGAAAAAATCTACTATTAAAAAACAAACAAAATTTGGCTTTATTCAGCATTTTCAATCCGAATCCTTTTTAGGATAAAGATGCTGAAATTCCTAAACACAGTAGTAACATTACAAAACTAAAATTAAAAATGAATGATATTATAATACATATTAGCTGTGGCTTTGCAGAAACTACATAAAAGTCCATACCACAACTACCACGACACAACAAGTTGTGTATCTGATAAGGGCCAAAAATACTCATTAATCGAAGAATTTTTTTTGCAATAGTATAAAAAAATTAAAGAGCTCAAACTTAAAGTTTTCTAATTGCGAATTGTCGATATTATTGTGAGGAATATTTTCGCTGTAAATTCAATAATCTATAAGTTTTACTTTCGGTATTTTAATTTAATGACTTGTGTTATAACCACCAATAAAACAATCAAAAAAACTTTTCTTTGTTACTTCATTCCAATTAAATATTGAAAGCTCTACCCCGATTTGCACCTCTCGCATTCATACGGCTTCGAAAAATGGAAAGTCGGTGATTCACCGAATGAAAACAATTCGATTCAGGTCTTTAGACCTAGACCGAGTTCTAATTATGCACCTGCAGCTGATGCATTCATTGATATTTTAAGGACGCATAAATTACCAAAAGTGTAAAGTTGCAGCCTTGGCCCATTTAGACGATATTAAGTTTGCTATTTCTCTTTTAAATTAAACAACATTGTGTTAATAAATTGATTCGTTGCATTTTTAATTAAAAAAATCTACCAACTTTTGAACACATTTTTGGGAACAAAAACAAACACAACTTAAAGAGTTTTTTTTAATTGTGAATTGTCTATATGATTTTAAGGAATATTTTCGCTGTAATTTATATTCTACAAGTTTTACTTTCAGTCTGTCTTTAAACACCATTAAAACAATTAAAAAACTTTCATTCGTTTACTTATTCGAATCAAGTATTGAAAGCTCGCACGCACGCCGACACTGTTCTTGCATTAGGGAAGTTGCTGAAGTTCCACCGTTACATTTCACATACTTCAAGACGTGGTGCCGTAAAGAAAGAGCGAGTGTTATCTCATGCCACTTGTTGCCAACTTGGAGAAGTAAAAACCCCACCAGGACCACAACTTTCCACTACGCAACGTCTTTGTTCATTTAGTTCACAACTTTATTACAACGAGAGCGAATTATTTCGAAAATTAATTGTCTAAATCGGCGATTAATTGCGAGATAATCAACAATGTCTACAACCACTTGGAGGAATGTGGCGCCTGCCTTTGATATCAATCGAATCGGTTACACAGATCAACGTCTACAATTTGCATCCACTTTGCTAAATCGGTCAATGGAAATGCATTCGCTGATAATAGTCGTCAACTAGGGCCCGCAGCATCACTAACAGTATCTTGACGGTATTGTGCGCAAAGGGCTTTGATCAGAGATAACGTACCGCCGAATTATTAATTAGTGCAGCTGGGTATAACAAAAATTCAAGGATATAATGTGTTGAAATTGTTACGGCGAAGTTAACACATATTGAATCATTTTACTTTGTATTTTCTACAAATTTACATTCACAAATTGAATGCATTAATAGAAGTAGAAATAGTTTCATTAAATAAAAGATAAATGGTAGAACGAGCAGACTGATTATAAGTGTTTTTTAAATTTAGTTGATGATGGAATTTCTAGTTGTAATGTTATAATTAATAATGAAATCTTTTTCTCTTTTTTGTATGAATGGGTATTTGTTTTTTTTGTATATTTACATATTATATTATATTATATTTTTTATTTAACCCTCTTGGAGATAGAATTTCCAAAAATCCTAAAACACGTGTTTCTTTTTTTTGAACCAAAAGCCCCAATATACCAATATAACAATTTTTCATGGATATTATCTATTTTAATAGTTAACCTTCTTTGGGGGTGAAGTTTCTAAAAATCATATAACACGTGTTTCTGCATTTTCCCCCGAAACCCCAAAAGACAATTTTTCTGGATGTAAGTTCAAAAATGACAGAATTTTATATTTAACCCCTTTAACACGCCATTTAACCCCCTTATTAGGGGTTGATTTCTTGAAAATCCTGAAACACGTGTTCCTTCATTTTTAACGTAAAGCCCAATTACCAATTTTCATGGATCTAACTTAAGTATTTCTTTAAAAATGACGGATTTTTATTCAAAATTTCACACCCCATTTCACCCCCTTAGGGACTGATTTTCGAAAAATCCCTTCTTAGCGGAACTAGGTTCAGTGGTTTAGGCTGTGTGTAGTCTGTCAGTCAGTCAGTCACGGAACTGTTATATCAGAGACAAAAAAATAATTTTTAAATGTCGTCCTACAGAAGAAATGGTTGCAGATATCTCAGCAAAACCGTATCAGCAACACGTAGAAACAGATTGTTGGATTAATTGGTTTGTAATGAATGTAAATGATAGGATATCCTTGAGAAGATGTGTTAGAATTTTCTGAATAAAATCATAATAACTTTACTTGGTATTTTTTACAAATTTAGAACAGAAGTAAGGCATTTGCCGCAATTTGAATTTGCTGTTTGCTTTCGGCATCATGATACTAAAACAACTCCTCCTCCATTTAAATAATAATCCGGAACGGTTTATTTCCATTAGGATGTATACGAATTTGCTGCTGTTTCAGTGGCTGAATATTCTCGAGCTCGAGATTAAACCGCCAAAATCCAACAGCTTGACGGGTGTAAGCCCTCGCACTCTGATAACTTCAACATTGTTATTCTAACCGTTTACACGTCACGCTCAGCGGTTACAATCGCCTTTATTCATTCATCGGTTTAACCGAACCGGACAAATTGCCCATTTTTCATCCCAGTTGTGCTCGAAATAATGAACACTTTATCGAGGAATTTTCTATTAAGCTGGAGCGATAATAAATAAAGTAAAAGGAACAAGCATAAAAACACACAATTAAAATCCTTTTTGCTGGCCACCTTTTTCCCGGAGCTTAACCGAATCTCCTAATGTGCGCTTTAGTAGCACGAAGCAAAAACCAGACATAACTTCTTTCAAGCCACAATTTTATGGCATCGAATCGAATAAAGCTCACATACGGTGTGTTCTTGCTTGAAAATAACTGAGTTTAAACTTAGGAGAGTGTCGCAAGATCACTTCTAAATTCAAGCACAAGCAGCTACAATCGAATTATTCTCGCACAAGAGTTTTACTTATTAAAGCTTAACAAGCAAAGTTACAAGGGCCGTAGATAAACAGTTTTTAATGGAAAATGGAAAAAAGCGAACTAGTGAAAGCACGATAATTGAATAAAACTGTGCAAGCCTGAAATGTGATACAAAGCGTTATTGAGTTAACGACCATTATGCGATTACCAGCATTTCATTGGATTATTTGGCTAAAAACACCACACAAAATTAAAAATCTTCCAAAAGATTTTCTCGAGTTTAGTGTGTATTTTGCTTCAAATTTGTCAAAGCTCGAGAAACCCGAGTCGTGAAAATCCATTTTCTTTTTCCACTTTGCAGTTACCTGCTGCGTCTGATTAAAAATGTACACTGCGTTTAAAAGTCTGTTTGAGTTTTTGAATTTGATATTTACGGTCGAAGTACTTTGTGCATTAAATTGTGATCAAAGTTTAGCTAAATTTGAAATAGGTGTGTTTCCGTTTCCACTTATTGTAGCATCGATATCACGTTTTGTTATTTTTTGTGACAGCTTTTGCAATTAACAAGTCAGACTCCACGTAATGAGCTTTTTCCTCTTTGTCAAGTTTGCATCATGTCACTCGCAATGAAGTGTTTTTAGTGCAGCTTTCGACGAAAGCTCTCCGCCGTTTTAATTAATCCCGACTTTGTCCTTAGCCAAAAATGCGAGACATTCTGGTCCTGTCGAATAGTTGGGCAAATAATTCCCTATTTGAAGGTGAGCGTGATTAAGTTTTCTGCAACACTGGCTCTATCAAGGCTATTAATAAAGTTACGGTGTTTGGGTGTTTGAAACAAATCAGCTGGAATTGAAACGTTTACGATGACGTGAATTGATCCTGAAAAAGGACCCGACTTTGGTTTATTTATTGGCGCCAATTAATTCGTTTATTATTTCAATGAAATTACCAACAGGAAGTTGGGATAATATTCCCAATAGCCAAACACTGCTTCTTGGCCTGATTAATTGACGGTGTCTCTAGCACCGGAGTCTCAAATCCGTGTTTGCTACCAACTAATTCAATAAAGAACGTCACTCAAACTGAGCCAAGATTGCTGCGAGTTTGCCAACGCACAAATCAAATCACTCACTTGGCCCTGGCAAGACCTGGAATCAGCCAATTTTCCCCAAAATTTATAAGAATAAAAAACGTCGTTTTTATTCCTTATCACTTTGACGCACGCAAATTTCCCGGCTTTATCAGTAAAATTACTAATTACACGAGCGTTTTCCTATAAATAAGACTTCACGTTTAGTTGGACCTATTGTTCCGAAAATGTTAAAATGTTCCCGAAAAAAGTTGCTTTAGTGAAAGTTGTTGTGATTGTGATTGCAATCATGTCAATCATTGTTGGGATTTCTGCCGGTTTGTATTCTTTCTCGATGATTTTCTTTAAATAATTTTTGTTGTAATGCTTTTAGCACCAAAAAAACGAGCATGGTTATAAGTATTTCCAGCCTCTACGACATTTATTTAACTACACCTGTAGGCATGCAGTCAATAAAATGTTTGAAGAATATTATTTTGTCCTTCATTTCAGCAAAAAAGTTGCAAATTGGACGAGTTTTATTGGAATTCAAAACAAAAATCAGCAGAGACAAAGTGTTCAAGATTGGATGGCGTTTTTATGGCAGAGGACAGTGTATAAAGTAGGAGACGTCCTAATCCAATATAATAAAAATGAAGACAATTCTGTTATTGCGGTCCGAATTAATTTCCCCGTCACGAGATAACACTCTACTTTGTTGCTTTTATTCCGTGATCTTTGATCCATTTAATATGTTATGAAAGCCTCTGAAACATCCCTCATAAAGTGGGAATGATCCCGCTTTCGCTATTGACACTGACAGACGAAATTAGCTTTATCAATGCGGTTTTTTGATAGTTTGGTCGATTGAATGGCGCTTTAAACTACTGTCTGATCTCGCCACTAGGGTTTGGAATTTATTTTACTTTGGCTATAAACTTAATTACGCCCAAACTGTCTTTCCATGGAGTGATCTTATTGAGTTTCGATATTGAATTCTGATGTTATTGAAATGTGTCTCAGTTCAGGGGAGAGAACGTATTGAATAAACCCATAGTTTAAGGAAATATTCTTTGTAGCAATGCAATGAATTCCATTCGGGAATCTCGTCGGAATCGATTTTGAATTTTAGATGTGACTACATGTAAAAATTACATTCGTGACTCGAAACATCGCTGGAAGAGGTTTCGCTGTTGCTTGTCTATTTAGCATCGGCTTTATATTTATGTCTGGAATTTTCGCAAATTCTCTTCGGAAATGGATCGACTGCTGGAGCTTTAAATCAGAAATGGAGGTTATTTGGATACTGACTCGAATTTTAAATGCTGCAAAATGGCGGATGCGCCCGGTTTTATACTTAAATGTTAATAATAATAATAATAATAATAATAATAATATGATTTATTCCAAAAAAATCCATTAGGCAAAGAACACGTCACAAAAAATACAAAAGTACAGAAATATTATAGCTACAAGTAGATTTACTTAAGATTAAGATTAAAACATGTTAATATTAAATTCGTTCCACACTAAAAACACAATTTAAACACTTACATAATAAAAGCCAAAGAATAAATACGTTATCTACAAAAATAAAATAAAATATCACAGTTTTTTTTTCTAGTTTAGAATATCTTTTATCACAATGTTTGTAGAATAAAATTCTGACATGTTATAAAAACATTTTTCACACAAATATTTTTTTAATTTCATTTTTACTGTTTTAAAACTCTCGTTAAACAGTTCTTTAGGTAGATTATTATATATTTTAATTATTTCATTTTTGACGCTTTTCTGAACCTTGGTCAAATGAGTTTGCTCAGAATTTAATCGATGTTTATGTCTGGTTACATATATATGCAGTTTTTGATGCTCCACAAAAAAAATTTCATGCTTTTTTATAAATGTTACACACTCTAAAATATACAGAGATGTTAGTGTTAGAATGTTATATTTGATAAAATATGGTCTGCAGGAAGTGGTACTACTTAGACCAAACATTGCTCTTATACAGCGTTTTTGTAGTCTCTTTATCCTAGTTATTCCAGGAGCATTCCCCCAGAAAATAATACCGTATTTTATAACTGAAGAGACATATGCATGATACGCCATTATTGTTGTTTTTGGAGTGATGTTGTGACATAATGTTCTAATTTGATAACATAGAGAGCTTAGTTTAGGAGCTAGGATATCTATGTGAGTGTTCCATTGTAGTTTTGAGTCTAGATGAACACCTAAAAATCGAACACTATCAGTTGTAGTAATTTGTGTTTCGGGAGTGCTGATCGTAAAATTATTTTCCAGCATATACGATGAATGGAATTCTACAAGTTCGGTTTTTGATATGTTTAAAGTTAGTGCATTTTTTTAACCATTTTTGTAAAGACACTAGGATGGCCTCTGTTTTACTTTTTAAGGTGTCATAATTATCTGCACTTAGTATTAATGATGTGTCATCCGCATACGAGGTAATTTCAGAATCCACAGCAGATGGCAAGTCGTTTGTGTATAGAATAAACAGCAAGGGTCCTAGGATAAACCCTTGTGGAACTCCTCTCTCAATAAATAATTTCTTCATTATTTTCATTCGTGAGTTTTGTTTGTTGAGGTCTTTTTGTTAAATACGACTTAATTAAGGCAAAAGCATTTCCTCTAATCCCAAGGTTACTTTTTTAACAGTAAATTATGGTCTACTGCGTCAAAAGCTTTCAATAAATCTAAAAACAAACCTAATGTTTTTTGTTTTTTATTTATGGAGCTAATTATATTGTTTATAATTTGATAAACAGCTCTTTCAGTTGATCTGCCATTAATGTAGCCATTTTGTGTGTTAGAAAGTATATTATATTTGTTAAAAAAATTAAGTAACCTTTTTGTGATTATTTTCTCAAATATTTTGTAAATATTATTCAGAATTGATATTGGTCGATAATTGCCAATAAGCTGCTTCTCACCCTTTTTATATATTGGAATTACTACGGTTTCTTTAAGTTAATAATACTACATAATTCGGAGCACAAGTTTTACCAACAAATATCTCGAGAACTATTTAAGATAAAAAAAACAGTGAAAACACCATTTTGTTGCAAATTTTTTGAACTTCAATTTTGTTGATTACGATTTGTCCGTAACACGTACCGTTTCCGGGATATGAGCGGAAAACAGCAAAACGGAACCGCTACAAATGGTGGATGCGCCGGGCTAATTTTTATTTGCGTTTCTATGCCAATTTTGCAGGAACTATTTAAGATATAGAAAATATAGAACCATTGTCTTGTAGCAAATTTCCTCGGCTTTAATTTTGTTCACTAGGATTTTTTCGTAAGACGTTCTGTTTCTGAAATATGAGCAAAATTACACAAAACTGTACCCTAAAAATGGTGGATGCGCCGGGCTAATTTTTTTGTGTTTTTATACCAATATCTCAAGGAATGTTTAAGATACAAAAAAACGTAAAACCACCGTTTTGTAGCAAATTTTCTCTGCTTTAATTTTGTAAATAACGATTTTTTTGTAACATTACTGTTCCCGAGATATGAGCAAAATTATGCAGAACGGCACCGTGTTAATTTTTCGCGTTTTATTTGCAAAGTTTCTGGAACATTTGGTGGAGCATCCTTGCAGCCACGACTATGTGAAACACTAAACGCTCCTTTCCATCAACATTTGTAAACATCTCTCCTAACCCTCTCGCCGCTCGAGAGGCATCCAAGTTAATTAACAATGTGCCAGAAATCCATCTTAGCTAATAATACGCCACCTGTCACGATATTCCTTCGAGGAATGGTGTTGCAACCGTTCAGGATAAGCTTCTTTATTGTCCCCATTGTCTCGTCAAACCGGAAACAGATGGCAAGGCTGCAATGTCACGGTTTCCGTTTCCATCGGTTGTCTAATATAATTTAATTGTTTCCGGAATCGATTTTTAAACCGCATCAACATCGACTCGCTATCTCAATGCGGCCATAATTCACTATTATGGCACGAACTTTTCATACGTAAGTATCTACAAGTCGGAAAATGTGAAGTTAAGCGACTGCGTTCGAGTTATGATGTTTTTCCGAACTCGGTTGTGATTTATAACCGCTTCTTTGGAGGGAATTAACATTAGGTAGCAAAATGTTGGAGGAGGTTTGACGTTTTGTTTGTGTGCCTCTATTCGGACTTTGTTTGTGCTGAGTCTATTGAACAAAACTGAAAGCTCTAGTGTGGGCTTAATTAAATGTTTGTGTAGGTAAAGAATTGCCATTAGTGGAAAGGTTTCTTCGTGTCAAAGCGATCCCTTTGTACTTACCCTCATTGCTAAACTACTTTATATCACTGATGTAGGTTTCTACATTAGCTTTGCTTATATCTCAAAAAAGTAGTGAAGCAAATGAATGCTGATAAAAAAAATTGTATTTCAAATAGTTTTGGAATATTTTGAATTTTTCTTACAAATTCTGTTCCCAACCAGCCGCTTTTTGGGCGTTCATTGACTGAACTATATTCGGTGAAATGTAATTATTGCCTCATGATTCACATTCCACTCACGTGCGTTTATTAAAATAATTTGAAGCTGCAGCAATTTTGGAATTTATTGATTCAGTCGGCTTAACCCGGGCTAGTTTGCACAAAATTTCGTGATTGTATTAAAGATTTGAAAATGTTGTGGTGATGAAGCGGGGTCGTTAGTTCTGCCACATTACAGCTAAGTTTCTATAAAATTGAAAAATGCGGCTAATAACGTGAATTATAATGACAAAACGGCGTTATTAAGCAAAATGTAGTTTTGTCAGGAAGTTGTCTGCTAACAAATGGAAACCCATTGAATCTACTGCGAAGTGAATAGCCGGTTATAATTCATTTTGTCTTTTGTGGATGGGAAAAAAATGTGGATACTCCTCAATAGTGGCATAAATTCAGCTGTGAAACGCTTTCGTACGAAAATCCCTTCATTGTTGTCGGCTGCGAATATTAAAAACATTCGGAGGAATTTTATTCGAAACGACATAATCAATATCGGGCTCCTTGCAAGTTTTAAGTCTGTTTGAAAAGTTTAAATTGAAAACTGAACAGGTAATTAGAAGACTTACAAATTTAAGCTCTTATTAAAAAATGTCGGAATTGCGGTGCAACTCTCGACAATAGAACGACCTTTAGAGTGGAAACGTGGAGTTTGCTAGAGCATACCTAACGTGACCTCAGATATTCTGCTTATTTACGTTTGTTACTCGTGTGCAGAGATTTCCTCGGGCGGTTGCTAATTTTACCGACGAATTATCACGTCGCTATTTACTCGCTTCATTTCACAACGTTTGTTGTACACAACGTCTGGCCAAATGGTCGACTTATCGAACCATTCCAAACTGAATAATTGAACACAAATTCGGAAAAATATGTTTTCTTTCGGGTCAGGAGGAGACGTTTGGACAACTTTTCAAAGTCGTTAATCCGCTTTATGGCACATAAAACAAATAAAGTATAGGGATCGTCTCAAAGTTCGTAACTCTAATCCAGCCAAGGTTTAAAAATAATAAAAGTCTTCGTTTCTGTCTAATAATTCGCAATTTATCAAACTTAAAAATTATGACAAATGTTTGCTGTAGACAAATACATAACTTGCACCACATTTTTTTAAGAACATTAAGTGATTTCTTCTATTGCCAACTTCAAGAACATGACGTGAAGGCTTCACAAAACTTTTTGTAGAAAAAACATCACAAACATAATTAGTCTAAGCACATGCTACGTTTGTTAGCTTGTTAAAACTTTATCAAACACTGAAATGCGTCAGAAATGTCTAAATATAGAGCTAATAAAATGAAGGCAGTGCCTTAGCTCATTTAAAACTGTGGAACCGTGTGCCACTTGAATAAAAATGCTTAAAACATATTTTGTCTATTCTTTATTTTTCCTTTATGTAATTTTTAACTAAGTTCTTGTTAGCTCTATTAGAGTTACAAACTGCAATTTAGATTCAATTATTATTATTAGTGTGCAGTAGACTGTGTCACTTGCTGAAAATTTATTATGTAGTCCCACCCTTTTTTGACGAAACATTTCGCCAAACAACTAAGTTAAGAAAAAGAGTGTTTTAGTTACCTAAAAATACCAGAAATTGCAAAATTGTAGTAAGGAAACTCATTGGAAGTAAAGTCTCGGTTTCATATTCTTGAAGCAAATGCACATTATGAAAATACCAAGTTTCAGAGTTTTAATTTCCATGTAATTTTATTCACAACTTTAAATAGAATAATCCAGTTTATTTGAGTTGCATTAACAACGCAAACTGGCCTTGATTAAATTATGTCAATTTTTACCCAAATTTGAACAAAACTTCCCAAATTATCGTTTGTTGTCGTTGAAGGATTAGGCATAAGGACAGTAAAGAGGGAGCGTGAGAGAAGATTTTCCTCTCAAAAAACATTCCAAGTCCTTCAACGTCAGGCTTTGTGTTCATAAACTGTTTCCATAAAAATTAAAATTAAAAGTATGTTGAAGTATAGTGAGACATTGAACAGTTGTTATGTGGTTATTATTTGAGTATTTGATGAAATTGCAAAAGAGCTTTTAAATACTGCCACATGCTTATTACAAATAAATTACGTTTCTAGTGTTTTCCTACAAAAAGGCGCAGTCAAACCGCAAGTTTATAGTAGTTACTGCTTTTGAGTACGTATTACAATAAAATATCAACATATTTTTGAAAAAGAATGCTTTGATAAAAGCTGCAATTGGCGTCATTGCAACCACCTCTCTGATTGCTGGAATTTCCGCTTTTTGTATGTATTTTGTTGGTGCTCGTAGTTCACACGTAGTTTTATTTCTCTGTGTTTCCATTTTCAGTATCGAAAAGACGAGCTACTTAAAAGTGTCTAGAGTGTAGAGTAAATAAAGCGGTGGTTTTACTGAAAATTTCAGTGATTTTGAGATCGTTCCTGAATCCAGAAAAATTTTGGCAATATGTACACAAAAACATTTTTAACCACATTTTTATTTAGACAATACGAGGGCCCAAATTTCTGATCGTATGTATAATACATTTGATTTTATTTTTGTATCTTTTTGTTTTCAGAATCAGAAAAGGTGCCACTTGAATAAAAATGCTTAAAACATAATTTGTCTATTCTTTATTTTTCCTTTATGTAATTTTTAACTAAGTTCTTGTTAGCTCTATTAGAGTTACAAACTGCAATTTAGATTCAATTATTATTATTAGTGTGCAGTAAACTGTGTCACTTGCTGAAAATTTATTATGTAGTTCCACCCTTTTTTGACGAAACAATTCGTCAAACAACTAAGTTAAGAAAAAGAGTGTTTTACTTAGTTAAAATTTTATCAAAAATACCAGAAATAGCAAAATTGTAGTAAGGAAACTCATTGGAAGTAAAGTCTCGGTTTCATATTCTTGAAGCAAATGCACATTATGAAAATGCCAAGTTTCAGAGTTTTAATTTCCATGTAATTTTATTCACAACTTTAAATAGAATAATCCAGTTTATTTGAGTTGCATTAACAACGCAAACTGGCCTTGATTAAATTATTTCAATTTTTACCCAAATTTGAACAAAACTTCCCAAATTATCGTTTGTTGTCGTTGAAGGATTAGGCGTAAGGACACTAAAGAGGGAGCGTGAGAGAAGATTTTCCTGTCAAAAAACATTCCAAGTCCTTCAACGTCAGGCTTTGTGTTCATAAACTGTTTCCATAAAAATTAAAATTAAAAGTATGTTGAAGTATAGCGAGACATTAAACAGTTGTTATCCGGTGCTCTGAAAATTTCAATGATTTTGAGATCGTTCCTGAATCCAGAAAAAAATTGGCAGTATGTAGACAAAAACATTTTTAACCACATTTTTATTTAGACAATACGAGGGCCCAAATTTCTGATCGTATGTTTTTATTATTATTATTATTATTATTATTATTATTATTATTATTATTATTATTATTATTATTATTATTATTATTATTATTATTATTATTATTATTATTATTATTAATATTATTATTGAATTAAGTTGGCTAACAGGCGAGCCCAATGACAAGCCAACTAAAACAGCAAAAGATTTGTTGCAAATAAAGGAGCTGAATGTCACTCCCTTCTCACTAGAGATGCAAACTAATAACGGTTATTTAGAGTTATTTCAATCTGGACTATTTAATGTCGCCGAGTAATGAAGGACAATAGATTTAAAAGTCCGTAAATTAACATTAAATATATCACACTGGTCCACTACGTTATTAAACAAACTGCACATTTTAATAACAGGACTACGCTGTACTAGCTATAGGGACATGAAAAAATCTGTAATTTCTTAAGTTAAAGTTGATTTGAACAAGCAAATAGGTAGAATCCACCAACCCATGGGGAATTTTAAAAAACGTAAGAAAAAACGTGACACGTCTGTGTAATAAAGACCTAACATCGAACTTCACAAATAAAATACTATTGGAAACACCACGTTGCGGGTAAACCTTACCATAAGTATTTGGAAAATTTTCTTAGGACTGACTCAACAAGATTAATATAATTCGAATAATGGGGAGACTAGATAATGGAGCAGTATTCAAGCCCAGATCTAACCAGAGCATAAAATAAAGATTTTAAGCAGTCAAAAGATTTAAACTGTGCACATGATCTTATAATAAATCCCAACTTCTTGTTCGCTGATGATACAATGTTACGTATATGTGTATTAAACCTAAATTCAGTATCAAAGGTAACCCCAAGATCCTTCATGGTATTACAGCGCAAAATAGAAGTACCGTTAACTGCGTAATCATACAAAATTGTATGTTGTTTACGGGAAAAGGTGACGACACAACATTTACTAATATTTAAGGACATATTATTTACCGAACACTAAGCAAAAACCACATCAAGCATATCAACGACATCATTGATAAACAACAAAAAAAGCAAATGCCCCAGATTTGAACCCTGAGGAACACCAGTATTAACAATATTTCTCGATGAATTAAAACCTATGTATAATACATTTGATTTTATTTTTGTATCTTTTTGTTCTCAGAATTAGAAATCGTGCCACGTGAATAAAAATGCTTAAAATCTAGTTTTGTCTATTTTTCCTTTTCCCTAATTCTTCTAGTTAGCTTGATTGGAGTTACAAACGAGTCTGAAGAAATATCCGAAATTTAATTCAATTACTGTTAGTGTTTAATACATAAACTATTTGGTGAAACTTTACTAATAAATGAATTCGTCAAACAACTAAGTTAAAATACCAGAAATAGCAAATTTATAGTTAGGAAACTCAATAGAAATAAGTCTCGATTACCAAGTTTCAGCGTTTTAATTTCCATGTAATTTAGTTCGTAACTTAATAATCCAGTTTCTTGAATTGCATTAGCGCAAACTGGCCTTGATTAAATTACCAATTTTTGCCCACATTCGAACAAAACTTGCCAAATTATCGTTTGCAGTCGTTGAAGGATTAGGCGTAAAGACAGTAGAGTAGTAAAGAGGGAGCATGAGAGAAGATTTTCCTCTCGAAAAACGTTTCAAGTCCTTCAACATCAGGCTTTGTGTTCTCCGACGAATCGCGTGAGGAATTGAAGATTTCATTCTTTTTGTATCCGATACCATAAATACAGTTCCTTTATTCGGCGTTCTTTTTTATTTAAACCACCTCGAAATAGAACCAGTCAGACGTGACCTACAATAATTGAAAAATAAAGGGAAATCGAACTTGAAAATTGCCAAAAATAGCTAAGAGGAAATTAGTGTCGCGCTTCGTACTAATTAAGGACCGGAACAGGAATTATTGCAGTTTGGACGTCAATTAGTAGTAGGAGTAAATCAAACGAGTTTTTTTTCCTTAACTGAAGCGCACATGGTTCGAGAGGGTCTCCATGATGGTGATACTGCTCAACTGTGTCACCTTGGGGATGTATCAACCCTGCATGGACGACAAGTGCGAAACGAATAGGTGCAAGATATTACAGGTGGGTCCTAAAGTAAAAGTCGAATTTATCGATTTAGAGAGCTGTGTTTTTGTTGCAGCTTTTCGACGACTTTATTTTCGCGTTTTTTTCGTTGGAAATGACCATCAAGATGATCGCAATGGGTGTTTTTGGTCGTGGCACTTATTTGGCCGATTCGTGGAATCGCCTCGATTTGTTCATCGTGTTAACAGGAGCTATGGAGTACATTCTCAACGTGGACAACTTGAATCTTTCCGCTGTGAGGACGATAAGAGTGTTGCGACCCTTGCGAGCAATCAACAGAATACCAAGTGAGTGCTTTTTCGCGCTAATTAAGGCTCGAAAGTTTCAAGCAGAATAATCACCAAAGTCAAACATTCGACGCCCTTTCGAGGTTAGCTAAAACGCCACCGTCAACACATTCACTACGCACTTATTGTTAGCACAAACTTTGTCTGCGGAAATTTATATACTTACCGAACTTGATGACAGAGAACCGTGTTTTACAATTACTCACACAGGTAGCTTCTTGTCAAATTTTACTGAAACGTATTAAACAAGTTTCAAACTCTTTCTCCTTTGATGTCTCTCTTGAAAGATCAAAAACGCGCATTAATTCAATCGGACCAGTCGAACATAACTCAGGTTATTCACAAAACTAATCAGAAGTTGCTTTACAAAGTTGTGAAAAGCAAACTTGTGTGTGCCCTAATTACAAATCTCCTGTTCTGTCTTATTTCTTACGCTTATTTTTATTATCATTAAAAGTGGTAGATGCGCCGGCCTAATTGTTATTTGCGTTTCTATACACATATCTCTAAAACTATTTAAGATACAGAAAACGTAATACCACCGTTTTGTAGGAAATTTTGTTGGCTTCAATTTTATTAATTACAATTTTTTCGTAACATGTGCCGTTTTCAAGATATGAGCAAAATAACATAAAATGGCACCGTCAAAAATGGTGGATGCGCCAGGCTAATTTTTATTTGAGTTTCTATACAAATATCTTGAAGACTATTTAAGATACAGAAAACGTAGAACCACCATTTTGTAGGAAATTTTCTCGGCTTTAATTCTGTTAATTACAATTTTTTGCAACATGTGCCGTTTTCAAGATATGAACAAAACAACGTAAAATGGCACCGTAAAAATGGTGGATGCGCCAGGCTAATTTTTATTTGCGTTTTTCTACAAATATCTCGAGAACTATTTATTTAAGATACAGAAAACGTGAAACAACCGTTTTGTAAGAAATTTTCTCGGATTTAATTCTCTTGATTACAATTTTTTTGCAACATGTGCCGTTTTCAAGATATGAGCAAAACAACATAAAATGGCACCGTCAAAAATGGTGGATGCGCCAGGCTAATTTTTATTTGCGTTTTTATACAAATATCTCGAAAACTATTTAAGATACAGAAAACGTAAAACCACCGTTTTGTAGGAAATTTTTTTGGCTTCAGTTTTGTTAGTTACAATTTTTTCGTAAATGTGCCGTTCTCAAGATATGAGCAAAACCACGTAAAATGGCACCGTCAAAAATGGTGGATGCGCCAGGCTAATTTTTATTTGCGTTTCTATACGTATATTTCAAAAACTATTAGATACAGAAAACGTAAAACCACCGTTTTGTAGGAAATTTTGTTGGCTTCAATTTTATTAATTACAATTTTTTCGTAACACGTACCGTTTCCAAGATATGAGCAAAATAACGTAAAGTGTCACCGTCAAAAATGGTGGATGTGCCGGTCTAATTTTTATTTGCGTTTTTCTACAAATATCTCGAGAACTATTTAAGACACAGAAAACGTAAAACCACCTTTTTGTAGGAAATTTTGTCGGTTTTAATTCTGTTGATTAAAATTTATTCGTAACATGTGCCGTTTTCAAGATATTAGTAAAATAACCTAAAATGGCACCGTCAAAAATGGTGGATGCGCCGGGCTAATTTTTATTTGCGTTTCTATACAAATACCTCGAAAACTATTTAAGATACAGAAAACGTGAAACCACCGTTTTGTAGGAAATTTTGTTGACTTCAATTTTGTTAATTACAATTTTTTTGTAACATGTGCCGTTTTCAAGATATGAACAAAATAACACAAAACGGCACCGTCAAAAATGGTGGATGTGTCGGTCTACTTTTTATTTGCGTTTTTCTACAAATATCTCGAGAACTATTTAAGTTACAGAAATCGGACTAGTCGAACGTATTAATTCAAGTTATTCACAATAAAACTAAGTTGCTTTTACTAGGTTGTGCTTTCCTACCCTTATTTTTATTATTATTACCATTATTTGGTGAAGACACCGAATTAGAACCGCTGTTAAACGTGTCTGGCAGCTGCGACCAATAAAAATGATGTACACATATCGAGATCGCTCCCTGAGCGAAGATAAATTGTAAAAAAAAGTTATTGGGATAAAAACACTCCGCATATACTTATTCCAAACCCCGTCCTATTATAATATTATCTCGAGGAAAATAGGTCAGGTTTGTGCATTCAATCTCCCAGCACCTGTTTTCTTTTTTGTGTTATTGTGGATCCCTCGAGTGGTGTCTTATTGGCATTTTGAAATATTGCCTCTTCAATTCAACTTTAACGATTTTTCAATGTATTGACGGAAAAACGAACGATGATAATCGGGATACGATCTTGTAAATAATAAATTATGCGATGACAATCACCTGTGCCAAGTCATCAGTAAACAATATTATAGTATTTGTATTTTCAGTAAATGTATGAAATAAAAAACTTCTCGGAAGTTTTCTTTAATGAATTGTATCGATCTCATAACTGTACCTGTTTTTGCGCTTTAAAACGAAATAAAGAACAGTTAACAAGCAATGTTTTATTTTTTTTATTTACCTCTTTTCAAAAAAAAACATTTTAAGAGCAATTAAGAAAATAATGTTTTATTTGCGCATATGTGTCTAATAATGATACAAAATAGCTCATTAAAAGTATCAACACAGCGATAAAAAGTAAAAACTAAAAATTATTTACGTCGCCAATTGTCAATTGCGCAATTATTTGCAAAGGAATTCAAACGTATTGTTTATTTATTTTTTAATTCAAGTGAAACTTGGAAATATTTTTTCAGTAATGAATTTTTTACGCCACTAACTTTCCGAGTTATTAATAATTCAAGCTTCTGGGAACTTTGCTTTAATGAATCATCGTTAACCGATATTTATTATAACTTTACCTGGAAACATAAATAGTTCCACGTCGTAACTACACGCAAATCTATTCAAATCCACAATCTCGTGAATCTTTAAATCGACTTTTCTCAAATCAAACTTTGCCCAATTTCCATACTCGCGCCTCAACTTTTGATAAAATAACACATTCGTGCCCCAATTTCCCCAAAGTTAAGCCAATTTTCATTACAAACTCGTACTTTTCCACAAGGCAATCAACTAATGTACTTCCAAGTCAATTACATTAACATCTTAAACTTGTACTTGAGTGAAAAACTCTTGACCAATCGTGGAAGCTGCGCCATCTGCTGCGGCTTTTTAATGACTGTCGCCAGATTGGCCCAATGAATAATTTATACCAAGACGTCCAAATTGCCGAAACAAGCCGGACCCAAGGGACGACTTTTATTAAAAGTTTGCCTCCAAAATTCAATGACACGCTCTAACTACGACGAAAAATTCCATTTATCAACGCTTTGGCAGATATTCGTGTTAAGGGGAAATGAATCAATAAAGTCACGTTTCGGGCATTTATCATAAAATTTTGAACGAAACTTAATTTGTTCCAGGCATGCGTATCCTGGTGATGCTCCTCCTGGACACGCTGCCCATGCTGGGCAACGTCCTCCTCTTGTGTTTCTTCGTTTTCTTCATTTTTGGCATCGTCGGAGTGCAACTGTGGCAAGGCATCCTCCGGCAACGCTGTTACATGAGTCAAAGTTTGAACCGCACGTATAATAACACATTACCGTAAGTTTTCCCCCCAGTTTTGAAACGCAAACAGAAGTGGACACGCAATCGAATCATCTCGTTTTAATCAAAACACTACAAGTGTAGAGACACCCCATGTGCCAGAAAAACATACCTTTCATGCTTAATAAACACTGAAATCATCGACACAATTCATGGTTCCATGAGGCATGTTTCCCCTGTTTTTGATGGGTTTTAACCAGGAAGAAGGATTTACCTTTGGCTCGCTTTCTTAACACCTGAGACTGTGATAAAAATGGGACCGGGGGTTAAATAAATTTAAACACAGAAATGTTATAATAAATTTTATTCCTTATTTATCCATTATTCATCAGATAAATAAACACTCTTTAAAATTACAACGCTGTCGACTCTAAAAACATACAAAATAAAATAATGCAGTGAATTATTATATAAATCATACGTACTGTTGGCAATCGTTTCTGCACAAATCAACACCACAACGGCAAATGCAAGTTTTGCCATGGTTAGCTTTTCAAAAAACATCTTAAGAACAAGTTTGGTGAATCACTTGCTAAGACAATGCTTGTGACCACATTGGACTCCCTTAAGAAATATTTAGACCGGCAAAAATAACATTGTTTATACACATTTTAATTTTTGTGTAAATATTATTTTTATAAAACACCTTGAAAGTGATCGTTTTTTACTTTGTTTACCGACTTTTAAAATCAATTTTAATAAAGACAAAGAGCAGTTGCAAGAAATTAAACTTGTGTAAAAACTGTTGTATTTAAATTTGTAGAAAATACAAAGTAAAAGTATTATTTTCCTTAATAATAAACACTCATTGTTCTTGCGAATTCTGCAAATATCTCTTAATAATTTCGTATCCTTTAAATTGTAGTAGCCAAAATCCACAAGCATTCTCGAAAGTTTTGCATTTTCCATCTTAAATCCCTTTAAAACCTTGTCAATATATTTTTTATTGATGGATTTAAAACGTCATGTTTTCACCTCTTGTTATTTCTAAACCTAAATAATACTCTATTTCATCCAAAGATTTTATTTCCAGTTCTTTACAATCTGCTTGCTATTTATTAATTTTGTCGTCTTAATTGCTATTAAAATATTATCATAAATATAAATAAATCCATGTTTCATTTTCTTTCTTGTAATACAGACAAATATCTGCTGTTCCCTTTCTGAATTCGATGTTTTTAAATATTTAATTAATTTTTTCATTCCAAGTTTAAACCAAAATACTTTCTTCAATTTACAAACCTTCTGGTTGTTTCATGTCGATTTCTTCTTTTAATTCTCCATTTAAAAATGCAGCCTTTATGTCATAATGCCCTTTATTTTTACGTTGAGAAATTGTTTATTTTAAATTTCATTAGTTTGGTTTCTTTTTTGATTTTGTCATTCTAGAATTTATTTATTCCTTGATTTGGTTCCTCAATTTCTTCAAATTGCCTTTTGACCTTCCCCAATAATTTCTCCAATTCAATTAGATGATTTTTTTTCATTTCAGTAGCTACAATTTTAACATTTCTACTAAAAAAATTGTCATCAATATGCTTTTGATCCAAAACAACCAACAAATATTAATTAGATTTTCTTTTAACTCTAATGTATTTTTTATGTAAAATAAACTTTACAAACAAATCAAAGAAAAAACTAAATTTGAGGAAAGAATCCAAATTTTAGATTTAATAATTGATTTGTATAAGTGCATGCACTTAGACCGCAGCATCAAGCTAACAAAAAAAAAACACAAACTTCTTTTTATAAATTTTATTCTTTATTTATCCATTATTCATCTGATAAAGAAACAGGTCGTGAAATGAAACCCGTCAGAATTATTACGGTACTGCTCCTAAAAATAGAAAACAAAAACACAAAATAAAATCATGCTATTAATTATAAATTTATAAATTATACACACTTTTAACACCTCCTGCATAAATCTGCGAAACTAAAGCAGTCAACACCATGACGCCAAATGCAAGTTTTGCCACTGACAACTTTCGAAAAACCATCTTACCAACAAGTTTGGCGACTCAGTTATACTAGGAATACTTGTAGCCGTGTTTTACTGCCTTATATACGAATATAAATGCGATAAAATAGCAGTTACAGCTAAATGTTACGATAAAAAGTATTTAACGCCGTAAAAACATCATTATTTATACAAATTTTAATTTGTTATTTATGTATTGAAAAAACAAATATTTATACGTTTTACAAAACACGTTAAGAGGGGTAATTTTTTACTTTGTCCACCACCTTTCAAAGTCCATCGGAGAACTCATTCTTACTTCAGTGTAATCAGTTTCATTTCGCTTACTGATTTTTCTACTCAATATTGAAACGTTTCCTGCAGTATCTGGTCTTGAGTTGACACCCAATTGCTCTTCTCTATTCCTCATTATCTCTTAATAATTTTGAATCCTTTAATTTCTCCAGGTTTAGCATTCTCCATTTTAAATTTCTTTAAAACTTGTCAATGTATTTTTCTTGATGAATATAAAAACATCTTCTTTACCTCATGTTATTTGTAAATCCAAATTAGTATATTATGATACGAGTTTTATAAGACGCATTTTGTCGCACGCACGGAATTGGGAGTAAGTGCGTCAAAATGCCTTATAAACGAGATATCATACACTATTTTTTCTACTTTGCATCTTTTTTGACAAAAAAATTCAATTTCGAAATTTAGGGAATTTTGTGGCAGTTGACAGCATTTGCGTGGGTCATGAAATTAAATTAATAATGTGGATCGTCATTAGTTTATTCGTAAAATGTATTCTGAAAGTGTCCAAAACGTTTTGCAATGTATCTACCCCTCAACGAATACGGGCTTTTGTGGCAAATACGCGGAATTTGAAAATTGGCCTAAGGAGAATGGAATCTCATATTACTTACTTGCACTGGCTATTGAAGTCATGTTTGTACACTACTCGAAAGGTGTTCGAAGGGACTACGTATCAGGGATGGTAGAAAAGCCTCTAAACGTCCGAATTTGATTCATTTGATTAAATTAACACTTGAAACAGGTGCCGATTGACACTGACAGTTCTCTCAGATAATTGTCAAAAAACTAGATTGCCATCATTGTCCAACTAAATTACCCTGGTTTTTAGTGTAATTATTATAGCACTCCGTTAGATATTACGAAACCCAAATGGCGTATCGTAATGACCTCAGTACGAAACAAAAGTAGAAAAAATACTTTATTTTACCCAAAGATTTTATTTCAAGTTCATTAATCATTCTTCATAGCTTTAATCAATTTTTCTCGTTCTAAATTTCTTAAACCTTCTTGAACATTCGGCTCTTCTAAATTTTGTACGACATAATTAACTTTGTAACTTGCTGGTGGACATCCTTTAGTTTTGCGTTGAGAAATTCTTTTATTTTCAATTTCAAAATTTCAAAATGCCTTATTTGACTTTCCTTATTAATTTCTTCAATTCGTGAATTAGATGAAACTTGTTTTTCATTTCAGTATCTCACAATTTTAACATTTCTACTAAAAAAACTTTCGTTGTTTCTGGGTTTAAAAATCAATATGCTTTTGATCCACCTTCACAACCAACAAATATTAATTAGATTTTACTTTTAACTCTAACGTATTTTTTATGTAAAATTTTAAATGAATTTCACCAACAAATCAAAGAAAAAACTAAAGTTAAAGAAAAAATCCAAATTTTAGATATAATAATGGACTTGTAGTGCATGTCATTTAGAGGGTAGCATCAAGCTAACAAAAAAAAACACAAAAATATTTTTATAAATTTAATTTCATTTTTCACTATAGATAAACAGACACGCCATAGAAAGAAACTCTTCAAAATTACGACAATACTGATTCTAGAAATAGAAAAAAACACAAAATAAAATCATGCTATAAATTATAAATTATACACACTTTTAGCAACTGCTGCATAAATCTGCGAAATTAAAGCAGTCAACACCATGACGCCAAATGCAAGTTTTGTCACTGACAACTTTTCAAAAACCATCTTACCAACAAGTTTGGCGACTCAGTTATACTAGGAATACTTGTGGCCGTGTTTTACTGCCTTATATACGAATATGAATGCGATAAAATAGCAAATTAAAGGTAAATGCTACGATAAAAAGTATTTAACGCCGCAAAAATATCATTATTTATAAAAATTTTAATTTGTTATTTATGTATTGAAAAAACAAATATTTATACGTTTTACAAAACACGCTAAGAGGGGTAATTTTTTACTTTGTCTACCAACTTTCAAAGTCCATCGGAGAACTCATTTTTACTTCAGTCTAATCAGTTTCATTTCGCTTACTGATTTTTCTACTCAATATTGAAACGCTTCCTGCAGTATCTGGTCTTGTGTTGACACCCAATTGCTCTTCTATACTCCTCATTATCTCTTAATAATTTTGAATCCTTTAATTTCTCCAGGTTTAGCATTCTCCATTTTAAATTTCTTTAAAACTTGTCAATGTATTTTTCTTGATGAATATAAAAACATCTTCTTTACCTCTTGTTATTTGTAAATCCAAATAATACTTTATTTTACCCAAAGATTTTATTTCAAGTTCATTAATCATTCTTCATAGCTTTAATCAATTTTTCTCGTTCTAAACTTCTTAAACCTTCTTGAGCATTCGGCTCTTCTAAATTTTGTACGACAGAATTAACTTTGTAACTTGCTGGTGGACATCCTTTAGTTTTACGTTGAGAAATTCTTTTATTTTCAATTTCAAAATTTCAAAATGCCTTATTTGACTTTCCTTATTAATTTCCTCAATTCGTGAATTAGATGATGAAACTTTTTTTTCATTTCAGTATCTTCCACAATTTTAACTTTCTTTGTTTTTCTACTAAAAAAATTTTCGTTGTTTCTGGGTTTAAAAATCAATATGCTTTTGATCCATCTTCACAACCAACAAATATTAATTACATTTTTCTTTTAATTCTAATGTATTTTTATCTAAATTTTAAAATGAATTTCACAAACAAATCAAAGAAAAAACTAAAGTTAAAAAAAATCCAAATTTTAGATTTAATATTGAACTTGTACAAGTGCAAATGCATGTCATTTAGAGGGTAGCATCAAGCTAACAAAAAAAAAAACACAAAAATATTTTTATAAATTTAATTTCATTTTTCACTATCGATAAACAAATACGCCATAGAAAGAAACTCTTCAAAATTACGACGATAGTGATTCTAGAAATATAAAAAAATACAAAATAAAATCATGCTATTAATTATAAATTTATAAATTATACACACTTTTAGCAGCTGCTGCATAAATCTGCGAAATTAAAGCAGTCAACACCATGACGCCAAATGCAAGTTTTGCCACTGACAACTTTTCAAAAACCATCTTACCAACAAGTTTGGCGACTCAGTTATACTAGGAATACTTGTGGCCGTGTTTTACTGCCTTATATACGAATATGAATGCGATAAAATAGCAATTACAGCTAAATGTTACGATAAAAAGTATTTAACGCCGTAAAAACATCATTATTTATACAAATTTTAATTTGTTATTTATGTATTGAAAACAGAAATATTTATACGTTTTACAAAACACGTTAAGAGGGGTAATTTTTTACTTTGTCTACCAACTTTCAAAGTCCATCGGAGAACTCATTTTTACTTCAGTCTAATCAGTTTCATTTCGCTTACTGATTTTTCTACTCAATATTGAAACGCTTCCTGCAGTATCTGGTCTTGTGTTGACACCCAATTGCTCTTCTATACTCCTCATTATCTCTTAATAATTTTGAATCCTTTAATTTCTCCAGGTTTAGCATTCTCCATTTTAAATTTCTTTAAAACTTGTCAATGTATTTTTCTTGATGAATATAAAAACATCTTCTTTACCTCTTGTTATTTGTAAATCCAAATAATACTTTATTTTACCCAAAGATTTTGTTTCAAGTTCATTAATCATTCTTCATAGCTTTAATCAATTTTTCTCGTTCTAAATTTCTTAAACCTTCTTGAGCATTCGGCTCTTCTAAATTTTGTACGACAGAATTAACTTTGTAACTTGCTAGTGGACAGCCTTTAGTCTTACGTTGAGAAATTCTTTTATTTTCAATTTCAAAATTTCAAAATGCCTTATTTGACTTTCCTTATTAATTTCTTCAATTCGTGAATTATATGAAACTTTTTTTTCATTTTAGTATCTCACAATTTTAACATTTCTACTAAAAAAACTTTCGTTGTTTCTGGGTTTAAAAATCAATATGCTTTTGATCCACCTTCACAACCAACAAATATTAATTAGATTTTACTTTTAACTCTAACGTATTTTTTATGTAAAATTTTAAATGAATTTCACAAACAAATCAAAGAAAAAACTAAAGTTAAAGAAAAAATCCAAATTTTAGATTTAATAATGGACTTGTACAAGTGCAAATGCTTGTCATTTAGAGGGTAGCATCAAGCTAACAAAAAAACACACTAGATAAGCAAACACGACATAGAAAGAAACTCTTCAAAATTACGACGATATTGATTCTAGAAATAGAAAAACACACAAAATAAAATCATGCTATGAATTATAAATCATACACACTCTTATCAACTGCTGCATAAATCTGCGAAACTAAAGCAGTCAACACCATTACGTCAAATGCACGTTTTGCCACGCATAACTTTTCAGAAGCCATCTCAAGAACAAATTAGTCGACTCAATTGCAATTGATATTTTAATTCAATGTTCTAGACAACATGAACTCTCCTTTGTTTACAAAAATAAGCATAATTTTTTTACAATTCTTCTTTAAACATCTAATATTAAACATTCATGTTTTACTGGTGACCCATTTAATATTTTTAAATCTATGTGTATAAAAATTTGTAATATTTTATTTATTTATTTAGTATTTATAAAACAAAATTAAATATTAAATTATATACGCATATGAATGTGACAATGGCACTAAATAACGAATTAAAATGGAGCATAAGAAGTATTTTATGGGCCACAAAAAATAACATTATCTATAATTACACACATTTCAGTTTATTACTTAAGTATTGCAAACACAAATTTTAATTTTTAATTTAATTTAATTTTAATTAAGCTTCACTGGACATTTTGTGCGAACGTCTCATTTGTGTGCCTTTTATTCACTAGCACCAGATTACAAATCTCGCACGGAATTAAAGAAATATTACGAATGGTTGCACACAAAGAAAAACGTCGTGGAGCATCTGGTCTCACGACGCTTTGAATGAGAAAATAAATTAAAAACGCAGTAAACAAATCAAAGCTAATTGTATCAAGTATAAAATGGTGGATGCGCCGGGTTAAAAACTTAAATTTTTTTATTCAATGATTGAATAATTCTGGCCACATGGGTGCGAATAACACAAATCTCGCATCGATGCGAATTAGCATTAGTGTCCCTGTGCGTATTGCATGTCACATTTTTATCACAGTTGGGCCCCCTTTTGAACGGAGCGGCTTTAATTTGTTGCAGAGAAGTCTCGGAAGAATACATAGTGCGCGTGCCTGTTACGTAAGATTATGTGCCGCAAGTGTGTGAAAAAACCTGTCGTTTCTGGCCACTGTTGCCAACCTTTCTCTCCTCACTGTTCTAATTATTACGCATGCGGGTGCCAACACTGATTTGCTATATTACAACGGATGTCTTCTCTTGCATGCATCGATCTGTCTGCAGGCAGCCGCTCTCTACACGCGCTGAACCGAACTAAACTTGTTGCTTGTTGCTAAAATTAGCATTAGGGACAGTGGCGTAGCACACATTTCGGTTCAGAGTGGTCTGGTCTCGTCTCATTCTGTTTTTCCCTACTTAAGTGCCTTGGAATAGAGGAAGTTTGTGTTAGATATGTGTTACTCGATAGGCACACACACAATCACTCCTGATGACTTCTGATGATGATAGCAGCAATCTATTTCTATTGAAAGCGAACGTGACAGTGTGTGAACATCCATCACATGCGGCTTCCATCGCTCATTGCGACACTAAATTGGAATTCCACAAACACAGATCTTATCACAAGTAGATAAGACGCAATGTTGACACGAAACGGAAGTTGAGATACTTTATTCCGCTGCTATGTCAATAGAAGTTACACATTTTGCATATCTCTAGACACGATCGCTAGTACACGAACTAACTGTTCCCAGTTCTTAATATTTCACATTAGTTGTGTGAACTTTTGCTCCTTAAAAAAGTATTTAAATAGCGATGTAAAAATGGTGGATGCGCCGGGGTAAAAACTATATATTTTTAAAATGCTTTATTTACCCGTTTTTTACAAAAAAAATAAATAAATTTCTCAGCAGCTGACATGTAAAATAACAATTTGAAACAATTTCACAATCAAAACTGGAATAGAAAATCTAAACTTATGTAATACCTACTTCATGGACCATCAGTTCGCCGTATCAGACCGAATCCGAGCCACAGATTGTCTCAGCATTGTTGAAGTTAATACGAGTACAACAAAAACAATTTTAAATAAAAATTTATTTAACATTTTTGAAAGCGACTGTTGGTTAGGGGTCACTTCGTATGAAACTTAGACTTGAATACACTTCCTTTTACATGGCTCAAATTTAATTACTGCCTCAATTATCACTAAAATTACCACTAATAACAATTTAAAAAAATATTATTTATTTTATTATTAGTCAGGTACCATACATTTTACATTAGTGCTAGTACCAAGAAACAAATTAAAAAATATATAAAAATTTATTAGAACTACTTACGTAAAAGCCATGTTAAGTGTAATTTTTATTTATTTGTCTAATTACTTAGTTAAAAATTTGAATGAATGAGAAATATTACTATCAAATTGTTGCTACATTTCTAAATATTCTAAAAACATCATGAGATCGAAAATAAACTCAATTAGAGCAAGCTGTGCCTGGAGAACTTTATCCATATTTTAGCCGTTTATTTACACTTTAGCCACATTTTAGCCGTTTATTTACGGCCGCACTTTTGACACTAGTAGCACAATTTTACTGAGTTATTTTTCGGTTTTATAACGTTATATAACCGCAATACACAAATCTAACCATGGGTTATGTTAGACCCAGCTTATATAACGGTTATCTAACCATGGCTATGTTTAGCGTATATAACCATGGTTATATTACGGTTAGATAGCCCTTATGTTTCTTAAGCAATATGGCCCATGCTAGATCCAGTGTATACATTAGTTATCTAACCATAGCTATATCTGGCGTATACAACAAAGGTTATGTGACGGTTATATAACTGTTATGTATGTAATACAATATGGCGTATGCTAGATTCAGTTTATACATCGGTGATCTAAGCATGGTTATGTTACAGTTATATTTGATATGTCGCCGGCTTTTTGTAATAATAATAAAACAAAACAAGTGATCTAAGAAGTTTTTGGTTATATGGTTATACGTTTTTGAAAAAAGAGATACTTTAGTTCTTGATAACTGTAATTTGTTTAGGGTTTGACCAACTCTTGTTCCTTGGAGGAAAATGTTAACACAAAAACACAGACGAAATACCCATCTAATTTTTGAATGTCAATAAATCATGCAAAACCAGTGTTTTCTAACATTGCATTAAATGGATGTATAATTGGTAATCACTACGTTACGTTATTTTCGGTCTTAATATAAGTAGTTCCATCTTAGTTCTGGTCATCGAACATTTTTTTGCAGAAGTCATTACTAAAAGTTCTTTTGGAAATCTTCAGAAAGGAATCAACAAAACACTGGACAATATTTATTGTGCACTAGCGATGTCGTCCACCCTAAACCGGCTTAATAAAAGCGTAAATTTTTTATCCTAAAGATTTCCTAAACATTTAATATTTAATTTGCATTAAGTTCTACGAACTTTGAGTTTTCTTTAATAAATCGTAGGCAAAAGTTATACAAGCAAAATATAAGAACGTTATATTAGCGCAATATAAAGGTTAGATCACGAAACATAACCGGGATATAAGTGAGATATAAAAACAGTTATTTAACCACAATATAACCAAACATAACGAAACATAACCGCAATATAAGTGAGATGTAAGGGCAATTATATAACCGAAATATAACCACGCGTAGATAAAGGTTAGATAACGACACATAATCACAATGTAACCGAGATATAAGAGGAGTTATATAACCGCAACATAACCGCGCGTAGATAACGGTTAAATAAGGTGGTTAACTAACAGTTAGCTTATAAAAGCGTCACATTTGGGAGCGCGCGGTTATATTGGAAGGATATATCTCGGTTATATAAGTATGCTACTAGGGGAAGTTATGTTGGTTTTACACAGCATATGATGTGGCTAAAGTTACACTTCACTTTCAAGGCTTGCTCTAATTGAGTATATTTTCGATCTCATGTTATATTTGAAAGAATTTTGAAATTCATTATTGACTGAACCACAGTGCAACTAATTAATAAAACGTGAGTACATTTCCTTTTACTAAAAAACGAGATAATAAATAAATAAAAAACTGGATAATTATTGCAATAAAATGTAAAAAAAATTGAATCCACTTTATTACAAATTATTGCAGTTTAATGAATCTAACGCACAAAATGTTGTTTTCTTTATGAGATAACGCGGTATTTGTGTTATTATTGATAAATGGTGGAGCTCCAAACTTTGTTGTTAAATAATATTAATCTCAGCAGACTTTACTATCTCCTACTCGTATCAACTTTTCGGCAAGTCAAACAAGCAGTTGAAAGTTTCCACTCGCTTCTTGTTTGTAAAATATTCATTTACTCTATTCTGACATCTATTCGCACCATTCTATTTGTACAGTGTACAGAAGTGGTTCTAAACGGCGCGAACCGATACTCAACAATGGAAATTCCATTAAAGCACCGTTCTAAAGGAAATTGCCCCCAAAGGCTCAGGAATCGACAATCGGTGGAAATAGTTCCGCCCAAACATAATGTATGTCCCTCGTTCCAAACTTTTCCCTCTCTCAAGACAAACCGTCAAATTTGTTTCATTACGTGCGGACGTTTCGCCAAAATTCGGGAAAAAGTCGAGACGTGAGGGATTTATTTATAAATTTACGCCTGACATATACAAAGTTTTGATTTGGCTTTTACTACTCAATTCAGACCTTGACCGGCCTTAAAACCTCCCCAAATGAGTCGTTAAAAATATGGGCGGAAATGTCAATGAATAAAAATTGAATCAAACGTCTTTTATAGCCCCTCAACCTGCGCCAGCTTCGAGCACAAAGTTTAGATTAATTTCATTGTTATAGCTGTGCTCAATTAAACACTCAAATAAAACAGGATTTGAGACCCGTGCAACCTCAGCCAATTTCCATAACCCACACTTAACTCTAATATGATAAATGGAATTTGCAAATGGATTCTATTCCCGCGCTGTAAAACTTTGAATCAATAGCTTGTCGTTTCAAAACAACATTCCTTAAATAATTAAATGGCGTACAGTTGCACCTAAACGTTGATACGGTTAGCCACCTTTCTCTCGTCAACAATAAACCGATTTTTTGCCGGCGGATTTAAATTAAATCTCATTGTGCATTGTTCTGGCAGCACAATAGTGTGTCTCAGACATTATCCATTTATCCGCTGTTGATTACAAACAAAAAGCTGGATTCAGAACGGGGACAAGATGCTAAAATATCATATTCTGATGCTTCACACATTTGTGCGATTTTTAAAAAGTTTTAAACGAGAGAACAGCTTTAATGCGGAGATAATCAGACGTCGTTTCTGCTGATTCGAATTATTTAAATGAAAACATTAAAACTTTCTAATTGAATTTTCTCGCAGATGCTATTTTGAATAAGCTCGCTGTAAATTAAGATCACAAAGAGAACAAGATTTGCTTGGCAGTTATTGGATTTATTAAACAAGTGAGTAGGAAGGGCGCTTATCCCCTCCACTTTTGACCGCTCTTACTACTATTTGATTGTCCCTGAAAAGTTTCAGAGACCGGGAACAGTTATTTCTCTTGATTTCATTATCCTTCCAAGCACACAGCCTTCAGTTTCGGGACTTTCCTCTTTAAAAACGTTTATTTTCAGCGACATATCCCGTTTTTACAAGCTTCAGCAAGACCAGGAATACATTTGCAGCAGACCGGAGCAATCTGGAATGCACATTTGTGGTGCTTTGCCCGAATATGTTAACAACTCGCTTACGTGTAACTTAACCATCGATCAGAAGTTCTACGACCCAAAGTATGTCAACAACGATTCGCAATGTATTAATTGGAATCTTTACTACACCGAGTGTCAGGAGAGGGGTCCGAACCCTTTTCAAGGCACCATCTCTTTCGATAATATCGGACTGGCTTGGGTGTCTATATTTTTGGTAAATACCCAGTTTTAGTGACACTAAAACGAATCAAGGGACGCGTTTTATGACTAAATGTAATTTTTTTTTTGTCAGGTGATATCCCTTGAAGGGTGGACGGATATTATGTATTATGTCCAAGACGCGCACAGCTTCTGGGACTGGATTTACTTCGTTTTGTTAATTGTGGTGAGTTGCACAAAAAATCACCTCAATTATCGCACTAACAACGCGATAAATCCCACTTCCAGATCGGTTCCTTTTTCATGATAAACCTCTGCTTGGTCGTAATCGCGACGCAATTTTCCGAGACAAAAAAACGCGAAATGGAGCGAATGCGTCTGGAACGTGCCCGTTTCCAGAGCAGCAGCACGTTGGCCTCCTCCACCAACAACAGTGAGCCCACTAGCTGCTATGCAGAAATCGTCAAATACATCGCCCATTTGTGGAGACGCAGCAAAAGACGCCTTTTGAAGAAGATAAGACTGTTCCGAGTGAGGCGAGAACAACGGCGTGAACGCAAAATGATCTCCGGCGAGACCATAAGACTTAATTACGCGAAAAGACACCATCCTAATTGCCCCCGTCTGAGGCAGAACGTGAGTATCGGCCTTTTATGCAAATTGATCGTCAAGGGTGTTTGTGCAGCAGCCCCAAAGCGGGGCAAGCACTAGAGCCGTCTCAAGGAGGAGTTCGGTGAGTGAGGAAGGGGAGCTGGCCAAGAGGCCGAGTTTGCTCAAAGTGCCCTCGGCCTCCAATCAGGAGATCGCAACTAACAATAATGATGTAAGTGTTGGAACGTCACAAACGAATCAAAGAAAAAACTAAAGTTAAAGAGAGAATACAAATTTTTGACTTAAGACTTACAGTTAAGTGTCTTTTCTTATTACTCAAAAGATATTCACTATTTGCAGCTAATAATAATAATTTTAATGTTATCCTTAAGCTATTAATGCAATTTTAATATTTATGGCGAGTCTTTAAATTTCCAATAAAAAAGTATATTATATTACAAGTGATAGAAATGCATCATTATATGCAAGTGAGAATGTGAGATCACGTGTGATATACGACATTTTAATCTTATCTTATCTTATTTTATCTCATACCATTGTACATTATACCACTGTTTTCGGTGAGATAAATCAAATTTCTCTCACAAGAGAGATAAAGCTGTCAGATTTACTCACTTGTGAGTATAAAAACAGCTTTATCTCTCTTGTGAGAGAAATTTAATTTTTCTCACCGAAAACAGTGGTATAATGTACCTAAAAAATTGCACCTGTAAGATAAAAATATTTTTGATGGAGTTAGGTTTTACGTAAAAAAAAGTATACCAACTTAAAACCGTTTAAAGGTCTTTGGGCCTTATCACCCATAGTTAGTTGGTTATCTCGCCCTAGGTACAGATTGCCCAACTCATATTTTTTTTTTTTAAGAAATGTATTGGTTCTAAATAAAAACTATCGTTTCGGTTGTGTCAAAAAAATTTTTTTTTTTAATTTTTTTATATATCACCCATAGTTAGTGGGTTATCTCGCTCTGGCACTATTGTACAGATGGTCCAACTCGGAATTTTTTGGTTTTTGTTTTTTTTAAGTAAAATTTTCGATAATTTGTTATTTACCTGTACTTAATAGAACTGTAGTTATGTATTTGTTCTAAATAAAAAATATCATCTCGGTAGTGTCAAAAATTATTTTTTTGTAATTTAAAAAAAAATGTGGGTCATCTCTTTCTGAATTATCCTAATATAGTCAATAGTCATGCTATGGTTAACTATGGCAGCAATAATGCTCATGATTCATGAATAATGTGCATTTTTGCTGAAATACATTTAAAACTTTATGTTTTTGGACAATCTTTGAGAAGCAAAAATAAATAATGGGGTGTTCTATTTAACTTTTTCAAGTTATTCAACTTAACAATTTTTTTTATTTTTTAAAAGCTTTTATTTAACTCCCAATGTTGTCTGTATGTCGATTATTTTTTCGGAGCCAAATTTGAAAAGGTTCCCGTTGTTCCACTGAATTGAAATTTTGCATACTTACTTAATCTGCGTGCCAATGCAATCCTATGTAGTTAAATACCCCCTAAAGGGGTTAAATGGGGTTTTGAAGTTTTAGGTTATGTTTACAAAGGGGTTCTCGATTTGTAAATTTGAGAGGGTTCCTGTAGTCGCAATGAAATGAAATTTAACATGCTCACGTAATCTGCGTGACAATGCAATTCTATATAGTTAATTACCCCCTAAAGGTGTTAAATAGGGTTTTAAAATTTTAGGTTATGTTTACAAAGGGGTTCTCGATTTATACATATCGTAACTTATACCGACATAGACGGTATATTGGTCATCTGGATGTTACGGTAGATGCACAATGTAATAACAATAAATCTAAGCAATAAATAAAGACTAAAAACAAAAAATAAAAATATATAAAAAAAAATTTTTATTTAAAAGATGCACTAAAAAGTAAGAAATAATGTATTTCAATCATAGGAGAATATTTTTTCTTACAGGTTAAAATTCTAAAATTTATAAAAGCTTTGGAAGTTGTCAACTAAACAAAGTAATTCTGTATTTTGTTATAACTCCCAAAGCTTTTAATAATTTTAGAATTTTAACCTGTAAGAAAAAATATTCTCCTGTGATTGAAATACATTATTTTTTACTTTTTAGTGCATCTTTTAAATAAAAGCTTTTTTTAAAAAACATTTTTTATATATTTTTTTTACTTTCTTAATTATCTTTTAAAGTGGTGAAAGTCCTACTTTTCTAGAATGCTTAGTTTTTGTGTAATAAAAATAAAATTATTTCAAAAACTAAGCATCCAGTACAAGTTTAGATCAAAATCATCAGCAGTCAAAGCTGCGATCAAAAATGCAATAAAATTTCAGTTGCCCAATTAAAAATAAAGCATAACTTTGTATTGTAGTTGATTTGTGAAACCCCCTGTATATTTGAAAATAATTTTACGTGATAAATGGGGTTAGTAATAAATAAAAATTTAATAAATTTTTGTAAAAAAATATTTATTTTTCAGTTATTTAAAGGTCAATAATGGACTTTTTCAACTCGCTGGGACTCCCTGTATGTACCTATTTAAATAATGTTTACCATTGTTTCTTAATAAAATATCTACTTAAAGCTTACTTTGAAGCTTAAACGTTTGTAATTTTTACCATTTGATAAAGTTTTTTTCGAGATATTTAAAATAGGCTGACACTGAATACTATAAATAGGGATTAGTTTAACTGTTAGTTAAAATTAAGATTTTATTTGTTATTTAAATAATAAATTGTATCAAAGCATTACAAATGAATGCATTCTGTAACCTCTATGAGCAGATTTTGGAATGATCTGTATTTTTTTGTGACGCCAGCCAAGTGCAGCCTCACACTCGGTGGAATTTCTGACGTCACGAAGGAAACGAAGTGAACAAAGCAACAGTTTGTGCTAAACTGATTTTATTTTACAAATTAAACCTAAACTGTACAAAATTATTTACATTGCATTTTTACTATACAAAATTTCCAAATACAAAAGATTGCGGTCAGCAACTCAGCACTTTGACAGTCGTTGCTCCAAACGTCAACGACTGCAAAGTGCAGTCCAGTCAATTGCTTAATTTTGCCAATAAAAAAAATTTCCACATCAGGAAATGAAACTTTGGAATCCCGCCAGAAGTCGTCGACCACAACTTGCAACATTGGCAATATTCCTGACCTGAATATTGCCTTATGTGGTCAATTTAAATTTGAAAAAAAAAAGATGTTTAATCGAGATTAAACACTCTAAGAAAAAGTAAAATATATTAAAGAAAAATAAATCCTAGAATGCGTACAAAAGTTTACAAAAAAGTTTTAGATTTGTAATTTTTTTCGATTTTTTTTCAATTCAACTTCAAATGAAGCATGTTTTGTTGTTTTTGATTCTGTTACTCAATAAATTTTCAAAAATCTAACACTAGACGGGCACAGAATGAACCTTTATAAACCCAAAACATTTTTCGTTTTTAAAAATTGAATTTATTTATATTTTTTGTGGGTACAACGGAGTCATATTCTCCCATCCGTATACGAGTTAATTATTAATTAACTTAATAATTAATTAATAATAAATAAATAAATAAATAATTAATTATCCCTCGTTATTAGTCAATTATTATTAACTAGTATACGTACAAATGCATGTTACTTAGCGCAGCATCAAGCTAACAAAAAACACAAAAATCTTTTTATAAATTTTATTTCTTATTTATCAATTATTCAACAGATAAATAAACACGTCGTAGAAAGAAGTAAACTCTTCAAAATTACGACGACTTAAAACCTAAAAACACACAAAAATAAAATCATGCTGTAAATTATAAATCATACGTACTTCCAACTTTTGCTGAATAAACCTGTGAAATTAAAGCAGACAACACCACTACGGCAAATGCAAGTTTTGCCATGGATAACTTTCCAAAAAACATCTTAAGAACAAATTTGTCGAATGTCGACTCACTTGCTAAGACAATATCAATAACTTTCATGAATGTGATAAAACAACAAATTAAAAAATAAATGTAAGATAAGAAAAATAACATTGTTCATACACATTTTTTCACATTTGAAATATGGAAACTGCTGTGACCAAATTTTCTTCAAAGCCTCAGAATCATCCATGCTATAAATGAACACAACCTGACAAAACCACATCTTAACACATGTTACAGAGCCCGACGAATTTATTGTCACCACCTTGCGCCCCCAACAACCGAAGGCGATCCTCTGTAATGTTCAGCGATGTGGTTGTGTTACACGGAGACGAATCCTCGCCCAGTTCCTCCTCCAACGTCGATAAGAAGAACGAAAAAAATATCTGCTCAAGCGAAAAGACGACACAAGCCGGTCAGTTCACTGTTCCCACTCGTAATAACTAATTTACTAAAGCGTTCTTGGTCGAATTATCAGGCGACGGCAACATTTGGCAAATCTCCTCAGTCCCCAACCAACAACAAATCCTACAAACCCAACAACAGATCGCCCAAGACTGTTGCGAGCTAATGAACGGAGAGGCAATGACATGTCAAGAACTGCTAGCCTTAGGGGCAATAAATGCCGCCTTGCCCACCGGCCAAATAGTCCTTGACACGTTTTTCAGCTCCTTAACAAAGGGAATTGGGCACAGAAATCGAAACACTGAGGAATTATACATGCAACAATTGCCCGATGATGATTTCAGTTGTTGCCAAGATTTGTGGCACTGTGAATCGGAGTATAAAAATGAGAAACGGTCAAGACTGTACATTGTCTGCTGTATGGTCTTGAAGGGGGTTATCAAAGGGGTGAAATATATCAGGCGGAAGATCAAGCTTCTAGTGGAGCATAGGTACTTCCAACAGGGTATTTTACTTGCGATTCTTATCAATACTTTATCGATGGGGATCGAGTATCACAACCAACCGGACTATTTGACCCATCTAGTCGAGACGAGTAATGTGATTTTTTCGGCAATTTTTGCCGTTGAAATGCTGCTCAAAATCATAGCTGATGGTCTATTTGGGTACATTTCGAACGGTTTTAATGTTTTCGACGGGATTATCGTAGTTTTGAGGTAATAAAACGATGTGTAAGTGTTTGGTTTACAAAACTGTGCGTTTTAGTGGCATTGAGCTGTTTCAAAAATTTCTTGGTCAGTCACACACAGATTCAGGTTTGTCCGTTTTGCGGACGTTTCGCTTATTGAGGATATTAAAACTGGTCAGGTTCATGCCAAATTTGCGCCGCCAGTTATTTGTAATGTTGCGAACGATGGATAATGTGGCTGTGTTCTTCTCACTTCTTATCCTTTTTATTTTTATCTTCAGGTAAGTTAGTCTCAGTGTCGGCTCAAACACCACCACTGAAACAAACCACTTAACACGCGACGACAGATCGACATCTGGAGGGGGTGGTAGGGGTGGCATTTGATTACCCTTTGTTAGAAATTTTTGGTGTTAGATTTCGTCGTTTCCTAAACTCCACATCACTATACTCTACACTATCTCTGTTTCTGTCCTAACGCGTGGGCCAAAGTTTCCGGAAAAATTTATTTGAGTGTAGGACACTCTGGCCCAGCGTTACATTAGCACCTACTTTAGCACATATTGTACATACCCGCTGCTGCACTCCACTTTTACAAGTCGAGACAACATAAACATACAAAATTGACTTGACTAAGGGCGGACCAGTGCACTGAACAATACAGCGCAACATTCCAAATATCACAGATTGTAATTGAACGATTTTTGGGATGTTCTAGTATCCTCGGTATGAATCTGTTCGGGTGCAAGTTTTGCGAGAAATATGACGATAGCAAAAAATGTTTATCTGACCAAGACGAGGACAAAGATCGCAAAAATTTTGACTCCCTGTTGTGGGCACTTGTTACCGTGTTTCAGGTATTTGAATCAAATTTTTTCCATCAACCAACAGTGCTCTTTACCACCAAAAATTGATAAATAGCACTGAACTAATTCTAAATTAATCGCAACGCAAAGGTAGGTGGTTTTGATAGTTTACCTTCTAGTCCGGTCAACGAACCAATTGGGCGTTCAATGACTGGGCTCCAAATTTTCTGCATGAAATTGAGTAAAAGTGGGTGACACTAACCCTGGCACTTTTCACGTTTCACTCTTTCGCTTGCGTTCACGATTTCTGCTAATGTTTTAATGTGTGTGTTTCGATCAATATGTCACCCCTGCTATGGTGTGTTTTTTGTACAGTCATACAGAAACACAACAGTAGTTCCAGTAGTAACAAATCGAAACAGTAGATTAGTACGTAGCTCACAGAACTAGCGTAGATTGTGCAAACTTAACAGAAATAACACGCCACAAACACAACTAGTGTTCTAGCCTAACAAAATAAACAAGTTCTTTTTTGGCCGTCAGCATTCTGGGGATGTACCTTTTTGGCGGTAAGTTTTGCAACTATAGAGCCGAAGATGGAAGCATTAAAGAGTGCACTTGTCACATGATCGTAACGAACGACGAACGATGCGAGTGCGATCGCAAACACTTCAACAATTTTCTCTGGGCCACAGTCACAGTTTTTCAAGTGAGACACTTTACCGTTTTTTCCTCACTCCTAGATCACCCAAAATACTTAAAAAATCAATCTTTGTCTAGATTTTAACGCAAGAAGACTGGAACGTTGTTCTATCGAACGGAATGGCCAAAACCTCACACTGGGCCGCACTTTACTTCGTCGCTTTGATGACTTTCGGAAATTACGTTTTGTTTAACTTATTGGTTGCTATTTTGGTGGAGGGTTTCAGTGCGGAAAGAAACGAGCGAAGGGAACGAGAGCAGAGAGAAATGGCCAGAAGGAAAATGTCCTGTATGCTCGAATCGAGCTTTAGGGAGAGTTCCGAAGAGACAAGCAGATCGGTCTCCAGCTCAAGTGGAAGCTATGTACAGGTATGTCCCCACAATTTGAAACAATGGCTATTGACTCTTTCAGGATGCGAAAAATTGTTGGAGGTCGGCTGAAGAATTACGGAAAGTTAAGGATTTCAACGAGCAGAGGACTCCCATTGGTTTGATCAACTGCAACTGTAGGGAGAAATTAATTGAGAAAGACTGCGGTTACATCGATATGGAACCGAAATGTAACATCCAGAAGGAGTCAATGCTGAAACAGCCCTCAAGACAGGTAAGTTTAAAAATTCAAATGCAAATTCGAATGAAAGCTTCGCTCCTGGCAATCACACTGTCCGAGATAAAATTTTATGAAAATCTGAAAGCAAATTTGCATTTTAGCGGTAATTTAATAGAACGAAGCCAATAAACTAGATACAATTTTTATTGCTTTCTATTTATCCAACATGCAACAAATTTTTACTGCCGACTATAAAATGTAGACCTCCCCACCCATCATCACGCACACAGCTGCCACCCCTCAAGACTCCCCCAGCACCACCTTGGACGACTTCCCCGAGTTCCGTTACAACGTCACAACGGTGACCACCGAGTGTCCTTCAGGAAGCGACAGCAGTCCTGGGGGCGTATCAACCGAATCGACACAAAAGACATCAGTACGCAACAAAACCCACAATCTCCAACAATCCAAAGTGTTTTTGCAGAGTCTGAGTTTACTAAAACCGCCCTCACTGTCGCCCCCTCCGCTTACCTTCCGACAGTTTGAACGACCTCTAGAGGATGAACCCCCAAGCGGAAAAATCGTAATACACAACGAGAAAATCGGCTCGAAAATCATGACGTTCTCCGAGAAGGTTGCCCTGCCTAAAGAACCCAAAATCCAGAGGAAATGCTCGTGGAAATTGACTAATCGGCCCAGTTTGAGGCGCAAAAAGAACAGGACTGGGTCGGATTCGGAAGATGTGCCTTTGAACAACGGGAGAGATCACTCGCAGTGCAATGGTGGCGGTGTCAGTAGACAAGTGAGGCGTTTTCTTAATAAATTTCAATGTTTCATTACCTGTTCGTAATTTTTGATGGTCTCAAGTTTCCCTAAACTGATCAAAACACAACGAACAAAATTTATTTGAACGTAGGACACTCGAGTTTTTACCCGTCTGATTAATTATCGAATGATTGAAAATGAAGCACACTCTAAAAAGTGACTGTAAATTTACAAGAAAAATACATCAAATTTCATGCTATTTTGTACAGAAATCGTTTAAATTTACGCACTTTTATGCATTTTCGCATATTTTTTGTTGATAATACAAATGAATTGTAAAACTATGGAACGTGCTGTAATTTTCTGTAAATCTCATGCAAATTTCCTATGTAACTAAACATTTTTTACATAACTTTACACCTTTTGTGCGTTTTTACATTATGTTGTGTGATTTTACATTATCGGTATGTGAACTTACGTTGTCCAGTGCGAATTTTTCCTAAGCGCATGCGTGTTGTCAACGGCGTCAACGCTAGCAATAAAACTGAATTTTTGTAGTTAATATATTTGTTAATCTGAACTACGGTAGCCACCAAAGTAAGTACAAAACCGTTATATCGAAAAATTTTATAGACTTTGTCTTTTCATTTAAGAATGTATTTTTGTGAGCAATATGACTTAAAATCTCAAAAAGCAAGCAAAACCGAAGTTCTCTCAAGTATTCACGATGGTCGTACATTTAAAAGAAACTTATTTTTTCAAAGAAACAAAGGCGCTATAGAGATAATTTTGTATCAGGATGCATTTGAAACTTGCAATCCTCTAGGTGCATCAAGAAAAAATATAAAATTGTTGGAGTATACGCAAGAATATCAAATATACCCAGTTGGAATCATTCAAAGGTAGAACAGATACTACTTGTCGCCTTAATTTATGACAAAGATGTGAAATTATTTGGTTTCCCAAAGATTCTAGACGTTTTAATGAAAAACCTACAATTACTGGAAACTCAGGGAATATCTGTTCAGTTTAAGTCGTCAGTTTCAACAATACCGTCAATAAACACAGTACTTAAACGTTCAATTATTGCTATGTGTGGAGATAACTTAGGAAGCCACCAAATAAAAGGTTTTACTGAAAACTTTAACACAAACGGATTTTTCTGTAGATATTGCTATGCCATTAAAGCAATTACCAATGAAGACATTACCAAACTGGATTTACGTCAAAACGTATTTCTTAAAAACAATTTTTGTGTATCTACTTTTTAATTTAATAAATTTATTATTTTCTGTAAATAATTGTTTGTCTAACCCGTATTTTTAGTTACTACTAAAATCTTAAAAGTTTAGTCGAATTGCATTTTCGTACCAGTAAATTCACGATATTCTTGTGATGTGTAGGTATGTGTGTTTGCGCAGTGTTTGTGTTGCAAGGCAGCATCAACAAATACTGCGCAAACATGCGTCACCAAAAAAAGAATTTTTGTAAAAATTCACAATATCTATTGTAAATATATTCAGTGAATTCGCACTGATTATTGTAAATTTACACAGTGAATTCGCAATGTTTGTTGTACATATACATAGTAAAATCATAATACGAAACGTAGTTTTACGGTTTTGTGAATTACATCTCATTGTGAATTTACATCATGTTCCGTAAATCTACATATGAACGGTAATAATACATCAATAATTGATGGTTACCGGTAACCATCATTATTTACTGTAAATTTACATGATTTACTTTTTAGAGTGCACCACTGCGTGAGATTGCTTTTGGCACGTCTGCTTCAGACAGTGGTACAGTAGAGAAGTGAGCCGTTTTTTATAATCAATCTCAATGTATCTTTTGCGTTTTCTTGATCATTAAGCTGCAACGGGTCTTTAAAACAGATCTAAACATAGCGAATAAAATTTATTTGAACGTAGGACACTCGGTTTTTTACTCCTCACAACTCTGATTAATCATTGAATGATGGAAAATCAAACACCATTGCGTGAGCTAACTTTTGACACGTCTGCTTTCTTACGTGAGGCGTTTTTTAAAATAAAATTCAATAAATTTTTGATTATCATTAAGTTCTGGTTAAAGCAGAGCGAACAAAATTTATTTGCGCGTAGGACACCCGGCTTGCTGTTCTTGTGATAAGTGGCTTGCTTTTGGCTTTCAGGCCAGTTTACGCAACGACTCGCTTTTGCAATCATCCATTCGCATCCAAAACGACACCCAAAGAGACGCTCCAAACAACCGGAGTCCGCAAAATTCCATTAGATGTAGATCAAACACTTACAGCTCTGCCTCACAAGTAAAGCCACCAAACCACGAGTAATTAAACTAAAACGGGTCTTGTAGGTAACCACCGCACCCACCTTAACACGTCACAATTCTTTAGTCACATCGACCATAACCCAATCAAAAATTAACACGCAGATCAACAAATGTAGTAGTCCGACTCTTTCGAGAAAATCCAGTCAGAACGAGCCGAAATCAGTCAACAGTCTCAACGATAAAACGTTGCCAGAACGCACTCTCCCCAAAATCAAGATGGAAGACTGTATTCCAAGTGAAGAGCCGCAGAGAATCAGCGGGATTAAAAAATTGATCAGGATTTGTGAACCCACAGGGTGTCTCAAAGAACGCGAAGACTTCTCCTTGTACATATTCCCACACGAGAACAGGTAAACACCCAAAAATCATTACCAAAACAAAACCAAAAATTTCAAGGTTCCGGCAATGGTGCTACTGGTTCGTCAATCAAAAATGGTTCGATAACGCAATTTTACTTTTTATCGCCATGAACTGCATAACCCTTGCAATGGAACGCCCCAACATTCCGCCCGACAGTAACGAGCGCTTTTTCCTCTCAACTTGCAACTACATCTTCACAGTAGTTTTCACAGTCGAAATGTTCGTCAAAGTCGTAGCTTCAGGCATGTGTTACGGCCCCAACGCTTACTTCACCTCCGGCTGGAACATCATGGACGGTTCCTTGGTCATAATCTCAATTGTTGACCTCCTCATGTCTCTAATCCGCTCCAACAGCCCCCGTATTTTCGGTATTTTGCGCGTGTTCCGCCTTTTGCGCTCACTCCGCCCTTTGAGGGTCATAAACAGGGCTCCAGGCCTCAAACTCGTCGTGCAAACGTTGCTATCTTCGCTCAGACCCATCGGGAATATTGTCCTGATTTGTTGCACTTTTTTCATCATTTTCGGGATTTTGGGCGTTCAGTTGTTCAAGGGTTCGTTTTACCATTGCATTGGGGAGAATTTGACTGGGATTGTGACCCGGAATGATTGTGACAGTCGGAGGTACCAGTGGGAGAACCAGAAATACAATTTCGATGATTTGGGCCAAGCACTTATGTCGCTTTTTGTGTTGAGCTCGCGTGATGGGTGGGTTAATATCATGTACAATGGGCTGGATGCTGTGGGACTTGACCAGCAACCCATCGTGAACTACTCCGAGTGGAGGTTGTTGTATTTCATCTCGTTTATTCTCCTAGTTGGATTTTTTGTGCTCAATATGTTTGTTGGGGTTGTTGTTGAGAATTTTCACCGGTGTCGCGAGGAACAGGAGAAGGAGGAGAGGGTTAGAAGGGCGGCTAAAAGGGCACTTCAGTTGGAAAAAAGGAGGCGTAGTAAGGGGTTATTGCTCGTTGTTACGGAAGGAATAATTCCAATGTTTCAGAAATGAACGAACCTCCTTACTACATCAACTACGCTCCTTGGAGACTTTTTATCCACAATGTGGTAACTTCAAAATACTTCGATTTGGCCATTGCTGCGGTTATTGGGCTAAATGTCGTGACAATGGCTACAGAAAGCTACAAAATGCCCAACATACTTAGCTACGTCTTGAAAATCTTCAACTACTTCTTCACAGCTGTGTTTATCCTCGAAAGTACCATGAAAATCATAGCTTTGGGCTTCGTCCTCTACATTAAGGACAAATGGAACATTTTGGATGTAGTCATTGTTATACTATCAGTGGTTGGGATCGTTTTAGAAGAGTTAAAATCAAACATAATCCCAATCAACCCCACCGTTTTACGCGTGATGCGAGTGATGCGAATCGCTCGTGTCTTGAAGCTGCTCAAGATGGCAAAAGGGATTAGGGCGCTGTTGGACACCGTCATGCAAGCCCTTCCCCAAGTGGGCAACTTGGGCCTTTTATTTTTTCTCCTTTTTTTCATTTTTGCCGCACTTGGGGTCGAGCTTTTCGGACGGTTGGACTGCAAGAAAAACAACTGTCAAGGTAAGTGAAAAAAAGTTGACTTGAAGACTAAAAATTCCTCCAGGTCTTGGTGAACACGCACATTTCGAAAACTTCGGCATGGCCTTCCTGACACTGTTCCGTGTCGCAACCGGTGATAACTGGAACGGAATAATGAAGGACACCCTCAGTGACGAAAAGTGCGATAAATCGGCCGAATGCGTGACCAACTGTTGCGTTTCCAAAATAATTGCTCCAATTTTCTTTGTCATTTTCGTGCTAATGGCCCAGTTCGTGTTGGTTAATGTCGTGGTTGCGGTAAGTTTTAGTTTTGATCGATTGGTTTAATGCTTGTGTAGGTCTTGATGAAACATCTGGAGGAGAGCCACAAGCACTTGGAGGACGAGCAGGATTTAGACAATCAGATCGAACGCGAGTTCCAGGAGAAGCAGGAGATGGAGGAGAAGAGGGAGTTGTGTTTGGCCCTCCAAATGGACCAGGAGTGCCAAAGACAGCACAAACCGCTCACTAAAGTGCTCTCACTGCCATCGAATTTCACTTACAACCCTCCAGGGAGTAAAGCAACGCTTGAGCGGAAACCGTCGTTTACCCAAACGAGGAGGCAAACTCTGCACAGCCATCAGCCAATCACCCTGCTCAACATGGACGATATCAGGAACATTGATGAGTCGCTTTCGGACATTTACAGCATCCAGGAGGTGGAGAAGAATCACAGACAAACGAATCTAGACGAGATTATTTCTTTGAATCAAAGCGAAACGTTGTTGCGAGTCCCCAAAACGGAAGAACGCTTCCCTCTGAAGAGGATCAACGAAACAAATGAAAACAATCGATTGGTACTTCCAGTCGAACCCAAACCCAAATTCTACGGAAGTACCAAGCACCTATTCACGAAGCAACTATCGATGGAGATAACTGAAGAAACCCCCTTTCTGCAAGTGCCAAGTCAAGTCGAAGCGAACAAATCCGAAGAAAAGGAATTCAAGTTACCGAAACACGACAGCCAGGAAAGCGTCCAGAGAATTATCACCGAACGCCGGAAACTGGACGAGAATCTGAAAGAGTTCAACGAGTACGACATTTTCGATGTGACTCACAGTAGTGAGGAGAACCTAGTGGACGAACAACGAGAAAAAACAGACAGTGAAAACGAAAATCAGTGTTAGTTTTTTGATAATTCGTGTGATTCTTCCCTAGTTACCTATTTTTATATCTGTAAATAGCATGTGTAAAAAGTCGGTTTTCTAGCCTATGGTTTTATTTTTACATATCTGTAGTCAATGTTTTAGTATTTTGTACACTTGTTGAAACGTGTTAGGAATTGTGAAACTAAAAATGTCACAAATTCGGCAGAAAGTCTCATTTCTAGCGACTCCAATATCAGACATACAATATACAGGGTCTTTGCAAGATACAATTAGTGGTGCTTACGAATCATTAGGATTAGTTCTCGGGTGGTTCATTTCGTTGACACCCTGTATTATTTCAACGCCACCCGATTTGTGTTAGTTAATAGAAGCGGGCGGCCATCTTGCCGTCGACTCAAAATGGCCGCCTGGCACTTAATCGAAGCAACTAAACGACTAGATTAAACCAGTAAACTATTAGATAGATTAAAAGTAGAGTAAATTACTCTCATTAAATCGGGCATGTAATAATTAGTTTCGATGTTAAATACTCACACAACAGCACTGAAATTCCGGTGAGTACTAATTATTGTAACCAGCCATAGAAAAATCAAAATCTGATGCTTAAACTAGTCAATTCGTGTCATAGTTTCAGTGTTTCTATGGGCAATAATTTGTGGGAAACAACTTTTAAATCGACAATCTCAACTTCGCCTTCCAGGAGCTTCTGATAGGAGTATGAATAATAAAAACTCAAATTAAAACAATGTAATTAAAAAAAAAACATAGTTCGTGTGATGTTATTTTTTTGTTACACGTTTTTTTATCGAGCCAAGCGTTTGTTGGGTCGGTTTTTTCTAGTTACAAGTTTGGGGCAGTCTGTGATATTTTTGGTCCCCCTTTTAGATAGAACTTCCGAATTAAATTTTTAGGAAATCTGGAAAATTCGCTCAAACTTTCGCAGCTTCAACGAATTTTCCCTCTCGTAGGTGCTTTCCTTAGCTCATTTCTCTATCCGTGCCTTTCTGTCTATAGCAGAACTGTTCTTTGTTTCTACTTAAGAGATCAGTTTTAACCGAAACTCATGTAAATTATTGTATTTAGTAACTTTAAACTGAAAATAAAACATTAAAACGGCTAATTTCGCCTTTTTCAAATGCCTAATAACTAATTCTAATAAAAACATTAATAGTTATTTGTACACCAGGGGAAGGATGTTAATGACCGTGAGCAACGAGAATTAAGTAATTTAGAAAGAAAACACAGGTAACAGTATTGCTAATTTATTTGTAAAGTGTCACACATTTAACTTAACGTAGCCTATCCTAAATAATTTACAAGAGTATAAAAAACTGTGCTTCCATTTGGAACGGCAAAATAATTTAATACAATGGAAACACAATCATCACCTCATTGCACAGAAGACCAAACGCCCATTGGAGACTCCGACATGGGTTACCTCACCTGTTTGTAGCCAACTGCAAAAATCCAGACCAGTGATGAGACGCTGTTACGAAACAGGGGGAGGTTTTTTGATGATTTGACCCGACTTATTCGGACGAAATGTCTTTAATTGAGCAGAGAATTGTTTAATAGTTGTGTTAAAGACTTTTCCTCCAAACACAAGATAAATACCTCGATTACAACGGCGTTATTTGAACTAACACAGCGAGCGTCGAGTTTTAGCCCCATTTTTTAATTTTTACCATTTTTTAACGAGGATAAAACCGACGCCGCATGGAGCAATACTCCTATGTGCAATGTATAAATACCTCTTTTAAAATGTCAGGTAAGTACAAAAACAACCGAATGTGTGAGTGTGACCAAGTGGCGACACCATCTCGATCGATACCTGAATACAGCTGAAAACTTAGAAGAAACAAAAATGGAGTCAACCGTTCCTAGCTCTCGCATTAAAAACACCGCCAAGGCACAACAATTGGACCATTCTTTTCCTTTCACTCTTTTTCCTTTATAGCACTCTGTCCTTGTCAAAAAGTATTCAAATGTCGCTATGTTCGAACAATGGAGACACTTTTATCAGATTCACTCAACTTTTCGAATAAAAAAAAATGATATTGAACTTTCTACAGGGTTATTCTCTTATACGGCTTACATCAGAGGCTGCTTAATTTCAAATGTAGCTAGGGTTTTGAAATTTTGTACACAACCCAAACCGACCATTCTAAGTTCAACTATATTATTTTCAAATTGACGGAACTTTCAGAACTACGAGAAATTGGCTTTTGTTTTAAAATACTAATTTAGTTGAACTCCAAAGGTTTATTTGCTACATTAGAAGTTAAAAAGTTTCTAAAAGAATCAGCCTGTATTTTTTATCTGTCATAAAGTATTTTTATTTATAATGAAAGGAATCCATCCGTGGCTTCAAAGTGCAAGTTCAGCTTCCAAACGTATTTTTTATCACTTAATTAACAAGAAAATCACCACGTTTTGAGTCCAGTATTGAATAAAATATGTAGTGTTTTTCACGCGCCATCTGAATACAAGTCGACTAAGAGACAAGAAAACTTAATGAATCCAATTGTTGTGCTTAGTGAAATTCTTATTTTTATAAGAATTGCACGAAGTAAAAATTTTGTAGGATCGCTCAAATTATGTACAAATTTTTAAACAAAAAATAGGTCACTTATGCAATCACTAACCTGTGGCGCTGAAAGAGAAATTACAAACAAAAAACTAGAAAGCCACCTACCTGGATTGCTTGATCTTACTGGTCTAAGAGAAAACCAATCAGCGGCGGTACTGGTGATGACTCCTCCTCCCTAAAAAACAAAACACAACACCTCCAAAAAACAGCAATTAAACACCGCACCGGAATCGCGATCGGAGCGATGTTTCCGGTCTCTTTCCCTCTCCTTCTCTCGTTCTTTCGTCCTGTGTGCCTCTCTCTCCCTCCTCTCCTTCCGCTCCTTATCCTTGTCTCTCCGGTCCTTTTCTTTGTCTTTATCCGACCTGTCAATTTTTCAAATTTGTTAAAACTCTCAGCTTCGCTTCGGGTTTCAAACCTATGTTCCGATCGACTGCGTTCCACTTCACGTCGCTTCTCTCTGTCTCGTTCGCGCTCTCTCTCACTCTCACGGCCTGCTAGACTCCGACCTGAGCGTCTCTCCTCTTTGGTGGCTTGAACTACAGCTGTGATTTCCTCCAATGCGGATTTTAAACGTGCAAAACCCACGTGTTGCTTGCCCATCAAGTGGTCGTCTATCCTTTGCTGGGCGTCGCCTACTATCAAAAAAGCCCCACAGACTTGACACACCTCCATTTGTTTTTCCTGGGCCGCCGCCAACTCAGCTGTCGCGTTCCAGTGCCTTTAACAAGTGAAATAACGCGGGAAATTTGAAAAAATCGGGGGAAATACCCATTTTCGATTTGTTTGCGCAAAGAGTCGCGCTCTTCTTTCAACTGGTCGCAAAGTTTCATCAAACCTTGGGCTTGCTCCACGTTACCGTCAGTCCCAGCCTGCTCTGCTTCGGCTTCAAGACCATTGATTCGCTCGTTTAGTATTTTAATTTGTTCTTGGTTTTTCTGCGATTGGGCTGGAGATATGGACGGGAGCTCTGTTTTCCCACTCAGAGCTAGTCTCATTTTACCTTTTTGTATTTTACGCTCGACTTCGTTAATCATAGAGGAGCAAAAACGTATAAACTCCTCTTGGTAGTGGATTTTGCGGTGTGGTTTCGCTTGTTGGAACATTTTTCGGATCTCTTCATCATGGACTTTCGAACAGGCGCCCAAATCAGCTCGCGTGTTCACAAACAAGTCGTGAGGGCAGAATTTAACCATAAAATACTTGCAGTACTGCAGGCAAAAGTTAGGTTTGTCAAATGTAAAAATTTGGTGCTACTCACTTCAGGGTCCTCCCAGTTCAGTTCTTTCACTTTTTCATTGGGGGCTACGTTACGGTTGCGCCCCATTAACTCGTCCAAAAGCTGAGCTGCCGCTAACACAGCCATTTTTGGTGGCCTTGAAACAGTTTTATTATTGTTTGGTTGGTAGTGCTATGGTGGCGCCATGTCAATCACGGGAAATTAAATAATTTCTAATCATTTTAACTTAAGGTTGGCCAATTAACAAATTTCATTCGTTTCATATTCATTTCAACTACAAATTTTGGAAAACTGAACCGGAATATGTAATTTTTGACTTTCGGTGCCAACCTGTCGAACGAAATTCCCTAGATTTCGAACTCAGCTGTCACGTTGACAGTCCAAAACTTAGGTTAAGTAGTTTTTGAAATTTTAACAATTAATGTGATAATGTTAAGCTCGCCCAGTCCAATGTGATAGTATTACCAAATTGATGGAACCAAATCGCTTGCACCTGTTATCCGAGGACGAAATGGCCAGTTCTAAAGACTGGAGAAAAGCCTTAAGATCGCAGCCCGCTTACCGAATAGTCAATCGGACCATACGTGGCCAAACCCAGTTCATTTCAATAGTGGCCTTTATAGGCCTTTTTGTATTAATCCTCCTGTACATGTTTCCGCGAAAGGGGGCCAGTTCGGGTAGCGTCCTCCGAAGTAGTACTTACAACTACACTTACCCTCTAACTAGTCCAATTAAAACCAGTTCAATGCATACGTTTCGGATAGGTGTTATTGCTGATTTGGACACGAATTCGAAGAGTGCAACGGAAAAGAATGTGTGGTTTTCGTATTTTATGAAGGGCTATTTGAGTTACAGTCCTACGAGACGGACGGTTGTGGTCACATGGGATCGCACAAGTCCAGTGAAGTTAACTACGAGTTATTCATTGAAAGGGAGAGGGATGGAGTTGTCCGAATTGGTGGTTTTTGACGGACGATTGCTCACTTTTGAGGACAGAACTGGGCTTGTGTACGAAATTGTTAATGATAAGGCCATCCCGTGGCTGCTTCTCATGGATGGGGATGGAAGGTGAGATAAAAAAAGCAAAAATTGTCTCAAAATTTTAATCACCCTGTAGCGTTTGTTGTGTCAAAATTATAATCACCCTGTAGCGTTTGTTGATTAAAAAACTGAATGTTTTTTTTATTTTAAAATAAAAAATGTCTACATTTTAAACAATTAATTAATTAATTAGTTGTAATAACTCGTTTAAAAACCAAACTTTTCGTGGTATAGTCATTATTGAAAGTATTTTTATTTTTGCTTACAAATGTCTCAACGTAAATTGAATAAAATTGCGATTAATATTCGCATCCAAGTTCCGTGAGAAAGTCCGGCCCTAGAACCGGTTAGCGTCCTATTAGTTGTTCCGATGAGTAATTTGACCAATAAAAATTACCTCCTACCTGTTTATCTGCCGCACAAAAAATTGCAAGACGATTGAGGTGTTTGTCATTGGATATCGGTGGGATATTGCACTCCCAATTGTAAAACAGGCCAATCACGAGGCGTTTGAAAAGGCGACAAAAAACTGGTGTTTTATTATTGGTCATGTCGGGCCGATAATTGCTAAACAGGTCCGAAAGATCACTAAATGACATTGCTTTTGAATTTTTTGGAGCATATTACACGTTTCTCAGTCGAACACTTAATTATATTTTGCAAAAATGTGTTTAAAAATTAGCAAATTAGATCATTCGATTTAGTTCGTTTTTGACCCTAATAAGATTAATTTATTTTGGCAAAATGTGCTTAAAAATAAATCCAAAGTGTTGGTACTTTGCGTGTTTCACTCGATTATAACGTTATTTATGTTTTTCTTAATCTGTGGGTTTTGCTATATTTTGTTAAAATTGAACGAAATTTTCCCAATTTTTTTAAGCTTTTGACTTTCGTTACAAGCATTAATTTTTATTCAACTCAGCCTCTCAGATTATAAATGAACGGAAATATCTTGAATCCGGAGATTTATATTGAACATATTTATTTATTGTGCTCAAGTCTTCCAATTTTTTCAGCCCCAATCTAGTTAATTAATTATTATTTTTTGGGCTGTTAGTTCTGGAACACATGTTACTTAATTTTTTACAGGACCACAAAGGGATTTAAGTCGGAATGGGCAACAGTAAAAGACGAAATTTTATACGTGGGGTCCATGGGGAAGGAATGGACGACCCCTAGTGGAGCTTTTGAAACAAATAATCCCATGTATGTGAAGGCCATAACATCCAAAGGCCAAGTAAGTCCCTCCTTTACCTCAACTTGTTGCGAAAAAATGGATTATTTTTTAATGTTGATAGCTGTGGTTTAATCGTAGTTTTTAGGTCAGTCACCTAAGTTGGGTCAACGAATATAAGCGAATTCGGGAAGTTTTGGGCATTTATTGGCCCGGTTATATGATCCATGAGAGTGGGGTTTGGTCTGACGTCCATAGACGTTGGTTCTTTTTGCCTCGAAGGTGTAGCAAAGAGCAATACAACGAATCATTGGACGAACATAGGGGTTGTTCGGTTTTGATAAGTGCCGATGAGGATCTCTACGACGTCAAAAAAACACAAGTAATGTTTGGTGTTTTCGTAAGTTTTTTTTAATTATTTGTGTTTGTAGATTTTGAATTCGAAACCAACGAGAGGTTTTTCGAGTTTCAAATTCCTGCCATCGTCCGAAGATCAAGTAATCGTCGCGTTACGAAGCGAAGAAGTTGATGGTAAAACAGCGACCTACATTACCAGCTTTACGATTCGAGGCGAAGTCCTCCTTGACGATCTCCACATAGCTGATTTAAAATACGAGGGACTGGAGTTTATTTAGCATTCCCCGCAATTTTGTAAAATATTGTACATTGTGTATTATTTAAATAAAAAATTGTAAATACGACTTGATTTTGATTTAGGTACCTTTCTTCTACGGGTGGGATAGGTAACTAGCTAAAATGTTAATTGGTTCAATTCTAAATGCTAGATTTTCCGATTTTTGTCGGTTCCGTTTACAGAGGCATTTTTAGTTCTTCAACAAAAAAATCATAACTTGAAAACTAAAAGTGGTAGGGCAAAACGGTTTGTTTCAGTGAATTCTGCCGATAATTTTGCGTTTTATACTAGCTTTTTTCAAGATTTAAAATTTTGAATTTTTTTACTTAAAATTACGATAGGCATTTTATAAAAATTAATTAATTCTCCAACAAAAAAATTCATAACTCGAAAACTAAAAGTCGTAGGACAAAACGGTTTGTTCTAGTCAATTCTGCCGATAATTTTGCGTATTATACCAGCTTTTTTCAAGATTTAAAATTTTGAATTTTTTTACTTCAAGGCATTGGCAACTTATTTTACCTGTTTTATGTTTTAACGGAAATTGAAAAAATCGTTCGTTCTATACTAGGAGGTTCTTTTCAAAATTTCCTACGATGAAAAATAAGCGAGATAATCGCTTGAAAAATTGTGACGTCGTAACCGCCTCTCATCACAGAATCCTCTTATTACTGAACCCTCTCAATCTCCAAAACCGTGACAGATATTTGACATCTTTCACAAAATCAAAAGTTAACCACTTTTTTGACCAAGTTCTGTTCGAAATTTTGTCTTGGACTTCGCGAAAACATCTGAGGAATTTTGTCAAGTTTTGATAAACTTTGTCAGTGTCACTTAAAAGTCAAAAACCATTTGATCTTAATATTGGACCAAATGCTCATTAAGCGGTTATGACGTCATAATTTCAACTTTAAATTTAAATAACTCGTGTTAGAGAGCAGATACAAAGAAACGGTTTTCACTACTGTAATAAGCGTTTTCAGTACCGTCATTTAAGACAAAGTTGTTTTTTAAGTTGCCAATGCCTTTAAAATTACGATAGGCATTTTATAAAAATTAATTAATTCTCCAACAAAAAAAATTCATAACTCGAAAACTAAAAGTCGCAGGACAAAACAGTTTGTTCTAGTGAATTCTACAGCTCATTTTGCATATTATACCAGCATTTTTCAAGGTTTACAATTTTGAATTTTTTTGCTTAAAATTACCATAAGCATTTCATAAAAATCTATAAATTCTCCAACAAAAAAATTCATAACTCGAAAACTAAAAGTCGTAGGATAAAACGATTATTCCAGTGAATTCTATGGCTTATTTTGCGTATTGTACCAGCTTTTTTACTACACTAGCTGACTTGAGAACATTTTTAAAATAATTTTAAATTGAAAAATGGTGGATGCGCCGGGTTATTTATTGAAAAATTTATAACTAAAAAACTAAAAGTCGCAGAGCAAAACGGATTGTTGCAGTCAAGTCTGCGGCTCAATTTACGTATTATACCAGCTTTTCACAAGATTTAAAATTATGAAATCGTTTTGTCTAAACTTTTAGTGGTCGTCACTTACCTTCACAAAAAATAAAAAAAATTATTTTTTTAAACTTGCGCTAGCAAAGTTTTATGCACTTTTCGATGTCTTTACAACTCTCTCGAGTTTTTAATAAATAGTGGAATAAAGTCAATTGCTTCGACTTTTAATTTTTCGAATTTTTTTTATTTTTCCAATTTCTGTCGAGATTATTGGACAATAACTTCAGAATTCTTAGAGATAATCCTATAAAGTTTATCATCGTTGGAAAGCTATTTTAATTATATAACTTTTTTAAAAAAGATCATTGTTCTTCAACTTATAAATTTCAAAAAAATTGTAAAAAAAGCAAAAATAGATAAAATAAAAAAAGATCCAAAACTAAAAAACTATTGGGAATTTGGCGATCAAAATAGCTCAGTTTTTTTAAATAATTTTGCCGTACTTAATTGAGAAAATAAAAAAACTAATTAAGTAACTTTGTGGCACCCATTGAAAACGTAAAAGTCGGCGCCCCTGTTTGCCACCACCCCTCCGCTGTAAAAATAATCAATACCGGCGTAGTAAACCATGAATGAACACCCCCGCGTGACAGTGACATTTCTGTCAAAACACCCTCAAAATTCCCAGTGAACATCCCTCCAAAATGCCGCACTAAATCAGGCAGAGATGGCTTCAAACGTCCCGGAGAAAAACGAAGAAAACGTGCCTGATTGGGTACTGGCAAAGCGGGGAATCAACTTTCTAATCAACAACAATGCAAAAGAAGCCCAAGAGTTGTTTTCTTCGTTTCCGGAGAGTCTACCGATGTGTGCTGGATACTCCTTTGCCGCTTTCATGGTAAAAAAACCCTAACAAAACCACCCCCTAACAAGCTTCCACCAGGATGCCTTAATGACCTTCGAAGACGATAAACTCAACTTGGCAACTTCAGTCCTTAAAGAAATTGAACGAAAGTGCACTTCCGAAACCGGCTGGTTCAAATCAGTGAAAAAAGCGTTCGGCTCAAGCGACAACTACTCGCTAGCCGAAAATTTAGAAACGCAGATAATTCTAGCCGACTCGCAAGTCTGTCTTGCGATTTTAACCTTCCTGCAGCAGGACATCTCCGGGTATTTTAAGGGTGGGTGGGTCTTGCGCAAAGCTTGGAAGGTGTACCAAGGCACCTACCAGGAAATCCTCCACTTGTATAAGGAGGCAGGTGGCGAAATCAGCACCCCTTTACCAGGCATTCATTCGCCCAAAAATCGTTACCTTTCGTAATTTCATCTTGTAGAAGTTGTAATGGAACCGCTGAGTCCAGGCGAGTGCAGCTCCACTGGTTCCGAAGCCAGCAAATCCGATCCTTTAAACGGGTATACCAAAAAAATCCCTTACTCCCAATCCGCAATCCTCACACACACCCAAACCGACTCCTCCTCGGGTTGTTCCACACCCAATTCCATGAAGAACAACTGTAGCAGGTCTAGCATAGATGCGTCTGCACTTTCGTTCCTCAAAAAATCGTTTTCGGTCAATAGCGCTCTCTCCAAACACACCAATCAAACCGAATGGTCGCTCTCATTGGCTTATTTCACTTCAACTTTTCACCTATTTTCACCAACAGACAAACTGTGAGTAAGGGAAAGGGGAAGTCACAGTCTAACGCTGGAAATTCCAGGAGAAGTGCTCAAATTGATAAAGAAACGATCGAACGCTTAATGGGGGCTGTTTCATTCGGCTATGGCTTGTTCCAGTTGGGGATTTCGTTGCTACCACCTTCCCTACTCAGACTTACGAATTTTTTGGGATTTGGTGGTAACAGACAGAATGGTATTGCATGTCTCATGTATGCAAGGGAAGGGATTGACATGAGGGCACCTCTCGCAACGTCAGTTGATTTTGTTTTGGTACTGGGGGTAATTTTTTGGTTCTAGTTTATCCTTACTTTGGTACCATACCATAGTTAGGCCCTTTTATGCCCTTGATGGTAGTAATGTTCAAGCTGGGGTCCATGCGGCCACTCAATTGTTACAAGAATCGGAAGGAGAGTATGGTCAAAGTGCCCTTTTCTTGTTTTTCAAAGGGCGGGTCAATCGATTAAATGTGAGCGTTGGTACAAAATACGGAGACGAAACGAGATACGAAATCGCACCCATACAAAGTAGTAGCGTTTTAGATTAATTACTTGGAAAGAAATACAGAAATGTTGAGCTTTGCATTCTCAATAGGCTGACACTAAAATTGTCAAGAGAATCACTCGTAGGATAAAAACTATTTGGAAGTTGGACTTCGTCCCATATTTTTCAAAACGCTGCGAATACGGTTAAAGATACAAGAAAAATGTTGGAGAGAAAGTTGCAGAGAATTAAATTTTCTTTTGTGAGATCATAAGTATCTTTAGGTAGCTTTGACCATTTAGGTTCCAAAGACGTTCAAAGGATGGCAGGGGCGTATCCAGCTCAAAACAAAAGATGGGGCAGTTTTCAAAATTTATATCTTACTAATAGTACAGGATCCAAACTAAGATCTTCCTGGACCCATCTGCTTACCGGATGAAACTTATTTTTTATCAAATATAATATCCAAAGGAATGTATTGCGAATGGGTTGCCCACAAAAATTTGCTCAAGACTTTGATTAAGGGGACTAAAAAACTCGAATTTTAGTCATTTTTCGTAGTGTTTTACAACCGTTTTAAGTAACATTTTTGAAAATTATTTACAGGATACATTCTTTTACCCGGGCTGCAGGGGAGAAAGTCTTCTAAATTCGGCAACTGCTTTATTTAATTTAGAAAATAATTTTGAAAACTGAAAAACAATCTTGAAAAAATCTAGTCCTCTTTGAAAATTATTTCCCATCAACAATAAGTGTTAAAATACTTTTGGCCATGTAGTGGACTCTTGGGAATAAAGAATATGATTCTTATTATTGATGAGAATTTTTTTTTAAAGAATACTAGATTTTTATTAGATTTTTTTCAGTTTTCTAAATTATTTTCTGAATAATGTATCCTGTAAATAACTTTCAAAAATGTTACTTACAACGGCTGTAAAACACTGCGGAAAATGGCACAAATTTGACTCTTTTTAGCCCCCTTAATCACAGTCTTGAACATATTTCTTTAGGCAACCCATTCGCAATAGATTCCTTTGGATACTATATTTGATAAAAAATGAGTTTCATCCGGTAAGCAGATCGGTCCAGGATGACCTTAGTTCGGATCATTTGCCACATCATATTTTCTTGAGTCCTTTTGAAAGAACTACCACCACTTCTTTTTGTACCACAGTTCCTTCTTCTCTAATTGTTTTCATTAAATTTTGCAAAGCACAATAAAACGTGTGGTAATTAAATATTAAATTAGGACATTTCTCCCGAAATTTTGCTAAGTTTCTCCAATTGAATATTTCACTATTTCGAAATAATCTTAATTCAGCCAGGAATCAATTTTTGAAAAATTATTTTTAACTTCTGATCTGTAAATTTTTTACACGCGGCCTGCTCTAATTCAGTTTATTTTTGATCTCATGTTATTATGACTTCTCACTCGAAGATGTTGCAAGTATCTTTACTAAATTTCTTTCAAAATGCTGAAATACCAGCAACCAATCTGATAATTAGTTTTTTAGAAATGTGTTTATTTTTTTATTTTAATATTTTCAAAGTTGCCCCACCTTGCCCCACACTGTATACGCGCTTGAAGGGTTTTGTTTTATTTCACGATTGGAAAATTAATTTATTCTTAAACCTGTGAAGATGCAGAAATGTGATGTCACAGACTTTTTTATAGAAAATTTTGTTCTCTACAACTTTGTTCCTTACACTTTTTTGTATCTTCAATCGTATTCGCAACCTTGTGATAAATATGTGAATGAGCAAAATGGTAACTGGAAATACTAATTTAATTTTTAATTTTTTTTTATTGTTTTCGGTAAAGTGTTTGTACTGTCTTTATTTCTGACTATGTCTTTAGTTTTTGATTTAAAACTTTTACTTTTCCAACTCTTGCAGATGAAAGTAAAAAGTAAAGTATCGTCTACTTTAATAATTGCTGTTAAGTTCTTTCATATATTTTTATACTTCCAACTTCAAACTTTTATGAACTAGGTATACTTAATAATCACCGCACGGCTTTATTAGGCCAAATCTGGCGAAAAAACGTGCTAAAATGAAAATGGCTTCAAATGAAAGTTTCGAATTACTGTTTGAAAAACAAGCTAAAAACATCATTATCAACATAGTTCTGCCTTTGTCGGATTAATTTTGATTAAGTTTCGAGTCAGATCGACTGAAACAGGCAAACTATACCAACCATTTGGGGATTTACACAGAACTTTTTCGACATATTTTCCGAAATAAATAAAACTAAATCAAAAATGAAACTAGCAAAAATCAATATCGATCCAATTTACCGATTTTTCGCATTGTTTTGATAAAGAATGTTTGCAAAATTATTAACAATTTTAATTGAGTGTAATGTGCCCTCATTTCCTGATTTTTCGGACCAATTTAGCATTTATCGGCCCGATATGACCAATAACAAAACACCAGTTTTTTGTCGCCTTTTTAAGCGCCTCGTGATTGGCCCGTTTTACAATTGGGAGTGCAATATCCCACCGATATCCAATGACAAACACCTCAATCGTCTTGCAATTTTTTGTGCGGCAGATAAACAAGTACGAGGTAATTTTTATTGGGCAAATAGGACGCTAACCGGTTCTAGGGCGGACCTTCCCACAGAACTTTGATGCGAATAAATGGCGAATAATAATGCAATTTTATTCAATTTGCCGAACATTATTTGCCTTGAGAGACTTTGTAAACAAAAACGTAAAATAAAATACTTTTTCTACTTTTGTTTGGTACTGAGGTCATTACGATACGCCATTTGGGTTTCGTAATATCCAACGGAGTGCTATAATAATTACACTAAAAACCAGGGTAATTTAGTTGGAAAATGATGGCAACCTAGTTTTTTGACAATTATCTGAGAGAAGTGTCAGTGTCAATCGTCACCTATTTCAAGTGATAATTTAATCAAATGAATCAATTTCGAACCTTTAGAGGCTTTTGTACCAACCCTGATACGTAGTCCCTTCGAACACCTTTCGAGTAGTGTACACACATGACTTCAAAAGCCAGTGCAAGTGAGTAATTTGAACTCCCATTCTCCATAGGCCAATGTTCAAATTCCGCGTATTTGCCACAAAAGCCCGTATTCGTTGAGGGGCAGATAGATTGCAAAACGTCTTGGACACTTTCAGAATACATTTTACGAATAAACTAATGACGATCCAAATTATTAATTTAATTTCATGATCCACGCAAATGCTGTCAACTGCCACGAAATTCCCTAAATTTCGAAATTGATTTTTTTTGTTAAAAAAGGTGCAAAGTAGAAAAAATAGTGTATGATATCTCGTTTATAAGGCATTTTGTCGCACTTACTCCATTATGGCACTCCTCGCTGCGCTCGTCGTGCCCCAATTCCGTGCGTGCGACAAAATGCGTCTTATAAAACTCGTATCATAATATACTATTTTATACTTAATGCCTTCGAAAAAGTCAAATTATTCGAAATGTTAGATTTTACAAAGTGATGTCCAAATAAGCTACTTTTTTTAGAAAAATTTAGGGCCAGACCTAGTATTACTAACAGACTTGTTTTTTACTAACCCCCTGCAACACATAAAATTGTTTTCAATAATACAATAATACAATACAAGTAACTCCTTCATTTTTTTTCTTAACTGCAGTGAGCTAAAAAAATGTTTAAATATAGTTTACGATATAATTTTTGCATTATTTTTATCACTTACTACTGAGAATTTAATGCTCCATCTGCCTGTATTTTTTTAATTAACTTTGTGCTAACCGTTATTTAAATAATTAAATACAGCGAATTTTTCTTAAATTCGTTGCTCTGTGGGGGAGGTTTCGTATCCTAACTTATGGTAACCGTGGTCCAAAATCAATCGACTCAATAATCATTTTTGTACTAGAGCGACATTCCCAACGCTTTGAAGTCATTCCAATCATCTGTTGAGAACGCAACTCAGCGCGAAATTAAAATTTTGGCCCTTCACGAAGTGGGTTGGTGCCATTTGATCCAGTTGGATTACTGTAACGCCGAAAACACTTTCTCCTATTTGAAATCTTGGAGTCGTTGGAGTCGCGCATTTTACAGTTATTTGGCTGGGATTTGTTGCGGTTCGTGTCGCAATTCGACCAGCTTGACCAACATTAAGGAAATCAAAACGGGAGTAACCCTTGGCACAAAGGGTAACCAACTGGATGAGTTTCTATCACGACGTGCCAAATGTTGTCCGTCCGATGATGACGAGCTGTCCACTTTGCCACCCATTTTTTGGAAATTGCTAGTTTACGAAATGCTTTATTTATGGAATGCTTTACCGAGCTGTTTGCCGCAGAACATCGAACAGATTAAGCGAGGTAAAATTATTTGCGTTTTGAATTATTATTGATTTTTTCATAGATTGTGAACAAGTGGGGGATGGGATGGAGCCAATGTTGGCCTTGTCCAAGCTGATTCTGGGCTGTTGCAACTGCATACAGAGGCAGTTTTCGGCCGGAATTGTCAACTTTCGGATGTGTCTAGACTTGAGGAAAGGGTGTCCCAACAATGCTGTTGATGCTCATGTTTCTGCTTTCTCGCAATACGAATTGGGAGCGTTGTTAATTAAAACGAATGAAGTAATGATTGGTTTTGGATTGAGTTTCGTTTAATTGTTTTGTTACAGACAAAAACTGAGGGCAAATTGTTGCTACAAAACATAGCTCAGTACAAAGACTACGATTTTGAGCAGCGGCTCAATGTGAGAGTCCACTCAATGCTGAAACATCTGTAGACCAAGAACTAGGACAATATTACGAATTAATGTAATATAACAATAATACCGATTGCAATATTAAAGTAATTTTATACCTACAATGTAGTGCACTTAAATAACTTGGTTGCTTTCATTGAGTATACGAGGCATAACCGTAACGACTAAGTTCACCGCTTCATTTAATTAAAAATCAAATTTTATAGCATATAGGAAGTGAGTAAAACGCATAGAACCAAGCAAAAAATTGCGTTTGGTTCTACATTTTTTATTCACCCTAACTATTTGAAATTTATTGTTGCATATTTATATCCGTCCAAAATTTGCACTTTTTTGATTATTATTATAATAAACATTATGATGAATCCGTTACAGCTATATTAACTATGTTATGATTAAATGATAAGAATAAATGTTATTAACCGCTGTTTTTCGTTATTTTCTCCCTTTTTCTACGCGTGTATTTCCGTTTTTACCATTTTACTTATCTGGCGATTAACAAGCAATAAACAGCCATTCAATCATCTAGCAACAAAGATTAACCTCCGTGACATGGGACCCCCTGCCGGGATGATAGCGCAATCTTGTTTTCTCACACAATTTTTTTCGATAAAATTTTCGAAATGGGTCAGAAAGGTCGCACAATTTATATTAGACTCGCACGTTAGTGCAAATCAGTTTAGCTATTATTGGTTACGTGTTGCCTGGATAAATGGGTGACCACAGACAGGTGAGCTAGTCTAGTTACCCGCGAGTAGGGCGGGCCTTGCGGCCGTTTTGTCCAATCGCAACGGTGCTAAAACGTTACGTGACACCCGCGCAACCTGGTTATCACTTATCAGTGTATCTAATTAGTTTCATTTATTTGCGGCAAAACAAACAGAAATTTTCCACCGAAAAAATTGACATTATTGTCGAAAACAATCTGTTTATTTCGTTTAGTTATAAAAAATGGGTGAAATGTTCAATGACGTCAGTGACGTCGGATTGTTTCCCTCGTAACAAAATGACATGGAAACAGCGCACGTAAATTAGAAATTTCTGTTGACTTGACCCTTAACCCCCGAATTGTGATAAGAGACCCCCTAGAGAAACAACATGACTTTTAACATTTGATAAGCATGAGCCTTTTACGTGCTATTTATTAATCATTGTCGGTTTTATTAACCGAGGCGAAAGAACATTGTCACTAACCCAGATTTAAGACAAGGACGTTATATTTGTGTCATTAGTTTTGCTAACAGCTTTACAACAAGCTCAAAATAAAAAAAACAAATTAACACGTGTTTCGACAAACAAGATGGTGTCGCAATTTTTATTTTTCGGATATCTAAATTAAGCTTATCAGTGTGAATTTTTTATTTCATCTGCTAGACATAATTATAATTAAAGACCCTATACGTTATACAGGGTGTACCTATCGCAAATACGTGTGATAATTGCACCACGTAAATCAAATACAACTTTTTTATATAACATTTTGCAAAATTTATTATTTATTATTTTCACTGTTTTTCTCCTTTCTTTTATGCAAACGAGCGGGTCATTGTTTAATAATTAGTTTGTATTGTTTTTATATTCATAGCAACAATTTTCATTGTTGTTTGAAATTGTTTAAACGAAAACAGTATAGCACTTTTATTTTTATACACGTATTTTTGTACGTATTTTTAATTTGTTATCTTTTTCAAATTTTAAGTAAATTTGTGAAACTTTTTTTGAGAAATTACAAATAGAAATGTTTTATTTGTTGAGCTCTGTTACTTGTCAAAATTAACACATGTATTTTTGATACACTGTATTTTTCGCGTTTTCAATAAAAAAAATTTGGAAATCAAACCAAGTGCTTTATTTTTAAATTTTCCACTATCGAGGTAATTTGGATTGTCCGTTGTGCCTTGTTTAAAATAATTTGAGCCAGTTTTCTTGCAATTCAGAGCTAAATCACCCCTTTTGGACTAATGCAGCTTCGTGCTTATGCAACTTGTCCTTGACGTGACACCAATGACCTTGGCAAAAATCAGCAAAAATGTTTTGATTGAAATTCTAAATTGGCGTTAACTTAAACAACTCTGACTAAATTTTTTGTGTTAATTACTCCAATTAAAAGCCAACAATAACACCAGAGTGTAAAAATAGCTATGTCATTGTCACCTGATCTAACCTTCAAAAGCGTACGATAATCATTAGATAACATGCGTTTGTGCATTCCCGCAGCCAAAAATGTGCCGAAATGCAAGCGGAGGATATCACTAATGTTATTTTCCAACCGCCGGGGGGTCACATCTTGCCCCCCAATGGCACACAAACAATATTACAAGATGTAAGTAGACGATAACAAATAGGTCATAACGCCGGAAAAAAAGCGATAATAAGGTTCACTGGGGGTCTCCGATTGACCTTTCGTTGAGTATAAATACGTAGTTCGGACGATAATTATCCAGTCTTTAAATAAGTGCCTCCTTAATGACTTGTGACGCGAATAAGTGGTGACTGAGAAAAGTTTTTGGACTTTTTGAGTGCTTTTCCGAAATATTAATTCTCACACGGAAGCGCTAATGCAGTTATCAAGTCTTCGCTATAAAATGACCATTGCTGATAAATTCCGCGTCAACCCTATCTATTATTCCGATTATTCCGATACGACCCGTGGTTTGTAATAAGGGAGGCAGTTCCTAATTTTTTGTACTTACTTAATAAAGCGACTCGAAGACTAATTTTTATCAGTATAATAGCCAAAAATGGATATCGTTTCTAGTGTGAGTACATTATCACCGAGTATCACTTAAAATAGAAATATTTGACGAAGTCAAGGTCATTACCAACTTGTTTTTCTTGTTACAGTATCCGTTGGTGAAGGCTTTCCTTGCCGGATCTTTCTCTGGCACTTTCTCCACAATTCTGTTCCAACCCTTAGATTTGGTCAAAACCCGTCTGCAAAACCCCACTCCTGTCTTGCAGTAAGTGGATTTGAAATTAAGTTGGCAACACTGTCACAATCAAAACTCGTAAAACATAACTGATTTTTTTATTTTTTAAGGGGGCAACATGGGGGCGCACGCATGGTCACCATCTTCGTCAACATCCTCCAGCAGGAGCACTTCCGGGGGCTGTGGCGCGGCATGATTCCGGTAGGTCCCCATAACCCCCAAATTGAATTTTTCTGACAGCCCCTTTTTCCAGTCGATCACTCGCTGCGTCCCTGGCGTTGGTCTCTACTTCTGCTCTTTGGATTATCTCAAGACGCAATTTTTTACCGATAAAACCCCATCCCCCCTTGAGTCCGTGGCTTTGGGGATGGTGGCCAGGTGCATGAGTGGCGTAGCCCTAATCCCCATCACCGTGGTCAAAACCCGCGTGGAGAGCGGTGTCTACGGTTACAACAGCGTAACCTCCGCACTTCGGGAAATCTACAAGACGGAAGGTCTCCGGGGGATGACTTGTGGTCTCATCCCGACTCTCTTCCGGGATGCGCCCTTTTCAGGGCTCTATCTCATGTTTTACACCCAGACGAAGCTTCTAGTCCCGAGGGAGATCCTGGACTCGTCGATGGCGTCTCCTGCACATTTTACATGTGGGATTACTGCAGGTGTTCTGGCCTCGGTGGTGACCCAACCAGCTGATGTTTTAAAGACTAAAATGCAACTCTACCCCAACAAGTTCAATGGCTTGTGGTCGGTGGTTGTCTACGTCCATGGGAAATACGGGGTTAGGGGATACTTCAAGGGGATGGTCCCCAGGATGTTGAGAAGGACTTTGATGGCAGCGATGGCCTGGACGGTGTACGAGCGTCTGTCAAAGTCTATTGGGTTGAAGTGAATTAGGGGTGGAAGCCTAATTTGGTTTTTTCAACGTATCTTAATCGGATGCGATATTGTATTTTTGGAGCACTAAAATCTACAGTATTCTATTTTATTATTATTGGAATTTGTATCTATTTATATTTTTTATTAAATAAACTTTTACTCGAATTTTGTTTTTTATTAGCCCTTGATAAATTTGTGAAACTACAAGACAGAACAAAAATCAAAAAAGTATCAAATAGTGCTCGAAATTATTTATTTTCTCGTCAAAACCCGCTACAGTGGCATTTGAACTTTTTCCAGTAAATTCTGCAGCTCATTTTGCGTTTTATACCAGCATTCTCCAAGATTTAAAATTTTGAATTTTTTTGCTTAAAATTTCGATAGCCATTTAATAAAAAATTACTTAATTCTTCAACAAAAAAATTCATAACTCGAAAACTAAAAGTCGTAGAGCAAAACGGTTTGTTTCAATTAATTCTGCGGCTCATTTTGCGTATTATACCAGCATTTTTCAAGATTTAAAATTTTGAATTTTTTTGTTTAAATTTACGATAGCCATTTAATAAAAAATTACTTAATTATTCAACAAAAAAATTCATAACTCGGAAATTAAAACTCGTAGAGCAAAACGGTTTATTCCAGTTAATTCTACGGCTCCTTTTACGTGTTAAACCAGCATTTTTTAAGATTTAAAATTTTGATTTTTTTTGCTTAAAATTACGATAGCCATTTAATAAAAAAATATTTAATTATTCAACAAAAAAATTTATAACTCGAAAATAAAAACTCGTAGAGCAAAATGATTTGTTCCAGTGAATTCTGCGGCTCATTTTGCGTATTATACCAGCATTTTTCAAGATTTAAAATTCTGAATTTTTTGCTTAAAATTACGATAGCCATTTAATAAAAAATTAATTAATTATTCAACAAAAAAATTCATAACTCGAAAATTAAAACTCGTAGAGCAAAACGGTTTGTTCCAGTGAATTCTACGGCTCATTTTGCGTATTAAACCAGCATTTTTTAAGATTTAAAATTTTGAATTTTTTTGCATTAAATTACGATAGCCATTTAATAAAAAATATTTAATTATTCAACAAAAAAATTCATAACTCGAAAATAAAAACTCGTAGAGCAAAATGGTTTGTTCCAGTGAATTCTGCGGCTCATTTTGCGTATTATACCAGCATTTTTCAAGATTTAAAATTCTGAATTTTTTTGCTTAAAATTGCGATAGCCATTTAATAAAAAATTAATTAATTATTCAACAAAAAAATTCATAACTCGAAAATTAAAACTCGTAGAGCAAAACGGTTTGTTCCAATGAATTCTACGGCTCATTTTGCGTATTAAACCAGCATTTTTCAAGATTTAAAATTTTGAATTTTTTTGTTTAAATTTACGATAGCCATTTAATAAAAAATTACTTAATTATTCAACAAAAAAATTCATAACTCGGAAATTAAAACTCGTAGAGCAAAACGGTTTATTCCAGTTAATTCTACGGCTCCTTTTACGTGTTAAACCAGCATTTTTTAAGATTTAAAATTTTGATTTTTTTTGCTTAAAATTACGATAGCCATTTAATAAAAAAATATTTAATTATTCAACAAAAAAATTTATAACTCGAAAATAAAAACTCGTAGAGCAAAATGATTTGTTCCAGTGAATTCTGCGGCTCATTTTGCGTATTATACCAGCATTTTTCAAGATTTAAAATTCTGAATTTTTTGCTTAAAATTACGATAGCCATTTAATAAAAAATTAATTAATTATTCAACAAAAAAATTCATAACTCGAAAATTAAAACTCGTAGAGCAAAACGGTTTGTTCCAGTGAATTCTACGGCTCATTTTGCGTATTAAACCAGCATTTTTTAAGATTTAAAATTTTGAATTTTTTTGCATTAAATTACGATAGCCATTTAATAAAAAATATTTAATTATTCAACAAAAAAATTCATAACTCGAAAATAAAAACTCGTAGAGCAAAATGGTTTGTTCCAGTGAATTCTGCGGCTCATTTTGCGTATTATACCAGCATTTTTCAAGATTTAAAATTCTGAATTTTTTTGCTTAAAATTGCGATAGCCATTTAATAAAAAATTAATTAATTATTCAACAAAAAAATTCATAACTCGAAAATTAAAACTCGTAGAGCAAAACGGTTTGTTCCAATGAATTCTACGGCTCATTTTGCGTATTAAACCAGCATTTTTTAAGATTTAAAATTTTGAATTTTTTTGCTTTAAATTACGATAGCCATTTAATAAAAAATATTTAATTATTCAACAAAAAAATTCATAACTCGAAAATAAAAACTCGTAGAGCAAAACGGTTTGTTCCAGTGAATTCTGCCGCTCATTTTGCGTATTATTCCAGCATTTTTTAAGATTTACAATTTTGAATTTTTTTGCTTAAAATTACGATAGCCATTTAATAAAAAATTACTTAATTATTCAACAAGAAAATTCATAACTCGAAAATAAAAACTCGTAGAGCAAAACGGTTTGTTCCAGTGAATTCTACGGCTCATTTTGCATATTAAATCAGCATTTTTAAAAATTTAAAATTTTGAATTTTTTTGCTTAAAATTACGATAGCCATTTAATAAAAAATATTTAATTATTCAACAAAAAAATTCATAACTCGAAAATAAAAACTCGTAGAGCAAAACGGTTTGTTCCAGTGAATTCTGCAGCTCATTTTGCGTATTATACCAGCATTTTTCAAGATTTAAAATTTTGATTTTTTTTCTTAAAATTACGATAGCCATTTAATAAAAAATTACTTAATTATTCAATAAAAAAATTCATAACTCGAAAATTAAAACTCGTAGAGCAAAACGGTTTATTCCAGTTAATTCTGCGGCTCATTTTGCGTACTATACCAGCTTTTCTCCAAATTTAAAATTTTGAATTTTTTGCTTAAAATTACGATAGCCATTTCATTAAAAATTACTTAATTGTTTAATTATTTTTTTTAAACTCGTTCTAACAAAATTTTATAGACTATGACTATACAACCCTCTCGAGTTCTTAAAAAAGCAAAGAAATCAATTACTTGGATTTTTTTATGTTTGATTTTTTTAAGTTTTGTCGATATTTTGGTCGATTTCCTGGACCCGGAACATTTATCAGACAATAGCTACGCGTATTATTATCATTGGAAAGTTCTTTTAATTATCTATCGTTTTTAGAAAAGAACATCATTCTCCGACTAACAGTTTTCGAAAAAAATGCAAACAAAAGTAAAAATAAGTAAAATTAAAAAAAATAATGACAACAAAGCTATAGCAAATTTTTGCCTATTATGTCACAAAAACGGAAACATATTTGAAGCAACCTGGTGTCAACCAGTTTTCGTTTCATCCATTGTCAAAAATTCCACTCGAACCATTAGATTCGTGCAAAATGGCCGAAAGCGTTACAATCGTATCACTCAACCAAATGATCGACTTATCTTTAAATTGCAACGAGGTAACTCCTTTCTTCTCCACAAAACCACTCCAAAACGCTCTTTCAATTAGGGCATTATCAACTTCCACGTCCTCCACACTTTCCTCCACGTTGTGGTGCAACAACTGAAAATGCACGATGTTGCCGTTGAATTTCGCGGAGCTGATAGTGACAAAATCCAAGCCTTGATAAGTACCGTCAAACCTGGCTCAACCCACCTCCTACCCAAATACAATGTAGTGCCTGAAGAAAACGTCAAGTTGAAGAAAAAAACTGGACCACATCAGAAAAAGAAAGCGAGTTTACAAGACGTAATGGTGGAGAAAGAGCGCCAGAAACTTGAAGAGAAAAAAGAGAAGGAAATTCGCGTTATTGAACGTCGTAAAGACTCAAAGGAAGATCCTGACTTAAACCCTCTCCCTTTAAAATCGCCTCCAGGTGCCCCAGGTTGTTTCCTTTCTGTCCTTTTATATTTCTGTTTAGGTAGTCTCCTCGGAATCACTCCGGCAGACCTCCAGACGGTTGTCGTAGTCGAATCCCAATCAACCCTCCCCCAGTACACTGTAGCCCTCACCAAAACCACCTTCGACAGTCTCCAAAATGACCTAGACTCGCTCAAAACCCAAATCAAAGAGTTACAAGAACTCCCAGCAAATCTGGGCCTGATTGAGGCCACAAGATCACAACAGGCGACCCCAATTCTGGACATGTTCCAAATCCTCCACTTGACCAAACGAATGGACGCCAACGAAACAGCCCTAGAAAAAATCGGTTCGTTAATCGAAGACTTGGTCAAGAGTGACAAAGGCCAGATGTCCACAACTATCATAGAACGAGTCCAAGAAGTGCGTGCTTCAGTTGACGAAACGCAAAAATACACAGCCGAACGACGGTTAAGTGCGTTGAACGAAGTTGAAGTCAGACTAACTAACTTGGAAAGTGCGGTCAACAACTTGAATGAGAATATTGCAGCGGTTGCGACAGGTGTTGGCGAATTTAAACCACAAGAGCCAATTTTGGAAAAACCTGGGTCAGCTCACCCTAGTTTAGGGCAAGCTGATATCGCTAGCGTTGCCAAAGCTGAGACTAGTAGTGTGGTCCCTGAAGGGGCCAGATCACCTTCCAGGAAAAGTCAAGGGACGGAATCAGTCAAAATTATGGCGCCTCAAGTGGTCTACCAGAGCCAGATTCAAGAGTAGTTTCTGCCAAAGTGTCGAATTGAGTCTAGAGTTTGTTTTCTAGTGTCGATTTGAGTGAGATGCCACCGAACCAAGCTCTTGTATTGATCCAGGAAGAGTTCCAAAATTTGAAAAACTGGATGACTGAGAGTATACAAGAAGTGGACAAGTTGAAAGCTTTCGCTCCGACTGCAAGTGGCGAAGTTGATTCGCAAGTCGTTGACAGTAAATTTAACGAGTGTAGTAAGAAAATCGCCGAATTGAACGACTTATACAACACCCAAATCGGGCTCCTCAGTGAACAATTCAACAGCGTCCAGAGCGAAATGAACGACGTTGCCACAAAACTGGACATTATGTATACGTGTATACTTTGTGTGGTTGTTGTCCAAGTTGAAATTTTAGACTCCCTGGAGGTGATTCGACCGGGATTAGTGCCGAGACAACCATGGATTTGGCCAACAAACTCACTCTGCTCGAGAAGGAGATGATTGCAATTTCGGACAAAGCCGAAGAGTTGCAACAAGAGAAGGAACAGCGTGATAAGCAAACTGAAGTGATTATGGAACAAATCGATATTTTGAAAATTGTGAAAGCGAATCGTGAAGATTTGGAAGATGCGTTGGGTGAAAAAGCTGATGCTTGTATGATTAATCGGAAAGTGTCGCATGATCAGTTTGATGCTGCTTGTGACGATTTGTACAGAGGCATTGAGGAAGCCTTATCTAAACTCGAGGAACAAGTACGTGTCATGGCTGATATGCATAAAAAAATAGTTTTTACTAGGCATTGGCAACTTATCTTACCTATTTTATGTTTTAACGAAAATTGAAATTGTGGTTCATTTTATGTCGGTAGGTCCTTTTCAAAATTTTCTGCCATGAAAAATAAGCGAGATAATCACTCCGAAAGGAAGAAATCCTGACGTCACAACCGCCTCTCATCACAGAGTCCTCTTATCACTGAACCCTCTCATTCACTAAAAACTTGACAGATATTTGAACATTTTCCACACATCTTCCACAAAATAAAACATTAACTACGTTCTCGACTTTTTTCTGTTCTAAATTTTGTCTTGAACTTCGCGAAAACATCTCAGAAATTTTGTCAAGTTTATCAAAACTCTGTCAGTGTCACTTAAAAGTCAAAAACTATTTGATCTTACAATTGGACCAAATGCTCAAAAGGCGGTTATGACGTCATAATTCCAATTTTAAATCGAAATAACTCGAGTTAGAGAGCAGATACAGAGAAACGGTTTTCACTACTGTAATAAGCGTTTCCAGTAATATCAATTAAGACAAAGTTGTTTTTTAAGTTGCCAATGCCTTTTAGTAAAACTATGCTTTTGGGAGTAAATACTATAAGTGCCAGTATTTATTTAATTTTGTATGCACAATGTTTTACTTTTACAGTATACAGGGTGTTTACGGTCTAGGAGTCGAAACTTTACCTGGTGTTAAAAGAGTGTATAAATAGAGTAACTACGAAAAAAACCTCAAGGAACTGTTACTTCTAAGAATTTTATTTAACTCCGAAGTATTGGTACAGGGTTTGGGGGTCACTGGAATATTTCCTCTGTTCAAATAAAATTTAATTGTTGCAACAAATAAGAATATTGTAACCAAGACAGTGAAAAACGTCAATTCATAATTTTGACACTGTCATCACTCATCATTTTATTTGGCTTTATTTTTGATCAAAATTTAAATCCGATGGTCCTCTGTTTGATCACTTCAGCCAAAAGCGTTTCGTGCAAGTGTGATTTGTGTTTTCTGGAGGTTTTTCATCAAATTTATGTCCATGGACTACAGTTATTGAGATAATGAACTGGTTGTCATGATTAGGACTTACGGTGAAGCACGAGGTAATAGTAATTGTTGTAGTCGAAGCAGCAGTTCACAAACAAATAATGTAAATTGAATGATTTTCTGTTATAATGTGAATTTTTATTTATGTAGCGTTTTGGGCTTCTTCTATCACACATATTATCTCCTTTAAGTTTCAACCTCAAGACCGTAAACACCCTGTATACTCATAGAGAGATTTTCTAGTAAATACTGTTTTTTTTAAATTATAAAGCAAGTTTCCTGATTTTAACTTGAGTACAATCGAGTGCACCAAAAGCACAGAGATAGTTCTAGCAAAAGACGTTTTGCTTCCTACACTTCTTCATGTCTTATAGGAAATTTTGTCCACTAATCAGCTTTCTCAATTTCAAGACGGTTTTATGCCTAAAAAATCTACGAGCACCAACCTTGCTTCTATTACTCAGTTTATTTTTGAATCTCTTGATAATGGCGATCAAGTGGATGTTATCTATACAGATTTCTCTAAGATTCTTCTTCATAAGATTCTTCTTTAGAAACTCGACCGCTTTCTAATGTCCCCATCTTTTCTTGCATTAATTATGTCCTTCCTATCTTATGCACAGAGTAAACTATGTTTTCTTCAACGGCTACAATTTGTAACAACATCAGGCGTGCCTCAAGGATAGAACTTGGAGCCACTACTTTTTAACCTATTTATCAATGATCTCATTGAAACCTTTACTTGTAATTGTTTTGCTTATGCCGACGACATTAAAATATATAAATGTGTTAACAATGCTATTGATACAAACTTCTTACAGGAAAATTTAAATAAACTTGTTGAATGGTGCAATTTAAACAAATTAAAACTCAATATATCAAAATGTATTTATATAACTTATAGTCGTCATAAACATCTATCAGTCTTCTTATTATATTTCTAATTCTCATCTTACAAAAGCTTTGACTGTGCGAGATCTTGATTGTAAATTAACTTTCATAGACCATCTAACTGAATTAGTTAATAGCTGCTTGAAAATGCTCGGATTTATATTTCGGACCATTGGTAAACCAGCGGACACTGATGCACTAAAAACATTGTACTTCGCATTTATTATATCTATATACTATAATATGCATCGGTCCGTTGGTATCCATATTATGCATATCATCAATTGTCTATTGAAAAGGTACAAAAACATTTTGTAAAATATGTCTCATTTGTGGAAGATGGAGTATATCCTGAAAGGGGTTCAAATTACACCGAACTTTTGTAACGTCTAACTTTTGAACAAATTAGTGCAAGATTTCTAGTGAACCTATTATCTTCAACGATTGATTGCTCTTATCTTCTTTCCAATGTTAATATTTTAGTGCCAAGATTATCTACAAGAGATTCAAATAGTTTTTTAACACCAAAAGCCCGTACAAACTTAATGCTAAAAGCATCGATCTCGCACATGTCAAAAAATGCTAACAAATATTATGATGACTCTTTCCATATTAACCAGAATTTTTAGATTCTGTTCCAGTTCTTTCTTTGTAAGTTCTCTCTTTGTAATTTCTTCTGCACTGTATTTGTGTCTACTATAATTCTACATGTAATAAGCTACTTTTTTCTTTTTCTTTTTTTTTCTTTTGCTGTCACTCACACACTTATATTTTTGAATTGTTGCCCTATAATTGGATATTTATGTTGGGCATCCTATGTATTATTATTATTTTTTTTTTCTCAAGAATTTTTCTACTCAAATTTTTAAGTGTTTACTAATAAGTAGTACCTATTTTTTAGGCAAACAATTGGTAGGAAAGACTTAAAAATTCATATTAAAAGCATTTGCTTATTTTTGTGTAAGTGAGCCATTGATTAAAACTAGTTGAAATTTATTCAAATAGGAGGAAATGTGGCACCAAGCTCTTGATTCAATCCAGCGAGAGGTCGGCAATAAGCTGGACAAAATGGAAGTGGATCCATTACGCGACTTTGTCAACAGTAAACTAAGAGCCTTGCAGGAGAAATTCAAGTCGTTAAGTGCCCTGAAACGGGAGCAGGAAGCTGCAGGCACAAAGAGTCGATTTTTGCGAAACGTGAATTGCATTTCGTGTGATAAAGATGTAATAATGAGGAAGGAAATGGATGCGTCTTTAAAACCAAAAGCTTACGCAATGCCGGCTAGTCGAAATATGGCACCTTATCTAGCTTATGAGTTGGACCAGTTGAGAAAACAACAAAAATGTGTCCCCAACAGCAAGAATTTGAACTTTATTGAAAGTGCGTTAAAGACGCGAGGAAATAAAGAGTGAGTGTGATTCAAGTGTGATTTTTGTAACACATGTTTCAGGAAGAATCATTTGTGCAACCGCTATTGTGGGGGGAGTCATACTACGACCACCCCTCAACAGAGGGTGACAAGGTTGGGGCATTTCCTGGAACAGTGGGGGCCTGAAATAGCCCCCTTGCAGGATGAGTACATTCGAGGGAATGACAATCATGTAACAATAATTAAGTTTTTTGTTTTACTTTTTTGAATAATTTTTCACAGATGTACAAAGCTCGTGATGAGGGGATGTACACGAAAAAAGGGAGTAAAGTTGAAAATGGGCCTAAGGGCAGCATAAGGCCCTCTACCGCAGGAGGGGCCCCCATGATGGTACAATTACAAAATTTTTATTTAGTGTTACTTTTTTTTACAGGAACAAGAAGTACCTCAAGGGAGGAACACTTTCGTGAGTGCTGAAGCTCACAAGGTTGTGAGTAAAGAAGGTAATTTCGTGTCTTGTCAATTAATTTGCTTACAATTATTATTTTTTAGCCGAAGAAGCTGCGACCAGTGAGTAAAGTCAAAACAGATATTTGTCGTAATTTATTTTTTTAGAAAAGTCACTTAATATCGGAGCTACGCATATTGAAGAAGTCAGTCAAGGCCCTCAACCAGTGCAAGTCCAAGTTTCAATTGAGGAACCGGTTTCTCAAAAAGGGTCGCAGTTGATTAAAGCTGGGTCTCAACTTTCGAATGAGCAGCTAAAGAAATCACAAAGTGCAGAAGGGAAAACTTCGCAACTTTCCGGCGAAAGAAAATCAGCGACTCCTGAAGGAAAAAGTTCGCAACTTTCCGCCGAAAGAAAATCAGCGACTCCTGAAGGAAAAAGTTCGCAACTTTCTGGCGAAAGAAAATCATCGACTCCTGAAGGAAAAAGTTCCCAACTTTCCGGCGAAAGAAAATCAGCGACTCCTGAAGGTAAAAGTTCGCAACTTTCCGGCGAAAGAAAATCATCGACTCCTGAAGGAAAAAGTTCGCAACTTTCCGGCGAAAGAAAATCAGCGACTCCTGAAGGAAAAAGTTCGCAACTTTCAAATGAGAGAAAATCGGCAACTCCTGAAGGGAAAGGTTCGCAACTTTCAAATGAACAGAAGAGGTCGCAAAGTGCTATTGTGGGGCAGAAGGCGTCGGATCAAGCTGTGGAAAAAGTACAAGAATAATTTAGAAGTCTAATGGTTTAAATTCTAGTCAATTCATTCATTGTGAACGATTTTTAAACGAAATAAAGAAAATTTTAGTACAGTTTTTATTTCTTAATCAGGGTTAGCCTTCTAGCGTCCATTGTCACAAAACATATTTTTATACTGAAATATTTATCACAGCTAATAATATGTTTACTCGCTTGGAATAATGACAAAATTGTGCTCGAAATCCGGAGAGTATTTTCATCATGTTTTCCAAACTAGTTACGAGCTTTTTGTTATTTTCCGTCGTTATGTGTACAAGAGATCAGCTCAAGTGTGTTTACAAGATTTTGACTAAGTATTACACCCCTCCTTGGACAATAATGACTATTGAAACGAATCTAAACCTTGGACTTTATCCCATAATTTGTCACAACAGCTCACGTGAGAGTTTCATTAAAGTGACTCATCGATTACCAAACATGTACATTATCACAGTGGAAAGTAAAAATTTGGGCGAAATTTTCCACAACCTGCAACGAATCGAAATGTTCGAACCGAAAGCAATTTTCATAATTATCCTGACACGTTCCAGTCCCGATATTTTCCAAATCCTGGCCCAACATTTTATTTACAAAGTTGTTGTGGTGACTGCTAAGGGTGATTTAACCACTTACAACCCCTTTATCAACGAGGACGCCCTTGCAACAGGGGTGGAACCAACAAATTTGGGCAAATGCACCAGTTTTGATTTCTCCCTGAACATTTTTAACAAAACCTTGCCCTTGTATTGGCGCAACACAACGGTTTTGACCACCTTTATCCAACACTACCCTTACGTTTTCGTGGAGGGTGGCTCTCTCAAAGGGCAATATTTCGAAATTTTGGACGTGGTGGCTAAAAAATTGCAATTTCGGGTGCAACTGACCGAATTTCGGCTTGACAACAACTCGTCCGAAACCGCCCTAAGTATTGGTTAAAAAACCCAACTGCACTTTGCTATTTTGATCAGGTTTTTTACAGGCTGGGAACTCCCACTTGATGCTAAACCACCGTCGGACGGACGTCCACAACTACTTCAAATTTGACTTGAGTCAGATTAATTTACCCACGCATTTTTACTGGTTTGCCCCTAATTGTAGCTACGCGCCAGTTTGGCGCATTTTTTTCCGCCAGTTTGACTCCCCGACTATTTTTTTCACCACATTTTTCCTTCTCTTTTTGAGCTTGATTTGGTACAAAGTCTCGGAACGCAACGATTTAGTTTACACAACTTTGCTAAATTTGCAAATGTTGGTCGAGTCTCCGATTTTTGGTTTTGCAAAAATTCGTAAAACTTCGGGGCGGATTTTGGCCACTTCCTTGTTTGGGTTTTTGATTCTGTCGGCTGTTGGTAAAAACGAGTTGCTTCACTCTTTCACAACGCACTTGACCCAATGTCCGTATGGAAATTTGCAAGACATTATTCAAAATAATTTAAAGTGTTACGTTAGCAGTGATATGAAAGATTACTACCAATTTCACGACTCAATTTACAGTCGGTACGTTTCAAATTGTGTTTCTGTTGACGAAAACGACAATCATACAAAGATTTTCAAACGAATAGCCACACACAAAGACACAGCAGTGATTAGTCGAATGTTGAAATATAAATTTGCAAGTTCTGACCTTTATGGGGAAGGTTTCCAGCACACGATAATGCACGCAATTCGGCCACAAGTCAAATTTGACTTTGTTTTTAATTATTTTACGAAAGGTTTTCCCGTGTGTGATAGTTTTAGTTCAGTTATTCAAAGAATGGACGCGGCTGGTTTAATTATGTTGTTTCGGGACCGAGCGTTTTACAAAATTAACCAAAATCTCAGTAGGAAGATTAAATTTTTTTCGGAAACAATCACCCTGGAGAGCATTTCTTTTGCGTTTTATTTGTGGTTAATTGGGTCGGGTGTTGCTGCTGTGGTGTGTTTCATCGAAGTTGTAAATAGCAAATTTAAATAAATTCACATTTTTTACCGCAATCGGCGCTTGAAAATTGAATAGAGGTACAATTCTTTCTCAGAAACTATAAGAGCAAAACTCAAAAAACCATCAGATTGCGCTAGAAATTATCTAGTTTTTCGTCAAAATCCGGATCCATTCCAGGCAACCGTTTTGGGTACAAAAGCATTTAAAATATTACATTTAAAAAATTATAACTCAAAAACTAATAGTCGTAGAGCAAAACTGTTTGTTCCAGTGGATTCTGCGGCTTATTTTGCGCTTTATACCAACTTTTTTACAACACTAGATTACGCAAGAACATATTTTAAAAAATTATTTTAAATTAAAAAATGGTGGATGCGCCGGGCTATTTTTATAATTTAAAAACTAAATATTTTAGAGCAAAACGTTTTGTTTCCGTGAATTCTACGGCTCATTTTGCGTATTATAACCAGCTTTTTTAAACACTAATCTACTTGAAATATTCAAAAAATTATTGTAAATTAAAAAATGGTGAATGCGCTGGTTATTTGTTATTTAAACTTATTCTACGTATTATACCAGTAAAACTTTATGAACTTCTCTATGCCTTTACAGCCCTTTCGATTTATTAAAAATGCAAAAAAAATTGCTTCGATTTTTTTATTTTTTATTTTATTAATTTCATCGAGCAAATAATTTGTGTTAGACGTAACCCTATTAAGTTTATTATCGTTCAAAAGCTCTTTTAATTATCTATTTTTTTGAAAAAAGACCATTGTTTTCCGACTAACATTTTTTGCGTTCTATTTGTTGGGTCAGGTGTTACTGTTGTGGTATTTTTCATCGAAGTTGTAAATAACAAATTGAAATAAACTGTTGTTTCGATTCCTGTTATCAATATTCCAACGGTAACTAACGCATTGTTTGCTTGTTTGTAAACAATCGAGTTTCAAATGTATCGCCTAAAGCCCATCTTGATTTTTCTCGTACAGTTTGGCACAACTTGTTGTGTTGGAAAAATTTTGCAAAATAATTTCGAACCGTCTTGGACCGTATTACTAGTAGACTCAAACTTGCAGCTTCCATACCCTTGCATCCATCACAACACTTTGAGTGAAACTTTCACAAAAACGACCCAACACCCACCAAACTTTTACGTTATTACTCTGAAAAATCGTTCGCTTGAAAGTCACATTTACCAGCTCCAGAAATTCGAAATATTTGCTCCTAAAGCCAACTTTGTAATAATTCTAACTGGGCCCTACAACCCTCACATTTTCCAAATCCTTGCCAAATATTTTATTTACAAACTTGTGATCCTGACTCTTCAGGATGATTTAATCACTTATGATCCTTTCACCAGCGAGTATGTCCTTTCAACTGGGGTGCAACCGACAAATTTGGGCAAATGCACCAATTTTAATTTCTCCAAAAACGTTTTTAACAAAACTGTCCCATTTTTATGGAGAAATACGACAGTTTTGGTCACTTACGCTCGGCATTTTCCCACGATTTGTTTTCTACAAGATTTTCGAGGTCGTGGCTGAACAATTACAATTTCAAATGGGCTTGAATCCAATCAAAACTAACAATAACTCGTTTGAATTTATGCTAAGTGTGATTAAGTACGTTCGAGAAGTTTCCAATTTTTTGATCAGATTTATTACAGTCCAGGAAACGCCACATAATGTTGAATTACCGGCGTTTCGATGTGCACAATTCCTTTGACCAAATTGCAATTCGTTTGCCGTTGGATTGCGCCCAAATGTGCTCCCACGCCCGTTTGGGAAATATTTTTTCAGGAATTTGATTTTTTCACCTGTTTTTTGACTGTAATTTTCTTACTCTTATTGAGTTTATTTTGGTATTTTTTTACGTCTCGAAACGATTTTGCACTTAGAGTGTTGTTAAATTACCAAATGCTCTTCGAATCAGCGATTTCAAACGTGGCACAACTTCGCAAAACGTTAATTCGTGTCTTGGCAATATTTACACTGGTTGCCTTTATGGTGATTTCCAATCTAATTAAAACAGAATTACTCGATTAATTTACGACACACAAAACCAAATGTCGCATCAACAGTTTACAAGACATTATTAAGAATGATCTGAAATGTTACGTCCCTGATTGCTTTTGCTTTGACGAAAATAATCTTAAAATGCAGAAAAAAAATTGTGAGGGAAATAGCTTCACATGAAAACACGGTTTTTGTGACCGGATTGCTTCTCTATAGAATTGCAGTCTCCTACCTTCGTAACTTAGCGTTCCAATATTCCTTTACATCGTATTGACCAACAAATTAAGTTTGATTTTTTCTTCGCGTTTTTTACTAAAGGTTACTCCATGTGTGATCGTTTTAACGAAATAATTCTACAAATGGATTCTGCCGGATTAATTCAGTACTTTCGAAAATGCGATTTTCAGACAATTGATTACATTCTTCTGCAGAAAGAAAATTTTTTTCCGAGTAAATTACATTTGAGAGGATATCGTTTATTTTCCATATGTGGTTAATTGGAATGGTTGTTGGCACAACGATTTTTTTTGTCAAAATATTTAGAGCAAAACTAAAATCATAATTCATTCATAGTTCTTGCATTGTTTTCCATTACGATAGATTGAATTTTGTTATTACTTTTTCAAACCACCATAAATCAATTTAACTGTTAATTTCTCTCGAACGAGTCTGACATGAACGGTGCAAGTTTTTTGTTGTTTCTAACAAACCAACTTAATTTAAATAGTCCAACGAAATGTGTTGAGAAAATTTTGGAAAAAAACCACGTTGCACTTTGGACCATTTTACTGGTAGACACAGACTTGCAGCTTCCATACCCTTGCATCCACCAAAACACTTTGACTGCAACTTTTACTAAAATGACTCAACCACTACCAAACTTCTACATCATTACTCTAAAAAATCGAACACTTGAAGACCACTTTGACTTGCTCCAAAAATTCGAAATGCTTGACCCTAGATCTTGTTTTGTAATAATTCAAACAGCGCCTTACCACCCCAACATTTTCCAAATCCTTGCCAAATATTTTATTTACAAAGTTGTAGTCCTGACCCGACAGAATGACTTAATCACTTACGACCCTTTTATTAATGAGGATGTGCTTGCAACAGGAGTTGAACCAACAAATTTGGGCAAATGCACTAATTTTGACTACTCCACAAATATTTTTAACAAAACTGTCCCACTTTTATGGAGAAATACGACAGTTCTGGGCACATACGTTGATGAATTTCCTTACGTTTATGAAGTCGGGGACCAGTCAAATACACCAGAAAACCTAACCGAGCAAATAATTGTGGCAGGAAAATATTACGAAGTGTTTGAAGTCGTAGCACAGCATTTGCAATTCCAGACGAATTTAAACACATCGAGTGTAACAAGTAGAAGTGGAAACACTGTCACGACCATGCAAAGTAAGCAATTAAAAAATTGTAATTAAATTTTTGGTTAGATTTATTGCAGCTGAGGGAACGCCACATTATGTTAAACTACCGGCATTTCGATATTCACAATTTTACAAAATTTGACTTGGTTGCGATTTTTTTGACACTCGATCATTACTGGTTTGTGCCCGATTGTAATGAAAAGGAAGTGTGGCAAATCTTTTCAGGGAAATTTAATTTGTTTCTCCTGATTTTAGTCTCACTTTGTTTAACCTTGTTAAGTGTTTTTTTCTATTTTTTAACAAACGCTAATGATTTCGAGCTCTCAATTATACAGTGTTATCAAATGTTATTCGAAACAGGAGTTTCCGAATTGGTAACGTTTCGAAAAAATTCAATTCGTGTTTTGACAACTTTTACATTGTGTGCTTTTTTGATCATTTCAACCCTTGTCAAAAGTGAGTTGCTTGACTCCTTCACAACGTATGCAACCGAGTGTCCTATTAACAGTTTGGAAGATATAATCAAGAATAATTTACATTGTTTTGTCAGTTTCGACATACAGGAGTTTTACCAATTTGATAATTTTTCAAATGAGTATGTTTCAAACTGTTTCAGTCTGAATGACAATAATAACATTATGGTCCAAATAGGAATAGCAAGTGTAGCTTTTGAAGTAGGTGCAGCTTTCGCTACTGGCTTGCTACAATATGAAACTGTTGGTGCTATGATTCACACTTTAAACATGAGTAACACATTTTCAATGCACATTATTTTACCAAAAATTAAATCTGACTACGTGTACGCATATTTTGTCAAAGGTTACCCTTTGTGTGACAGGTTTAACACAATCGTTCAACGAATGGATTCAGCCGGAATTATTCAAAATATCAGACTTGGGGAAGAAACGGAAATTATGAGTCTGCGTCTACTCAGAGAAAAATTTCTTTCGGAAAATATCACCTTCAGAAGAATTTTATTCGCCTTCTACATTTGGCTAACTGGAATCGTTATTAGCACCAGTTTTTTTCTTGTTGAAATTGTGATAAAGCATCTGCCACCATTATATTCCAATTAGATCATAATGCTAGATTGAATTGAATTTTGCTGATGTAATAAAATTAAATTACAAACTGTTATTGCGTTCATGTGCAGTTGAAAGAATATGTTTTCAAGTTTTGTGTACGATTTATGCCACTTTTGGCCCAACGAAATGTGTTGAGAAAATTTTGGAAAAACACTACGTTGCACTTTGGACTATTTTATTGTTAGACACTTGCATTTTCCATACCCTGTATCACAACACTTGCACAGAGAAATTATATTTAACAAAACTACTGGTCGAATTTCAGACTTGTACGTTATTACTCTAGAAAATCGATCGCTTGAAGATATTTCTGACTTACTCCAGAAATTCGACATGTTTGACACTAGATTTTATTTTGTATAATTCAATCAGCTTCTTACCATTCCAAAATTTTACAAATCCTAGGCAAAAATTTTATTTACAAAGTTGTCCTGACCTTTCAGAATGATTTATTTATTGACTTATGATCCTTTTATAAATGAGGATGTTCTTGCAACAAATTTGGGCATTTATGCCACTTGATTTCTTTAAAAATATTTTTAACAAAACTCTACCAACATTCTGGAGAAGTACAACAAATTTTTCGAAAAATGCACTCTTCTGGTTTGGTTCAATTTCACAGAAGCAGGCAACTCGATTTCACTAAATATTACCTTCGAATTGTTGTTATTGCAATTAGTTTTCTCGTTGAGATGAGGTATAACAGTAAGGTTAAATCAACAATGAATCAATTTGTCATTTAATTCACTCCCTTGAATTTTAATATCAGTTTTTAAAAGCTTTTATTTAACTCACAATGTTGTCTGTCTGTCCGTTTACATTTTCGGAGTCAAATTTGAAAGAGTTCCTGTTGTCCCACTGAATTGAAATTTTGCATACTTACTTAATCTGCGTGACAATGCAATCCTTTTAAATATCCCCTTAAAGGGGTTAAATGGGGTTTTGAAGTTTTAGGTTATGTTTACAAAGGGATTCTCGATTTGTAAATTTGAGAGGGTTCCTGAAGGCGTAATGAAATGAAATTTAACATGCTTACGTAATCTGCGTGACAATCCAATTCTATATAGTTAATTACCCCCTAAAGGTGTTAAATGGGGTTTTAAAATTTTAGATTATATTTACAAAAGGGTTCTCGATTTTTACATACCGTAACTTATACCAACATAGACGGTATGTTGGCTATTTGGACGTCACGGTAGATGCACAGTGTAATAACAATAAATAAAGACTTAAAAGCAAAAAATAAAAATATATAAAAATTGTTTAAAAAAAAAAGCCTTCATTTAAAAGTTGCACTAAAAAGTAAAAAATAATGTATTTCAATCACAGGAGATTATTATTTCTTACAAGTTAAAATTCTAAAATTTATAAAAGCTTTGGGAGTTATCAACTGAACAAAGTAATTCTGTATTGCCGTAGTTTTATAACTCCCAGAGCTTTTATAAATTTTAGAATTTTAACCTGTAAGAAAAAATATTCTCCTGTGATTGAAACACATTATTTTTTACTTTTTAGTGCATCTTTTAAATAAAAGCTTTTTTTAAAAAAACGTTTTTTATATAAGTTGTTTCAAGTGTAAATCCTTCAAAGGATATGTACTCTGCCGGTTTGATTGAATATTTAAAAAACCAAGATATCAGTTATCTGCTTACAAGAAAGTGTCTCAATTATTTTTTAAGTTTGGTTGTCTGTAATCTCCCTATTTCAGCTTTTTTAATTGAAATTACACTTTCGACTGTCAGAAGTTAAGGATATTTCGATTAATCCAACTTGTTTATTCCAATTCTAACCACACATAATGATATTTAAATGAAGTTAATAGACATATAAAACCCCCAAATCGTTTGATCGCCACATACTCAACTATTCATGATCAAAACAAGGAAATTGCTGCGATTCACATTTACTTTGTGTAAATAGAATGAAGTGGCAGTATTTTTGTGTCACCTTTGTACAAATGTGTTGGTGTAATGATAGCAAGTGTGTCAACAGAATCCTAGAAACGCATTACGAACCTGGACGTGTTATTATACTAAAAAATTCAGACCTACAAACTGCGTTTCCCTCAATTCGGCAAAATGGCACTCAATCGGTTAAAAGCTTCGTTTATCAAATGCCCGAAATTGTGGTGATAACAGCCACCAAAATTGATCAAGACTTAACAACTTTGGAAAAAATCGGGTTGTTGAACCCGCGAGCCAAATTCGTGATTATCTCAAACGAAACAGCAAAGTATCCCGAAATTTTTAAATCACTCTCTTTGTTTTACATCTACAAAGTTGTTGTAATCGCCCACGGGCGGGAAATAGTGACTTACGACCCCTTCCTTGACGAAAACATAAATACCGAACCTGAACCGTACCAACTTTGTGATTGTTTTAACCACAATCTTGCAAAAATCTTCGACAAGAAATTACCAAAACTTTGGCGCAACACAACAATTTGGGTCATTTTCAGCGAGCATTTTCCCTACTTGTACTACGAAAACCGAACGTTATTGGGCGAAAATTACAAAGTCCTCAACTTGATTAAAGAGAAGCTCGAGTTCAAGTTGGTGATTAAAGAATTAGACGAACGCAAGTCTTGGCGTTTTGTTGATTTGTTACAAAGCCGAAGGTTTCACCAAATCGGAAACCTCCAAACTTTGCAGATTCGCAGCCACTTGAAGGTCGATTTGGTGCCGATTGACTTAGCGGCTCATTTTTATTGGGTGGTACCGAACGGGGGACAAGTGCCTTACTGGGAAATTTTTCTGCTAAATGTGGACCCACTTGTCTGGCTCTCAATCGTATTTTTCCAACTTGTGGTCACACTTATTTGGTGTTACATCGAAGGCAAGGACTTGCTTTACTCGTTTTTCACCCACTTCCAGTTCTTTTCGGAATCGAACAGTTTCAACGTTTTGAAAATTAAAAAAACTTCGAGTCGGATGTTCATCGCCTCGTCTATGTTTGCGTGTTTGATCATTTCGACCAGTTTTAAGAGCCAAATGTTGAACTCGTTCACTACAATTCTCTACGATTATCCGATCAAAAGTCTGGATGATATTATTGCCAAAAACTTGACCTGTTATGTGGCACAGGACATGAAGCTTCTCTACAAATCAGTCGGCGATTTTTATTTTAAGTACGTTTCAAATTGTGGCGTTTTGGACGATTTGGACGACCAACAAGACATTCTACTAAAAATTGCGCTTGAGAAAAAATCAGCGACGATTTCGCGCAATTTGAAATTTAAATTTGCAGCAAATACGCTGCTACAGATGGGGTACAAAAAACCCCCGATTTTTCTGATCCGAAAACAAGTCAAGTTTGATTTTTTGTACATTTATCTAACGAAGGGTTTTCCCTTATACGATCGGATTATAGATGTTGTGAGTCGGATGCATTCGAGTGGTTTTACAGCTTATTTCCGCAGAATCGTGGACTATAAAATAGCAAGTGCTTTAAAATCAAATGAGAAGATTCAGTCAAAAAATTTGGAACTTGAAAACGTTTCAATGGGGTTCTACGTACTTTATATCGGACTGATTTGCGGTTTTGTTGCTTTTGTTGTCGAAATCGTTTTGTTTAAACACAAATATAGTAAGGAAATAAATTAAAACTTGACCTGATTTTTTAATTTGTGTTTTTCACTGTCTGTCGTGTCGAGAAATTACATCAATTTTTAAAGAACAGCATTTTTCCATTACCTAAGCCACTTATCGTAGTTTGATCGAATTTTGCCATTTTGATTTTATTGATCATTGATTGGTCAAATGATGAGTATAATTCTAATTTTGCTATTACTCGCCCTTGATTCAAGTACAAGTCTCGATTGTCTTGACAAAATAATCAAGAAAAATATCCTTCCAAAATCAGTGATTTTTTTAATAAATTGTGATCTCAAAATCCCTTTTCCGGCCATTTACCAGGACTTATCACGCAACATTTTGCACATTTTTCAAGTTCGTAAAGTGGACTTGTACGTGATTGAAGTAAAAAATGATTTAGTGCAGATTTTGGAGTCTCTAACCATTTATAACAATTACAACCCGAGAGCAAAATTTATTATTTTGACCGACTCATTTGACAAGAAAATTTTTGCACAATTGCGTGCCTATTTTATTTACAACGTGTTAGTGTTAGAAACAACGAGCCAAAATCTAATCACTTACAACCCCTACGTTTACGAGGATATTTTCGCACGAAAAATTGAGCCAAAAATTTTGGGAAATTGTAAAAATTTTGACCACAAAAACGTGCTTAAAACCGAATTGCCAAAACTTTGGCAAAACACAACAGTCAAGACAATGTTTTACGAATTTTTCCCCTACTTGTACCTTCAAGACAACGCAATTAAGGGAGGTGAATTCACGTTTCATAATTTTTTCATCGAAAAAACTGGTTTTAAGACCGACAAACTGATCCTCAAAAAAAACATAGTGACTGATTTTGCCAAACAAAATCACAGTTATGTGGGTCTTTTAAGTCGGTAAAGATTGTCTTAAATTTTTTCTCTATTTATTAAATTTTAGGCGATCTCCAAACTCGCAAAGCCCAAATTTTGATGAATTTCCGTCAAGCCAACCTGGCTGCATATTTCGATTTTGAGTTGGTACCACTGAATTTGGGCGCAACGTATTCATGGGTGGTTCCAAAAGCCCGACGTGTGCCTTTTTGGAAATCCATTTTTCTAACTTTTGATATTTTTCTCTGGTTGGTTATTTTACTGTTTCTCGTTTTGCTTGCAACTATTTGGTGTTTTTTGCAAAACCAGGGTTTTATTTCGTCTTTTTTGACTGTTTTGCAATTAATTTTGGAATCAACAAACACTGAAATAACCAAACTTCGGGTGAGTTCCACCCGTTTGGTGATTTTTGCAACACTTTTGCCCTTTCTGGTCATTTCAAATATGTTCAAGTCTGAGATGATTCGATCACTGACTAGTTTTTCCTACGAGAAACAGATTAATTCGCTTAAGGATATTGTTGATAATGGATTATCCTGCAATGTTACAAACACCGTCAAATTGTCCTACTTTCACTCAAACGATCCTTACAAGGACTACGTCCAAAACTGTGCGATTCATCAATTTGAGGAAAAAAAGGATGACATTTTTGACCGAATCGCCTTCAAACGTGATCTTGCAACCATATCAAGAACCACTCAATTCAAATTCGCTTTGAGTAAGTTTTATAAGATGGGGCACAAGGAACCGTTGCTCCATATGGTACCAGGCCCAGTGGTTTATTATTATATTTATGTGGCAAAAGGGAGTCCCTTTTACCACCGTTTCCTTGATATTAGCAGTCGATTACAAGCGTTCGGGTTTAAGAAAATGTTATTTGAACGAAACAAATCCAAAGCTGAGGTTGTTTTAAAAACACATGAAAGAATCAAATCAGATGATCTTACAATTGAACACATTGCTGTAGCCTTTTATTTGTGGTTTTTTGGGATAAGTCTGGCCTTTGTGACTTTTTTGGCGGAAATAACAGGCAAGAAGCGAGTTTCGAATAAGTTGGTTTTTATTCCGTAACTTGTAATAAATAAATCATTTAGAAAATATTTATTTGTTTTGACTCTATTTTCTAAACAGTTTTATAATGATGGTCTAAATAATATATAATTTACAAAAAAAACTGATAAATGTTGAAACTGTTTTTTTTTACTTTTTCAATCGATAAGCAATAATTTGCAATATTTTATTTGTATTTAACACGGAAAGGCAACAAGATTGTTCCATTAACTGCAATCCCAATAAATATAAATAAAGCAGAATTTAGCTTCATTTAGTTCTATTTCTGAACAATTTTTCTCGTCAAAATTTACGCAAATGCAAACCCAAAATTTTGCTCGTAACGTCATAATTATAATTACATTTAGTTGCACTCAATCAAAATTTATCGAACTTAATTCTCTCTCTTACGATAATATTTGTGTTAATGAAGTTATTAGAAAAGTGTTCACTTCTAAAACAGTGATATATTTGATAGATTCCGAATTACGTATTCCTTTCCCAACTACTTACATAGACACATTTCAGTCTGTGTCAGTGTTTAAAATTCCTAAACCCGATTTCTATTTAATTAATGTAGACGAAACGAAAATTGAACAAGTATTGGAATTTCTTATACAAGTGAAATTGTTTAACTCGAGAGCAAAATTTATGTTTGTTGCTGATTGTGTGAACAATCGAATTTTTAAAATACTGTTAGCACATTTTATTTACAACGTCATTGTGCTAGACACTGGAAACGATACTTTGATATCTTTTGATCCATTTATTTTCGAAGAGCTTTTTCCTGAAAACGTGGAACCAAGAATTTTGGGACGTTGTGACTGTTTGGATTTCAACAAAACGCAATTTTTTAACGCAACAGTGCCCCAATATTGGAGGAACACCACAATTCAAACTGTTCTTTACAACGCCACTGAGTTACAGAATTTTTTCAAGCTGTTTAAATTATTTGTTAAAAAAAGTGGATTCAAGAGTGAAACACTCAAAGAGGCAAATGTTACGTACTCGGCTATAATGGGTTTGTTTCCCAGTTTATAATTTGTGTGATTTATTGGCTGTTTTAGATTTTCTTCAAAAGGGGGAAGCTCAAGTCCTGGTCAACCCTCGCGAAGCTTTGGCTGAAACAATTCTCGATTTTGATTTAATTCCAATTAATTTGGGAAGTAGTTATCACTGGATTGTCCCAAAAGCGCCACGAACACCGACTTGGAAAAGCATTTTTGCCAGTTTTAGTCCAACTGTTTGGTTAACAATCTTATTTAGTTTCATTTTGTTAAGTTTAATATGTCACTATTTGGAGAAGTTGGACCTCATTTCCTCGTTTCTGCTCGTGTTTCAATTACTCTCAGAATCAGGTGTTAACACCTTTGATAGGTTTCGTTCATTTCCGATACGTCTCCTCCTAGTTGGGATTCTTTTCCCCTTTCTTGTATTATCAACAGAATTCAAAACCGAACTCATCCGATCTCTCGCATTTCACACTCACGAAAAACAAATTAAGACTTTTGATCAAATTGTTGGTAGTAAACTATCGTGTAAAATTTCCAGCACCATCAAAATGCTCTACAACACTGACACAAAATACAAAGACTACGTCCAAAATTGTACAACTTATGAAGACGACATTATGGAAGTTTTAAACGAAATTATTACAAATCCTCGCCTAACAGGAGTATCAAGAGTTGATCAACACGACATTGTCTTAAGCAAATATCTGGAACAGGGATTTACTGAACATCCTCTACATCTGATCGAACAACCTGTAATTTACTACTACGTTTATTTGTACATAGCAAAAGGTTGTCCCTTTTACGATCGGTTTCTCGAAATCAATCGAAGATTAGTAGCGTCCGGTATTATCAAAGCTCTTTTCGCCCAAAATAATACAGTTGACATTATTCTCTCCTTAAATAAATTTGTAGAAGCTGAAAATTTGTCCATGAGACATATTTCAGTGGCATTTTATTGCCTCGTTTATGGCCTAGCTTTTTGTGTGTTGGTTTTTTTGGCTGAAATTGCACACAGAAATAAAAATCAGTAATAAGTGTAATCATTTTAAGTTGTTTTATTTTTTCCATCTAAGCGATATAATTCTTTGAATTTTTATACAAAAAAGAAGTGAAAATCTTTATAAAAAATTTATAAAAGCTTTGGGAGTTGTCAACTGAACAAAGTAATTCTGTAATGCCGTAGTTTTATAACTCCCAAAGCTTTTATAAATTTTAGAATTTTAACCTGTAAGAAAAAATATTCTCCTGTGATTGAAATACATTATTTTTTACTTTTTAGTGCATTTTTTAAATAAAAGCTTTCTTTTAAAAACATTTTTTTTATATATTTTTATTTTTTGCTTTTTAGTCTTTATTTATTGCATAGATTTATTGTTATTACACTGTGCATCTACCGTGACATCTAAATGACCAACATACCGTCTATGTCGGTATAAGTTACGGTATGTACAAATTGAGAACCCCTTTGTAAACATAACCTAAAACTTTAAAACCCCATTTCACCCCTTTAGGGGGTATTTAACTACATAGGATTGCATTGTCACGCAGATTAAGTAAATATGCAAAATTTCATTTCAGTGGGACAACGGACCCTTTCAAATTTGGCTCCGAAAAAATAACCGACAGACAGACAACATTGTGAGCTAAATAAAAGCTTTTAAGAACAACACAACATTATGATTTATTACTTTAAATTTTTTAGTTTTATTAGCAGATCGTCTATCGACTTGTTCACTAATTCATAAAGACTACGAAAGCTATTTCGAAATATTTTATTAAAGTTTACTCTTTAGAAAACCACATTGTTTCTGTAGCTAATGGCCACATTAATATTTATTTCAAACTTACTCAACTGGCAGATTACATTTATTAATCTATAAAAAACATACAGAGACACAGAGAGGCATTAATAAATAAAATAACTTAACTTGAAAAATGTATATTTTTGTCGTGAAGCTTTTGATAAAACAATTACAATAACTATAGCAATCATTGAACACGTTTTATCGAGCATTACAAGCACTTTTTGACTAAAACTTCGGCCAGAAACACCAAAAAAGCAGCTCCCAACCCGATGAGAAAAAGATAGAAAGCCACAGCAACGTGTTTGATTGATAATTTGTTCGATTTGTTTAACTGATGAAAACTTATAACTCTTTTGCTCTGCCATACTTCATTCCTAAAAACATTTTTCGTGATTCCATTAAACTGTAATCTGCCACTAATTTCACGAAAACGGTGATAAAAAGGACTTCCTTTCGCTAAGTAAAGGTTCATGTAACCTTGGACCGCCCGTTTTGGAATCATATGCATTAGAGGTCCAGTAAACCCTTCTTGATAAAGTCTAGTCAAAGCGTTTCTGTATTGTGTCACTCTGGATATTGTTGCAACATTTCTCTCAGTCACTATTTGATTAAAAATTTCGTTATTGCCTTCTTCTGATTTGTGGGTGTGACAGTTTTTGATATATTTTGCTGTATTGTGGTCAAAAGAAATAAAAGTTTTTTGGATCGATTCTGTGATGTTGCAAATCACTTTATTATCAATTAAGTCTTTCAAAGAATTGATTTGTGTTTCGTACGAGTTGCTTGTAAGTGACTGAATCATTGCAGTTCTGAAAGTTGTTGATATGACTAGAAATGGCAAAAGGACCGCAAAAAGCAATAGTCGGATCACATTTGACCGAATTTTGACAACACAAGGAAGGGATGCTTCAATCAATATTTGATACATCACCAAAAAAGATACAATCAAATTTTGATTGTCCAAACGTTGCCAAATTAGACTTAAAAAAATGAGAAACAGTGTAATTATCAACCAAATGTCGTATTTAAAACTGTAGATAATTGCTTTCCAGTACGCTCGAGGATTGGCGTGGGGTACGACCCAGTACTGTGATATATCCATATAAAGGGGTACCATATCAAAATCATGAATTAAATCTACCTGAGCTTCGTAAAGGTTTAATAATATTGTGGCTTCCCGATTGAAGAGACTTTCTAAAATTGTTAATCAGTCTCCAATTGAATTTTCAAAAAATACTTAAAGTGCCAACGTAACTGCCGTTCTGTTTCCCAAAACCGGCAAAATCTACTTTGAAAAACGTCTGGTTCTTGAAACCTGCTTTTACGAAAAATTTTCGATAAAGGTAGAATTCGCCTCCTTTTATGTTGGTTTTGCTTTGATACAAGTAAGGATAATAGTCGTGAAACACTCCAGAAACTGTTACATTTCTCCACAGTTTTGGTACTTTTCTTTCTGTCTTTGATAAATCAAAATCGCAATTGACAAAAATTTCTGGTTTAATGTTTTCGTCAAATATTTTTTCATTTTTAAAGGGTTGATACGTCGTTAGGGTTAAACTGTTTTTTCCCAGCAAAATTACGTCGTAAATGAAGTATTTTGATAATTGTTGCAAAATTTGTTTTTGGTGGTCAACCCTTTCCAAGACTATTATAAATGTAGCTCTCGGATTATAAATCTGGAACTTCAAAAGAGACTCTATTATTGTCACAAGATTTTCGTCTATTGTCACAATGTAAACATCCGGTTTCCGAAATTTAAAAATGTGAAAATACTTTAGTGACAAATCCTGATACACCACTGGAAATGGAACTTTAAATTGCGAATTGATTAAAAAAATTTCGCAGTCGGGGAACATCACTTTACTAACAATTTTCTCAAGACAGTTGTCTATTTCCACACTGTTCCTGAAAGTTGGTTCAAGTAGCGAATAATTTCTTGCGCTTGAATAGGGAACAAAGTAAGAAATAACAATAACATTCCACAGCATTTTCTGCTTTGTGTGAGACAGTTTTTATTTTAGTTCTCCAACAAAAAGCAATTTAGTTGATTTTTTGATAAAAGTTTTGTTCTATGCCCAACTTTTATATTATACCGCTTGAATATTTTATGGCCATTCGACCGCATTTAATAAATTTAAACTCGCACGATTTTCCAGTTACATGATATGTTAGAGAGCTTACAACATTCAGATAAAACAAAATTTTATTTTATTTTTATTCCTTAGCTTAATGTAGACTAATATAAATAAATGCTTAACCTTCTTTGATCGTCAAGTGACCAAATAAAAATACGTACAGGAATTCATTTGAAAAAAAAGGCGTTAAAGACATTAAACAAACATACAAATTTACCCCAAATATTATATTTATTACACTTTTTTCAGTTAATATTGTCATGAACTTTTGTGGGCAATTAATACTTCATACAATTTTCACTGGTTGTTTGGAAACATTTTATTTTATTTATTTATTTATTTATTTTAGGTTCTGTTTGAATGAGAATGTCACGTACCCGTGTATTTTTTATTGTTACAGAGTTAATGATTTTCCGAAAAATGTTTCTCATATTTTTTAAGTTTAAATAACTTGTTTATAAATTCATGTTGTTATTCTCCATTATCTACAATTTACTCAGCCAAGAAAATATTTACCATACAATGGACGAGGCTTCAATCGAAATATTTTTCACACCTTACCATGACACTGAAATATTTGCTCTTATCTTTGCTACAATTCGTGAACCTGTGCCATACACAGGAAGGCACTATTATTACGAAGCAGTGCATAAATAAAATTATCAAAATTTATACCAAAGTTGATTCGGTAATTTACTTAATTGACTCAAATCACCAAATAACATACCCAGTGATTCATCAAAACACATCAGACGAAAACTTGATACAGTTCCAATACAGACGACCAGATTTGTACGTAATCACAGTCAAGGGCGATTTAAGACCAACCCTTGAATATCTGGCAGGTTTTGATATTTTCAACCCTCGTGCACAATTTATAATTTCAATCGAATCAAACAACTACAAGTTTTATTTCCAAGAATTGGCCAAGTTTTTTATTTATCGCGCAATTTTGGTTGACACAAAGGGAAACATTATTAAAAACGATATCCAAGTCATCAACTGCACCCAGTTAACCCACGCAAAACCTGATAAAGAATTAACCCACTTGTGGAAAAACGCCACAATTCCGGTCGTCTTCTACCAGGATTACCCTTACCTTTACGTGAAAAATGGAAAACTGGGCGGTTTTTTCTACAATTATTTCTCCACAGTTCAGAAATTATTAAAATTCCGAACTGAACTGTTCGAATTTGTTAATGGGGGGTACGACAATCGGAGCACCACGTTAGGTGGGCTTTAACACCCGATTCCAAATGTAATAACTAAGTTTCAGAATTACTAAAAAGTCGCAAATATGCATTCATGATCAATTTCGAAAACGCCAATTATTACACACAGTTTGATTCCCTGTCTTTGAACCTTGGCATGCAATACTATTGGGTGGTTTTAAAATCCGATTATTTACCCGGCTGGAAAGTGCTTTATCGCAGTTTTGATTTGTTCACCTGGCTTTCAATTCTATTCTTCCTCATATTTTTGAGCTTTTTCCACAAGAGAAACGACTTGGTCTGGATGATTTTACTCCACTACCAACTGCTCCTCGAAAATGGCTTAAACCTGAACAATTTACGAAAAAACTCGATTACTTTAGCCACGTTATTCGCTTTCATGGTTTTAACCACAACGTTTCAGACTCTGATGATCGTATCATTCGAGAAACGTCCAAAAGAACGTCAAATAAACACACTCAAAGGAATTATAGATGCGAAAATGAAGTGTTACACAAGTGACGAAGTCAAATTAATGTATGCCACGTTACAAGAACCCTACAAGAGTTACATTTCGAATTGTACCACTTTGACACACACAAACCGAAACCTTCTGGTTCAAGAATTCGTTCAGAGGAAACCCATCGCAATTACACTGAGAAGAATAGAATCGAAACACTTCGCTTACAAGTTTTATTTGATGGGTTTTGAGGACGGTCTCTTGTACAACATTCCGGTCAGGATTAAGCTAGACCCTGCTTATCTTTATTTCGCAAAAGGACATCCACTGTTCGTCAGATATCGGCAAATTATCACAAGGATGTTCGACAGTGGTTTTAGGAAGTATTTGTTGGCCAAAGCTGACTACAACATTGATCGGTTGCTCCAAGCCAAGAGTTACATTCGGCCACACAATTTGAGTTTTGAGCAGATTTCGGTAACCTTTTACGTGTTATTGGCCGGCTTGGGGATTGCTCTAGTCGTGTTTTTGGCCGAAATGTGTTCAAATTTTTTCTAGTTGAGATATTTTTCCTATTTATTATTATCATCAATCATCAAGAATCGATAAGCAATTAACAAAATAAAAGAGATCGATTAATAACATCACCGGATAGTTGCATTATTATTTATTATTGATTTCCTAATTCCTTTATTTCGGTTACGTTAGTTAAGATTTTAAGGGCAACAAAATGAGAGTTTTAACAGTTTGTTCCTTTTTCCTATTGTCAACAAGTTCCACTTCATTTATTGAAGAATGTATCGACAAAATAATTAATTTTTCGTACAAACCGGACTCTCTGATTTATTTGGTTGATACAGGCTTGAAACTATCATTCCCTGTCATTTACCCGACGATTTCCAAACCCGAATTACAATTATTCGAGTATCGAAAACCACAATTTTACGTTATCACTGCCAATGTAAGTTTGGCAAAACTAACCAGGCTTGAAATTTTTAACCCAAAGTTCATACTTTTGGTCAATTCGACCAGTTATATAACTGTTATAACCAGTTATATAACTGGTCGAATTGACCAAAAGTATGAAACCTATTTCCAAGAATTAGCCAATTATTACGTTTAAAACGTGGTTTTGGTGACTTTGAGCGGTCATATCATAACACCAAATCACAAAATTTTAAATTGCTTCAACAGGAAGTTGAAAGTTTTTGACAAGGGGAACACCCAACAGGAGAACACTTCATACGAAGTGATTTTTTTTCAAGACTATCCGTACGTTTTTTTCGATAGCGGGTTTAACAACCGATTTTTGAAAACTGTTAGTAAGAGTTTAAAAATTGAATTCAAACCGGTGGAAAACCTGCAAAATAAAACGAATAATAGGACTACTGCCTTAGGTTAGTTGGTTGATTGTTAGTTAGACTTATGGTGGTATTCTCTAAATGCATCTGTTATTCTGTTACGTTTATAGAATGTTAGCAACAGTGCTCTGTTGTGACACCGCTTAACAGAGCTGTCTAATTTTCTCTAACTGCTTCTGTTAAAATAAGGGTAACAGTGTTCCGGTAGTGTTCCCATTTGTTCGAAAATGTAATTTTTGAGATAATGGAAGTCAATTTTGACGTATGGATTACTACTTGATTAGGACTGATTCAAATATTTTGCGAAAATGTTATGAAGTTTTCATCATTTCGAGCTTGGTATCGCAAAAAGTTGCACTAAAATGTGAAAAGAAAGCGAATGCAAAAGATGAGTCTAGATCAGAGCAAAGAATATCTTTGTTTATTGGGAAAAATTTCATCTTTTGTTCTGGGACAATTTCTGTGGGATCTCGTGTCGCATTAGCTAACTGAATTGAATCCAAAATATTTTATTCTGTGCTGGAGAGAACTTATACGCAAAATTAAAGAGAGAAACGCAAGTTGGAAGAAAGAAAATTATTCTTGAAAGCCAAAAATGAAATTTGAAATAAATAATTCAAATTTAAAAATTTATGTTTTATTTTTACGAAATACTGTAACCAAAATGAAAAGTACTCAGTGTTTAATTCTTTATTTATACAAATTTCGCGTTTCTGGAGATTTGTAAGTGGCGTTCATTGCCACAGAATAACTTTGCAACATTATCGGGATTATACCAATTGATTTTTTTCTAGGATCGATCTCTCTTTCTTCGTTTTCTAACACTTCAAAAATTAAAGGTAGAATTGTATGCGTAATTCAAAGCTTCTAGTTTTATCCCTTATCACATTTTTAATACAATTTCTTGTTAATTTGGTAAAACATAGCAAAAATTCACAATCTGTCACTGTCACTGTTAGTTTATGGCGAGATTTTTGCCGCTGTTATTTAACAGAGAATGTTACTGTAGAAATGTTGCTAACAGAGGGTAACAGAGTTTACAGAATACGAATTTAAATAACAGCTGTAATTTTTACATTAATAGAGCAATAACATAGTAACAGAAGTTAGAGAATAGCACCATTAATTTCGCTTTCTAGCCGGTTTGTTTCAGCGAGAATTTCCCCTCATGCTTAACTTCAACACAGCCAAGAGGACCGACTTTTTAAAAGCTTTTATTTAACTCACAATGTTATCTTTCTGTGTGCTATTTTTTCGGAGCCAAATTTGAAAGGGTTCCTGTTGTCCCACTGAAGTGAAATTTGGCATACTTACATAATCTGCGTGACAATGCAATCCCATATGTAGTTAAATACCCCCTAAAGGGGTTAAATGGGGTTTTGAAATTTTAAGTTATGTTTACAAAGGGGTTCTCGATTTGTACATACCGTAACTTATACCGACATAGACGGTATGTTGGTCATTTGGACGTCACGGTAGATGCACAGTGTAATAACAATAAATAAAGACTAAAAAGCAAAAAATAAAAATATATAAAAAATGTTTTTAAAAAAAAGCTCTTATTTAAAAGATGCACTAAAAAGTAAAAAATAATGTATTTCAATCACAGGAGAATATTTTTTCTTACGGGTTAAAATTCTAAAATTTATAAATGCTTTGGGAGTTATAAAACTACGGCATTACAGAATTACTTTGTTCAGTTGACAACTCCCAAAGCTTTTATAAATTTTAGAATTTTAACATGTATGAAAAAAATATTCTCCTGTGATTGAAAATTATTTTTTACTTTTTAGTGCATCTTTTAAATAAAAGCTTTTTTTAAAAACATTTTTTTATATATTTTTATACAAATTTGACTTGGTCCCCCTTTACTTAACGTTTTACTTCTATTGGGTGGTTCCACAATCTGGACCTTTACCCGCTTGGAAGTCGCGTTATCGTAATTTTGATACCTACACCTGGTCATTAATCATCTCAACTCTCTTAATTCTATCATTACTCAAGAAAAACCTGAACCATTCGTTTCTCCTCCACTATCAAATTCTGGTCGAAAATGGCAATTTTACGGTTCATGGAATACGCAGAAGCTCGACTCGAATTGTGGTCTTCCTCACAATTTTCTCCTTTTTGATTTTATCAACGACTTTCAAGACTTTAATGGTTCGTTCGTTTACGAGCGACTTGCGTGAAAGTCAGATTAGCACTTTTGAGAAAATTGTAAAGTCACAAATGTCGTGTTTTACGACTGATGAGGTTAAGGAGATTTATGACTTGTGGTACGTTTCAAACTGTACCACTTTGACTGATCGCAACAAACGCCAAGTGCTTGCCAGATTTGCCCAAAGGCTCCCAATTGCCATAACACTTCGCAGGATTGAGTACAAATACGCAGCTTATGAGTTTTATTTGATGGGGTTCAACGAACCATTTTGCCTATATTTATTTTTCGAAGGGTCATCCACTTTATTTCCGATTTAATGAGCTTGTCAAACGAATGACCAATTCGGAGATTTCGAGCTGGCTTGTCTCCAGAGCCAATTACAGAATTGATCGAATACTGAAAGCCAAGAGTTTGATTTTTTCCAAAACCCTCGACTTTCACCAAATTTCGGTCGCTTTCTACCTACTTGTGACAGGCTTATCCGTTAGTGTTCTAGTTTTTAGTGTCGAAATGTATGTCCGTTTTAATAAATGATAATCGAAATTTATTACATTTTTGTGAACTGCTACCATTGTATTTGTTAATTGCAATCGATTCACATTCAACAAAATAAAGGGGTTTTCCGCAATTGTCTAAGTAATCGCTTTAGCTCCGTAATGAAAACTGTGTTATACTGTACCTTATTCCTTTTCTCAACAAGTGAGCCAACCCCAATTACTAGATGTCTGGAAGACCTGATCGAAATTTATTTCGAAACTAATAGCGTAATCCACTCAATTGATACAAATTTGCAAATCAAATTTCCAGTAATAAAAGAGGATTCTGGCCGAAACCGCGTCAGAACGTTCCAGTTCCGCAAACCCGACATTTACATCATTACAACAAAAAATTTGGAATCACTTCAAAATTTGTCACAAAGTGATGATTTTAATCCACGTGCTAAATTTATTTTCTTGGTGGAGGCAACCAACTATTCGTTTTATTTTAATCAATTATCACAATATTTCATCACGAATATTGTTCTAATTGATGTGCGGAATGAACTGATTTTGAATGAAACTCATTTTGTAAAATGCAGTGATGTTTATGAATCTGATTTGTTTCGCCAAAAAACCTGGAGAGACTTAAAAATCGGAGAACTGTTCTACCAGGATTTTCCATATTTGTACCAAACTAACAACGAATTGAGTGGCTTTTTTGCTTACTACACCAAAATCGTGCGAGAGATTTTACAATTCGAGCCAAAAGTTGAGGAAATTACAAACCGGACTTCTGCCTTAGGTTGTGTATCAAAAGCTGGGTAATTTAATAAACCGTTTTGTAGGCCATTTGCTTAACCGCAACTTTACTTATTTGATAAATTTCGAGCACGTTACGCTTCAGACGTACTTTAAGTTCGACTTGGTTCCCGTTTACATCGAAGCAGCTCACAATTTCATCGTCCCGAAAGCCCCCCGATTACCAATATGGAAAAAATTCCTCCACAACTTTGATTTACCCACTTGGCTTTTGGTTCTCCTATTTCTCGCCTTGATCACTCTCACGAGAGTAATTTTTTTCAGACGCGACGATGTTGTGATTGCATTTCTAATCCAGTTCCAATCACTTGTGGAAAACAGTAATTTTCGCTTACTCCACATACGCAAAGCTTCGGCTCGAGTCATGGTCTCACTGACTTTGCTATCATTTTTCGTGTTATCTACAATGTTTAAAACAATGATGATTCGCTCATTTACTCGACACTCACACGAGGGACAAGTCAGTTCATTGAAGGGAATCGTCCATGCAAAAATGCATTGTTACACGAACGATTTCGTCAAGGAAAATTATTATTTATCGAACGATTTGTACCGTAATTATATTACGAATTGCACCACCTTGAAAATTGAAGAGAAAGACGAAATTTTGAAAAGAATTTCTGAGAACGGAGACATTGCAATGACGGTTCGTGGTGTTGAATACAGATATGCCGCTCACAAATTTTACTTAATGGGGTATCACGAACCTTTGATTTATTTCATCCGAGAAGCGGTCAATCGACATTATTTTTTTATTTATTTCACTAAAGGACACCCCTTATATCCCGAATTTTGCCAAGTGGTGGGCAAGTTGTTCAATAGTGGAATTTCACGAATGTTGGTCAAAAAAGCGTACTACAACATCGAGCGAGTTCTCCAAGCTAAGGCAAGGGAACCACCAAATATTCTGAGTTTTCACCAGATTTCCATCGCGTTTTATGTGCTTCTGGTGGGCTTGGGGGTCGCATTTCTGGTGTTTCTGCTAGAGTTGGTGGTTTGAAATTGATGTGATAAGATGAATAAACGGTATTTAAAACTATTATCTTTGGTGTGTTTATTTTGCTCGTTCAATTATCCTGTAAGTCATTTTGGGGACGTTTGTTCTATTTTTATTAGAGTTAATTTTGAACTATCACTATCAGCATGTAATCTATTATTTGTCTGCAGTTATCAATCACAAACATGTGGAAGTGATTAGACTGCTTATTTGAAATCAACATGACACTTTCAAAACTGCAATTTCGTCTAGTGATTTATGACGTATCAAATGGAGTAGTATTAAGTAAAATTTTTATAGCCCTTAAAGCTTCATTTTTGCTTCTAATAATATAAACTACTCTTATTGATTTTTCGTAATGTCTAGTCATTACACTGGTTTGCAACGAAATCCTTTAAATAAAATTAGTATGTAGATATCGGTGGCTTATAGTACAAATCCTTCTAACTCCAATTTTGGTCGAATTTTAGATTTTAATGGCAATCGCTTAAATGGACATTTAGAAATATTCTAAAGATATTTTAAAAATTAAAAAAAAAATTTGACCGCTGAAATTACATAGCACGTAAACCGCCTAACTCCACATAATGAAAATTTTAATACGCAAATACGTTTGATAACATTTTTATTTGAAAATAATAATTCTAGAACTATTTTTTAAGGTGACTGATTTATGAGGTCTTTAGTATCTGCCGTCAGGAGAAATACTTTTCAAGTTAAGATTTACGGAAAATTGGAGACTCCTGCCTCAGAAACGTAACAAACTCAATTAGAAAATTTGTATTCTTGTAGACGCAAGATAATAAAAAAAACTTGATGATTTAATAAAACTTAAAATAGTAATACCTAGAGATTACCACAAAATAATTTTTTTAACAATGCCTTTACTTGTTACCAAATATGTTAAATTAGATTGCAAAAATTAATTAAATGATGTAATAAAAGCATCTAACTCCAACATCAATTAATTTATAAATGTGCAAAACATCTAACTCCACAATTTATAAAAAATAATGAGAAAACTAAATGTTTATGTGTTATTAATAATACATCAGTATTATTTCTCATTTTTCTCACTATCAAATCAGTACATATATCCCATTTCATCTCATAGTAGAATTTTTTGACAAAAATTTGAATTTTTTGGAGTGAAATAAAGCACAAATTGAGAGTTTCTGTATAAGAAATAAACTCTGTGTTAAGCTAAATCCCAGCGACAAATTTTGAGCCAAGAAAACCCACCAGAAACTCCAAAAAATGCAAATGCATTGTTGCAAAATTCTACAATGAACTGAAATAGAATATAATATTTTCAAAATAATTACTCTTTATGAACATATAAAGTTTTTTCCGTCTTCTGTAAAATTAACTATTATGGAGTTTGGCGGTTTGCAGTCTAAGCCTATGAAGATTTAAACGTCTTGAATCAATTATATCTGCTTTCAGTTTTTTGCTATCACGTATATGTTTTTTTTGATTATTTTATTGATATCTCAAAATTATTTTTTTGTGTTTCATTATTCCATTTAGGCTTCTTTAATACATACATAATATGTACGTACAAAAACGATTTGAGTTGATGGGAAGATAAAAAAGCTGAAAACTACCAAGGAATCATTCGAGAATTTTTTTCTTCTTCTTATAAGAGTCGAAATATGCCACGTATTTTCCCAAAAAAAAAATTTTTTGACTTTCACTTAGATTTCTTTACCGAAAATCTTAGTGTTGTATCGATAAACATAAAGAAAAGTTTCATCAAGAAATATTACACATAGATGAAAAACTATACAAGGAAAAATAGGATAGCAGATTTTGGTAGTTAAAACTACAATGGAAAAAATTAAAAGAAAAAACTACAAAAAACAACTATTAATATGCACCTAGTTAGATTTTTTTAATGATTTCTAGTGTTTTGGAACGAATTGTAACATTTGTTGTAAATTATTATCGCAATCATTAAATTCACAGTTTTACGTAAAATCAATAAAAAATGTACTACAAAAAAAGTTTATGTGATACGTAATTTTTGTTATTAAATTTCGATTCAAAAGAATTAAATTTGTAATAATCTGACATAAAAGAGTTACTTTTTGCAGACCAGTGCTATTTATTATCCCCAAAATTTGCAAGAATTTTCTTAGTTCAATAAATGCCACAAAACTTTTCCGTGTCAATTTATGATAATTGCACCAAATCAATACCCGATTTTGTTATTTATTTATTGGAGTTAATTCTGGTTAAACGCTCCAATTACCACACGTGTTTACTCCAAACGAACCAAATAAACGCCAGTACAAAAATGAAACTACTCTTTGTCTGTATTTCTTTGACCCTTTGTGTGAACGAATCCCAATTTGTCGAATTGGAAGCAACAAAATGTGTTGATAGAATTATTTCAAAATTTGCAAATTCCGGTGCTGTGATTTATACAATCGATACAAACTTCAGTCTTAATTATCCTGTGATTTACCAAAGCACTACTCTCCAATATTTGACTTTATTCCAATTTCGCCTTCCCGACTTCTACGTTATTGATTTGGCGGTGTTGGATATTGACCACATGTTGATTTTTTTGGACCAATTTGACAATTTCAACACGCGGGCTAAATACATCATTTTGAGTAAAACCTCCAAACCTCGAGAGATTTTCCAAAAGTTATTAAACTACTTCATTTACAACGCCATTATTCTAACACCAAATGGTACCACAGTGACTTACAACCCTTACGTTAACGAAAACGTCTCACCTGACGAAATTGAACCAATAATTTTGGGCCCTTGCTCAGAACTGGAACCAAACGAACTCTTTCATACTTATCTACCTAAAGTTTGGAGCAACACAACAATCCCTGCTGTTTTCTTTAACATGTACCCATTTCTGTACGCTGAACAAAACAACGAACCTCAAGGAATCGCCTTTCGGAACTTTAAACTAATCCAAGACGTGTTGAAATTTCGGATAAACATGACTCGTAACAAAATTGGGGCTTTTGGAGCTGTTCGAATCAACCGAACTTACACCAACGTGTTAGGTTGGTTTACCACTTGACAATTTTTGATAAGTACCTCCAGGTTTGTTGCAGACGCGACAACAACACCTAATGCTCAACAACTTCATGTTGTTAACAAGTCAACAAGTGTTGGAGTTTGATTTGACCACTTTTTGGGGCGTTTTGTCCCAACATTGGGTGGTACCTAAGGCTCAGCCTGTGCCTGACTGGCTTGCAATTTTCTACGCCTTTAATCCCATTATTTGGGTCCTTATTTTCTTTTCCTTGATTGTCTTAAGTGCAGTTTGGCATTATTTTGGCAATGACGATTTGTTGGAGTCTTTGGAACTTCACTTCCAGATTATGCTCGAATCTAGCAATTCTAGAATACTCAAAATTAAGACCTTGTCAAGTCGGGTTTTGGCCTGTGTTGCTATTTTTTCGTTCTATGTTGTTTCAACAGCTTTCAGGCGCGAAATGGTTCGGATTTTTACGAGCCATTTGTACCAGGACCAAACCGATTCGTTGAAAAGTATCGTCAGGAGGCGAATTCCGTGTACCGTTTATGGCGAAATTAAGGAGTTGTATCAATCCAGAGAGGAGATTTTTGGGGATTATGTCAATAATGTTTGTTCTACGATTGTCCCAAATACTGATATTGCGGACACTTTTACTACAATTGCCTCTGGTGAAAATCTCGCAACGGTTTTGACTAAAATGTCGTTTAAAAGTCTCAAAAACAGGATGTATCTCAAAGGAGGGAAAGAGCCTCAAGTGTACTTAATTCCGAAAGCGATTAAGTCCGAGTTTGTTTATAGTTTTTTGGCTAAAGGACACCCGTTACACCAACGATTTAAAATAGTGACTGGACGTTTGGTAGCGTCTGGAATTATAAGCTGGTTTAGGAAACAGTTTCAACAATCGCTCGAACAGGAACTGGAAAGTAAAGAAATTGTGAATCCTGATGACTTGTCGTTTGAGGAAATTTCGGCAGCGATTTATATTCTTTTTACTGGGTTTATTTTGGGTTTTATTACGTGTGTACTAGAGATACTTACGGAAAAGAAAATTATCAGTCGCTTGAAAAATTACATTGTGCAAAAAATAAGAAGGTTTTATCGTAAATAAGTCAGATCAAACTTTCTTATCTAAAATCTACAAATGTGCCAAAATATTATCAAACATTTCAAAGTGGATTAATTAATTGATTTACTAGAAGTATCCAAACTGGATTTTTCTCGATGGGAAAGATTGTAAGTTAATGTTTCAAATTTCATATTAAATTTTGAAATTTATTAAATCTAGTGATACGAATAAATGGAATGAGTTTCCACTTCTGACAGGATTATTTGGGAGGAAAAAGATTGTAGAAATGTAGAACCTAATCCACCCCCCTCTGACTTATGCATCTAAAGTGCATGCCTGATGGTGTCCGCCATTTGGTCCCAGATGCAACAAAAGTATACAATCAGCAGTACAGTTGAATGTTTTTGTTGCATTACTCGTTAGAAATTAGCGTGTAAGGTGCTTAATCTATGCAACCAACAAAACACTTCATACCAACTTTAACTGAAATATTACGGACTTTTGTTCTTATTGGTATTACTGGCTGTCATTGGGGACCAAATAGCAGACTCAATGGAGGGTGCACTTTTATTGGACGTTTTGTATGTGCATCAGCGTTCTATCTCTTTCTACTTCTGTGACCTAATCATGTTTAAATAAAACCATTACGCCTAAATTCCTTTATTATAAATTAAATATTACGGTTTTAATTTAACGAAAACCGGAAAACGTTTTACAAATAACACAGCTATATTAGATTATTAAATAATATTTAATTGACAATAATTGTGACAATCATTTGAACGTATTATTATCAACAGTGGGAAGCTGCGCACATTTGAAAAGAGCAAATCATTGCTCGCTAAAATAATTATTTGTGGTCATGTGAATTAAAACTCAAAGCAAGGTGACGTACTATATATACTTAACAACATTTTATGATTTTTAATTATTCAGTAAGTTTTGGAATTAAAAAAAAAATGGTTGATTAATTTGTAAATATACTCATTCATCACAGACAAAGTTTATGTCTGATGACGAGTAGTTTTCTCAAAGTAGATAGAGGAATTTTGCTATCTTAACTTTTTATCGTCTAATTTTGATACAGTCATTGACTTGTGATAGCACTATATAAATAAACAACTCGGTTTACAGAAAATCAGTTTTAGCAAAATGTTGACTATAACTCTGAGTGTGATTTTTTGTGCCCTCATTTACTACAAACTAATAAAACCGACAAACTTTTGGAAGCAGAGAAACATCACTCATGTTTCATCGTGGCCTCTTGTTGGAAATATGCTGGATTCGGTTGTTCAAAAAAAACACATACTTGAAATTTCTGCAGACATTTACAAGACGTACCCAAATGATAGGTTTGTTCTTCTATTTTGCTATTGTCTAGAAAATCAGTCTTGTATTATTATTTTATAGATACGTGGGATATATGCAGTTTACGAACCCGACTCTTTTGATCCGAGACATTGATTTAATCAGACAAATTGGAGTGAAAATGTTCGAAAGTTTTCACGACCATGTCGCTGTTGGTGGTATTGAAAGTGAACCTTTACTCAACCGAGGTCTTTTTAATTTACATGGAGAGGAATGGAAACGAATGAGGGCAACTTTAAGCCCGGTTTTCACTAGCAGTAAAATGAAAAACATGTATCACTTGATTTACGAATGTGCCGAAAACTTTGCCAAACATTTTCAAGGCAGAAAAGAAGATGTTGAAGTGAAGGATATTTTTTCGAAATTTACCAACGATGTGATTGCAACTGCAGCGTTCGGGATTCAAGTCAATTCTTTAAAAGAACCCAACAATGAGTTTTATTCGATGGGAAAAGCACTGACTACATTTCAAGGCTTTCAACTCATCAAGTTTTTTTTGGTCCAATTGATGCCGAAAATTGCTGAAGTACCTAACAGTTTAGTTAATTTACACAAAACCTAAATTACAATTTCAGATCTTGAAGGTACGTTTATTGAGCCCAAAACTTGCAAATTTTTTCACAAGTATCGTTATTGGTAATATGCATAAAAGGGAACAAGACGGAACTATCCGGCCCGATTTGATACATTTATTGATGGAAGCTCGTAAAGGCAAACTCAAACATGATAACCACAAAGAAGGTGGTGATAGTTTTGCCACAGTTGAAGAATTCGAAATTGGCAAAAACACCAAACAAGTGGAATTGACAGACGATTCAATAGTGGCTCAAGCTTTACTTTTCTTTTTCGCTGGTTTTGATACTGTTTCCACTGGTGCAAGTTTTCTAGCGTATGAATTGGCCACAAATCCTGACGTTCAAAAGAAACTACAAAAGGAAATAGATTTGGTGCTTCAAGAAAATCAAGGAAAAATTTCGTACAATGTGATACAATCGATGAAATATCTCGACCAAGTTGTGTGTGGTGGGTATTCCACTGTCTTTATTTTTGTACAATTTTTTTTTGCAGAAAGTTTAAGACTTTGGCCCCCTGTTCCCCAAACCGATCGTTCCTGCAACACCGACTTTGTTATTGAACCAACAAAACCACACGAAAGGAAATTTACAATTGAGAAAGGTGTTACAACAATTATTCCGATTTATGGAATACATCGAGACCCTCAATACTTTCCAAATCCGGATAAATTCGATCCTGAACGGTTTAGTGCCGAAAACAAATCAAAAATTGTGCCAGGGACTTATATGCCGTTTGGTGTCGGACCACGAAATTGCATTGGTACGACAAAAATATTTTTTATTGGCGATTTTGAGACGAGTTTTAGGTTCGAGGTTCGGTTTGCTTGAAATAAAAACTCTCTTCTTTCACTTACTATCGAAATGTGATGTTGTTCCAAACGAGAAAACAGCGATTCCGCTTAAAATAAGTCCAAATAATGCAAGTATTACTCCAAAAGAAGGGATTCATCTAACATTCAGACCCAGAAAGTTCATCTGATTAAGGAACAAATGTAACAAAACAAATAAATTTTTCACAAGTGTGTTCCTGTTTTTGTAAAAAAAACATTAAAAATAACATAAATGTTGAAATTGTATTTTAATTTAATAACACTAAATTAAACATAATTGCAGCTGAAATTTTCGTAAAGAAAATCAGTTCTCACTTGAAAACTTTCATTTGTCATAAAAATGCATTCTCAGATGACAAAGTAATAATACTTCCTTAGCAAAATATTAATTTCATATTTGTTTTATTTTATTACTTATTAAAATCGAATATGATTAAATCAAAACAAGCGCGACAAATGTCGATAGTTTTAAAAAAAGAAAAAAAGAAATCTAAAAATCGAATTATTGATGACAAGTATTTTTTTCCGGAATGACTCAATAGCTAAAATGATTAGAAACATGTATGTACTCTTAATTTTTTTATCTTTATTCACTCGTGATAGTGATAACATTGATAACACACTATATAAACAAGTCACTTCGCTAGAGATCCAGTCAATACCAAAATGTTGACTATAATCCTGAGTGTGATTTTGGGTGCTCTCATTTATTACAAATTGATAAAACCGGCCAGTTTTTGGGAAGAAAGAAACATCACTCACGTTTCAGCATGGCCTCTGGTGGGAAATATGTGGGATTCGGTTATCCAGAAGAAAAATTTTAATGAAATATCTTCTTACATCTACAAGAAATATCCAAACGACAGGTTTGTTTCTCTAATTGTTTTATTAACTAGAGTTAAGAATTGTGATTTTTGTAGATATGTGGGTTTTATGCAGTTCACAGAGCCAGTTCTCTTAATCAGAGACTTGGATTTGATTAAACAAATCGGAGTAAAAGTGTTTGACAATTTTCGCGACCATCATGCTGTTGCTGGTTTTAAAACAGAACTTTTGTTCAGTAAAAGTCTTGTATTTCTAGAAGGAGAAGAATGGAAGCAAATGAGAGCGACTTTAAGTCCGGCTTTCACTAGCAGCAAAATGAAAAATATGTATCATTTGATTTACGAATGTGCTGAAAATTTTGCCAAGCATTTTCAAGGAAAAAAACAGAATGTTGAAGTGAAAGATATTTTTTCGAAGTTTACCAACGATGTCATCGCTACGGCAGCATTTGGAATTCAAATTAATTCTTTAAAAGAGCCTAACAACGAGTTTTATTTGAATGGAAAATCACTGACTGCATTTAGTGGTGTCCAATTATTTAAGTTTTTTGTAGCGCAATTAATTCCGCAAATTTTTCAGGTAAATCCAAACAATTTGTTATCAAACCGATTGTTTAAAACGCTTTTACAGATTTTCAAGTTGGGTATATTTAATCAAAAAGTTATAAAGTACTTTTACGATATAATTATTGACAATATACACAAAAGAGAAAAAGAAGGAATTATTCGTCCCGATTTGATCCATTTATTAATGGAAGCTCGTAAAGGCAAACTCAAACATGATACCAACACTGAAAGTGGTGATGGTTTTGCTACAGTTGAGGAATCCGACATTGGCAAAAATTCCAAAAAAATGGAACTAACAGACGACCTAATGGTAGCTCAAGGTTTGCTCTTCTTTTTCGCTGGTTTTGAAACTGTTTCAACTTGTGCCAGCTTTATGGCACATGAATTGGCCACAAATCCTGATGTTCAGAAAAAACTACAAGAGGAAATAGACTCGGTACTTGAAGAAAATCAAGGGAAAATTGCATATACGGCGATACAATCAATGAAATATCTCGACCAAGTTATTTGTGGTGGGTATTTTTACTGTCTTAATTTTTTTTGACATTTTTTTTGCAGAAAATTTAAGACTTTGGCCTCCTGCTCCCCAAACCGATCGTTTCTGCAACACCGAATTTATTATTGAACCAACAAAACCACACGAAAGACGATTTACGGTTGAAAAAGGTGTATCAACAATTATTCCGATTTATGGAATACATCGAGACCCTCAATACTTTCCAAATCCGGATAAATTCGATCCTGAACGGTTTAGTGACGAAAACAAATCAAAAATTGTGCCAGGGTCTTATATGCCGTTTGGTGTTGGTCCAAGAAATTGCATTGGTACGTAAAAACAATTTTTTTTGAGAAAAATATTTTGAGTAAAATTTTAGGTTCGAGACTTGCTTTGTTGGAACTAAAAACACTATTCTTCCACTTGTTATCAAAATGTGATATTGTGACAAACAGCAAGACAGTAATTCCGCTTAAAATAAGCCCAAATAATGGGAATATTACGCCAAAAGAAGGAATCCATCTAACATTCAGGCCCAGAAACGTCGTCTAATTAAGAAACCGTTCCATAAATTTATAAATTAATTGTAGCAAATATAACAAAAAAGAGCAAATAAAATTTTTACAAGTTCGCGTTCGTGTTTTTATAAAAGATCCAAATAAATCAACATACGGAAGAAAATAACAATTTTGGCATTTGAATATGATAGTCAAGGTAGCCAATGTAAAACTTCAAATTTATTGTCAACATGAGGACTAGAATTACAATCTTTAATAGTCACCCGTTATACAATTGTTTGTAGTGATTATGAATTATTATTATAAATAATAACAAGTTCCAATGTCATTGAGATTACTACACTACTAAAAAATCTGAGTGCTGATTCAGAAAACCCAAATCACTGTCTATTACAAATCATGATAAAAAAATTCATCAGCTACAAAATGATGCAGTAGTACTTAAATAATTATATTTCCTGTTTGTTGTTTTGAATCAATGTACTCCACATATTTTGTATTTTTTTTCTTTGGTGTAGGTAAATTCATTTTGAAAAATATTTTGAGGATAATAGATTTAAAATTAATTATTTAATTTTTGATGACTTGCTTTCATATTTTGCCATTTAGTTTTACCAAAACTAAAGTCAGAAAAAATGCTTCGTTTAAAAATCAAATAATTGATAACAAGTATTTTTAACTGATTAGGAATACTTTTAACTTTTTATCTTTCTACATATTGCCTCGTGACAACACACTATAAATAAACAACTCGCATCCTGAGAGAACCAGTCTCTACCAAAATGTTGACTATAATCTTCAGTGTAATTTTGGGTGCTCTCATTTATTACAAATTGATAAAACCGGCCAGTTTCTGGGAAGGAAAAAACATCATTCACGTTTCAGCATGGCCTTTGGTCGGAAATATGTGGGATTCGCTTATCCAGAAGAAAAATTTTAATGAAATATCTTCTGATATCTACAAGAAATACCCAAACGACAGGTTTATTGCCCTAATTGTTTTATTTACTAAAAGTGCGCAATTGTATTTTTGATAGATACGTGGGTTATATGCAGTTTTCAAATCCAGCTCTCTTAATCAGAGACATTGATTTAATCAAACAAATCGGAGTGAAAGCTTTTGATAATTTTCACGATCATCTTCCGTTTGCTGGTGTTAAATCAGAGCCCTTGTTCAGCAAAAGTCTTGTTATTTTGCAAGGAGAAGAATGGAAGCAAATGAGGGCAACCTTAAGCCCAGTTTTCACCAGCAGTAAAATGAAAAATATGTATCATTTGATTTACGAATGTGCCGAAAATTTTGCCAAACATTTTCAAGGCAAAAAAGAAGATGTTGAAGTGAAGGATATTTTTTCGAAGTTTACCAACGATGTCATCGCTACGGCAGCATTTGGAATTCAAATTAATTCTTTAAAGAAGCCTAAGAACGAGTTTTATTTGATGGGAAAATTGCTGACTACGTTTAAAGGTTTGCAACTAGTTAAGTTTTTTTTCGCGCAGTCACTTCCCCAAATTTTTGAGGTGAATACCACGATTTTAAGTCGCCAATACTTAAAATACATATTTTAGCTTACCAAATTAAGAATATTTAATCAAAATGTTACAAACTACTTCAGAAATATTATTATTGACAATATACACAAACGGGAAAAAGAAGGAATTGTTCGTCCCGACTTGATTCATTTATTAATGGAAGCTCGGAAAGGCAAACTCAAACATGATAACAAAAATGAAGGTGGTGATGGTTTTGCCACAGTTGAGGAATCTGACATTGGCAAAAACTCCAAACAACTGGAATTAACAGACGACTTAATGGTTGCTCAAGCTTTGATTTTCTTCTTCGCTGGTTTTGAAACGATTTCGACAAGTTTTAGTTTTATGGCATATGAACTAGCCACAAATCCTGACGTTCAGAAGAAACTACAAAAAGAAATAGATTCGGCACTTCAAGAAAATCAAGGGAAAATTTCGTACAATGTGATACAATCGATGAAATACCTTGACCAAGTTGTATGTGGTAGGTATTCCACTGTCTTTATTCATTTTTATAATTTTTTTGCAGAAAGTTTAAGACTTTGGCCTCCTGCTCCCCAAACCGATCGTTTCTGCAACACCGACTTTGTTATTGAACCAACAAAACCACACGAAAGAAGATTTACAATTGAGAAAGGTGTTACAGCAATTATTCCGATTTATGGAATACATCGAGACCCACAGTATTTTCCAAATCCGGATAAATTCGACCCTGAACGGTTTAGTGACGAAAACAAATCAAAAATTGTGCCAGGGACTTATATGCCGTTTGGTGTTGGTCCAAGAAATTGCATTGGTACGTAAAAAATTTTTTTTAGAGGGACATATTTTGAGCAAAATTTCAGGTTCGAGGCTTGCTTTGTTGGAACTAAAAACACTATTCTTCCACTTGTTATCAAAATGTGATATTGTGACGAACAGCAAGACAGTAATTCCGCTTAAAATAAGCCCAAATAATGCAAATATTACGCCAAGAGAAGGGATCCATCTAACATTCAAACCCAGAAACCCATAAATTTATAAATTAATTATAACAAAAATAACAAAAAAAAAACAAATACAATTTTTACAAATTCGTTTTCATGTTTTTATAAAATATCCAAATAACTTAAAATACGGAAGAATACCAATTGTGAATAAAATTTTGGTATTTGAATATAATAGTCAAGATAGCTAATGTAAAATTTTAAATTACAATCTTTAATAGTCACTCGTTATATAATTGTTATATAACTGTTTGTTGTGGTTATGAATTATTATTATAAACAATAACAAGTTCCAGTGTCACTATATATTACTAAAAAATATGAGTGATGATTCAGAAAACCCAAATCACACTGTTAATAAAAATCGTAATAATAAAAACTCAGCTACAAAATGATGCAGTAGTAGGTACTTAAATAATTACATTTTCCTGCTTGTTTTGAATCAATGAACTCCACATATTTTGTAATTTTTTATGTGATGTGGGTAAATTAATTTTGAAAAATATTTTTGTGACTAATTAATTTTATATTAATTACTTATTTTATAAGTATATAAAATTATTAAATTATAAAGTCGGGTTTAAATGCCTCGTTTAAAAATCAAATCATTGATGACAAGTGTTTTTAAATGATTAGAAATACGCTTAACTTTTATCTTTATACATATTATGATTTACTGACTCATAACAACACACTATAAATAAACAACACGCATGGTTAGAGATTCAGTCTCTATCAAAATGTTGACTATCATCCTGAGTGTGATTCTGGGTGCTCTCATTTATTACAAATTAATAAAACCGGCCAGTTTTTGGGAAGAAAGAAGCATCACTCACGTGTCAGCATGGCCTCTGATTGGAAGTATGTGGGATTCGGTTATTCAAAAGAAAAATTTTAATGAAATATCTGCCGATATCTACAAGAAACACCCAAACGATAGGTTTGTTTCCCTAATTATTTATTTAAGTCCACAACTGTAATTTTTGCAGGTACGTGGGTTATATGCAATTCTCAGATCCAGTTCTTTTAATCAGAGACTTGGATTTAATTAAACAAATCGGTGTAAAAGTTTTTGATAATTTTCACGACCACCTTGCTGTAACTGGCATTAAAACCGATCCTTTGTTCAGTAAAAGTCTAATTGTATTACAAGGAGAGGAATGGAAGCAAATGAGAGCGACTTTAAGCCCGGCTTTTACTAGCAGTAAAATGAAAAATATGTATCATTTGATTTACGAATGTGCCGAAAATTTCGCCAAACATTTTCGAGACAAAAAAGAAGATGTTGAAGTGAAGGATATTTTTTCGAAGTTTACCAACGATGTAATCGCTACGGTAGCATTCGGGATTCAAATTGATTCTTTAAACGAGCCTAACAATGAGTTTTATTTGATGGGAAAATCGCTGACTACATTTAAAGGCTTTGAACTAATGAAGTTTTTTTTTGCCCTATCACTTCCCCAAATTTTTGAGGTACATAAACACCATGATCTTATATCGCTAAGTACTTAAAGTGCATTTTCAGCTTACCAAATTAAGCTTATTTAATCAAAAGGTTACAAACTTCTTCAGAAATATTATTATTGACAATATACACAAACGGGAAAAAGACGGAATTGTTCGTCCCGATTTGATTCATCTATTGATGGAAGCTCGTAAAGGCAAACTCAAATATGATAACCACAATGAAGATGGTGATGGTTTTGCCACAGTTGAGGAATCCGACATTGGCAAAAACTCCATACAGATAGAATTAACAGACGACTTATTGGTTGCGCAAGCTTTGCTTTTCTTCTTCGCTGGTTTTGAAACTATTTCGACCGGTTTTAGTTTCATGGCATATGAACTGGCCACAAATCCTGACGTTCAGAAGAAACTACAAAAGGAAATAGATTCGGTACTTGCAGAAAATCAAGGGAAAATTGCATATACGGCCATACAATCGATGAAATATCTCGACCAAGTTATTTGTGGTGGGTATTTTTACAGTCTTAATATTCTTTACAGTTTTTTTGCAGAAAGTTTAAGACTTTGGCCTCCTGCTCCCCAAACCGATCGTTTCTGCAACACCGACTTTGTTATTGAACCAACAAAACCACACGAAAGACGATTTACGGTTGAGAAAGGTGTTACAACAATTATTCCGATTTATGGAATACATCGAGACCCTCAGTACTTTCCAAATCCGGATAAATTCGATCCTGAACGATTTAGTGACAAAAACAAATCAAAAATTGTGCCAGGGACTTATATGCCCTTTGGTGTTGGTCCAAGAAATTGCATTGGTACGTAAAAACAATTTTTTTTGAGAGAGATATTTTGAGTAAAATTTCAGGTTCGAGACTTGCTTTGTTGGAACTAAAAACACTATTCTTCCACTTGTTATCAAAATGTGATATTGTGACAAACAGCAAGACAGTGATTCCGCTTAAAATAAGCCCAAATAATGGAAATATTACGCCAAAAGAAGGAATCCATCTAACATTCAGGCCCAGAAACGTCGTCTAATTAAGAAACCGTTCCATAAATTTAAAAATTAATTGTAACAAATATAACAAAAAAGAGCAAATAAAATTTTCACAAGTTTGTGTTCGTGTTTTTATAAAAGATTTAAATGAATTAACATACGGAAGAAAATAACAATTTTGGCATTTAAATATGATGGTCAAGATAGCCAATGTAAAATTTCAAATTTACTGCCAACATGACGACTAGAATTACAATTAATAGTCACCCGTTATACAATTGTTTATAGTGATTACGAATTATCATTATAAACAATAACAAGTCCCAATGTCATTGAGATTACTATAATACTAAAAAATCTGAGTGATGTTTCAGAATACCCAAATCACGGTTTATTAAAAATCATAATAAAAAACTCATTCGCTACAAAATGATGCAGTAGAACTTAAATAATTATAATTCCTGTTTGTTGTTTTGAACCAATGTAGGTACTCCACATAATTTTTTCTTTTTTTTCATTTTTTTTCATTTTTTTCAATTTTTTTTTTGGTATAGGTAAATTAATTAAAAAAAAATATTTTTAGGACTAATAGATTTCAATTTAATTATTTATTTTTTGATGACTTGCTTTTATAGTATTTTCATCTCTTATAAAATTCACATTTTGCGATTTTTAACTAAAATCGGAATAAGTGCTTTGTTTAAAAATCAAATAATTGATGACAAGTGTTTTTAAATGATTAGAAATACGCTTAAGTTTTATCTTTCTACATATTATGATTTACTGACTCGTAACAACACACTATAAATAAACAACTCGCATAGTTAGAGATTCAGTCTCTACTAAAATGTTGACTATCGTGCTGAGTGTGATTCTGGGTGCTCTCATTTATTACAAATTAATAAAACCGGCCAGTTTTTGGGAAGAAAGAAACATCACTCACGTTTCAGCATGGCCTCTGATCGGAAATATGTGGGATTTGCTTATCCAAAAGAAAAATTTTAATGAAATATCTTCTGATATTTACAGAAAATATCCAAACGACAGGTTTGTTTCTCTAATTGTTTTATTAACTAGAGTTCAGAATTGTGATTTTTGTAGATATGTGGGTTTTATGCAGTTCACAGAGCCAGTTCTCTTAATCAGAGACTTGGATTTGATTAAACAAATCGGAGTAAAAGTGTTTGACAATTTTCGCGACCATCATGCTGTTGCTGGTTTTAAAACAGAACTTTTGTTCAGTAAAAGTCTTGTATTTCTAGAAGGAGAAGAATGGAAGCAAATGAGAGCGACTTTAAGTCCGGCTTTCACCAGCAGCAAAATGAAAAATATGTATCATTTGATTTACGAATGTGCTGAAAATGTTGCCAAGCATTTTCAAGAAAAAAAAACAGAATGTTGAAGTGAAGGATATTTTTTCGAAGTTTACCAACGATGTCATCGCTACGGTAGCATTCGGGATTCAAATTGATTCTTTAAACGAGCCTAACAACGAGTTTTATTTGAATGGAAAATCAGTGACTGCATTTAGCGGTATCCAATTATTTAAGTTTCTTGTAGCGCAATTAATCCCGCAAATTTTTCAGGTAAATCCAAACAATTTGTTATCAAACCGATTGTTTAAAACGCTTTTACAGATTTTCAAGTTGGATGTATTTAATCAAAAAGTTATAAAGTACTTTTACGATATAATTATTGACAATATACACAAAAGGGAAAAAGAAGGAATTATTCGTCCCGACTTGATCCATTTATTAATGGAAGCTCGTAAAGGCAAACTCAAACATGATAACAACACTGAAAGTGGTGATGGTTTTGCTACAGTTGAGGAATCCGACATTGGCAAAAATTCCAAAAAAATGGAACTAACAGACGACCTAATGGTAGCTCAAGGTTTGCTCTTCTTTTTCGCTGGTTTTGAAACTGTTTCAACTGGTGCAAGCTTTCTGGCACATGAATTGGCCACAAATCCTGACGTTCAGAAGAAACTACAACAGGAAATAGATTCGGTACTTCAAGAAAATCAAGGGAAAATTCCATATACAGCCATACAATCGATGAAATATCTCGACCAAGTTATTTGTGGTGGGTATTTTTACAGTCTTAATATTTTTTACAGTTTTTTTGCAGAAAGTTTAAGACTTTGGCCTCCTGCTCCCCAAACCGATCGTTTCTGCAACACCGACTTTGTTATTGAACCAACAAAACCACACGAAAGACGATTTACGGTTGAGAAAGGTGTGTCAACAATTATTCCGATTTATGCAATACATCGAGACCCTCAGTACTTTCCAAATCCGGATAAATTCGATCCTGAACGGTTTAGTGACGAAAACAAATCAAAAATTGTGCCAGGGTCTTATATGCCGTTTGGTGTTGGTCCAAGAAATTGCATTGGTACGTAAAAACAATTTTTTTGAGAGAGATATTTTGAGTAAAATTTCAGGTTCGAGACTTGCTTTGTTGGAACTAAAAACACTATTCTTCCACTTATTATCAAAATGTGATATTGTGACGAACAGCAAGACAGTAATTCCGCTTAAAATAAGCCCAAATAATGCGAATATCATTCCAAAAGAGGGGATCCACCTTTCATTTAAACCCAGACATTGAAAATGTGTTTTGTGAATTTATTACTTATCATTTATCAGTGATAACAGTGATTAAAAATAACTTTGTTTACTTGTTTGTCTTTTCCTTAATAAAAGAATTAAAACCATATAACGCTACCACTTAAAAAATTCAGTTTCTCAAACTAACCCAAAGGTTAATAACAATTAACAGTTTAAAGTGATGTTGTGTTTTACCATTTTATATTTCTCTAAACTCAGTTTATCAAATGATAACACACATAAATTGCCAGCTTCCGCCGACTCATCGCTAGTGTTAAACAAAATGTTGACGATCATTTTAGTCGTCATTCTTTCCGCTTTAATTTACTTCAAGTTAATAAAACCTGCAAGTTTTTGGGAAACGTGCAACATTTCTCACGTCACATCATGGCCTTTAGTTGGAAGTATGTGGCCTGTGGTAACCCAAAAGAAACACTTTGTGGAACTTTCCCAAAACATCTACACCCAATTCCCAAACGACAGGTAACCCCAATCAATTCCAGCCCAAAATCACCCAATTTTCCAGATGCGTGGGTTACGTCCTATTCACAAAGCCCACACTTTTAATTCGCGACTTGGACCTGCTTAAGCAAATTGGCGTCAAAGAGTTCGACAGTTTTCACGACCATTTGCCCTTCGTGACCGAAGTCACTGAACCTCTCTTGAGCAAAAGCCTCATTAATTTACTCGGAGATGAGTGGAGAAAAATGCGAGCGACTTTAAGTCCAGCTTTCACCAGCAGCAAAATGAAAAACATGTACCAGTTAATTTACGAGTGTGCTGAACGTTTTACTCAACATTTCGGGAGCCAAACTGTTGATGTTGAAATTAAGGACGTTTTGTCACGGTTTAGCAACGACGTGATTGCAACTACAGCGTTCGGAATCCAAGTCAATTCGTTACAAGAGCCAGGGAATGAGTTTTACGCGATGGGCAAAGCAGTGACTTCGATACTTAACGGGTTTCAAATGGTCAAAGTTTTCCTGGCTTTGTCGTTCCCCAACATTGCTAAAGTAACACAATCCACGAGATTATAACGGTTTGTTTCATAGTGTCTTCCAGCTTGTACAATTTAGAGCAATCCCTCCCAAAGTCAAGAGTTTTTTTTACGATATAATACTGGATAATATAAAAAACGCAAAAATGACGGAATCGTTCGGCCCGACATGGTCCACCTTTTGATGGAAGCCCAAAGAGGGAAACTAAAACATGATAACAACACGGAACAAGTTGATGGTTTTGCAACAGTTGAAGAATCCGAAATTGGCAAAAACTCCAAACAAATCCAATCGCTAATCGCTAATCGTGGCCCAAGCCCTCATATTTTTACTAGCTGGTTTCGACAGCGTTTCAACTGGTTTAAGCTTCATGGCATATGAATTGGCCACGAATCCTGACGTCCAGAAAAAACTACAAGACGAAATCGATTCAGTAATGCGTCAGAAAACTCAAGAAAAAGTCACTTATAACGAAATACAATCGATGAGATACCTCGACCAAGTTGTATGTGGTGAGAGAGCCTCACAAATTTTTTGGCTCAATTTTTGTTTGAAGAAACTTTAAGATTGTGGCCCCCAGCTCCTCAAACTGATCGTTATTGTAACAAAGATTTACAAATCGAACCAAATTTTACGATTGAGAAAGGTGTAATGATCGAAATACCAATTTTTGCAATTCATCGAGACCCTCAATATTTTCCCGATCCAGACAAGTTTGACCCTGAACGCTTCAGTGACGAAAACAAGTCAAAAATTGTGCCAGGAACGTACATCCCGTTTGGTGTCGGACCAAGAAATTGCATAGGTACGGGAATAGTTATTTACCTAACGTGTTTGGAAAATACAATTTGCTTTTCAAATTGCTTTCCAAACAAGTTAGGTACAATATTTTTTGTAACGAATCTCTCAAAAAAAATTTTTTAAATTAATATTTTTGATAATTTAGTTTTTTTTGCTACTGTGTTGGTAACAGGTCAAACAATAAAAAAATTGACATGAACTGTCACTTATCGTAAAATCTCAATCGTTTCCGTCTCAACGATAGCGATACCAACCTACTGAATGTCCGGAGCCACTGTCGGAAAGTAAAAAACACCGCAGTGCGGGAAAGTTACTTTCCCACACGCTGGGGATAACCGGGAAATAGCTGTCTAAGAGCTATGAGTACAAAAAATTGTTTAAACGAGTTTAATACCAATTCCAGGTTCGAGGTTTGCCCTACTTGAGATAAAAATCCTATTTTTGCATCTTCTCTCAAAGTTCGATATTGTACCGAATGAGAAAACAGTGGTTCCGTTCAAATTGTGCAGATCAAGCAGCAGTCTGGTTCCGAAAGAAGGGATTCATCTCAGATTCAAACCTAGAAGTTTATTGTAAAGTATTTTCCAAAAATAAACTATGATTAATCGTGTCCATTTTTTCCGAACTTTGTTATCAAATGAAAACAAACCTAAAACCAGTCTTTACTAAAATGTTGACCATAGTATTGTGTGTGATTCTGGCTTTGATTTACTTCAGTTTAACGAAAAAAAAATTTTGGGCCGAAAGGAACGTTTCGAACGTCCCGGCATGGCCTCTAATTGGAAGTTTGTGGTCGTTTCTCGTCCGGAAAAAACACTTTTTGCACATTTCTTTGGATATTTATAGACAGTTTCCAAACGACAGGTATTGACAATTTTCTCGTAACGTTTGAATTGAAACTGGTTTGAAGGTACGTTGGTTTTATGCAATTCACGACTCCCGCGCTCCTAATCCGAGATCTAGACTTGATTAAACGAATTGGAGTTAAAGAATTTGATAGTTTTCACGACCATTTCTCAATTCGAGCTCTTAAAATTGAACCTCTGTTCAACAAAGTCTGATTGGGTTAACCGGAGACGACTGGAAGCAAATGAGGGCAACCCTAAGCCCAGTTTTCACCAGCAGTCAAATAAAAAAACTGTACGATTTGATTTGCAAATGTGGTGATAATTTTACCAAACATTTCGAAGGACAAAAACACGAAATTGAAGCGAAGGATATTTTTTCAAGATTTGCTAACGATGTGATTGCAAATATAGTGTTTGGTGTTGGAGTCAATTCTCTGAAAGATCCAAACAATGAGTTCTACTTGACTGGGAAAAAGTTGACCAAGTTTAGCGCTTGGCAATTGCTTCGAGTGTTTTTGGCCCAAATGCTTCCGAAAATCGCTGAAGTCGTAAACATTTTGCTACTTCAACCAATAAGTTTACGTTTGTAGGTTTGTAACATTAGAATATTTCCCAAAAGTACGGTAACGTTTTTTGAAAACATTATGCAAAAACGTGCCAAAAGAAAGAATTTTTTTGGTAATACTAGTACACTAACCAGCGAGCAAATTCTTGCCCAATCCCTCCTTTTCTTTTTTGCTGGTTTCGAAACTGTTTCAACGGCTCTTACTTTCATGGCGTACGAACTGGCGATAAATTTTGACGTTCAGAAGAAGCTCCAAGACGAAATCGACTCAAAATTTCGAGAAAATCAAATAATCCCATACAACGTATTACAATCAATGAAATATCTTGACCAAGTCGTATCAGGTGGTACCTCCAACTGTCCTTCCTTCTTTTACATTTCCCTTACAGAAAGTTTAAGACTTTGGCCCCCAGCTCCTCAAATCGATCGCTTATGCACCAAAGACTTTGTAATCCAACCAACGAAACCACACGAAAATTTATTGACTGTTGAAAAAAATGTTTTGACTTTGATATCAATTTTTGCACTACATCGGGATTCCAGATACTTTCCAAACCCTGAGAAATTCGATCCTGAACGATTCAAGGCCAGGATTGTGCCCGGAACTTATTTGCCCTTTGGTATAGGACCAAGAACTTGCATTGGTACGTAAAAATTTAGATTCAAGTGTTTCAGACGTGTTTTAGGTTCGAGGTTTGCGCTACTTGAATTGAGAGTACTTCTTGTGCACTTGTTGGCAAAATTTGATATTGTGCCAAATGAGAAGACAGTAATTCCAGTTCAAATCAGTCGAAATGGGGCCAGTATTGCCCCAAAAGAAGGCATCCACCTTACGTTCAAACCTAGGTTGTGCAATATTTAGCAATAAAATTATTCGTTTTGTTTCTCTTTTATTTCTATAACCTTGCCACTAAAACCAGGAAACGACCTCACACATTGTGTTACAGTCCGGAAATGATTCAGTAAAAATGAACATCCGGGATAAGGTACAGTTTGTGATAAGTGTGATAAGATAAATAAACAATTAATCGCAATATTACAGTTTCTGTAAAGATGTTAACCCTAATATTGGGTGTAGTTTTGGGTGCGTTAATTTATTACAAGTTAGTAAAACCGACCCATTTTTGGGCCGAAAGAAACATTCCTCATGTCTCATCATGGCCCATTGTGGGCAACATGTGGCCTTTTGTGGCTCAGAAGAAACACATTACGGAAGTAATTGCCGATATTTACCGCCAGTATCCTAAAGACAGGTCATTTCTGATTTTCCTTATTTGGTTTAGTACTTCATTTATTTATACAGATATGTGGGTTATATCCAATTCATGACTCCTACTCTCTTACTACGAAACGTAGAATTGATTAAACAAATCGGAGTGAAGGAATTTGATAGTTTTCATGACCACGTTTCTGTCAGTAACACCAACACTGAACCTCTGCTCACTGAAGCTTTAACCAATTTGCGTGGAGAGAAGTGGAAAGAAATGAGAGCGACTTTAAGTCCGGCTTTTACCAGTAGTAAAATGAGAAATATGTACAATTTGATTTCCGAATGTGCTGAAAATTTCGTCGCTTGTTTCCAAGGCAGAGAACAAGTTGTTGAAATCAAGGAAGTTTTCTCACGATTTAGCAACGATGTGATTGCAACTGCGGCCTTTGGTATTCAAGTTAACTCAGTCCAGGAACCCAACAACGAATTTTATGCAATGGGACGATTGCTAACCACGTTTAGCACTTTCCAAATTATGAAAATATTCTTCGCACAGCTAATACCCAAAATCGCTGAAGTACCGAAACACTTTTTTTTTCAATTGCTTCAAACTATTTTTCTAGTTTTTTGAATATAGAGTACTACCGAAGAAAGTCACAGATTTCTTCGAACGCCTTATTTTGGACAATATGCAAAAACGGGAGGTTGAAAAAATTGTTCGGCCCGATTTAATTCATCTACTAATGGAAGCGCGCAAAGGAAGACTCAAACATGACAATAACACTGAAATGGATGGTTTTGCAACAGTTGAGGAGTCGGAAATTGGCAAAAACACGAAACAAGTACAACTAACTGACGAAAAAATCGTGGCCCAAGCTCTACTCTTCTTTTTCGCTGGTTTTGAAACTGTCTCAACTGGTCTCAGCTTCATGGCGTACGAATTGGCCACAAATCCCCACGTTCAGAGGAAACTCCAAGCCGAAATCGATTCGGAACTTGAAAAAAATCAAGGGAAAATATCGTACAATGTGGTACAATCGATGAAATATCTCGACCAAGTTGTATGTGGTGGGTATTTCATATTTCTGCAGTCTTTATTTTTATTACAATTTTTTTGCAGAAAGCTTAAGACTTTGGCCTCCAGCACCCCAAACTGACCGTTTGGACTAATAATAAGGACTTTGTAATTGAGGCGACCAAACCGCATGAAAGGACTTTTACTCTGCAGAAGGATACTATGACGATGATATCGATGTTTGCCATTCATCGAGATCCTCAATATTTTCCAGACCCGGATAAATTTGATCCTGGACGATTTAGTGACGAAAATAAGGCAAAAATTGTGCCAGGAACGTACATGCCGTTTGGAGTAGGACCACGGAATTGCATCGGTACGAAAAAAAATGTTAAGTAAAGATTTAAGAGAGGTTTTAGGTTCGAGGTTCGCTTTGCTTGAAATCAAGACACTTTTCTGTCACTTGCTAACGAAATTCGACATTGTGCCAAATGGAAAAACAGTTATCCCAATTAAAATAAGCCCGAGTACTGTCAATATGGTACCTCCAGATGGCATCCATCTTACGTTCAAGCCCAGGATGAAGATTCTTCGATGAAACGAGCCTCGTTTATTTATTTTGAGCATTTTGATCAATTTTAATCAGCTTAATGTTAAAAAATCATTAAGTTCAATAACTGTCACGGGTTAATGTAATAAAGTATGACTGGTAACAGTAGCATATTCACATATGGGCTAAATGGGCTATAGCCCAGGCCGGCAAAATTTTAGGGGCGGCAAAAATATCTACAGTATTTTGATTTAAACAAAAAAAAAACAGTAAATAGACGGGTTGCATTTTTTTTTAATCAGTTGATCAGATTTTTAGTTTTCGCCGTATTTTTTTAATTCGTAAATTCTTAATTGTTTGGTTAATGAGTTTTAAGAAATTTTTAGTAGTTTCAATTCATATTAGAGTAATTAGAAAAAACCTGAGCACAGTACACAATACATTAAATTGTCTTTGAAAAAAGTCTGCGACAACGTAATATTATAGAAGAGTCTTGAAAAAAGTGAAGAAATAATTGGAAAACAAAAACTTTTTAAATAAATACAGGTGATTTTTTAATCTCAGAAAATAAAGAAAACATTTAAAAATCTAGGGCATGTTTGGTGACTTTATAAAGATCTTATTCAGGTTTTTTTAATTTAATTTTCAGAATTTTGCATTTGTAGAATGTAACGTGTGTTCAATAATTGTTCTGGTCGTGGTTGAGGTGATAAGTTCATATGGTTTGCTATCAACTGTCTAAATGTAGCATTTAGGAGTTTTTGATAAAAATTACATTGCAAATCATGATAATTTTAATTTAAAGGAAGACACAGAAACTCGAAAAGTATGCAAGAGGTTAAAAAGCGGAGCACTGACAGCTGTTGTAATGTTAACCGAGACATACGTTTTTTGTGACAATTGCCACACATAGGCGATCTGACCAGAACAATTATTGAACACCTATTAATTTAGAGAACTTATGCTAGAACTGGCTTTGCTATTTCATTCAAATAAACTGATTAAAAAAATTAAGGATATTACTGAAAATTGATAAAATTTGTTTGATGTTAGACTTTTGAACTGTTGTAGCAGTTGTAAATTTTTCGAGCAGTTTATTTGAGGTGTCACTAAAGGGGTGGCACCATTTAAAAATTTGAAGGGTGATTTGGATTACAAAGGGGTTAAGAGCTACAAATTTCCAAAATACGACAAAAAATGTCCAATTTCAGGATTTGTAAATTTTTCCTTATTTTCTGAATTAACCAATAAAAGATTTTTTTTGAATAAATGTTTTACGCTAATTTACTTGCACTAAGTTAGTTAACAATGCAACTGTGGATTAAGTTTGAGACGTTTGAGTTTGAGAAAAACAAGTTCAATACGTAAATTTAACCCGATAAGTTCGGGTTATGAATTATTTTTTTATTATCTGGTTCCTCAGCGAAGAAATGTGACCAGTAGCACAGCCAGAAAAAAAATGATTTAATAAAATATATCGACTTTATTCATACTACATATACATATTCTCAACAACTCTAGCAGCTCTAAACTAAAATAATGAAGAATGTAATAGTGATGCGTGAAAAATAGATTCTATGAAGTACACTTCTTAAGTTAACAAAATAGTTCTCTTACGTAAAATTTAATACATCAGGTAATCTTTAAAAGATACGGCACCATAATTAAAGCAACCTCAGTAAAAAACATTTGTACATGAATGTGTGGAATAACAATTTGGTGTTGAATTCACACGAGACTGGACGCACCTAAACACTCGTTATCGATTTGTCCCGACAAACTTGGAGAATTCCCCTTGGAACTCCCGTAAACTTTCGTCGAATATCCCGAATCGTTATTAGTGTCTCTATCAGCTGTGTCTTGCGGATTTTCCAACATCCTGGTCGTACTCTCAAACATTTTACTCGAATCCAACATTCTGGCACCTTCAAGCCCAGTTTTCCCCAACTTTGCAAATCTCGAATTGAGGTCGTAGTATTTTTGCGTTGGTATTTCATTGTCATAGTAGTGCAGACGATAGTTGGGGTCATGGTGACTCGTTGAGGGAACATTTCTGGAGTAAGTATCGTTGTATCTAATGTTGGACTCTTGAATTTTTACGATGGGTTCGATGTAACGCGAGTTGGAGTCCACCAAAGCTGTGTTTATGACAGTGGGGCTGTAAACCCCGCTCCTGCTCCTTGGGGCGTCATTTGGTACGTTTTCGTAGTTGGGCATTGGGCTGGCGAGGTTGGAATCGCCCATGGGACCCTTGAACTGGGTCATGCGCATGGGACTGTCTTCATCATCGCTACTCTCACTGTTGTTCCCAGTGTTGTTTTGGGCACTGGTTTGTTGCTGGATTCGGGCCACTAGTTCCTTAACCGAGGGTCTCTGCTCCGTTTCCTCGTCTTCAGGAGGGTCCAACTCGTCCAAACTCCTAAAAACACGTTCCAAAAAAATAACATGTCACAAATAATACGTTACCCAAGTAGCACAAAATATCTTTTTGGTTGTGGCAGCTAAAAAGTTGTTGCAGTAACGTTATGGCAACCTGATCTTAGTCATAATTTGGTTATTTCATTAGGTTTTTAAAATGAAGTTGTTTTTTAGTTAGATTAATATTTAAAAAAGGTATAATATGCTCATTTGGCTTTATATTAGACTCCTAATAGTTGCCCCACAATTTAGCTTTAATTTGGTGTCTACGTAACTAAATAGTTATTTTTTAGGTTGCCATAATGCTTTTATGTCCACCTAACACCCAAAAAATAACCTTTTCACAGCTATTTAAAGTTGATATATTGTAGCTATCACACATATTTTAGTGTCAAAATAATGTCTAAAATATGACTATTTCATGACCATTTGGCTATTCTGCCATATAGTTGTGAATAATCTATTTTATAACTATATGGTAAATTTCCAAAGTTGCCGCAACGTTTTCTTAAAGATAAAAAAGCTAAAATATAACGAAAATCTATCTGCAGAATGTGGCAATTTGGTAGCAAAATTTTAGTTGTCATTACCAAGTAATGTCTATAACTCTACCCTTTCGTAGCTACACAATAATTTTCCCATCATTTTAACTGTCAAATTTTATTTGTCGTATACCACATCTACGTTTCCTATACCAACAAATGTGTATTTTCTGTAGTGTGGAGTGTGAATTATGCCTAAAGTTGACATTAAACAAACTGCTTTTTCCTTAAAAAGATTTAGGAAAAGCAGTATATTTTACAGAAAATTAAAACGTCGAACGAGTGACTTATTTAGTTTGTTTCGATTTAGTCATTATTTAACCAGAAAAGCCCCCTCAAACGTAAAAAATAACTAAACACCATTTGGTTTTAACTTAGTCAATATTAGGTTTCTGAGTAAGCACGGCAACCATTTCCTAATAATCAGAGAAGACATACAAAGATGGCGATTTTTTTGACAAGTACGACAGCGCAGACAGCGGCCATGTTAAATTTTTCTTATGTGTGGCAATTTTACAACTATTTTATAACCATCTAATAACTTTGTCGTTGTCAGAATCATAATTACTGATATTTTATAAAATTTAATAAATAAAAGTTATACATTTTTATAACTGAAATTAATTTAAAAGAAAAACTCTCTTTCAAAAAATTAGTATGTTTAATAAATTATTGCTTTTTTTAAGGCGCGTCGATTTTTTCGAAGCATCGTATTCATATTTATCAGAAAAGTAATGTCACCAAACAAATTTTTTACTTGGTTAACAAGTATTTGGAATTTGTGTATTCATTACAGTGATATATAATATGTTTATCGCCATCCATGAGGTCTACAAGGACTGAATAATATAACAATTTCTTCGTGACTCTTCAGTGACCACTAAATTACCATATTGTTATATTTTGATCTTGATGTCCTTTCCTAAATTACAACCAAAGATAAAATGTTATTTTGTAGTTGCTGTAGGGTTGTACTTTGGAAACGATAGCCAATTAACAACAAATCGGTGGTTATTTAGTAAATAGTTGTCATTTAGTCATAAAATAGCAACAGCTTCCAGAGCATAACTTCGTTAGAGCTTTGAAACAACCAAAGTGTTGGCAACTATTTGGTAATATTACCGTTATATAACCCAAAAATAAATGCCCATTTTTGGCACGGTGACGTTATGAGAAGTTTGGTGAAACGTTTTCCTCGATTGTTGCGGTGACCAAATAGTTATCATTTTTGTTGCCAAAACGTTTTTACAACCGCTAAATAACAATCTGTGCTACTTGGGTAATACCAAAAATTTGCATATTTTCCCAAGGGTGCAGGCCGCTGGGTAGTGAAGGATTAGCTACCATAAAGGATAGATAATACACTGCGGGCGTTAAAATTTCAAAAGTTAATTAGCTTTTAAACTATTTGACAAAAATTAAACTAATCATTTTTTATACACTTCCGAAAACAAACTGTTGTCATCTATGGTCTTAAAAAGTTAAAAAAATATTTTTTTAAACAAAAAAAAAATAAAATGAATTTTTGTGATTTATGCGACAATAGGCCACTTTAGAAACGTAAATGCTTTCATGTCGTGTAAACCCCATTCAAAAATGTTGAAGCGTTTGAGAGTTATCTCTTATAACTTGTCCTATCTCCGAATTTTGGGACTGGTCCCAGGGCCGCGCCAGATCCTTTCAACGCCCAGGTGCATTTTACATTTTGCTGCCCCCCTTTGAAACATAATATACTAATTTATAACAACTGAACTAAAGTTATTTTTTGCACTTTGAGTCAAAATTGCTTAAAAATTGTTGCCTTGTTCGAAAATCAAAACACTTCAAAACACTACTTTTTTTGGCGAAATTTTGTTAGAGCAGATCAAAAAGGCACTAATAAATCTGATAAAAATTATATTATTATTCCTCCTTATTTTCAAGCGTTTTAACATGTGTTGTTCAGTCAGAAATAATTAGGAACCCAATTATTTTGCTAAATTAATGAAAAATTCGCCGAAAAATCGCAGAATTATGTCGCAAATGGTGTTATTTTTGCTTTCTTCAAACCCCTTAAGCGAGATTTTGTTAAAATAGAACGAAAAGTTACTTAACCTAGGAGCTAAAAATTTCAATGTTTTTTCTTCTTTTAACCGTTGTTTAAGTAGAAATCCGACTACTTTTTAAGGAATTTAATTCAAAATAAGCCTAGAAGTCAATAGCTTTTTGTACATGTAACGAAATAGGAATAGTTTTTTTTCATTTTAGTCTAGAGGTAAAACTGAGATGAAAAAACACGTCATGAATAATAAAAATAAGTTTTCCTGACGAATTGAACACAAGATTTTGCAAAATTCGGTGAGAAATTTCAAATTTTCAATATTAAAAATTTGCCTTTTTCCATACTCAAATAAATATTGAAACCTTACAGAATTCCCCACCGAATTTTGCAAAATATTCTGCTATCTCAAACGTTTTATCTCGTTTTACAGAAACGCAATTATTTCGCAAAATTTCTCTAAAATCAGCCAAAAAAAAACTATATTGGATCGAAAAGTAAGCTATTTGGTTTTTGGTATATTTTAGCCTATTTTCACTCAAAAACGCAGTTGTTTAGTGTTTCACAAAAAATTAACCGAAAATTGTTAAAATCACTCAAAAATGAAGCAATTATTTCGACTGTTTATCGAGATAAAATCGCAAACTTTTTGCAAAATTTGGCTGAACCTGCCTGAAAAATCAATAAATGATTGAATCAAAAATGATATGATATTAGCATTTTTGCATTTTTCGTGGGCTTAAAATTATTTATTCTTCGACAATGTCAAAATTTACGGTTTTTCGTCTGTGTAAGGAAGTTTTGACAACTGTTTGGCATTTCTCAATACGAAACGTCAGATTATTTTTAACAGATTTAAAGCAATTTTAAGCCTTGTTGAGTCTAATTCGAAGAATAAAATGTTGTATTGAACTCGTTTTCGTGTAAATCGGTTCATTTATTTCACCTCGTGGATGATAAACCTCTCGCTATCACTCGACGTTTAAAAATTCACTCGTGAAATAAAGCGTCCGATTTACACTCAAACTCGCTAAATAATATATTAGCTGTTTCAAAACTATAAAAACGCCAACGTCGCATTTTCTCTCAAAATTAGCTGTTTTAAATTATTCATGCACTTGAAAGAAATAACAGCTAATATAATTTATACTTTCAATTAGAGATCTAATCATTAATAACTATTTTACAATTTTACCAATCTCATTTAAAAAAATAATTCTGGAAAATGCGACGTTGGCGTTTTTATAGTTTTGAAACAGCTAATACCTACCTACTATTATAAGCTTAAAAACTCAGTTTTTGCGAAAGTTTGAAAAATCACAGAACTGAATCAAAAATGACATTACTTCGCGGCATTTTGTATTCTAGAATTTTTTTTTCATCCAAAAATAATTTTTTTGCAAAATTTCAATAAAAGTAGACCGAAAAATCGCCTAATTAGGGCGAAAATATTGTTAGTTTTATGTTATTATGTATTTTATTAATGCATTTCGAATTCAAATATTTTACAAAATTTCCTGGAAAAATATCAAACATGTTGTTGGAATAGATTGAAAATTTAGTGTGTTTTTTCGATTTCAAGCGCTTAAACACCTATTTGGAGTAACAACTTAGTCTTTTCATAAAGACAAATCAGTAAGTTAGGTCAAAAATAACTTATTTTCTCAACTTTTTGGCACATCTTCGAATCAAAATAAATTTTTGAGAAAATCTTTATGCCGCCCCCCTGGCTTGCCACCCGGGTGCGGGGCACCCCTGGCACCCGGGTTGGCACGGCCCTGACTAGTCCCTTAAGATTATAAGAACAAGGACAGACCTTGCGGCTTGCATTGGTGCCCGTTCCAACTTATCCAGCATTTCCAAACTCCTGGACCGTGGTAGTTGTGGTTCTTGGATTGGATTGGATATGATCCTTTCGGAGCGTCGTCCATGCGCTCCTCTGTTGAGTTTCTGTTCCAGACCGGCAACTCTTTGTCCCAGTCTGACTTGAGCCCTTTGTAGTTCCCTTTTATCCCTTTCGAGACGTGCCTCCAGGTGCCGGAACAAAGGAGCACAATAACAAGTGTATCCAACTCCAACGGGACCTTTCCGGATATTTCCGGCCAGGTCCAGGTAGTATTGTTCTCCACGTTTCAGGGGTTCCTGAGGGAGCGAGTCGAGACGTGGGGACGGAAACGCCTCCGGGTCTGGATAGTAGTGGCATCCGTAGGGCGACCAATGACGCGGCTTCTCAATCTTGTTGACAATGTCTGGAAAACAATTATTTCATCTAAAGCAATCTTCTAGTACTGGTAACAAGTTTAAGTCTTGTTTTATAATAATAATAATAATAATAATAATAATAATAATAATAATAATAATAATAATAATAATAATCTTTATTGTCCAACGAGGTTATCAATTACAGGACAAAAATAAATATTATTACAAAAAATAAGAAATTATAAATGCAGGTATTCTTACACTAAAAATAACGAAAATTAATATAAATTTAAAATTTAATAATACAAATAATAGATTTAATCCAATTTAATCCCATTTATGATTGGCCAGACTGCATATTATGAAGAGTGGTGAACGACGCAAAATGTTAGTTTTAGGTGTTGGGAGCCGGAACATAATTTCATATCTTGAACATACAGGGATGTTTTTTTATTAGTATACATTGCCCTATGTACACAGTTAAAAAAACCGAGTCAATTTCATTGTTACTATGAGGATTACGATTAGGCCGTAGGTCTCGGTGCAGGCAACCAATATTACAAAAATTTTAATATCAAAAAATAAAGAATAAACTTTGCAAAACAACAAAATAAATGTAATTAAATGACGCATCAAACCAAGGAAAATATTAAATAATCAGAGAAAGTGCTAAAAAGGCCCTCCTTGCACTTCCAAACAATAGCTCTAGTCTGATACTTTGCTCATAATACTTTTAACTTTTTGTAACATCTGGGTACTATCTAGTATAAGTTTATTTACGAAATTTCTAGCCACCATAAAATTTTTACATCGGTCCCTAATTATTTCAATGAGTGCGGTTTAAATTTGTTAGATCTTGAGCTGCACTGGTGTATGGCATTTGAGACTAATGATTTGGGTCTATTCCAGGCAAAAATTTGACCTTAGGGGTGTTATTTGCCTAAGACCTTTTTGCCCTGTGTGAATTGTAATTTTGGTTGCCTGCACCTAGGCTAACCTAGACCTACGGCCCAATCCTAATAACACATAATAGTCATAGTAACAATGAAATTGACTCGGTTTTTTTAACTGTATACATAGGGCAATGTATACTAATAAAAAAACATCCCTGTATGCATGGGACATTGAACGGAATCTGAGCCAATAAGTTAGAGCAGTCGATCCTATTGCTGAGTAAATTATCTAAAAATTTGAGACAAATGTGCTCTCTTCTAATGTTAAGTGCAACTATGTTATGTCTTGCAAGCAGCTCATCCTGGCTGGTGCCCACTTCTGGATAAGTTCCATCCAGTTTAAACGACAAAAATTTCAAAAATCTGCGGTGAATTGAGTCTAGGAGCATAGAGTGAGAAATATAAATTGGAAACCATATTAGACAAACATATTCAATTTTACTTAAGACAAAAGCATAATAGAGAGACGCATAACAAAACCTAACGACTTGAAGGCCGAATTACGAACATTTCCGACATGGATAAGGAATGTCATAGCTGAGTCAAAAGTTATACCGAGATCTTTAATGGCATCCTTTTTTTCAAGGGCACAATTGTTAATAGAATATGAAGATGGAAAAGGAGAACGACATCGAGAGAAAGAAACTGTGCAACATTTACTAATATTTAAATGTAATTTATATTTGTTACACCAGTCTGCAATTTTACTTAAGTTCAGTTGTAACAAGTCAGCATCATTTTGATTTGTGATAGAATTAAAAAATATTTTTAAATCATCCGCATACGCAAGAACAGGACAGGATAAAGACAGTAACAAATCATTAATAAACAGAATAAATAAATTTGATCCTTGAGGGACTCCAGATTTCACACAGTAATTGAAAGAAGAAAAACCATTAAAGGAAACATAAGAAACTCTATTTGATAGGTATGATTGAAGGAGGAGAAGGGAAGAAGAAGAAAAGCCGAAGAAAGTTAACTTATGACTATTGGGACACAACTGGAATAGTTCCGAATCTTACCTGAGTTGTGTTTGGGGTCAAACCGCACTTTGCTCTTCGCCCTCTTCTTGCCTTTCCCTTTCTTGTCCTTCTTGGCTACACACTCGTCCAGAATGGTCAAAATCTCGTTCAAGTCCTTCCTTAACGCGATATCTCTTGCCGTTTCGTTCTGTTTATTGCGCACACTTTTATCACAACCCGCCTCTAGCAATATCCTTGTCAATTTCCGTCTTCCCATAGCTGCAGCTATGTGAAGGGCGGTATCACCGTTTTTATTCTGTTCGGAAACACGACACTGAGCTGAAATTAAAATACGGGTGACTCCTGCATGGCCATATCGCGCAGCTGTGTGGAGAGCGGTGTCACCGTAGTTGTTCTGGATGTCGGGATCACAACCGGCAAGGAGCAGTTCCCGACAGGATTGGTTGTGGCCGTTCTGGCAGCAGAGGTGGAGGGCTGTGAAGCCTCCGGCGTTGGCTCGGGAAAGAGTAGCTCCAGCGGCTGCCAGGAGGCGGACGGAACGGGAGTAGCCCTTCCAGGCGGCTTCGTGCAACGCGCTGTTTCCGTGCTGGAATTATTGCCAAAGATCAAGTTAAAACGAGCAAAAATTCGGCCAAAAACGGAGTTACTCCAGTGAAGTGAAAAAAAACTATATCCTTTAAGGATAGTCTGACCGTGGCAAAAATCTGATTTGGACACTTTCTGGCTTTAAAGAATTTTTTTGACCTAGGATCACATCAAATTATGCAGTTTTTAAATCTCTAGGGCGCTTAGAGGTTTTTATAAACAAAGAAAAATGTGTCACATTGTTATTACGAAAAAACTAAATGGACAGAAATCAAACTGATTTTTTATAGACATTGAAAATCCAGAACTGTAGGGCGCTTAACTATTTTCAATGTTTTAAAAAAATTATTTACTTAATTATCGAAGTCAATGTAAATAAATAAAAATCTCGGAATTTACTGAGCATAACATCATCAAATTACATGTACGTATGTATAAAAATGTACTTAATATTATACCTAGTTTGGACTCTTCAAAAGATTAGATTTGACTTTGAATCCACAAAGGATGTTTTAAAAAAATTGTGCAAATTAATGTAGGTACTTTTTTTTTAAGTCGAAAAAATGTATTGGATGAATAAAACTAATGACAACCGACATTTTTTTACAGTTTTTCATAGAACCCACTTTTTGTATTATAGTAATAAAATAACTAATAACTAGAGACCAGGTCCTAGGAAATATCCCTAACCTGTAATTTTTAAGGGTTTTTCTTAAAACTCGAAATAAATTTGTTTTGTTAAAAATGTAATTTTTTGACACCCGTTTTATTTTTCCCAAATTCCTAAAGTGACTTGTTGTATCTAAATGTAATTGCAACATCCTAAAGTTGTGTTTAACCTTCCTAATTTAAAATAGGATATTTCTTCAATTATTTTTTTAGTATATAGTTTTAAGTATTTCAGCTTTTTATTAGTTTCTTTGCTTTCTTACTTTCCTCATATTTCATATTCTAATTTTTTTCTAATTCTTTCAATTTTTTGTGGTGTTACTATCTTATTAATTTCTAAATTTCAGTTTTCCAATTTCTTAATATTCTTAATTTGCAGTTCTATAGTTTTTGAATTTCTCAATTTTTCACTTTTCTGTCACTTAATTTAAGTACAGAACTTTAATCTCACTGTATTTTAGTTTTTTGTATTTCAGCTTTTCAGTTTTTACATTTTTTAGCTTTTCAGTCTCTTATAGTCATTGTTTTTTTATTTAGAATGTAATGTTTCAATTTATTAGTTTCTCTTTTTCAGTTATATAGTATTTTCAGTATCTCAGTTTTTCAGCCACTTAGTTCTTCAGAATTGTAATCTCACTACTTTTTTGTGTTTCAACTTTTTTAGTTTTTTAGCGTTTAAAGGCATTGGCAACTTATTTTACCTGTTTTATGTTTTAACGGAAATTGAAAAGACTGTTCGTTCTATACCACTAGACTCTTTTAAAAATTTTCCACGATGAAAAATAAGCGAGATAATCGCTTTTAAAGAAGAAATCTTGACGTCACAACCGCCTCTCATCACCGAATCCTCTTATCACTGAACCCTCTCAATCACCAAAAACCTGACAGATATTTGAACATTTTTCACACATTTTCCACAAAATCAAAAATTAACTACATTTTCGATGAATTTCTGTTCTAAATATTATCTTGAACTTCGGGAAAGCATCTGAGGAATTTTGTCAAGTTTTGATAAACTCTGTCAGTGTCACTTAAAAACCATTTGATCTTAATATTGGACCAAACGCTCGATAGGCGGTTATGTCGTCATAATTCCAACTTTAAATCGAAATAATTTGAGTTAGAGAGCAGATACAGAGAAACGGTTTTCACTACTGTAATAAGCGTTTTCAGTAGTATCATTTAAGATAAAGTTGTTTTTTAAGTTGCCAATGCCTTTAAAGTTACTTACTTAAAATGTCAGTTTTTGAATTCTTAATTTTTCTACTTTTCGGTTAGAAATACTATGTTGTACATTAAACTATGCTTTAAGGTTGCACTATCATGTAATTCTAAAAATTCAAGAGCCCTTACAAAGGCACAGCCACTGTAAAAAATAACTTACTTTCTCGCTTTTAAATTTTAGTAAATAACATAACAAAATTAGAAACAGTCGGCCTGTCACTTGTTGAAGCTATTAAACTCGTGAATAAAGTGTACATTTTTGTAAAAAGCACTCCAGAAATTGTAGAAAAATTAGTTAGTGACAAACTAAGACAAATCTTAGGTACAAAAAAATTGTGAACCTAAAAATTTTACAGAAAATAAAAATATTAATTGAATCAAAAATAATGGTAATATAGAGACGTCTGATTTTAGTGTTGGTATTTATTTCCTACACCGAGTTTTTTTCTAAGCTGAGATGAATTCTTAAAGCAAAACCTAATTTGGATCAATATTTAGATTCAACGATTAGTTAACTTCATTACATACTCGTAACTGAAATTATTCATGATTCAGTAAAATGTATTGAATTTATTAGCCTCCAAGTTCATATTTTAATATGAACATGTACACTGCTTTTTTAATTTAAATTATTACTAATTTTTTTAAATAACAAAAAAACTAAATTATGTCTACATTATTCACATTGTTTTAGAAGTTTAATTGAAATTGATAATTGTTTATTAGGTATGTCTTTTGCCCGTATGGAGCAGCTTATAAAGAGGTGAAAGTTCTAATTTTCCAAGATTCTTAGATTTTATATATTTTTTTATATTTTTTTAAAAAGCGTGTTTTTCAAATCGCTGATGGAAAATCCTGAAATCCAGTATATGCAGCTTAGATGTGGCATAGTTGGGGCTGGAAATGAATATTGCGATGAACAAAAGATTAGCAGATTTTGATTTATTGCAGCAAACGTGTAATCACGCTGAATTAATAGCAAAGCTCGATGGTAATGGTCGTCCGTTAATTGGAATACAGAAATGTGTAATTATCAAGTCTGAATTATGTCAACTAGCTATTTATCTGGAATTTTCTAACATCAAAGATTGGTGTTTCAACAATAAACCAGTTCTTGCACTGTAAAAAATCAATCCAGAACGGTTCACTTGTCTAATGCAAATATTTTTTATTATTAACAATTTAAATAGATAATCCAGAACTAGGCTAATTAGTTTTCCATAAAAGGCAAAACGCGTTGATTTCACATGATTTTTCCCGTCTCATAAAATGCGAAAGCAATTTCGTTGCCTATTGTTTTTTAAGTAAAACGGTACCAGAGTTAAATGCCAACTGGTTTCTAACTAAAACGCATTCAAAGAAATTATCTTCCATACCGCACTTTACGTTTATTATTAGTTGCCTGCTTTAATAGCGAAGTAATCGCAACTTTACAATAAAATACGATTCTATTCTCTATTAGAGGCGGCTTGTTTTACAAATTTTATAGTACTTATAGTGTCATGGACTCTCTTCAGTTAACTAGTTATTTATGAAACATAAATTACACAAGCCATTTATTCAAGAAATGGTCTGAGCATATGCAACCACATTAAATTTATTCGCCATAAAATTGACAAAGTATGATTATGATAAATTTAATTAAAAACACCTGATCCAACAATAAAGTAAAAATAGAACGCATCAGCCCATAAAAATTAAGGAGGTTGTAAATACGATTATTACAATAATAAATATAGAAGCAACAAATCATGTCTAAATTTAATGTTAATTTAAAGACACTGTTTGTGTCTACGCCATTTTCGATTTTTACCATGGCGGATTCAGGTTAGTAATGGAATATGTCGCTGTAATTTATTTCAGCATCGGGCCATAAATCAATAAGCGATATATTTTATCGCAAGGCTGGGCTGTAGATCATTTAGTATTTAAATGTGGTTTAATTATCTCAATATTGGTGTCGTATTACATAATTAATAAGATTAAATCTTCGAGCATTGAATGTTTTGTACGCATTATCTGATGGAAGTTTGATTTGTGTTTTTTATTAAAAGTGTTCAAACACCACGAAATAATTGCTTCCTTGCAAACACTTTGACTCCACAAATCAGAAACATTATTGAGTAGAAATGATTTGTGTTGTGATAGTAATTTATTGCTTCCTGTTTTACGCATTATGGATTTAAAAAAATATATATTTCTACTTCATTTATTTATCTAATAATTTAGCATATTTTATGTCCACTTTAATCATAATTCTGTTCCTTTCCGCAATTTTTCTGTACAAAAACTGGCAGACCATAAAAATTCAATTGGCCTCAGTTCTGGTGACCAAACGGACTCTTCATCCCGAAATAACGGTTGCTTGAAAATAACTCAAACAATTTAAAATCTAATTCAAATGTCAACAAATAACAAGTTTAAGGCGGCACATTATTTAACTATTTTCGAACCAACAAACCGGAAAATCATCTATAATATCTATAAATATCTCGTTTTAGTCAATAATTTACTTTTTTACAGCTTTATGATAAGTGCTAATCTAGACCACACTAATTCGTTACATTTTAATTAACCTGTGTCCGCTTAACGACCAATAAAATTCAGAAGCACCAAAAACCCTCCCGCTGACACCATTACCCTAATTTGCAAAAATCTCCACACACATATTAATCTAATAATTTAATAAATAGTGTTATTTTTGTCCGTTTGAAGATTAACACACAACAAACTCGGTCAAGCGTTTTAGCAGACTTTTGAACTAATAATTCGCATTTTCTCAATATAAACTTACTCATTTCGCAAGTTTACACTAAAACAGGCCAAAAATCACACATTTAGCTAGGACATTACGTTACTTTTACACTTTGAAGTCTCTAAAAGCTTCTATGTAAAACAAGTCCCTTTTTTCTCATTTTTTAAAACGGCCAAAAATCACATTACAAATTAGAAATCACTCAATTCTTGTATTTCTCAAGCCTCTAAATTTATTATTTTTTCACTAAAAAAAAATTATTTTCAACTCACCACACTATCTTGCTTGTCTACATCTGCCCCTCTGGCCAGCAACAGCCGGAGGACCTCCTCGTGTCCATCGGCGGCGGCTCTTTGCAAGGCGGTGCAGCCGCCCCCATCGGGGCTATCGACTTCCTTGGGGGCGGCAACATTCAGTAGGAGTCTGACGACGGCACCGTGGCCTGCACTCGCCGCCAAATGAAGGGCAGACCTTCCAGCTTCGTCCCTTGAAAAACGGACGCAACGAGCCGCCCCCAAGTAACGAGCGCATGCTGCGACGTCTCCTGCGCTGGCGGCGGCTCGGAGCGCCGCCGCCGCTGCACCGCCTCCGCTCCCGGCGCTGCTTCCGCTCATCCAGAGCCATCCGACATACTACCTACAAAAATAATACTTCTTTTGACAAGAAAAACAATATTCCGGCTTCCGGCTTCCGGCTCGAAGGACCATATTTTGGGTATTGACCATTTTCAAGAAAATAATCATATTAAATAATACAATAATGGGATTTACACAATGACTGAACAAGCTTTTGAAGTTTCATCGATGTTCCGTGATTAATTAAATTCCTGCTAAAGAAAACGAGTGTCACTCGACTCCACTTTCTACGTTTGTAATAAAGTCCAGTGTTAACACGAGTCCATTTCTTCCCACAATTTCTTAATATTTGTTCAGCTGCATTCCGAAAAGCCATAAACGAGGCCGTTTTCTACTGAAATCTATTACAATTTTTAATTGCTTCGACTTTTCCTTCGTTAATAACTGAATTTATTTGCAATTTTATGTTAATATACACAGTTCCACATGTCTCTATCTCGATGAGGATTATTATTTTACGGTTTAGACGTACGAGTAAAATAACATTTCATCGACATGCGTAAATAACAAACCATCCATCATAGGAAACACGAATGTGGCATGGCTGAAGGCGAATGTTATTTATCGTTGAAGAGAAATCTTGCGTTACTGCATTATTTCATCGGCGCGAAATGCAGACACTAAGTGGCAAAAATCGACGGGTTTGCCTTTAATCCATTTGTTTTTCCAATTAAAACAGTCATTTAGTGCAATTTTTTGGAAAATTCCCTAACTGTTCAGCGAAGCTTATTGAAGGCATTACTTCGACTATACTATTAGTATTAACATTTATTTATTATTTTCATGTTTATTAGTAATTTGTTTATTTACCATCTATGTATCAAACAAAAATGCCACTTAAAATTTTCTTATATGTAAGTACTGCTGACGTGCACTAAAGTAGAAATATTTTGACAAAAAGAGAGAAAATTATGAAATTAAGTCCAAAACGTAGTTTTTGAGCTTATTTTGTTTGACTTAGATCGCTTTCATTAAGAAATTCGAGGAATTCGAAAGATTTGTCAAAAAAAAAGAAAAAATCGCTGACTTAACTCTGAAAACTTTTGAATCAAATCTAAGTGTAAAAGGGTTAGACTAGGTCTAAAAAAATATACAAAAAAATGTTTTTTAAAAAAAGCTTTTATGTAAAAGATGCACTAAAAAGTAAAAAATTATGTATTTCAATCACAGGAGAATATTTTTTCTTACAGGTTAAAATTCTAAAATTTATAAAAGCTTTGGGAGTTGTCAACTGAACAAAGTAATTCTGTAATGCCGTAGTTTTATAACTCCCAAAGCTTTTATAAATTTTGGAATTTTAACCTGTAAGAAAAAATATTCTCCTGTGATTGAAATACATTATTTTTTGCTTTTTAGTCTTTATTAATTGCATAGATTTATTGTTATTACACTGTGCATCTACCGTAACGTCCAAATGACCAACATACCGTCTATGTCGGTATAAGTTACGGTATGTACAAATTGAGAACCCCTTTGTGAACATAACCTAAAATTTTAAAACCCCATTTAACACCTTTAGGGGGTAATTAACTATATAGAATTGCATTGGCACGCAGATTACGTACGCATGTTAAATTTTATTTCATTGCGACTACAGGAATCCTCTCAAATTTACAAATCGAGAACCCCTTTGTAAACAAACCTAAAACTTCAAAACCCCATTTAACCCCTTTAGGGGGTATTTAACTACATGGGATTGCATTGTCACGCAGATTATGTAAGTATGCCAAATTTCACTTCAGTGGGACAACAGAAACCCTTTCAAATTTGGCTCCGAAAAAATAGCAGACAGAAAGATAACATTGTGAGCTAAATAAAAGCTTTTAAAAAGTGTTATTTTCTGTGAATGTAGGAACACACTTCGTTACTGAATTAGAAATAGGTATGTAGAAAATTGCAAATGCGTTTTTTGACCTGGAATTCACTAAATTCGAAAGAATCTGTTGAAATACAATGCTGAAAAAATTCGCTTCTTCCGACATATTTATTATTTTTATAAGAAATTAAGAAACTATCATTAAATTCAATCGATATAATATGATGACCGTTATTTAATTTAGTAGTGAGTTAAATTTAGAATCAAATAACTCTGAGTCAACCTAAATTTAATGTTAACTTATATTACAATTACTACCTTGGGCCTATGTTTCTGTATTTATACTAAACCCGAAATTAACTCGACATTGAAATAACGGACCTAAATGTATGGCATTTTAATCTCGTTATTGCCTATTGGGGGACATATTTCACCGATAAACTTTCAAAATTTGGAAGATTTTGTCAAAAATAATCGTTAAAGTAGGTCCAAGTGTATTACTTGCTGTGACCTGTGACTTTTGGAGCGCTTTTCATTGAGAAAATCACCAAACTTGAAAAAATCCTAAATTATAATACTTAAATCCACTATGTGTGATTGCTTTAATAGATTTAGAGCGTTTTGGCGACGAGAACTTCACCACTAACTTCGAAAAATTCTGTAAAAACGATGCAGAAAACTCTCAAATTAACAGAAATACATTACTTTAAAAACGTTAAAAATTTGAAAGAATGTGCCAAAATAATGTGGAAAATCGTTTATGAACGAATTTTTTCTTTTCAGTCAAAAAGCTACAATATTTTAACAAAAAAACAGAAATCCCTAACTTAAATTTTTGATCTTGTTTTGAGACATTCATCAGATTGAAAGATATTGCCAAACAAAAGTAAAAAATCACTAAATCAAAAAAAATTAAGAGCTCATTTAATCAAAACATTAAATCACATCTACAATAAGTCATTTTCTGCAAATATAGTTACATTTCGAAATTAAACACTTTAAATTCCGGAAGTAAATCCATTAGGTATGTGTGATTACTTTAACTAACAGATTTAGAGAATTTTCAACAAGAAATGCCTATTAATCCTAAGAGAAACTAAAATAACTCGTCTTTAATTTATTGTTAGGCGGTTACATAGCGTGGTGGATTTTTTAAGAATTTACTCAAAAAAAGCCTCAAAAATCTATAACTATAAATTAATTATTACTTTTGACTTTTTATTTGAAATGGCAGATATTCACTTTTAGAAACATTGTACAAGGTTACGTGACTCGTTTCAAATTTATTGTCGCTTTTTGTTTATTGATAGTTCTCCAAAATCTTTGTTATTCTGCTTCTAAAATACGCTATTTCCCGTTCAAGTCCTGGAATACATCAGTGTTTCAAACCTAAATATATAATTCCCTGAAGCTGTTATTTACATTTTTTGCAAAGACATCCACAAGAGAATGTTTTAAAGTTGCGCAGAATACGGAAGCCAATACAAATCAAATATTCAATCAACAACACTAAACGCAAATTTGTTTAATTCACACACACATAAAACGTGGAAAATTCGCTATGATTTAGTGCTTATTTTATAATTGCCTGATAAATTATTCATTTGGTGGAAGAGCCGCCCATTTTGTGCGGAATTTCAGTAAATACAGCAGTAGCGAGTGATGGGCGTGCCCTAACGGAATTCAATTGTCAATTTCCTCCAGAAAAAATATGGAAACGTGTTATCTGTCTCTGATAAAGCGAATCCCCGTTAGCTGGCTTTCAATTACTCGAAATTACCACATAAATAAGAAATAAAATAAACCTGCTCGACTCGTTAACCCGTTTAAATGTCGGCTGAAATTTTGCTTTGTTGAATTTTTCGACGTGGATTTTACACGAGATGGGTGTGATCTCGCATGTTTTGGTCCGCTTAATGGGTGACAAAACGTCCATTTGCATATAATCGACGGCTATACGTGAAAAGTTTCGCCAATGGGTAAAAGTTGAAAGCCTTGAGAGAGGACGAGGTATTTCGTAACCGCATTTTTGGCGATCCGTAATAACAATGCACGCAGGTTTTGTTTATTAAACTCGCTTTGCCAAATTTTGAAATAAATATAGCCCCAAAGATTTATTATATTATTAAACTGGCGGTTTTCGCGAAATTGCAGTTTCAATCTGTTGCAGATTTGTCACAACAATTCTTGTAAATCTATTGCTGCGTTCGTTACAAACTGTCAGTGTTTGCAAATTTAGTTGAGCAAGAAATCTTAAAATGTTTGCAGGGGAAATAATGGGCTATCCACTTGATTAATTTTATTGCGTTTTCATGTTTGCTGCTGAGATCTAGAAACAATATTAGATTTAATCACACCTGACGTTGGCTTAAATTTACGATAGATTTTCTGCAATACCATACAAAAAATTAATAACTGCCTGAGTAGAAATATGGCGAAAAAAGGACATAAACCGCACAAGGAATGCACTGGCCGCAAGTCACTAACGGAAATGGCCACCAGCAAAGCAAAACATTTTTTGAACAAAACGATGAAAAATGTTATTTAAGTTTTGCCCAAATTAGGTGAACTTTTAGCTCGGTTTATTTAAGTAAGAAACACCAACACGGGTTTAAAAGCTTGAAGGAAGTAGAAATAACTCTTTTTTAGAGCAAAATTTGTCATTTTTCACTTACTTTTAACGAAATTTTGATAAAAAATTAACTAAAAAAATGTTTTTAAAAAAAAGCGTTTATTTAAAAAATGCACTAAAAAGTAAAAAAATATGTATTGCAATCACAGGAAAATATTTTTTCTTATAGGTTAAAATTTTCAACTGAACAAAGTAATTCTGTAATGCCGTAGTTTTATAACTCCCAAAGCTTTTATAAATTTTAGAATTTTAACCTGCAAGAAAAAATATTCTCCTGTGATTGAAATACATTATTTTTACTTTTTAGTGCATCTTTTAAATAAAAGCTTTTTTAAAAAAACATTTTTTTATATATTTTTATTTTTTGCTTTTTAGTCTTTATTTATTGCATAGATTTATTGTTATTACACTGTGCATCTAGCGTGAGGTCCAAATGACCAACATACCGTCTATAGCGGGTATTCTCTAACTTTTTTAACGGGCTGTTAAAATTTAACACTGGTTAAAATCAGAAATCTAGGAATTTTATTGGTTATTGCTATAGCAACAACGATTAACAACATTTAAATTTTAACGGTTTCATTACAGAATACGCGCTTATGTCGGTATAAGTTACGGTATGTACAAATGGAAAACCCCTTTGTAAACATAACCTAAAATTTTAAAATCCCATTTAACACCTTTTGGGGGTAATTAGCTACATAGAATTGCATTGTCATGCAGATTATGTAAGCATGTTAAATTTCATTTCAGTGGGACAACGGGAACCCTTTCAATTTTGACTCCGAAAAAATAACCGACAGACAGATAACATTGTGAGTTAAATAAAAACTTTTAATAAAAAGTAACATCAATTTCATTTTATTTTTATGAATTTGGGGCGAGTTTTGACAAGATCTTGCAAAATAAATAAGTTTTAGGTTTAAAAACGAACTAAATTGACTGAAATAAGATTATTTAGTATTTACAAAGAAACAACTCAGTAGATAACCACTAATAAAAAAGCAAAAACTACAGTTTATTTCGAAAAAATTTTGTTGATCTTTTGGTTTAGTTTGAATAAATAATACTTCAGTTTCTGATTAAAAAACGTGCTAAACACTGAAAAATGGCAAAAATTCGACTTAATTTGGTGATTTTTCGATAAGTTTTAGCGACGTCTCTTAAAATGTTAACTCAGAAACAATTTTAGACCAAATGTTGTGGTTATTCGGCTCATTTTGACAAATTCGGCTCATTTTGACAAAATGTTTTTGAGAAGTTCTTCCAAAATAAATCAGTCTCGACCTATAAACATAAGATAACATCAAATTCGATCTAATTCGGTGATTTTTATCATCCAGTTTTAGATAAACATAGTTTTTACCTCATCAAGAGTAGCTTTTAGTCTGTTTTTAACGAAATTTTGCAAAATAATTGTCTTTAAAGGCTAAAATAAGACAATTTTGGATTTGGGTAATGATTTTTCGTTTTTTTTTTCGGGAAAATCTTGAACGTGCTTCAAATGTTCAAAAAAAGCAAATAAATAGCATTGCTTCTGACCGAAACTTATTCTTGTAAAAAGTTCTTGTACAGTAAATAAATCTCTGGTTGAACTGATCCAATTTTCACCTACTTTTAGCGTAATTTTTATAAAAAAAACTTTTCAAAAACGTGTTTAAAAATTCGTAAAAAAATTCTCTCAATTTTTCTTTGATCTAACTTGATGAAATGTCGGTTTGTTTCCTTTACTGACTTGGATAAAAAAAATGTTTTATTTTAGTCAGTTTTCACTCTATTTCTCACAAGAAACTGAAAATGTACGTATAACTACAAACGCATGTTGAAAAATATAAAAATAACGCATTTTTCGATCAAACTTATTAATTTTACGGCTTAATTTTAAAGAAATTTTGCTCAAAAACGAGCTAAATCAAGTGAAACAAACCAAAGAAAGCTTAGGCATAATCATGCAAAAAGCTAAAATAACATCGATTTGGCTCAAAATTCAAAATTTTCCAGCCATCAGTTTTAGCGAAATTAATCGAAGGAGTTTTGTTTTGACCTCAAAAACGTGCTTAAACTCTAGAAAAAGCCAAAATATTTTGTAATTTGACGGCTTAGTATTACCGAAATTTTAGATTTCTGGTTGGAAAATGTACTAAATACTCGAAAAGAAACTGACTTTAACACTTTTGACCAATTTTTTTTTATATATTTTGTTAAAAAACGAGCTAAATCGGGCTAGATAAAATCGATTTTGATCTAATTTCGTGACTTTTTAAGTAGGAGGCTTGAAAAAGTAAGTGAAACACCATTTTTAAAAGTAACAAAATTTTGTGTTTTTTTATTTATTTTTGATGCAATTTCGCACAAAAATGAACTAAAGCGACTAATTTTCGTGGATTTTAGACGTTTTTTGACCAAATCATCTGGTTAAAGAAATGCGTATCTGATCCAAATGAGAAATGAGAAATGAGCATAATTTAAGAAGCTGATGCTTATTTATCATTTTGAAGGACGGAAATGAATAATAAATTGGTGCCTCAAAAAATCTCGGAAAAAGGCAATTTTAAAGCACGAGCATCTCGATTTCCTGCCATTCCTCCAAACGTTTACTATCACCACAAAATCCCGCCCACTGCCTTCTCAAGTCAAATTGCGCAATGCGAGCAAAGTCACGCAATAACGCTGTTTAATTATCACCACTTGTAAACGCATGTTTTCATCAGCTACCTTCACAACACAATGATTTTCTCACAAACCAACGGAATACCTACTCCCATTTTTCGCCATCTCCTACCGTTATATAGTAGGATTTTTGCCAGACACACCTCGGGCCATTCAAAGCGATTCAATCGACTGTGTAATTATTCTTTAATTGGATTATATGATATCAAGTATTAAGATGATGCGATTGTCAAGATCGTGAGCCAGGTTTTTAATACGTCATTGTGTGTTTTAGGTAAATTGTTACGGTTGCTGCTCACCACTATTTTTATTATGTGGTGGACTGAACCGATTTTGTCCCATTGAGTTCGTGTGGAACGTGAGCGTGATTGAAATTGAGAAAAGTGACAGGCGGGAAGATTAATTTGTCTTCGGGTTTTTAGGGATTAGCCTAATGACAAACGCCCACAAGGCACTCCTCCAATGACGACATTTCACGCAATTTATCTGTCATTTGAGACGATAACATAGGCCACAATTTTGTATATTCTTATTTTTTTCTAACGCGTTTAAATTCGCTTAGAGGTATTTTCACAAAATCGCAATTAAAATTTTTAAACACGTGTTGCAGTTTCTGGTTAAGCCAAAAGGTCAGAAGTAAAACTTTAGTGGTTTGGTGCAAAAATCCAAATTTGGAACTTGTTTCTATCGCTCTAATATTTTTAAATATTCAGGTTCTTTCAGTGCTATTCTACAAAAAATCCAAAGCTCTGAGAAAAATCCAAAATTTTTGTTATTGCTACTTAAATGATGTAAATTAATTCGTTCTTTATTAAACAAACACTACAGAATACAAATAGGTATTAGGTGTTAAAAGGTAAAACTTCATGAAAGGTATGATTATGAAAGATTTCTTGACTTTTCGTCTTGTTTTTTACTTAATAAACTTTTAGAAAAGAATTGCACTTCTGGCTGAGAAAGGAGGTAAAAGTTTAGAAAAAAGCAATAACAAACAAATAAATAAATGAAAAAATAAATAAATAAATAAATAAATAAATAAATAAATAAATAAATAAATAAATAAATAAATAAATGTTTAATATAATAATGTCACTATCAACCTAATTTAGTGACTTTTCTACCTTTTTTTAAAGCTTTTTTTTTAAAAGCTTCAAAAATGTAAAAATGTTTCCATCTATACCAAATTTTGTGTTTTTTTGGATTCTAAAAGAAAAATCGGCAAAACAGAATCAATTTTTCGGTCAATTTTTAACGAAATTGTACAAAAAAACTTTGCTTTTAGTCCAATAAATACTTAAACATCTAAAGAGGCAAAATTTCCGGTTTGTTTTTAACACTTTAGTGAAATCAAACTCCATTTTCTAAGTAATGTTTTGTCTTATTTTAAAGCAAATGCTCAATGACTAAGTTTCTGGCTGAAAAACTTGCAAAATGTTAGATATTTTAGTTCAAAAGCTTAAAAAAATGTAAAAATATTACCATCTTCAAAAAATTTTGTGTTTTTTTGACTCATAAACGAACTAACTAAATCGAAAAAAATCAGCAAAATAGAATCAATTTTTCAGTCAATTTTTAACGAAATTTTACATAAAAAACATGTTTAAACATCTAAAGAAGTCAAATTTCCGGCTTGTTTTTAACACGAATTTGCTAAATAATTGCATTTCTAACTGGTAAAAATCCTAAAACTTATTAGGAATAAGCCAATAACCCAATTTAGTGAAATCAAACAAACGAGTCCATTTTTTAGGGATTTTTTTGTCTTATTTTAAAAGGTAAAGGCTCAATGGCTGAGTTTCTGGCTAACAAAGACGCAAAATAATTTTTATTTAGTAACTTTTTGGCCGTTTTAGTAAATCTTGCTAAGAAAACTGAGCTTTTAGGTCAATTTCTAACCGAGTAATTAGATTTCTGTCCGCAGTCAGTCACAGTAGTTTTTTTTCGTGTTTTATTCATTCCTAAAAAATTACTAAACTTTCAGGAATGCAATATTAAAGAAACCTACTAAACTTATCCCTTTAAAACTGGTGCTTGACAGTGATTATACAAAAACAAAGCTTTCAAATTTTCAAAAACGGAAAACGGGTTTATATTATAAATTTAAACAACGTAACAGCTATTTTTTTTCGTGTAAAGGAGGAAAAATGGTAAAATTTGTTAGACAGTAATATAATCGTAACACTTTCGACTCTTCCTGGAGTAAAATATCTGTTTTCTAAATATTCTGACACCACTAAACACACGCTGTTTACTATAGCAAATTTCTCCGGAACGCATTAAATAAACTAATGAAATTATGCATGCAGAGAATACTTTACGTCTTGCCTGTTTACTTGCAAGCAGCTGGTTCCGGAACTTTACCACCAAAATGCGTTGACAGTGACCCACATGAGTTAATTAAAACGCTTCGATTTCCAAATAATTTATATTTATCCAGTTTTTATACAATAAACAGACCATTTTGCTCAGCGATTTATAGCGACAGCGGCATGGTTTTTCTTCACAAGTGGTATTTCCTGTTGCCATGCTAATTGTAGAGGCTTTTCATCATCTTCACGTGGACAAAAGGCGAGTATTATTGTTGGAGAACGGCCAGTTATTGTGCGGAATTTGGTTCATTGTCGTCGGATTCGTATATTTAAAACAGTTTTTCAAAAAATTCAAGTTCAACTAGCGAGCAATTCAATTTCCTCTCTTTTTTTGCCTGTCAAAGAAAGTCGGCCACCACAACACAACGAGAGAAATTTATGGTATGTCCCGATTAGGATTCCAAATCGCCTTTAACCAGACCACTGTGTGTTATCTCGATCACCGAGGTGTGAAAATCGTGAGAATTCATACCAACATACGCAACAATTAAAATTTCAAAGACCCTCCCAAATAATCGCAAACTGTGGCTTTGGGATAATTTATGGAACAGGCATTTGCATAAACACCTACGATCGAGACCTAGGCAAGCGACGATTTAACCTCTCAACTCTGGAAACGATTGAGATGTTGTTGCTTTCGATTTTTTAATTGAACTAACTTTGCTTGGTTTGTGTAAATAATTGTAATTAAATCGAGCGGAAGCACAGCCGGAAATGCCTCACATTTGTTTGACAACAAATTCAGGGGAACACTTTCACATGCAATAAACTGCAATAAACCAACAGTTGGATTAAAATGTTCCGCGGTTATTACAGCCAAGCAGATGTTCGATTTGTAATCCAATCAAGACAAATTTCCAGTCGTTTATTTGCAAACAATTCATTTCGAAATGAAAATTTAAATAAGACACTAGACGAGAACCGTAATTTCACAGTGAATTAACTCGAAAAATTGGCCGCAATTTCACAAAATTTAGGCTAGTGGGTGTCTCAAATAACGAACAAAACGACTAAAAATAAAGTGTTTAATAAATTTTATAAAAAAATCTGCATAAAGTAATAAATACATTTGTTACTTTGTTTGCTTTAATTCACTTCAACTCAGTTTAATTCGTTTTATTTATTTTTGTGTTAGATTGTCTCGATTTTGTGTTCATTACTCAAATAACGAAAAAAGTATTTAAGACCACCACACGCTGACCATTAACCGTTTAACATTTTGCCATGGGCAAAACACGCTACCATAAGGTATAGATGGTCACAAATCATGGCTTGCGTGGCCCATATCTTTTTCCTTGTACTATTAGATTATTTCAACATGGGATGGTGAGAGCTGTAATTTCTCTAAAACATGACATGAGGGACACAAAAGTGACAAATCAAAATAAATTATTATTATTACGAGAGAATTCTTCTTGTTTTTGTGAAGGATTCGAGGAAGAGGGCAATGACAAAGCGTGAAATTTAAATACAATTGAAAAATTGAAACATTTTTTTAACACAATAGTTGGTTGAACTTGCTCAAAGATTCTTTGGCTCTTTTCGACGCAAAATCTTGACAAAGAATCGTTTTTTAAGAAAAATCCAAATCTAGGGCCTAGATTTTAAGACCATGCTTGTTATCAAAGAAACAAGACAACCCTCAGACACTTTTACAGTGCAGGGGCGGATCAAGAAATTAATTTTGGGGGGGGGGGGGAACATAGGTGAAGCTATTGAATGAAACTTTTACTGTCCGTATGTTAATAGTTATTTATTGTATAAGGGTCTTACAATGTATTTTATCCCCGCAAAGTTTTAAACGCGAGTTCAGCAACGTTGTATCACCAGTCAGACAATAAAGACTAAATCACTATTTTAGAAAAATTTTATTTGACGTTTTGAAGTGACTTTTGTCGAATTAATTTTTATTTGGCCAATCACGAGACGATTTTTTCATAAGACCTATAGGTTTTATTGGTATCATTAGACGTCTCCTAGTAGTGATATTATGATCTAATAAAAGACTGGCTGTGAATAAAATATTTAAATAAATTAATACAAACTTTAAGCCCAAAAAAACTTTTTATCCAATAAATGTTACAATGCAAATTTATATTTTTTTAAATGAAACACCCTATTTTTTGTGCATTTTTGGCCCAAAAAGTGGCGCACCAACTCAGTGTTACGTTGTTGAGAAGCATTTGTAGATTACGGGAAAAATCTTGAAAAAATTCCTAGTCATATTTTAAAAAATCTGGAACTACAAACTTATTTTGTTAACTTCTTCAATTTTCATTATTTTTTACTGTTTTTATGTTTCCCACTAAGTAATAGTTCCCTAACACAATGATGAATAATTATTTTTAAATTTACTAACAGACTTTAGCAGTTTTTTGAATTTAAAAAAATTAAAATTCACCAAAAAATCACAATTTGTAGATGTTTCAACACTGGAAATTATTTCCTAAGAAACCGTTTCAAAAATAATTTATTTCTATTGTTGATCAATTTCTGTTGCGATCACGATTGTTATACAACATTGCCACATATCATTTATTTCAAATTCGTTATTTATCAATAACTTTAATACAAAGAAATTTTTTACTATTTTTACCTTTATGTGTAAACATTTCTCTACCACATACTATTGAGTTGGTGCGCCATTTTTTGAGCATCCGGTACATAGTTCATGGATGTTAATTATGTTTTTTTACTAGTAGATTTTGCTAAGTTTTTGAAATAATTAGTTCTTATTGACACTCTTTAATCAAACATAAAATACAACAGGCAATGTTAATTTACATACAGTTGTTTATGTAATAAAAATTTCTGGACGTAAAAAAGAACTTCTAAGCAACACTTCCTTGTTTTAATTTTCGAAAATCTTCCTGTAGGTAATATTTTATTAAGTGATTATAATTTATTTTTAGTATAAAGAAAGGTATTTATTAAAAAATAGAACTGATGTTTGGGGGGGGTCTTGGTCCCCTGCTCCCCCCTGGATCCGCCCTTGTTACAGTGGCGTATTTAGGTCCAGTGCCCGTGGCTACTTAATTTTGGCTGCTCCTACTTAAAAAAACCTATTTAGGTATTGGTTAATTCAGAAAAATTTCAAATGTCTCTTTTATTTTCTATATCTATGTAGGTATTAAAAAATCACTCTGTATTTATTTAAGCAGTTTTTGTTTTATAAAAAAACGTAGCCATTTTCACACTTTTTTTGTATAATATTACCATTGATATTACTTTGTCTCTGACTTTTTTCAAAGACATTACTCTGTATTGTGTACACTCACCGAAAATGAAAATGACGCGTCCAACCAACAATTTCCAACAAAAAATCCTTAAACATTTCAAAAGCCGATAAATGAAATGTGGAACACGACTCAAAACTAGTTTACAATCCCTAATGATTTATGGCAGGGGTTGGGTTGGTAGGCGTTCGTTTATGGACGCGTCATTTTCATTTTGGGTGAGTGTACTTATATGCTTCGTGAACTACTGGTTTCCATAAACTTATTAACCAAACTATTAATAACTTAAGAAGTAAAAAATTTAGCCCATATGTAAATATTACAGCCCTTTTATCTCTGATCAGGAAGTAGCTGATATGTTGGCATGCCTTTAAATAAAGCTCAGCCTCCGCTGTTTGACTGTGACATTTGTAATTTACTCAGTCAGTGTGGGTTCGCGACATGCGCAATCCTTTGATTCTTTTTGGCCGTAAATCAACGTTTTGTTTAAAATAAAATCAATGTTTTGGGCGGAGAATCAAGTACTCAATCGGTGGCAATGTTCGATTTAGATAAATTACATTTATATTGGCCCCCATCCAAATACGTGGCGAAGAAACGGGAAAAAATAATTTTTTAGGTGCGTTATCTCGTTGAAACGTGACATTAAACACCCACACAGACATAAACCAGCAGAATTGAATTGTGCCAAGCCGGTCCTGGATGATTTCCATAAATTGAAGATGGCAGGCTTATTTCTGACATGATGTTTTCTAGCCAATTTAACTTGATCTCCATGTCAGATAAATTTTTTCCTGAGCTGCCCAAACAAACAGATCGCTTTCAAAACATTGAAACCCCACTAATTGCACTAATCCCAAATTTGTGTTACAGAATTAATTATGCAAATTCACGTACGTCTCACTCAATTTGTTCGAGAAAAAATCTCTCTCTGAGCGCAAGATTTATCATTATGGCTTTGACGACTACAACAATAAATCAAGATTAGAATTGCTGGGAAAAAACTGGTCGTGGAGCGCCATATATGAATAAATTTGCTCCGGGAGGTTTTCCACTAAAATAACTAATAGAATTTGCCCCGGCCCTGTAATTATCGAAATTACACCAGATTAAGTTGCACCGTTGACAGGGCTAACATTGCGTAAAGAATTAATTGAGAAAATTGTAAGGCAACACAACTATTCATCACTATTCGATCGAAATGCGGGCCCATAACGAAATTTTCTGAATACGGAATGCGGCCCGACTGGATTCGGATATGGTGTCAATTCGATAAGTGCACAAAATTATTTCTTAATCTTGTGAAAGTTCCAACAATGCTTTAACAAGTTAATTAACGTGAATAAAATGGAGCAATTAATAACAAAAAATTAATTATTGTCGTTGGTTTAATTGAAAGCTACATAAATTTAATGTGCATAGGTGGTCTCAAAAACCGCCTGATTTACGTGGGAAAATCGGTTTATGACTAGATTTTTGCATCCATTTTAATTAAAACACCTGATGAAGAAGCAAGTGAATGATTGGCGTTAATAACAAAAAAACACAAACTCATTAAATGCAATCAAAAATCTTGGAGTAATTTGAGGGAACTGAAACGAGAAACAATAGTGCAATGGAATTTCTGCGTGTAAGAGAGGCCTTTGTTTGCACTAAGTGGCTCAAATGTGTTACGAAATATTGCTTCTTTGAAAAAGCCAACGGATTGGCAAAAATGTAATACAAGTAAAAATAATAAACTAGTAATAAACGAAATGAAAGCTGATTAAATTCCCTACAATATGGTGCCTTAGTTTTTCATGTGGGTACCTTACACAGTAGGGTGTCGGCTGTTCTTATACGTATGAATTTAATTATTTTCAAATTTGAAAACGCAATAGGAAGGAAAAGTAGCAACGCATTTATTTTGTTTTATTTTTTTAATCAAGTTTTGTGCCCTCTACCAAAAGGTAAATGTTAAATTTTAAATCACATTGAAAATTGCAAAATTGAAGTGAATATTTGAATTAATTTAATTTAATTAAAAAAATAATATTTTGAAACAAGAAGCGACAATTTAAGAAACAATAATTATAATATTTAAGCGATTTAGTACTTATTCTTCTGCCCAAAAAATGGCATACATAATCACATATGATTTTATTCGAACTGTAGTAACTCCATCTCGTACTTTTTGGTCTATGACAGAATTCGATTCTTCAGTTGTAAGCTTTATAGATCGTTTTACGGCTAGTTTGTATAACATGGAAAAATGGAGAAATTCTGGAAATGTTACGTACAAGCTCTTCGAAATAACCTTTGATAGAACAGACAGTGGTGACATAATGTAACTTCTTTCCTGTGCTTCTTTCTAATTTTTTTATTCATTTTAATCAGAAGCATCAACATTAATTGCTTGTTCTGTAAATTCTCGAATAGGTATCTTTAATACGTGACTTCTGCAATAATCCTGCTATTAATTATGTGTGTGAATTATTCTATAAGAGATGATGATTTTGGTATAAAACGTAATATCTAATGTTGACTGCAGGCTGGCTACTTTTATCTCATTTTTAGTAAATTAAACCAATTACTTAGCATTTATTATAAACCCATTTAAGAAAATAAAAAATAATGTTTGGACAACTGAATAAGCGGTAGAGGGCAGATGATGTCAACCAATTTGTTTTTTTGCTTTTACGAAGAGAATTTGTTTGGTAAAAGACAATTTAAAGGGTATTGCCAGGGCCGGGTTATAACTGTGGGAGCCCCTGGCCTAATCTGACATGGCGCCCCTTTTGGCCCTTCTACCTTTTTGCTAATTTTTAATTTTATATGATTTATTAATTCTTGTAGTTTTTTAACCAAGGTAAACACATGTAAAAATAACTTAATAAAATTAAAAACAAATTATAAATAACGAACGCAAAAAAAAAACATAGCAATGTCTCCCTTACCTTCTCAAAAATCGAATTTTACGACATTTCATTCAAGAAAATTCATTAATACCATCATTGTAGTTACAATTTTTAACTGAAAAAAGTATAACTCATATTACACAAAACTAAATAGGTTTAAAAGTGTCCTTTTAGTTTTTTAACGGTTTTTCTATTTCTGTTAACCTACTGACATGAGAGTAGCAGTTTTGTCGCTCTTTTTTTGTGCACTCTAAATTTTTTAAAATAAATGTAAAACTTTCAAGCAAATTATTCGAGTTAATAAAAAATAAGTAGGCATCCCATTTTGTTCCTATAGTTACTTTAAGTGATGCTTAAATATTGGTTCGTGTGAAAAATATGTTAAAAAAGTGTCGCTAACCCCAAAATTTAATTAATTAAACAAAAATAAAAATTGAAATATACGTAATTTTGAGACTAGCAAGCTACACCAAGTTTGTTTTATTGGAATGAGAAATTACAAAATTTCTATTCTTTCCTCAATCCTTACTCACAAGCTTTTATTATCCAAATTTTGACTTCGTATTGATTTTGAATAAGTTTTCATTAATTTAAACTCGAAAACGATCGTGGACGACCGATACACAATTGAATGCAATTTCGTCATGTTTCATTTGATACTTAGTCTTAGCTTGAAAAATGCATTTCAAGAGATTTCATATCGAAAAAAGAAACAAAGCATGTTTAGGGTGTTTACTGTTTATGAATAACTGTATCAGTAACTTGATAGGTATTTTATTTTTTATCAAGCACGTTGAAATCATTGAGAATGGCCACGTCTGTAAAATGGCGCCTCAACTTTTAAAGGTTTTTTTGTTTTACTTAAGTTAATTTTATTTTTAATTTGTTAAAAAAAATAATTTGTTTTCGTTGGCGCCCCATTTTAGGTAGCCTAGTGGGTATTCCGGCCTTGGGTATTGCGTTTACAAATTTTAGATTTTTCGGCTCACCTATAATACACAGCATACAGAAAAAGTGTGCTGAACGGAAGAAGAAAATGTTTGTTTAAAATCGCTTGGTTTTCTCTTCATTTGAAACCCGTTTATAAATCGTGAATATCTCTCGCATCTAGATGTTAAATCTGAGATCTCGCTCGACAACAAACCGGTGTCTTATTCGCATCTCCCCGAATTTAAAAAATAATTAACCAAAGGTTGTAGTGGTCCCTAATGGCGCAATTAAACCATAATTTAATACTTGTGTATCTCTGTCAGTGTTGATTTAACGATAAAGAAGCAACGTCTTTAAGTCATCTCGCCAGGAAGCAATAAAACGTATAAAAAACGGCTGCACCTACACCATTGCGAATTTTTCCTCGACTTGGCGACAACACAGCCATCAAAAGCGTGTCGTATTGTTTTAATGCATTTGATAAAAACAACAATAAAATGCTGCGAGACAATGACCCCGAATTGATCAATTCTTTGTGCATACCTGAAATGTGGTTAATAGAGCCACACGTGTCATAAACTCGGATAAAACCTCCCATAAAATGATAATTTACAATAATTTATTTCAGTAGGCGAAGGCAAAGAACGAGTCGACCATAACAAACTCGTTACATTATTTCAACGATAAGAATTTACAATAATATGGCGTTTCCTTAATCCTCCAGAGTCCTGTGTTGCCTTTAAAATAAATCAGAAACGTTTTCAAAGTGTTCTTTGTTTCAAGCGAGATGTGCAAATGGTGTCATAGTAATCCATCAAAGTCCGGCGATCTGTTAATAACAGGTGTGCAGAAACCGGACGAGGGAAAAGAACACAAAAGAAATGGGGCAAATAGATCAGACTGTAACACCAAAAGCAAATCAATTGTGGAATGCAGGATGTAATCAAGATCAGGCATTAAGCCTGGCTTAGCAGCAAAACAAATTCGTGATAGAAATTTCTTGTACAACAAATATTTTGTTCCCGAACGGAAGAAAATAGTTAAGTACTTATTATCAATAAAACATTAATTGATTAATACACCTACTTCCAAAGTAGGATAATAATGATACGCTTGATTAAGTTGCAGTGCGATTTTTTCCACATAAATTAATAATTCAACTCATGATAGTTGATAGCATTGTTAGATACGGAATTGGAACACATCTCTACCGTTAAATTGTCAGAAACAATGATGTTTGAAGAGTTGAACTGAAGTAACTCACTCTAACAGTCCATTTTTCATACGTCAAGTCTTGACAGCTTCTCGTGAAAAACCGTTTCTAAAAATGGTACCAAAAATTTTTTAAATTAAACTCATCTTGCAAATTAGCGTGTTCGAATGGAATTACATTATTTAACTAAAAACAACAAGATTAATGTCTTAATAAATGCAAGCAACTTGTTTTTATTGCAATAAATTAAAATAAATATAAACGGAACGGGAACAAAGTTATGAAAATAATTTTGTTTAATTTTTAAATTGTCCCCCTCAAGTGCAGCTGTTGTTACTAAAAACCAATCCCATGTGAGAGTGGAAATTTCTCCTTTGTGTCACTTCTTTCAATACAAATGAGTAAATAAACGGTTTTTTTTCCATTGTACAATAATTTTTATAGAATTGCAATTAATGTCTTGGAGGATAATGTCTTCTGGGCGTTTTTGCGCCCATTAAAATTAACTTTTAATGGAAGTAATTTATTTTATATACGCAAAGTAATAAATTTCGCAAAAACGCAGCTAAAGAATTTTTATTCCTGTTTTAAGTGATGTAGCATGAAATTATATCATTGTTAGTAGCATCGCTCGTAATGTCTTAATTATAAAACCCCTGGCCTTGCGATTTTTAATAGAACCGCTGTTTTGCTTACTTTCGCACGCCTAAATATTTTCGCAATTAATTAGCCACTTGTCCAAAGCCAAAATTTTGGGAAAGAAGTTGCAATAATTACACCTGTTGCGCATTAGAGGCATAATAAAGAGCGCTTATTAGGTGCAAACATTCCTCGAGTTATTGGAGTTTAATTATGGTAGATTACCGAGAGCGAAATCGGATTCTTGATAGATTTTTCGAGAGTTATCGTAATAACTTAATTGGGTCTGGGTTTCGGTAGGAAAATATTTGTTTGGTTCCGCTTTTGGGCCAAATAGCCCATCAAGCGTTGCATTTTTTCGTTACCTTATCTACATTCCTTTAGAGTCGGCTTCCTCAACATTGGGTCTGCGATAGTTAGAAGAATCCAATAGCACACAATCACATCATTAACACTGTGGCTATTTAAGTCGGGTCTGACTAACTATTATTACTCTTGACCACGCTACAATTCTTCAAAATGTGCGAGGTTTATTTTAAAACGTTGCAAAAGGCGAGTTTTAAACACACACTGGCTTAGAGCACCGCACCAACAACGCCATTACTGAGCACCAGTTGACCACTAGAAGGTAGCTTGATGGACTGGCATTCACCTGGGAATTTAAAACGCTCCTCTGCTAGGAGGAGACCAATGATACTGCTGCTTTACACACGGTTTGACTTTTACAACAAACCGACGACCATTCGCTACATTCGACGACTATTTTTAGGAACACGGGAAAACTCTTTGCTTTACTTTGCTTGATTAGCGAGATTTCGGCGCTTTTCTAACGATTCGCGAACGCTGAAGACAACACAAGTAGGCAATCAACAATGCTCTTCACTGAAGACAACTCTTCACCCAGGAGGAATTTCTACTCGACCAAGACCAGAAATTAAAAAAAAAAAATTTTGCTTCGGAAATGCAAAAGCGCGCTATATTTTGAGTCAAGGCTTCCTGGAACCTGCACCAAACACTTTGAGTCAATCATAATTTGGTCGCATCGTTTGAAGTTAGAAAATTGCCAGGAAATTGGGATGGGAGTCGTCCAAAACATTTTGCATTTAGATGGAACAATGTGACCTGTTCCAAGATGTGACAAGGAAGTATTCATTTTTACGCACGAATTTGAAAAGATGGTAAATTATACCTATTGTTACCGTTATAGCCAACGGGAAAATATCTGGTCACGTGCTTCTAATAATTTAATTCGACTTGGAAATGACATAATAAGCCAATTTTTCTGTGCACGAGACTCAATTTTCAATTAAAAATTCTTATAACACTGTGAATTACTATGATTTGGTCAGATAACGATTGTAAAGTGGCAATTATTATGAATAATGTTATTGTTGCGGTCACAATCTAAAACTTATTATTTGCTGCTACTGCAAATGATTTGAGCTTTTACTTTCCATAACTAGGTATAGTAAAAGAAAAATCCTCTCGAGCGTATAATAGATGACCCATTTCGACAATATTTACAAAATAATGTTGGAAAATCATTAAAATATTTTGGGATCGTATTTAATTGCCCTGTTTTATGTTTACCAGAAATCGTATTTATTTCAACAACTTTTCTATTTTTTGTGTCCGAATTCTGCTCGTACGATGTCATCAATCAAATTATTAACATCTGTTTGTATTTAACTTTCTGTGAACCCATCATTTGGGCTAAAAATAATTTTGACAAGTCTATTAACGCGTGTTACCTACTCGTTGTACCAATTATACCGATTTTTTGTCACTTGACATTTAATTGCTGTTTGAACTGGTAGTAACAACTATAATTCGGGAAAACGTGAAAAAATATAATTGTGCGTTATGATTAATTCTTGTGGAAACCTAAACCTGTAATTATTAGAAATTAATAAGAATGTTAGGTGGGTAATTTATTTTTCAGACTTTGTCAAATAAATAGATGTTTTTATGCAAGTATCTCAAAATCTATAAACAGAAATTAATTATTGCTATTTCTGTTACATTAGTACTTTTTTACAAATTCCAAATACTCCACAAAATTAAGTTTATAATATGGTCGTTCACAAAACTGAATAAAATTATACACTCACAAAGCCAGAAAAAACACAATGTGTTATGATATCTAATTATTTTGGGTAAAAGTAAGACGATTTGAGTTATCCCAAAGCGACATGAAAACATGGAAATAAACGTATTTCAACGAAATTAATACAAAGATCGTCCTGTTCAGCCAAAGGAAGACGGTTTCAGCTATTCTGAATCGATTTGACTCTTTCTAAAGCAAGAAATCTTTGGAAGAAATCGTTTCATTAAATCTTAGGCGTTTTGGTTCAATTTAGGCAAGAAATAATTGATTAAAATGTTTCTAGATTAGAAAAATTACGTATTTTAACGAAACTAGTACGAAAAGTGTTGATTTCGGCCAAAATTAACCTACTCCTAAATGTTATGGCTCTTTTTTGTAACATATCTTATTCATTTCGAAAATCTTGTTAGAAAATAGCGAGGAACTTGGAGATTAAGAGATTTTAATAAAACTAAAGCATTATAAATCATCGTTTCATATACAAGGTGTCTCAAAATTAGCGAATTCCGAGTTCAGAGCATTGTAGAGAATCACTTCACTAGTCTAAATGTAGAAAAAGAATAAAGATTCGAGGCTTCCCCACAAAGATATACTGGCTTAAAGATCACCCTTTGAATTGCGTTTTCTTCAAATACAGGCTAAAGTTACGATGTTTATTGTTATTTATGGTGTAGATGATTATGAAGAATAATAATAAAAAACAATTTTTCAATTAGCTTTATTTTGGAGTAAAAAAATCTTAAATTTTTGTAATTTGCCTTTTCATTTGTAAGAAAAGTTACAAAAATTAACTCCAAAATAAGGTTAATTTTTCGAAAAATTGTTTTCCAGTATTAGTTTTCACAATCTTCTACACCATAAATAACAATAAACACTGAAATTTTTAGCCTGCATTTGAAGAAAACGCGATACAAAGTGCACTTTCAAACCGATGTATCTTTGTGGGGAAGCCCCGAATCTTTATAGTTTTCTATATTTGAAGTGATTCTCTACAATGCAGTGCTGAACTCGGAATTCGCCAATTTTGAGACACTCTGTATAGGGTTTTTGATTAGCCACTCCCATTTCACAGGTTGGTGATATGTTGGTTGCATAAGCGTAAAATAAATTTACGTAACAAAAACTACAGTTGGTTGTCTATAAACAACCAAAACTTAAACTTTTTACCATAAGTCCTAAAGCTTACATGGTTAAATATGAAAAATTATTTATTGCGGTTTAAAGACCGAAAATTTTGATATACGAAGTGATCCAGAATGACTGTTTGAGTTGGTATTGGCAATTTGCAAAACACAAGGGGCGGACAGGGTTCACTGATAATTATTTAGCAAAAAGATTAAGGAATTGTTAAAATAAAGTTCGAAATAGGCAACTAAAACAGTAATCCAGTGCAAGGATCAATACAGGAAACTGTAATTTACTACTTTATACTTTATATTAAAATATTTTTTCACCGAATAAGCCTCGGTGAGTTGGTGCAGTGTTGCGGAACGCGACTTATTCTCAATTTCTTCAAATAAATCAAAAATAAGCCTCTCCAACTGGCCCCAATCTAGTAACTTTAGTTGCGTAACTAGTGTTTTTTGTATGGTTGGCAACCGCAGAGCCACCTCTCTCTTCCGTTCCTTTTTCTTTTCGAGCCGGTCTTGTGTGAGGAAGGTCCTCTGAAAAATGTCCGAAACCCTTCAACTAAAAGGCACCCTTTTGGGCCACAACGGTTGGATTACGCAAATTGCGACCAACCCCAAATACCCCGACTTAATTCTGTCCGCGTCTCGAGGTAAGAACCCCATTTCTAACCCATGATCCTCCTTTCTAATCTCCAATTATTGGCGAATTTCGCAACCATCCGCCTGAAATTTGCCTCGATTTCGCTAAATTGGCCTTCGGGAGCACTATTTCAATGGGTAATTTTGGGTTTTGTCGGTTTTAGACAAGACTTTGATTGTATGGAAACTGACACGTGACGAGACATGCTATGGCGTGCCCCAGAAGCGTTTGTACGGCCATTCCCATTTTATTTCTGACGTTGTCCTTTCAAGTGACGGCAATTACGCCCTTTCTGGGTCATGGGACAAGACCTTGCGTTTGTGGGACTTGGCTGCTGGGAAGACAACGCGGCGATTTGAGGACCATACTAAGGTTTGAAAAATATATTTCTACGTTTTACAGTTTGATATCTCACGTTGCAACAGTCGGAAGATTTTTTGTTTTTTTTGTATTAACTGCGACTGAAGTTGACTGTTGGGCCCCCTTTTGTAAGTATCGTGAGACATATTAGGCTAGTCCTACCGCTGGAAGTGTCAGCAATCATTCGCAAAACTTAACAATGTGTCTGTTTAGGATGTCTTAAGCGTGGCTTTCTCGGTTGATAACCGCCAAATCGTGTCAGGATCGCGCGACAAGACCATCAAATTGTGGAACACTTTGGCCGAGTGCAAGTATACCATCCAGGACGATGGCCACTCTGACTGGGTAAGTAACAGTAATTTACGTTATACGTCTGGAAGGTATAATTTTACGTGAAGTTTTAATATCCAAGCCCGAAACGAAGTTGAGGGCTTTAATAAAACTGAACGTTGAAAATACCTAATCTACAAAACAGAAGTAATTTTTCATAACGCGTTTTTGTTAGGTTTCTTGCGTCAGATTCTCCCCCAACCACTCGAACCCCATCATCGTGTCGGCGGGCTGGGACCGCATGGTCAAAGTATGGAACTTGACCAATTGCCGCCTCAAGATCAACCATTCTGGCCACACCGGTTATTTGAACACTGTGACTGTTTCTCCTGATGGTAGTTTGTGTGCAAGTGGCGGAAAAGATTGCAAAGCAATGCTTTGGGATCTTAACGATGGCAAACACTTGCACACACTTGACCATAACGATATCATCACCGCTTTGTGCTTCTCGCCAAACAGGTAATGGTCGACCTATAATTTGTTGCGTAATGATTGTGAAATGATGACACAAAACTTAACCACTTGATGGCTGTGAGAGGTTAGCGGATATGGGGCTGATGGTTTTATTGAAACTAATAAACGTTTTTGTTTTATTACGATTTGTTTAGGAAAATTCTTGTTAAAGGTATTGGTTGTGTGCCGCTTTTGGACCCTCCATCAAGATCTGGGATTTGGAAAGCAAGGAAATGGTTGAAGAACTTAGACCTGAAGTTGTCTCGCAACCTCTTAGCAAGGCTGAACCACCACAGTGTCTCTCGCTCGCGTGGTCGACAGATGGGCAAACTTTGTTTGCTGGCTATTCTGATAATACTATCAGGGTTTGGCAAGTTAGCATTTCTGCCCATTAATTCTTGATGTATTTTTTATAATAATAAATAAATCCGGAAATAAGTTATATTATTTTCTTTATACATATTTATAAGATTAAAGTTGAGTTGTATTTTTTAGAAAATAAAATATGAAAACAAATCTTAACTGTTTGATTAAAAATCCAATAATGATATCCTGGTTTTGAAAATGAAGAAACTTTCCTAGAGACTGGTCAATCAAACGTACAGGCGTGTATAGCTGGTTGCATGTGCACCGTCTATTACTTCATTTTGTGTTTATTTTGTTGCATATGGCACCCAATTTTTTTTTGCAATTAAAAATAACGCACTGCCTTTTACACCACATTTTAACAATAATTAAATCTTCATTAATCAACAGAAAAGTGATTTGTATAGAACAGTCACACAGAAGTTAGAGAATTTGCTAATGAATACTTAATAATAAATACTGTTTTTTATCTCTATGCATGTGCATATTTTTACAATTTCTTACTATAAACAGTGCTATAAATAATAATTGGTAACTAATATTTTGAGACAAATTTTCGGTTATTGCACGTGATCTTTATGATTATTTTATTAACTGGTAGATGTATAGGTAATTAAAATTTTGGCCAAGTTGTTTTAAACGGATTATTTGCGCAATTTTGACTTGACTGCTACAAAACAAAATTTTAATTACAAATAGATAATTGACTAGTAAAAAAGGCTACGGGTAGGTACTTAAGTAATTAAATAGCAATAGAGATAAAGGTTATTGGGATCAGGTTGGTATTGCAAGAAAGCGTCCGATTTATAACTTTATTAAAAAATAAATAATTGACAATACTGTCCAAACAAATATAATACTTATGAATTTTTCGCAAGGTCCATGGCAGCCTTAAAGGTGTTGTGCATGAGCATGGCAACAGTCATGGGGCCTACGCCCCCCGGAACCGGTGTAATATGCCCCGCAATTTTACTCACACCTTCAAAATCAACATCTCCAACAATTTTACTCTTGCCCTCCGGGGTCGTAATCCTCGTAATCCCCACATCAATAACACAAGCCCCTGGCTTAATCATACTCGGCTTAATGAGCCCCACAACCCCCGTAGCACTAATAATAATATCAGCCCGTTTTGCGAAAAACTCCAATTCTTCTGGAGGCGTATTCCTGTGGCAGAGCACCACGGTGGCCTCCCCCCCCGAGAGCTCATTCCGCGCATCCGAGTGCAACATCATCGCCATAGGCAGCCCCACGTTCTTCGAGCGCCCGCAAATGAGCACATTCTTGCCGAAAGTTTTGATATTCGAACGTTTGATCAACTCGATGACCCCCAAGGCGGTGGCCGGGACAAAGGTGTCCATGTTGAGGGTGAGCTTCCCCACGTTGAGGATGTGGAAGCCGTCCACGTCCTTGCGGGGGTCCACCGCGTTGCAGACTTTGCGCTCGTCGATGCCTTCCGGCACCGGGAGTTGCACCAGGATGCCGTCCACCTCGGGGTCCTGGTTGAGCTGGTGCACCTTGGCGATGACTTCCGACTCGGTGGAGGTTTTGGGCATGCGGATGGTCTCGCTGGTGATGCCCACGTTACGAGCCGCCAACATCTTGTTATGGACGTATTTCTGACTTGCAGGATCATCTCCGACGAGGACTGCGATGAGGACAGGGCGCCGGTGACCGGAACTCACCCATTCGTCCACCTTCACCTTCAGCTCCTTCTGGAAGTCTTGGGAGATTTTTTTCCCGTCGATCAGTTTGGCTTGAGTGCTGTGAAAACAATGATTAGAACAATAAACCAAAAATCTCAGAAAAAAACCTACTCCCAACGCATTTTTTCGTTTTTTTTTTGTTTGTTCTACTAAACTAGTTGATTGAACAGAAGTGGTCAATAAACTGATGAGTCAAGGCTGCAGCTTTGCTTTTTATACGAAATATTGAGGATACGCTTTGTAAAAATAGATTTCACAAGACTGGTCAAAACATGATAAAGATTACCCCCCATGAGTGCTATTACATCAGCGTCACGAGACCCAAGACTTATTTCTTAATTACGATAAACCCGAAATAAGGAAATTGACGTCAAACTTTGCGCTTTACCTTTGAAAATATTTTTGAGGCGCTGAAACGTCCAAAATAGTCAAAGTGCGGCTAGAAAACCGCAACAGGGTGAAACCACTACGTATCATGGCCCCAAAATTTTAATTCGCGACAGGTGGACACAAAAAATTTGATTGAAATGACAAAATTCATGACAGGTAGATCAGATTTGCGATAGCTGATTGAATTTTTCGCAATTTCCCCCTTGTGTGTTTTTTTGATTAGATACAATTTTTTTGGGAATTACAACATATTCATAGGTTAGGTTTTTCCAATGTCACACCTGACAAACCTGTCAAAAAACTCAGCCAAATTTGCCTACAAACAGAAACAAATTCGACAACAAAAAGCGACATTTTTAGGTTAGGTCTGCCACATGTCGCACCTGACACCTGTCAAATTCCTCCTAATTACGTTAATTTTGCCTAATTAGAATAAAAAAAGGGTGTGTGCGTGTTCTTATCGCATCAAAAGTCAGTTTTTATCGGTCATTGGGCAAGAAATCGTCAAAACAAGTTGGTGATAATGATTGACACGTCACGAATCGTCACAGATATTCCAATCGGAGTGCTGCTCTTAAAAATCAATCACAAGTTTGATAACTTTTGAATAATTCCTACTTACGTGGAATTTTCCGATGGGTTATGGGGTTGTTCCGACATTTTTAACTAGATAACTCGCGGAATAAAAAGTAGATAGGTGTGATAACGGGACTGGCCAAGCCGGCAAAACTTTTCTTTTGAATTGTCTTGTCTTCACCCTCTACCTGTGATTAGTGGCCACGTTGCCAGACGTATTGTCCATAGATAAAATAACCTTGCAAGGGTATTAAGCTCTAGACTCCAATTAGTTTTGATTGTTTGCAAATGGGTTTATAAGTGGATTGTACTTATAATACCCTTACAACAAAATTATGGAATTTTTTTGCATGAACTAATTTATTTTCATAAATCTGAGTTAAGTTATTGTAACTATCCTAAAGTGGCTTCATATCTTGGCTACGATCTTATCAAATATTTGACTAAGTATTTGAAATCGTTTAATAAGAATCACTTATCTATCCATTTCATAGATGGAAATGAATGCACTCGGACACAGAACTCTCGATAAAGTAAAATTAGAGGATTTTGATCTCTAAAAAAATGGTAAAATTCCATCATGATCCAATTAACTCGTGTTAATATTAATATTTTTCCATGTTTGGAACGTAAAAATTATTGCATCAGTAACACTATCATTTATGTCGCTTAATTAATCCAAATGGTACTTTATGGTTTTTAGAGAAGACGGCAAAAGTAATAGTGTGTTGAATAGTGAAAAGCTGATTTCAAATCGGAAAACTGTGGATCAAGGGTGGTTTTTCTTCGTTTGGTGCACGTTTCCAAGGGTTGTAATAAAGTAAATAGAATTTAATTCATTAGGTCACAACACTTCGTAGAAATCCCCAATTTTCTGGGTGGGCCCGGCCCTAAAACCGGTCTAGCGTCTTACTTGTTGCTGCAATGAGTAATTGACCAATAAAAATCACCTGCGGCTTGCTATCTGCCGCACAAAAAATTGCAACACACATTCAGGTGTTTATTGAAGTGCTAGTGCACTCCCAACTGAAAAACAGGCCAATCACGAGGCGTTTGAAAAGGCAGCAAAAACCGGCGGTTTATTAATTTGTGAATGTCGATGAAACTGACAAACCATTTGGAGTTTCGCTGTTTTCTAGGAAAATTTTAAGTTTGATTAAAACACTGCATAATGGTTTAAGGGTCTCCAGTTTAAATAGAACAGTGAAAAGTGAAAAATGTAACAAGTTTTAGTTTTTTGCTCTTTCTTCTTCAACATTGGTACTAATAAATTAAAAATAATTACAATAGTATCTCACTCGTATGTTATACTTTCTCAGAAAAAATTCCCTCGGCAACAAGAAATTATTGTAAAATGGAATTTGATCTTTGTTACATATTTAATAAAACTGCGACGACATGAACAATTAACTGCTATTAGTTTGTGATAAACACTGAGATCAGCATTTTTAAAAATTAAAGTTGGAAGAAATATTCAATATTTGGGTTACTATTATTTTTTATTTGCACCCTTTTTTCACGTACTTTCGGTTGGTAATAACCTAGTTGTGCCCTATTGCAACAATTATTGCCGTCATAGCAACACCAATTAATTTACTGGAATAAATAGCTAATTAAGTTTGTTTAAGTTAAGATAATGTTAATTAATTAAATAAATTAACGACAATTATGATGTTTTATTGGTTGCCTGACTGCCTGTACAACAAAGTTTTTAGAGATTTCAAAAATAAAGCAACGTCTATTTATAACGAATAATCTTTGATGTTTACACAGCCGTAAATATTTTATATTTTTTATCATATCATGAGCACTTCTTCCTGATTCTCTTAGAAATAAATTTAAAAAAAAAACATACTTCAACAAAGGATAGACAATTTTATTGAGTGTCTGAACTGATTTTTGGAAAAAAATTCTAATGTAATTTTCCGATTATTTTTTTACGAAATTCCACTACACAATCGCGGTGGAAAAATGTACTGAAACAACCCTGATGTAGTAAAACTGCGCATAAACATTCGCAGGTATTTACTATTTATTCATTTTTTATGAGATATGAAACGTTTAAATGGTTTTGGGAAAAACTGAAACGCACTTAAATTCCGAGTAATGTGTATTAAGCACTACACAGCACTTAATTGTTTATGTTTATATTCAAAAAGTAAATAAAGATAAATGATAAAAACTTGGTTTTCCTCCGCAAAAAATTCCACCCCCCGAAGAACGTGGGAACTTGCTAATCCCCCAATTACGCTGTGCGCCGGCAAAGATCACTTTCTTCATTGTTAATGAGCATGTATGAATTATGGTCGACGATTTAACAAACCTTGAACGAGCAAAGACAGACATGTGAGGTGAAAGCCTCATCAAACGCATTTTTCCTGCACTTGTGCCCCATTTGTTCGACACTTCTTCGATCGCAGCAAATTGTTGCCACCTCCTGCTGTTGAGCCAAGAGTCAACAATTCAACTTGATTCAGTCGGCTTTCGATCGTTGTAGAGCGGGTTTGTGATACTCCTGCTAGTGCTGGCGTCGTCTTTACCACACATGGTCGCAATTTGAGTCGCTGTAGTGAGCCGTGCCAGTGCCAAAGTGCCTTTCTATGGAATATTAGACGCAATTTCGACAAAGAGGTGAGTGTCACATCTGGCCGCCAGATCTCAAGACTTCGTCAGGGTGGTACCATTTCGAACAATGGGCGCTTTTTACACTTATCCCATGTTAGAACAATGGGTCATTAGCATCGCACATGTGCTGACGTCCGTCAAGATTGATTTTATGGTTTGATGGTACCGTTTGGTACCCTGATGGAAACGGTACCGACCAACTGTGCCATAACTGTCTTGGTGCTCCAAGAAGATGGTACTCGAGTTTTATGCTTGGTTGCACTTTATTGAACCATTTTCGCGACTGTGATAAGGGTTTGGCACGCTAAACTTGATCCGAAGAGAAACTGTGTTTATGGTTATTGCTAGTTGGATCTAATCTTCCAGACAAAGACGGATAACAACAGTTATTACCCAGTTTCATTCATTAAACTGTGGTTTTATCAGATTATTGAGTGTTTAGCGGTAATTGTTGGCTCTTATGGCTCAATAAGTGCTACTAATGGATTTCTGATTGAATGTTAAAAATGGGGCAACTCTCCTAATCCACTGTTTTAATAATTTCGTTTCGTTTCCGCATATTTCTGAAATTTTTGATTTCTGTTAAGTTATTTAACATTTCCTGCACACACCGCTCGATTAAAATTCATCAGCGTAAACATGGCTCCACACACAAGATATAGAATTAATTGCTCGACTGGGTACCATTTATTATGTAAATGACCCGCAAGCGAATACATTTTGTATTTCTGCCTCCGGATAAAAATTTCAAGGTTGTGTTGTATTGATTCCTTGATTGCACTTTTGATTACTAATTAAATTTTTAATTGAGTGAGACCTAGTTGTGGGTGGAAACACCAAGAAATAAAAAGGTGGCGCACAGGAAACTATCACCATCACCTAATGACCATGTGAACTAAATAACGAAGGAAGAAAAATTAAAAAATTGCTCTCACTTTATCGTTTCCGTATTATCTTTCTTTCCTTCATTAGGCGTAATTGGTTTAATTAGATTTGCATAAATCATAACACTGTTGGTGTTGTTTTGCGTAATTATGGGGTTGATTGCGTTCCCCTCACCGGAAGCGCACAAAGGGAAGCACTTAAATTGAACTTTCTTGTTGCAATTAAACTTTATCACAACTTCCGGCCAGTATTATCACGAGAAACTCTGGTATTTGTTGAAGGTCTGCGCAATTGTCAAGGTCCGAAAATGTTACTCCTCATCGAACAAAGGAATCAAGTGTCTAATAACCATTTGAATTACAAATAAACTTTTACTCGATTTTTACTTTTCTGCAAGGAAAGTTTATGCATTATTTATAAATAATAGCCAATGGTTACGTAAAGTCGGGTCTAACGAAATTAATTAGACGAATTTACGAGGGTGAAAATATGATAATTCCGTTATTACGGTTCTAATTCCGACTTTGTACTAGTTTTAGGTACGAAGTTACTTTCGTGACAATGTATTATAACAGTACCAAGATAAATCAAATTTTGGCTTGACTACCGGAAAACCTGCCTAATTACACTTGTCAGGACTTGTTTATTGTCGCTGGTTTTCTCCGTTTCAATGCAATTATCAGGATTTTATCTTGTGACCTTTTCGTAATTTGCATCTGCCGCAAACAAGGGAAAGGTCACAAACTAGGCAAATGGAAATTTGTGTGACCTTTTACATTTAATTGTGATTGCTAATGAACTGGAGCTGGGGTTAGTGGCCGGTTTATGTAAATATTTGCGGAAAAATGAGAAAACGATGAAACAGCAGGATCTCTCCTAGAAAAATAATATGTGACAGGTCGACGAACCTGAAAAATAAATTCGTCAAAAAACAAGAACAAATCAGCGTATGTCACGACTTTAATAAATTTTCTTTTTGCACGACAAGTTTTAACCTTCTTTCAGGTACAGTGGTTTCCCCAAGGTACTACCATTGTTTTAATTTAGATATGCAGTGCTGACCCTGTTGTCTTTTTGAACGGGGGGAAGCGTTTTTGCTAGAGATAAACAAACTAAAAATAAAGTGTATGTGGAACATCTGGGCTCCAAGCTCTCCCGACTTGCGTCCAATTATTTGAAAAGTACTTTAATGGCTTGCTCTTCAATTGCTGTTTAATTGAAATTCAATTACTCACTCCGTTCCAATTTTAATTACGTATTCATAGTTCCATTCTACAAAACTAATTTAATATTTGTCCGATTTGTAGACAAGTACTAGCTTAAAGTAATTGGTATCAGAATCAGGAAAGTATTTCTTTTATATCTGTTCCATTGGTTCTTGTTTCGAGAAATTGGCAAAAGGTAAAGACTAAACTCTTAAAACTTCAAATACGCAACATTGACCCTTTCTGGTAGGTTGTCTTCTATGGAGCTAATATATTTGGCACCGTGACCCGACAAAAGAGCCCGCGACCAAGTAGCCCCGAAAAAATAGCCTACCGACAAAAAAGCCCCTGACAAAATAGCCCCCGACAAAATAGCCTAGCGACAAAACAGCCCATTAATAAAATAGCTCATTCGAGTCACAGACAAATTTTGGAAATAATAAGACGACTAAAAAATTGTTCTATGTTTTAAATGGTCTACGGTATAAATGATAATATAAATTATAAATTAAAAATTAAACAATTAGACAAAGATTTGTAGTTACTTTTGTTAACGAAAACAATGTTTAAAATCCTTCACACCAAACGTTTATTTGAAACACGACGCGTTTCAACCACAAAGTGGTCATCCTCAGGTGAGAATCTAAACTTAGTTAACTGACCTGACCTGACCTGACCACTTTGTGGTTGAAACGCGTCGTGTTTCAAATAGTCGTTTGGTGTGAAGGGATTTTAAACTTTGTTTTTGTTAACCATTCCACGCCAAGGAAATCCTACTTTTGTTAGTAAGTTCAAATTTCTAACGGATGAAAAATTAGTTGAATGAAGATTTGTTCAATTCTATTACGTAGGTAAATCTTGATTTATCTAAAGTTGGATTTAAATGATAACAAAATGCCATAATTATGTATAGGACATATTATAAACATTTTTCATATTTAGTATACCGGCTGAACAAAAGTAACGCATAAATTTCATAATTTTGTTATGTCATTTAAAAAAATGTCGAACAGGTTGAGTTTATTTTCTTAAATGCTACATTTTGACACCAGAATGACATTTCTGATGTTATTCGATTTTCAGTAATAACTGCCATTTTTATTTTTTTTTAATGAGAACTGACATTTTTGATTAGTTTTTTAGATAGTACATGGTTTTGTCTTTCCGGTGGGTATTAAAAATCAAAAAAATATAGCAAAACAAATTCAAAAATAGAAAAAAATAAAATTACAATGTGTCCGAAATTCCGTGCCCGACATAGTACAGTTAGATGCAATAAAAACGGAAAATTGAAATTTCTTCAGATTGAGACAGATCTTGATTGTCAGTTTGACATCTGTCACATTCAAACAATTATTGCTTATGGCACAGTAAAATGCAGTGGATTAGGCTGGAATGGTTTAATAATAATGTTACCTTAGGACACTGAAAACTACCGGTTCAGATAATTTGATGACTGCGTTGAATTTGTCAAGTTTTGATTAATTGTCAATTCCATCTTAACCTTTTAGAAAAAAAGCCATGTTCAAACTAGGGAAAAATATAAAAATCTGACATTTTCCGTTTTTATTGCATCCAACTGTACATATTGCTTTTTATGCAATTATATACAAAGAAATTATAAAAATCAAATGTCATTTAGAAAATAAGTAGAGAACAAAAAGGTAAGACCTATTATGCTTAATTATCAGTATTTTTTAAATTATTAAATTATTAAATTATTAACTCTGTTGAGCATTCACCACTTGAATATTTCCACTCCCCATTTATTTTTTCACCCATTCGAAAATATCTTTTTATAACGTATAAGCTTTTTGTCGGATGGTAAACACTATATTTTGGAATAATTTTAATAAGCAAGGAATCAATTTTTGAAAAATTATTTTTAAATTTTGATCTGTCAATTTTTGACATATGGCTAAAATTCCACAGGCACAGCCTGCACTAATTTAGTTAATTTTCGATCTCATCTCCCTAAATATTTTACATTTTTTTTACCACCTAATATTTCAGTGGTGGGCTCTGTCTTGTCGGAAGGCTATGTTGTCGTGGGCTATATTGTCGGAAGCTATTTTGTCGGTGGGCCATTTGGCACTACTTATCCTTACACAGGAATTATTTCAAGATTTAGAAAATTATGACCTAGTTATCGAATTTTTTTATTAATTAAAATTGAGAAGTAACTTTGTCATCACTGCCCGTGGCTTTGCTTAAATATTGAAAATCGGTTCGGTATTAATTAAAACGTTCTTAATTGCTTGATTGTGATCATTTTCGCACGAAAAGCCGCAGTGAAAGTGCTCCAGTAACAGATTACATTTTCGCATTGATCAACAAAATTTCGTCAATTTCGTCGAAAGTAGTTCGATGGAATGGGGAAACTAGCGAGATATTCGCACCATCTGCAAGATGTTAAATGTCAAGAACGAATTAGCAGCAGCAGGTCGAGCTCAGCAGTACCGTTTTTCCCATTCTTCGAATATCTGACTCAAGTTTTTAATTACGACAAACGAAATTACTGTGACTCATTATTATCGCTAACCTTGATCCCATTAACATGAAATTTTGATGCGTACACTTCCTAATCGTAGTAATTAAAAATAGTTTTTTGGTGAGTACTCTAACCTTGTATCAGTTGGCTGAGAATGTACCAAAAAGCGGATGTATTGAGAAAAAAATTGATACTTTGTGTGTAACCGCATGGAAGCATGCCAAGGATAACACCAACTTCAAATAATAAACTAGAATGCAACGCTGGAAACGGCGGAATTCAGTGCCAATTTTATCTAAATAGCGCGATTAAGGCTAATTAAGCAAAATTAAAACAGGCGAACTTATCTCCCATCTGAACTGTAAAGTTCATAAAAATTGAGTAGTGGAACAAAGGATAAGGCTTGTTTTGTCAAATGACAGAATCTTTATTTGGCTTGACACAGTCCATCAACCTTCACACAGCGCCTTTTTCGAACCGTTGACCTTGTGTTCTGAATGAGAATAAATAAATAACAGAGAGAACCTTGCTGGAAATGCTTTTCCATTTACTGATTCCAATTAGAAAACGTAATTGCAATTTGTCATTTCAATCAGGCAAACCAGGTGTTGCTCTTTTACCGTTCTTGTTCTTATTTCCTCCTCGATTTGAAATTGGCAAAGATTAAAAATATTGCACAGACCAAGACAATCGTCATACGACAAGATGATAAAGATTATCAGTCTTAACGGCTCCAATGATTATCGGAGCCAGTTTCGGTGTTTGTTTTGTTGTGTCAACAGCCAAGATGGAAGAAGGTAAACAATAATTAATTCCTCGGTAGCACTTTGGTGCTAAATGACTTGCAAACGCAACCGTGAAGAAATCAACCAACTTTTTGTAATTAAAACTGTGGACGCAGAGTTTGTTTTGTTGCCAAAATCAGGCCAGTTCGTAAACTGATAATAAATTTTACTGTCACGTTAAAGTGTGCTATCAATTTTGATAGTCTCGTACGTATGATTTACGGCGGTAAAGTCATAAAGGGGCCACAAGGAAGATGATCTAATCAATTCTCTCCTTGACTAATGGGCAAATCGGCTGGAAAGTGTGAAGCTTTTTTCCCGTTATTTTCCGTATTTAGTATAGGAAGTGCATTGGGGTCGCTACAGCAATTAAGAAACTGCAAGAACAACTTTTACAGAATAAGAAGATGCGAGCGGAATGCGGCTGTACCGTAATGATGAAGGGTGAATCTTGTTTACCTTTGAAACAAAGAAGAAATTATGAAAACTGTCACATGAGCGGAAATAGCGGCTTGAAAAGTAAGAGCCGGAAATGGTACGACAAGTGAAGATTTGTAACTACATGGAATAAATCAAGGCTGTCTTGTACAGCAGACAATTACATTTATTTAAGTGACGCCTAATTAACTAACTGGTTTAGAAGACGAGTGACTTTAAATTGAGGAATTAATTGCTAAAGGCCCAGTCTTTGTCGTGCAGAAAATTGCAATAATGGGAACACACCCATCGAACCACAATTTTATGTAACAAACAGAACTAAGTAAATAAATAAAAGTTGTCCTGTCTATGGGCGTTTGAATAAATTATTCAAAAATATTATTGTGAACAGGTTGTTACATAAGTCAATCACCATTACCAAGGTTTGAGTGAAAGTTATTTTGCGTGCCGACAAATTGGCTTAATAAGTGACAATTTTGGCGAAAAATTAATTAAATGAGTCATCAACCGAATATGGCAAAAACAGGTGTGTCAAGCAGTCTTGGCCCTTTTCCAACAAGGGTTGCACGTAAAAGAAGGGTAACCAGTTGAGTCATCATTAAAATTATCGCTTTATTTATAGAAACGTGGGGAAATTGCCCTCGCAGTCGGGCGTGGATTTGCTACAGGGTGAATCGTAAAATTGTAAACAGCGAAAGTGAGTCTGACCTTTTTGAGGCCTTGATAAGTGCATTTGTTCTGGTCACGGTTCAAATCTTGTGGTTTTTATTTGGGTAATCCTGCCTCACCCATTGTGGTATTCTTTGTGGGAGATAAGAAAGGGTTTATAAGACACATCAGGTCTTTTATGTGGAAGTGAATACAGAATGGAGACGGAAATCAGATTAGATAGGATGCGTTCGTGGAAAATTATTTATACATAACTATGGCAGATTTATTACAAACTAGAAGCGTCTGGTATTTAAAAATGAGAAAGCACTTTTTTCATTTTTGAAACATCGACAAAATTCCTTGAAATGAAAGTTTAGCCAAATTATGGAAACGAAAATGAAAAAATTTAGTTGTTTCTTACACAAGTTTAAAAACCTTCAAAATACGGGAAATGTTCAGTGAAAGTAATTTTTATTTTATTTCGAATCTAAGAAAAATTTGAAAACAGTAACTAGTAGTATTAATTATTTTTTTTCCACAATTTCCACAATTTTCAACTTCTATTTTCTAGTTAAATGAAAATATAAATTAGGGAAGGCCAATAGGTATTGAAAGTAAGCTTCCAGGATTTTATTTTTAATTCTTAAAATTAGAATATTTTGTGATAGACGATACAAAATGGCGTATTTTAATCCTTTCAGTTTTGTTTTTAACACATTAATTAATCCGATTTGCACTGTGTTTTTTGCTGACTGAGACTGAGACAATTTTTTTTCAATTAAAATCCTCAAGTCTTTTTATGCGAAATTTATTCGTCCATAAAACCCACACCCATTACCATTTATTAACCGATTTGTCATGGCATTCGTAACCGGTTTAGCTTACTCACATCTAAATGTCTGTTAGATTTTACGATCCAAAGTCTGATTCCTCCAAATTAGCGAATAAAACAATAACACCAACACAATATGTCACGTTTTCTGGTCTACCAAGTATACAGAGAGCGTTATTTTATGTAACAAAATTTTCCACTTTCAAGACACAACAATAAGTTAGATAATTCGGCATTGTTGGATGGTTTTTACCATTGTGAAGTTTCATGAAATACTTGTTTAAAAATATTATAGGTACCTATATCAGCTTTTCACAAGATTTAAAATTTTGAAATTTTTTAGCCATTTCATAGAGGAATGTACAGTAAACCGATCTGAAGATGTCGTCTCCATAAAACGAACCCCTGCTATTGCCGTTGTCCCCAGCCAGCAATAAATCATTATCGCTTCTTAAACTTGAAAATACTCTCGGAGAAATTTGGCGAGTTTTGTAATTACAAACATTTGATTGCGATTTTATGTAATTAATGAATTAGTGGATGTTAAAAAAAATCAAATTGATGTTAAGGAAAATATTTAATAAAATGTTCAAAAAATGGTTTAATTTTTGTAAAGAAATCTATGGGCCAATCTTAGAATCAAATTTAAAGGAGCATTAAGTTAAATGTTGTTTATAATGTGCTGGTTACTACGGATTCGTTGACAAACATTTCACATTCTAAACAACATTTAATTTAATGCTCCTTTAAATGTGATTATGAAACTTGCCATTAATTAATAAACAAAGAATTCCGAACACTGTATTTTCTTAGAATGGCAATTAATAATTCAAGTAGAATTTTTAATTTTTATTTAATTAATTTTTATGCCATTTACTGACTTTTGCACAAAACAACATTTAAGCCTCGCTTGTTTAAAATGACATAAATAATAATTTTGCAACAACTTAATACTAATGAATTTTATACAGAGAGGGTATGTTACTGTGAACTGTAACGAAAAAATGTAAGATTTATATCGCATTTATTTTTTGATTAAAATTTATTGATTAATTTAAAAAAAAAATAAAATTAAGTCGATGCAAAAATTTTAGGACAGGCGGTGCTTAAATGTTGTTTCGTGCAAAAAGTCCGTAAAAAATTGTTATTACTTAAGGATTTTTTGCTTAAAGCATAGAAACTGTATATTAATAAAATTTCGATTAAATAATTAGTAATTCTTATTTTATTAATATTAAAAAGTTATTATTTGATCAGTAGAATTAAAATATTTTTTTGAACACTATTAAACATTTTTGTTAACATCAATAATACTTCCATGACAGTTTATTGATAGTTTTCTTTTAACAATTAGTAATTCATTAAGTACATAAAATCGCAATCAAATTAATTAATATTAAGACGCTGCAAAATTATTATTTCTTATGTCATTCTAGAACACCTAATGTTTGGTACAAAAAGTCCGAAAAAAATTTTTATTAAGAATTTTTTACTTAAAGCATTATATACCGTCGATTCAAAAAGACACGTAGAATTAATAAAATTTCAATTAATTAATTTTTTATATTTTTTATTTTATAAGCAGCTATTATTTTTTAATTAATAAATACTTATTTTCCAGAAGAATTAAAAAAAATACTGTTTTGAACACTATTAAATATTTTCGTTATGATCAATAATACTTCCATGACAGTTTATTGATTGGTTTTTTTAACAATCACTAATTCACTAATTAGTTAATTTCATAAAATCGCAATAAAATATTTAGGGCCAGAGGGACGACGGCAATGGGTTCGTTTTATGGAGACATCTTCGGATCGGTTTACTGTACAGGGTGCTGCATTTTGGTTGTCCGAATAAGGGATCTCCGAAACTAAGAGGTTTAGAGAAAAACCAGTGACACATTCTCGGGTCCGTTTTTTGAGAAAATAATTTTGGTCAAAACCGCATCCCGCTATCATCTTTTGTTTTCGACTTAAACAAAAGTTGATATTTTAGCGAAATCTTAAAAAATTTATATCTTCCTTATTATAAAAGATACACATTTGAAACAAAAACATTATACAAACACTTTTTTACAGAGAATTTAATAATGTTATCAGCGATTTTTTTTAATCTTTAGTTTAGCTGTAATAACATGAAGTTGTATTTTTTTAAATAGCTTTTCGAAAATGTCATAGCCAACTATGATTCCTATTTAAAAAAATACAACTTTATTTTATTACAGCTAAACGAATGATTAAAAAAAATCTCTGATTATTATTAACATTATTAAATTCTCTGTAAAAAAGTGCTTGTATAATGTCTTTATTTCAAATGTGTGTTTTTTTATTAAAGAAGATATAATTTTTTTAAGATTCCGCTAAAATGTCAACTTTTGTTTATAAGTCGAAAACAAAAGACGATAGCGGAATGCGGTTTTGACCAAAATTATTTTCTCAAAAAACGGACCCGAGAATGTGTCACTCGTTTTTCTCTAAACCTCTTAGTTTCGGAGATCCCCTATTCAGACATCAAAAATGCAGCACCCTGTACTTAATTTTTCAACAAAAATTTATAATTCAAAAACTAAAAGTCGTAGAGCAAAACGGTTTGTTCCAGTGAATTCCACAAGATTTAAAATTTCGATTTTTTTTGACTAAAATTTTTTGTTTCAGAACCCATAATGTTGCAGCAAATCCTGCGGGACATGTACGTGGACCCGGACATCCTCGCCGAATTGGACGAACAACAAAAACAAACTCTTTTCTGCAAAATGCGGGAAGAGCAAGTCCGGAGATGGAAGCTCTGGAACGAAAAACTCGGTGATGAGAAGACAATCCAACCTTCAAGCAAGAAAAAAACTGTGAGTTTCCTCAAAGGCGAAGATGGGGAGCCATGGGTGTGGGTCATGGGCGAACACAAAGACGACAAAACCATTGAGGAGATCCTGAAGGAGGAAGCCATTGAAAAAGCCCGAAAAATGGCCGAGAAAGAAGCCGAAGAGTTGCGCAAACAAGTCGAAGCCCAACTCTTTATCGAACTCACCCCGAAAATCGAAGAAATGGAAGCCGCTCCCAAAATTCCAATTGACGATGATATTTATTGTTCGGTTGATGAGTTACGGGAGAAGATTAATAACAAACCGAACCATTTTAATTATAGTTTGAATTCGTACCAGAGTAAGAATAAGTTTAATGTGATTGATACGAGGGACGTTTTGCAAGAGATCTCGCTCAATACGCAGAAAGTGGCACAGAGGGTGGCCCTATGGGAGAAGAGACTGACTGAGGAACGAACGTGTGAGATCTTCCAGAAGATGCAAAAGGAGCAGCAACAGGTGGCCAAGGAGGCGGAAGAAGCTGAACGGAGGCAGGAGCAACTTTGGAGGGAACAAGGTAATAGTTCTTCCTTCTTGCTATTTTTTTTTATTTTTTTCCCCTTCAGAACGCAAAGCCAAACAAGCCGAACAACAAATCCGCGAAATCGCCCGCCGGGCTCGAGAGGAACACAGACTGACTTCAAACTTCGAAATCGACACCTCCTACAGCACGATCAACAACACGGGGGTTCCCCCAGGTCGCAACGCAGTCATCGAATGGTACAAAAGCCACGAAAGGCCCAAATGGACCGGTTTAGACCGCTCCAACAACATTGAATCCTGGTTTCATGGCTTGATCACGCGATCTGAAGCCGAAAAGTTGTTGCTGGACAGGCCTTACGGGAGCTTTCTGGTCAGACTGTCCGAAAGAATTTGGGGATATGCTATCTCGTACAGGGCCAAGGAGAAGTGCAAACATTATCTTGTCAGTGCAGGACTCAAGTACCAGTTTTTGGGCAACAACCAAATCGAGCACGAAACGCTACGTAAGTGACTAAAGACGCAGGAATGCAGCTTGTGATTGCTTTATTTGAATAAATAAAGGATGTGTGGTTACACAATCACAGGCTTGCGATTTTAGTTAAAAATATTAGCTGTTTCAAAACTATAAAAACGCCAACGTCGCATTTTCTCTCAAAATTAGCTGTTTTAAATTATTCATCTACTTCAAAAAATAATAGCTAATGTAATTTATACTTTCAATGGGAGATCTAATCATTAATAACTATTTTACAATTTTATCAATCTTATTTAAAAAAATAATTCGGTAAAATGCGACGTTGGCGTTTTTATAGTTTTGAAACAGATAATAATTTAAAAAGATAGGAAACGTAGTCATGTAGCACATCAACTGATATTTTATTTAGTGAAAATAATGTTCTATTGTCAGTTAATTTCGACTGAATTAAAAAAATGCACGTGTCGTTCTAATTACAAAGGAGTCATTGAGTAAATCCTACGTTTTTTTTCGCTAATTCAATGCCATTGTAAATTCGAGATTTGGTTTTCTTCAAAATCGCCAAACGGAAATATGAATTGTTGTTTTATACGCATTGTGAGTCACAAGTGCAAAGTGCCATTTGAATTCACAACGTGCGAAAAATTCAAATACCGACACGTTTTGCTGTCTCAACTTGAGATATTAACCCGAATGATGTATCAGCTGGAATTTGCATTATCAGCGTGAGCAAATATCGCTTTGTTTATTTTGCAAGCCGTTAAGACAATTTTAAATTGGAGCGTTATTGCAGTTGTAAACAAGCTAATTACTCGATTTAACAACTTGATGAACACATGTTTAGAGAAAAAATTCAATGCATTTATTAGAAATACTTTCACTAATTAAAAATATAATTTGTGGAAATTGAATTTGATCAAATAATGGTTTCGAAAAAATGCGGAATAACCTCCGAATTTCCTTCCAGGTGATCTCATCGAATACCACCGGATGCATCCCTTAACCGGGGGCGAAAAGCTGGTGGAGGCCTGCCCCAGGAGCCCCACCTCCACCCTTCATGAACTTTTCGACGAATGAATTGTTCAATCTCAAAGAAAACTCTGTGATCGTTTGGCATTTTTAATTACTACTGGAACGATTCTATTTCAGTATTAATCGCACTTATCGCTTTTGTAATCGAGTTTGTTTCAATTTGTGCCTTGACTAGTTATTTTATTATTTATATGAACATAATCGGTTGTAATGCCCCAGTTTTGGGCACTCTACATGAAATATACGATTTTGCTTAATCGTGGTTTAATTTAAAAACGCAATAGATATAAATATATCCTTTATTTAAATAATATAACATGGTACATAATAGTTGTGTCTATAATAAAAAATTAAACATCTCCTTTCTCCTTAACAGACAAAGGGAGCGAAATATCCAAAATATTGAGTTTCCTTTTAGCTTTCTTATATCTGTAGGCCTAGAATAGAAACAAGTTTTACAAAACGCCCTGTTTACATACAAGCAAATCAATAACTAAATCACATCATAGGAAAACTACTCGAGTTTTTGGATGGTGAGAGTTTTTGTGAGGTAGATGATTGTATTCTCTGAAAGAAAATTGTGGAGTTAGTTTGGAGGGGGCTCTAATGTCGGGGTCTAAAAACCAATCAAAAACACTCACTGGTGTCACGGTGATATTCAGCTCCGCTTCGCCCTTCTTCCGGTTTTTGTTAGGACTCCCTGTAGCTACAAGCACTTTAAAAAACATTTTACTTAGCAATTGACTCACCTCCAGGTAGATTTGGAAGCGTGAAAACATCGTTTCGTGCCTTTTGCTCCTTCTTTTTGGGGAAGCCCAACCAGGGGGGATCTGAAGTCACACTACTCTCGATTTTTTTCAAAAACTGAGTCCGGGGGTTTGTTAATAGGGGCACTTGATTCAAGTTGGATTTCACTGTTAAACTTTGCAACAAGTTGGGGGATTTTTTCGGCGGGTCTCTGTTGAAACTAATGTTGTTGATGCTGGGGTGCAAAACATTGGGGGATTTATTAAAGTCACTAAACTGTTGCAAGGACTGGAATTCGGGGGGCGATGGAGGCACGGGGCTGTCTTTTCGGGCCGAGATTGGACGTTCACTGAATTTAGCCAAGCTTTCGAGTGATTTTTCGAGCATTTGGATTTCCGCGTTGCTTCCGCTTGGTTTTTTGGGTTTTTGACCGGATTTTTGCACTACGTTAAGTCTCTGGCTTGTTTTCGTTAAACTAATCAAGTTCTTATCACTTTCGTTGAAGACGTCATAGCTGTATTTCCGTTTGATGCTTCCCTCAGCGAGGCTAAAGCGCCACTTGACTTGGTCACCTCCTCGTCGTTTTGTCTCTTCTTTCTTATCCGTTGACATCAAAATCTCAGTCTTGTATTTCCTCAAAAGTGGGTTATTATTAAATTCGGTGTTAACCTTCTCGCGTAATGCTGGTAAAAACTTCTGGGGGAATCGGTCATGGGTAAAATAACTACTTTTCAACAACTCCTCCGAGGTGGACCTCTCGTGAGGGTCCATTTTCATGCAAGAAGCCAGGAAGTCAAGGGCGAAGAGCGACCAGCTGGGGAAGAGTTTGCCTAAGTCCGTTTCACTGGACGCTGACTTGATCATCCCTCGAAGGTGCGAACTCCTGGACATGAGGTGTTGGTGTCTATGGCAGGGTTTGCCTAAAAGTTGGTTTTTTTCTTAATTGAGGACCTGGGGGAGCTCCTGACAACTCACCTAACATTTTGACGATGAGATACAGCTGGTCGATGTCGCTTTCACCGGGAAACAACGGATCTCCAGTCATCATCTCGGCAAAAAGACACCCAATGGCCCAAATATCGACCGGGGCGCCGTAGTTGGACTCACCCACCAGGAGTTCAGGGGCACGGTACCACCTGGTGGCCACGTACTCGGTGCAGGGCTCCCCCGAGATGCACACAAGGCGGGCAAAACCAAAATCACAAAGTTTCACTACTCCGAGGGAAGAAACGAGCACGTTTTCAGGCTTCACATCGCGATGAATGATCTAAAAAATTATTATTATTTTTTATAAACGTTTAATAATGTATTACGTTATTGCCGTGACAGTAGTTGATGGCCCTCGTTACTTGGTAAATCCTCTCCCGACACCTCTCATCCCCTAAACCTCCGGGCATTTTCTCCAACTCGTCTAAAACCGTCCCTTCTAGAAACTCAAAAACGAGGAAAAAGCGCTTCCTGTGGCGGAAAACTTCGATCATTGTGACGAGATTTTCATGTTTCAGTCTCTGAAATGATTGATTGATTAATTGATAATTAATGATAGACCTACTTTGAGCATGCGAATTTCGCGCAGGGCCATTTTGCGGATGGTTGCGTCCTCTTCGGTTTCGAGGAACTTCTTGATTGCGACGATTTGGTCGGTTTCCTTGTGCCTGCATTTCATGACCAGGCCGTAGGAGCCTTCACCAACGACCGAAATTTGTTCGTATTTGTCCATTGCGGCGTTTCAACTCATCTGAAAATCATCACGCGAAAGCAATTTAAAAGTGCGGTTTTGTGGGCCCCTTCAATTCGCGATTTATTTCGACATGACATGGTAATAGGTCCGGATCGATTTAATTTGATTTCGGTAAACGTGTACACAAGTGATCGATTACGATGATGAGGATGAACATTCGTGGTGGAGACTCGACGACAAAAATAGAAACCAGTCGTTAAAAATTGATTTTTCATTTAATGCCAAGTCAGTCACGAATTGCAGACGACAATTTCGACGAGAAATTGAAAAAAAAATAGTTTGTTATTACAGTGCAAAACAGAAGGGTGCGAGGTCTTTGACCCCACTGACCACAACACAGCCACGCAATGGTGGTTATCTACACATCAGCTTTACAGGAAAGGAACTAGGAAGCTCTTTATTTTGTCTGGTGAAAGCTTTGTGCATTATTTATTCGGCCGTTTTTAATAAATTATAGGCGGGTTATTGCACGGTTTACTCTATTCTTAGAACTAGGGCAATTTTTAAACAAGTTTGGTAACGATTTATTTTCACTACTTTACGGCCAAGCGAGTTAAATTATTTTTTTAATGTTATTAACACAAAGAAGCAATTTTCAGGCTTGTTGACCCAGAAACGCGAACATAGTTTGGTAAATCAATCAAACGCTTTACCGAAATAGAACAGAAAAAATGAAATAGTGATAATGAAATGAAAATTGTGATAATCACAATAGGCCAATAGGGGGTTCAAAGTTGTTCTAAAACAAGCCAACAAAACACCTACCTAATTACTTATTTTGAGCCAAGAATTTTTTTACGTATTTAATATTAATTTCCAAATATATTATGATGTGATTGTGATACACTTCGCTGGTTTTATAAGTGAAGAACCAGTATTTTCCAAAATTTCCTTTTGTTCAAATTTTTTTTTAAAGTTTAAGCGCATTTTCATCTCCACTCGTGTTCCCCGTAATTTTTTTTCAGAGTATTACGAGGTTTTAGTATTTTTTTATCTACGAGTACAAATTTATAACATGAGATCGAAAATAAACTCAATTAGAGCAAGCTGTGCCAGCAGAACTTTGGCCATATTTTAGCCGTTTATTTACGGCCGCACTTTTGAAGTTATGTTGTCTTAAGGGTGGGCGATATTAAGATTTAAATATCAATAATCGATACATTAAAATTATCGATAAACATCGATATATCGAAATATCGATAAATATCGCAATATATCGACACATATCGAAACATCGATATATAATATTGAAGTATCGATATTTATCGATATATCGATAAAAATATGGGTATTTATAGATAAATGATAGTACCTAATAAATGTTACGTTAAATTTTAAAAAGTTGAAATGGTGAAATACTTGTTTTTTTTTGTTAAATATATGTCTAAATTATATAAAGTTTTGTACTTATAGTTATGTAGCTAATGTTTTTACATTAATTAATGTTTTTTTCGAGCAAAAAATGCTCGAACTCGTCGATTTTTAATTTTAAATCGCCATCTTTACACGTACAAATTTTGTTAGTGACGTCATTTGTTTTTGAACTATGATGTCATCCTCAATTTTTTGGGTTGGCAATCCTCAACTGTTTTCATTACATTTTTCACTTCTCTATTCAACAATTATACAAAATATAAAATCTTGTACGATAATTTTTTTTTTGAAAATATTAATATCTAGACTTTTACGTTTTAGTTCAAAAACAGATGACTATTCCAACACAATTTTTCTATTAAAAGAAAAGATGTTAATTAAAACAACAATCGACGTGTTTCGTAGTTCTTTACAAAAAATTGGACAATTAAATTATGAATTTAGCTTCTAACTAAACTAAAACGGTATTATCAAAATTTGTCGGAATATCGATAAATATTGATAATTATCAATATTTATCGGTATATCGATATTTATTAATAATATCGATATATCGATAATTATCGATATATCGATATTTTTTGATAATTATATCGGTCAACGATATATCGATATTTTTATCGATATATCGGTAAAAATTCCCAGCCCTAGTTGTATTTACACAGCATAGTATGATGTGGCTAAAGTTACACTTCATCACTTTCAAGGCTTGCTCTAATTGAGTATATTTTCGATCTCATGTTATTTTGCATAATTTATTTGCTCTGACGAGTCAAAAAATCACAAACGAAGATAAAAATGACATTTACTTTTATTAGATTTGTATTTTGTTTCTAAACAATAAATTTTCGCCAAAATATTTTCTTTTTTTCTTTGTTTAATTGGTTTGTTTTTTGAATTTTTTTGTTAAAATACGACAGAAAAAAACATTATATTGGGCCAAAACCTCATTGTTATCAATTTTTGTCTTCATCTTACACCGAATGTGTTCGATTGCTACAAGTTGTGTTAAACAAATAAATCATTAGCGCAACTATCATAAATTATAGCGAAATATTTGGGTTACGAAAGACTTGAATTTCTTTCAATAAATAAATAAAGTAATAATAATAAAATAAATGGGCGCAATTTTCGTCGTAAAACCCGGCATTGATTCAATTTCGTGTGAGATTTTTTTGCTGTTCTAGCCATCTGTGAATGAATTCGCTACACTTGAGTGTCGTTGTTTATGATTATGAGGTATTTACAATGGATTCCGGAAATTTACGACCACCAGAGAAGCAATAAAATAATTTTGACCCGAGGGTTATTGGTGGAATATTTACAAAATCGAAGCTAATTTTTGATGAAAATTAAGACTAAACGACTCCGCTGAATCATTTATTTCCCACTCAGCACGCAAAGATAAAATTTGTTTGAACGAAACATGATACAGTTTATCATGTTCCAAACAATTAAAAACCTACCATTTGATAATGCGCTAAGTAATTTCGTCGTGTGTGGTGAAAACTCCGGGATTGCATTTTGCACAAGACCATGAACTTTCACCTTTTCCAGTGCACCTCACGTCCCGCTTTTCACGATGCTTTCCACCGACTGGTGAAAACCGCACGCGACCGTCGACTGGAGGAAACCAACTTCGATAAATTTCCCAACGGTTTCCACAGGTGAATTTTACATGTCACGCAACGTCGAACACAGAATTTACTTCCAGTGGGGTTCAACCTACGTATGATATGCACCCTCGATTGTTTTTAAATTTTGGATAAATGTCGGCTTGAAATAGACGCAAAGTTATTATTATAGGAGTGACGTCACGGCGTCGCGACGTCATCGAAGCTTTCACCTGATTATTTATTTTCCATACGTAATTGGCGGTGTTTTTAGCATTGTGATATTGATTTACATGCCTTGCATGAGGTATTACAAGGGTAGTTGATTTAAATTTTTAAAAATAGACTGGACTAGATATTTATTTTTGTGAAAGACAACAGTTTGTTTTCGTCAATTTTGACCAAATTTAGACCGAACTTGTGTAATAAATAAATAAGCCTTCGAATAGCTCGAGTCGATAGTCATGTCAAATGGTCGTTCATGTCATGTCGTAGTCGTACGATATGTTTAGGCGGAGCTTCAAAGAAATAGTAGATAATTTTAAATCGATTAATTGTACCTGCATTATATTCAATTTCGTTGCGATAAAAATAAAGTTACATTTTGAATCGATCAGTTGAAGCATTTTGTTATAAGTCAAAAAACTGATCAATGTAATACCTAAGTGTTCGACCACAACTACCATTACTACAATACAGTTGGAAGTTTACGACTTTGTTCCTGTATTGATCCCCTATTTCAGGAATTTCACAATTATCCGGCGATGATTTAGAGCTTAATCCTATTTCGGGTACTTTCTAAGTTACCGACCTTCAGCAGGAAATGGGAATCTCCGATTATATAACAGCTCTGTGATTGTTTCCGTTTCCAAGTAGAACTGGGGCAAATAAGAGAATTGTTCTATCCTTGTTTTTTTTTGACTGAACAAATCAATTCTGCAAACTTTTTGTAATTTGAAAACTCGAATCTTATTCTTGGGCATCATGTTTTTCCAAATAAGTAAAATTCGTAAAAACCAACCAACCAAAATCATTTTATTCGATGCCATCAAATAACCCTGATTTATTTTTATTAATAGTTAAAAAAATAGTACCGAACAGTAGTTTAATATCCGCAGAAATATGTTTTGAGTTTTTTCAATTGTTTTTATTTAATTTAAATGGGCTTAAATAAAATCTCTGGAAATTATCACATAAAATCTGCTATTTTAAATAATTAATAATAATAATAATAATAATAATAATAATAATAATAACTAAAAAATAAATAAACAGAAAAATAAATAAATAAAACTAATAAAAGAAATGAAGTTTACAAAAATTGGGTGTACTAAAACTAAAAAAAACCTAAAGAAATATAACAGAAAATAAAACAAGAAGAAAATATCAAAAAGCAAAAGGAATTCCGGAAAAAAAATTAAAGATATCGCGAAACGTTTTTGTCTATGCAGAAAACCACAAAAACGAGCCCTACGTTAGTTTTCGGCATATTTCGTTCGCTAATATATTTTTGAAAAACCTATTTAAAAAATCCCCAACTTATAAAAGATCTTGTTGAATAAATGGATGAAATCGCTGATTTTTAATTAAAAACTCGTTTGTTCTAAAACTTTTTCAGTTTATTTTGTTTGATTTTATTTATTTTTCAATCAATGTAATTGAATACAATTATTTTTTAAAGAAGTGTCTTAATTTTGTTAACCTGGTGTTAGAAATCGTTAAATTTGCAATAAATTATCACGTTAATTATATCCGATTTCAAAGGAAGCCACACAGGAAACATCGCTTTGTCTTTCTACCTGCACTATTCTAGAGAAGATTATTAAAATTTAGGATCTAATCCTATTTCGGGTTTCCTACAATTGTATTCGTAGTAGGCATTGGAAATCCCCCTTGACCACCCTATGTTATGAATGAACTTGAAAAGGAAACAAAATATGTTTTTTTTTTGCAGTAGGTATTGTTCTATCTTTCCTTATAATAAAATTATTTACTAATTAAGAAAATTAGTATCAATATGTAGGTATTAATTTAATCGAAATTTTAAAAGCGAAACAACGAAAAAATAATAAGGTTGAAATGGTAACAGGAAATTGTTTGAAATCCAGTAAATCAGGAGAAATAAGTGTTTCGAATTTGAACGTTAAAGAAAGCACCGAAAATTCAAAATATTATAAAAAATAAAATTCTTGTATGCAGTTGTGTTTTGTCATTAACAAAGAGAAAAACATTTTCCAACTTTTCATGTTAATTTTTAGACAATTTTTGTTCTCTTCTGGGACAAACCGCGTTGGGAAAAAGTATGGCACCAAGCGTTTTGAGCCTGAACTATGTATCTTATGAAAAAACTAATTAGTACATCATCAATTACTTTAAAAATGTGATCATTTTTCAAGAATAAATTTTTTCAAAATTCCTTTTAGTTTTAGTAAATGGCACCCTACTACGGTGATTTTTTTGGTAAAAAATTCTGCTCAAAAAGTAACTTCTACTTTAATAAAAATAACTTTAAACAAATGTTTTTTTTTTAATAAATTATTGAAATTGCGGTCCGAACTCATTACGAAGGTTTTTCGAACTTGGCCGAAGTGGTTGTATCCATGGATGTTTGTTTGCAAAAATTTGACGAATCAAATTAGTGGATTAAAAGCAATCATGGATACAACCACTTCGGCCAAATTCGAAAAATCTTCGTAATGAGTTCGGACCGCAAATCCAATAATTTATTTAAAAAAAAACATTATTTTTATTAAAACAGAAGTTATTTTTAGAGCATAATCTTTTACCAAAAAAATGGCCGTGGTAGGGTACCATTTGAAAAAAAAATTTTTTTTGTATAACTCGAAAACTAAAAGGAATTTCGAAAAAAATTATTCTTGAAAAATGATCACATTTTTAAAGTAGTTGGTGATGTATTAATTAGTTTTTTCGTAAGATACATAGTTTAGGCCCAAAACGCTTGGTTCCATACTTTTGCCCAACGCTGTGTAATACAGTACATAACTTCGTCTCATTGCCTTTTTCATAAGAGATGAGAGGGGGACAAGCGCCTCCTTTTCCAGTTCTTGACCAATGACCATTCTGGACAATCCAATCACCATTTTTGGACTGGTTTTAAAAAAATTTAATAAATTTCGACAAATACAATTTTAGTTTTAATTAAACCCAATATATTTGTAATTATATTTATTATCAAAGCACAAAGACTGAGGTCTAAACCCGAACAAACAAAAATTGATTCGGCCCTAATTTTTGGACAAAATCCTCGTCTATTTTTACAGTCCTCGGACAATTGGAATAACTTTGAATTGTTAGCTTATTCATAGCCCTCAAAATTTGGCTTCGCCGAGAGTGTGTTAATTAAATAAAAATTGAGTCCCATGAGCACATTTTTGTTACAACTACAAAGTTCACCGAGCTGATAAATCGGCACTTGGTCAGCAATTCTTGCGATAAAGCTCCAATTGGTCGCGAAATACCGGTTAAAACATCCTCAAAAAACAACAATCGCAGCAATAAAATATCGTTCAAAAGAGGCAGCTTAGTTCTTGACTTATTTTAAGCCGAGCTGAAGTCCCCCACTACCATGACGTTGTACGCATCCAGAAAACCCTAGGACCATTCGCAGATCGCTCATCGTTATGAGCACATAAGGAGCATTTACCACCGAAACCCGAATCTGGTAAGTTCACCCTTTGATTACTTGTTTGGATTTTTTGGTTTTGCTTGCAACAAATTCCCACCCAACTGCTTGGTGTTTCGGTGTTTTGTTCTTGTTCCAAATAACAACAAACACTACCTTCCTGGACACGTGCGACTTATTCTGGATCACGCTACCACCTTTCAGTCTTACATAATAATCCTGAAAAACTGGCTCACGTGCTCCAGGAACTGCATTTAGAGTTTTGCTCAATTTTTGCTTTTTCAGTTTTGCACTAACAATGGTCGATTTGTTGTCGTTTTTCACTGACCCCGATGTGCTTGAAACCAGGTGATTGTTTTATTATTTTGCATGCAGCCCAAAACAGGAGACAACATTTTAATGCATTGCTTCCAGGCTAAGAAAAATGGCCCCAACTGCTAATTTTCTTAGTCAACCGACGAATACCAATCACAGGGGGGCCCAAATCGAAACCATGAATTGCTCCATGCTCAACACCAACTGGATGCAACTCTCGCATCAGGCTGAACCTTTTCAGGTGATTTTTTTACTTCGAAAAATTCAAAAAACTCAATTTTTATTTTACAGCCAAAGCTCTTGTCTCCGACTTGGAGCACTTTCATCACACCCTGTGTCAACTACAGTCCATCGCAGGATACTCTTTCCCTGAGCGATCTTACGGAACAATTTGTTGATCTGGCTTTGGATAAACGCACTTTGAAGAGGCCACCACCGTCCTACATGTGCCATTTGTGCTTCCAGAAGGGACACTACATCAAAGATTGTCCCAAGGTAAGTCTCAAAATTTCGAAAAAAACACTCGGTATTTTTATTTTGGATTGGCGCCCGGCCTTAAAATAATTACTTCACTAATTGATAATTTTGCGTCCTTCTTTTGCCAATTTTTCCACCAGCAAGCAAATGTTAGTGCTTTAATGCACTTGCAAAAATCACACAACCGGTTCTGATTTGGAGTTGGGCTCACTTTTTACGAACAAACGGTGGGAAAAGGTTGAATTATTACGTTCAAAATTTTCATTGATTGTTGGAATTCATTTGTATGCTCACTCTTTATTTACGTAGTTTATCTCACAATTATTACACCAAGTCAAAAATATTATTTATTGATCAATAGGTCTTATTCTGTAAGTTTTTTAACGGGTTGTTCGAATTATTTAACACTAGTTAAAATAACATTGACCTGATTTATCCAGTTTATATTTTCGCTGTTTTGTCCTGTTTATGTCCCGATTTGTCCTGATTTCAACAAAAACAAAATGCAAAAAGTATGCAAATGGCTTTTAGTTCATTGAAAAATTTAAATGAAACACAAGGAATAAATTAAATTTTGCTTTGAGTTTAATAATTTTTACGCAAATCTAGGAATTTTATTGGTCATTGCTATAGCAACAACGATTAACGGTCTTTAAATTTTAACGGTTTTATTACTACTTTTTATTAAAAATACTTGAATCTTTGTACCAAACTGACCTTGCATTTCAAAATTAAGTCATTGTCCATATTTTTAAATTTTCTCAATTTTCTCAATCGTCACATCTTAATTTTGTTTTTTTGTTTACCATTCATTAAAGGCTTTTATTTAATTCACAATGTTATCTGTCTGTCGGTTATTTTTTCGGAGCCAAATTTGAAAGGATTCCCGTTGTCCCACTGAATTAAAATTTTGCATACTTACTTAACACCCCCTAAAGAGGTTAAATGGGGTTTTGAAGTTTTATGTTATGTTTACAAAGGGGTTCTCGATTTGTAAATTTGAGAGGGTTCCTGTAGTCGCAATGAAATGAAATTTAACATGCTTACCTAATCTGCGTGACAATGCAATTCTATATAGTTAATTACCCCCTAAAGATGTTAAATGGGGTTTTAAAATTTTAGGTTGTTTACAATGGGGTTCTCGATTTGTACATACCGTAACTTATACCAACATAGACATGTTGGTCATTTGGACGTCACGGTAGATGCACAGTGTAATAACAATAAATCTATGCAATATATAAAGACTAAAAAGCAAAAAATGAAAATAGGTATATAAAAAAAAGTTTTTTTAAAAAAAGCTTTTATTTAAAAGATGCACTAGAAAGTAAAAAATAATGTATTTCAGTCACAGGAGAATACTTTTGCTTACAGGTTAAAATTCTAAAATTTATAAAAGCTTGTGTTATAAAACTACGGCATTACAGAATTACTTTGTTCAGTTGACAACTCCCAAAGCTTTTATAAATTTTAGAATTTTTACCTGTAAGAAAAAATATTCTCCTGTGATTGAAATACATTATTTTTTTACTTTTTAGTGCATCTTTTAAATAAAAGCTTTTTAAAAAATATTTTTTTATATATTTTTGAGACCACAAAAAAGTAACAAAAATCACTTGAAATTAATTTTTTGGCTATTTTCGGCAACATTTCTTAAATAAGTTGGGAAGAATAAACACGTAAATAAAATGTAATTTTATTCAGAGTATCAAATAGCCTATTAGTATTAGTAGTATTTTAATTAATTAATAATTGTTTTTCTTCTTAAATTTTCAAATGTTTGTCGTTTTCTTAATTATTTAGAAACGTAAAAATCCAGTTAACGCCAAAACTGACCTTCAAACTCTATTTATAAAAATTGTACATTTTTTGTTTTACATTCAATTTTTCTAAATACCCGGTTTTCAGTTGCCCCAGTTTTCTGTTTAAAATTATTTTGAGTATCAATTTTTTTTAAATTGTACCTATTGCAAAGTACAAATTGTTACCTGTTACCACTTCAGTAATAATTAATTTTATTTCAATAAATGTCTCTAGCATCAGTGTAAACAGACACGTTTTAGGTTTTAGATTCATCTGATTCTTGTGTCGTAAATTGTTTTGACTAAAAACAATGTTTTATTAATTATTACTCACTACCAACAAACAAAGAGTTTGCAATGCCCGGAAGGGATTTCATTTTCAATCTAAATTTAATCGGAAACCAACAAAAATTGAACAAATCCAGCAGCACCTATATTTTTAATTAGAAAATCTGTAACTGTATTATTAAGTCTATCGTTTTCTTAGAAATGTGTCTCATTTCACTCGCTCCATTTCTACGAAACCGTTCAAACGTGGTCTAATGTTTTGAAATAAGCACTTATTTTATGTTGAATTATTGTTGTAAACAGTCAGGGCTTTTGTCTTGTGTTTATTACTTTAGACTATACAAAACGCGAAAATTTTTATGCAATAAGGAAGTGAAATTCAATTCTTTTTCACACTACAACAACCTGTCAACATTTATCTGTCAATCACTAAGTGTTTCGAGTGTCCATAAATTCTGCTGTTTTTGTTGTATTTAAAAGAATTTGGGTTTGTTATGAAATTTATCACCCACTTATCCACAAAATCTCAAGTTCCTGTAATGGCAAAGCAACACTCAGTGTTCGTCCGTTAATCGGGCGTAGATTCATTCGGTCTCGAGTAAAATCAGAATTCTAAAAATACCTACACATCAATATGATTCGGAAAGCTGATCAAACGAATCCAATGTGAATGAATTCCTACCTACTACTAGTAACTAGTAAAATGCGTAAGAATTGTTTTTTAACACTCTACTGTGTGAAAAGATGTGAGAAATCCGAGACCTATCAACATTATCGCTATTTACTGAAACTGAGCTATAAAAAAAGATCAAGGTTGTTGTACTGCTACACGTTTGCAAGCGAATTAGCATTTTTAACTGTTAATTAATTTTTTTTCCACAATACCTAAAGTTAATAGAAAAAAAATATGCTTTGAATTAAATGGTCTAGGATCTGTTTTATTAATATATGTCATTCTGTTTTGCTTTCTTCAATTCATCATACAGGGTGTTGTTAATTGATGATCTTAGCTATTTAATTGAAACAGTTTAATTTATTAAAAGTGAATCTTCAGTATGACCAATAGCGTCAGACAATTACCTGTTGCCCGTTGCGACAAGACAACAGATAAGCGGGTTATAATCACGTGATCATCACCCGAGCTCATCATTCGCTACAGTGGATCAGTTAAGACCCTACTGAAGACGAATTACGAAAGTCGAAACACCTCTTTACCGTCTTGCGGAAAGCCGCCAGTCGCTACATTCAACACGTGGCGCCACCTCTTAGTTACACTTGTTACTTTTTCAACAGGCGCGTCCTAAAGGTGAAGGCAAGACCCCTTATCAAGGTCGCAAGCGATGTTTCGGCGAATTTAAATGTCCCAAATGTAAGAGGAAGTGGATGAGCGGGAACTCGTGGGCGAATATTGGCCAAGATTGTATTAAATGCCAAATTAATGTGTATCCGCATAAACAGGTAAGACAGAAAACTGTAATTTGATTGTGACTAATTTCGGGTTTAGAGACCCTTGGAAAAGCCGGACGGGTTGGACGTTTCGGACCAATCGAAGGTGCATCCTCAGCACTTGTGCCAGAAGTGCCGAGAGTTGGGGTTCTACTGCAGGAGGGTGCTGCAGTAAAGTGATTTTTTACGTTTTCTATTTTTTTATTTTGAGAGTTTTGTTTTTTTTATATTTTTTTATTTGTTTTGTCGTTACCTGTCTCGTATATTTCTGCAATTTGTTTTGTAATTAATTAAGTATTACGTTTGTGATTATTTTGGTAGCTTATAATGCGAGTTGTTTTGTCAGTTATAAGAGAAACAGAGCTATTTTTTATAGACTTTTTGCGAATTGTTTACAATGTAAACAAAATATACCAACTTTACGATAAACGAATAGTTTTCATTTTTACTCCTATATCTGTATAATTTCGGTTTAATTATGCTCGAACTTTATTTGTATATATTTAAGTGTGCTCTAACAGTAAGATAAGCACGACCTGAGCTAACAACCCCCAAGTTTGTGTGTAATACCAAAGATTCAAATAAATGTGAAGTGTCTGCACATTTCGAACTACTACTTCTACCTGATTTGTGTTCCGCCCCAATCGTGATTTTTATATTTCACCGAAACTTGCTAAAAAAGTAAAAATATCACTTACCTGCACTTTTGGCGCCAGCATTTTGAATTTCGTGACAATACTGCTGACATGACAGATTCCTGTAATGTCAATGCGCATGCGCACTCTTGATGTATCAATTTCTAAAATCAAATGTGTTGGGAAAGAGGTTAGGTTTTGTAAAAATAGAAATTTATTTTAAACCGATCAATTAAAAAATAATTCGGTAACGTAACGTGTGATTTTGCACCGGGATGAAGTAAGTCTTCGGTTTCCAGTTTCATAACAGCGAATCATTTCGCCATTTCCAGGATAATCGCAAGAAGTGTCACTTTGGCTCTGGGCTTGTCTGTGTGTGGCATTTCGGGGTATTTGCTGTACCTCTTACTCAAAAAAGACGAGGATGACGATTACAGTGACACTGTCAGCCGTAGCTCAAAATTCAAAATCCTGGAAGTCCCAGTTCACAAAGACATGGTTAAAGTCCTCATTGGACGTGGGGGCAAGAACATCAAACTGATCCAAGAGCAGTCAAACACTCGCATTAATTTCAAAGAACGCGAAGGCCAGGAGGAGGCAATTTGCGTGATTCGGGGCACAATTGAGGCCTGCAATATTGCAGAGAACTTGGTCCAAGAGTTTGTGAATAATCAACCGGTGCTTGAATGCGAGGACGTTTTCGTGCCTCAAGGGTGCATTGCGCGGATCATAGGACGCGATGGCGACCGAATTCGCGAGATTTGCTGCAAATCGGGGGCGAAAGTGACAGTTGATGACAACAGGGGGGCTGTAAGTAGACGGGTCTCAATCAAAGGGACGAGGGAACAGATCGTCGTTGCCAAATCACTGATTGAGGAAATCGTGGAGCAGTCGCAAAAAACCCAAGTCCAGATTGAGGCAAGTCTCGCGAAACGGGAGCCCCGGCTCCCCCCGAAGGCTAGCGAGAGCCCCAAACCGGCGGAGAGCCCCAAAGTCGAAAGAATCTCACCAGTCCCAGGTAATACATTATTATTATTAGACCCGTTTTGTTTAACGAGCATAATCTTTGCCAAACCGAGTGAGCGCAACGTGACGTTTAAATAAAATACTCTGCATCTAATTTGATACTTTATTCAATTTTACTCCATCATTACACACATTTAGTTTTCCACCCTGTAGTTTGGGGGTGAGTCAGGTAGGGCCGGGATATCGTTGTAGAAGTCGTAGTAGCCGTTGGCGTAACCGTATGCAAGGGTTGCTCCAAGTGTGACAACCCCAAGGACCAGATCTCTGTTGTGTTTTCGTTGATTTCGCTCGTAGTTTGCCCTCCAGTCACCTTTTGGGGTTGGTAAATCGTTCATTGTTGTCGGGGGGAAAACATCCTTCGATGCGTAAAACCGGCGATTGATTTTTGACCCAATTTGGCGGAAAAGTCTTGCACTTTGCATTTTTACGACTGGAATTTGTTATGTAAGTTGTTAGGTACACACAAGGTGTGAATTATCTTATCTCGAAACCGGATAAAGAGGTGAGTAATGGCGGGATTATTGAAACAAAATTCACACAAAACCGAAGGAATTTTAATAAAAACAATGTATTGTTTGATAATGTTACGTTTGTTGTATTTTTTAACACTTACCAGACGTTTAACTACGAAAATTTGTTTGTTTTTCGTCGATTTAAGTCGTTAGTAAACGTGGTTAATAGTGGCACTACCCAGGTGATAAAGTTTTACCTGCTCATAGGTCAGGTTTGACTTGCTTTCTCTCTTGTTTTGTTATTTTGTCCTTGGCTGTTTTACCGGCAGCTGATATAAAAACGAATAAAATGCATTTAAAATGTTTTACCGCTTTTCAAATGCCGGTGTCATCGTGATTTATTTATTTCTGCCTATCATTTACTACTGCTTTATTATATACTATTCCTGTCTCGATAAAATCACACAGTACATACTCCAAAAAATACAAAATACGTGTTGCAGGTTCGTGTTTAAGTTAAAAAAATATAGTCACATTTCTTCTAAATTATGCGAACTTGGTTGGCTTAAGTTAGACCACGTTTTCAAATATTTCTTATCAGTTGTTGTTCACAAAATTCTGTTATCTTCTACACCACCATATCTTCGTGAAAAACTACTATATAGATTTAATATCCACAATTCCAATCTAAGATTCCCTAATTTATTGTCCTTACCATATTTTCATTCGGCTATGTTTCAACGTTCGTTTACTTATAACGCAGTATCTGTTTATAATAAATTAAGTGCACATTTAAAGTCGTTTCCTATGAACGTTTTCGCAAAGAAGTTAAAAAGTTTTTCTTTTGAGTAAACAGTCAAACAGCATTTGTTAATAAAAGTCAATTATTTTTCATTTTACTATTAATATTTACTTTCCTCTTTTTATTTTTATTTTTATTTTCATTCTTATTTTTATTCTTGTTTTCTTTCTTGTTTTGAACTCATTTTGTTTATCGCCTTAATTTTTGTTGTTATTATTATTATTATTATAATTATTTTGTTTTTCTGTATTTTTTATCGGGTAAAGTTGGAGTAGCTTTGGCTAAAATTCGCCCATAATAAAGACTATTTATTATTATTATTATTATTATTATTTATATATGAGCAATTTTCTCGAAAACTATCAGTCGCAGGAGAATGGTCTTTTTGCAAAAGATAGAAAATAAAAATAGCTTTGCAACGCTACTAAATTAATGGGGTTATGTATAATAGTTCCGGAGTTATTGCCCAATAAATGCTCCGGTATCAAATATCGACAAAAATAGGAAAAATCAATTTGATTGACGTTGTCCTGCATTTTTGAGAACTCTAGAGGCATAGAAAAGTCCATAAAACTTTGCTAGAGCGAGTTTTAAACTTTATTATTTGATATTCTGAAGGTGACCAGTTGACCACTATCTACTTAAAATTTTGGGCAAAAAATTTATAATTTTAAATTTTGTGAAAAGCTGGTATAATACGTAAAATGAACTGCAGAATTCGCTGGGACAAACCGTTTTATTCTACGACTTTTTGTTTTCGTGTTATGATTTTTTTCTAAGAGCTCTAATAACAACTAAATGTTTGGACGAAATCTGGTTTTGTTTTTAATTGTCAAACTTGTTTTACTGCAACATTTTATTCAGAATTTGTATGGATTCAAACTTATGCAATTCTCTAAATACTCGTAAAATATTTTTTTGTAATTTATTGTCTAATCAGTTATCAGAAAAAAATTTAAATGATGAAATTTATCCACTTGAGTTTGGCAACTAAGGGCTGGTTTATAGAAAGCTCTGTTAAAATTTATTTCGTTGTTAAAAGTTAACAACGCGAATGGACTAATCAAATTGCTTCAATTTGGTCACGTGATGAGTTAATCACGCATTTAATTGCGAATTAAATTAATGACGCTTCTATAAACCGGTCCTTAATGTATGGACGCTAAGAAATTTAACATCAAAATGGGCTTTGACTGTCAAGTTCTTTTATTTAACGTCATTTAACCTCCAATTTTATACAATGCCAAAAAATTTAATTGGGTTTTAAATTATTAAAATAACAAAAGGGGTGGAAATTTCAACAAAGGCAAAATAATTCATTTGGAATACTCACTCTGGAGGAAATTCTCTGGCAGAAGTTGCCAAAAAACTGAATATGGCCAATTCAGTGGCCCACATTATTCAAGTATAGAGAGCGAGGTACAATAGTTATTAAAGGAAAAACTCCTGGAAGATTACGAGTTGTGACACAGAAGCTGCTACAACACTTGGTAAAAATTTGTAAAAGTTGCCGCAGAAGCACTTTAAGAGAAGTCACTGCTCTAAGGATTGCAAAAACATATTCCAATTGTTCTTGAGAATTTTGTCGCAAATGGATAAAAAAGCAGTACTTGGTTTTTATAAGGTAGGCACAAATGAATAACAAAATGTTACTTTCCAAAATAATCATTTTAACTAGACAAAAAGAAACATTAATCACTTTTGATCAAAAAAAAAAACCTGTGGGTCAACAGTTAGTGGCAGTGGACATGCAATGACTGGAAGAACGTCATATTTAGTATATTTATTTAATATATATTTAATCTTAATTTTATGTATGCGTTGGAGATTCTGAAATTCTCGAAAACGTGTAACAAGAAATAAACAAGAGATCTTTCACAAAAACTGTCTCAAAAATACGGTTAAATTTGCCAAAGAACAAATGGTATGGGCATACATGTTTGCAAAGTGTCTTGAGTAATTTGAGTTCATAGATGAGACAGTAAACACTAGCAAATATATTTTGCAGACGTCTATTATCATCAATTCATCACCGACTGAAAAATTATATCCCGAAGGTATTTTTATTTAACAAAAAAATATGCTTCTTGTCACAGCAAAACTTTTGAAATAATTCTGACCCTAGATTCTGACGTTAATGTTATGTCGTAGTCAGCAAATAGCCCTGATTTAAATATCATTGTGTCTTTTTGGCACAAAATTAACAGTTGTCTTCCTCAGTGGCCATTGAAAGATTTAAAAAATAAAATAAAACATGTTTGGAACAATAAAACGCCAGAATTCTGTGACAGATTCGTTAAAAGTATGCCAGCGATAAGTCGAGGCGTCATTAAAGCCAATTAAAGATGTCACAAATTACAAAAAAAAAATTTTTGTCCAAACAATTAGTTGTCAGATAACATTCCTGTTTTTTTTGTTTTAATTTTATGTTAAAAATCAAGTGCTTTAACGTATTTTTTAAATAGGTTATAAGTTACAAAACAAACGTACTTCTTCAATTTATACTTGTCTTTTTTTTAATAAAAAATATTCATTAGCTTGACGTGCATTTTACTTGCAAAAATGTCCAAACATTTATTAGTTGTTAGGGTTCGTATTACTAGTGCCTACATAACTGATGTGTTTTTACTACGCTTTGGCTGTTTGCATGTAGTATTTTTTACTTCATTGTGATAAATGTTTTATTTACAAAATAAACACTACAAGTAATACCGTGACCTGAGAACCATAAGGTTCTAAGTGACTTTTACAAAATTTTACACAACACAAAAATTTATGTTTGCAGTTCAATAAAAGTTGTTTATTATAAACTACAAATTAAACTATGACCTTAAAATAGACACATAGTTATGTTCTGCAGATGCTATTTAAGAAAATCATCTGCATAAAGGAGATTTTGCTTGCATATCTATGTCGTGCAGGTACTTAGAACCCTATGGTTCTTTGTAAAAGCTTATTCTGAAAAGATCCATATGGTTTTACCTTAATCAAAATGCGTTCTTTTGAACATTTTAATGAAAAATAAATATTAACACGTTTTTTTTAATATTTTAACAATTTATCATTTGACAATTAAGTGTTTAAATTAATGCTACTGTACTCAGATAAATTCCTTGTCTTCCAAAGACATCCATCTAAAAGCAAATTTCACATCTTCAATTTTTCTTTCAATGGTCCGATACTTTTGAGAATAGAAATTCAGTGTAGGTACTCGTAAACGGAAATGACAACATAAAAAGTAAAAACATGTTTTTAAAGAAAGCTTTTATTTAAAAGATGCACTAAAAAGTAAAAAAAAATTTTTCTATCACAACAGAATATTTTTGCTTACAAAATAGTATTTTAAAATTGATAAAAGCTTTGGGAATGGTCATAACACTACGGCGTTACAGAATTACTTTCATGAATTGACCACTGCTCCCAAATATTCCAATACTTTAGTGGAGGTTTCATTCACTTCAGAAATTATAAACATTCGGATAAGGCAAGTTGAGTTATTTTGACTTCTTTTAAGCTCTACTATCACCCCTTAAAGCAATCAAATTCACCCCGTATACCTCATTGAAGTCATTTTCAAAATTTGCACTTAGAACCTTCTTGTTCTAATATTACTGCACTTTTTGCAAATAGAACCAAAAGTTATCACGCATATCTTCGTTACTTTTGAAGTAAATGACACCTTATTGTAATTTATTGTTTTGCGGTACCTAGTAGATTACTGTGACACATTATTTAAATTTTCCATAAATTGTTAGTTAGAACCTTCTGGTTCCCAGGTCACGATACGTTGTCGAGAATAAATACGTGACAAATGCAATTTTTAAAGGTCAACCGGACGCTCAATTCGAAGTGTACGTCTCTGCAATGGTGGACCCGTCCCGCTTTTGGCTGCAAATAGTGGGCCCCAAAGCGACAGAACTCGACGTTTTGGTCGAAGAAATGACCGAATACTACCGCAAACAAGAAAATCGCGAATCTCACATTTTGAATAAAGTGAGTAAAGGCGACCTTGTTGCTGCTGTGTTTCAATACGACAGCAAGTGGTATCGAGCTGAAGTGCTCAGTCTCAGTGACGATAATCCGCCCCAAGCTGAACTCTATTATGTGGATTATGGGGACACTGATTTGGTCCCTGTTGAAGAATTGTACGAGTTGCGGACTGATTTCCTCCGACTGCATTTTCAAGCAATCGAGTGCTTTCTAGCACGAGTTGGTACGACTAATTTATTTTTTCCATAAGCGTTTGTTGGACATTGGGTTTTTAGATCCCGTGGGAGAGAGTTGGTCGGTGGAAGCCGTGGATAAATTCGAAGAGTGGACACATGTAGCGCAATGGAAGAAATTGTCGGCGAAAATTAACGGATATTGCGTTAGGGAGAAGACAAGGGCGAAGCGCGAGGGCTCTCCGGTCCCCGGTGTCGATTTGTTCGATGTGAACGGTGAAAAGGACGTCGATATCGCACAAGAGTTGGTAAATCAAGGGTTCGCCGTTTTTAAAAGAGACGTCGATTTGAGACCGAGCAGTCGCGCCACGAGTGTTAGTAATATTAGTGTAGCTTCGAGTTCGTAGTTTTTTACCCAAATTTTTCGAAATAAAATTTTTATCGTACAAGTTTTGCGTTTGTCAAGTTACTTAATCCATTTTTACATTTTTGCTTTTATTTTTATTTATTTTTATGTTTTGGGTACAAATAATTAATTTTTTTACTTTATAAAATAATGAGTAACCGGTTTTTAAATTTAGAAAGTTTGTGCCTTAATGATTGTCTTAAATATTGTGATCTTGCCTGAGATTCCATTTATATTTCGTTGAATAAACCCTTTTAAGTTACCTGAGTTTTTTTTATGAAACCCCCACCTCAGTAAGTAATTAATAAATTAGTTAACAATGACATTATTTGTGCACTTTACGCAAAATTAAGCTGAAAAATCAGTCATTGGGCCTAGTAAATTATACAGGCCTAAGGCTCGTGCGTAATTTTTAATTTGCACCTTAATACCAACCAAATGCAAGCTGCATACTCTATTTTTCCTGCAACCCGATTTATTTTTAAATTTCGGCGGTTTCATGCTGCATTCCCATTGGTCACAAGTTGTCCCGTGGTTATCATACTACATTCTGATTGGTAACAAACACGTGTATTTCGACGAATTCAAAAGTACAGCTCAAACTTAATGAACTAATTAGGTAATGGACCGGAATAGAAAAATGTGTGTTTAGAAAAAGGGATCATTTTGTTAAAATAAACCGAAAAAAGTATCAAACTGGGTTAAAATTCTGTGTTAAATTTGCCTTTTTGGGTGAATAGGCCTATTTTGAGGTGAAAACAAAGTTATATTCGAAAAATTTCACTTAGAAATAGCTTCAATCTGTATTTTTAAAGTTTTCAATTGAAATCACAATCTGGGTCATTTGCTTTCGGTCGTATAACTTTTGCGCCCTGTTGCCACGTTGGTCTTCATTTGTATATTTTTTCTTTTATTCGGTCACCTAATTATTGGAACACTATGATTATGAAGCAGTAGGTTGAGTATCACAAAACGTACCATTAACAAAAATTATGGTCTGGGTTTGTAAAGTACGAATTTGGTTTGATGTGGCGATGTGGCATCACAGTTTCAATTTGGCGGGCTAGCGTCATATTTTGTGGTCGGCTCATTCATTTTTTACTTGAATTTATCAATTTTAACATAATTCGTTTGTGTTCGTTGTAACAATGGGGGATAAGGGAGACTCCGGTAAGTATTTTTCTAATTTGTCCCACCAGAATTACGCTTTTTGTAACTTTGCGAACTTAACCTCAAACTCCGGTCATTTCGCTTTGCTGTGCCGAAATTACACAAAAAATCTTACACAGAAACGTTCGACGACGCGGTCGAAGAGCGAGTCATCAACGAAGAGTACAAAATCTGGAAAAAAAACACCCCTTTTTTGTACGACCTTGTAATGACACATGCCCTCGAGTGGCCCTCTTTAACCGCCCAGTGGCTGCCCGACGTCACGCGCCCCGAGGGCAAAGACCACTCCATCCACCGCCTGATCCTCGGCACCCACACCTCCGACGAGCAAAACCACCTTTTGATCGCCAGCGTCCAACTCCCGAACGAAGACGCACAATTCGATGCCTCTCACTATGATAACGAAAAGGGCGAGTTCGGCGGTTTTGGCTCGGTTTCGGGCAAAATCGAGATTGAAATCAAAATCAACCACGAAGGGGAGGTAAACCGGGCCCGTTACATGCCCCAAAACCCGTGCGTTATAGCCACAAAGACCCCCTCAAGCGACGTGCTAGTGTTCGATTATACCAAGCACCCCAGCAAGCCCGACCCCAACGGGGAGTGCCACCCGGACCTGAGACTCCGGGGGCACCAGAAGGAGGGCTACGGCCTGTCCTGGAACCCCAATTTGAACGGCTACTTACTCTCAGCTAGTGATGACCACACGATTTGTCTGTGGGACATTAACGCCACCCCGAAAGAGAACCGAATCATAGACGCGAAGACCATTTTTACGGGGCACACTGCCGTGGTGGAGGACGTCGCCTGGCATCTTTTGCACGAGAGTCTCTTCGGATCGGTCGCAGACGACCAGAAATTGATGATTTGGGACACGAGGTGCAACAATACGAGCAAACCGTCGCACACTGTTGATGCACACACTGCTGAAGTTAACTGTCTCAGTTTCAACCCTTATTCGGAGTTTATTCTGGCAACAGGGAGCGCTGATAAGACTGTAGCTTTGTGGGACTTGAGGAATCTCAAGTTGAAATTGCACAGTTTTGAGTCACACAAGGATGAGATTTTCCAAGTGCAGTGGAGCCCCCATAATGAGACTATTTTGGCCTCGTCGGGGACCGACCGCAGGTTGCATGTGTGGGATTTGAGTAAAATAGGCGAGGAGCAAAGTCCGGAGGATGCAGAGGATGGACCACCGGAGCTCCTCTTCATACATGGGGGCCACACGGCCAAAATTTCAGGTAGGTTTTGGATACTAATAAATGGCTGGGTAAAATAATCTAAATGGTAATGTATTTGTAGTTGCCTCTCTTATTAGGCAAAGGGATTTGCATTGATGTTTTTTTCTTAAATATAAATAATCTTTACGTGTTTTCGCAGTTTATAATTTTTACCTAGCGTTTAATTGCTTTCCTTAGATTTTAGTTGGAATCCCAACGAACCGTGGGTTATTTGTTCCGTGTCTGAGGATAATATTATGCAAGTGTGGCAAATGGCCGAGAATATTTATAACGATGAGGAGCCCGAGCAACAGGCCGATATGGAGGCTCCAGCGAATTAGTCTTCTAGTTTTTTTATTTATGTTTAGTTTTAGTGTTATCTGTAAGCATACTACGTTCTCGTTTTTTCAACTGAAATAGTTAAGTGAAAGTGTGACCATTTGTGTTTATCAAGCTGAAACAATTTGTTATCCACTATATTTTAACATTTTTTTACAAATAAATAAATACTTTGTCCAGTTGCAGTTTTTATTTCTTTTGTTTTTACAGAGGGTTAAGGTTGACAATAAGGAAACTTTAAAATATTCGTCAACTCATTACATTTCACAAGGAAATAATACAGCACCATTGACTAACAGATCGTTAAAAAACCGTGTAAAATCGTAAATGTATGCCTGAATTATAATGTAGAACAAGCAGACAAGGAATCGGGGAAGCAATTTCTTCAAGTGCTTTATTGCTTTTGAAGGAATATTTTATCGAATGTAAAATGACTGATAAAGTTAATTTATCTGAAAAGGTAAGATAGGGTAAAAAAATATAATAGTTATTTAATAAACTAGTTTGTTAATGAAGGCGATTAATAAACGAAACTATTTAAAGCACGAACGAGCGATAGCGAGTGAGTGCCTTTAATAGTTGATCGTAAGCTCTTTTTTTGTGACAAAATTAGAAATTAATTACAAATCAAAACCAATTTCATCTTTTTCATCGCATCAATAAAGATGAGACCTTATACAATACCTTCACCCTTTGTTGGTCCTCGAGATAGACCATTTTTAAATTTTTCAACACTTTCCATTGATTTTTACACAAAGACTATCAGAAGAGAATAACATTAACTCCATACATTTTCAATTTCATGTAAAAATCACGTTTGCTGCAAAAACATACGAGTAGTTACCACTGAAATGTATGTATGATGTTTGTCGTCATTGTTTTTTATTTGTATAACTGGTATATGAGTATAACTGGTTGTTTATACCAAAATATCATCAAAACGTCAAAATCCCAAAAAGAATGTATTAATGAAAAAGAGTGCATTAATGACGTCTATTAATGCATCCTTTTTGAAATAAAATAATTCTTTAATATCGAAATTAATAAACGGTCGACGAAAAATTAATTTAAAAAATTCATGCCACAAAAATTTGGAGCAGGTTTTGACCAAATTTGACAATTAAAAAACAAGCAAAAAAAATAACTGCAGGCAATAATAAATATCTAAGATAATCTGAAAACAGAGATTAGGATCCTGCAGCTAAAGCTGTTTTAAATTAGAAAAAAATACAAGAAAAAAAACGGAGGAAGAACTAAAAAATAAAATAAAGCCGTGCCATCTTACAAAAAAAAATGCGGGATATTGAGAACACCAAAAAATGGTGTTTCTGGAATTGGAACAATTATTTTCTTATAGCCCAGCTAAATGCTCTGTAATTAAAATTTTTGAACATTAGCATTTGCGTTTTCTTCACAAAAATCTCCGTTGTTTAAATCATCCTCTTTATTAATACTTTCTAATCGTATTTTTTGAAATGCTAATTAATCTTTGAAAAAAAAACTCGTAAATTTGGAAGTAATTTTTTCTCAAATTATATTTTTCGTCTGCAAGAATCTCCATTTTACTCTCAAAGACGAACTGCTACTTTCATATTGACTCGCAAATGCTTTAGATAATTTAAGTGAAGAATTAAATACGTTAATGGGCGAAGATAAAGGCCATTATTCCCTGACATGGTTACATCACTCGCACGCTTTGTTCGCTTGCACTATTTTTTCTTTACAAAAAAACAAATTATAAACGCAGTAATTTATTATGACAAAATTATGTCTTATAAAAATAATCTCATTTCGGTCCGGTAAAATGGCTCTTGAGCCCTTGCCAACACTGGTAGTACTCCGGATCCAGCTTCTGGCACGTTTTAGCCCCCCACTTGGTGACAGCCAATCCCAAACAACTCTCAAACATAAACGCTTGGGTCCCATCAGCCACTCTCGCCGGCTTCAAAACCTCGACACTCGCAGCCTCAAAACAGTTAAAATCGGGCCCATGTGGAGTCATAATACTGTGCAAAGTGGCCCCTCCTGGCCTAAAACTGCCCCTTTTCGCCTCATACTCGCCGAAAATAAGCCCCATAAACTCGGACATGCAATTCCTGTGGTAGTAAGGCGGCCTGAAAGTGTGTTCCTGAACGGACCAACGCGGCGGAAAAATCACAAAATCGGCAATTGCCGTGCCTTTCTTCTCAGACTGACACGTCAGGACGGTGAAAATCGAGGGGTCACAATGGTCGAAAGACACCGAATTGATGACATTAAAGCGGGCAAGGTCGTATTTATACGGCACGTAATTACCATGCCAGGCCACCACGTCGAAGGGACTGTGGTCTTGTTCACACACAAACAATTTTCCCTGATATTTGGCCACAACTTCGTATTTGGCGACCTTGTGATCCTCGTAACACGCCACAGGGGTGAGAAAATCGCGGGGGTTGGCTAGACCATTCGCCCCAATTGGGCCCAAATCGGGGAGAGTGAAGTGCTGCCCAAACACCTCCAAAATGTAACCACGGGACGGTTCTTCAATTTCGACCGAAAAACGCATCCCTTGCTGAATCACGCAGATTTCGTTCGGCGCGACTTGCAATTTCCCAAACTCGGTCGTGATTTTCAAAATCCCGGTTTGGGGGACTATCAAAAAATCGCCGTCCGAGTTGTACAAACAGCGGTCTTGCATTGATTTATTAGCCGAATAAATGTGAATAGCTAGGCCTTGTTTGGTTTTGGGGTCTCCAGCCCCGGCTACGGTGTTTAAACCGGTAACAAAATCGAGATTTTCGCCAGGTTTAGGCAAATCGAAGGGATTCCATCGCATCTGGTGGTCGCTGATTAATAAATTTAGTTTTTCTTGCGGTGCTATTTACCTGATTAGGGTCAGGCTCTGTTTCCGTCCAGTTGTGCGTAACATTGACCCCTGAAAAGGGCGCAAAAGGCTTGTGTCCCACCGATGGTCGGATTCTATACAACCAACTCCTCCTGTTTTCGCATCTGGGTGCCGTAAAGGCGCTCCCGGACAATTGTTCGGCGTACAACCCATATGGGCATTTTTGGGGGCTGTTTTGCCCTTTCGGGAGTGAGTTGGGGCATCTGGGGTCTTCCGAAGAAAATTCAGACCCGAAACCGCTCAAATACTACACTGGGATTACAACTGGCTACAAGATGTGGCTTACCTTGAGTGACATGTTGTGATAACGGCTGGATAAGAACTGAATTCTTCTTTCGCTCGTATCAGCATAAAATATCATTATGTAAATGATTTAACTTGTTTATAAAATATCTCAACAAACATAATGATTGAGCAGTTTTCGAGAAGAATATTAATATTAATTAGGTGAGAAAAGGTTACGAGATGGGGTGGCAATGAAACAGTCGGTTAGAAATAATTTTTACTTCACAGAAAACCAAATGTACAGTCTTAAACACAATTAATGTTAAATGAAACGAGATTATAGCCATAGCCGAACGCAGTTTTTGTTTGTTTGTTGTAATTTCAGCGATTCATACACAGGGGGCAAACACCCTGTACACAAATATCACACAATGTATAGAAAAAACGGACTGAACGTTTTTACACAAATATAAAGAAAGAAACTGCACTTGTTTAATTAAAACACTGAGTATATAACTAGGACATGCATACCTACCTTGTTTATGTATAATAATTTTGGTCGCGAATAGGGCAAACCTACCAAACCTCAGTACTCCTCGAATTTGATAATAATTTAACAAAACAGTATACAGAAAAAAGCTCGTTTCACCCCCCTTTCGGTTAATTATTAGTATGGGAACTGGGCGCAGAAAAGAACTTGTTCTCTCTCAGACTGCGTCATTTGTACGCTACATTTTTTGTTAACAAATACAATATATCTAAGCAAGTTTATGATATTGCGATTGACAAATATAAGAATTACAAGAAGTAATCGGGTGTCCTGCGCGTCACGTGGGGTTCCCCACGACGAGGTGCTGGGTCAAATTGTAAGCTGTAATCAACCAATTAAAACCACGCAAATTATTAAACATCTCTTACAATGAATATTTGAGGGCATCATCTAGTTCCATGATAGCCGCTTGGTTACCGCAACGGTAGCAATAATTGGGGGCGCTAAAGATGGTGACAACGTTGCGGTCATGACACCAATTGTAACCTTCCATAACTAGCTGATGGGCACGCGAAACTAATGTCAAACCGTTCGAATGATTGAAAGTCTCGGAAATGTCCTGACCGAAGGTGTAACCAGCCCCTCTAGGGGAGATGCCCCAGCCCCCACGATCATCGGGGTCCGACCACAAGAGGTCACACATTGGCCCCTCATGAGGAACCTATAAATTACCACTCACAATCACTTCGTCCACAGAAAACGGGACTAAAAAGCTAATTCGAAAGCAACAAACCATTGAATGAGAAAAATGAAGCCAAAGTTAATAGTTTTTCAATTGCAGTGTTCGCTTTTTTTGATATGATGAGAAGTTTAAAAAAATATGAATAATTGTATGTACCTCCATTTTTGTTTAACATTTTGTACATTTCTTTGGTGTAATTTTTTTAATTAGTTGCGTGAAATTTGTTATTAAGTAATTACTTAATTAGACAAGCCGCCACTTCGAAAACAACTAACTTGTGTTTATTTTGCTTATCAAATATTTAACAGTTTTCCTTGCACATTGCTCCGTTTTACTATCCTGAAAATGTATTTTCTTCGTCGACAACTCGATTACTCGCCAAAATAAACAGCACGGAAGCTTGTTTTTTAGCCAATTCGCTTTTATTGATTCGATTTTCCCCAGCGGGCGGTCTACGAAAATCATTTTTCTAATAGACAAAGTGAACAATGCTTTCGTCTGCTATTTATAAATTATATTAAAAACGGAACGAAGATTTTCACGCGTCTGACCGAAAAAAAAAAAAAAAGAAAAAGTTGCACCGCAATCGTAATAAATCACTCTTGAATGGATTTAAATTTTTAATGAACATGAGTTTGAAGATTTACCAAACAGGTATTACTAGACCGGACTGATTTAATAGTCATAAAATATCTAAAAATACCGGCAAACTTTCCTTGGCGAAATTATTTTTCTCGTAATAAATTTTCCGCAAGAATGTGAATTATCCAGAGCAACTCCAAGATAAACCAGAATCGGGTCAAGGTCGCAATGTGATGAATTCATTATAATTAAGGGTGTTTGGGGTGACAAACGCTCGAGATTTCCATCCGATAAATTGTTTGGAAGCTAAATAGATTGACGTCGGACCTTGAAAGCAATTACTTCACGTTCGACTGGTTTTAATTTTTTTTCGACTATCACATTAAATGGAAAAGCAACGTTTTACTAAAATTAAACTTATGTCACTTTTTTCCCCAAGTCTAAAGTTTCTCTCTAAAAGATTTACGTGGTAATTTGTCACAAGGCCCTCACAGGGCCTACAAGCTGTTTTTTTTTCAACTAACGACATCGTAAAATATTCATAACAAGACAAGCCCGAATCAATAGGAACTGGCAATTTTTTTACGATAGTCGTACGAAATTTACGCAAAAATCCATAAAAACGAAGCCATGAAGCGAACGTTTTGTATCGATTCTGACAAATTAAATCAAATTAAAAACGACAGCGATAAAGTGGAAGATTTATTACGAGGTGGTGTCGGATTTTTCGTTTATTTGGGCGGATTTATCGGAGAAGTTTCAGATGAACAGATTTGGCTCTTGTTTTTAAACAAAATCAAGTATTTATTTTGCTCGATTCAATCCACGATAATCATTGTTTTGTCGAGACAAAAATAAATTCTTGTTTCAGTAATAAAACATATCTTACTTTTCTTTATCAGTGCCACACTTATTTACATTTTTGCGGTAAAAAAATTAACAACTGTCAAAATAATCAATAATAGACAATACCACTTTTTTCGGGTTCAATTAATTTTCTTATCAACTTTCACTAAAAACGAGGTCTTTTGTTGCACAAGACAAAGACGAGTCAATATAAAAGGGCGCCAAATTAATTAAAAATTAATTTTTGAAGCAATAATTCTTGATTTTAGAGGAAATTTAGCGAAATATTTGGGTTAAAATATTTTGTTCCTAGAATTGAAAAAATACGTAAAAAGTGATCTTTTTTTTAACTAATTTGGAAATTTTTCACTTTGTTTGACAAAATTGCATGCTTGGCCAAAAAACCTCGGCCCACTCCCAAAAAACTGAACATTAAGCTTAAGAACGTATTTAGACCTTTGAAAAGCAAAAATTATACAATTTCGGACACAATTCGGTAATTTTTGGCTTGATTTTGACAGATTTCATGAAATGGAAATCAATTTTCCCTCAAATCAGTCTACGATCACGTTATTACACGCAGTAGACAATCGATCATTATTTTTTATTTCTGTTATACTATAAAAAACCAAACTTTTCCGCTGATATTTGAGCTAGTTTTACTTTTATAATAAGATAACACAAGAAACTAGTTTTTTTCAGTAATTTGAATGCATGAGAGAGGTAATTATGATTTAAACGACAATTCAATTAATGGCATAATGGGCAAAACAATAAGATGATGTAACCGATTTAGATGAATTTGTTGGAAAAGTGTGTCATTTTCGAATTTAGCCATGCTCTAAAAATGTTGCCCCCCTTACTCACCTCTTGCAAACGATCTAACGCCCTAATGTGATCCAAGGTATCAATGCTGGGACTCAGCCCTCCGTGCAGACAGAAAATTTGACTATCGACGAGCGCCGTCAAAGGCAAATAATCGAACAAATCCGTAAAGAATTTCCAAACGTTTGCGTTTCCGTATTTTCTCAAACACTCGTCGTAAAAACCGTAAACTTGGGTGATTTGTCTCGACTCGTGGTTACCTCTTAGAATCGTTATTCTCTCTTTATATCGAACTTTGAGAGCTACGAGGAGTGTCACCGTCTCCACTGAATAATAACCACGGTCTACATAATCACCCATGAAAAGGTAGTTCGTATCGGGACTCCTTCCTCCTATCCTGAACAACTCCATCAAGTCGTGGAATTGGCCGTGGACGTCCCCGCAGACGGTCACGGGACATCGCACTTCTTGTACGTTCGACTCCTTCGACAGGATTTCTTTCGCCTGGAAAAGGGGAGAAAAACTGACATCACACGGATCACGACAGTAAAAGCACGAATTTGGTGATCTGACTTGGCCATTTTTCCACCCGGTCAGGTCAGGTCACCTTTTCATTTGGATATTAGGAACGAAATTAGGTGACTGAGCTCGTGCTTATGAGTTTAATTGGAAAACATGAAATTTGATTGTAAATTTTGAATTTTATTAGCTCTTCAGCTGGTTTTGACCACGAGCCGCCACTGATTCATTCGTAATCATAGGTATGAATCAGTGGTTTGTTTGATGGGATTTGATAAAAGATTGGGCTCCAAGGATCTAAAGTGCTTATTTATTGGAGATAACGTAACCAGGACTGTAAATAAGGAGTAAACTCAGCGGTGCTAATTACAATAAACACTTTAATTGCGTTAATTGGAGCAAGCACGAATCGATTCAAGGGACTCAGCTACACAAAGGGGCGATATTTACCTTATCACATAGTGTCTTTACTTGATTTTCTGATAGTTGCTTACAGTCATTTAACTGTTCTATCCACTGATCCAGTTCTTTACACGACGCTTTATCATCCATTGCTAGCGGTATCTGGTCATACACACGAAAATAAGTTAGATCATAAATAATTACACTAAACTGTTCGAAATTCGGTTTGTTTCTCTACATAAATTACTCGTTATTTTACTTTTTATCTTTTCTCGGATGAACACACCAAAATGGCGATTATGTGGTGGATTTAATAAGACCTCTAGCGGCGGCTTTGTATACTTACACCACCGACCGGGAAATTCAAATCGAAATCCATTAATCACGAAAAGCATTTTACCTGGGGCTGTTTGTCATATAATATTGACACAGCGGACGTCGGAGTTCGAAATTTGATCGGTTTTTGCGTTTGGGGGCCTTTCATTGTTTTTAAAAGACAGATTGACGCTTTGTTGACATTACTCAGACAAGGTCGTTTGTTTCCCAGGCCCTGCCCATGCCGCCTGATTGGTCCGTTCAAAATTAAAAAAAAAGGGCAAAAAAGTAAAAAAATAAGCAAAGTTCCAGATCGAGCGGTATTGCAAATATCAGCAAAAAAGGGGTGTCAGAAGCTAGTTCCAAAAATGGGGTTCTTCACACGGCCACGTTCAATTCACCCTATAGAACGTGAAGGGTTGGTTGCATAACTCACGCGGCAAAATTACGCATAGAACTGTGTTTAACGATTCATTAAGGATTTAAGGTTTTTGGAATGTCGATCAAATTAATTAACAGAGATAAATAAAAAAATGGCAAGAGACTTTAACTTTTTTTTTAATTCTAAACGTGTTCTAAACTGGCAACACTGACAATGCCAACCTAACAACAATTAAATAATTATTTCACGATTAAATGCCATTTATTGCAAAAATGACTGTACAATTTGGGTTTTCTTTGATTTCGACCCGACTTTCTACAATAATTACTTTCTCTTCTCGGCGATTTCTTCCAAAGTCCAGTCGGACATTTTTCGTGCAAAAAACCGAAATCCACACAAATTGCCCAAAAATGAGCCGACCTTCAGTCTACATAACACGCAAAATCAACGAGGAGGCCCTCAAATTACTATCAGCGACGTGAGTACTCAAAATAACGAAAAAAACCTAACCTAAAAAATCAATTTTGACAGGTGTGACATAACATCATGGCCAGGGCCGGACCCAGTCCCGCGGCCCGAACTCTTAAAAAACATCCCCGGAAAGGACGCCCTTTTCTGCATGCTCACCGACAAGATCGACAAGGAGGTGCTTGAAAAAGCCGACAAACTTAAAGTAATCGCGACCATGTCGGTGGGTTACGACCACCTGGAAATCCCCGAAATAAAAAAGCGCCAAATCAAAATCGGGTACACCCCCGATATTCTCACCGACGCTACGGCCGAATTAACGGTGGCTTTGCTCCTAGCCACCAGTCGGCGCCTCCTTGAGGCCAACACGGAGGCGCGGACTGGGGGCTGGCAGGCGTGGGCCCCCTTCTGGATGTGCGGCCCGGGCCTGGGGGGCTCCACTGTGGGCATTGTGGGCTTTGGCCGAATTGGCCAAGAGGTGGCCAAGCGACTTAAGCCCTTCAACACGCGACAAATTCTCTATTTCAATAGATCGGTCCGAAAAGAGGCCGAGGAAATAGGGGCTCGTAAAGTCACTCTAGATGAGTTACTTTCACAAAGCGATTTTGTGGTCGTTTGTTGCGCTTTGACTCCCGAAACGAAGGAGATGTTCAACGAGGGGGCGTTTAAGAAAATGAAAAAAAGTGCGGTTTTTGTTAATACAAGTCGAGGGGGCGTTGTGGATCAGGATGCCTTGGTTAGGGCGCTTCAAAGTGGGGAGATTTGGGGGGCGGGGTTGGATGTGATGACTCCTGAGCCTTTGCCCCTTGATCATCCGCTTTTTGGGCTGAAGAATTGTGTTATTTTGCCGCATATTGGCAGTGCTTGCATTGCCACAAGGAATCAGATGGCTGTTCTTACAGCTAATAATATTTTATCGGCTTTGGGGGGTGCGAAAATGCCTGCGGAGCTAATTGTATAGAAGGGAAAAATAAAGGATTTCAAATGATTTTGTCGTTTTTCTTTTTGCAAGAATTTTTAAAATGTGAATTATTTATATCTATTAACAATTTAACAAGTTATTGCTGGGAGATTCTAGAATTCCTCTGGACATTTTTTAAAATAATTTTGATATGCGACGATAGTAGGTATGTTTTTTTTACAAAACTTTTAGATTAGTCGTTACACCTTTTAAATGTAATACTTTTCCCATGGCCAAATGTTATCAAACATGAAATAAGTAGGTATATATATTTTTTATCAAAAAACATAAAATAAAACTATTATTTTGTGTATCAGAAAAAAAAACAAGCATTGCATGTAGTAGCCCAACTATGGTTTCAACTTTTGTAATTACACTGAACATCTTCAAACATTTATCATAAACAAACAATTACCTACTGGTTCAGAAAATAAAAAAAGACTATTTTTGTTGATAGGTGGACATTTTTTGTCGTAGGTATTTTGTAATTAACCCTTCAAAATTTTAAATGGTACTACCCCTCTCGTGATAACGCAAATGGACTGCTAAATTGCATAAAACTGCTCGAAAAATATTAGGGATATTCATAGAGGGATACTATACACATTCCCAACAGTTAAAGAAGTCTAATTATTCTAACATTAAACAAATTCTATCAATTTTCGAGCTTTGGAATCTGTTAAAAATAATCAGTAAATAAGTGTCTGCTTTTAACTTGATTCTTTTTTTTCAGTTGATTTTCTTTAAAGATCAGTAATAACCTTAATTTTTTTCAATGAGTTTATTTGAGTGGAATAACAAACCCAGTTCAGTTCTAGCACAGTTACCTTCAAATACAAAATATTTCTGAAAATTCATTTAAAAAACTAGAAATTTTTTTTTAATGTCACTAAACATGCACTAGATGTTTAAATGTCTCATTTATTTTTAAGATTTCTATACAACATTACCTTGTGTTAATTTAAGAAGTTTTAAATTTGCAAAAAACGTATAGCCATTTTTACAATTTTTTCTATAATATTACGTTGTCGCTGACTTTTTTCAAAGACATTTAATAAATACTGTCTTTAGTTTTGACTTCTACTAATAACTTAGACATGTAAAACAATAGCCAAAGAATTATTAAAAAGTATTTAGTTGTATTGTTTTTTCTATAATTACAAAAGGTCAAGGAAAGGTCAAGACACATCAAATCATAAGGTAAATTATTTATTGAATTGAGCTCTAATTGTATACAGGACAATTAAGGTACCGGTCTAGAATTTATAAGGAAAATTGTACAAAAATAGGTTTAATTAACAACTGGTTTAACTACGACGAATAATTAGGTCCTTCACATTTTGAGAGAAAAAAAAAATTAAACACAAACAAACTGGTGTAGGATTACCCATTCCAAACGGCAAGAAAAAATGTCGACACAATTATGGACAGGAAAATTTTTTTACTTTTCATTTGTTTTATTTAAATTTCTGGTGATAAATTGATGCCATTAACTTGTGTATGTCTTTACTAAATGTGCTAAATATGGACTAGATTTAATAGAAATGTTTACTTCTTTAATGGGATGTTAAACCAATAAAGTTTAAAAATCTTTAAAATTAATACTTAATTAAGTCAGTTTTTCATTTGATATAGTACTAAAGCGTACGAGCAACTGGTCCTAATCATCTAAAAGAGCGACCTCAAATAATAGTAAAAATAATTGTCATAAGTGCAAACTTGTAATTCAGGGTGATACCAGCGACAGTGAGCGTCACAGGTTTCAAACTACATGCAAGAAATATCAAAAGAACATTTTTATGCGATTTATTCCATCAGTGCATCAAAAATTCGTTCATTCTGAAAACAAGTGTCTCAGCATTAGGGCAAAATATATATATTTCAAAATTACTTCTTCAGTAAATATAGTTATAGTTTTTCATTTATTCAAAACTAGGTCAACTAGCAAGGAAAGTAATTAAAAAAACTCATTAAAATTTTTATTTTATGGTTTTTTAAAGTTGTGCAATCAGATACAATACAATAAATAAAAAGAAAACAACTAAAAGAAGTCAGTTTTTCATTTGGTATAAAATTAGAGCGTATGAGCAGCAGGTCCTTATCAGCTAAAAAATATCTTAGATAGGGTTAAAGGGATTTGTTGGCTTACAGAAACTTCTAATTTGTAGTCTAGGGTAATGCCTGCGATAGTAATGCTCTTTGGCTTCAAGCTATTTATCAGAAACATCAAAAGAATGTTTTTATTTCTCTTGTCCCATTTGTACCAAGGACAAGTCAAAAGAATATCAAAAATACGTCCAGTCTGAAATTCTCTGTAATTATTTATTGCCAAAAAAAAAAAAAATTACGACATTTGAAAGCGTCTGTCCCGATTCACAAAACGTAAACACAACCAAAATATTTCCTCCAAGAAAACATGCCAAACGAATCATGAGAAAATAACTTGGGTTTTCCAAACTCTGAAACCAATTTTCATTGGGTTTATTCGAATTTTGACTTACATAGAACAGGAAAAATTAAACCGAAATTGTGGTAAGTGCCCCCAGGAGGAGAAATATGGGCATGACTAAGTAAACATACTGGAGAACTTTGTACAACATTCTGTAAAAAAAATAAAAAATCTGTTAATTACAATAAACAGGCCATACCGTCTCAGTTTGATTTGAAGCGAGACACACGAACACAACGTTCCAAACACAAATCTCTGGTCCGGTAGGCCAGAAATGTGCGCAATTTTTTGATTTAGTAAAGTAATTTGGATGTTTGTTATCAAAATTGCGTACAGAAGCATGCCTGGTAGACGAATACCCGAAAAAGTAAGCACTGGAAAGCTGCAAAAGTAGAGATAAATCGGCGCTTTCGACCATTTGGCAAAATATTCGTTAAAGACTCGAACACAGAGAAATATGTCACTTTGGTGGCCTCACATCGGAAACATAATTATTCCAAAAATCGGAAAGGAGAAGAGAATGGAATAAGTGACAACACTGGTGAAGAAAGCTCGCTTTAAAATCATTTGCTTCACTTTTTCTCCACATGCGTCCAGGGGCCATAAAGTTAAAATCTGTTGGGACATCATACATTCGGAACGTTTTGCATAAATAATTTCGTAGAACAAAGCTACCAGGCACTGAAATAAGGTGAAAAATGTGTTTTGCAAAAATTAACGTACTCACGTATGTTGTTACTATTACGACACATCCGTACCGCGAAACTGTCTCTTTATTGAAATTATCAATCAGATAATGCAGTTGTAAGAGAATGCTGATGGAGTGAATAATGGCACAGAAGTAGGAAAGAAATTTACCGCTTCGGTATTGCTCAATATCGTATACCATTATTTTTAGGAGATAGTATGGGAAATGTGTCAAATGCAGCGGTTCGTCACGCATTATTCTTTGTCTTTAAATATTAATTCTTCAAACTAAAACAGTTACAAGGTTTTACAGCTTTAGCAGTCACTTATTAGGGATTAAACAAAACTAAAGAAAAAGATTATTAAAAAATCTATTATTTTTGTCCAATTTAATAAAAAGAACATTTGGCGAGTAGTAGAAGCATTAATCGATAATTATGTTATAATTTTTTTATTGAAAGTAGATACAGTTAAGTAAATACAAATTATTGTGTGTATTATTAATAATGATAGAATAAATAGGATTGAGCCTTAAGACTAATTGTATCGTTATTTCCCAACAATTTTACCCATTAGTTACGTGACATTAATTTTTCATTAAACTGAACAAGAGGACAAACAAAAATCACTTAGTTCTTCATTTGATTAATAAAACCAAAGCATTCGAGCAACTTGTCCTAATCATCTAAAAGAATGAGTGTGTCGGATTGTGGGCTATAGGGCCCACCGGGAAATACCCTGGAAAATCCCTATACAAATTTTAAAAACGGCAGGCGCTTTAGAATTTTAGTTTATGGCCTGATTCCAAAATTTCAAAACTAAAATAAAATCGCTTTTGACGTTATAAGTTAATGCTTTTAAAATTTTTCTAAATGCTAAATTCATTCAACGTTTTTATTTTAAATTGGGACCCATATTTTTTCCTTCACAATCTGAAAGTTTTTAGCTTTTAAAGTGCAAACATGTGCAATTTGTTCTTTTACTAGAAATTCTAATTTAAAGAAATTAATAAAGTTGGAAAAAAACTAATAAAAGTTAATAGAGTCTGTCAGCTGGTTTAAGCACACACCTGGGCGGAGCCTAACTTTTTTTTTTTATTTTTTTTTAATTTGTTAATTTTTTTAAACAATATTTTTTATTAAAAATAGAATAAATAAAAATTCTACAGCGCCTTCTGTTTTTTAAAATCACCCTGTATAAGTGCAACATTTATCTAAATTAAACGCAAAAATACGTTAGATTTTATCATTTTATTATTTTATTATACCAAGTTTCTCGACGTTAAGTTTAACCTCGAGTTTAGCTATACAGAGAGGTGCTGAATGTGGAAACTTTCAAACTTTTTAGTTTTTGTTTAGAAGAAAATAAGTCACACATTCCCAAGTTTATTTCTTGAGATAATTTATTAGTTAAGATACCTACAGCTGATTACGAAAAAAATTATTTTACATAAAAGCTGTAACTATCCAAAAAATAAAAATAAAAATAATAAAATTATGAAAATAACCAAAAGGTGTCGTTGATATTGTTAATTTTATGCCATAGATAATTTAGTTGTTTGGTCGATTGTTTTTTTTTTTTGTTAAATACAATTTTCTTGTGGGGCAATGACTATTTTTTCCAACACTTCATGTTTAGAAATTAATCGCAAAAAAATCAACTAATAATTATTTCATTGTTACTTGTAGCTAATTAAAAATTCTAACGTTTAAAGTAAATAAAAATGCATTACTAAAAAAATATTTCATATAAGAAATAAAAGGGGCTATTTAACAACACTACAGCCATATTATGACTTCATAATTTAAAAATACAACTTTACAACTCAATGAAAGAAGTGAGAAACTGGAGTATTTATTAAAATAAAGAACAAGATAAGAATTTTTTAATATATCCTTAAAATGTTAATGTTTATAGATCGAAAAACAAGGGATAACAGGTTTCGGTTTTCATCAATATTATTTTCGTAAGTGATATGAGGAATATTACAAAAGGGTGAGAATAGGTGAAAAATTATTTAATCTAATTTTTCGAAAAGTATAATGTTATTGTAACAAAAAATGGCCAAGGGCCCGATCGAGCTTAAACCTGGGGACCCACCGGGAAAATTCCCGGTTTCCCGGCGGCACAATCCGACAATCAGAGTGACCACAAATATATTAAAAAAATGATTTTCCTAGCTTACAGTAAGTGCAAACTTGTAGTTCAAGGTGATACCAGCGATGGTGAGAGTTGTTAGTTAATACTAGTTTAGTTAACACTAAACAGTATTTAATCGTAGTTTTGATTCCTACTAGCATAGACATAGAACAACAATGCTCAAGGAAATATTAAATACATATTAAAAAGTACTTATTGTATTACCTTACCTTCCTAGAAATGATAAAATAAATGGGAGTAATAGTCTTAAGACTAATAAATAAGATACGATAACTTCCAAATAATTTTACTCATTTATTATATGACATTGATTTTTCACTAAACTAAACAAGACAGTTGTCTCAAACGAGGCGAAATAAAAAATCACTTAGTTTTTCATTTGATATAAAACCAAAGCGTACGAACAACTGGTCCTTACCATCTAAAAAACCAACTCAAACATAGTAACATATTATACTGGCTTACAGCAAGTGCAAACTTGTAGTCTAGAGTGATACCAGCGATAGTAATGCTCATTGGTTCCAAGCTATTTGCTAGAAACATCAAGAGAACATTTTTATTTCTTCTATCCCAATTGTACCAAGAACACATAACAAGCGTATCAAAAATGCGTCCAGTCTGAAAATTATTATAAATTTTGTAAAAAAAGTAGCAAAGTTACCTCATCGGAAAATGACTGTCCTGACTGTGAAAACATAGACACAATTAAAACATTACCACCGAAAATACAACTCATACGAAGGGCAAGAAAATAACTTGCGCTTCCCAAACTCTGGAACAAAATTTCAAAAATTGTGATTTTACCAACATGAACAATGAACATACATTGATTATAAAAAATAAAACAAAAATTGAACTAAGTGCTCCCAGGAGAATAAAAATAGGCATGGCTATGTACACCAACTGAAAGACATTTCGTATCAACCTGTAATTAGAAAAGTAGCTTGGAAAAATTGTAATACAACAACGCACCGTTTCAGTTTGGCTTGAAGCTCAATGCAAGAGCAAAGTGTTTCAAACACACGTTTCTGGTTTGAGAGCTCCGAGATTTGCTCAATCCTCCGATTGAGTAAAAACATTTGGATGTGTGTTATTAAAATTGCGTACAAAAGCATTCCTGGTAACCTAATACCAGAAAAAGCAAGCATCGGAAAGCTGTAAAAGTAGAGGTACATGGGAATTTTTGACCAAGAAGCGAAATATTCATCGAAAACTTTAAAACAGAGAAACATGTCGCTCTGGTCGCCCAAAATGGGGAACATAGTTAATGAAGAAATCGGAAAAGAAAAGACAATTATATAGGCGACAACACTGGTGTAAAAAGCCCGTTTTAGAATTGTTTTTTTCACTTCTCCTCCGCAAATATCCAAAGGCCATATGAAACTGCTAATTTCGGACTCTAGTTTCTCGACAAAATTTCCAGACGCAATTGCAAACAACAATGCCACCAGGCACTAAAATATAATACGGTAAAGAACGTTTTTCAAGCTTGTTAATCCAACTCACGTAAGTTAAAACGGTTAAGACACATCCATACTGAAAAACGATTTCTTTGGTGAAATTATTGACGAGGTAATGGATTTGGAGGAAAATGCTGATGGAGTGGATGATGGCGGAAGAGTACGAAAGAAATTTTCCCACTGGGTATTGCTCAAAATCGAAAACTAACACCTTGAGGAAAAAGTATGGAAAATTTCTCAGATGTAGAGGTTTTGCGCTCATTGTGGTTTATTCTTTTCTAATACTAATGATGTTAACAACATTTAATAGTTAAACGTTTTTTCAACTCTAAATAGCTTGGACAAAGCCATTAATTTAGAGGCTCAATCACTAGTTTTTCCGCATAATTAAGTGAAAATGGTATAAGAAACATGCAATCATAAATATTTCAATGAAACGAGCCTAATAGCAGGCAAGATAATTCAATTTGAATTAATGAAAACTGATTGTTATACATAATTACAATGACAAAGCCTATAATAAGAACATAAAAAATAAAAAATGTTTCACTTAATTTTATTATTATTTTTTTTTAATTAGAGACCGGATTTTTAAGAAGTTAAAAACCTTATTTATTAGGTGTCAAAAAAGGTTAATTAAAATCTGGTAATTTAGGATACATTTTTTATTAATTCCTACTGCAGGAAAGATAAAAACATAATTTTTAATGCAATACATTCCATTACAAAAACAAACAAAAACTTAAAACTAAAAAACTTAACATTCTTTAGTGCACAAACAAAAAGCTATAAAGAAGATAATGAATTGGTGAACCTAAATATTGTTCTAAATTTGCTTTTGTAAAATTAGGTTGTTTTTCTGTAAAAATGTTTCAGTTCATTTTCTAGGTTGAGATACCTAGAAAATAAACTCACTGTATGGAAATTCATACTAGTACTAGTTCTAAAATCAGGCATCTGATTTTTTTACCAGTTACCATTACTAATATTTTTTCATTCAATTGATATTTTTATTTTTAGCAGATTTTTATATTCAGATTTAAAATGTTTAGCCTTCTTTCAGTGAAATACCATCGGTGGACATAAAAAACTGGTACAAGCATGACAATTGTATAAGTCAAAAAATCACAAATTTATATCGGGTAATTTTGGCTTTTGGGAATAAGGTTATAAAAATTGTGACATACTAATGACATGTTGTCAAAAACATTAAGATAAAATTCAGTGCTTTACGTTCTCTACATTTACAAAGATTATCTACATAACACAGTTGATCTAGCACCTCTTTAGGTTCAATGAGCTCCAGCGGCTATGGTTAGATTTCTGACAATTTTTGTCTTCAATGACAGTTCAAAAGTTTGATACACAATGAGCAAATTTTGGATATACCAGTTTTTTATGTCCACCGATGGTATTAGCTATCTCAAAACTACAAAAACGCCAACGTCGCATTTTCTGTTAAAATTAGCTGTTATAAATTATTCATGCACTTCAAAAAAATAATAGCTAATGTAATTTATACTTCCAATGAGAGATCTAATAATTAATAACTATTTCACAATTTTATCAATCTTATTTAAAAAAATAATTCGGTAAAATGCGACGTTGGCGTTTTTATAGTTTTGAAATAGCTAATACCTACAAAACATATTAACCTTATTAACAGACGGGCCTAAGGTCCAGAGACAGGTGCAGCAGGTCCATGGACAGGAGAGAACGTGACAGGCGTTCGTACAGTCGGGATAGAGACCGTCGAAGGTAAGTTTAATTTTCACTTCTTCCTGGCTTTAAATTGTAATTTGTAAGAGGTGACAGCAAGGAGAAGCGCAGTTCTGGCAAATCGAGACGTCGGGAGAAGTCCAGGTCTCGCTCTAGATCAACAGACCGGAAGAAAGATGATTCAGGTCTGGCCTTTGATCCGGCGAACCTTGACAAGGAAGAAGAGCAGAAAAAGTTGGAACTTGAAATGCAAAAACGCCGCGAACGCATTGAGCGCTGGCGCGCCGAACGCAAGAAGAAAGAAGAAGAAATGAAGAAAGATGCACCAAGTGCAACAACAACAACAGACGAAGCCACTGCCAAGAAATGGTCGCTTGAAAACGACTGCGAAAACGAGGATAATGTAACGTGTATTGTTGGTCGACGTACACTAATGTTGGCAAACCTATGTTCATGTGCTGACAGAATAGACAATAATGGCGTCAGAAACCAACCGACAATAATTAATAAAACGTGTTCCTCAATACTCGTGGTTTATTATTTAGTAACTTAGTGTAAACTACGCTACATGGTGTCAGGATGCCGGACGATAACGCAACAACCACAGTGCAAACTTCCGCACCCGGAATTCGACCTCCGAAACCATTTAATTTTGGAGCAGAAAATCTTGCGACCACATGGAAACAATGGCTGCAACAATTCGAATGGTTCGCAATAGCGACACAATTGAATAATAAAGCACCAGAAATACAAGCAGCCACTTTCATGGCAGTCCTAGGGCCAGATGCCGTCCCGGTGTTCAACGGCTTCAACCTCTCCGAGGCCGCCCAAATGGACATCAACCAGTTGAAAGCAAAATTTAATGCCTATTTCATTCCCAAAACAAACATATGCTTCGAAAGGTATAAATAAAAAATAAATATGCGTATGGTGGTAATGCCATCACCCAAGTGCCAGAGTTTTCAGGTCGCATCTACAGCCTCTGACCTGACCTAACGACCACTAACTAGTAGTAACCGGGACCGACGGCTTAACGTCTCCTTAAGCAACTAACTCGTCTTTCGAAAGGTATAAATTTAACAAGGCCACTCAAGAGGTTGGGGAAACATTCGACGAATTTTTAACAAAAATAAAAAATTTTGCCAAGACTTGTGAATTCGAGACTTTGTATGATAGTCTACTAATGGACAAGATCGTCATTGGAATTAGGTCCGAAAAACTTCGAGAAAGAGTATTTGCAGAGGAGAATTTAACACTCAATAAATGCCTAATAATTTGTAGAGCCAGTGAGCAAGCAACTAAGCAATTGGCCGAGCTAAAAGTTCAAAATGAGGTAGAAGTGCACAAAATCAAGTCTGAACCTAAATTAAATAAAGACAGAAGAGTGGAAACGAAAATAGCAGAGGAATTTGATTGCAGAAGATGTGGTAAAAGACACAAGAGAAAAAGTTGTCCAGCATTTAAACATATCTGCGAGAAGTGCAATAAGAAAGGACATTTTTCGTCACAGTGCTTTACCAAAGGTAAAATCAAGTCCCAATCCAAGCAGAAAAATGTGCATACAATACAAGACGAGTCGAACAGTAGTGAAGAAGAATGTGAACTCTTCGTACACACGGTTAACACTGAAGCTAAAGAAGGAAGATGGACTGAAATAATAGAAGTTCAAAGCAAAAAGTTTCATGTGTATCTGGATTCCTGTGCCGACTGCAACGTCTTACCTTGGATCATCGTAAAACACTTCAAGAAAAAATTAAAACCATCCACGGTTAAAAGATTAGTAGGATTCGGTGACCATAAACTTGATGTCATAGGAGAAGTGGACCTGGAGTGCAAAATTAAAAACCAGACTTCCACAATCAACTTCAAAGTAGTTGAAGAAAAAGTCCAATGCATCCTAGGAAGAAAAACAGCTACTAAATTGGGTCTGATCCAACGAATTCAAAATGTTTCGACTGAACCCAATAGTATTATGTTCAAAGGACTGGGTTGCTTAAAAAATTACGAATATGACATTGATTTAGTAGAAAACCCAAGCTTCCACATTAGAGCTCCCAGAAGAATTCCACATGCTCTGCGCGAAGCAGTCAAAAAAGAATTGGACACGATGGTGAAGATGGAAGTTATTGAGCCAATCAATGAGCCAACTCCGGTAGTCAGTCCCTTAGTGATTGTCAAGAAGAATAAGAAAATCCGACTCTGCATAGATCCAACAGACGTGAATAAAAACATCTTGAGAAGACAATTCCCGCTCAAAACATTAGAAGAAATTTCTACCAAATTAGCTGGTGCCAAGTTTTTTACGCTGCTGGATTGTAAACGAGGATTCTGGCAAATTAAAGTCACAAAACGCACTCAAAAATATTTGACATTTGCAACTCCGTGGGGAAGATATTGCTGCAAAAGACTACCATTTGGTCTTGCTTCGGCTCCAGAAATTTTCCAACAAATTATGTCTGACTTACTCAAAGGTATACAAAATGTTGAATGTTCCATGGACGACATCCTGATTTTCGCTGAAACCAAAGCACAGTTACGAAAAATCACACAAAAGGTATTAGAAGTTCTCGGAAACGCAGGCTTAAAGCTCAACAAAGAAAAATGCCAATTTGAAGTAAGCAAGGTACATTTTTTGGGTCATATAATCACTGAACAAGGACTTCAAGTGGATCCAGAAAAAACAAGAGCCATAGAATCTATGAAAACCCCGGAAAACAAGAAACAAGTGCAACGACTACTTGGCATGGTAACTTACCTTATCAAATTCATTCCAAATCTTTCAGAAGTTACACAACCTCTTAGAGAACTTTTGAAGAAAGAGGTCGCATGGCACTGGGATAGTGAACAACAATTAGCTGTCGAGAAGATCAAAAAGTTGCTCACAACGCCGCCAGTTTTAAAATATTACGACGTTAATAAAGATGTAACGTTGTCAGTTGATGCAAGTTCAGTTTCGCTAGGAGCAGTATTAATGCAAGAAGGCAGACCTGTTGCCTACGCTTCCAAAGCGCTTAACTCTGCACAACAGAATTACCCTCAAATCGAAAAGGAAGCTTTGGCTATTAAGTTTGGTTGTGAAAAGTTTCATGAATACGTTTATGGCAAAAAACTGGACATAGAAACTGACCATAAACCGCTAGAAACGATTTTCAAGAAACCCATACCAACTGCGCCACCTAGGCTCCAAAAAATTCTACTTGAACTATCTCAATACTGTCCAAGAGTGAAATATGTCAAAGGATGCAACATCCCAATAGCAGATGCTTTGAGCAGAGATTGCCTTAATACAAGCAATGAAAACAAATCATCTTTTGAAGAAGAACTTGTCATTGTTCTCGCCATGTCAGAATCGGCCCAGAATGTCATTGCCCAAGCCACAGATCAGGATGAAGAACTCTCCCAACTGAAAACCCTCGTTCTGAACGGCTGGCCAGATACCATTAAAGAAGTACCCAACATTATCCGACACTATTTCGCATTTCGAGATGAAATTTCCTGCTACAATAACCTATTGTTAAAAAACGATCGAGTTATCATACCGAGATCTAAGGTTCATCAATTACTGAAACAGATCCACCTGGGACATTTCGGAATTCAAAGCAGTTTACGAAGAGCACGACAGTTACTGTATTGGCGAGGGATGCAGCAAGACATCGTAGATTTCGTCAGTCGGTGTAGTGTGTGCCAAAAAACTGCAAGCGCGAATCCGAAACAAGAAATTTTGACCAAACGTATCCCTTCGTATCCGTGGCAAATCGTCGCGAGTGATTTGTTTAAAAACTCAAATAAAGATTATGTTTTGATCACAGATAGTTATTCGGGTTTTATGGACTTTAAAAAATTGTGCGACCTAACGTCTCGCGAGGTGATAAAACACTTAAAAGATTGGTTTGCTGTTCATGGAATTCCGGAAGTGCTAGAATCGGATAATGGACCCCAGTATAGTTCGCTTGAATTTAAAAACTTTTCAGAATCATGGGGATTTAAACACGAAACCTCTAGTCCTCATTTTCCCCGTGCTAATGGACTGGCTGAGAAAAATGTTTCGATTGCCAAATCGATCATCAAGAAATGTAACCTCGACAATTCTGATGTACAACTAGCTCTCCTTAATCACCGGAATATTCCTCGTACCGACCAGTTGGGCTCACCAGCACAGCGATTGATGAGTCGACAAACCAGATCGAATCTTCCCGTATTGGACCAACAACTTACCCCCAAGGTCGTCGAAAATGTTCAGGAAAAATTAACCGAAGCCCGAACGAAACAGAAGACCTATGCGGACAAGAATGCCAAACCGTCAAAACCCCTACATGAAGGAGATCATGTTAGAGTTCAAGTTGGAAAAAGAAGATGGAAGGAAGGCTTTGTAACGGAAGTTGTAAATCCAAGATCGTACAATGTCCAATTGAACGATGGTACAATTTACCGACGCACCCTGGCCCATCTTCACAAAACAAAGGCAGAAATACCAGACGTCTCAGAAGTCATCCCATCAACTTCGTCGCCTTCGGTTAGAAACGAAGAACCGCCCACAGCTGAACCTACTGCATATGTAACGAGGTCTGGTAGGACAGTGAAACCTATTCAAAGACTAAACTTGTAATAATCCCTTTATCTATATTAATCTTTGTTTTTGTTAAAACGTTTATTGTAGTTGTTAGTTTCACCTTTTCAACAAAAAACGGGGGATGTAACGTGTATTGTTGGTCGACGTACACTAATGTTGGCAAACCTATGTTCATGTGCTGACAGAATAGACAATAATGGCGTCAGAAACCAACCGACAATAATTAATAAAACGTGTTCCTCAATACTCGTGGTTTATTATTTAGTAATTTAGTGTAAACTACGCTACAGATAAAGACAAGGCTGAAACGAAGGAAGAACAAGTCGAGGAAGAAACAAACGGCGAAGCACCACCACAGGAAGAAAAAGAAGAAACGAAAGAAGAGAAAAACGAAGAAGAAGAAGAAGAGGTGGATCCCTTGGACGAGTATATGAGAGGAGTCCAAGAAGAAGTGAGAAAGACTCACAAACTGGACATGAAGAAACCCAAAACTGAATCCGGGAATAAAAAAGGTGCCTTAGTTATTGTAACAGGGGTGGCCAAATCCAAGGTTAATAAGAATAAAAGTGAGTTGATTGAGCAGAATCAGGACGGCTTGGAATACACCTCTGAGGAGGAAACTGATTTGAAAGACACAGCTGCGAGTATTGTCAATAAGCAGAAAAAGGAATTGGCGAAAATTGATCATAACATGGTTAGGTATTTACCGTTTCGGAAGAATTTCTACGTAGAAGTGCCCGAAATTGCCAAGATGACGCACGAAGAGGTGGAGGCCTACAAGGAGGAGTTGGAGGGAATTCGAGTCAAAGGTAAGATTTTTGTGTTGTATACTTAAATAAAGCGAAAGTAGATTTTTGATTTAATATCCAGTGCAGCAGTGCAGCTACAACACAATAAATAAAAATAAAAGAACTAAAAGTTTTTCATTTGGTATTAAACTAGGGCGTATGAACAGCAGGTCCTTATCAGCTAAAAAATACCTTAGATATGGTTAAAGGGATTTGTTGGCCTATAGAACTGTTAATTTGTAGTCTAGGGATTAAACAAAACTAAAGAAAAAAAATATTAAAAAATCTATTATCTTTGTCCAATTTCATAAAAAGAACAGTTGGCGAATAGTAGAAGCATTAGTCATGTTTTAAATTCTTTGTTGAAAGTAGATACAGTTAAGTAAATACAAATTATTGTGTGTATTGTTAATAATGATAGAATAAATGGGACTGAGTCTTAAGACTAATTGTATCGTTATTTCCAAACAATTTTACCCATTAGTTACGTGACATTGATTTTTCATTAAACTGAACAAGAAGACAAACAAAAAATCACTTAGTTTTTCATTTGACTTAAAACCAAAGCATACGAGCAACTTGTCCTAATCATGTAAAAGAATGACCCCAAATATATTAAAAAAATGATTTTCCTAGCTTACAGTAAGTGCAAACTTGTAGTTCAAGTTGATACCAGCGATGGTGAGAGTTGTTAGTTAACTCTAGTTTAGTTAATACTAAACAGTATTTTGATCCCTACTAGCTTAGACATGGAATAACAATGCTCAAAGAAATATTAAATACATATTAAAAAGTGCTTATTGTATTACCTTACCTTCCTAGAAATGATAAAATAAATGGGAGTAATAGTCTTAACACTAATAAATAAGATACGATAACTTCCGAATAATTTTATCCACAGCCAGTCTTTTATCAGGTCATAATATCACTACTAGGAGACGTCTAATGATACCAATAAAACCTATAAGTCTTATAAAAAAAATCGTCTCGTGATTGGCCGAATAAAAATTAATTCGACAAGTCACTTCAAAACGTCAAATAAAATTTTTCTAAAACATTGATTTAGCCTTTATTGTCTGACTGTGGATAAAACGTTGTGTTGCATACGGGTCTTACACGTATTTTATCCCCTTAATTAAATGCTCGAACTTCGTTCTCGCGTTTAAACCCTTGCGGGGATAAAAAACATTGTAAGACCCTTATAACATGAGACCGAAAATATACTCAATTAGAGCAAGCCTTGAAAGGGAAGTGTAATTTCAGCTACATCATATGCTGTGTAAAACCAACATAAGACAGCATAACTTCAAAAGTGCGGCCGTAAATAAACGGCTAAAATGTGGTTAAAGTGTAAATAAACGGCTAAAGTTCTGCAGGCACAGCTTGCTCTAGTTGAATATATTTTTGATCTCATGTTACAATAAATAACTATTACTTATTTATTATATGACATTGATTTTTCATTAAACTAAACAAGACAGTTGTCTCAAATGAGGCGAAATAAAAAATCACTTAGTTTTTCATTTGATATAAAACCAAAGCGTACGAACAACTGGTCCTTACCATCTAAAAAACCAACTCAAACATAGTAACATATTTTCGTGGCTTACAGCAAGTGCAAACTTGTAGTCTAGAGTGATACCAGCGATAATAATGCTCATTGGTTCCAAGCTATTTGCTAGAAACATCAAGAGAACATTTTTATTTCTTCTATCCCAATTGTACCAAGAACACATAACAAGCGTATCAAAAATGCGTCCAGTCTGAAAATTATTATAAATTTTGTAAAAAAAGTAGCAAAGTTACCTCATCGGAAAATGACTGTCCTGACTGCGAAAAAATAAACACAACTAAAACATTACCACTGAAAACACAAGTCATACGAAGGACAAGAAAATAACTTGCGCTTCCCAAACTCTGGAACAAAATTTCAAACAATGTGATTTTACCAACATGAAGAATGAACATACATTGATTACAAAAAATAAAACAAAAACTGAACCAACTGCTCCCAGGAGAATAAAAATAGGCATGGCTATGTACACCAACTGAAAGACATTTCGTATCAACCTGTAATTAGAAAAGTAGCTTGGATAAATTGTAATACAACAACGCACCGTTTCAGTTTGGCTTGAAGCGCAATGCAGGAGCAAAGTGTTTCAAACACACGTTTCTGGTTTGAGAGCTCCGAGATTTGCTCAATCCTCCGATTGAGTAAAAACATTTGGATGTGTGTTATTAAAATTGCGTACAATAGCATTCCTGGTAACCTAATACCAGAAAAAGCAATTATCGGAAAGCTGTAAAAGTAGAGGTAAATAGGAATTTTCGACCAAGAAGCGAAATATTCATCGAAAACTTTAACACAGAGAAACATGTCGCTCTGGTCGCCCAAAATGGGGAGCATAGGTATTGAAAAAATCGGTAAAGAAAAGATAATTATATAGGCGACAACACTGGTGTAAAAAGCCCGTTTTAGAATTGTTTTTTTTACTTCTTCTCCGCAAATATCCAAAGGCCATATGAAACTGCTAATTTCGGACTCTAGTTTTTCGACAAAATTTCCAGACGCAATTGCAAATAACAATGCCACCAGGCACTAAAATATAATACGGTAAAGAACGTTTCTCAAGTTTGTTAATCCAACTCACGTAAGTTAAAATGGTTAAGACACATCCATACTGAAAAACGATTTCTTTGGTGAAATTATTGACGAGGTAATGGATTTGGAGGAAAATGCTGATGGAGTGGATGATAGCGGAAGAGTACGAAAGAAATTTTCCCACTGGGTATTGCTCAAAATCGAAAACTAACACCTTGAGGAAATAGTATGGAAAATTTCTCAGATGTAGAGGTTTTGCGCTCATTGTGGTTTATTCTTTTCTAATACTAATGTAATGATGTTAACAACATTTAATAGTTAAATGTTTTTTCAACTCTAAATAGCTTGGATAAAGCCATTAATTTAGAGGCTCAATCATTAGTTTTTCCGCATAATTAAATGAAAATGGTAAGAAACATGCAATTATAAATATTTCAATGAAACGAGCCTAATAGCAGACAACATAATTCAATTTGAAGTAATGAAAACTGATTGTTATACATAATTACAATGAGAAAGATTGTAATAAGAACACAAATAATGTTTCACTTATTTTTATTAGTATTTTTTGAAATTAGAGGTACCCATGTAATTACTAGAGACCGGATTTTTAAGAAGTTAAAAACCTTATTTAGGTGTCAAAAAAGGTTGTAAAAAACGGACATTAGGAATTAAAATCTGATAATTTAGGATACATTTTTTATTAATTCCTACTGCAGGAAAGATAAAAACATAATTTTTAATGCAATACATTCCATTACAAAAACAAATAATAACTTAAAACTAAAAAACTTAACATTCTTTACTGCACAAAGAAAAAGCTATAAAGAAGATAATGAATTGGTGAACCTAAATATTGTTCTAAATTTGCTTTTTTAAAATTAGGTTTTTTTTCAGCAATAATTTTTCAGTTCATTTTCTAGGTTGAGATACCTAGAAAATAAACTCACTGTATGGAAATTCATACTAGTACTAATTCTAAAATCAGGCATCTGACTTTATTACCAGTTACCATTACCAATATTTTTTCATTCAATTGATATTTTTATTTTCAGCAGATTTTTATATTCAGATTTAAAATGTTTAGCCTTCTTTCAGTGAAATACCTACAAAACATATTAACATTATTAACAGACGGGCCTATACAATAGTAAGTTTAATAAAAGATAAGACCACCGATTAGACTATATTTTGGGTATTTCGCGTGGTTGACGCCAAAATTCAATATTAAAAATAAATTGCGCCAAAATTTGAATTAGATTCAACGCCAGCCATCACAATTCGCTCTTTCTGTATTTCTGAATCGCTTGTCTTTGCCTCACCAAATCAATAATTCGAAATGATAAAATAAATCACGAAATGGCTTTTTCTGCACATTTTTTTACTTTCCTCGTGTTATGTAAGTTTCCCAGCTGATGTAACCCCATTACGTAAGAATTTTTTAGTCATAACCTCACAATTGTCACTATGTCAGGAGCCCGAAGTTGTGGAAGACATCTCCAGCAATCTCACCTCCTTCACCAACTCTACACACAACGCAACTCTAACAAACACCACTGAATCATCCAACAAAACCCTCAAACTCGTCCAATGTTTGCCCGATTTTGGGGCCCCCGAGGTCCAGTTAGTCAACGACACCGAACTCATTAAACTCCTCTTCACACAGAGCAACATCACGAGCCGGGACACCCCCGCCGGGTGCATCCTAGTGCTGTTCTACTCGAAATATTGCCCGTTTTCGAGCATGGCAGCCCCGCATTTTAACGCCTTACCTAGGGCTTTCCCCGATATCAAAATGGTGGCCATTAACGCCCTAGCTTACCGGTTGTTCAATACGCAGAACGGGATCGTGGGGGTTCCCACGTTAATGTTGTTTCATAACGGGAGACCTGTCGCTAAATTTAATGAATCTGAGTATACACTTGAGCTTTTTTCCAAATTTTTGGCCAAACATACGGGGATTGCAGCCGCCGAAAAGTCAATTGTGACCTCAGCTGATTTTAAGGGGCCTGTTACGAGTGTCCCGGCGCGAGAATTTGATATTTTCTTGATCATTTCTTGGGTTTTTATCGCTTTGTGTGGGGCTTATTATTTCACAAAGTCGAAGTGTTGGGGGTGGATTGTTGAGACCATTCAGAGCAATTGGAGGGAGTCGGAGGCCCACGCACAGCATGAGCATGCCGATTAGGCCGTTTTTTGTTAAATAAATTATTTTTTATCAATTATTCAATACTGAGTTTTATTTTCCTAGCTGTTTTTTAACAAGTTGTTAACAAGTAATTTCAAGATTGAAACTTTACACTTCAGAAGCAACTAATTTTGATTGATTTCTAACTATACAGAGCGTTCCAAGTTTTAAGCGTATTTGAATTTTTTGGAGTGAAAAATAAAGCACAAATTGAGAGTTTCTGAATAAGAAAAGAATTCTGTGTTAAACTAAATCTCAACGACACACTTTGAGCTATACAGGATGTAAGCGAAATAAGCGCATTAACTTTAACCAGTGGTAGAACTCATCAAGACAAACACTTTTTCTATGTACCATTTTTTCAAAATCGCATTTTTTAAAATCATTTTTCCCCCTACAAATTGACGAGCCTTTTATGAAATGCTCCAACAAAGAAAAGTAACAATAAATAATAGCCGCAACCAAGGTAACCGTTTCAAACGGTAATCTTGTCGACTAGGTAACTTCGCTTCCAGTGGCGTGTAAGAAAATTGTGTAAGATTTTAAAATAATTTTAACTCAAAAACTAAAACGTTTTGAAAAAAAAGTTATTAGGAAAAATTGTTTGTCTTGACGAGTTCTATTACCAGTTGAAATTAATGTACTTATTTCATTTACAGCCTGTATACTATATTATACTATGAACTATGAATATTATATACTATTATACTATGAACTGAAATGGGATATATATATTTTTGCCTCGGTCAAATACAAATTATTAAAAAGATCTGGTGGTCAATATTTCATACAGGGTGAATACAAATTGGCGCACAAGCTCTAGTACACTATAGCTCACGTTCCAACAAACTCTACAAAAGTAATAAAAAAAAACTCCCTTTCAGTTATAAGCAGTGTTAAGAAGTAAAAAAGAGTATTGCAGATTTTTTTCTTTGAATTTCGAACCAAAATCAGTAAGCACAAAATCCCTAGATTTGGGTATTTTCGAGCAACACTGCCTGTCAAAGCGTGTTTTTTTGTCTGATTACAGAAAACTGTAATCGTGTAAATAAAGGTTAGGTTATGTTTGGGGCACAAAACCTTACGTTTAGTTGATTTAGGGCCAATTTTAAGGAAAACTAAAGCCGGAGCATGGTTCGGGGCGGGTAAGTGACGGTACAGTTAATTTTTTCTTGCCCAAATCGTCCAAAATTAACAAGTGTAACCTAACTTTTGTCCTTTTTGCAGACGCGACAGGAGCCGTTCTCCTGACCGCAAGCGTCGCCGTTCGCGGTCGAGGAGCAAGGACAGGTCCAGGTCCAGCAGACACCGTCGAAGTAGGTCCAGAGAGAGGCGCAGCAGGTCCAGGGACAGGAGAGAACGTGACAGGCGTTCGTACAGTCGGGATAGAGACCGTCGAAGGTGAGTTTAATTTTCACTTTTCTTGGCTTTAAATTGTAATTTGTAAGAGGTGACAGCAAGGAGAAGCGCAGTTCTGGCAAATCGAGACGTAGGGACAAGTCCAGGTCTCGCTCCAGATCAACAGACCGGAAGAAAGATGATTCAGGTCTGGCCTTTGATCCGGCGAACCTTGACAAGGAAGAAGAGCAGAAAAAGTTGGAACTTGAGATGCAAAAACGCCGCGAACGCATTGAGCGCTGGCGCGCCGAACGCAAGAAGAAAGAAGAAGAAATGAAGAAAGATGCACCAAGTGCAACAACAACAACAGACGAAGCCACTGCCAAGAAATGGTCGCTTGAAAACGACTCCGAAGACGAGGATAAAGACAAGGGTGAAACGAAGGAAGAACAAGTTGAGGAAGAAACAAACGGCGAAGCACCACCACAGGAAGAAAAAGAAGAAACGAAAGAAGAGAAAAAAGAAGAAGAAGAAGAAGAGGTGGATCCCTTGGACGAGTATATGAGAGGAGTCCAAGAAGAAGTGAGAAAGACTCACAAACTGGACATGAAGAAACCCAAAACTGAATCCGGGAATAAAAAAGGTGCCTTAGTTATTGTAACAGGGGTGGCCAAATCCAAGGTTAATAAGAACAAAGGTGAGTTGATTGAGCAGAATCAGGACGGCTTGGAGTACTCCTCTGAGGAGGAAATTGAGGATTTGAAAGACACAGCTGCGAGTATTGTCAATAAGCAGAAAAAGGAATTGGCGAAAATTGATCATAACATGGTTAGGTATTTACCGTTTCGGAAGAATTTCTACGTAGAAGTGCCCGAAATTGCCAAGATGACGCACGAAGAGGTGGAGGCCTACAAGGAGGAGTTGGAGGGAATTCGAGTCAAAGGTAAGATTTTTGTGTTGTACAGGTACTTAAATAAAACGAAAGATGATTTTTGTTTAATATCCAGTGCAATACAATATAATCGGAACTAATTATACCATTCTTCGGTGTATTGACTATAAAAAATATACCTATATTAATTAATTTTTAATAATTCGTCGAAATTTTTTTTTTATTTTTCAAACAGCCGGCGAAAAACGGTAAATTAACTGAATTTATTTAATGATTTTCTGAGACGTTTGTTGAGCTTTATTAATTAATGTCCTTTATTAAATAAAAAGTATTGCTAAAAATACATATGAAAGCAATAGAAGGAACAAAAATATCATAGTAAAAAAAAAACAATATAAAAACAGAAAACAATACCTAGATGGATGAAGAGGCGAAGTCTAGTTCACAGCCGTTCCACTTAACCTCTCAAAATTTAATATCAATTATTACAAAATATAAAATAAAAAGAAATTGGGTAATTAATAACGAAACAAAAATTGGCAGTTTCCCAAAAACAAAAACAAAAAAAAATTAAAGGGAAATAGAATAAGAAAAGTGGCAATTCCTCGGATCATCGATTTTTCGTTGTATTGGCTATAAAAAATACAGATTAATTAATTTTTAATAATTTATCGAAAAAAGTATTTTTATTTTTCAAACAGTGGATGAAAAACGATAAATTAACTGGAAAAACAAGTTTATCTAATGATTTTGGGTGACACAGTTTGTAGACCATTAATTAATATAATAATTAATGGTCTTTTTTGAATAATAGGTATTGGTAAAAAATAATAGAAGAAAATAATAATAGAAGGAAGAAAATGTATCATATTAAAAAAAATAAAATAAAGAACAATATAAAAAAACAATAGACGGATGAGGAGGCGAAGTCTAGCTTACAGCTGTTCACTTAACCTCTCAAAATTTAATATAAATTATTTAAAAATATAAAATAAAAACAAATTGGGTAATTAATAACTAAGTAAAAATTGTCAGTACTATCTCAAAAACAAAAACAAAAAAATTCTTTAAAAGGAGGAAGAAGCAAAAATTAAAGAATGATGGTTTTACAATCAATTTTAACTGTATAGCTAAAGTGTAAGCACTGAATTTCTAAAATTAAAAATATCGATAAATTTGTTGGTTTAACTAGGTACATACCTAACAGGTAAGTGAATGATCTTTGACATAATGTTGTACGAAAAGTGTGTATGCAAATTTCCTAGAATGAAATTTACTTTTGAGGTAGGAAGGTGTCGATGTTAACAATAAGCGATAAATAAATACAGATAAATAATATTCGAAAAGTTACGAATTCAACCAACCAAGCTCTTTAGTTTTTTCTGCCACATGATCGTATTTTTTAAACGAAAAATAAAGCGGAGGTTGTTGTTATGTATTTTTGCAGACGATATTTAAGCAAGGATAATAAATTAATAAAAAATCATAATTTCTAAACGAAAGTACAAAGTTTTTAGGATGTTACAAAAGTTCGGAAGCAACATAACATTTTTTAACAACAGATTACACATAATTAGTATTTTTTTTATTTTTGTTTGTTATTATTAGTATTTAGTCTAAGACATTTAGTCAAAGAGCAGCTGAAAATATTTTTTTTTCAATATTTTTCAGCATTACGCAATCATTCGCGATAAACTGTCATTTTGTGTTTTGAGTTTTTTCCTAAACACGAATTGAATCACACAGTCGGTCCGCCATTTACAATTATTTATACGCATCGAAGTCGAAATTCTAGTTTTATGGGCGGAGTCAGCCCTAGACCTGTTTACCGTCTCATTAGTTTCCCGAATAATTTATCTACCGCACAAAAAATTGCAACACGATTAAGGTGTTTGTCATTGGATATTGGTGGGCTAATGCACTCCCAAGTACAAAACAGGCCAATGACAAGGCGTTTAAAAAGGCGACAAAAACTGGTTTTATTATTGTGTGAATGCCCGCTAATTTTTACTGAACTATTTGGAATTTCGCTGTTTTCTAATAAGAAATTTTAAGTTTTCGATTACACTTCAATCAACGATGCAATGAAAAAAGAAAAAAAACAGTTTGTGTTTATGTTTTCGATGATTTAGCATCGGAATTAATTCGTATTATTCACAATTTGGCAAAAACCTGACAAAACATTTAATTTCGGTTCTCACGGTTGGTCTGGAGATGTCTTATGTTTAAAAAAAATGACCAAGTTTAATCTCAGTTTTTTATTATACCTGATACCTTTCTCTTTACAACAGAATATATAAAAGAAAATATTTCATCGACGTTTTTCGAAAAAAATTGAGACCTAGATTGATTTAATTTTAAATCGAAAAAAATAGCAGTTTTAGTAAATTGAATGGGAAAATACCCAAAAAAAGTTTTAAATAAAACGAAAACAGTTTGGAAATGTGTGCTGTTATAAAATTTAGCCACTTAGATACTTTATAGATTCAAATTATTGCTGGTTGCAGCTTTCTAAACTAAGTAGATTAATTTGCCTTAAACATAACAAACATAAAACATAGATGTAAACATACAATATGTTCAATGTTTAAGTAGGTTCAAATGTGTTATCAGATAAGTTTTGTTTTAATAACAATTTAAACATCAATTTTGAAAAAGCTAATGAACAATTTAAGAAAGATTTTCTTCAACTCAAATAAACATAACTCCTAAAATTCATGCAGTATTTTATCATGTGTGTATCACAATTTTGTTAATATGTGAATTCAGATTTAGGAAAATTTAGCGAAAAGGTTTCTAAATCTGTACATGCCAATTTAAAAAAAAGTTTAGAAGTATAAATTAGCCGAAACAAATCCAGAAGTTTTTCACAAATTCTTGCAATATGTTAAATTTGATAATAGCACACATATGTAAAATGTTAATGCCAAGAAAATTTGGCTAAATTTTTGAGATTTGGTTCAGAAATTTTTCATTAAATTTACAAAAATTCTGACCGAATTAATTTCGTTGGACTCATGGATAAAAATTTGGTAGACCTCAAGACAAAGAATCAAAAAAGAAAAAGTGAAGGTTTGTTGATTATAAAATTCATAAAGGAATGTTTCGTCTACTATCATATGATGTCTATGCAGACAAGAATAAAAAATCGTAAAGTTCTCTGAAAAACTTGAATTTTTTTTTACTGAAGCACAAAACTAAAAATTTGACAAATTATCAAGGAATAATTTTTCTACTTGAGACAACCCCATTACATTCCTGATATAGCAGCTAGATTTTTTCCTGAAAGAGGCCCGAAAAATTAACTTTTTTATAGAGACCTGATTTTTCAGTAACTTTGGAATAAGTACTACAGTATAAGTGGGTAGAAACTTTTTCTGTTATGTATTTTGTTTTTCGTTTCTAACATTACATTCCCACTAGTTTTGATGTAAATATGTAAACTGTTTTTGTTTTATTAAATACGTTTTTTGGGTGTTTTTCACTTTACGAAAACTTCTATTTTGTCGATTTAAACTTAATTCAAACTAAAACTTCAATTTTTTGCGAAAAACGTCGATGAAATATTTTCTTTTATATAGGTACATGTCAATTTAAAAAAAAGTTTAGAAGTATAAATTAGCCGAAACAAATCCAGAAGTTTTTCACAAATTCTTGCAATAGGTATGTTAAATTTGATAATAGCACATATGTAAAATGTTAATGCCAAGAAAATTTGGCTAAATTTTTTAGGTTTGGTTCAGAAATTTTTCATTAAATTTACAAAAATTCTGGCCGAATCAATTTCGTTGGACTCATGGATAAGACAAAAAATCAAAAAAGAAAAAGTGAAGGTTTGTTGATTATAAAATTCATAAATGAATGTTTTGTCTATTATGATTATATGATGTCTATGCAGACAAGAATAAAAAATCGTAAAGCTCTCTGAAAAACTTGAATTTTTTTTACTGAAGTACACAACTAAAAATTTGGCAAATTATCAAGGAATAATTTTTCTACTACGAGTTGAGACAACCCCTTTGCATTCCTGATATAGCAGCTAATTTTTTTCCTGAAAGAGGCCCGAAAAATTAACTTTTTTATAGAGACCTGATTTTTCAGTAACTTTGGAATAAGTACTACAGTATAAGTGGGTAGAAACTGTTTCTATTATGTATTTTGTTTTTCGTTTCTAACATTACATTCCCACTAGTTTTGATGTAAATATGTAAACTGTTTTTGTTTTATTAAATACGTTTTTTGGATGTTTTTCACTTTACGAAAACTTCTATTTTGTCGATTTAAACTTAATTCAAACTAAAACTACAATTTTTTGCGAAAAACGTCGATGAAATATTTTCTTTTATATATCGTGTCGTACAAGATATCAGGTATAATTAAAAACTGAGAGTAGACTTGGACATTTTTTTCAAACATAAGACATCTTCAGACCAACCGTGTTCTTATCAGTGCGAATTGTTCGGAAGAATTTAACGTATTATTTGCCGCCAAATTGGTTAAGAAATGCTGTTTTTGCGAGCGACAGTATTGATGAAAATTAAAACAATAAAACTTTTACGTTCTAATAATCGGATTTATTAGTGAGTCGTTCCATAATTAAAAATCTATACAGCTCCTGATGCAAACAAAGTCTTAAAATTCCTGTTTCGTGTTCAGTTTTATTGCTTCGTCATGCGTAACACTGAGATAAAAGGGAAGACGATTGTACGATTCTCGAACCCTTGATTGTGTTACTTCTTTATGCCCAAGTTAACTAATTAGGGTACGATAATACGGCTTTTGACGAAACTTTGCATACAATAGTTTCGCTACTACTTACAACTAGAACGAATCGATAAGTCTGCGATAGGGAAAAATTAATTAAGGGTATTTTTTTTATAACCAGACAGCGACAATGCGGATTAAAGTACGATGTTCAGCAAGAGATTAAGCTTCTGTACAAACTTTAATAACACAATTCGTGCAAGGTAAGCCACTCGAAGCTCATACAACGGAGGTTTAAAGCAGCACAAGTGCTTTTTACGATAATAAAATGTTGATAACGTTTTTGTAGTCTGCTTGCTCCAGAGCTTATTAAAAATTATTTAAGTTTTGGAAAACCGTTATTCTGTGTACTACATAATTTATCAAGGGACGCATCCCGATGTCGCCCTGGTGTAGACATTAATTTTTGGGAGACCGTGGTAAACAGAAATTCCACAGCAAGACATTATTTGGTCTACATATAAATTAGAGTTTATTGATCCGAGATGCCGAGCTGTCCCGGACCGTAACCGGAAATATATGTGTGCATTTAAAAATTGTGTTTTTTTAAATTCAAGATTAGGAGTGTTTGGTTCGATTTGTTGCTCTCGATTTTCGAAACGTAAAATTTATACCATTGTTGGAAGAGGGAAAAGAAAATGTATTTGGCGATTTATTTCCGGTGAATGGAGCGATCGTAGAAATCTACATTTTAACAATACAAGCGGTGGAAATACGAGTCTTTTGTTAGGATTGGAGTATTCGCCAAAAATGGAAGATTCGAACCACTCTCTCGTTTAATTAATTGTTTTATTTCTGTTTATTTGGTAGAAAAACTGCATGCAAATTTCGAAAAATATTTTGCGGATTTTAGACGTTTTTTGACCAAATCTATAAACACTAAAACGTGTTCCCTTTTCAGGGGCCAATCAAGATTCGGAGATAGGGCAAAAGCAATGTAATAAGTTTATAAGGGATAACTCAAACGCTGCAAAATGGGGTTTCACGACATGAAAGCATCTGCGTTTCTAAAGTTGCCTATTGTCGCAGAAATCACAAAAATTCATTTAGTTTTTTAATTGACTATTGATTACTATTGATTACCTGATTACAACAGTTTGTTTTCGAAAATCCGTAAACAAATTATTGATTTAATTTTTGTCAAATAGTTTAAAAGTTATCTCTAATAAACTTTTGAAATTTTATCGCGTGCAGTGTCCTTTACAGTCAGGGGCGGATCCAGAAATTAATTTGCGGGGGGGGGGCTTCCAAAAATTTTTAGAATGGTGAAGCTATTGAATGAAACTTTTGTTATGTTAAAATACATGTTTAAATAAATTTGCACAAAATTTAAGCCCAAAAAACTTTTTCCAAAAAATTTTACAATGCAAATTTATATTTTCTCAAATAAAACACCCTATATGTGTGCATTTTTTGGATATTCATAGGTAGTTGTTGATCATAACGTTTTTTTACTAGTCGGTTTCGCTAAGTTTTTGAAATAATTAGTTCTCATTGACAAAAACAACACACTCTTTTTAATTATTAAAAAAAACTACAACATAAAATACAACAGGCAATGTTAATTTACATGCAGTTGTTTAAGTAAGTTTAAGTAATAAAAAATTCTGGACGTAAAAAAATTTCTAAGCAACTTCCTTGTTTTACTTTTCGAGAATCTTCGCATAATATTTTATTAAGTGGTAATAATTTATTTTCATTGTAAGAAAAGGTATTTGGTATTTTTTGGCTATCATCTAAAAAAATACAACTTTCTGGAAACGTTTCGATGTTAATTTAATTTTCTTTAGGCCGTCAATTGTTTTTTATAAACGGATTGAAGAAGATTAAATTAAGACGAAACGTTGCCAGAAAATTGTGATTTTTTTATGTGATAGTATAAAAAACACCAAAGAGGTACCTTTCCTTATATTGAAACTAAATAAAATGGACACAAACACATTAGAAATTAATAATTTATGTATTTATTTATTAAAAAATGTGCATTAAAAAGACTTTTAATGTGATTATTTAAAACACATTTGTTCATTAAGCTTTTATATTATTTATTAAAAAATTAAAATTGGTTTGCCCTTGTTTACAGTAACTATCCTCCACTAGCCAGCTTGCACTCTTGGTAAAATATGCAAATTTTTGGTAATAACGTGGACCAAGTGTCGAGATTCTAGTAAAAATAAATGTCTATTGGAATAAAAGTGACGTTTGCTGCAATATAGTTGTAGTTAATCACAATGTTCGGATGGCGTTTCTTCATAATTTTCAGTGGCTGAATTTTTTTAGGAAAGCTGCCAAATTATACCTAATAATTACAACTGGTCATATTTTATCAATTACAATTATTATAATTAGCATTTTTTAAGTAATTTACTACAATTACAGTTACTTCTCCGTTAATTTTGCAATTACAAGTTCTTTATTATTTTAATGAACGTAATTAACGTAAAGGACGAGTTTTGAAAAGTTGATTGAATTCCTATGTATGATCGACTGTGCTATAATTTTTACCTGTCAGAGTAATTCTGAAAGCTTTCTTGAGTTTACGATTAGGTGCAAGTATAATAAAGGCAAACGTCTAATTACTATTCTCGTAGAGATGCGATAAATAATACCTAAAGCCGAAAATTTAAATTCTTTATTGGCTAAGTTTATTGGTGAAAAATTTTTTTTTCTCAACGGTTACTCAACGGAGTAGAATCTAAGTGTCCAGTGCGGGATGCAAAAAGATATATATTTTTTTAAATTGCCATTTTTAACATCAAAAGGACTTTTGGCAAAAATTTGGATAAAATTGAAAACAGAAATTCTTCTTAGGTAAGTTTTTGTTTCTACTAGGTACATTTTTTTAAGATCTATGAAGGCAGTTTTAAACTCATTATTAATGTGTTTACGAAAATTCATTGTTAAATAATAATGATGCAAATAGGAAAACACAACAGCGTTTGTAATTTTTGTAATAAATTTAAACATTACTAACATAATGATTGAGAAAATACGATGACAATATTTATAAAAAGTTGAATATGATGTCCACCCTAAAGAATAACTTGCTCACCCTCGGCCACCTTATTTTTCAATCCTAGCTACTCCCTGGTAGTACATGAAGAAATTGTAAAAAAAAGTACGCAGTTGTGGTATTTAATATAAAAGTAGTTGTGTATAAAAAATAAGGTTTTCCTTATTGTTAGAATTTTTATACACATTTTTACAATTAATTAATTATAAAGACGAAGTGATTTACTCACAAATCGTTAAATGTTGAAAAAAATTAGGAAACATTTATCTGTCATTACAAAAAGCCATTGGCTAAACCACCCGTGGCTGTACTCTTAGTGTAAAAAAGCCACTGAAAATCTGAATTAAATCGTTATGTTTCGAGATCTCAACTTATATTTTTTTTGCTATGTTGGAAAAAGAAAAGTACAGTTAGTTTTACAATTATTAAGACTATAAATGGTATTAATTAAAAAAAGGGACATTATAGTTACTTCTCAATTTCAATGACTTTGCAGTTACAAATTCTTTATTAGGGTGGTTTATCAAATAATAAGATGTTTTGCTGCTTCACTGTCTTTTAATTGCAAAGGAAATTATTTATAACAAGTTTATATAAAAAAATGGTACTAGGTAATGGTGAAATTGGAGTATTATATAAAAAATTGAAAAAACAAAAACAAAATACTATATAAGTAAAATAAACATGCAAATTATGGACACACTGAATCTGGTTGGCCCAAAATTAATGAATGCCAATTTTGAAAAAAAGAAATAACATATACGATACCTAAGTATTTTGTCATTAAAAAAAAACAAATTAATAAATTGCAAGAAAAAATCTTGGAGCAAGTTAGTAGTTCTAGCGACAAGACCGTAATTTTATACTTCATTTCTTGTAAATTCTTCAATTTTGAGTTCGATGGGATCATCGAAAATAAAATTCAAAATCAATTGCACAATTTTAATCGCAGAAGACTTGCCTTTTTTAATTTTTTTTGGTAAGTTTTCTCTTTTTTTATTTATAATTTTCATTATCAGTCACTGATAATGAGACAATTGTCTCGAAACCGCTTTGTCACTCTTATGTAAATGTGCGACTAAACTTGCGGGTTTGACTTTGAATTTTATTGCTCCCTTTCGTCCGAGGGGGTAATCACTTGTGCAATATGTGGGACAAACGTTTGTGTAATGATATGCAATGTCTGTGCAATGTGAATGCAGTGTTGTGCAATGTATGCAATAATGTGCAATACCGTGTATATGTGTGCAATGTGTGCAATATGTGTGCAATGTTCGTGCAATGGCAACTTACGATCAAACTGTACGGTGCGCCCGCACGAATTGTTTGTTTGTAAAGCTTTTGTAGTTTACCTAAAAGTGCATAACCTTAGAAAACTAGAAAACTTAGAAAACGTAAATAAAACTTAGTGTTTATGACGAAATACTTGGAAAAGTTTTTGTAATTTTTGTAATGCGAGTTATGACATTTCTCGGATATGACGAAGCTAGAATCAGTAAATGTTAAACTAGTGCTTAAAGCACATACAAACAAAAAAATTATCAGGTTTAAGCCTATTTAATATGCTTCTAACGTGTAAACAACGACTGTCAATTATAATTATTTTTCTCTTTGAATTTATACAGAATTACAGAAACTCTACTAAGAACTGAAATGGGAGAGATTAAGAGAACATGGCAACAGCGCATCTGTATTTTGAGTTTCTGTGTAAGAAAAGAATTCTGTGTTACAATGAATTTCAGCAACAGATTTAGACTCCACCAATTCAAAGAGAAAAATAATTATAAAAATTGTTGCGAAAGGTTAGTAACAGACCATATTTATTTTTGTAACAAGTCCTTAAAATAATGTTTTTGCGGACGAATCAATGCTGTTTCCAGACGAGACGAAGCCAAGTCAGTTTTAATTTTTCGCTTATGAAATAAGTACTTTCTAAGTTAATCACAAGTGTTTTAATTCTCTGTTTTATACCTGTATGGCTTTATACGTTAAAATGTACAAAATCTTATACCTATCTTTGTTCTTTAATCTTTACAATGAAGTTTTAAACAACAATAGAAAGAAATGTTAAGAAAAATAGTAAATTAAATAGAAATTAGGTAGGTACCTATACATTTTTGTGCAGTAACACAGCATTACACCCAAAAATATGCTGCTTTTAAAGTGTGCAATGCGATGCAATTTCACATGTAATGTGTGCAAAATTAGGTGCAATGTGTGCAATGTCGAGTGCAATGTGTCTTAGTTTATTTGCAATAAGTGCAATAGTTTGCAATGTGTGCAATACGTGTGCAATGGCGTGCAATACGTGCACACGATGTGCACACATAGTGCAATATTGCATACGTGGGACAGATATTTTTGAAGTGATTACCCCCTCGCTTTCGTCATTCGTCAATTCTTGTAACATTTCCACATTTTACTCAAAGCGGTAGGTAAAGCGATCGACTGTAGGGATAAACCCTCATTACGGTCACAATTGTGATTTTCTGATAGCTGTCAATCACTTTCCAATTCACGCTGTACCGTTTTATTTTTCAATACGTTTACCAAGTTTTTGCTAAACGTCATACCAGCTCGAATTTACCGTTAGGTTAAATAAATGTTTCCTTTTTTTCAGGCAAGGGCTGCCCCAAGCCCATCAAAACATGGGCCCAATGCGGCGTCTCGACCAAAGAGCACAACATCCTCAAAAAGCTCGGTTTCGAGAAACCCACCCCGATTCAAGTCCAAGCCATTCCTGCAATAATGTCCGGCCGCGATTTAATCGGAATCGCGAAAACCGGCAGCGGAAAAACCCTCGCGTTTCTCTTACCCATGTTCCGACACATCCTTGACCAACCTCCCCTGGAGGAACTCGACGGCCCTATCGCCATAATAATGACCCCCACACGCGAATTGTGCATGCAAATCGGCAAAGACATCAAAAAATTCACAAAGAGTTTGAATTTGCACGCGGTGTGTGTTTACGGCGGTACGGGAATTTCCGAACAGATTGCAGAGTTGAAACGCGGGGCGGAAATTATTGTTTGTACCCCTGGACGTATGATTGATATGTTGGCCGCCAACGGTGGTAAAGTCACGAATTTGCGTCGTGTTACTTACATTGTGCTAGATGAAGCCGATCGGATGTTTGATATGGGGTTTGAGCCTCAAGTAATGCGGATTATTGATAATGTGAGACCTGACCGTCAAACTGTAATGTTCAGTGCGACTTTTCCGCGCCAAATGGAAGCTCTAGCCAGGCGTATTTTGCAAAAACCGATCGAAGTCCAAGTTGGTGGACGTTCGGTCGTGTGCAAGGACGTGGAACAACACGTCGTGATTCTGGACGAGGACCAGAAATTCCTAAAGTTGCTAGAACTGTTAGGTCTCTACCATGAACACGGCAGTATCATTGTCTTTGTCGATAAGCAAGAAAACGCCGATATTTTATTAAAAGAATTGATGAAAGCGGCTTACAATTGTTTGAGTCTTCACGGTGGTATCGATCAATTCGATCGCGACTCTACGATTATTGATTTCAAGACCGGGAAAGTCAAGCTTTTGATTGCCACTTCGGTTGCTGCCCGAGGTCTCGATGTCAAGCACTTGATCCTGGTGGTGAACTACGACTGTCCGAACCACTACGAAGATTACGTCCATAGGTGTGGGCGGACAGGGCGTGCAGGTAGGTGACCAAAAAAGCCCACACGAAAGAAGCTCACACGGAAAAATATCACTTACCAAAAAACCTACCAAGTTGTAGTGCCAGTCAAAACATAAATACTTCTAGTTGCCCAAAGGAAAAAAATTATATCTCATCAAACGAAAGAGTTCAATTTAAAAGCTTTTATTTAACCCACAATGGTGTCTGTCTGTCGGTTATTTTTTTGGAGACAAATTTGAAAGGGTTCCTGTTGTCCCACTGAATTGAAATTTTGCATACTTACTTAATCTGCGTGACAACGCAATCCTATGTAGTTAAATACCCCCTAAAGGGGTTAAATGGGTCTTTGAAGTTTTAGGTTATGTTTACAAAGGGGTTCTCGATTCGAGAGGGTTCCTGTAGTCGCAATGAAATGAAATTTAACATGCTTACCTAATCTGCGTGACAATGCAATTCCATATAGTTAATTACCGCCTAAAGGTGTTAAATGGGGTTTTAAAATTTTAGGTTATGCTTACAAAAGGGTTCTCGATTTGTACATACCGTAACTTATACCGACATTTGGACGTCTCGGTAGATGCACAGTGTAATAACAATAAATCTATGCAATAAATAAAGACTAAAAAGCAAAAAATAAAAATATATGAAAAAAATGTTTTTAAAAAATGCTTTTATTTAAAACATGCACTAAAAAGTAAAAAATAATGTATTTCAATCACAGGAGAATATTATTTCTTACAGGTTAAAATTCTAAAATTTATAAAAGCTTTGGGAGTTACAAAACTACGGCATTACAGAATTACTTTGTTCATTTGACAACTCCCAAGGCTTTTATAAATTTTAGAATTTTAATCTGTAAGAAAAAATGTTCGCCTGTGATGGAAATACATTATTTTTTACATTTTAGTGCTTCTTTTTTTTTAAAACATTTTTTTATATATTTTTTTTTAAGTAAGAATTCCGAAACTGAAATAGTAAAAAATCCAAGGCGTTTTGAGCAATTGCAACTTTTATTTTTTTTTAATTTGGTTAAGATCGCCAGATAAATGTTTTGTCTTACTCAACCTTTGAGAAAACAGAGCTCGTGTCTTTGCTTGATTTACAAAAAACTCACAGAGAAAGAAGCTTATTATAAGCTGTGTTTAATGGGAATGGATATTACGTTTCCTCTCTGGTTCCTATCCATTTATAAACTATTTTTTTGCCCTCCTTTACTTTAAAGCATTTCTATCAATTCACAAGAGTAACTTCATTTTACTGCATCTTTTTCAAATTTACGATTGGCACTAGTGCTGGAAGTTGTAATAGCACTAATAGCGATACTTTTTTTATTTAAGAATTACTCAAAAAATAAACAATAAATATTCTGCATTAAAACAAAAAAGGAAATCTTACTTTTATTCTAAATGTTACGTTGGTCACTGTTTTAGATAGTACACATCTTTCCAAAAAAAATAAAATAGGAAATTAAACTAAAAATAAAAAAAAAATTAATATTAAAAAAAAGAATTTTACAGTTAAACATAATGAGCTCAATAACTTTTTTGTTTTATTTTCTTTTTTTGATATTTTTTACTTTATTTTTGAATTCTTTTATACCGCATGTTCCAAGTTTTATGGCCGAGGAAAAAATAAATTAATAGTCTAAGGACCGGTTTATAGAAGCATCATTAATTTAATCCGCAATTAAATGCGTGATTAACTGATCACGTGACCAGATTGAACCAATTTGATTGGTCTAGTCGCGTTGTTAACTTTTAACAGCAAATTAAAATTTAATGAAGCTTTCTATAAACCGGCCCTAAATGATAGGGAATTAATTACGCTACCATTTGATACTTTGATATTGTTCAAAAGTTTTAAGGTGAAACTGTGACTTAAAAACCAATTTTGGCAAAAATTTAGTTTAAGTTATTGGCGTATTTTCTGTATGGTAAAATTACTTTAATTTTTAAAGTCGTAATTGCTAAAATATAATTATGCGAAAGTTGATAGCTTTTGAGTAATTAACGTTTTAATATGGAAAATCCAAATGCTTTAATAATTTTTGGCACCTGACGTGATCACCACAATAAATTATTCCAGCTTTTAGATCTCCAATATTAAAATGTTAATTACTCAAAATCTATCAACTTTCGCGTAATTCTATTTTAGCAATTACGGCTCTAAAAATTAGAGGAATTTTACCATATAGAAAATACGTCTATAACTTAATAAAGAATTACAAAATTGGTTTTTAATGTCTTACAGCAATACCTTAAATTTTTTTAACAATATCAAAGTATCAAGTCGTAGCGTAATTAGGTAATTCCCTATCGTTTACACTATTAATTTTTTTCTCCACTGGAAATATTTATTTTTCCCTTGGCCATAAAACTTGGAACACCCTGTACTTACCAAAAAGATAAAAATGTGTACTTATTAACTAAAACACATCACAAATGTTAGTCATTTAAAAAAATAAAAATAAAAATTACGTCATTACTCTAAAACGAATGACATCAGAAATGTTCTTATGGTGGCAAAATGTAGCATTAAAAAAAATAAAATCGACCTGTTCATAACAAAGACATGAATTTTGTGCGTTACTTTTTTTTAAAAGTAAAACTAAAAAAATTTTGCACGGTTACACTTTTGTTTATTCTAATTTACTTTTTTCTCGAAATTGATTCTAAAACATTTTTAGTGTTATCTGAATAATTATTATTTTATAAATTCAGTGGGCTTTTATTCCCGTGAGTTTTTTTCTGGATGGGCTTTGTGTTTTTTGTGGGCTTATTTCGTGAATTCGTGCAGGTAACAAAGGCTTCGCTTACACTTTCATCACCCCCGAACAGTCGCGATATGCTGGTGATATAATCCGAGCGTTTGAATTAGCTTCTGTCCCCATCCCTGAACCTCTGCGTGCACTTTGGGACTCCTACAAGTCCAAGCAGGAAGCCGAGGGTAAAAAAGTGCACTCAGGGGGTGGTTTTAGCGGCAAAGGGTTCAAATTTGACGAGAATGAAGCTGCAGCTGTCACCGAACGTAAGAAATTCCAAAAGGCGGCCCTAGGTCTTGCCGATTCCGATGATGAAGATTTGGAGCATGATATCGACCAACATATCGAGAGTATGTTTGCCACCAAACGCACCGTTAAAGAGATTAAGGCCCCCTTAGGGTTGATTAATCCAGCTGCCATGAATACGCAAACGGCAATGGATAAGTTAGAATTGGCCAAGAGGTTAGCGTCAAGGATTAATTTTTCGAAGAATATCAGTTTGGATACGAAGTTTGCGACACAGCAAGCTGCTGAAAGTATTCTGAAAGGGAGTAGTAGTTCGTTGCCGATTACGGCCAAGACGGTGGCGGAACAGTTGGCTGCCAAATTGAATACCAAGTTGAATTATCAGCCGAAGGATGATGATGAGAGGGATGATATTGATAATGAACAGACGTTTAGGAAGTACGAGGAGGAGTTGGAGATTAATGATTTCCCGCAGCAGGCGAGGTGGAGGGTTACGTCAAAGGTTAGTATTGTCATTGGAACACATTTTTTATTTATTGTTTGGCGATTTTCCCGGTTCAGGTAAGTAAATTTTTCTCCAGGTTGTAATTATTCATTCGGAAAAATTTTGTCCAATTTGTGTTAAAAAAAAAACAAATAAAAACGTTATTCTGACATAATTTACTAATGGTTTTGGAAGCGGTTTTCACAACATATCAAAAATCAAAAAAAAATTGCGCTCAAGGTTCAGCATTTGCTAGACTTATTAAATAGTACTTCCTACTTTCCTCTAGGTCTATGAATTTTTTCAGAGTTTTTCGACAATTCCTTATAACAATTAAGCAATTCAGTAGTTGCAAGAAATTATTATATTTTGTGTCATTTGAGATCAGGCGATGCTTCAATTACAATGTTGTTTTGTCCAAAAATTTGTAAAAAATATACCACTAATCCCTAAAAATAATTAAGTAAAAATTAAAAATTTAAATAAACATAATTTCAGTGCTGCCAATAATTTTATTAAGAATTTGTTTTTTAAAACATCATTGAAACAAGTCTACTCTCAGTTTTTAATTATACCTGATACCTTTTCCTTTACGACACGATATAAAAGAAAATATTTCATCGACGTTTTTCGCAAAAAATTGAAGTTTTAGTTTGAATTAAGTTTAAATCGACAAAATAGAAGTTTTCGTAAAGTGAAAAACACCCAAAAAACGTATTTAATAAAACAAAAACAGTTTACATATTTACATCAAAACTAGTGGGAATGTAATGTTAGAAACGAAAAACAAAATACATAATAAAAAAAGTTTCTACCCACTTATACTGTAGTACTTATTCCAAAGTTACTGAAAAATCAGGTCTCTATAAAAAAGTTAATTTTTTGGGCCTCTTTCAGGAAAAAATCTAGCTGCTATATCAGGAATGTAATGGGGTTGTCTCAACTCGTAGTAGAAAAATTATTCCTTGATAATTTGTTAAATTTTTAGTTTTGTGCTTCAGTAAAAAAAATTCAAGTTTTTCAGAGAGCTTTACGATTTTTTATTCTTGTCTGCATAATGATAATAGACGAAACATTCATTTATGAATTTTATAATCAACAAACCTTCACTTTTTCTTTTTTGATTTTTTGTCTTGAGAGGTCTACCAAATTTTTATCCATGAGTCCAACGAAATTAATTCGGTCAGAATTTTTGTAAATTTAATGAGAAATTTCTGAACCAAATCTCAAAAATTTAGCCAAATTTTCTTGGCATTAACATTTTACATATGTGTGCTATTATCAAATTTAACATATTGCAAGAATTTGTGAAAAAATTCTGGATTTGCTTCGGCTAATTTATACTTCTAAACTTTTTTTTAAATTGGCATGTACAGATTTAGGAACCTGTTTTTTTTCTAAATCTGAATTCACATATTAACAAAATTGTGATACACACATGATAAAATACTGCATGAATTTTAGGAGTTATGTTTATTTGAGTTGTAGAAAATCTTTCTTAAATTGTTCATTAGCTTTTTCAAAATTGATGTTTAAATTGTTATTAAAACAAAACTTATCTGATAACACATTTGAACCTTCTTAAACATTGAACATATTGTATGTTTACATCTATGTTTTTTGTTTGTTATGTTTAAGGCAAATTAATCTACTTAGTTTAGAAAGCTGCAACTAGCAACAATTTGAATCTCTAAAGTATATAATCGGCTAAATTTTATAACAGCACACATTTCCAAACTGTTTTCGTTCTATTTAAAACTTATTTTGGGTTTTTTTCCATTCAATTTACCAAAACTGCTATTTTTTTTTTGATTTAAAATTAAATCAATCTAGGTCTCAATTTTTTTCGAAAAACGTCGATGAAATATTTTCTTTTATATTCTGTTGTAAAGAGAAGGGTATCGTATCAGGTATAATTAAAAACTGAGATTAGACTTTTTAGACATTTTTTTAAACATAAGACATCTTCAGACCAACCGTGAGTTAGAATAACACTAGAAATCGTAAAATTTCGCTTGATAATTTTAATTTTTTTGATATTAATATTTTTAGTTAAGTAATTTTAATTATTAATTAAGGAATGGTAGAGAAATTCTGAAAAAAATCACGCGCAGAGAGCAAAATATAAAGTATTTACTAGCAAACGCTGACTTCTTTGCGACAACTAATTTTTGATATATTCCTACTTATCTAGTAAAAAATACATGGTAAATTCACCTCGTATTTGCTGTAGATTATTATTAGGTAGATAATTGAAATAGAGAACAAATAAGTAGTTGTTTCGTTGAGCTTGGCCTGTTTTTATTTAAATTATTTTTATTTTGTTGGATTTAAGCTTTGAAGTCGACTTATTTTTTTTGAGAGAATTTATTAAATGGATGGAAAACATTTCAAGGTTTCAATTTACATTAATTTGCCCATTTTGTGTCGTATTGAATTTATCTTTCTGAAAGTAGATTTAATTTTTAATTCAATCTGGCTTTTTAAAATTGTTTGTCTGATTTTGTAGCCGATTTCTTAAATGGAAACATGATTTTTCTAAGCTTGTACAATCTGTCTATAAATGAATGTAGGATCATAGTATGTATTAAAAGTTTGCCGCTTTTTTCCAGAAAAAGCGAATAATGTTAGTATGTATATGAAAAATATGGTTTTACTGGTTGCCTGAGTTGAGATAAAAATTGGTACTTGACCTGACCTGACCTGACCTGACCTGAGATCCTACACTCTTTTATAGACAGTCCGTATATTTTTCCGCATATTTCGTTCGAACTAAACTTATTTATTTGGTTTAGTTGTCCAATTTATTTATTGAGTTATGTTGTTTCGTTTCGTTAATTCTGTCTTTTTTAGAGAATTGTAAATTAGAGAATTTTAGTAACATTGTATTGCTTATTTTAAGGGATTAATTTTTTTGAAAAAATAGTTATAAAAAAATGTTTAATTTTTGTGTTTTCTTATTTGGGTCCGATCAGTTTGTTAAATAAGAATTGGTCTAATTTTGTTGACTTATTTTATTTTTGAAAATGGTTCTAAATAAATAAAGTCCACTAAGTTTTTTTATTATTTTTTATTTAATTTTTTATTATTTTTAACAATATCAAAAAACCATACATAAGAATACATAAGAATTCATTAAGAATAAAAAATATGTTAATAATAAAAAGATAAGAACTACAGGTTTAGACAATTTTTTCATGCAATACAAATTAAAGATCAAAAGTAAAACATACGCAAATGGTTGTTAATAGGAAAGAAACAAAATAAAAATTCATTGATAAAAATTAATATCAAAGTTGCACCTTTAAAGATCTGTATCCATCTCAAGAAACTTAGTCCAAAACAAAATAAAAATTCATTGATAAAAATTAATATCAAAGTTGCACCTTTAAAGATCTGTATCCATCTCAAGAAACTTAGTCCAAAATTTCTGTTTGTGATTTTAAGAGTTCTTACTTGTAAATGATTTTATTAAATCGGTTTGTAGTAGGTAAAGGAGCAAAAATATAAAAGGTAGTTTCTGAAACTAATTGAAAGAAATGTAATTTTTTTCCAATGATTTATTTATTTTTACAAGGTATCTATTATCTATTATAAAGAATTGTAGAAAAATTCTGAAGAAATTAGTGTATTAAATAGCAAACGCTGATTTCTGTGCGATTGTTAATTTTTGAGATGTAGTAAAAATACCTTCAGCAGACAGACTCACTTTGTATGTGTGCATAATATAAAAAAATAAAAATAAAAAATTTGAAGCATGATGCAACACAATCGGAAAATTGTATCATCAAAGCTCCGGCAAGTAATTGAAAAGTTGCATCAGCTGGTTTAAAATTTCATCTGTTTGCTTGTTTTCCCCTCAGTATTTCTTGTAAAATCGGGGTGTGAAGTTCTTCAGAAAAAAAATAATTGTGCGAAGTGACCATTATTGGATTTACTTTTCGTCTATAGAATAAACCAATTAAACTTTTTTCTTCGTGTACTAAATTAGTTTATTACAGTTTTCTCTCTTGTTGGAAGAATTTTTTCTATTTCTAATTGTGTTAGTCTTGGCCTCTGGCGGCATGATTATTAAATTAATTTCATAACGTAACAGAAAAAAAAATTCGCCGATCGTGTTCGGAATTATTCAGAAACTTTTAACTCAGCTCCGATTTCAAATTATTAATGTGCACAAATGTCGACGCGCTTTCCTGCTTAATAAAGTTTCGCATTACATTCAGGGGTTGTTTCCATACACTTTTTTCGAAACGGAAATGAGTTGAATCATCGATCCAACTCGCGTTATATAAATTTAATTAGGGATGCTTTCACATAAGCGTCACCTTTTAGCCCAGGATGATATAAATCGGAGGAAAACTTCGTCTAATCTTTTTTCTTCACGGAACCGTTTCCAAGTTCAACGAACTCAGACACAGTTGGAAAAGTCGCTTCTCGCCTGTTATTTGGGCGAAATTTTCCATATTTGTTTCACAAAATTATTGATAAATTTTATCGTGTTGTTCTTGTAATTTATGGAGGAAAAATGTTTGATGGAAAATATCGGCGACCTTTGCACGCCTTTTTGTTGTGTGATTGGCTTTCATTTGATGTTCGTTTTAATGAATAAGACTCCCATTTTTAATTAAACGGAAATTACGAACCCAAAATAAAAAAACAGTTTTTAGTGCAATTTTGAAGCTAATTTTCGGATTTTATTGAGCGTTTTCTTTGAAACGGTCTCAAGAGTTTTTAATTAAACTTGTAGATACCAACAAAGTTGAAGCTCTTAATTTGAATACTTTATTTCCTTCGTTCCAGGAGGCCTTAGCCCAGATTTCGGAATATTCAGAGGCCGGGATTACAGTTCGTGGTACTTATGTGCCAAACGGTAAAAATCCGCCAGAAGGTGAAAGAAAATTGTATTTGGCCATCGAAAGCACGTCTGATATCGCTGTGGCTAAAGCCAAAGCTGAAATAACTCGACTAATTAAAGAAGAGTTGCTGAAACTGCAAACTGCCGGTCATCACTCGTTCAACAAAGCTAGATATAAGGTGGTGTGAATATTTTACGTCTTGAGCATATTTTTAAATTTGTCTGTATAGTGCGTAAGAATGGATATTTATTTAGGAAAATAAATTTTTTCATCGACTTGTGTGTTTTATTGCCTCGGAAAATTACTTGTGTTAACCTACAAATTCACGTTGTTTTCGTAAACAACTTAAGATACTGTGGCCTGATTGGGCTTATTCAAGAGAGAGGAATTTGTCCGGATTTTTTTGGGTGGCGAGACATCGTTTTTGTGATAAGGATAATTGGAGTCGCTTTGCTATCATTATGATGACTTTGGATTTTGTCAAGTTCGTGAGATGCCCTCTCTGTGGAGGTTCATTAAACTTGGGACAAAAATTCGATTGTGATAAGCCGATTCGCTGGAATTTTACCTCGTAAGAGCATTTGAATAAAGGAGCAAAAAGGTGGGTAAATAAGCAAAAAAATAAGAGAGAAAAGGTAGGTAAATAAATAAATAATATAGTGAGTAATGCAATAACAGAGAGAAATGTTATGTAAGAATTTTTGCAAATTAGATGCTGGGTTTGACGTTGACAAGTGTGAACTCTCAACCTTCACTCACGATTGTTTGCTTGGCATGAATAGGCAGAATGTGAAGTTTCCGTTTTGCACCCACTTATGTGGAAAATAGAATACAATAAATGTTTAAGCATTTTTTAAGGTTTCGATTCGATTGTAAAGCTCAAATCACAAAAAAACGTAAAAAACGCAGCTCGCTCATTGTTGCTGCCTTCACAATAAAATAAAATGGTAAAGGAGGAGCCTAATTAAGATTTAAAGGTTTCGATACTTGGCATTGATATTTGATTAGTGGCCCTCCTTATTTCGTTCCGATAAAAACCTGTTTGTGGCGTTTTATTGGTTGAATTTTGTCTCAACTGTGTTGTTTGCTTCTTTTTACTTTTCTAACGTTTATTAAGAGTCACTAGAAATAGAAAAAAGAAAACTTTTGATACAAAAATGAATGGAAAAATTACTTGAATAGATTTAATTAATAGTAGATTGTTTTATGAGGATTAAAAGTGGCGTTTTGTTCGACGAGCAATTAGTTTGGATTGCAAGGCGAATCGATGTGTAGCCGAGCTGTGCAATAATTGTGAGGCACAAAACCACTTTTAATCCTAATGAAACATGTTATTTTTTCTCCAACAGTAGCAAATGATTTAAAAAAATTTGGGGTGTCACTTTTTTTTCCTAGTAAAAAAAATATTTTTAATTAATTTTAAGACCCATTGTCTTAGTAACGCGAACTTTTTTTCTTAGTTACAAAAACGTCAATTTTACCTTTCATAAATGGTATTAGAAATGTCAAGTTTTAAGACGGTTGGAGAAAAAGTAAGATTTTTGAAAATTCCAAAACAGAAATGGCGAATTTTACGTAATGAGTTAATGACTATGACTAACTGGTTAATTAAATAACTATAATTGAAAAAAAATGTTTTTCTTTAATTCATGAGTAGATAAAAATATACGCAACATTTTAATAAATTTATCAATGAAAAAGTAAAAGGTTATCGACCCATTACGATTTGCTGGCTTTATTTATTCATTTGTATTTTTATTCAAATATGTTATTCTGAAATAAAGATGTTTATTTACAAATAATTTTTTGAATTTTTATGTTTTTACATAAAATTTAAACAAAGTGATTGGGCATGAGCTACGAGGTGTGACAATAATGTTTTAAGAAATGTTTGTTTATTATGAACAGTTATTTGTTTAAGATAAGGATATGTCTTACGACAATGCGACCAGCAATCAAATTAATTTTTATTTTTTGTACCTACTTCAAAATTATAATCTATAAGAAATATTGGCAAACTATTACGTTACACAAGCCCATTTTGAGTGATTACCGAGGATTTATTTTAATTCCTATAATAACCAGAAACTCACTTAAGAAATTTGACCACAAAAAGTACAAACTTATAACTGATTGGTCCAAGCTATTTTAATTGATTCCACTTTAGAACTTTTGGTTACTTCAGTTTTTTTTACAAAAAATCTTTTACAGTTTTAACATTTTTTTGTCGAACGCCGATTGCAGCGGAATTATTGGAGCTAGCGCCAAAAATTAGGCTCCATTGTAATCGCCTTCAGAAATCTATGAAATGGCGCAATTTTCGTAATTTCAAAACTATATCTCGTAAAAAACTGTTTTTAAAAGCTGTTATTTAACTCACAATGTTGTCTGTCTGTCGGTTATTTTTTCGGAGCCTAATTTGAAAGGGTTCCCGTTGTTCCATTGAATTGAAACTTTGCATACTTACTTAATCTGCGTGACAATGCAATGCTATGTAGTTAAATACCTCCTAAAGGGGTTAAATGGTGTTTTGAAGTTTTAGGCTATATTTACAAAGGGGTTCTTGATTTGTAAATTTGGGAGGGTTCCTGTAGTCGCAATGAAATAAAATTTAACATGCTTACGTAATCTGCGTGACAATGCAATTCTATATAGTTACCTAATTACCCCCTGAAGGTGTTAAATGCGGTTTTAAAATTTTAGGTTATGGGGTTCTCGATTTGTACATACCGTAACTTATACCGACATAGATGGTATGTTGGTGATTTTGACGTCGAGGTTAAAGTTAAATATTAATAACTTAATAAGTTTGTAATAACAATAAATCTATGCAATAAATAAAGACTAAAAAGCAAAAAATAAAAATATATAAAAAAAATGTTTTTAAAAATAAAAGCTTTGGGAGTTATAAAACTACGGCATTACAAAACTACTTTGTTCATTTGACAACTCCCAAAGCTTTTATAAATTTTAGAATTTTAACCTGTAAGAAAAAATATTCTCCTGTGATTGAAATACATTATTTTTTACTTTTTAGTGCATTATTTAAATAAAAGCTTTTTTTAAAAAATATTGTTTTATATATTTTTTTAAAGACCGATTGCGGTGAGGTTAGAAGAGCTGGAACAAAAGGCCCGACACCGACGTAATCAGCCGGTGAAAATCTAACAGATTTTTCAAAATAATCTTGTGATTTCTCACTGTTTTCTGGTGTAATTACTGAATTTGATTCTTTTTCTGTGAATGACCCAAAGACTAGAAAATTGCAAATATTGGAAGTGATGCAATGTTAATAAAAATTATTGATCCTTGATTGCTTATTAATTAATTAAATAATTATTTAGTTTAAAATTTGTAAGAGATAATTCTTTGTGGAGGTCTGATAAATTTACAATAACAACGTACTCTCTACAACTCAAAGTTTTTAAATAATTTGACCTCTTGACCTGACGTATACAAACATTATTTATTTACTATGTAACACAACTAGAAACCCGAAATTTTCTGTAAGGACCAATTACAAAAACCATAAATAAATGGTCCAAAGAAATACGACACATCTATCTAGTGTCTGGCACATGTACGACCATCACCTAATCAAAAATAAAAAATGATGCAACAACTTCCCAATATTGAAAATCAACCCAAAAGTGGTAAAAACAGGGATGCCGACAATTTGAACTTATCAAGGTGTTAGTCCAGCCAATTTTCCTGCTCCTTATCACAAGTCCTACTTCCTGTCGTAAAAATCCTCCTAGACGAAAAGAATGAGTCCAACTTATCAGCAAAATGGTCACATGCGTTGTAAAAATTGCGAATTGTCAGAGGTCATCAATTGTAGGGGGGCTAAATTTTGTATAAAAAGGAACACAATTCGAGCAAAATCAAACACAACGATGAAGCTCCTTGTGGCATTTCTGGCACTGTGCGTCTTTGCATCTGCATACCCCCAACAGCAAATCAGTAAGAGTTTTTAACAATTTTCCCAAATAATTCAATAATTTAGACGATAAGGGGCTACTCCAGAAGCAAAAGGACGTTCTTAGACTCTTCAGGTACGTCAACCAGCCCAGCTACTACAAGGACTTCAACGAAATTGCCCAAAACTTCGATTTTGAACAAAACTACAACAACTATGCTGTAAGTCCAAATATAATCGAAAAAATTATTTTGTAAACATTTTTATTGGAAGAACCCGGACGTAGCAAAGTACTACTACCAAATCTACCAATATGGGTTGCTTCCAAGGGGCCAGGTCTTTTCAATTTTCTATCAAGAGCATTTGCAACAAGCTATAGCCCTTTACAAGCTTTTTTACTATGCTAAAGACTACCAAACGTTCTACAATACGGCCGTTTGGGCCCGCCAGAATATCAACGAAGGTGTTTATTTGTACTCTTTATCTGTTGCAATAGTGCACAGAAATGACACCTATGGGGTTGTTTTACCCCCAATTTACGAAATCTACCCGTTCTACTTTTACAACAATGAGGCCATCCAACAAGCTTCAAGGTACAAGCAACAGTACGACGGAAAAAGTTACACCATCAATGCGAACTATTCGGGGTACTACCTCAACTTGCACCCAGAACAATCCTTGTCGTACTTTACCGAAGATGTGGGGATTAACTCGTTCTATTACTACTACAATGTGTATTATCCGTTCTGGTTGGGTGGGCAAGACTTCAACTACCAGAACGACCTCAGAGGCGAGTTGTTCTACTACGTGTACCAACAAATCCTAGCACGGTACTACCTTGAACGTTTGTCCAACGGTTTTGGGGAAATTCCCTTCTTCAACTATGAAGTACCGTTTGAAACTGGCTATTACCCCTCATTGCAGTACCCCAACGGTTTGTTTTTCCCCCAAAGACCGAACTATGCCAACCTTTACGAGTACTTCTACAACTATGGGCAAAAATACGGTAACAATAAGTACGCCTACAGTTATACTTTTGTCCAGGATTATGAACGAAGGATTCGGGACGCGATTGATCAAGGCTATGTGTATACACCTGAAGGCCAAAAAATCAATTTGTACACAGATCAAGGGTTGAATATTCTTGGTAATTTGATTGAGTCCAACCCAGATTCGCCCAACTATCGGTACTATGGTGCCTTGCAAGTGTATGCCAGACATCTCTTGGGATATTCGTACCAACCTTTGAACCAGTACCAAGTGGCACCTTCTGCTCTGGAACACTTTGAAACGTCGCTCCGTGACCCAGCTTTCTACCAGTTCTACAAGCGAGTACTTTTGTACTTCCAACAGTACCAGAAAAATTTACCGGCCTACACGGCCCAAGATTTGATCTACCAAGGTGTGGAAGTCACCAATGTGCAGTTTGACCGACTTGTCACCTACTTTGACTATTTCTATTCGGACTTGAGTAATGCACTTTACGTTACTCCGGAAGAGTTCAATGGGGAGCAAGTCCAAATCCGGGCCAGACAGTACCGTCTCAACCACAAAGCTTTCACTTACAAGATCTACGTCAAGTCGAATCAAGCCCAGAAAGCCAGTGTGAGGGTTTATCTGGGCCCGAAATATGACGAATACGGACGTTACCTTAATATAAGTCAAAACCGGCTTAACTTTGTACAGTTTGACCACTTTGTGTACCAACTACAAGCTGGGGAAAACACAATTGAGCGCAATTCGCGTCAAAGTTATTTCTACCAAAACGATAGAACGAGCTACCAAGAGTTGTACCAGAGGGTTTTGGGTGCGTTGAATGGCAATGGGCAGTTTAGTGTCGAGGCCAACGAAGCCTATTTTGGATTCCCACGCAGGTAATAACTGTATTTTTGTAGGGGATTACTTCTAGATTATTTCGTTAGTACACTTTCTGAGTACTAATCGTAAATGCTAGGTGAAAATAATAATTACTAGGTGTTTGAGTAAGGACTCGGGGATATGTTCAGTACTCAAACGTATGGTCCTTCGAGCCGGATGAACTTATCTCCAAATTTTTACTCAAATTATAAACGCTACGTTAAAACAGTAAGTACTACTTACTAAACATTATATACAGAGTGTCTTAGCAATGTGAAAAAGTCAATTATTGACCTTTAAATGTTAGAAAACTAACTTTTTTTACGAAAGCCGTAGATACTAATCCCCTAACTCACCTAAAATTATTTTGTTTTCGAAATTAGCTACAAGAAACTTATGTTTTTTTAACTCTGATGTTTTTAAGCTAAATTGTTATTGGTCGATTTTGCTTTGTTTTTGAAAAAACACGGGTTTAAAAAAAATATTACATGAAAACTAAGAATCTTAAAAAGTAGGACATTCACTACTTTAAAGAAAAAAGTTCAAATTTAAAGGATATATTTTTTTTAGTTTACTGCAGTCAAGAAGATCAAAAAATGAAAAGGTTTGTTGCAAGTTGAATAACTTAAAATTTTAAATGGAACTCCCAACTGTTTATTTTTGCATCTAAAAGACTTTTAAGTTGTCTCTCCAAAAACATTAACAGTTAAGTGTTTCTTGCTGATTACTTAAAAGATATTTAACTTTAAACATTAAAAAAATTATTAATTAATGTTTCAGTAGTCGAATAGTAAAATTTTTAGCTAATAATAACTTTAATGTTACCCTTAGGCCATTATTCGTCATTTATTACAAGTAAAATAACTAAAATTTTAATATTTTTGCTGAATTTTTAAATTCCATATGAACTCCAACAAATGGTCCTTGGTGGAGTTATCATGTTATCATGTTACTGTGGTAACAACAATGCTCATGAAAATGTGTATTATTGCTGAAATTGACTTTTAAACTCAAATATCTTTTTAGGTATTACCTTTTTTTTTGAAACTTTATGTTTTTAGATAGACAATTTAATAATTTTTGAAAAGCAAGAACAAAAAATAAGGTGTTCCATTTAACTTTTTCAAGCTATTTAACTTTTAACAAACTTCTTAATTTTTCTACGTTTCTAAGTGTAATGCGCTAAACAGTTAAAACAGATTTAAGTTTGAACTTTTCCCTTTAAAATGGTGACAGTCCTACTTTTCTACGATTTTTCGTTTTTTTGTAATAAATTTTTAAATAAAACGTGTCATCGTCAAAAAAATCTAATTATTTTAAAAACTAAGATGAATACAAATTTAAATCAAATCATAATATTAAAAGCTACGTCCAAAAATGCTATAAAATTTAGGGTACGTTTTATTTGAAAAAAACATAACTTTGGTGTTTTTTTAATATTGGGACACCCTTTATTTATACCGAAATATTTATATATTTTTATTTAAACATAAAAATGGATAAACTTCACGTCAAAATTTGTTTTTAGCTTAAGTCCAGCATATCAAATATTTAGCTTAGCAAGTGGGTGTTAAATACTTAGGTAGACCTAGCGTTTTGTAAGTAGTACCATATTTTTTCTTAGCAAATCGAATTTAAAAATACATTACCACTTAGTAATTATTTAGATTATTTTACTTAGAAAATGACATTTATTTTCCTAGCAGTTAGTATTAGTTGATATTTTTTTGTAGGTTCCTTTTGCCCAAGGGTAATTATGGTGGTTACGAGTACCAGTTTTACGTCATTGTGAGCCCATATGTGCCCTATCAGGGCCAACAAACCGACTCGAAATATTACTACCCAAGGGTGGGAAGTGGTGCCCAATACTTGGACAACTATCCCTTGGGTTATCCCTTCGATCGTCCGGTTTACTACGATCAAGTGTACTACAACATCCCCAATTCATTTGTCTACAGTGCGAAAATTTACCATCGTGATGTGGAAGATATTAACGCATCTAGTGCGTCCAGTCAATAGAATTTGATTTTGTGACATGTAATTTTTTTCAATAAATAAAGGATCGATTGAATTTATTCGTGTTTTTGTTTCGTAGAAAAAACTTTGACGTAGTTTTTTAAATTGGGAAAGTTTGAAAAGTTCTATTTGCATTTTAATTTCGTTGCTCGCACGACTTTTCGACGATTAAATTAAAATTCGATAGTGGATTGACCGTTGATCTGTAAATATGAATGTTTGTTCAAGCGCCGGAAATATTTTTTGATGTCGAATTAAACAGTGGACACAAACTAGTTTGGTGTATTAAAAAAAATAAATAATGGCAGTTGGTCGTTTAGCTACCTTTAAATAGAACAATTTTCTAAATAATGCTATAATTCATAAAGTTAGGGTTATTGGTATTCATCTTCATCTTCCTTTTAAGATTCTAAGGGTGACTATTTAAACGATAAAATATAGCCTCATAAAAACACTAATGGTATTATTTTTATTGATTCAGCAGATTTTCTTTAATATTTAATAATATTCCTAACTTTTTTCAGTCAGTTTATTATCAGATCGAATAAGATCGATTGAAGTTATTTTTAAATAAATAATTGAGTAAACAACTAAAAAACTGAGTTACTTTATCGTTTTTTTGCACATTACGGCCAAGTAATTTTGAAACAATTATAATATTGCTCAGTTGTTCAAAAGTTGAAATTTTTGTCTATACCTAGGTACCTCCAGGATAAATCAGTTGAAATGTACCTATTCTATTTTTTTTTAAACAAATCGTAGTAAATTGTAATATAAGAGTAACTAAAATATAAGATATTTTTTCATTGGCAAAAACATGTGTTTGGTTTCTTAAAAAAAATATATAAAAAAATGTTTTTTAAAAAAAAGCTTTTATTTAAAAGATGCACTAAAAAGTAAAAATAATGTATTTCAATCACATGAGAATATTTTGTTTTACAGGTTAAAATTCTAGAATTTATAAAAGCTTTGGGAGTTGTCAACTGAACAAAGTAATTCTGTAATACGGTAGTTTTATAACTCCCAAAGATTTTATAAATTTTAGAATTTTAACCTGTAAGAAAAAATATTCATTATTTTTTACTTTTTAGTGCATCTTTTAAATAAAAGCTTTTTTTAAAAAACATTTTTTTATATATTTTTATTTTTTGCTTTTTAGTCTTTATTTATTGCATAGATTTATTGTTATAACACTGTGCATCTACCGTGACGTCCAAATGACCAACATACCGCCTATTTCGGTATAAGTTACGTTATGTACAAATCGAGAATCCCTTTGTAAAGATAATCTAAAATTTTAAAACCCCATTTAACACCTTTAGGGGGTAATTAACTATATAGAATTGCATTGTCACGCAGATTACGTAAGCGTGTTAAATTTCATTTCATTGCGACTACAGGAACCCTCTCAAATTTACAAATCGAGAACCCCTTTGTAAATATAACCTAAAACTCCAAACCCCATTTAACCCCTCTAGGGGGTATTTAACTACATTGGATTGCATTGTCACGCAGATTAAGTAAGTATGCAAAATATCAATTCAGTGGGACAAAAGAAACCCTTTCAAATTTGGATCCGAAAATATAAATGGACAGACAGACAACATTGTGAGTTAAATAAAAGCTTTTAATAAAATTCTGTTAGAATTATGATCAAAATAGCTATTTATATTAATTAGAAAAAAAAATCCAAAATATTAAAGAAATGCTTACTTTTGTCATTATTATAATTTTAGAGAACAAATTCTGTTTTGTCTTAAAATTATCAAAAAATAGTCGGATTAAGGAGGCAATACTGTATTTAACCAAAACAATTCAAGAATTAAAAATAAAATAAAACCCTATTTTAACGAGTGCAAATAAAAATAACACAGTTTAGCGGTATTTTTATCAGTTTGGCATAAAAATAAAATTGTTATTTTTTAATCAAGAACATGTGATAACAATTAATATTGTTTTACTCTACTGCACTTTGATCATCTCACGCGCTACAACTCGAGGAACTTGTCTTTTTTATTTTTGTCGGAATTTAACTCTCATTTCCGATTATTTTTACAATTTTCGGATCTTTTATCTCTCGTTACTGAAATTCTCGAGATTTATTTACATCAAGATAAAACCATTTAGTCTTGGTTTTTGATAGTTTGAGCGATTTATTAACTTGATTAATGAGCCAATTTTAAAAGCAGTGATACGAATTCTAGGGCAGTTTATCTAAACGGCAACTGCAAGTTGCAATACAAAACTTCTGGAACACCAATAATGGAAAATTAATAATAATCTTAAACAAAGTCTGGTTTTATCACAATATTAAAAATTCGGCCACGCTATCAAAGAAGAGTGGTAGAAAAACATAACGGGTCAGCGCTTCTTCACTATAAAAATAGTAAATCCGAAGAACTTAACACAACTGTTTGGCCGTTCAAACAATCATGAGGTTCATTGTAGTGGCGGTCCTTGGCTGTTGTGCCCTGGCTTTGGCTTTCCCCGAACGGAAAATAAGTAAGTTATTTGTACCCAAAAAATTTCCCCCAGTAATGATTTTCACAGCCAATAAACAATTCCTCGAGAGACAAAGAGACATTCTTCGACTCTTCAGGCACATAAACCAGCCAAGTTATTACAAAGATCATGTGGAGGTAGCACAGAACTTCCACCTTCATGACCACTACGACCACTACACTGTACGTAATTAATTACTTAAACAATTTTCAAAGAAAAAGTTTCAGAAACCTGAAATTGCAAAACATTACCACCAAATCTACGAATATGGGTTGCTTCCAAGAGGTGAAGTTTTTTCAGTGTTTTATGAGGAGCATCTACAGCAAGCTATAGCTTTATACAAACTCTTCTATTACGCTAGAGATTACGACACGTTTTATAGAACGGCCGTTTGGGCAAGACAACATGTCAATGAGGGCGTTTTCTTGTATTCTTTTTCGGTTGCAACCGTCCATCGTGAAGACACATACGGAATTGTTTTGCCCCCAATTTACGAAATCTACCCTCACTATTTCTACAACAATGAGGTGATCCAGGAAGCTTACAGGTACAAACAACAGTATTACAACCAAGAACACGGTTACACAATCAATGCCAATTACTCCGGTTTTTATCTAAATTTGCACCCTGAACAATCTTTGGCTTACTTCACCGAAGATGTTGGTGTTAACTCCTTCTACTACTACTACAATATTTACTACCCCCATTGGTTGGGAGGTGAAGACTTTGACTACCACCATGACAGACGTGGTGAACAGTACTACTACGTGTACCAACAAATTCTAGCCAGGTACTACCTTGAGCGTTTATCGAACGATTTCGGAGAAATTCCCTTCTTCAACTATGAAGTGCCCTTCGAAAATGGGTACTACCCCTCATTGCAGTACCCCAACGGTTTGTTTTTCCCCCAAAGACCGAACTATGCCAAACTTTACGAATATTTCTACAACTATGGCCAAAAATATGGCAACAATAAGTATGCCTACAGTTATACTTTTGTCCAAGATTATGAGAGGAGGATTCGGGATGCGATCGACCGTGGCTACGTCTTTTCGGTAAGTTTTTGTCATGTTTTTTTATTTTAATCGGTGCTTCACAACCAAAAAATTACTAACTGTTCTTCAAACAAAAAAATCAAACACTTGTCAGGTCAAGTAAAAAGCTGTGAACCACTGGTGTACAATATAATTTTTCAAGAAATTAAATTTCTTCAAAAATAATTTTTGACCAAAAAAGCCAAAACAATGTGCAAAAAGCAGTCTTCCTCCCATTCATGCTTTGAGTCGAAACAAAAAAGAAAATAACGTACGAAATAATGAAAAATGTTTTAAAATATTTTTTTTTGAAAAATATGTTTTCACGGTTGGTCTGAAGATATCAGTTATAGTTAGGTATACTTAATACCTTTCTGTTTACGACAGGATATAAAAAAATATTTCATCGACGTTTTTCGAAGAAATGTGAAGTTTTAGTTTGGATTAATTTTAAATCGACAAAATAGCAGTTTTCTTGAATAAAAAAAAACACAGAAAAAACGTATTTAATAAAACAAAAACAGTTTACATATGTGTGCTATTATCAAATTTAACTGATCGTAAGAATTATACTTCTCCTAAACTTTTTTTCTAAGTGGCATGTACAGATTTAGAAACCTGTTCCTAAATTTTCCTTAACCTGAATTCACATATTATAACAGGCTCGTAGCTGGGTTAAAAATTACTGCGTGAAGATAACAAAAACTGCGCCCCTGTTTTTAATTTTTTATTATACATATAATATATTAGCTGTTTCAAAACTATAAAAACGCCTACGTCGCATTTTCTCTTAAAATTAGCTGTTATAAATTATTCATGCACTTCAAAAAAATAATAGCTAATGTAATTCATAGTTTCAATGAGAGATCTAATCATTAATAACTATTTTACAATTTTATCAATCTTATTTAAAAAAATAATTCGGTAAAATGCGACGTTGACGTTTTTATAGTTTTGAAACAGCTAATAGTTATACATAATCCAAAGAAACCAAAGATATCGGTGGCATAATTGGTGTATATTATAAATTAATAATGTACATATAATGTATTTTGCTACAAAAAAATTGCTACACTCTAAACGAATTCTTTCTCTAATGTCACTTTTGTGTGTGTATTTTATGAATTATTTTTCTGAAATGTTACTTTTGTGTGTCTTTATACAGCCATTATATTATTTTATTATATTTCTATTTGACAATATTATTATACATTTAAATAATTATTATATGAATTATCATATGAAATAAAAATTATTATTATTATTATTATTATTATTATTATTATTAATGTATCTAGATAAAAATGTATTTAAGATACACTGACATATAACAGAGATACATACACAAATACCTATTTATAATTCTACCATTGCACACGCCGCGCTTTAATCCTAGCGAATCTGATTCGATAGAAATTAATGCTAAATTTGACAATCGATTTTGAGTCATAGAACTCCGTAAATAGTTTTTAATAATTTTTAATTTAGAAAAAGGTCTCTCTCCTCCTGCTACTGAAATTGCCACAAAGTAACATAAATTTTAAGGGCTGTAAATAAATTCGGAAAAGCTGACATTAAATTATTTGCTGCAATGAAGTTTAGTATTTCGACTGGTGCTTTTTTGTATGTGACTATTTCTTCGAATAACTCCGTACCATTAATGTCTTTATTATCTTTACCTGTTAAATAAATGTCTAAATCCGCACAGTTGTTTTGCAATTCTTGTAATTTAAGATCTTTAAAATTGATTAAAAAATCAAAAACCTTAGAGTGTTTTTCTATTTGTTTAAATAAAAAAAAAACTTTGAAGTGATTTTTTGGGTCTAAGGTAGAGTTTTTGTTCGATTCGTATGAAAAAGCCGTTTTTTTTTCCGATTTTATTGAAAAAAATTGGTGGAAAATCAATTTGTTTATCAATGTTTTTACTTATATTTTTCGCTTTTTTAATTATTTCCTCAAAACTCGAATCATTTCTTCGAGAAGAAACAAACTCTACTAATTCTAAACCTTTTAGCCATTTAAGGCACTCTTCTATAGTGGAAGATGGATTTTAGATAATTTTACTTACATTTACTTTTTTTTTAATGACTTGGTACTTTTTTTTAATTTTGCCATATTTTTGGATAATTTTTCATTGTATTTAATTCGTTGGAGCTTTCTTTTACGAAATTGAGCTCCTGAAAGCTTTTTTTTCTCTGACATTACTACAAAAATTTAAAGTTTAAAACTACATTGTTGACATTAACAAATTACCTACCTACAAAAATTTTATAACACTTAAATAAAAATATTAAACTTCAAAAAATAAAAAGCACTAAACACAAAAAAAACACTCTTTTGATTATTAGAGTATAAAGCTCATGGAAATTTGAAAATCAAATGAGCAACAATATCAGTTTGACGAATTTAAAAGAAAATTCAGGGAAAATTTGTCAGGAGTCTACAATAATTTTTATCATCAATTGTTCCCAGTATTGCCTCAAGATTTTCTCATTAACATTCGGTCAGTCAAGTCCTCACAGAAAGCTTATTATTATTTCTTTAACTACTGAAATTAAGAATCATGAAAACACAAGTAAACAATAAAGTTCAAAGAATTTCGAACCTAAGTTGAATGAAAGTTTACTAATATCAGCAGAATATGCTATAGCCTTATAGTTTTATCTTAATTGATTCATAGAATAAACTACTCTCTACAACTCAGATAAAAACCACCGTCGATAATTTTTAGGTAAATGTTAATAAAAAAAATATTTTATTAAAAAGCTACGAGCCTGCACGTCACAAAATTAATTTAGATAGCCATAGACAAAATATTACTAAAATCATTCTGGAGATATTCCTCAACCAAATAAAAAGTTTTGGAAATTAATTAGTGCTTAAGTTTTTTAATAAAAACATGTGAAAGGAAATTTCTAAAGATAGGTGGAAGGACATTATTAAATTTAATTGGTTCCATGTCGGGCTTTTGTTAGTCTTAGATTATAATAGAGAAATATGATTTGCTCTTGTACAATAACTATGATTAGAACCCAGAAGAGAATATCGCTGTGATTGGAAAAAGTATTCGAGACGTTTAAGAATATATAAACTAGGAAGTGTGAGAATGTTAGAGCCTTGAAGTAATTTCTACTGTCGGCTCTAAAATGTATACCGGCTAAAAATTTTAATAGCTCGTCGTTGCAAACGGAAAAGTCTGAAAACCCTTTGTGACCCCAAAGACACACACACTACTGCAGATGGGAATGAAAGAGTGAGGTATAATTAAAAACTGCGATTAGACTTGGACATTTTTTTCAGACCAATCGTATATTTTTGTATGCTGTTTATTAAGTTTCTGTTCTTTCAGTTAGTTTTTTCACGAATTAAGTGATTTTAAAGTAAACATCAACATAAAAGATTATAATTATAAATATAATTCGCAAGTTAGAGTTCTTGTACATTGTACATTTTAATTTTTTCACAGCATGATGGTCAAAAGATTAACTTGTTCTCCGAAGACGGGGTTAACATTCTTGGTAATTTAATCGAGTCAAACCCTGACTCCCCTGATCGCCACTTTTACGGAGCCCTTCACGTGTACGCACGCCACCTTTTGGGGTACTCCAATCAGCCCTTGGACAAGTACCACGTTGCCCCTTCAGCCCTTCAACACTACGAAACATCGCTCCGAGACCCCGCTTTCTACCAGTTCTACAAGCGAATCGTTCTGTACTTCCAGAAGTACAAGTCGTACCTCCCGTCCTACACCGAACAGGACTTGCATTTCCAAGGGGTTGAGGTCAAAAGGGTTGAATTCGACCGACTTGTGACCTACTTCGACCACTTTTATACCGATATTAGCAATGCTGTTTACGTCACGCCTCAAGAGTACGAAAGTGAGAAGGTTCATGTCAGAGTGCGACAGTACCGCCTGAACCACAAGCCTTTCACTTATCGGGTTCATGTCAGTTCGGACAAGGAGCAACAAGCAGTGGTTAGAATTTATTTGGGGCCTAAATATGACGAGTATGGCCGATACATCAACATTAGTCACAACAGGCTCAACTTTGTTGAAGTTGATCATTTCAAGTACCAACTCAAAGCGGGCGAAAATGTGATTGAGAGGAACTCCCATCAAAACTACTTCTACCAAAACGATCGCACTAGTTATCGTCAGTTGTATAAACAAGTTTTAGGCGCTTTGGACGGCAATGAAGAGTTTAACGTGAACGTAAACGAGGCTTATTTCGGATTTCCTCGAAGGTAAATTTTTAGTTATTGATTTGAGGAACGAACTATTGTTTTTTTGCAGATTCCTCTTGCCTAAGGGCAATTACGGGGGTCAAGAATTCCAGTTCTTTGTCATCGTGAGCCCATATGTGCCCTACAAGTACCACCAAGAGGGTTATGACCCTAACAAGTACTACTATCCAAGGGTTGGGTCTGGTGCCCATCATATCGATAATTATGCCTTTGGTTATCCATTTGACCGACCCATTCACTACGACCAGATCTTCCACAATGTACCAAATGCCTATTTCTACACTACCAAGATTTACCACCGACATGCCGATGATATCAATGCGTCAACTTCGGCCCATCAGTGATTGAATAATGATTTTGTAAAATTAGAACTTTTATTCTGTATTTAGATTGAATAAAGTGTATCCGAAAAAATTTCTCTTTTTTGATTTAAACAATCCCTTAAACTTCTAATTTATGTGAAAAATATGTAAATTGGTATTTATTTTTCTTCCACAATTCGTAATTTTGAAGATTTGAGACGAAACCTCAATGTTTTTAATTTTTCAAATCTACCCAAAAATTAATAAATTACAAAACAAAAAGAAATTGATGTAAAACTACTTGTAGCTTTTTTTAGAAGTTAATTATCTATTGCTGAACCAAATTTCATAGCAGTGGAGTCATAATTCTTTAAATAATCCGAATAAAACAAATTGGTCAAAATTTTGTCTACCTTCCAACCAATAAAAAAATCATCAAGACTGCAATTATTGAAATTATTGGTCAAAGGTATGTCGATTTCATGTAAAATTGTCTGAGGATTCTGAATCTGTCTTAATTTGTGTTCTACGATTCGTAGTTTTAGCGATATTGAACGAATTATGATCGTTTTTAATTTTTTCAATCTACGCAAAAATTAATAAAATATAAAAAATTTAAATTGTTCTACAACGACGTGGAGCCTTTCTTACTAGTTAATTATTTATTGCTGAGTCAAATTTTGTAGCAATCGAGTTAAAATTGTTAAGTAATCCAAATAAAACAACTTGATCAAAATTTGTATTTACCTGCCTACAAATAAAAAAAATCGGCAAGATTACAACTACAGAAATTCTTTGTCAAAAGTATGCCTACTTGACGTAAAATTGTCTAAAAAACCTAAATCTGTCTTAATTTTTAATCTACGATTCTTAGTTTTGGCGATATTGGACGAATTATGGTCGTTTTTAAATTTTTCAATCAACCAAAAATAAAAAAATAAAAAACATTGAAATTGATCAAAAACAACTCATAGCCCTTTTTATTAGTTAATTAGCTATTGCTGAGCAAAATATTATAGGAATCAAGTCAAAATTCTTTAAATAATTCGAATAAAACAACTTGGTCGAAATTTTTGTTTACCTTCCAACCAATAAAAAAATCATCAAGATTGCAATTATCGAAATTATTGGTCAAAAGTATGTCGATTTCATGTAAAATTGTCTGAGGATTCTGAATATGTCTTAATTTTTGTTCTACGATTTGTAGTTTTGGCGATATTGGACGAATTATGGTAGTTTTTAATTTTTTCAATAAACCAAAAATAAAAAAATAAAAAACATTGAAATTGATCAAATTAGTTAATTATCTATTGCTGAGCAAAATATTATAGAAATCAAGTCAAAATTCTTCAAATAATTCGAATAAAACACCTTGGTCAAAATTTTTGTTTACCTTCCAACCAATAAAAAAATCATCAAGATTGCAATTATCAAAATTATTTGTCAAAAGTATGTCGATTTCATGTAAAATTGTCTGAGGATTCTGAATATGTCTTAATTTTTGTTCTACGATTCGTAGTTTTGGCGATATTGGACGAATTATGGTCGTTTTTAATTTTTTCAATCAACCAAAAATAAAAAAAATTGAAATTGATCAAAAACAACTCACAGCCCTTTTTATTAGTTAATTATCTATTGCTGAGCAAAATATTATAGTATCAAGTCAAAATTCTTCAAATAATTCCAATAAAACAACTTGGTCAAAATTTTTGTTTACCTTCCAACCAATAAAAAAATCATCAAGATTGCAATTATCGAAATTATTGGTCAAAAGTATGTCGAATTCATGTAAAATTGTCTGAGGATTCTGAATCTGTCTTAATTTTTGTTCCACGATTCGTAGTTTTAGCGATATTGGACGAATTATGGTAGTTTTTAATTTTTTCAATCAACCAAAAATAAAAAAATAAAAAACATTGAAATTGATCAAAAACAACTCATAGCCCTCTTTATTAGTTAATTATCTATTGCTGAGCAAAATATTATAGAAATCAAGTCAAAATTCATCAAATAATTCGAATAAAACACCTTGGTAAAAATTTTTGTTTACCTTCCAACCAATAAAAAAATCATCAAGATTGCAATTATCAAAATTATTTGTCAAAAGTAGGTCGATTTCATGTAAAATTGTCTGAGGATTCTGAATATGTCTTAATTTTTGTTCTACGATTCGTAGTTTTGGCGATATTAGACGAATTATGGTAGTTTTTAATTTTTTCAATCAACCAAAAAAATAAAAAATAAAAAACATTGAAATTGATCAAAAACAACTCATAGCCCTTTATGTTAGTTAATTATCTATTGCTGAGCAAAATATTATAGAAATCAAGTCAAAATTCTTCAAATAATTCGAATGAAACACCTTGGTCAAAATTTTTGTTTACCTTCCAACCAAAAAAAAAATCATCCTGATTGCAATTATCAAAATTATTTGTCAAAAGTATGTCGATTTCATGTAAAATTGTCTGAGAATTCTGAATATGTCTTAATTTTTGTTCTACGATTCGTAGGTTTGGCGATATTGGACGAATTATGGTCGTTTTTAATTTTTTAACCTACCAGAAATAAAAAATAAATAAAAAAAACATCGAAATTAATCAAAAACGACTCGTAGTCCTATTGCTGAACAAAATTTTGTAGGAATTAAGTCAAAATTGTTCAAATAATCCGAATTAAACAACTTGGACAAATTTTTTATTTATCTATCTACAAATAAAATAATCAAGATTACAACTAAAACTTTTTGCCAAAAGTATGCCCATTTGACGTAAAATTGTATAAGGAATCCAAATCTGTTTTCATACGGTTCGTAATTTTGGAGACATTGAACCTAATACTGCCGATTTAATAAATGCCCATAACAAAAGCACTAAAGCTAATAATATGAAACACAAGCTAATTAAAAGTTTTGAAAAGATTTACCTTAATTGAAATTAAATTGAACGACATTCAAAGACGAGAATTTTAAACCTGCGAAGCCCGAATGAAGTGAATTCAACTAAACCAAACGTGTTTAATTCCTTGGCGAAGCTTTTACTCCTTTTTCAGCATAATTTGCACCTTTCTCTCGCCCTCTGATTAAATTAAATATTTCAGTGAAAACAATTTGACCTCATTCCCGCACACAACGGCAAAAATAGAAAATTCCAAAATAATCAATTTCTCACTCCGATAGACTCCGAAAACGCATTCAGAGAGAAACCATATCATTATCATAATACGATCCGCGCTCCTTATCAACCCTTCAGTCGCTTCGATTTCAGCTGTGACGGATGATTTTTAATAAAAAAGCACCACTCGAATTTTGTAATTTTTCCCGGTGCGAGTTCGAATAAATTGACTAATTTCAGATTTGTTTCATCTCAGGCGAGGGATAAATTTAAATTATCAAAGCAAGCCGGGATAAGTCGTTGGGAATATTAAGGCTAGGTTAAACGTATTCGTCTTATGGCGTTTCCAATGTAAAAGAATTGTGGCTATAACTAAGTCATTTGAAAAGGTATCAACGTAGTTTCAAAACTCAATGTATCTTAGAAATGATATCTACAAAATGGCTTTTAGAAAATTTAAAAAAATGTAGTACTTAATAAATTATGGGCACTTAAATAAACACATTTTCGGACTAAAACACTTATAAAGACACCAAGGCTTCAAAATGAAAAAACTCAAAAGGTAGTCGATAGAGATTTTTATTTCAAACGGCTTGGCATTTTTAATTTTTTTTTTATTATTAAAAATAAGCTTGATATCGCGACAATTCTAATTCAATGGAAGCTCAAAATTTCTCGGGCGATGATTTATAGCAGATGGCTAGACAAATCCGCAGGAAGATTTACAATGGGATCGGAGGGTCTGAGTAACAGACCCAAAAGCAGGTACCTGCCAAAAATGATTAGATTTGTCACGTCTCACTTTCTTGTTAGTCTTGATCATCGAAACAATAATGACTTTTGTTTTCATTGAAAAAGGAATTTGGTCGGGATTGGCAACCAAATCAGAGAAAGTTAAACCATGTAACTAGAAAAGGGATTAGCCGCTTAATAATAATTTAGGGGTTTCAAGTTATTATAATTTGTATTACAATAGGTAATTTCCTATTACCCCGAAATTGTTAACGTAGATTCCATTGTTTTTAGTTTCTCTTTTTGAAGTCACTTTTAGATGTACCTAATGAAACCCTAATTGATGTGTTTTATTTATTAACTTTAATTCAAAACTGATTTCGAGTTGAGCTACGACCGACGCAAATCGGGATTGACATAGCAACGACGCAAATCTAGCAACGTCATTGGTTGCTGCTATGCAACTGCGACCCGCGCAACTCTGTGACCAAAATTGAAATCACCCCCTAAGCCCATAATAATCGGGCATAATGATTACGCCCGCTAATTTGTACTAATGCTGACAAAATAGTTATTTATGCATTTAGGGCATTATGACGATGTTTATGACAAGGGCAACCAAATTAAAAGGTCCAGGGCCGCTAGGCCCGAGACTTTTTAAGTTGCCCGAGAACAGAAACATTGAGTAATGCCCGTGGTGCATACAACATTTTATATTTCACTGCACATGAATTACTTGAACATTTAAAAAATAAATTATATAGATTTTGGATCGGGCGTCTCGTTTGTTTCTATGACGATTTGCTTATTATTTGTGAAAAAAAAAACAGTGACAGTTTTATCGAGAATGGATGAAGAAATTCCGAAAAACATACTTGAGCGAGCCGATAAAGCAAATGAGAACTTGTTGCCCAGTAAATCTCGTTTGCTGTATGATAAGGAATATCACAATTTTGAGAACTGGATGGTAAAAAATAACTTAAAAGTAACGCAAGTCAGTGAAACAGTCCTAATGGGCTATTTTCAAGAATTGATATGTATTTGGTATATTTCTATATAATTTTGGACAGTGTGTTTCTTTTATAGTCGGAGTCATTCAGCCCAAATTCACTCTGGAACCTCCCATGAAATAACCGGTAAAAATGGAATTCTTGATAAAACTGATGCTTTCAACCTGAATGTTTTTTCATTTAAACATAGTGTAGATTTAGGAAATTGTTCAATTAGTGGTTCTTCGTTTACAAATTGTACCTTTAACTTTAAATAAAATTTTAAAGAATACAATTGAATTGTATATATAACTGCGATGAGAGGGCGTAATGAGAGGGCATAATGAGAGGGCATAATAACCGAGCTGTATGATTTATACGCTGCAGGGCGATATAGCCTTCTTAATATATCTCGTTTCCAAGGTATAAAAAACAAATAACGATTCAGTGAAATATAAAATACTATTATAACATATGTTTTAATACATATATTATAGTTGTTTATTAACTTTAATTAAGAAAAAAATTAATCTAGTAAACCGAAAAATTGACAATCCGGAAAACCCCTTGAATTAGTTCCTTTTTATCGAGATTTACCTGTATTTTGTTATGTTTTTACTTTTCTATTAAATAAACACTTCAAATTTAAAGTAAAACTGTTGAAAATGAGAAAATCTTGCTCGGGCATACAAATATCAAGTAAGACCAATCTAGGTAGTGTTGTAAATCACAAGTACATCCTTTGTTGTGACATCAGCTTGACCACAGAATAATAAACGCCCTAAGTCGGTCGGGCCGACAGTTTTATGATCGACACCCCGAAAGCGAGTTCGAGATTCCTTTTAACCTAGCCTTAAAGATAACACAAAAATCGGAATCACTGTTGCACTTTATTTCTAGAATTAACCTCAATACATTGCCGTTATCGTAAAATCAGCCTTTACATTTCGATTAAATGGTTGACATGATGGTCGTAGGTATGCCCTTGGTAGTAAATCCTGACATCCTGGAAGTAGGAGTTGGGCAAAGCGTAGAACATCTCTTCGTAGTAGACTGGACGGTCGAAGGGATAACCCATAGGGTAGGCATCAACGTAGTGCATGCCAGACCCAACCATGGGCACGCTAGCGTGGGCCTTGTACGGTTGGTGTTTGGTCACAAAGACGTAGAACTGGTAGGTCATTCCTTCGGGAGATCCTCTGGGCAGCATATACCTTTGTGGGAATCCAAAGAAGAATTGGTTGTCGTGGAACTGGAAGTGTTGGTCCTTGTTGTAAACACCGAACGCCTTCTGGTACAATTCGTAGTACGAAGTCCTGTCGTGCATGTAGTTGTAAATTTCGTGGCTGTTCCTCGAAATCACGTTCTCTCCAGACTTGAGTTTGTACACGAAGTGGTCAAATTGCACGAAGTTCATCCAGTTTTCGGTCAGGTTGATGTAACGTCCATACTCATCGTATTTCGGTCCCAGGAACACTTTAACAACGGCTTCGGTGTCCTTGTCTGAGTCAATGTAGACTTTGTAAGTGAAGGGTTTGTGGTTGAGGCGCTCTTGCGCAACATGGACCTTGAAACTATCATGGACGAACTCTTCAGGGGTGACGTAGACAGCGTTGCTCAAATCGGCATAGAAATAGTCGAAGTAGGTGACCAAGGGATCAACTTCAACGTGTTTGACGTGGACACCATGGTAGGCCAGGTCATGCTCGTTGTAATAGTGGTAGTGTTGGCTCTTGTACCTGAAGAAGAAACCGAGGAGTTTCTTGTACAGTTGGTAGAAAGCTGGGTCGCGCATTGAAGTCTCGAAGTGTTCAAGAGCCGAAGGGTGGAGTTTGTGGAAGGTGAGGGGTTGGTGAGAGTAACCCAACAAGTGGCGGGCGAAAACTTGGTACGCTCCATAGTAGTGGTAGTAGGGGGATTCTGGGTTGCCTTCGATTAAGTTACCCAAAATGTGGAGACCTTCGTGGGAGAACAAGTCGACTTTTTGGCCAGAGTGCTGCAATTTAAATAATAATAATAATAAATGAAAAGAAATAAATAAAACAAAATTAAAAAAACAGAATGTCCCAACGATTCGAAAAAGCTCCATAACTTGTTTATTATTAGAGATATTGACTTTGTTTTTTTTTAGATTATAGCTGCGTTTTTGCTGCATATCTTTAAAATATTTCGGTATATATACAGAGCGTCTCAAAATTAAAAAACGCTAAAGTTATGTTTTTTCAAATGTAACACTCTAAATTTTTTTGCATTTTTAGACGTAGCTTTTAATACTAATGATTTTGATTTAAAATTGGTCGATTCTGCTTAGTTTTTGAAATAATTTGATTTTTCTTGACGAAAACAAGTTGTATTTAAAAATGTATTACACAAAAACGAAAAATCCTAGAAAAGTAGGACAGTTACCATTTTAAAGGGAAAAATTCAAACTTAAATATGTTTTAATTGTTTAGTGCATTTCAATTAGAAACGTAGAAAAATTAAGAAGTTTGTTAAAAGTTAAATAACTTGAAAAAGTTAAATGAAACACCCTATTTTTTGTTCTTGCTTCTCAAAGCATTATTAAATTGTCTATCTAAAAACTTAGTTTCAAATGCCTAAAGTTAATAGTTAAAAAGATATTTGACTTTAAAAGTTAATTTCAGCAACAATGCACATTATTTATGAGCATTGTTGTTATCATAGTAATCATACCATAACCATGGTAACTCCATCAAGGACCATTTGTTGGAGTTGATAAGAGATTTAAAAATTCAGCAAAAATATTAAAAATTTTAGTTTTTTCACTAAATTACGGATAATGGCCTAAGTGCTAACATTAAAGTTATTATTAGCCGAAAATTTCACTTTTCGACTACTGAAACAATAGTTAATAATTTTTTTAATGTTTAAAGTTAAAGGTCTTTTAGATGCAAAAATAAAAAATTAGGTGTTCGATTTAAAATTTTAAGTTATTCATCTTGCAACAAACCTTTTCATTTTTTTATCTTCTTGACTGCAGTAAGCTTAAAAAAATTATATCCTTTAAGTTTGAACTTTTTTCTTTCAAGTGGTGAAAGTCCTACTTTTCTAAGATTCTTAGCTTTTATGTAATAAAGTAATAAAAAAGCGTGTTTTTGTAAAAAATCGACCAATAACAATTTTGCTTAAAAGCATCAGTGTTGAAAGCTACATCCAAAAATGCAAAAAATATAAGGGTTCTATTTAAAATAATTGTAGATGAGTCAAGGGATTAGTATCTAGTAAAAGTTAATTTTCTAAAATTTAAAGATCAATAATGGATTTTTTTACATCGCTGTGACACACTGTATAACTATATAGTAATTCTATTTAACAAAATTATTTAAGTAAAAAAAAATTAAAGTAAGTAAATAAGATAATTAGTTACTACAAGCAAAAACTTCATTCATAACTTTGCCTTTTATTTATTCTGATTGACGATTTACTATGTCCTTGATTAAAAGAAAAGTTGAGAAAATTAAATTTTTCTACTGGAATTTTTAACAATTTTTGAAGCTGCAACTAAATAAAAGAGTCGACACAAAATTCAAGCCTACTGACTGCGCCAATTAGATAGCTTTGTGAAAAACAAGACTTGCTCTTTTTCTACTTTTTTTTACAGAAAAATTATTTTAGGAGAAACATTTAATCTGTGTTTCCCACCCCAACATCATTTAAATTTAAAACATGATCCTTATTTTTATCAAAAATCATAATTTTGCGATTTAACTGAATTAATAGATAAACTATGTTTAAGTTTTCAGCAAGTCTCATTAAAGCTTTATTAATAGTGTCATTGGCAGCTTTCAAAAGATGATAATCGAAACTTGAGTGTCATCTGCATAAACTAATTTACAGTTTTTCAAGCACGTGTAAAGATTTCTGATATATCTAAAAAAAAACGGTCCCAAAATCGGACCCTGAGGTACGCCACAAAATGTACATTCCAAATTTGAATTACCAAAATCGGTTTTTACATATTGCTTGCGATTTGAAAGATAATTGAAAACTTAATTGGTTTAGTGTTATTTGGTACTTACAGTATGGACGTAACCGCTGTCGATGACATCGTGGATCCTCCTTTCGTAGTCGCTGACGTGGGTGTAGCTATGGGCGTATTTGTTGAAACCGTAGTGTTGACCATAGTTGTAGAAATATTCGTACAAATGGGCGTAAGCATGTCTAGTGGGGAAGTAGAGACCATTGGGGTAGCACATTGAGGGGTAGTACCCAGTTTCGAAAGGTACTTCCCAGTCGAAATGATCAATTTCGCCAAAACCATGAGACAAACGTTCCAGGTAGTACCTGGCTAGGATTTGTTGGTACATGTAGTAGAACACTTCACCGCGATTGTCATATTTCAAGTTGAATTCTTCGCCACTCATCCAGTAAGGATAGTACAAGTTGTAGTAGTAGTAGAAGGAGTTGACACCAACATCTTCAGTGAAGTAAGCCAAGGCCTGTTCAGGGTAAACATTAACGTAGTATCCTGAATAATTGGCATAGATGGTCCTGTCGTTGTAGTGGGCACCGTCCTGTCCGTAGTACATCTGTTTGTAGTGTTGGGCCTTTTGGATAACCTCATAGTTGTAGAAGTAATGAGGGTAGATTTCATAAATTGGTGGCAGAGAGAAGTAGTAAGTGTCAGGACGGTGGATTAAAGCAACAGAGAAGGCATACAAGAACATGCCTTCGTTGACATGTTGTCTCGCCCAGACGGCCGTTTTGTAGAAGATATCGTAGTCATTAGCATAGTAGAACAATTTGAACAAAGCAATGGCTTGTTTCAAGTGTTCACCGTGGAAAACTGAGAAGATTTCGCCACGTTGGAGGAACGTGTCGTACTTGAAGTACCTGTAGAATTCTTCGACAACTTCGTGTTTCTAAATTAATTTCGGTTAGGTTTGCAAAATGTAGAAAAGTGTGGACTTACGGCATAGTTGCTGGCATGGTCGTAGAAGTAGTAGCTGTGGGCAATCTCGACGTGGTCCTTGTAGTAGCTTGGTTGGTTGATGTATTTGAAGAGTCTCCAGACATCCCGTTGTTGTTGCGAGTAGTTGCTAGACTCTTTAAAATTTGTTAATTTTTTTTGGTTTAAATGGGAAAATCGCTTACCACTCGTTGAGATCGCAGAAACGGCGCAAAGGCCGGCCAGAACAGCTACCAAAATGAATCTCATGTTTGTGGTTGGACCAACCAACGAGAATGATTCAAATTTGTCGCTTTTCCCTTTTATATGAAATTTACTTTAACCCTTGCAGTAACCGTGACCTCTCCTCAAAGATATGATTTACTCATTTATTTTTATTAGATTGTTGTACCTAAGTAAGATAATGCGTCTACGCAATCGATTTATTTTTGTAGCAAGTGTTGTGGGATTCTGGAAAATTTTAATAGAGATAGGCGCACAATTAAATTATTCGAGAAAAATAAAAACAGCCATGATAAAAATAAATTTTGTTTTGTCTTACACAAAAAAATAAACGGGTGGTTGCCCTCAAGTTTTCTAGTGAGAAAACTTTGTTGAAAATCAGCTACAATAAGAAACAATTCTTGTTTTCCAAGCAGTGCATTTTAGATTTCGATACCAATGTTGGACTAAAAAATTATACAAATGTTAAAGAATTAGTAAAAATGGAATTAATTTTGCAAATAAACTAATCGTAAAAAATTAGAAATACTAGTAGATATATTAATATGGTCCAAGGTATCATCTGCATTTTGAGATTATTTGCTTCTCAAGGTGATATTTTTTACAGGAAAAGACAAAACTGGTACAACTCTAAACGGTAGATTTTCTTCAAAATTCAGTATTATTTCTAAAAAATGTGATCTGCTTCAATTTATTATAGTAATTATAATACAGCATAGAACGTATAAGTCGGATTATTTATCAGAACTCGAGAAAGGAACTATAATTTCGGAGCGTTTTGTTGGCCTAGAAGCAATGTGATTGAAATCATTTTTCTTTACTCATTAATTAACGAAAACTTGTAAAAAGTGAGTAACGAGTAATTTTTTAAGTGAAATCATTTTTTCTTTAAGGTGTTAGTAGTGCCTAAATTTTGTTGTTGAATTCCTTGTATCTTAATACAAAATAAAAATGTTTGAAAACGACTAGTTTATTTCTGATATTATTTTTCAAAAAAACAAGTATAAACAAAGTGCAAAAATGTGAAGGCTTAAGCGCGACACCATTTTTCGAGATAAAACTGCATCCTGTAACATTGGCCCGAAAAAGTGATACAGTATCAGTTTAATTTGTTATAATCATTATTTATATGTTTTTAATTAAGTCTAATCGAATTATATAATAAATTAAAACATCTGTTCAGATAAAGACTATTGACCTCGTAGTAAATTTACTATTACTATGACAAACGGAAAATCCTCGACTAAACAAACAATAAATGCACGAAAACACCTGTAAAATGATTATTGAAAAAAATTTCAAAAAGTGCAAAATATTTTTCAAAAATTCAAACGCTAATCGCTGTTTGGCGATAGGCTGCAAAACATCGTGGTCAATAACGCCAAGAGTCGTAAACATTTTTTTAATTACGAACGTGATAAGACAAGATGGAATAAGCCAAAGTTAGCAACAATCAAAAATAGCGATAAGTACCAATTACGTAACGAATAATTTTGAGGTACGGCATTCATCACTATCGAGGGGTCAAAGAGGGTGATGCTCAAAATCATATAAAAAGTTGACGAGGCAAAAGCAAATCATTCTCAGTGGTTGGTCCACCAGCAAACATGAGATTCCTTCTGGTAGCTTTACTTGCTGGCCTTTGTGCCGTTTCGGCCGTCTCTGTTGGAAGTGGTAAGTTGCAACAATTATTATTTTACCCAGATCGCAAATTCAATTTTTCGAAAGAATACCATCATGAGTACAACCAACAAAGACAAAAGGAAATCTACCGCCTGTTCAAATACATCAACCAACCAAGCTACTACCCTGACCACATCGAGATCGCCAACACCTACAAATTCTGGGAACACAAGTCTGACTACATGGTAAGACAATTTATTGTTGTTTCCTTTAACACAAGCGTGTTTCTGTGCAGAAACCTGAAGTTGTGGATGAATTCTACAACTACTACTACTACGGCAAGTATTTGCACAGAGGCGAGATCTTCTCAGTGTTCCACAAGGAGCACTTGTATCAAGCTATTGCCCTGTTCAAACTGTTCTACTATGCCAACACTTACGAAAGCTTCTACCACACTGCTGTCTGGGCCAGGAACTACGTCAACGAAGGCATGTTCCTTTATGCCGTTTCGGTTGCTTTAGTCCACCGTCCTGACACTTACTACTATGCCCTTCCACCAATCTATGAAGTCTACCCGTACTATTTCTACAGTACTGAAGTGATCCAAGAAGCCCAATACTACAAACAAATGTACCATGGAGCTGATGGTGCCAAATACAACGACCAAACCATCTATGCTAACTACTCTGGGTACTACCTTAACTTGCACCCTGAACAAGCTTTGTCGTACTTCACTGAAGATGTTGGTGTCAACTCCTTCTACTATTACTACAACTTGTACTATCCCTTCTGGATGAGTGGGGAAGAATTTAACTTGAAATATGACAACCGTGGTGAATTGTTCTACTACATGTACCAACAAATCCTAGCCCGGTACTACCTTGAACGTTTGTCGAATGGTTTTGGCGAAATTGATCATTTCAACTGGGAAGTACCTTTCGAAACTGGTTATTACCCCAGCTTGTGCTACCCCAACGGTCTCCAATTCCCCTCAAGGCCCAACTACGCCCACTTGTACGAATACTTCTACAACTATGGACAGAAATACGGGTACAACAAATATGCCTACAGCTACACCTTTGTCAAGGACTACGAAAGGAGGATCCGTGATGCTATTGACAGTGGATACGTCTACACCGTAAGTAAATTAACTCGGTTAGTTGATCAAATAATAACTTGACGAAATTTTGCAGAGAGGAGGCGACAAAGTCGATTTGTTCTCTCATGAGGGCATGAACATTTTGGGTAACATGGTTGAAGGAAACCCCGACTCTCCCTACTACCACTACTATGGTGCCTACCATGTGTTCGCCCGCCATTTGTTGGGCTACTCCTTCCAACCTTTGACCTACCGTAAAGTCTACCCTTCGGCCCTTGAACACTTCGAAACTTCAATGCGCGATCCTGCCTTCTACCAACTGTACAAGAAACTCATCACCTACTTCTTCAGATACAAGGCACAACACTACAAGTACTACACTGAACACGATTTGGCCTTTGAAGGTGTTGAAGTTAAGAATGTTGAATTCGACCGTCTTGTCACCTACTTCGACTACTACTTTGCCGATATCAGCAGTGCTGTTTACGTAACTCCTGAAGAATTCGTCCAGGACGGTTTCAAGGTCCAAGTGGCCCAACACCGCCTCAACTACAAACCCTTCACCTACAAGATTTATGTTGACTCCAGCGTTGATACCGATGCCGTTGTCAAAGTTTTCCTGGGACCGAAATACGATGAGTATGGACGTTACATCAACCTGACCGAAAACTGGATGAACTTCGTCCAATTTGACCATTTCGTCTACAAACTCAAATCGGGCCAAAACGTCATCACACGTAACTCCCGCGAAATCTTCAACTACATCCATGACAGAACCTCCTACTACCAATTGTACCAGAAAGCCATGGGTGTTAGTGACGATGAACAACGCGGGCACTACCACCACACCCAATTCTGGTTCGGCTTCCCACAAAGGTTCTACTTGCCCAAAGGAACCTACGGCGGTTTCCCCTACCAATTCTACGTCTACGTCACCAAATACGTGCAATACAAGAACCAGAAGTCCGAAGTACCAGTTGTTGGGTCTGGGTACCAGTACGTTGATGGTTACCCCATGGGTTATCCCTTCGACCGTCCAGTCTACTACGGACAAGTCTTCTATGACATCCCCAATGGTTACTTCTACGAGACCAAGGTCTACCACCGTGATGCTGACGCAGTCAACTACTCCCAACAGGAGTACTACAACAAACAGAACTACTACCAACATCATCAACACCAGTACAAACCACAACACTTCAATAAGCAGTACAACTATGCTAAACAGTACTACCCACAAGGACAGTACTACAAGGGACAGAACTTCGATAGCCAGTACTATCACTACTAATTTATTCATAGGTTTGATGTTGTTATGGCAAAGGCAATGTATTATGGTTCATTCTGATATGAAATAAATTCATGTTAATGATATCTCACTCTTATTACTCTTCCTGAAATATTTCCCGGAGCTTCCTTTAGCAAAAAGCAAACTTTAAGCCATTAATTTAAAATAAATAGCAGCAAGGCGATCGTTAAAACGACGCCAGCTACAATTTATTTACAGAACTCGTAGTGACCTTTACGTACACGTGCTCTCAGCTGAATTCTTGCTACAAAAATTGCTCATTTAAACAATCAAGCTTCAATTTAATTATTATAATAATTGTTTGTCTACAATTTTCTGTTTTTAATATTCAATACTTTTCAAGATTTTTTTTTAGATAAAACAATGCATATGAAGGATTAATAAGAAGCTATTTAGAAAAAGTAGTACTACTAATGTTATATTAAATAAATTTTATTCAACATATAAAAAATAATTTATTTTTCCAGAAAGCATAAAATAAAGAAAACATTTCTCGATGAAAATATCAAATTTCTAGGTAAAACGTAAACGCTTTCATGCATTTTTTTTGTTCTAAATATTTACAAAAGTCGGCTTTTTCTAGCGAGCTGATGTATACGAGATTTGATCTAATTGTTTTTATTATCTCAGTAATTATTTAATCATATGCTAAGCAACCGAAATTATGTACCTAAAAATTACAAAGTACTTCTGGAATATTAAATCCCATTCCAAACCTTAAGAAAAAAATGCACTAGCGCATTTACATTTTTTGGAGTAAAATACCTACTTCATAATGTGATATACCTCACAAATTTAGACTTTATGAGTAAAAAAAGAATGATGTATTATACTGGATTCTTGTAACAAAATTTGATTCCAATAATACTAATCAAGTGATCAATTTAACATTGGTGAAACTACAATGTGTTTTTAAATGTATTAGCTGTTTCAAAACTATAAAAACGCCAACGTCGCATTTTCTCTCAAAATTAGCAATTATAAATTATTCAGGCACTTCAAAAAAATAATTCCTAATCTAATTTGTACTTTCAATGAGAGATCTAATCATTAATAACTATTTTAAAATTTTATCAATCTTATTAAAAAAATAATTAGGTAAAATGCGACGTTGGCGTTTTTATAGTTTTGAAACAGCTAATAGTTAACTTTGAAATCGGTTTACATGTAAAAAAAAGTTGTGCCGCTCTGCTCAGTCGAATTCTCTATCAATATGTGTCAAAACTGTCAGTTGTAAAATTCACAAATTGTCAATTAATTAATTTTAAAAATATCGTTAAAATGCAACTAAACTGTTACACTGTTCAAGACAACACTTTTATTTTCGAAGCTTATTCCCGAATTAGAGATTTAATAAATGGAGAATGGTAATATTCGGTGTCTTAATGCCTGTCATTAATTCTATAAAGCGGCATTTCTAATTTTACATGAGAATATCACAGACGACTAGATGAAAATCATTCTAATAACACACCTTGTACAAACTACGAATAGAGTGTGTTTCTAGGTAACAAAGTATTTAAAATATATTTAAAAATATGTACATAAAAATAAATATGTTCATCTAATTACAACATGTAATGTCCATAAGTCCATAAGCCTTCCTGTAATTTATTTATTAGATTTAGGTACTGTATACACTAACCACCAGAAAAAATCACAAGAAATCGTTTAGACAGAATGAAGCTAGAAAAAGTGTCTAGAAAATGTCATCTAGTACTGAGACATACAAAAATACATATTTATGTAGTAATGTTTGTAGTAATGCTAAAATTAAAAACAATTAACTAAATTATAAAATATGTTTAGTAAAATAAAAAAAAGTGTTCTAAAAACAGTTTTTTATTCAGAAATTTGATAGTGAATCTAATTGAAAGTATCTACAAAAAATATTATAAGAAGCAAAAAACTATGGGGCGTATCAAACAACTTAAAATAAAACACAAAATACATTTTGCAATTTTTATTTACACGTTTAGAATTTTTACAAAATGTGGAAAATTATGTCAAATTATGTTTCTAATCTTGTTATTTAACAATTTTTAGACCTAGGGGTTCAAAGACTAACCGGTCAAAATAATTTCAAGGGCGTTTTATTTTTGATACAGACGTCAAGAACAAATATCGCAAATAAAAATTTATCGGTCTAATAACTGATTGCAGTACTTGCATAGTGACCATTATCTTTAAAAATATTGTCAAGTACTAGAATGCACCCGAAACGCTTCAACTGATTTTAAAGATTAAAATAATTAAAAAATAATAATTAAATGTAATGATAGAAAAATAAAAGAATTGCTCGTAAATAGGTGCAAGAATAACAAATGCACTCTTCTTATCAATGTATTACTTTGTTAAAAATAAATCATTTGGAATAAGATCACACTCATTAATTAAAACAAGCCGATAACAAAATGCGAGGATAAAATAAAACCGATAAAAATTGCAGATTGGTTTACAAAATTAAACTAATGAGCTAGAAACGAAAAAATCTGACCCGAATTAATTAATAATAGAGGTCAAGCAAAATCTTCTAACACAGTTCAATGCACTGTTAGAAAATAAATCTAACACGCTGTAAAATCAATCAAATAATTTTGCAATTATAAATAAATCATCAAAATTTTAGTTATCGCACCTTGGAGACAGGATGCAAATCATGGTCAATAAACGCCTCAGCCATAAACATCGCCTTAATCATTTTTATTATGATAAGCCAGCCAGTGGAGAAAATATTCCAAAGTTAGCAACAATCAAATCCGTTTGATAGTAAACAATTACGTAAATTTATAACATTGTTTGTCTTAGGTATACCACAATAATTTTATCGTTAAGGTCACACATGGGTTCAAAATCAATCATATAAAAGGTGCACCCTCCCAAACTGGAATCATTCTCAGTGGTTGGTCAACCAACAAACATGAGATTCCTTTTGGTAGCTGCCTTGGCCGGCCTTTGCGCCGTTTCAGCCGTCTCGGTTGAAAATGGTAAGTTTCACGATTTTTTTTGAGAGAGAAATTAATACCACGGTTAGATACCTACAAATACTCGCAAGAAAAACAGAAGGAAATCTTCCGGCTCTTCAAGTACATCAACCAGCCCAGCTTCTACCCCGACTATATGGAAATCGCCCAAAGCTACAACTTTTATGACTTCAAGGCCGATTACATGAAACCCGAAGTTGTCGAAGAGTTCTACCGTTTCTACTACTACGGTAAGATCCTGCAAAGGGGCGAGATCTTCTCAGTGTTCTACAAGGAGCACTTGAGGCAAGCCATTGCCCTTTTCAAACTGTTCTACTACGCCAACACTTGGGAGACTTTCTACAAGACGGCCGTTTGGGCTAGAAACAATGTCAACGAAGGGATGTACCTTTATTCCCTTTCTGTTGCCCTGATCCACCGTCCTGACACTTACTACTATGCCCTTCCACCAATCTATGAAGTCTACCCGTACTATTTCTACAGTACTGAAGTGATCCAAGAAGCTCAGTACTACAAACAAATGTACAGTAGCCAAAGTGGGGCCCACTACAATGGCAGGACCATCTATGCTAACTACTCTGGGTACTACCTCAACTTGCACCCTGAACAGTCTATGTCGTACTTCACTGAAGATATCGGTGTCAACTCCTTCTACTATTACTACAACTTGTACTACCCTTACTGGATGAGTGGCGAAGAATTCAACTTGAAATATGACAATCGTGGTGAATTGTTCTACTACATGTACCAACAAATCCTAGCCAGGTACTACCTTGAACGTTTGTCGAACGGTTTTGGCGAAATTGATTACTTCAACTGGGAAGTACCTTTCGAAACTGGTTATTACCCCTCAATGTGCTACCCCAACGGTCTTCAATTCCCCGCAAGGCCAAGCTATGCCCGTCTATATGAGTACTTCTACAACTATGGACAACACTACGGTTACAACAAGTACGCCTACAGCTACACCTTTGTCAAGGACTACGAAAGGAGGATCCGTGATGCTATTGACAGTGGATACGTTTTTACTGTAAGTACCATTTTTCATCCAAGGTTTTATCTCTATACAGTGTGTCCCACCGAAAAGGGCACCCCCCTCATAACTTTTTTATTTATTAATCAATTCGAACAAAATTTAAATTACACATATTTGGACACATTTTAAAGTAACCATTTCTTTTGAGGAGTTTACCATTTGTGAGATAAAAAAATAAAAATCATGAAAAAAGATGCAAAATCCTTGCATATTATCAGAAGAAGCTATGTTACATTGCCGTGTTGGCAAACTTTGTTTCAACAAAAGTAATCCAAATTTCCTTAAATTCTTTTTTAAAAATCTCAAAAAAAAATGAAAATTTTGTGTGAAATATCACCGTCCATGGAGCGGTGTTGTGAGATTGCTGTAAACAATTACCTGTAAGATTTTGTCAACCTGTTAACAACTACTGTTTACGACTAATTTCAAAAATGTTATCAAATCAAGAAAAGCGAGAAATCATTCTAGTCTACGGTGAATGTGGCAGAAATTTACGACTCACAACGCGAGTCCTTGAAGAGCGCTTTCCAGACGTGCGTTACTCTTTGAAAAAAGTCCGCAAAGTCGTCCAATTATTTGAAGATACAAGCTCAGTGGTTAAACCTAAAAGGGTTTATTTTCCTGTAAGACACAATCCTGATTAGACAACATTTTTTGAGATTTCAATGTCAGAGTGACAGTATAAATTCACAGGTAGCTTTTACAATCTCACAACACCGCTCCATAGACGACGATATTTCGCACTAAAAAAAGATTTTTGGCGAAATTAAAAAAAAAGATTTGAGGGTATCTGAATGACTTCTGTTAAAACAAAGTTTGTCAGTACGTTAATGTAACCAGGCTTCTTCTAATAATATGAATGTTAAAGGTTTTATATCTTTTTTCATAATTATTATTATTTTATCTCACAAACGATAAACCCCTCAAAAAAAGTAGTTACTTCAAAATGTGGACCTTCAGTGCTTACATGTGTAATTTTAATTTCGCCTAGATTAATTAAAAAATAAAAAAGTTACGAGGGGGGTGCCTTTTTCGGTGGGACAACCTGTATATAAAAAGGAAAATACGTTCCTTAGAAAATGTAAAGTTCCGCTAAAAAGGAGTTTTTCAAAAATCAGTCCCTAATGGGGTGTGAAAATGTGAATAATAATCCATTATTTTTAAAGAAATTGGTATTTGGCCTTCCAATTATTTGAAGATACAAGCTCAGTGGTTAAACCTAAAAGGGTTTATTTTTCTGTAAGACACAATCCTGATTAGACAAAATTTTTTGAGATTTCAATGTCAGAGTAACAGTATAAATTCACAGGTAGCTTTTACAATCTCACAACACCGCTCCATAGACGATGATATATCGCACTAAAAAAAGATTTTTGGCGAGATTTTTAAAAAAAGATTTGAGGGTATCTGAATGACTTCTGTTAAAACAAAGTTTGTCAATACGTTAATGTAACCTGGCTTCTTCTAATAATATGAATGTTAAAGGTTTTATATCTTTTTTCATAATTATTATTATTTTATCTCACAAACGATAAACCCCCCAAAAAAAGTAGTTACTCCAAAATGTGGACCTTCAGTGCTTACATGTGTAACTTTAAATTTCGCCTAGATTAATTGAAAAATAAAAAAGTTACGAGGGGGGTGCCCCTTTCGGTGGGACACCCTGTATATAAAAAGGAAAATACGTTCCTTAGAAAATGTAAAGTTCCGCTAAAAAGAGATTTTTCAAAAATCAGTCTCTAATGGGGTGTGAAAATGTGAATAAAAATTCATTATTTTTAAAGAAATTGGTATTTGGGCTTTCTGTTAAAAAAAAGGTGTCAAAATTTGTATGAAAATTTCAGAGATCTGGCCAAAAAGTCGACTTGTTCTCCCGTGATGGCATCAACATTTTGGGCAACTTGATCGAAGGCAATCCCGATTCTCCCTACTACAAGTACTATGGAGCGTACCAAGTCTTTGCCCGCCACTTGTTGGGCTACTCCTTCCAACCATTGACCTACCACAAGACCTACCCTTCGGCCCTCGAACATTTCGAGACCTCAATGCGCGATCCAGCCTTCTACCAACTGTACAAGAAACTCATCAACTACTTCTACCGCTTCAAGTCGCAGTACTACAAGTACTACACTGAACAGGACCTGACCTTTGAAGGTGTGGAGGTTAAGAATGTTGAATTCGACCGACTTGTCACCTACTTCGACTACTACTACGCCGATATCAGCAGTGCTGTCTACGTCACTCCCGAAGAGTTCGTCCAGGACAGTTTCAAGGTCCAAGTGGCCCAACCACGTCTCAACTACAAACCCTTCACCTACAAGATTTATGTTGACTCAAGCATTGATACCGATGCCGTTGTCAAAGTTTTCCTAGGCCCTAAATACGATGAGTATGGACGTTACATGAACTTGACCGAAAACTGGATGAACTTCGTCCAATTCGACCACTTTGTCTACAAACTCAAATCGGGCCAAAACGTCATCACACGTAACTCCCGCGAAATCTACAACTACATGCACGACAGAACCTCCTACTACCAACTGTACCAGAAGGCCATGGGTGTGTTCGACGAGAAACAAGGCGAATATTACAAATACACCCAGTTCTGGTTCGGTTTCCCTCAACGCTACATGCTACCAAAAGGAACCTACGGCGGTTTCCCCTACCAATTCTACGTCTATGTGACCAAATACGTGCCATACAAGGCCCAGAAAGACGGAGTACCAATGGTTGGCATGGGCTCGCAATACGTTGATGGGTATCCCATGGGTTATCCCTTCGATCGTCCAGTCTACTACGGCTACATGTACTACGCTATCCCCAATGGTTACTTCTACGAAACCAAAATCTACCACAGAGATTCGGACGTGTTTAACTACTCGCAACAGGACTATTACTACAGCAGACGCCACAACTTTGCCAACCAACGCTACCAAAGCAAGAAACACGACTATAAATATATCAGTGGTTCGAAAGATTTTGTCCGCCCACAGTACGAGACACAAGGACGTTATCCTGAACAGTACTACGCTCAAGGAAGCAACTACGCCCAAGAGCAGTACTACCCCAGCCGAAGCTATGAGAGACAAGACTACTATCACTACTAAAGGCCCGATTGGAACACAAATGTTTAGTTGTTAAATAAAGCACCAATTGAAAAAAAAACACTTGTCTTTCTATTATTTCCTACCTGGGAACAGTAAGCTTTTAACTGACTGTTTCTCTACAATATCGTATTCTGTCTTCATTATGTGTTAATCTATGAATAAACAATACATTTTGCACTAATATTTTTTAAGTGAACAATAATTAAGAAAAAAATAGCAAACTTTTCACACTGCTCTACTTAGAACATTATGGTTTTAAAAATATTTCTACATCAATAAGGCTACACAGTTCTAATTCATTTTTTATAAAAAATGAACAATAAAATCTTAATGTAATTAACAACACACATCTTTTTCTTCTTCTTCTTCTACACATATAAAATTGCTTGTCCTGACTGACTGAAACACCTGTCAAGGCACAGCCTAAATGGCTGAGGATAAAAACTTGAAATTTTTACACGAGATAGCTTTTACACCGTAATCATTCACTAAGAAAATATTTTTGGAAAATCTGCCCCTAAGGAGTTAAATGGGGTGTTTGAATAAAAATCCGTTACTTTTGAAGTTATATCTATGAAAATTAGAATTTGGATTTTGGGTAAAAAATGAAAAAACACGTGTTTTAGTTTTTTTGGAAATCCCACTCCCAAAGAGTTTAAATAGGGGATGGAATTTGTGTTTGTATTTGTTTTTTTAAAGTTACATCCGTGCAAATTGGTATTTGGGCTTTCGGTTAAAGATGAGGACTTTAGGACTTTAGGACTGTTTTAGGACTTTATTTATATTTTTGCCAAAACAATTTCCGTGTATTCTTTGTCTTCTGTAGGCTTCCATCTGTAGCTAAGTTTCATATCCTCTATTTTTCTTTTATATAAATTCATTGTCTGGTAGCTGGTAGGAACATTTAAGATCTATTCAATGTCCACTCTTGGTATATTTTATAGGTTTGATACAGATTTTGATAAAGTTACTTTTTATCAATATTTTATAACCAATCCAAAATAATTCCGGTGGTGAAGGTTACAGTTGAGAGATTTTAATGAACGAGATTTTGCTAAACAACGGTTTGTACTTTGGCAGTTTCTAGAATCTCAAATCTTTAGATTTTCTCCTTAATTATCGCTGTATTTTCAAATGAATGCTGTCCACTTCTTGTACAAATGAGTGACTAGGAATTAAGTATTGTAACATGGTGTATGTTTTTATTTTTTGACAAAAAATTGATTATAACAGTAAACATGAAAGAGTTGCTCCAGGTAACAATCTGTACAATATGATTCAAAATTCGAACAGCTGTTAGTATCTGTTTATAAAATAGAACTTCTGATTTTGGTAAATTGATCACATTTTTAATTAGAAACAAATAACTGCACGATTGTCGTGTTTCTTTAGTTTACCTTTATCATTATAAAAAAGGCGCATTAGCGTTATTTTTAATCTGTGATCTTGACAGCAGTGCTCCAATAAAGATGTAATTGTCTTTATCTACAACTGCCTTGTATTAGCGTTATTACACCACTCATTCAACACTGTTTAAGTTGAATAACGAAGGTCATTACACCACTAGTTGTATAATCAAATAATCACATTAATCAAATCAAATTTTTATTTTTATTGAAATGACAATTAACACACGAATATCTGAGGGTAGATTTTCCTCTTCTGAATCGCTCATTACACTTTTACTTGCACAGTGTGTTACAAATAATAAAATTTGTAAATTTGAGTAGTAGTCATAAAAATGTCCAAGTTTCCTTAATTTTTAATTTTGATAAAATTTTTATTCCTTTCAAACAAATTTAAATTGTTTTCAGATTTGGGCAGTCGTAGATAAAGTTTTGTATATCATACGTGAGCTAGAGCATATTACAATAACTCGTGTGTTACAGATGATTCGGTCTACGACCTTGCAATCTTCACACTCGTTGTGTAATGACGCTTCTATCGCACTAATAATATAAATAACAGCAAGTGCTATAAAGTGTTATAACTCAAATGGTGCTATTCCCTAACTTCTGTTACTATGTTATTGCTCTATTACTGTAAAAATTACAGCTGTTATTTAAATTCGTATTCCGTAAACTCTGTTACGCTCTGTTAGCAACATTTCTACAGTAACATTCTCTGTTAAATAACAGCGGCAAAAATCTCGCCATAAACTAACAGTGACAGTGACAGATTGTGAATTTTGTGCGATGTTTTACCAAATTACCAAGAAATTGTATTAAAAATGTGATAAGGGATAAAACTAGAAGCTTTGAATTACGCATACAATTCTACCTTTGGTTTTTGAAGTGTTAGAAAACAAAGAAAGAGAGATCGATCCTAGAAAAATATCAATTGGTATAATCCCCATAATGTTGCAAAGGTAATCTGTGGCAATGAACGCCACTTATAAATCTCCAGAAACGCGAAATTTATATAAATAAGAATTTAACACTGAGTACTCTTCATTTTGGTTACAGTATTCCGTAAAAATAAAGTTGAATTATTTATTATTTATTTCAAATTTCATTTTTGGCTTTCAAGAATAATTTTCTTTCTTCCAACTTGTGTTTCTCTCTTTAATTTTGCGTATAAGTTCTCTCCAGCACAGAATAAAATAATTTGGATTCAATTCAGTTATAGCTAATGCGACACGAGATCCCACAGAAATTGTCCCAAAACAAAAAATGAAATTTTTTCCAATAAATAAAGATATTCTTTGCTCTGATCTAGACTCATCTTTTGCATTCGCTTTCTTTTCACATTTTAGTGCAACTTTTTGCGATACCAAGCTTGAAATGATAATAATGTTATGAAAACTTCTTAACATTTTCGCAAAATATTTGAATCAGTCCTAATCAAGTAGTAATCTATACGTCAAAATCGACTTCCATTATCTCAAAAATTACATTTTCGAACAAATGGGAACACTGTTACCCTTATTTTAACAGAAGCAGTTAGAGCATCGCAAATTAGACAGCTCTGTTAAGCAGTGTCACAACAGAGCACTGTTGCTAACATTCTATAAACGTAACAGAATAACAGACATTTAGAGCATACCACCATAAATTATAATTAAAGATTTTTCGATACAAATAAAGTTTTTGTAGATCACTCAGTTTAGCTTACAATTCTTTGCAGTTTTAGCTCGGCAGTAATGTGCTTTAACTTGATAATAAGGAGATGTGTTATCGTATTATATTTTTATCTTCATCTGATATTCTATCTCTCTGATGGCATGGGGGACGGACACCAATATCATCTTTTTTTAGATTTGCATTATAGACTGGCTTTTGACTAATAGCTAAGACACCCAAAAAAAATTTCTTGCAGACTCTACAATCTGTAATTATTACGTTAAGATATTTTGTTTTCTTGCAACTGTTTTCCGTGTGGAGTTGTATAATAAAAAATGACATTTATTATTTTGATCCAGAAAATTAAAAAAACGCCTTATTAGTTTTCTGAACTCATCAACAAATTTTATAGTACATTAATAATCTCCACGTTCTATCACAAACACCTTCAATTTTAATTTTCCTTTCTAAAACCAAAACACCTTTGCTGTTAATATAAAGTTTTCTTCGTATATTTTTTTTTGTTTTCCGGTTGTCTTTTTTTTGCGCGTGTTTTTTGCTTCAACCATCATTCACATTTTACATGGTTCACACAATAAAACCACATTTATCAGCAACATCTCCGAAAGTAAGAGAAACGTAGCAAAGTACATAACTCAGTTTATAATAAGTTTTTCGTATTATGTTATCTGAAGAAGCGCTATAAGTGGCACGCCCCTTCTATTTGTCAGATCGATGTGGAAGGACGTGGTGGACTACCGAACTCTATGAACATGATGCTGGCAGTCGTCGCGACGCTTTCTAGCTGTTCGTGGTGTCTGTTCCTCAAATGTGCGCGCTTACGCGAGTGAAATCCAAAAACTAAAATTTTACACACAATTATGGTAAATCAAACGTCTACAATTGAGCAAAATTTAAGTTTGTTGGATAGTTGAAGAAAAATGGTGGATGCGCCGGGCTAGCGCTCAAATTTCCAAAACTTAAATATTGTTTAATGTTTTCGGGACGAAACAAAATAAAAGCACGAAAGCGCTCGTTCTGTAATTCTATTTCCACTAAAAGTCGCTTGGAATTGTGTTAAATTATAAATCAATGTCTGAAAATAACCAATCGATCCGAGATGATTGAAGTATTGAATTGTGCCAGAAAAAGTAACGAACGACACGGTTTAACTCAAAATTTGTATGCGAGCTGTGTTTGTTTCAGTCAAGATTAAAACTGTTTGCATACAGAAAAACTTTGATTTAATCACTTTTCCCTGAACATTTTTAATTCCATGTGACATCTTTTACGATAATCAGCCACACCCAACTAATGGCAATTTTCAATTACTTTGGTGTTTCAGTATTATTTTCACAGAACAACAGTTTTGAATGTCATGCAATTTTAAAAAATTGCAATTCAATTAAACCGCACTGCTTGTTATACAGCCAACGCATTTCTATTCAAAACTCCCTAAAACAATAATTGTTTCGATCCGTGGTGTTTTTTCTCAATAAAAAAAACGCATAGTGCTGCCCTTGAATTACCCCCAATTGTCCTCAGATAAACAAGCCGAAAGCTCGTTGTCAGACCTGAAACGTGAGCAGTTTTTTCCCCATTTAATTTTATTACTAATAAGCCGACGTGTGCGCTTGCAATTTCGGCCAAAATCCGGACTATTTCCGAAGCCGTTTCAGCTTTTTTCTGAAAGACGTCACTATGGTGACAAAGCGCTTTTTATCACTGAATTATACATAAAGCTAATTGTACAATCAATAAACTGGTTTGGGGCCAAAATATCCCATTTCCTATTATTGTATTTTTTGGCAGGGTTCAAATAAAATTCCTTAAGCCCAGGATTTAGTGTAACGATAATTGCTTCATAAAATTTAATTGAAACAAATAGGTCGTGGCACTTAATTAGCAGTAAAAATATGTTTCTTGATGTGTTTTAGAGACTCTCTGTTCGTTCGAATTCGAAGCCAAATCCATCATAATCACACATCGCATGCATCAAATCTGTGACAATAACCGTCAACAATAAACAATTTGAAATATGCCCTTCACGAGCAGCTAAATCCGCCCCAGATAAACAACCCCGCTAATGCTCCGCTGAAAAATTTAATTGTAAATAACCTCGTCAATAAATCATCAAAAAAATCGATTGGGTGTTAATTTTATGTGGCCATAACCGAATTATGGCCCTGCTACACGAAAAATGTTTTCTCACAGTTATGAAATTTGCGAGAGATTAGATGGATTTTGCGGGTAGTTATACAGTAACGAACAATTACGGTTTATGTTTACTGTGTGGCTTTGCAGCTAAACTCAATTTAGACAAGCCACATCATTATTTCGAGGAATTATCATAATTCGGACGAGTTGGTGCAAAATTTATCGCCAATTAACCAAATATCCAATTTGGTCAAGAGCAAAGACGTGGTCAGAGGTCAGCCAGATGTAATTTTTTTTGGCTTGATTACTCTTGTTAATCAGCTTGACAAAACGGACGAAATAAGCAAAATGCGGCTAACCATTATTTATTGTTAAATTACAGCAGCACACATTTGATTGGACTGAGATAAATCGTTTTATTTTCCCCGTGTTTAGTAATTTAACTCGACTGTGAAATATTTCTTCATTAGGTGCAATTATTGGGCTAGTTCCATATACGTTTCTTTCCGTTCCTCCTTCGAAAATCTCTGCGAAATGTTAAATAGCCCGTGGAAATAATTAAAGCACCTCCGAATGAAACAGCGAATTAATAAAAGCTTAACTTTTTCAGATGAATCGGATTACGGTGCGAATCCATTTAAAACAGTGAAGTTATCCAATCAAAATGGAGGAGAAGAAGCAATATTCCGCCTTGACGATCGACCGAGCTGCTTTTCTCTTGCTGCGTGTCAAAAAGGCGTTTAAGAAGAAGAAATTGCAGAAAAAGGAGCGCGAGAGGAGGTAAGTGGATTACACTGGACGGCAAAATTTGGTTTGTTGATTTATTTAAAATGCGGGGTTTATTGGCCCTTTGTCATTTTTCCGGATTTTCTTCTCCATATTTAATATCTCCGGCAAAAAGCGATATTGCATGCCATCGACCATCAATGCGCTATTGCATGTCTTCCAATGCATTTTGACAACTCTAATCTGATTAAATGCGAAATTAAATTGCCGCTTGGGTTTGGGCCAATTAGCTATTCTTAATTTCAATTATGTAGGGAGGACTACCAAACCATGCCCCAATAACTCTCAATTAGGCCTAATCAAGCGTGCTGGGAATGCGTTGTAAGCTCGTGATTGGCCACACAAAAAAATACGAGATATCGGAGTTTCGAGATATGGAATATTGCTTTTTTATATTCCCACATTGTTTTAAAATTAACAAACTAAAAAAAATCGATTAGTCGCAAAATACATAAATAAACATAAATTTGTAGTTTATTACATGTTTAAGAAATATGCTAATATCTTGTATTGTTACTCTCTAAAAAATAAAAGTTTTCTTTTTTTAATTTTTTTTTTAGGCACTGGCTAAACGACCGCCGGCGGTACTCTTAATTTATACTAAAAGACCGCCGGCCGGCGGCATTACGTATAAAAAAGCCGCCAAAATTCTGAATTAATTCGTAAGTCTCGGCGGTTTGATATGCATTTATCGGTAGATGCCGCCGGTCGGCGGTTTTCTTTATTTAAAATAGCAAATACCGCCGAAATTTTCTCATATACCTAACTCTAATTCAAATTCCAAATAAAAATTTCTTTTGACAAAAATTGAATTCAATCGAGGTGGTTATAATCCTGTGATTTCACTCTTTCTGAAGAAAAATTGTACCTACTGTACAATAATACAATAATACAAAAAAATAATTGATGAATGTAGAGTGTACATTCATCAATTAATTTTTTGTATTATTCGAGTGAACAACAGTCGTGGGACATACGGAAATGTAAAAATTAAAGTTAGGTACGTATATGTCATATTTTAGGCAATATTGTAAAAAGGTGAGTTTTTAAATTTTTTTTTTTCGTTCTTGAGTTAGACTTAATTTTTCTGAATAGGAACCAACTGTAAAACATTTTTTTTATCAATTCTGCTAACTACCTCACTTAAATTTAGTTTTGTCGTAAGACATTTTCATGCTGAGTTGTCATTTGAGAACAAAATGTGCAAAAAATCACAATAAAATTTCATTTTTAAGATAAGTTTATATTATTTGTAGCTTTATATCTTTCACCAATTATTATTTTTTGATGACAAGTATTTAGATTAAACTACTTTAAACAATAAAAAACTTTTTCCATATTTTTTGTTCAGTCGCTAAACGCAGGTTGTGTACTTACCAGGGATGGTAATTTACGCATAAAAAATGTTTTTTACGTTTACATGTAAAATATGCGTAAAAAACGTAAAATATTGGTTTGAAGGTTAGGTATGTACAGGGTGTCCCACCGAAAAGGGCACCCCCCTCATAACTTTTTTATTTATTAGTCAATTCGAACAAAATTTAAATTACACATGTTTGGACCAAAGGTCCACATTTTAAAGTAACAATTTTTTTGGAGGAGTTTACCATTTGTGAGATAAAAAAATAAAAATCATGAAAAAAGAATCGAAATCCTTAAATTGCATATTATTAGAAGAAGCTATGTTACATTGCCGTGTTGGCAAACTTTGTTTTAACAAAAGCAATCCACATTTCCTTAAATTCTTTTTTAAAAATCTCAAAAAAAATGAAAATTCTGTGAAATATCATCGTCCATGGAGCGGTGTTGTGAGATTGCTGTAAACAATTACCTGTAAGATTTTGACAACCTGTTGACAACTACTGTTGACAACTAATTTCAAAAATGTTATCAAATCAAGAAAAGCGAGAAATCATTCCAGTCTACGGTGAATGTGGCAGTAAATTTACGACTCACAACGCAAGTCCTTGAAGAGCGCTTTCCAGACGTGCGTTACTCTTTGAAAAAAGTCCGCAAAGTTGTTCAATCATTTGGAGACACAAGCTCAGTGGTTAAACCTAAAAGGGTTTATTTTCCTGTAAGACACAATCCTGATTAGACAACATTTTTTGAGATTTCAATGTCAGAGTGGCAGTATAAATTCACAGGTAGCTTTTACAATCTCACAACACCGCTCCATAGACGACGATATTTCGCACTAAAAAAAAGATTTTTGGCGAGATTTTTAGAAAAAGATTTGAGGGTATCTGAATGACTTCTGTTAAAACAAAGTTTGGCAATACGTTAATGTAACCTAGCTTCTTCTAATAATATGAATGTTAAAGGTTTTATACCTTTTTCATAATTATTAATTTTTATCTCACAAACGATAAACCCCTCAAAAAAAGTAGTTACTCCAAAATGTGGACCTCAGTGCTAACATGTGTAATTTTAATTTCGCCTAGATTAATTGAAAAATAAAAAAGTTATGAGGGGGGTGTCCTTTTCGGTGGGACACCCTGTACATGTAATGTCGGTGTGTGTGTATCTTCAGTTCTTTGATTTTTCGTTTATTAATAAAATTCACGATTATGCCTCGACCAAGAAATAATTTATACGAGGATCTGGACTAAAAGTAAACCTAATGTTAATTTGTTTTTTCGTTGATTTTTAGAATAATATTTTTGTTTTCATTTTAAGAATCTTATTTGAGTTATTTTGCGAATAATTGTTTGTATTTTAAGTAAAAATTTTGTATTCTTTAGCGTTTTTACGTTTTTTACGTTTTTATCGTTATTTACATCTAAAGAGATGGTGTAAATTACGTATTTTTTACTCGTAAAAAACGATGTATTTTACATCAAGTAATTTACTCGCCCATCTCTGGTACTTACCTACATGAAAAAATTAAGCTTGGCGACACTTGCGAAGAGTATTTTTGAATAATTATTCCAAACGAACGAAGATTGATTTTGGTTACTTTTATCTTTTGCTTTTTTTTATTTATTTCGACATACTCCGTGAGTTGTACGTTTTATTCTGCAAACTAAATTTAAATAAACATGTGTATAATATCAGGTGATCAACCTGTAGACAGATAGACAGATACTATGAGAATGTTAGAATAACAACGTATAAGGTTAGATATGACAAATTTTTCGGCGGTATTTAACATTTTACATAGAGAATACCGCCGACCGGCGGCATCTATCGATAAATGTATATCAAACCGCCGAGACTTACGATTTAATTCACAATTTCAGCGGCTTTTTTATACGTGAGGTGATAATGCCGCCGGACGGCGGTCTTTTTAGTATAAATTAAGAGTACCGCCGGCGGTTGTTTAGCCAGTGCCTTTTTTTTAATAAAAAAAGAAAATTATCCTACGGTTCACGTTTATGTTTAAGTTATGTTACGCCTTACGTTTACGTCCTTTTTCGTATATTTATTCGATTATCACGTTGATGAACGTATTTACACTTTTATTAAGTTGTAGTCTTACGTTTACGATTTTAGCACTTACCTTTGGCTGCATTACTTTCTTACTTCTGGCTGCATTACTTTCTTACTTCTGCGTTTACGTTTACGTCTAGGTGCTTACAGTCTCTTCTTTTGTATGTTTACGTCATATTTTACTTATTTCTACATTTTTTCATAGAAAAATTGTCAGACCTGATCCGGGTTCGAACCCTCGACTCCCCGCTTCAAAAGTTTTTTTTTTTTTTTCAACAACGTTTATTCAGTAATTACAAAAATGATAGAGGATCAGAAATCCTACAAAGACAGAAATCTTAACCTAATTTACAAATTATAATTTACAGGTTCATGCAACTCCATGCTTATCCTGTAGTGCAAACAATTATTGGTGCGCTGAAGGCGCCTTATGCTAATTGATCCTATATGAGATTTCCTTATAACTAACATGCATAACAAATTATCATTATAACTAAGGGAAAGAAATACAAAAACCCTTTTTCTGTTGACCCCGCCGAGCCATGAATTACGCGTCCTACCTAAATTAATTTAAGTTATGCACCGAAGTGCGCGACTGTGGACCAGTGGTCTCCCCAGCCCTGTAGTTTTGTACTTTTTGAAAATGTTTATTTTGTGAAATTTTTAATAATTTAACAAACTTAGCCTACTTATGTACAATAAGATATTTACATATATACAAAAAGTGCAATTTGGAAATTCGTGGACCACATAGCGAACTAGAGGTCGATCCTTGATTTCCGACGTTAAATCAACTGGATTGGTGGCTGATTCATTTATTCAGTTAGGCTTTGACAGATCACACGAGAATAAAATTCCATGGATCTGTCTAAGGGATCTGAGGCCCTGCTGGAAGTTTATTTATCGTAGATGCTCAAATGTTGATACGATAATTTATGTTTTAGCCTGAAGGGCGTGTTGTAACTTCTAAATTTAGTGATTCTACGAGTTGATTTATTGAAATTTAATTGATGACTATAAAAATTGTTACTAAGTTTATTAACAAATGCTCGTAGGCTAGTGGTCGCCGATCTTTCTTGCAGATCGACAATTCTAGCATAGCGACTTTCATTCAAAGCTAATCTTAAACATTTATTTTGAAAAACTTCCAGCGGTTTGAAGGCAGTGTCCGAGAGGTGACACCATACGGGGGCGGCTTCACTTCACTTCACTTCACTTCAAAAGTGGCGCTTTTTCCACTGGGCCACCAGGCCCTAGCTAGTGACCGTCTTTTAGAGATATTTAAACACATTTTTTAATTAAATCAACATTACAAACTATAATTTCTTTAATTCGACTAAAATGCACATATTTTGCACAAATCAGTTCAAGTCGGCAAATTAGGATGAAAAAAATATTTTCTTGTACATTTTTTCAGTATGATACTTTAATTTTTCAAAATTTCATTAAAAACACCAAATTAAGGTACAGAAGACAATGTTTAAAAAAAATCAACTTGCAGAAATTTTCAGTGGAGGAGATCCGAAATCTGTTCGACTTATCGAATTTTCGAGATATAGAGGTTTGACTGTAGGTTATTGGTGCTATTACGATTCAAACACTTTTAGGCAAATGCAACAAATTGGATAAGACTAAATCTCGTCTGTGTGAAGGGCTGGCCCTAAAACCGGTTTACTAACTTCTTACTTGTTCCTGAAGTGAGTAATTGACCAATAAAAATAAGACATGAGGTTCGATTTATAGAGTTCCCACTGTACTTCCACCGTCAACGCGGTTATGGATGTTTAAGGCCACTTGTAGTAAATTTCCGCAAAGGCGCGAATTTTGTATTCATACGTGTTTGGGGTTGAAATCGTTTGATTTGCGTTCAGTGAATAGGGAATTGGGCCAACACCTGAAAAGTTGTAAATTATGGTGAAGATGTCTTGTCTGTGAACAATTAGAAGTGATTTAAGGTGGAGAATGCGTCTGTATTATCCTCTTTAGGGCCATTGTTGCACCGAATACAATGCCCTTGACGTTGACAATTCCTCTCTTGTAATTTGAGGTAAAATAAAAAGTTTAAACCCGACTTGAATTACAGTGGAAAAGTTATTGCCAATATTTGGCACTTCATATTAAGTGATTGACGTTGAGTGCGGAGGGTTGATTAAAAATAAATTGAGAGTTTTGGGATAAATAATTAACAAAATTCGAATCTTTTTTTCCAAATCCAGGGTGGCACAAAATAGGACTATTGAAATAAATAGGTTTAGACGTTAAAAATTTCGGGAAAATCGCGTCGGAGTCGGAGCTCATGTTTTATATCGGAATCAATCTTAGTCCCAGAAACAACAATAACGGCCGAAGGAGGTCAAGAGTTGTTTTTCTTTACAGTTGACAATGACATATACCTGCCTGACATTGCCATAGAAGCCCTTCTCTCGGGAAATCATGACTAATGGAAAGTGCAAACGTCCGTTTCTTATTTATAATCGCTTCCCGCACTGATTTCAGCTCCGGAAAACTTTCAAACCTCATTTCGATCGCCTTTTAACCACTTCAATCTGAATAAAAATAAAACGGCAGCTTTAACAGCTCGGAAAAACGTAGTTTGTGATTGGTGGTAAAATTTAGGTAATTAGAGTTTTCCGTCTTTGATTAACTCCCGGGATGGAGTAAATTGCACTTTACCTTGGGTGGCGCTTTACCCAATTACCTCGAGTTCATAACTAATGTAAACTGCAAGACGTGACCTTTTGGTGAGAAAATGCGGGTCTGGAAATGGATGTGAGGAAAGTAGCGCTTATTAAAGTCGCTTATGTGGGAAATTTTGAGAAATGGCGTGTTAAAGGAGAGTTATTTGAGGCCTTGATGAAAGTGGATGGATGTTTTTTCATTTAGTCTTTGCGACGGAAGCTTAATAACACAACAAGGCAGGGATTGACAACAATGACGATTTTATTCAGCGAAAAGGGGCCAGAAAATGTGCTTTCATTGTCTTCAGTGAAGTAAATAATCTTGTGATTCGTTTGTTTTGCTAATTTGAATTTTTCGCTTGTGACTGGCGGCAGATAACCGCTGTCTCTTTTTTATTTCCAGCCGAGACAATGTTGGATAATCCAACTCTTCTAACCCTTCCAATTTTTTGCTGATTTTCGTATTCCGCTCAAGTGCGAAATTAAAAACAGGGCTTTACGAGGCAATAAAACGAATTTAATAATCGGCAAGATCTGCTTTTAATCTCAATGTAAAACATCGGTTGGCGGAGTCAATCGTGGTCCATCAAATTTTATAGATCAATAAAGTCGCATTTTGTAATGAGGAGCTATTTTGGGGAGCATCATTCGATTACGCTGAGGGAGAACATGAGAGGGTCTCCTCATCGATTGCGATGTTTGTATGATTAACTATCGATTTAGAATTAGCCACGAAATTCAAACTGCGAATTTTAATTAAACCCGACAACTATTCCGCGTAATTCGGTTCGATTCCGGTTGATTACGGAAGGGTTTATTAATATTTATAAGGGCACAGACGCCTGAACAATTACGAAAATAACGACTCACTTGCCACTTGTCTTTCACAAAATGTCTTCCAGCAAACAACTCGACGGGCAAATTTCATTAAACTAACACAAATATCGTTTGAGCTGAACTCGGGAAAAAGTCGCTGTACGCGACAGAAATTTTCAAGAAATTGTCACGAAAAATAATTATTGGCGAGTTAAAAGCGTTTCGAGTTTTTCAGTCCACCCTTCTCCAAATCTATATAAACGGACGTAAAGTAAATCCTGCTGGGATCCCAACTGTTCTTTTTCTCCCCGAGAGATTTAAGAATTGCGATAGGACGGAAACTTCTTCGGAAAAAATTGTGCGATCTGTTGGTCCAACACAACAATTTTTAAATAGCTTTAAAATCAAAGCCGCATTAAAATTTAACCCAAATCTAAAATTAGTTTTTTCAATAATAAATACAACTGTGTCTGAATAAGCCGTTTCAAGGATATTATGCAAGGCCCGTGTTTTTAATATTCATGAAGTTCTGAAAGCTTTCTTCCAGTTTGCATGTTCCATAAGCCGATCCTTACACAACTGCACAGACTTGAGGAGCTTACATTGGCATGTGAAGTAGTTAAAACGCCAAAACTAATGACAAAAAATTCCTCCTGCTCCCATAATTCAAGTGCCTCTGTCATTTGGGTCACTTATCGCAAATTGCTCACCGGTGTAACTACTTTAGTTAAGTGTTTACGCCCGAATTTATCCAAATATTTTACGTGCATCCAAGAGAATTATTCGCCCCAACCCAAATTTTATTATTACGATACGTTTCAGAAACTTGTCCAAGTTTGCAGACTTTACGAAACCACATGAATATATCGGAGCTGGAGTTTGACAAGTTTTGGGGTGAAATAATTCAACGAAGGGCTTACAGATCAATTAACTCAGTTATTTAAAATACAGGGTGATTCATATAACTTTACGACCCTAACGAACTTTAAATGCAACCCATTATACATTGGAGGTTGAATTCCGCCGAAATTGGCCAATACAAAAACGCCAGAGACTGCAATAAGAACCTAATTTCGTAAGGTTTGCTAGGAATATCCAAATCACAAACAAATTTATAATTATTAGTGTTTTTGAATCAAACTATAATTGAGTAGTGTATTACTGGTTGCATTTAAAATTCGTCAGGGTCGTAAAGTAATGTGAATCACCCTGTATAGTGAAGAAAATAAAACTTAATCATGAACGAAACAGCAAAGTTTGCGCCACGCCTTAAATATGGCCTAAATAAATCATCAGATCGAATATGCAGAAGCAGTGTAATAAACAGCACATGTTGCAGTGTAATCCTGCACAGGATGGATGCGTCCGGCAACCCACAATTCCTGTTTAGTGCAAATTTAGCCATTGAGCTGCGCCTCCACGTGAGACGAAAATTTTCTTGATTATTCTCCTTTGATAATTACATTTTGTGCGGTTGAAATTTAATAAAGCTCCTCTTCCGTGAGCGAGGAACGAACGTGTGTTGCTTAAGCCGGAATTATTCACTACGTTAAGTTTAAATTTATATTAATTGCTTCATGTGTTGGGAGGAGAATCGGGGATATTTGCATCCACTGAAAGGTTTAATGGAATTTTCAGACGAGGGATTTATCCAAGACTCGACGGATTACGAGCGAAAAACAGTCAAGGTCGCGCTTCAATTAAGCCCCAACACTTGTAACATATTTCTTGATTTACAAAGTACATCAATGAGACACAAAGGAACTACATTTTTGTTAATGACAGAGTACAGAAGAAAATAACAAAGCTGCGTTAACTGGACCTTTTGTAATGGAATAAATAAAACCCCCAAAGGATCACTTCTAATTTACAATTGCGAGTTAGGTCTTTAGCTTTTAATTATTTGCTTTTTGCGCCCCTGAGACGCGCCTTAAACGCAATTTGCGTTTTTCAATGGTTAAGGGAAGGTGTGTAACAATGTTGTTAAAAATACATTTTTAAAAGTATTTAAATACAAATACAAATACTTTTCCCGCAAAATAACTAAATGTATTTCAAATACAATTTTTCAAAATGTATTTAATTGCAAATACAATAACATCAGCAATGTATTTAAAAGTATTTATTAGTTGTTTCAAAACTATAAAAACGCCAACGTCGCAATTTACCGACTTATTTTTTTAAATAAGGTTGATAAAAATGTAAAATAGTTATTAATGATTAAATCTCTCATTGAAAGTATAAATTACATTAGCTATTAAGTTTTTGAAGTGCATGAATAATTTATAACAGCTAATTTTGGAAGAAAATGCGACGTTGGCGTTTTTGTAGTTTTGAAACAGCTAATAAATACTTATTAAGGCTAATCAGTAAGAAACTCCATTAAATTTTAATGCGTTGTTAAAAGTTAATAACGCGGATAAACCAATCATATTGGTCCAATTTGGTCACGTGATCAGTTAATCACGCATTTACTTAATGCGTGGTACTTAATGTAATTAATTAATGGGATTTAATCGGGGTTTAAATTAATATAACGCTTTCAAAAATCGTTCCTTAATTTGGATTGTATTTTTTATGACCTGTTAACTATTGAAGGTCACAGAATAACAGCTGAAAGTATCGGGTAGCAGCATCTGATCCCAATATTTTGCCTGCTACGTCATAACTTCGTTTGTCATGATTTTACTTCACGTCAGACTCAATGGATTTTACCCTTACTTTTTGGTCGTATCCCTCTTATTAATAATGTAATTCTGGATGACCTGGGTTCCTGTTCGTATTGTTGACAACAATTTCTTAATCTTTTAATGACAATGAGAGTGAAAAATATTTTTTCCCAGAAATAAATTTAGTTAATGCAGGGAAAGTCCTCGCTCCCGACAATGCAGATTATCTGTCTTATTCACTCTGACTACCTGTCTCGGGTTAACCGACAACAGATAAAAGTATTTTAATTTTAATTACAAGTATTTAAAATTTCGAGGACAATTGAAATTAAATTACATTTAAAATATAAAAAAAGAAATGTATTTAATTACGTATTTAAATGCAACGTACTCGTATAAACGACTCAATTCTTTTATTAAAAGCTTTTATTTAACTCACAATGTTGTCTGTCTGTCGGTTATTTTTTCGGAGCCAAGTTTGAAAGGGTTCCCGTTGTCCCACTGAATTGAAATTTTGCATACTTACTTAATCTGCGTGACAATACAATCCTATGTAGTTAAATACCCCCTAAAGGGGTTAAATGGGGTTTTGGAGTTTTAGGTTATGTTTACAAAAGGTTTCTCGATTTGTAATTTTGAGAGGGTTCCTGTAGTCGCAATGAAATTTAACATGCTTACGTAATCTACGTGACAATGCAATTCTGTATAATTAATTACCCCTTAAAGGTGTTAAATGGGGTTTTAAAAAATGCACAGTGTAATAACAATAAATCTATGCAATAAATAAAGGCTAAAAAGCAAAAAATAAAAATATATAAAAAATGTTTTTAAAAAAAAGCTTTTATTTAAAAGATGCACTAAAAAGTAAAAAATAATGTATTTCAATCACAGGAGAATATTTTTTCTTACAGGTTAAAATTCTAAAATTTATAAAAGCTTTAGTTGGGAGTTATAAAACTACGACATTACAGAATTACTTTGTTCAGTTAACAACTCCCGAAGCTTTTATATTTTTTTTAATTTTAACCTGTAAGAAAAAATATTCTCCTGTGACTGAAATGCATTATTTTTTACTTTTTAGTGCATCTTTTAAATAAAAGCTTTTTTCAAAAAACATTTTTTATATATTTTTATTCATATTCCAACAACAAATTTATTTTCTGATCCTCTCTCAAAGATCTGAAACGTTGTGTATCTCGACAGGTAATTATCTCGCCCTCCAAGACAATTTTTTGCTATTTCTTAGAGTTAATTACCCCATGATTGATTACAAAGCATCAATTTGCTTGCGCATTAATTTTTTTTCGCTGAGTTCTTAGTGAAATTCTTCTGAAAGTGGTCGTCCAAATTCCGGGCGGGTTCCTGTGAAATAATGCGGTTTTAAAGGTCACTTATCCTCGTGTCGTTTTTCCGGGATATTGACCGGTTTGCTCGTCGTAAAAGCTGTTTACTTTAAGCTTGATGTCGGGAATTATATAGTGACAATGTGCTCAAATTGTTGCAAGAGGAGACTGTAATTGGTAATAATATAGTCGGGGGTTAATTAGTGTATGAATATGCCGTTTGTTTGCTTTCTGGAATCATGGTGGTGATAATCCCGACTAACAAAAGACTTCATTTGGATGGGGAAATACAAATTACTAGATCTGATACTGGTTTAATTGGGTCACGTCCGGAATCCCGGAACGATCATGGAGACGCTTGGACTACCAAAACTAACGTTTAATGTTGAATAACTTTGTTAAACAGCGATTAAAACATGGGAAATATGAGGCGAAACATGCCTTCATTCAAGACAAATATTCAGTTACCAGTAATCCAGTTTTTGCCCAAATCCAATCCAAAACTGAATAAAATTATACACTCTTCTAATTACCCTTCCATTCCAGCTTAGCGTAACCTTTTTGATCTAGTAAATTAATATAAGAGCTTCTTAGGCTCAAGTTTCAGGAAGTTAAGGAACAGGAAGCGTGGTGATTCAATTAAACAAATTTAATTCTATCAAAATTTATTAACTTTCTTGCCTAAATATGACAAATAACTATCAATTTGAATGATGAGATAATCCCTAAAATGGCACACGTTGTTTCGTGCACTTGGTATTTCCAGATTTTTCAAATATTGCAAATGGGCCAAAAGATCGTCTCTTATCGCATCGTAATCTTCTTGGCTGTTGTTTGCTTGAATTTGGGACCCTAACTTGTTAACACTGTCACTAATGGACATTATATCAACGAAGACATCACCAGTTGTGCCATTTCTAGTCGTTACATTTTTACCCAAAGAAATGGACACATCGTCAATTAATTGTAAAAGATCAGTCGACAAGACTTGATCAGATAATCCGCTCACTTCAGTCTTGTATTTTCCCAACGCTTTGTGGAACTTCTTGTAAATGTGGCTGTTTTCACTGTAGGACAAGCCCGAAATTTGGGTTTGAATATTAACAACGGATTCTTTTATTTGGTTTAGTTTTTGGTTTGGGAATTTTTCGACAAAAGGATCCATTTTCTCAACGATTTGTTGTTCTAATACTTTAAGTTTTTGCTCAAGCTTCACTTTCAGTTGAGACAGTTGGTCAAAAACATTCACAAGTTCGTCCAAGTTGCAATTAAGCGTGAACAAATTTTCAAATGTGTTGTAACGTTCAACAACGTCTGTTACCAACTTTGGGTTCGTAACACTTGAGTCTTGTTTCAGGTCTAGAGCCAGTATACTGTTGTCAATGTTGTACAAGAGGTAGTTTTTACGTTTCTTCACTTTTTCGCTAACTTCCGTAATTTCCCCAACTTCGTTTCTGAGTTCAGCCAGTAATTTTTTGTCATTCAAGTTGTAGTGTTTTTCTTCGGCTTGTTTCAATTGTTGTTCGATTTCCTTTTCACCCAGAACACTTTCAACACATGACATAACGTCCAACAATTCGTTCTTCCTAACTCCAATATCGTCATCAACGTGGTCAATGAAACTGATACGTTTCTTGTAATTGCTAATTACTTCCTTGTCCAACTCGAAATTCTGATTAAGCAAATTATCACCGATCGTTTTGATGTTTTTTTCAATGTCGGCGAGAGTTTGCATCGACTTTGCCTTAAGTCGGGGTTCAATAGTTTTCAGGGTTCCTTCCAAAGTGGCCAAGTCTTGCAAGGCCCCAATTATGGCCTTCTCCACTTTTCGGATTTTCGAAGCTCGCTGATTTTTGCTTAAGATGTATTTGAGTTCTTTGACGTAGTCGAGGAGAATTTCATGCGAACGGTCGATTTCTTGAGTCGAAAGTTCGTCGTTTCGGATTTTTTCGGCTATTTCACACACGTTGTTTTTGATCGATTTGAGACGTTGGGTTGATTTGCTTTGGCCCATTTTTAATCTACGGACAAAGAGGCGATTAAGTGTGATTGTATTGTAAATCAAAAGACACACCTTGAGTTGTAAAACGTGGACTGGAAGGCGGTGTTGCAACTGCATTGATAACATCACAGACACACCAAATAAGCTTTGCTAAATAAAATGATAAGATAAGTCCAGAGTTTATTTGCTTTATTGATAAAGTTCCTCTAGAGGTACATTTTTATTTTACTTTCACATTGTTCGATTTTCTTGAAACATTCCTCCCTCATTGTGAGCAATTTTTGGCTCACTTCTAGTCGAAGTAAATCATTTTTGAGTCTCTTGAGCACCTCTTTTACATACTGGCAACTGGTCTCATTAACACTGCTACTAATTTCCACAACCGCTTCTTCAATACTCTTCAGTTCGTTCACTTCTGACACAGTCTTGTCCAAATCGCTTTGCAAATTATTTATTTCGTCCAACAACCCAGTCCTTGTTTCTTCATTGTCACACTTAAGCTCCTCCAGTGCTTGACTATTTTCAACCAAAGCCTCCATCAACTCAAAATATTCATCACTCGTTTCCACGTCCATAAAAACACGAACCCTTGGCTTCAGCTTGCCAATATTGTCTTCAATTTCAGGCAGTGAACTAGTTTTGGTCAACAGTTTGAGAATTTTCCTTCGGAGAGTTAGCTTCTTGTGTGAAATTTCGTCACAAACGTCTGAAATATCACCCAGATCGGTTTTTAAATCAACTAATATTTTTTCAAACTTCTCCTCGAGTGATCGAATTTTTTGGTACATTTTCATTTCGGTGTGTCTTTCCTCAAGCTTCACCATTGTACCCGAAATTGAGGCTTTTCTCTCGATTATTTCATCACTGATGTTGTCGATTGATTCCAATTTGTTGATCATAATTTTCAAGGTCTTGGTCAAGTCTCCACAATTTTTCTCATCCAATTTAGTGAAATATTGATTGATTGTGGCCTCCAGCTCGTCCAGTTGTTTCAAATAGTGGTCCGAATTGTTGATCTTGATCAAGTGTTTCTTATTTTTGATTAGTCTCTGGAACGTGTGGAAAAATTCTTTCTCTAAACCATTTTTTCGTTTCTCATTTTCGGCATCTTTAATGTCTATTTTGTGCAATTCCTTAATTAATTCTTCAATTTTCGCATTAATTTTATTCAGTTCTTCCAAATCCTTACTCGCTTCGGATAACGACAGCTTCACTTCTTCCAAATTGGCTTCAATATAATTTAACTTTTTTGTTTCTTCTTCATTTTCGTCGTGATCGACAGTTTCAGGTTTCTCTTCAGACAAGAACTCTTCTTTACTATCTTCACATTTCGATTTTTCAAGTGAACTCAAGTCCAGTTTTTTCACTGATGAACGTTTTAACAGTGATTTTCTTCGTTTTGATTTTTGGACTACTAGAGTTCCTTGTTTTGAAGTTAAAGCCCCCATTTTGAGATGTCATGGAATTTTGAACGACTTACTTATTTCGTTACTATTTCTCGAACTAACTTACAAAATAAAGACAAACTAAGATAAGAGATAGTGCGTCAGATAGCAAATCGATTAATCATCTAATTAGACATAATTGTTGCCATTTGTAAAGTCGTCTAATTTGTAATAAAGCGAACATAAGTTATGTTCCCTAACTTTTTTATTCCTGTTAATGTGAGAGTAGCAAGTCGGAGCCAATTCACATGATTTATCGTCTCTTTTGGATAAGAATAAGTTTTATTTTTTATTGTAATTCGCTCCACTTTTGCTAAAATTGGGCCACTGGTTCGAGCAGACCATTGCCAACTTTCCCATTTTTGGTTGTCACACTGAGTTATAATCTAATCTACTCGGGTCACATGACAAAAATTGATTCGATTCTTTTAGGGAAAATTTATTTAAAATAACAAACAAAAATCGTTGATCCTCATTTATATGCATGTGAAACCAAAGAGAGCACAAATTACATTTTAAAACTAATTAAAACCGAAATGAAATTTTGTTTGTTTTGGATTTCTTCTAACACTTTTAATTAGTGATGGGCTCATTTTTCCCGTAGTAATGCTGGTGTTTTTTCCGTTCGTTTTGTTGCACCTTCTCCTCCAGCTTCTTGAGACAAGCATTGATTTTTTTCAGTGTTTCGGTGTTGTTATCTCCAGACTCGTTCACTTGGGTCCATATGCCATGAAGGGAATTTCTCGTGTTATGATAAGAGAAGTCTGATTTACCCCCTGTCAGTTCTTGCGTCTGCTTTTCACACATTTGGAGGATTTTCGCAATTTTCTCGTCCATTTTTCGAACACAGCCAGTTCCGCGATGGAACACATACACTCAAATAATCGTTCTATCGATAAAAGCGATAAGATATTTTTTAATTCTCTCATTTGAAAACTCCAATGACAGCTTCACACTCTTCATAATGTAAACAAAAATCTTAAATTAGCCCAACAAAGCCGTGTAGGCGGCGTTTCAGTTGTCGTAATTCACCCAGAGCTAATTTTAAAACTCGACCAAACTCAGTAAACAGAAAGAATCATCAATTTTTGATAACTTTCACCAGAGTTCAAGTACAAAGTCGACAATGACATAACCTTTGCCTGCAGATTCAACATGTGGTGAATGGTAAGTGCTAAAAACACAAGAAAAAATTGCGATGGGTGTTTTACAGTGATGGGTTGTCGAAACTCGAAACCTGACTCCGATGTTGTGATCATTTTTCATGAAGCGGACAAAGTCCTGATTAAGGATAAGCGGAAGAAGGGGAGAAAACACTCGATCGTGCTTTTTCTTCCGGTTATTGTCGTCACAGATGAGTACAACACACAGAGGGTTATTTACACGCCCGAGGAAGAGGAACAGGACATGAAAAAATACATTTTTGAGACTAGGAGATTCTAAAGGCTTGATATTACAATTTGTTAATACGTTGTGATTGGCTTTGCTTAAACCCGACAAACGCACAGTAGTGTTTATTATTTAAAAATTTTAGATTTTTTTCATGTAAGTACATTATTAAATAAATAAGCAAATAAAAAATCAAAACTAGACTTGATTGAAGTTCCACTGTTCCTCCAAGTTTAATTTGCTTTATAGTTTTTGGGTGTTTTATTTTTTATCCTGTGATATTCGCACTCAAAAATTTATAAGCCACTCGTCTGAATAATCCTCCAAGTTAATATAGCTGGTGAAGTTGCTGAATAATGCATCAGCCAATCGTTAGAAATGTGACCTTTGAGCCGCCATTAAAATCGATGTTACAAATATTCTTCCAGTTTGTTTTCGAGTGTGTTTAATTATGAAAGTTTCGCTTGAGTTTCAAGCCGTTTCAAAGCACTTACAAGCCAACTTCTTTAGCACTAAAGTTAGCAAAAGACTTGGACGAACAAAAATCAAATTAAATTTGCCCAGATATGCACAAATCATTGGCAATCGAGTGAAATGCCTAAAACCCTGCAAATAGTTGCGTAAAAGTTAAGATAACGAGCCAACGGAAACTTTAGTCAATCACTGACCGAATTTCTCCCTAGACAGCGGTTACAACGAAATCTTCCTTTAAATAATAATAATAATATAATTTATTTCCAAAAGACTTCGTAGTCTATAGTGGACGATATAATAAATGGACGAGTAGTGGATACAGCTAAATATTTTCAAAACGGTTTAAGAGAGCACGTTGAAATTTGGGATACAGTTAAATGCGTTTAAATTCTATCATTTAAGATTTTTTTAAATTTTCTACCGTCATTTATTTTGAAAATACAAGGCTAACTTGATTATTTAAGGGCACAAAGGGTTAAAATTAATAATTTTTAAAAGAGCATTTTTTTCTGAATTTAGTGATGTAGTATATTCCCATTTGTCGTTTCATTAAAAGACAAAAATAAAAATAAAAATTCAAAAATTTTATTCTGGATTTCTGCAAAAGTAAAACTAAGTTAGCTTTGAAAATACTGTCATTTGTATACAGGGTGAATCAGAAATACGTGTGTTAATTTTAACAGGTAACAGAGCGCAACAATTTTCTATTTGTAATTTTTCATTAAAAGTTTCGCAAATTTACTTAAAATTTAAAAAGGAAAACATACTGAAACGTGTACCCGCCTATAGGTACAAAAATAAAAGTGCCGAACTATTTTCGTTGTGATAGAAACGGACAATTTAAACAATTTAAAACATCAATGAAAATTGTTGCTATGAATACAAAGTAATTATTAAACACTGACCGGCTCGTTTGCACAAAAGAAAGGAGGAAAACAGTAAAAATAATAAATAAGAATTTTGCAAAATGTTATATAGAAAAGTTGTTGCATTTAATGAGTACAATTACGTGTTAAAATTAACACACGTATTTCTGATTCACCCTGTATTAGCTAAAAATTAAACTTGTGTGCAATAATTAGTTTAACAATGGTACATTTAAGTGAAACTGAGTGTGCAGAAACTCTCATGATGATTGGTTATGGCGACAGAAAGCCAAGAAGCCAATGGAAATCATTTTGAGCAACATCTTTTGTAGCATAAAAAACATGTATTTCGTGTTTTGCTTTTTTTATTAAATTGTGTTCTTTTTCAGTTAAAAGTGTTATTTTAACAATTATTATTAACTTTTACTTATTTTTTGGTCAAAGTTCGAGCGGCAAAGAGCTAACGATAGATAAAGTCAACATTTCAAGGCTAAACATTTTACATTTTTGAAAATTTTATTAGTTCGATAATTTTTTTAAGTTTCGATTGAAATAAGGTATGCATGTACACCATAGAATTAATTAAAAAATGCTCTTTTTAAAAATATTAAATTTCGCCCTTCCTGCCATTTAAAAAAAATCAAATTAGCCTTGTATACTCAGAACAAAAGAAGATAGGAATTTGATAAACATCTAAAACGATAGAATTTATATACTTTTAAGCTTATACCAAATTTCAATAAGTTTTGATGAATAGTTTTTAAAATAATTAACTGTATCCATACTTTTTAGCGACCCTGTATAAACAATACAATATACAGGGTGATTCTTAAATAGACCGACAAAATTTTATCACAGTCATCCAAGGATAAGTAGAGACGATCTGTACCATATTTATGTTTTTATTTCGTAGGGATAGAAACCCCTTAATCCGTGCCACTTGCGACGCTCATGAATTCAAATGAGTTGTATTGGAAAAAATGTGCTCGTTTTCATCATGAATATCGATAATACACAGTGATCATAGTTGCATTGATCAAGTACATTGTCATCAGATCCATGCTTGCCACTAACTGTGCTAATACTACTTACGAACACATCAGTGGCGTACGCTTTATCTCCAACATAACTTTAAAAAAATTTATTTCGAAAACGGTTATACAAGGAATTTTTTTACTATTTTTCCCAGCATGTACTCATTTGACACTACCATGATGGGTAGAATTTTGTCGGTCTTTTTAAAAATCACTCTGTATAAAAAGAAATACCAAAAATGAAAAGAAAAAACCCAGACAAAATCGAGATAATCATAACACTTATACAAAACATTATAAATTAATTAATAATTTAATAAATTAATTAGAAAAATATTCTAAAAGTTTGACCTTTACAGTTTTAGATTGGAAATTATGGAAGAAAATATCTAGATCTATTGTAATCCGATTATAGGATTTAAAACAATTAAGATGTGGAGAATTCAGATGCTGAAAGTTATTAGGGATGGAAAAATAAAATGTAAGAAGATTTAAGTTGTTTGCTCAAGGTACTATAATGATCCAGAAGAAAAAAGCTATAATCTCACCACATAGTAGTTTTTGAAGAAAAATAACACAAAGAACATTTCTCTTACTTAATAAAGTGCTTTCCTTTACATTTTTTAGATCACAATGCCTTACAGGATATTTATGATAAATTTTAAAATATAAAATAACGTTAGTACGAACATGAAGGTTTAAACGTCCCGATTTTTTTTCAAGGAAACCTCTCAGAAATCTCAAAATAAGCCATTTTTCCGATTTCCGCTCTAATTTATACAATCGATTCGTTATTAATCGCTCAGTCCACAGATGGAATAGTTTTCATATCGTGTGTTGATACAAATATTGATTCGGACAAATAGATGACAAATACACACCAATTATACTTATTGATAATTGGAAATTTGTGTATTTCCCTTTATTGTTTCCAGAACTGAAGACTAATAAATTGGAAAAAAAATAGTTTTGCGTCGATTAAGACAAAGCAATTACGAGACATCACTTCAACCCTCCCAGCTTGTTGAACATCGTGTCGCAGTCCAGCGATTGACTTTATTTTAATTATAAAACCTGTCACTGCACACTTCTCTTAACAGCAAATTCATTAAACAATGCCACTTCCATAATCCGTATTGTCAGTATCAAGTCCTTGCGGAACACCACTCGCTAATAAATTTCAAACCCGAGCCTAATTATATTAACACTTCAAACAACTATAAAAATAATACACGTGGACAAACATGCATCAAGGTTTTTTCAAAAATTTTGATTCGAATTAATTGGACAAGTGCTCCATATTTGTTTAAGACATACCGCAGCATTGATTGCATTGTTCTTATCAGTTTTTATCACTTTATCGATGATAACACCTCGTAATTTTCACTTAGTTGAGGTTAAATGCTGCAAAGATCAAGCGAATATTGTGATGTTTGTGGTAGAATAACACAGTAGGTAAAAATTGGCACGTTTGTATAGTTCAGAACGGTTATCTCTTGCCAGATGGGCCAAAATGAGTCGAAACTCAAACTGCAACAAATCACCGACTCTTTAGGGCGTATCAGAAAGGACGTACGAAACGGTAAAATCACAGCAAATGACGTCGAACACTTTCAAGCGATTTTAAACCGATACTCGGACGAAATCGCTTCAAACCCGGGCCTTAAAACACGAAACAGTGGCGTTTACACGACTGAACAACTGATCGAAATAACTTCCAAAGAACTGGATGCCCTTAAGCAAGAAGTCAGTTCAGTCAGCCGAACTCCATCGAAAAAATATTGTAAGTCACCCTCGTATTGACTATGAAAGTATTGTTTCGTTTTAGCAAAAGAGAAGGAGAAAGACGTGAAATCAGTCATTGCTTCGGTCGAACAAATTCGCGAATTGATACGAAATGGACAAGTTTCCACGCAAGATTTTGACAATTACCAAGCCCGACTAGCCGATTATTCGCACAGACTTAGCTTCATTTCGAAGAAATCCAAAAAAGAGGAAGTAAATTCGGCCCAAAAACTGGCTTCCTTAGCCACGACTGAATTATTGCAATTGCAAGAACAGAAAAATTCTGAAGTCAGAGCTTCAACTCCACCATCACAAAGGTCGACAATGAGGCGCAAAATCACAAACAGACACAATCCAGGCAAGTTGGAAGACATTGAAACCAAACTGGAAGCTTTGAAAAGTGATGTTAAAGTTGCCGAAACCAATCGGGACAAGTCAGTGTTACATTTCTTGTCCAAATCGATTCAAACCCTAATGACTGATCTTCAAATGATCAAAGTCCAAGACGATATTATCACGGACGAAAGAAAACTGCTTTTGGAGAAGAACTTGATTCGTTTGAACCAACAAATCGATAAACTCAAGCGGCAGTTTAACACTGAGAGTAACATAAATTATTTGGCCGAACTGCAACAGAAGGAAAAACGGGAAAAGTTGCTCCAAGACTTGGACGACATCGAAAAATCGGTCTTGGCAATCAGTCGCAACCTCTCGAGTGTTAATCTCGAATCAGAGAAGGAAACCTTCAACAAATACAAAACCCAGCTCAACACAATCGAAGAACTGAGCCAGGAGATCAGCCTGAAGAAGCGACAAGTCTCAGACGTGATCCTCAACATTGAGAACAACTTCACTCGTTTGGAGATGGAAGAACGGTTGAACCAAGCCGAATTCAAGCACTTCCAGACCCGAATTGACCTGGACCAGTTTGGCGAAACTTCCGATAGTGATTTGTACAAAAAGCACCGCCAGTTTTTGCTCCAGTTGCAAGAAACCGTTGCTAAAATTATAAACGTTGGGGACACCATATCGGAGAAGAAGAAATACGTTTTGTACAACATTGGGAACAACATTGCGGCCCTTGACTGGAAAGTGGCCCAAAACGACGAAAACTTGAAGCAGGAAGAAAAGGACGAGTTTGTGGTTTTGCGCCCGAATTTGTTGAAAGTTTGTCGGGAAGTTCCAGCCACGGAGGAAATGACCGAAATTTTGGCCGAAGCTAGGACAATAATTGAGCAAAAGTTGCGAATGGTTGGGGATCAAGCCCAGCTAGTGACAGTCAAAGAGGATTTTCTACAATCTGTGCAAAACTCAAGTCGGTCCCTTTTAGAAAACGTACAAAAGGAAGTCGAAACTTTGCAATTGCACATCGAAGGTGCGAGATACACGCGTGAGACGCAACTGTACAAAGACTTGAAGGCGAAACTGGAAGGGTACAAAGACCAGGTCAGGGGTTTTGGTCAAAATGACCCAAATGCCGACAGTTTGCTTAAATATATTGACAATGTTTTGCTCCTTTTGGAGAACAATTTATCGAGTCGGAGAAGCACGACTGAGGATATTTTGGTCGATATTATGTCGGTTAGTACACGAGTTAATGATTTAGGGAGCAAGCTACAAGGTGTAACCAACTGTCTAAATCTTGACTCGATCAAGAGCAGTTTACTGGAACACCAACACTACTTGGGGAACTTGCACATTTCTCAAAATCGCTCAAGTCTCAACAAATCACGTGACGATATCTTGCAACAAATCGACTCGTATTTGCGCAAACTTGAAGACTTGAGGAAGCAAAACCTTGACTGTGGGACAGAAGAAGAAAGGCGTTTTAACCAAGACTTGCGAAAAGTCAAGGAGAAAGTTAATAGGTACAGTGGTACTTATCGTAACGTCTTGTACAATGCGATTGAGCGCGATTTGGACAAACATTTACGAAATGTCGAGACAGTTTTCAAGGACTCAAACGTTGCCCTTAAGGTCAAACGCGATATTGAGAATTGCAAAATGATTTTGGAGCAAAAGTCGAACAAAAACAACAATGTCAAACGGAAGGAAATGACCGAAATCAGGCAAAATGTCGAAAGTGTGAAGGGAGAATTGACCAAAATCCAGCCCTTGACTAGGGAAGAGTTGGACCAGCTTGACGCCAGACTGACTTTATCAATCTTGGCCCTTGATAACATCAAGGACGACCATTCAAGTGAACGCGACCAGTTGTACAACGAAATCAAATTTTACTTTGCCAGAATCCAGGAATTGAAACTGGTACCGAAACCACACTCTGTGCTAGTCGAAGACTTGCAACAGAAGCAACTGGAGCAGCAACAACTCGCTGCCAAGATAATCGCCGAAATTGAGAACGAGCTCGAGGAGCTTAAACCGCAAATTTCCACGTTTGTGGGTTCCGAAACCAGTCAGAAATTTTTCACGCTTGATGACAGTCTTGTCAACGCTACGATGCGTCTGGACGAGTTGAAAATCGACCAAACGAGCGAATTGCACCACTTGAAGGTGAAGCTAATGCGCGAGATCCAGAAGCTGACCGAGGTTTTGGACGAGAGGGTGAAGGAGGCCGAAGAGATTGAAAAGTACGAGAAGGAGGTGCAAGTCATGTTGATTAAGATTGATTCGTTTAACGGGTATTTTGGGGACGCTGAATACACTTATCTGGATGAGGAGATAATTCGGCTTAAAATCAATCTGGGCAAGTTGCGAGTCAACCAGGATTTGGTGACAAGGAAGGAGGAGTGTATGCGAGAGATTGATGCCTGCATGAAGAAGCTGGATCAAGCTGCGAAAACACGAAGTGATGCGTTCGAGGGAACGCTGGTTTAATTTATTGTATTATTGTGCCGTTTCAAATAAATGTATTGTTAACTGGACGCAAATTGTTTGTTTTTCCCCCTTCTGCGTGAATTTTTTAATTGCGACAAGATAATTTACAACAGATGTTATAATTCGTTCCAAAACTCTACAAACACCATTTAAATGGATTAAAGTAGCGTGAATGCACAAAACAATAATTTTGTGAAATTGAAAAAATCATTAAATCGACACAAAACATCACAATAATTTACGTTTTCAAGTCTCAATAAATGGATCAAATAATTACGTTTCTGCATTAGTTAATTAATGCTAATTTCAATGTTACTTTTTAGTTTTGGCCCGATTAGGTTGTTCAGCTAGATTTAACGTGTTTAAAAGTTTGAAAAATGTAGGAACAGCTCTTCGACCAAATTTTGTAATAAAAAATGACGAAATCGAGTGAAACAGGCAAAGGAAATCAGTTTTGTTTAATTTTTGATTTTGAGGCGTGTCGTTACAATTTATTTCGATCTAATTTTGTAGATTCTTCCTTTTAATTGAACAAAATTCTGCGAATATTTCCGTTTCTGACTGAAGCACGTGCTAAACACTCAAAAAATGGAAAAGTATTTATTTTTCGACTTAATTTTTTTCGAGATATTCGAGGAGAATTCGGAGAATTTGGTTGCACAAAAATTCGAATTCAAGGTTATTTGACATTATTTCCTTCTGTTGAGCTTTTTCAATCTACCATTAGAAATTTTCATGACAAAATGATTTTTTACCGAAAATAATTAAATTAAATTTTAACCTACTATTTTCCAAAGTAAAAAGGAGATTTTGTCGTATTCCAAATCTTCGATTATTTATCCGTTTTTGAGTAATGTAAAAGGTACACATAAAAACTAACAAATAAACATTACTTCAAAAAAAAATCACTGCTTGATGCATCACTAAATTCAGTTCAAAGAATTAATGCGATAATTCTGTATATGAATACTAGCAGATACAGAAAGTTCATCTTTCAAGTGATCTGACCTGACCTGTTTCAGTCTTTAGTTGATCGAGTTTTATTTTGCCTTCTCTTCCTCTTGCTCCGCACTTGACTGTGGGAGATACTCAGGGGCAAATTTTGTCAAAGTAAAATGAATATTTACGTTTCGTTTAAAACTAATAATAATCATAATTTTTCTAGTTTTTTGGTCGCACTCTATTCGTAACATCACAGTACATCTTTCCCCTACACGTTTTTTAAAATATTAAGAGTATGTGTTTAAAATTTTAATAAAAAAATGTCAAATAATTTTGTTTTGAAAAAAGTGTTACGTTGGTGCAAATTATAATTGTTTAAGAGACTCAATTCCATTTTTAAAAGCTTTTATTTAACTCACAATGTTATCTGTCTGTCGGTTATTTTTTCGGAGTCAAATTTGAAAAGGTTCCCGTTGTCCCACTGAATTGAAATTTTGCATACTTACTTAATCTGCGTGACAATGCAATCCTATATAGTTAAATACCCCCTAAAGGGGTTAAATGGGGTTTTAAAATTTTAGGTTATGTTTACAAAGGGGTTCTCGATTTGTACATCATACCGTAACTTATACCGACATAGATGGTATGTTGGTCATTTGGACGTCACGGTAGATGCACAGTGTAATAACAATAAATCTATGCAATAAATAAAGACTAAAAAACAAAAAATTAAAATATATGAAAAAAATGTTTTTTTTAAAAAAAGCTTTTATTTAAAAGATGCACTAAAAAGTAAAAAATAATGTATTTCAATCACAGGAGAATATTTTTTCTTACAGGTTAAAATTCTAAAATTTATAAAAGCTTTGGGAGTTATAAAACTACGCCATTACAGAATTACTTTGTTCAGTTGACAACTCCCAAAGCTTTTATAAATTTTAGAATTTTAACCAGTAAGAAAAAATATTCTCCTGTGATTGAAATACATTATTTTTTACTTTTTAGTGCATCTTTTACATAAAAGCTTTTTTTAAAAAACATTTTTTCATATATTTTTATTCGATTTAAAATTGGATTACAAATATCTCTAAAAAAGGAAAAATTATTTTCATTATATTGTCTTTGTCGCACACTTAGTTTAACTGTGCCGTCCCTTTTAGCCTTAAACTTTTAATTCAAAAACAGAATACAATTTTTCGATCAAATAAATGTTGACAAAATTTCGCTCAAAAACGAGCTAAATCGAGAAAAACTTATGTTTCCATTTATTTTGTCATTTTTAAGTGTGTTTTAACAAGTACTTGCAGAATAAATAATTTACTACTTAGACAACATCAATGTCGATCTAATTTGGTGATTTTTCATCCCATTTTAGATAAATTTTTCAAAAAAAAAAAAAACTTAGTTTTTACCTCAACAAGACTCGAAGAAGGCTAAAATAATACACATTTTAGCAAAATTTCGTGAAATTTTGCAAAATAACCGCCTTTCTGTCAAAAAGACAAAAATAAGATAATTCTGCATTTCAATTGACGATTTTTCGGTCTAATTACGGAAATTTTGGGAAAAAACTGAGATTTTTGTTTTAATAATCTAATTTTCACAAATGTTTAGGCAAATTTTTCCAAAAATAAAACTCCAAAAATTTTTCTTCTTATTTTTGTAGATTTTAGACGTGTTTTGACCAAATCTTGTAAAATAAATACGTCCTTCATCGAAAAACGAGTTAACCCGAGCGGAATGACTACAATACTTAACACTAAACAAACACTTTTATCAATTTGTTTTATTTAAACATCACGTACAAACACGATAACAATAGTAATAAAAACCACACTCCCAAACATCAAATATAGGTCGTTCGCATGCTCCTAGGCGACAAATTACTCTCCTCCAGAGGCCTGGGGGTCGGCACCTCGTCATAATCATCATCATCCCCATCATCGACCGCTTTCTCGTCCAAAAACGTCAAACAACTTGCCACATAATTACAACTCAACTTGACTTGCTCACCCACTTCGTCATCAAGCGGCACAATTTTCTTCAACTCAGTTAAGTAACCCTCCAACTGTCCCTTAATCCGATTATAGTACCTCCCGTTTTTCTTCCCAACAAACTGGCTTATCTCCAGCTCCAATTTCTCGATTTCTTGCCTCAAATTCGTGATTTTGTCCTGCGAATCTAACGATTTCTGCGCTTGGCTCTCGAGCATACTGCCGGGAAGTACCGGAACTCCTAACTTCATCGCTGAAAAGCGCTTGTTGATTTGTGGACTAGCCTCAATTGGCTCAACTTGCACGACTGTAAGTTCGACTTTCTTGGGCGAGTGAGGCGGTTCTTGGGGCGTTTCCTCCACGAAAACATCATCATTATCTTCCTCGTTGTTGTTACTTGTCTCCACTTGATTTTCCTTGAGTTTGTCCTCCAGGAGTTGGTAGCACTGTTGCGTTCTTTGGAGGGTTTCCTCAAAGACTGGTCTTAGCTGCGGTTGGAGTTGTTTCGAGGTGTGTTTCAAGTCACGTTCAAGTGCTTCGATTTTGCTTCTGAGGGCGAGGTACGCTGACTCATCACTACCTTTGAATTTTTTGATTTCTTTGATGATTTTGTCCGTTTTTGATTTCACTCCATGGATTGTCCTGCGTTGGCTTCGTCTCAGAACGGTGTTACGGCGTTCGAGAGGCGACTTAGACACGGTCACACCCATTATGGTACACTAAACAATTGTTCTACTTCCACTGATAACGTATCAGGGTAACACAGTACGATCTGGTGCAGTTCGATCGAACGAACGATTTATCACCGGATAGCTGATAAGATAAAAGGGAAAACCTATTTCGTTTTGTACTAAAATCGGGGAAAAATTATAAAGGGAAGTTGTCAAGACACAACTCACAATAACTTCGACTATGCGAGGTTTGGTATCAACTTCTTCCTCTTCCTGAATCTCCTCAGGAAGCTCAAATTTGTCGTTGACACCGTCCAGGAAAGTTTCAACAGTTGACGAAACGATTTGCTTCAACTTGCGACCACTGTCACTCCTTTTGGCAATATTGAGTTGTTCAGGTGCTTCCATTAGTTGCTCCCAACACTCCAGAAACTTCATTTGGGATTGTCTTGGTCGAACTGGTCTGTGTTCTCTTGTGGTCACTGTTCCCAAATTCTGAAACGTCTCGACTTGCTTCCTAATATAGTCCTTGTCAATCCTTGAAGCAGTGTTAATTTTACGTTGCAAAACGTCCAAACTGTGGTCATGTCTGGCAATTATCTTGACACAGTCTTTGATTTGTTGAAGCTGTGTCAGAATTTGCTTAAAATGATAGTCTTTACTTGCTTCCAGAGCCACTGAATTGTCGTCCAACTTGTGCTCGAGTTGTTCCAGGCTTTTTCGAACGTCGTCTTCCAAAACCTGGACGCATTGTTCCAGTTGTGTGGAAATGTGGTGTAACCGGGATGACATGCTTGTGCCAAGCTTTATCTTATCACTGTCATTTGTCAAAATTCCTGTCGAGAATGATGGCAAGTTGTGGCAAAAGTTCGAACACTGAGCGCGTTCTAGCCTCGCTTGATGACGATTCGGACGAGGAAAACGATGAGGCGAAGCCGGAGCAGGACAGTTTGACTAAAAAAGTGATGGAGTATGAAGAAACCACCTTGAAGGAGATTAGTAACTTAACGGACGAAGTCGAGAAAGCTTCGGACAAGATTGACGAAACCACTGACTCGTCCCTTTTTGAGAACTACGCCGAGTATTTGCTCCAAGTGATAATCAAGCTTGATAACATCGATCCGAAAAACAACCGGAAGATTAGAGAGGCGCGCAAGGATGCGATCGTGTTCACACAAGGAACGTTGCAAAAGTTGGATAAGAAAATGTCGAAATAAAACGCAAAGTGAATCAAAAATTTCGTTTATTCGGTGGCTTTAGAATCTAGAATAGTGTGTAATTTGTTGATGTATGCGATAATTTGGATTTTCCTCCTTGTAATTTCGGGTTCTTCCTGGCATTTAATCTTGTCAATGGCTTCGATGAGACGCATCAGTTTTTCGTCCAAGACAAAATACTCGATTGAGTCTCGCGATTCCTGGAAGTGTGTCACTTTAGTTTGGAACGTTTGGGCCCATGTGAGGATGGTCTCAAGTTTTTCGGCTTTACTCTCAATTTGGCTCAAACTATTGATGTCGTAATCGTCGCAGAAGAACTGGTGGACGTCCAGGATTTCCAGTGGTGGTTCTTCTCTTGCTTCCTCTGCTACTTCTAAAGAATCCTGCTTGACTGTATCTTGATGGTCAAGTGTATAACCACCTGCAGGAGGATAATTATTACTGTTAATTGCTTGATAAGGACTTGGTGTGAGCTCCCGTCGATGGTTTTGCAACTTTTCAAACTCTTGAATGTTCTGTTTGGCTATATCTTCAGTATTTCTCTGGTAGTTAAGTGGAACATTTTGGTCGTCACTTGCAAGAGGAAGCTTTTTGTTAATTGGATGAGAAGGGCTTGGTGTGAGGTCTCGTCGATAGTTTTGCAACTTTTCAAACTCTTGAATGTTCTGCTTGGCTGTATCTTCAGTAGTATTTCTGTGGTAGTTAAGTGGAACATTTTGGTAGCCACTTGCAAGAGGAAGCTTTTTGTTAATTGGTTGAGAAGGGCTTGGTGTGAGGTCTCGTCGATAGTTTTGCAACTTTTCCAATTCTTGAAAGTTCTGCTTGGCTGTATCTTCAGTAGTATTTTTCTGGTTCTGGTAGTTAAGTGGAATATTTTGATAATCACTTGCAGGAGAAAGCTTTATGTTAATTGGTTGAGAAGGGCCTGGCTTGGGGACCCATCGGTAGTTTTTCCTACTAAAATCCTTATTTTGAAAATCTTCAATGCTGTCGCGCTTTATGTTATCCAAACTCTTACGAGACGAACTACTTTTGTTGTCCCTGTCGAGAAAAACTCTTCCACGACCACGGACAGGATGAGAAAGTCTTGGTTTAGTTTTGTACTCATAACTGTGTGAAAAACTTGCAAACTCGTTCCCCTTCTCGTTCGGACTTTGTCCAGTTCTGGCCAAATTGGAGACTTGAGAATAAGTTGTTTTTCCGTTCTCGTATTTTCTTGCTTCACCAGAATCAGTTAGAATTTGTCCCAAATTTTCGGGCCGTGTTACAGTGTAACCCGATTGTAGATATGGGTTCTGTGGCAAAAACAGTTGCACAGCTTTCGTTTTGTACAAACTGGTTTGTTGTGGAAGACCTGGCGTGCCCTTTTTTTCGTTGGTAAATTGTTTATCGCTAAAACAATTTTGCTGATTGTATGAACCAGTTGAATATTGAGCTTTTGAGCTACTTTCATTGTAACTACATTCATCTGTAACTTCCATGGGTACTTCACCATTTGTCCATTCCTCGGAAAATCCTTGATTGTGTCTCGAAATTGAGTGTTGATTATGTTCTCCACTATCGCGACGATTCTTTGGTACTTCTTGGCAATGACTGTAACATTTGTAACTGTGAGGGCCTGGTACATCTTTTCGAAGCTTTGGCTTTGAACTTCTACGTGTTTCGTTTACGTAATTTATAACTGCGTTTCTTGATCTGCTTTGACGTTGTTTAGACTCTGCACTTTGAAGTAGTTCTCTTTGGTCGCCTCTAACTGGAGTAGAACTTTCCGGTGAATTTTGTGATAGCGGAGTAAAATTTTCTTCAACTTTCCCAAAACCAAGTAACTTGAAACGATCTTTGAGTTGTAAAATGTGCAAACTTAAATCACGTTCATTTGCTGGAGATAACTTAGATTGTTTTATTTCTAATATTATGTTATTAAACTCATTATAAAGTTTATGTTGTTTCGATGGAGAATATAACAAACAAATATCTCGCTTCATCTTCTTTAACTTCTTATTAAAGTACTCATACTCGCTCGGCTGTAAAAAAAGTATACACATTATATGCCATTTCAGTTCATAGTAGAATTTTGCAACAGAGCATTTGAATTTCTTGGAATGAAATAAAGCACAAATTGAGAGTTTCTGTATAAGAAAAGAATTCTGTGTTAAACTAAATACCAGCGACAAATTTTGAGCCAAGAAAACACACCAGAAACTCTCAATTTGTGCTCCATTTCACTCCAAAAAATGCAAATGCGTTGTTGCAAAATTCTACTATAAACTGCAAGGGCAGATTTTTTAATTTTAAAATTTTAATTTTTTAATAAATAATACAAAAGCTTAATAAACAAATGTTTTTTAAATAATCACATTAAAAGTCTTTTTAATGCACATTTTTTAATAAATAAATACATAAATTATTAATTTCTAATGTGTTTGTGTCCATTTTGTTTAGTTTCAGTATAAGGAACGGTACCTCTTTGGTGTTTTTTAGACTATCACTTGAAAAATCACCATTTTCTGGCAACGTTTCGTCCTAATTTAATCTTTTTCAATCCGCTTATAAAAAACAATTGACGGCCTGAAGAAAATTAAATTAACATCAAAACGTTTCTAGAAAGTTGTATTTTTTCAGATGATAGCCAAAAAATACCAAATACCTTTCCTTACAATGAAAATAAATTATTACCACTTAATAAAATATTATGCGATGATTCTCGAAAAGTAAAACAAGGAAGTTGCTTAGAAATTTTTTACGTCCAGAATTTTTTATTACTTAAACTTACTTAAACAACTGTATGTAAATTAACATTGCCTGTTGTATTTTTTTTAATAATTAAAAAGAGCGTGCTGTTTTTGTCAATGAGAACTAATTATTTCAAAAACTTAGCGAAACCGACTAGTAAAAAAACGTTATGATCAACAACTACCTATGAATATCCAAAAAATACACAACATATAGGGTGTTTTATTTGAGAAAATATAAATCTGCATTGTAAAATTTTTTGGAAAAAAGTTTTTTGGGTTTAAATTTTGTGCAAATTTATTTAAATATTTTAACATAACAAAAGTTTCATTCAATAGCTTCACCATTCTAAAAATTTTTGGAAGCCCCCCCCCCCCCCCCCCCCCAAATTAATTTCTGGATCCGCCCCTGATAAACTGAAATGGGATATACAGGGGGTTGTTATTGTCAATTTTTTTTTCAAATAAAAATAAAACAAATACTACTTAGTTTTATGTAATCCTAAATCTCCTTAAAATTGCGTATTTTTTCACCGGTTCCATACAGATTATTCACAAGGTCACGAGAAATAACAACATAACCTTAAAGAATTTTGCATTTTGGTGTAATCTATCATATTGATAACAATTACATTATTATGAATTATTATCAAGTATCAATTGTTTATTTTGCAACAAGCAGTAGCCAAAAATAGTTCACAAATAGTTATATAGATTATATAATCACCTTCTTAAACCATGAAAACCAAAACCATGGCATCTTAACACTGTTTAAATTAAATAATATAAACTGAAAAATGGCTTTACCTACTCAACAAAATCATATAACACCATTTACAGATGATTAGATATCTACAATTTATAGAAAATAAAAACAATACCCGTGATAACATTGCTGAGTACCACATTTCTACCTTACACTGTACATTTGGTTGCATAGCTCAATCACCGATGATTCTGTGACAAACTGCTGAATTGTTTGTTCCAGTCTAATAAAAGGCCACAAATAATATTTCCTCTACTGTCAATATGTTAGGAGTTTGAAGTAATTTTATAGGTAAATATTTTGTAACTAAGAGGCCAACACAAAATTCAGCTGCATATCCTACTGACTGCGCCAATTTAGCTGTTTCAAAACTACGTAAACGCCAACGTCACATTTTACCATATTATTTTTTTAAATAAGGTTGATAAAAATGTAAAATTGAAACCATAAATTACATTAACTATTACTTTTTTGAAGTGCATAAAAAATTTATTTTGGGAGAAAATTTGGCGTGACGTTAGCGTTTATAAAGTTCTGAAATAGCTAATAAAAAATAACTATTGTTTTCTAATAGTTAATAAAAAATTGTTTAATCGTTGCACATTTTAGAATTAATGTTTCTCTTAATCTTTACTACAATTACATAATTTGTAAATAATTCGGTTTATTTTTGAGAAATAATTGTGTTTTTTTTTTGTAATGCACTTATTTTTCTCCAATGACACAAAGTGCCTTAAAACGCTCAAGATATTTATGTATTAAAGGCATAACCACTTTTAAAGTATAGATAATAATATAAAGTCAAAAAATATTGTGGCGTACTTTAATAAATTATTAATGTTCTTCCTGAACGGTAGAATTAAAAGAAAAAAATGTCAAAATGAGTTTACTTTAATTAATTAATAACAAAATTAATTTGTTATTAATGCAATTTAATTTAAAATAACTGGTTGCAGTGCCCAGCTTGCGGCGAGCCGAATCGACCAAAGAGCGTCATGTGCCGGCTTAGAAGGGGCCGCCCGGACCGGAAGGAAGCCCCCACCCTTGCTCCGGTCCCGGACTTTGCCCGCCATTGTGGTCCCCGGAGTGAGCATCCTCCAGGCCCAACTTGGCAACTGTTCCCCAGGTGGTGGACTTCTCCGAAATTTCTTTATTCCAATTTCGAAAATAATTTTTCCAGATGTGACTGGTCCCAGCCGAGGTGGTCTCTCTTCGCGCTTCCTTTCAGCACGGGTGTCTTTCAGTCGGGACGACACCGTCGCCTTAGATATGCGCCGGAAATCGGCCGTGAGTAGGCTGTGCAGCTCGGGGAATTACGGCCCCGAAAGGGGCGCCGACGGAACGCTGTTACTCAGGTGAGAGAATTCGCTTTCAGAAGAAACTCCTAATTATGCACTCGAGAGGAGGCCTTTACTTTATACGGAGAGGTGGCCCGAAAAAGCGGCCCAATTAAGCGAAAGGCGAGTTCAAATTTTTAGTGTTGAAAAATTACAGGCTGTTTTGTCTAAACCCCACATTAGAAGTATTGGGAGTTCTAATAATCATAGTCATCTGAAAATTTGTGTACAACCATAATCTTTTAGGTCCTGCTCAATGAAAATATTCTCAAGATAGCAGCACTTCCGGTTATACCGGAAGTCGCTATCAACTTCCTTATTTTAAATGGAATGCTATATTTTTAATGCATTTTTGAATTACTAGAGTTATTTTAAGGTAGTTTTCATAAGCTGTTCCTATATCTGAATTTAGCCGTTTACGAAATATTTATGGATTTTAAAATTTTTTTGGATTTGCACTTTCCAGTTCAAAAATCGATAACTCTGCGATTTTTAAAAATTTGGAAATATTTTTGGGCTCATTTGAAAGAGGAAGCTTAGATGATTCCTTTGGTGTTTTCAAATTTCTAAAAAAGAATAACAAACTCAAAATTTTTAAAATTAAGTTTGCAAAACTTTAAGCACCCATAACTAATTTTTTTCAAATGAAATGACAAAAGTTTTATTTCACTAAATGGTACAGAATTTAATTCTGCTTCGATCTGTGTTAACATTCCCTATACTTATGTTTAATAGTTTTCATGTTACAATACCTTTTTGTTGGGATTGAGAAATTCATTAAACTCGTAAGTTGCCATGGAAACGAATGAAAAAAGGTGAGAAATTAAAGTTTTTCAAACCAACACCCAATGAATTTATTTTGTTTTCACATTCTGATAACACAATTTTGAACAGAGTTTGTCGTTTAAGTTTAATCAGAAATGTTTTTATGGCAAACTATGCAAAAATAGCTGTGGTTAGTAAGAAATTTCCTACAATAACAAAAAAACCAACATAACTTGAAAATTATCACAGATAGGTATAGGGAGTGCTAATACAGATAGATGCAGAAAAAAATTCTCCTCCATCTAGTAGAAGAAAAATTGGGACATCCCATTTGAAAAAATTAAGTTTTGGGTACTTGAAGTTGTCCAAACTTAACCTTAAAATTTTTGGGTTTATTACCTTCAATTCCAATTTTGATCACACTGAACAACAGATATAGGCTTTCTCTTTCAATTCTCCAAACAGGATTTCGAAATCTCTAAAACTAAGCGAGTTACCGATTTTTTAAGGGACAGGTGCAAATTCTAAAATTTTCAAAAATCGTAAATATCTTGAAAACGGTTAAACTTGGGTATAGGGAAAGCTGATAAAAACTTCCTTAAAATAACTCAACTAATCCAAAAACGCAGTGAAAAACATAGCTTTCCATTTAAAATAAGAAAGTTAATAGCGACTTCCGGTATAACCGGAAGTGCTGCCATCTTGAAAATATTTTCATTGAACATAACTCAGCGGATTATGCCTGAGTACCAACTCTCAGATAAATATCTTTATTAGAACTTTCAATACTTCTAATGTGGGGTTTAGACGGAACAGCCTGTATACACGGTGTCCCACAAACAAGTGCAAATATTTTAACCATAAATTGACAATTAAAAACTAATTGATACGTATTTTTTATTTTTTCAAAAAAAAATTTTGTTTTTGATTTATTAATTTTTAAAAATAGCCCCCAAGAAAGACGTTTATTTGTATATCGTGAAAAATATTGAACCAATTTTTATAAAATTTGGCATGCGTACATTATTTTTATTTGTCATATGTGTAATTTGCATTTATGTAGGGTGCCTCAAAAGGGGGCTGTTGGTGCCCCCTTGGAATAACTTGTCTTATAACTTTTTAACACAAATTAGTCTGGCTTTGCCATTACCATCATTTGACAGCCCATTCAATTTAGAAACATTTTTGTTTTTTGCAATTTTTTCTTAGAATTAACGGTTTTCGAATAAAATGCAAAAATGTAAAACGATGCAGTCAGCATCACAAAACATGTCAGCGCTTATTCAAAGCTTTCTTTTGTAAAATCTGTCAAAATTGATTTTTAAAGCAAAATTCATTAAAGTAAAAAATGCTTTATGTAGAAAGACTAGAAAGAGTACTGGATAACCTCATAGAAAAATAATATCAAAACTCTAAAGTAGCTGTAAATAAAAATGTAAACTTTGACACTTGATGATTTAAAAGAACAACTTTTATGGTAATGCAGTATCCTTTTTTAAGAAGCTGAGCATTTAAAGTGAAAAATACTTTGCCGCCTGCTTTGAATAAGCGCTGATATATTTTGTGATATGCTGACTGCATCGTTTTACATTTTTGCATTTTATTCGAAAACCTTTAATTTTAAGAAAAAATTACATGAAACAAAAAGTTTCTAAATTGAATGGGCTTTCAAATTATGGTAATGGCAAGGCCAAACTAAAAAGTTATAAGACAAGTTATTCCTAGGGGGCACCAACAGCCCCCTTTTGGGGCACCCTACATAAATGCAAATTACACTGTCATATGATAAATTAAAATAATGTACGCATGCCAAATTTCATAAAAATTGGTTCAATATTTTTCAAGATACACAAATAAACGTCTTTCTTGGGGGCTATTTTTAAAAATTAATAAATCGAAAACAAAATTTTTTTTTAAAAAACAAAAAATACGAACCAATTAATTTTTAATTGTTAATTTATTGTTAAAGTATTTGCACTCGTTCGTGAAACACCGTGTATAAAAAATAAAAAAAAACTATTTTTTTAAACTCACTCTAACAATGTTTTATGCAATTTTAATGTCTTTAGAACTTCCTACATCTCAGTCAATTGCTTCAATTTTTTTATGTTTGATTTTTCCAATTATTGACTAGATTTTGGTCTATTTCCCGGAGCATTTATCGGGCAATAAAACAGATAGTTCCAGTGAATTCTGCAGCTCATTTTACGTATTATACCAGTTCTTTTACAACACTAGCTTACTTGAGAACTTATTTTAGAAAAATAGTTTAACTTGAAAAATGGTGGATACGCCGGGTTATTTATTAAAAAATTCATAACACAAAAACTAAAAGTCGTAGAGCAAAACAGCTTGTTTCAGTGAATTCTGCGGCTCATCCTGCGTATTATAGTAGCTTTTCACAGATTTTAAAATTTTAAAATTTTTACACTACCTACGTCTAGATTTTCAATTATTTTAAAAGACTTTATCTCGAAAACTGTTTATTCTAGAGCACTCTAATCCATTTTATCGTGTTCAGTGCATGATTTTACGTCTAGAAACCATATTTGATTATGTTTTGATACTCACCTACTTGTGAAAAAATCGATTTGGTAAACAATGATCTAACTCTAGACAAATAATAAATAAGCCCACTTGTTATTCTTAAATCTTGGGTTACAAAGTGTGCTAGTTAGTAACGAAACGCTACAAAAGCTCATGTAATCCTGAGACAGGATAATGGAAAAATCCTCGTCATAGACGAAAAACGACCCACCTTCTTAATACTGCAATTTCAAACCGAAATAACGTCGTACCTACATTGGAGCTTTTCTCCCAAATTTACGTTTAATTCGTTTTATTGTTTGTTTCAGAGTGCCTGCACCTCACGTGGTCGCTGCTCAAGCCTATAGAATCTCGAGTCCTAGCAGTAGCAGTACAGCTCTGTATCGTTTAGGAAAGTTATTGAATCAGGGAGGGTCGAAAAATCAAATTGTGGTCGATGATTCGAATGTGACGAGGAGGTTGAGTTGGGAGAGGTAAAATCAGTGTTGGGGGGAAAACCGATCGGTTATTGCCATCACTTTTATCATGTCGTAAAACTTGCCTTTTTGGGGACGCTCTCCCAACTGCACTTTGTCCCAGTGTATAATGTTTAAGTCAAGTTTGTGACCATGTCACAGATCAAAGCCTAGAGTTGGGTCGTGTGTTTGACAAGGAGAACAAAACATTAATTGCGACTCTCTATATCCGATAACAAAGTTTGTTTAGCATTTATTCGGTTTTAATTAATCCGGATCCAGTACCTGGAGAGGACAATGACCACAATTGCAGGACATGCGACCGATCGATTGCTATCAAACACAGTTTTTGATCAAATTCAGTCATCTAAAGACTGGATTTGTTAAATAAAGACAGTAAAAACATAAAATAAAATCCTAGATAATCCTAGATAAGGGAAAAAATATTTTAACATGTGGTTAATTTTTGTAGTGTTAATTTTGACTCTAGATTATGTTTAAGGTGACTGTTAACATAATGCATCCTTTACAAAATAACTTATAATTGGAAAACATTTTATGTCAGTCGAAATTACATAAAAACGTGAATTTTACGTTTTAGAGTGCATTTTTTACACTCTCAAATGATGTTTGCAGTTTATAGTGTAAAATATAACTGCACAGTGTTCAATAATCTTATCTTGGTTTAAACGAGAGACATTGTACGGACAGACTGCACATAAGCACACGTTTTTGGGCAACATATTTTATTTCTCATGAGTACTGGGACGTTAAAATAGTTGATGTTACAAAAAGTGCATAAAGTTTTGTAAAGTTTTGCCATTAAAATCTAAAATTCGACCGACCACAATTGCGGAGTTAGATGGTTTGCACTTTAAGCCATCGATATATGTACAAACAAGATAAATTACACTATAAAATATTACACTCTGGAGACCACTCTTAGTGTTATTTTAGTGTGAATAACACCAGAAAATTTTTAAAAGCTTTTATTTAACTCACAATGTTATCTGTCTGTCGGTTAGTTTTTCGGAGCCAAATTTGAAAGGGTTCCCGTTGTCCCACTGAATTGAAATTTTGCATACTTACTTAATCTGCGTGACAATGCAATCCTATGTAGTTAAATACCCCCTAAAGGGGTTAAATGGGGGTTTTGAAGTTTTAGGTTATGTTTACAAAGAGGTTCTCGATTTGTAAGTTTGAGAGGGTTCCTGTAGTCGCAATGAAATGAAATTTAACATGCTTACGTAACCTGCGTGACAATGCAATTCTATATAGTTAATTACCACCCTTAAATGGGATTTTAAAATTTTAGGTTATGTTTACAAAGGGGTTCTCAATTTGTACATACCGTAACTTATACGGACATAGACGGTATGTTGGTCATTTGGACGTCACGGCAGATGCACAGTGTAATAACAATAAATCTATGCAATAAATAAAGACTAAAAAGCAAAAATTACAAATATATAAAAAATGTTTTTTAAAAAAAGCTTTTATTTAAAAGATGCAATAAAAAGTAAAAAATAATGTATTTCAATCACAGGAGAATATTTTTTCTTACAGGTTAAAATTCTAAAATTTATAAAAGCTTTGGGAGTTATAAAACTACGGTATTACAGAATTACTTTGTTCAGTTGACAACTCCCAAAGCTTTTATAAATTTTACAATTTTAACCTCTAAGAAAAAATATTCTCCTGTGATTGAAATACTTTTAAATAAAAGGTAAAAAAAAACATTTTTTGTATACTTTTATTTACCGTGTACTTGACGAAAAAAAGCGGAATACATCTTTATACCTAGTTAGAACCAAGAGTCAGAAACTTATTACCTGTATAAAGAATTTAAAAAACATTTATTTAATTTATTTAACCTTTATTGTATGTTTTTATATGTAGTTGTACATTTTTGTAATTGCTAAAAAACGAAATAAATTATTATTATTATTATTACAAAAAATAGATCTTATTTACCGTTTTAAGACAAATCTAGCACTTTAAGATTTTAGGACAAAAAAATTAGTCATAGTCATTTCTCAAATAAAACAAAGTCAGTTGTCTTAAGATAACACAATTTCGTCTCAGTTCTTGTCCGATAAATGTCGTGGAATGATCGTGCAAGCGGTGCAGCTGTGGGAGAAAATTCTCAATGTGTTACTCGGGATCAAGATGGGGTGAGAAATGGCGCGAAATTCAAACAACTTAATTTAATTTATGATTTATTTATTCGCACTAGATCCCTGTCATGATTTAAACATAAACACTTTAGCTCAAGTTCCGCGTCGATAAGTTAGTAGGGTCGGCATGGCAACTGTCTATTAGTCGCAGTTCAACCGAACCGTTTTATAGGGACATACATTTACAATTCACTATGTAATGGTCTGTCCCTGTTATTATCTGAATTATTTATCTTTCGAGAGAATGGGGCACTTAGCTGAACTAAACTAAAGACAATTAAAGTACAATTTTCAAGGATTTTTCTACAGCAATTAGTTATTTGATGATAATTTCTATTTTCCGCTTGTTGGACTTACCGCAGATAAATCCAGGCCAAAGTCTATGGTCTGTAAATAATTAAAATTCAACGAAATAAATTTTTTCACCGCCCCAGTTTTCCAACTTGATTAGGGCGGAGCGAGACATTTTCCTGCGACTGCAGGATTTTCCGCAAGTAAATAACACGATGAGAAAGCTGGAAACTTTTCTTTATTTCAGAACACACACACCAAATTGTTTTAACTCAATTCAAAACTTAATTGTTGTTGTGCAGGGACTGGCCCCTAATTGATGTGTTATTTGCTCGGCTCAGCACGAGTCCAAATACAATACAAATTGACAGAGATGTAAAATGAGGGCTCGTAAATGGTTAACCATCTTGTTTATTGCGCTAACCCGAGTTACAAAGCGACGTTGTGATATAAATTTCCAGATAACACAAACAGGTTCTCGCAGGAAGTTACGTTCATCTAACTGGATTTTATTAATCCGAGCAGGAAAAATAATTGTTTTTACGTTTCTTAACGCATCATAACTGCTGTGTGAATTAAATTAAGGCAACAATGTTGAATTTTTTTCTAAAATCCTGCGAATAATCTTCCAAAAATTCCTCTCTGGTTCCTAAACCCTGAAATACTTATTTATTATTTTCCACTTGATCTTTTATTCAGTCAAATTCACTACTTAATATTTTTTGTTGTTCTGTACTTTCACTAGTGAAACAATTTACCTACTTTATTTTAAATTTTGTAAAACAAATAACTAAAATGGAATTGGGCTACTTTCAGGATTATTTCCAGAATTTCAATGTATGCGAAACCTAAATATTCTTGATAATAATGTGCAGAAAATAGACAGTAAAATAATTCAGATGCTTCTGTTTTCGACTATTTTCGATATAAGACATCATCATTGTTTTTTAATTATTATTTACTCTTTTCGCCTCTTTTCATGGTTTTCTTAAAAAGCCGAACAATTACATATTTAGGTCAGAAATTACAAAAAATCATTTGAGTTCGTTTAGCTGTAAATTACTTGACAATTTTTTAAAACAAGACGAAAACAAGAGAATATGGTCAAAATAACCACAACTTCCTTATTTAGAGCCCTTTACTATACCTTTACTATAGGTGTTTCTCAAAAACTACCCATCACACGAAAATCAGCGTTTGCTGTTAAAGACACTATATTTTTCTCCATGTTTTTTTTTCAGATTATTCGTACAATTCTACAATTCCTTATAATAAATATGAATTAATTTGAAACACAATAAAATCGAATTTTTATTATTTCCAGTGTCAATCAAAATACAAAGTAAATGTTGTTCTTTGCAAAAAGATACGTAAATAAACATCGTTTAACAGCAGTGAAACAATATTTTTGTGTGCGATTTTATGCTACTTAATTAACCTTGATTACAAGGAATTGTAGAAAAATTCTTAAATTTCACTTGGAATAAATTAGTATTTAATTGGGAAAATATTTGCTCAAATACCCCAAAAATCACACATTAATAACACAAAAGCCAGTAGTTTTGCACTTTTAAAAGCTCTTATTTAACTCACAATGTTATCTGTCTGTCGGTTATTTTTTTGGAGCCAAATTTGAAAGGGTTCCCGTTGTTCAACTGAATTGAAATTTTGCATACTTACTTAATCTGCCTGACAATGCAATCCTATGTAGTTAAATACCCCCCTAAAGGTGTTAAATGGGATTTTGAAGTTTTAGGTTATGTTTACTAAGGGGTTCTCGATTTGTAAATTTGAGAGGGTTCCTGTAGTAGCAATGAAATGAAATTTAACATGCTTACGTAATCTGCGTGACAATGCAATTCTATATAGTTAATTACCCCCTAAAGGTGTTAAATGGGGTTTTAAAATTTTAGGTTATGTTTACAAAGGGGTTCTCGATTTGTATATACCGTAACTTATACCGACATAGACGGTATGTTGGTCATTTGGACGTCACGGTAGATGCACAGTGTTATAACAATAAATCTATGCAATAAATAAAGACTAAAAAGCAAAAAATAAAAATATATAAAAAAATTTTTTTTAAAAAAAGCTTTTATTTAAAAGATGCACTAAAAAGTAAAAAATAATGTATTTCAATCAAAGGAGAATATTTTTTCTTACAGGTTAAAATTCTAAAATTTATAAAAGCTTTGGGAGTTATAAAAGTACGGCATTATAGAATTACTTTGTTCAGTTGACAACTCTCAAAGCTTTTATAAATTTTAGAATTTTAACCTGTAAAAAAAATATTCTCCTGTGATTGAAATACATTATTTTTTGCTTTTTAGTGCTTTTAAATTAAAGCTTTTTTTAAAAAACATTTTTTTGTAGACTTTTTTTGACTGTTCAAACACCTTTTGGAACCAAGAAATTCTCATACTTTGCCAAGTTTCATCAAAACAAACTGATAAACTAAATTGACGTAGGTTCTGATCTTATTTACATGATTTTTCAAGAATTAAGGTGATTTATTAAATTTGTAGCTCTTTTTTTGAATTTTTTTATTAGTGTTGGTTTTTTCTCCCGAAAACGCTCTTTTTTGGTAAAATTTCTCAAAAAAAAAACACGTAATTTTCTTGCATTTTATTTTTTTGTCTCTTCTCGTACGTTTAATCACATCTTATTACAAAAAAGTCCGCAGGATTTGCACAAACAGATAAAAACGTTAGATACTTATCTACGTCCTAATATTTAGATCAAAAATTACAAAAAAAGCATTCAATTTTGTTTAAGCTAATGAACTAGGTACTTTATGACATTTCTTAAAAGTAAAACCAACATAACAAAATTAGGTTAAAATTGGCGGCATAATTTACTTATTTGAAGTATTAGAATAAATTTCTGCATGAATACACATACTTATACTATTTCCCGAGATTTAAAAGTCTGCGTCTTTTGAGTATTTAGGCAATTTTTGGATCCACGAAACTCTCCTACTTTGTTAAGTTAAAAAAATTGCAAAAATGTACCTAACTGAAAATAAAAAAAAATGATTACACACGAAAGGCATTATCTTTCTGTTATTGCCTTATTTTATATTAATTGATACCTAAACACAAAAAATAAATGAAAAATAATCATCACTTACAAAATAAGACCAGTACTTACAGAAAACAAATTTTTTTGTTTTATTTTTTCAAATTTTTTAAACTTCATTTTTTTAATGTTTTATAGTAGGTACTTAAAGATACCTAAAGGAGAGTACCTACTGTCAAAATCAGTAATTGAAAAGTTCGTTCATATTTAAAAAAAATTAAAAAAGACGTCATCGCCATTTTTCAAAAACCAATGACGTCATAAATCGAGGGGTAAACTGCACCCCAAATTTTGAACATCACATTTTTTCAATATTTCCTTTTTTTAAGTAATGGATTTCTCTGATTTCCTCTGATTTCTTCTAATTTTTTGAAATGAGATTCCATGATTTCCTCCAGATTTCCGCTGATTTCCTCAATTTTGTACACCGATTTTCTGAGCGTCATAAATGAAATAATGTCAAAATGTAATAGAGGGTGTTCTGTCTAAACCCCACATTAGAAGTATTGAAAGTTCTAATAAAGATATTTATCTGAGAGTTGGTACTCAGGCATAATACGTTGAGTTATGCTCAATGAAAATATTTTCAAGATGGCAGCACTTCCGATTATACGGGAAGTCGCTATTAACTTTCTTATTTTAATTGGAAAGTTATGTTTTTCACTGCGTTTTTGATTAGTTGAGTTGTTTTAAGGGAGGTTTTATCAGCTTTCTCTATACCCAAGTTTAACCGTTTTCGAGATATTTAGGATTTTTGAAAATTTTTGAATTTGCACCTGTCCTTTAAAAAATCGGTAACTCGCTTAGTTTTAGAGATTTCAAAATCATATTTGGAGAATTCAAAGAGAAAGCCTATGTCTGTTGTTCAGTGTGATCAAAATTGGAATTGAAGTTAATAAACCCAAAAATTTTAAAGTTAAGTTTAGACAACTTCAAGTACCCAAAACTTAATTTTTTCAAATGGGATGTCCTAATTTTCATTCTACTAGATGGAGGAGAATTTTTTTCTACATCAATCTGTATTAGCGTGTTCCCTATACCTACCTATCTGTGATAATTTTCAAGTTATATTGGTTTCTTTGTTATTGTAGGAAATTTCTTACTAACCACAGCAATTTTTGCATAGTTTGCCATAAAAACATTTCTGATTAAACTGAAACGACAAACTCTGTTCAAAATTGTGTTATCACACTGTGAAAACAAAATAAATTTATTGGGTGTTGGTTTGAAAAACTTTAATTTTTCACCTTTTTCCATTCGTTTCCATGGCAACCTATGAGAAAAGGCCTATGGCTAATGAATTTCTCAATCCCAACAAAAAGTTATTGTAACTTGAAAACTATTAAACATAAGTATAGGGAATGTTATCACAGATCGAAGCAGAATTAAATTCTGTACCATCTAGTGAAATAAAACTTTTGTCATTTCATTTGAAAAACATGAGTTATGGGTGCTTAAAGTTTTGCAAACTTAATTTTAAAAATTTGGAGTTTGTTATTCTTTGTTAGAAATTTGAAAACACCAAAGGAAAGATCTAGACTTCCTCTTTCAAATGAGCTCAAAAATATTTCCAAATTTTTAAAAATCGCAGAGTTCTCGATTTTTGAACAGGAAGGTGCAAATCCAAAAAAATTATTAAAAACCATAAATATTTCGTAAACGGCTAAATTTAGGTATAGAAATAGCTTATAAAAACTACCTTAAAATAACTCTAGTAATTCAAAAACGCATTAAAAAATATAGCATTCCATTTAAAATAAGGAAGTTGATAGCGACTTCCGGTATAACCGGAAGTGCTGCTATCTTGAGAATATTTTCATTGAGCAGGACCTAAAAGATTATGGTTGTACACAAATTTTCAGATGACTATGATTATTAGAACTCCCAATACTTCTAATGTGGGTTTAGACAAAACAGCCTGTATTTAGGAGTATAAAAATAATCCATAACAAAGATATGATCAAGTTTTGTTTTAGGCGTAAAAGAATTAATTGTTTTGATTGTTTAAGCATTTTTTGAACTCCACTACTTTGGGAGGGTTTACCAAAACAAGCTAAAAAAATAATCGCATTATCCCCAAGTGTTTTTATATTACAATTCAGATTTTTGTAAAGTTTAGTCCATTTTTTATGAACTGTAATTTTAAAACGATTGTTCGGTGATTTATGAAGAGAAGGTCGCTTTTATCGTCCTGTAGGTACAATCCTGTATGATTTCCATTGGTCCACGTGTCGTTCCTTTTTATGTGCAAACTTTAATAACAAAACTCCCGTCCTGAAACGCTGCATCAAAGTTCGATTTTCAGTGTAACGAACTGAAAGTTGGTGAACTTTGACGCGTCACTGTCTGAAGCTAGTGACCCGCCATCCATCCATTCTCACGGCATGCCAGGTTGTTCATTAGAGCCCCACATTTCGCTTTTTTCAGCGTCTAATCCCCGCTGTTTTTCAGACGGGACACCCTCAACTCGCGCCTGCCGCGCTCCTCCAGCATCGACTCGATGGTGGAGGCGGTGTGGGCCGAGAGCGTGGAGGCGGCGGCTTCTGAGCCCGTTGTCACGACGGAGAAGAGGCCCTCACTGAGGGCGGATCGGCCCTTGGCGATCGTGTCGCCGTCTGTCGGACGACGGATGAAAGGCCAACGGGGGATTAACGGTGAGTGGGCTCTTGGGGATGCCACCATTACGATGTTTCGTTACGGTCATCAAGTTTACAACTTTATGGAAAGACAAAAGGTCAGCGGGCCCAACTCGCATTCACCGAGGGATTACAACAACAAAAAACACTAAAGTTGGGAAAAAACGCAAGCATTGGCGTATTAATTAAATACGTGTGGTTTTTCTTTGAACTAAATCTGTGGCGTATTTTGGTCCATTGCTACCTTTGCCTATGACAAAATTACTTAAAAAAAAACAATCATTTAAACCTTTACATTTACATATTTACAACAAGATTTAACAATTTAGTACTTTTTTTATAGAACATTTAAAAGAAACACAAGTACCTACAATTTGTAAAAAAATCTATACTATCTACTTATTATAATAAAGATTACATGAAAAAAGAACATTATTAAAGGGAAAGCGCAAGAAAAAAATAGATGTAGCAGTATCAATATAAAAAAAGAAAATTTTACGTACAGAATAATGAGGAACACAAAGTTTTAGTAAACTAGGAATATTGGGAGCATCAATAAAATTGTTGGGAACATTAAAAACAAAACAAACAGAAAGGTATAAACTCTTCTAGTTTCCAACAATGCCAAGCACAAATAGCCTAAATTGTGAGCATAATTTTGGACGGAAGTTTCCATTTTATAAAGTTAAAATTTTTATGCTGTATGTTTACCTATGCTCAATGTGTGTTTATAGAAAGGTGACCATATAATGCAACCGTACTCTAATAGATAGGTATAGGTAGAGGGACCAAGTGTAACAATCTTTTTAGTGTTGAAATATTTAGGTATTTTTAAAATCTTTCCTATATCTCTTAATATAGCCAAGAACTTTAGATAACATTTTTATAGTGATAGTTAAAAGATACCTAATTGGTTATCCAAAAAGACACCAAGATCTTTTACTACTGAAATTGTTGGTAATACTTTCCACTTAAGTTTATAAATTTTAAACACAAATACAAAATGATTTTTTTGTTTTTCTTATTTTCTTATTTTTTCTCTTTATAATTTTGTTAAATAAAACTGGATATTATTTTTAATTATTTTTTTATTTTTCTTCAATCACATTGTTTATTTATATTTTTTATTATTTCTCATTTATTGTCTGGGCCAAAACCTTGATCAGCTTTTCTGCCTCTTGGTCCAATTTGTGGTAGGAACAACTTGTAGAAAAGTTTAATTTTGTTATCTCTTTTTTTTGTAACTAATTATATTGTAACTATTTTACTGCCACAAATAAATTATTATTATTATTATTATTATTATTATTATTAATTATTATTATTATTATTATTATTATTATTATTATTTTTGCCTTTCATCTTCCATTTTAAAGAATTCTTTTTTATTTCTGGTTTCTTGAGACTGGCAACGGCTTTTCTTCTGATGGTTCTTTCTCTTATAGTGTTTCTTTTAGTTCTTCAGTAATTTTTAGATTTATTTTTGCTGTTAAATTATTGTTTATATTTTATTTTATTTTTTTTATATAATTTTTATTAATTTTCAATTTAGGTTAAGTTGAATAGCTATTAGCTAGACTTCGCCTCTTTTTCTGTTTTTATTGTTTACATTTTTTTTTCTTTCTCAATAAAGCCCTTTATTATTATTATTGTAATAATAATAATAATAATTATTATTATTATTATTATTATAACTAGGAGTTGAAGGTGGTACTATCTTTCTGCAGAAGTTAATCATTTGGCATTTAGGTATCAAAAGCACCAGTTACATAAGTGATTAAGATCTTTTTGTAAAAGTTGAATATCATGGTTAAAAGAAAATGATCTATTAATTTTTAAGTCATTCGCAAACATGCAAAAATGGCTTAAATTTTTGCCAAAATCGTTGATAAAGAGCGAGAACAATAATGGCCCCAGAAGAACACCTGTAGTTTCTCAGTCAATAATTAGAGTAGATTATATTTTCAAATTAGAGGACTTCGTGGAATTTGTAATTTTAAGTTATGTTCTTTTTATTTTGCGGAAGAAGAATCAGTAATAAGATATGGTTTAAAAATTTGGGAAAATTCACCACAGTCAAAGCACGTATTCGCAATTCGCATTACAAAAATCATTGCACGAAGTTTTTTTGTCCACTCGATTTTTGTAAACCGATTTTTAAATCCTTAAAAATCCTTCCATTATATACCGTCTCTTTACATAGGCAATATACGAAATTGCATAATATAAGTATTAATAAAAACCGTGTTTTTTTAAAAACACATTTAAACTACCATATAGGTCCATAACTTTAATACGACAAGAGTGACAAGACATGTTAGTCATTTACTTATATTACCTCAAAATTACAGACAAGGGCTCCCTTCTACAGGCATTAGAAGTTTTAATAACCTTCCTCCAGATCAGATCTTTACCGCAATTTAAAAGAATGCTGTATTTACATTTATTAAAACATTGTTTCTGTTCCATATCTTTACAAAATTAACATTTTGATGTTTTTTATGTATTTTGATGCAAGACTTTTATTTTGATACCTACTGTTTGTTTATTGTACGTAGGTAACTTTTTTATTTGTCTTTTTTTATCTAATTATTATAAATTTGACGTTCCAAGATGTATTTATTGTACACATGTACTTGGCTGATAAATGATAATAAATTGATTGATTGAATTCAATTTATTGAAAAAAGGAAAAATTTACAATTTCCGAAAAGGACAAATAGTTGATTTTCTTTAAAATTCAATAATATTCTTAACTTTTTTCAAACAGTTTATTTGAGTAAAATAGCAAACCCAGTTCTAGCACAAGTTCCCTAAAAATGCAAAGTAGTTCTGAAAATTAAATAAAAAAACCCTCAAAAAAACCTAAAAATTTTTTTGTAATATCACCAAACATGGACTAGAGTTTAATGTCTTCTTAATTTTCTAAGATATCTATTAAAAAATCAGCCCGTATTTATTCTAGAAGTTATTATTTTTCAAAAAACGTAGCCATTTTTACACTTTTTTCTATAATATTACGTTCAAAGAGATTTTTCTGTATTGTGTACTACTTATGCTTTTTTTACCATTACACATTGTGAATTTTATAATATGAATTAAGACTACTAAAAACTTGTTAAAACTTGTTAACCAAACAATTAAGAATTAAAAAAAATATACGACGAAAACTAAAAATCTGATCAATTGATTTAAAAAAATGCAACCTGTGTATTTATCTACTAGATATTTTTTAATTTAAAAGACAAAAGGTCAGCGTGATTACAACAAGAAAAAAGAACACTCAATGTTGCAAAAAAAAAAACGCAACTATTGGCGTACATATTAATTACATGTAGTTTTTCTTTGAACTGTAACAACTTTAATCGGCGATTTATTTGCTTGACTTGGCCGTGGCGGGTTTATTAAACTCATTTTTCAACAGGATAAAACTTCGTCATTTCGCAAAGCTCGTGCGATTAGTTTATGTGTCACCAAATACTGGAGCCTATAATCGGCTTACAATTGTGCAATTTGTCCTCCCTTTGGGAGAGTTTACACGATTTTCTTTCTGCGGAAATGTTCGCTTTATTGGGTCTCAGATGACTTAACAACGATTACTTTTTAGAACTAAATTACTTTCTAAAATCAGATATTTCCCCGGGCATTTACCCAAACAAATTGGAATTAATGTTCGCCATTTATTCGCATCTAAGACGAAATCTCGTTGTGTGAAGGGCCGGCCCTAGAACCGGTTCACTGGTGTTTTATTTGTCGCAGGAATGAGTAATTTGACCAATAAAAGTATAAAAATCACCTGCTACTTGTTTATCGGGTGCACAAAAAATTGCAAGACGATTGAGGCGTTTGTTATTGGATATCGGTGCGAATGTTGCACTCCCAATTATAAAACAGACCAATCACAAGGCGCTTACAAAGGCGACAAAAAACTGGTGTTTGATTATTGGTAAAGTCGGCCAAACGCTTTGGAATTTCGCTGTTTTCTAAGAAAATTTCAAGTCTTCTATTACACTTAGGTTAAAAAATCGTCTAAACGTCCTTATAAATTGTGGATCGAATTCTTTTGAATAAAAATTGTTTCTCGCAATTAGTTCGTATTCAATCTCACACATTTCGCACGTTTTTTAGCTATTTGCTAAAAATTACAAAAATAAATTGGTGTTTTGCTGTTTCACTCGATTTATTAGCTCGTCTTTAAAAAGACAATAATTTTGTCAAAAAGTAGCCACAAAACTATAAAATTTGATCAAAGATCTTATCTTCAAATTTTGAACACGTTTTTGATTTGAAAAACCACAATAAGGTGTTGAAAATTTTATTATTTTTACCTTATCTACTCAAATGTTTAAGCACATTTAATTTGAGATGATTAATTGAATAATTTTACTAGGTAATAGGTAGGTTCAGCCTGTATCACTCTGTACGTTTTTAAACCAAAGATTTCTTTACTTTTTGTCAAAATAAGCCAAAAAATTAAAAAACGAAATCGAAAATAGTAGTTATTTGTGAAAAAATCAGCAAGAAAAACACACAAGGAAAAGATGGGGTTGATTGTACTAAAATCTCAAGATTGTTTGTTATTTTGTTGCTTTTTCAAACGCCTTTTTCACTCGTATTTTTTAGCTATTAGAGATGCAATTATTACGCAACATAAACCGAAAAATTACGAAAATAGGCCAAGAATTGAGCTATATGTTACCATTTTTGAGTTTTTAAATTAATAACATTTTTAACTAAAGTCTGACTATTTTTGGAAATTTGGAGATCGAAAAATCACCAAATTAATGGCTATAATATTTTACTATGTTGGCTTTTTCCAGCGTTTTAGCACATTTTTGAGGTGAAAACCAAATTATTCGATCAAATGTGATATTATTCCGACTGTTTTAGTTAGTTAGTTTTAAACCAGACTTTTATTTATTTTGTAAGATTTTTTCAAACAATCTTAAAAACTTCAAATATTAATAAATTTGTGGTTTATTGTCGGTTTAACCCCCGGTTTCCTGAACGAGTTATCGTTAGATAAATACTATCGGTTCCATAAATTCTATAGAAACACCAATCAGATCATCTCTACCTTAGCAACTATCCAACCGATAAAATTTATCTAACGATAAATCGTTCAAGAAACCGGGGGTTAGACGGCTTAGGCGACATTTCGTCAAACATCATCCAACAATCAAAAATTAAACACAAAATTCAGTAGAAATTGGTCTCTCAAGCTAAATTTTCAAACAAAAAACCAATTTTTTGGTAAAACCTTGTTAATCTTTTGCCTTTCTCTAGTGCCTTATTATGCAGCTCGTTTTTCAGTCACCAGGAACGCAATTACTTCGCAAAATTTCGTTAAAACATGGTTAAAAGCAAATCGAAAAATTACCAAATTAAACAGAGAATTAAGTTATTTTTGCTTTTTCCCCACAAATTTTTTTCACAATAAATTGAAACACAAATGAAAAATCACGTTATTTGTTTCAGTAATAATAATAGTAAGATCAAATCAAATCTGGTACCTAGAATAATAATCTGGTGCTAAAATTTGTTGAATTTTATTAATATATTTGGTAATTGGTCATTTTCTGCCCTTGGTTTGCAAAAAACCGTTTCTTGACCCATGACCCCACAAGTTGAAACCCTTCTTGTGTGTGGTAAAAATGGTTTTGTCTCCGACTATACGCTACCTGTTCCGTTAGGTTTAAGCCAGCAGCTTAAAGCAAGTGACTCATTTAAAAAGAGACACCCAACAGTACCATCGATGGTCGGGACAAGGCCGGACAACCTCTTTAACGTTTCCAATACCTCTGCGTTCTTCGAGTTTTAACTCGGACGAAGCATAAACAAGCAAATTATGTTTCTCTAAGTAATTAGCGGATTTCGTGCGATTGTGCTTTAATTGTTGTGGGAAATTCGCATTTTTTAACTGCCAGACCAACGGTTTCGGGGACTTACAGGTGCTTCAAAACCATCATCAAACAGGTGGCCATGTGAGGTTAGGTTTAGTGTTATTGTTGTGTTTGTGAAAAAATCGCCAAACTGAAGAAAAAATACGGTGAGATTTACGCAACTCGTACTTAAGTAGTTTAGTCATGGCTTAAGCCAGACTTGAACCTTGATTTTTTTTCTTGAAAGGACACTGAATTGTCCTTAATTGTATAATTGGGCCAATTATGTAACTGTTTTACTTTCATGCAGCGTTTGGTTTTGGCAAGAAGTGCAAATGTGCGGAAAGCTAAACGGTTTTTTCTCAAGTAGGGCAGTGTGAACGGCACGTCTCTGATAGGATCACCATCACATGAGAATTAATTATTGTTTGTTTTTTTTTCATGTTGAAAATGGGTCAGTTTTTCTCGGGAAAACAAAATTTGATCAAAATATTTTAGACTCACTTTGTATTTAATTTTATCGCTCCGTTAGTTGCTAAAGTAGTGTTTATCTGATTGGTGCTGTTTTAACTCTAGGTTTATTATTTCCTTTCGCTTATTCTTTTTATTTGTCTTTCAGAAACTGGGCCTTAATGTTTTTTTTTTATTAAATATTAGGTAAATACAGGGAGATTCTTATTATGACCCATCGAAGTAGGTTTTTGTGCCACGTCCATAAGCAGAATTTTTTAGTAAATATTTCATTTTTTGGCAATTCCTTACTCGTATTATAATTTATTAATTAATATTCCGTACAGAATGATTCAATAAGAACGATTCGTCTCAAAGCAGGTCATGTTAACTGAATAATCCTGTATATCTGTATTAATCTGGAATTGTTCGCCATAGTTAGGTCAAATAATCAGTGATGGTGGTTTTAGTGAATTATGTAAAAGTCATGCTTTCATGTATCACAGCCATCTGATGAGACCTAGTCCAGATGCGGACTTCCTCCCTTATTTTTATCAGAAGTTTTCTAATTATCTGTCACACAGTCGCGACATTTTAGTCACAAATTAAATTAATAAACTTCCGTTGCCATCCCTTATCAAACGTTAATCGAGCCCACATCACATTTTACCGTTTTATTTTTACTTTTCTCGAGCGTCTCGCCTGTTTCTATTGTTCACTTTTCGTTTGATTTGTTTCATTACTTGTTGTCACGTCCATACGTTTCAAACCCGCTTCTAATCTGTTATTCTCTTTGTAAGTGCTTTTTCGCAGCCGGCCCTGCACCTGCCTTCCCTCTGTAATGATTATTTATTAAAGATGACGAAATTGTTGCGGTTTTTTACCAAGTGTGAACATAAAAACATACATCAAGAGAGGTGCTGTGAAAATTTCATGAACAAACACCATTTCTATTCTATTTTTTTGAATGTTTCTGCTAATAAACATAAAACGCTCATTTCCTTGCCTCAATTTCCGAATATCCTGTCAGTGTCAAATTTGAGCCCTAATTTAACCCCTGCGGTGGCAATTCCTGACAAGGGATGGAATATCGGATGCAATGTTTAATTATTGAAACAGTTTGTGGTGAATTTTAAATAAGCCAAAAAGGTCATCGATTATTTCACGGTACATTTGGCGTAATTACTTCAATGTCGCATTTCCCACAATGCAATTATTGTACTTAGCCAAGGAGAAACTCGATTTTCACTCGGAAAATTGACAAAATTCAATTAGCTTCGGCGGGTATGCAACTTGCAATGTGCTGGGTTGTAGCGTCGGTTGCCTACAACTCGGGCGTTTCTTTAGTTTTTGAGTGCGCTCGAGTGTGTATTTTCCGGATTTGTTGGTTTAACTCGTAAAAATTGAATCGTGAACTGTTCCATGTTTTGTTATGCTAATGCTCATGAAACTTTAATTTCTTGTTGTACAATAGGTGTAATGTAATTCGTTTAATTAGGTGTTGTAAAATCGCTCCCTGCTACACTTTTTGGAACCTTAAAACCTTAATTAAAAAAATTATTTTATACCTGCATTTGGAATAGCACAGGAGCTAAAGTGGGACGATTTAGAAGTGCACTGTGCCTCTAGGGACTACCACCAGTCCATATATCATAAGTTAATACGTCAATATATTCGATCCGTGTCTACTTGCCCACGTACACATCTCAGCTCGTTTACTTTAAACGTCTCACCTTATTTACTCTGTCAAAACCGGTGAAATATTACCCAGCCAGTTTACATAAAAGTAAAAGCCTGAGTAAAATATTAACGTCGTTACAAGGGCCCGAGCTTTTTGCCAAGCAATGTTTTTCTGTTCATTAGGGCAAGGGAACGCGGAATTGCTTAATTTCGTGGGATTTTTATTGAATTTTTCCTCACAACCAAGCGCTATCGCAGGAAATAACAGCGTATCCGCATGATGCTAATGTAAATAAGGGCTTATCACGAAGAAGCCACAACCTAGTTTACGCATTTTAAGGAAAATGTGTCTTTTCAATCTTCTTGGTTCCAATTGTGATAACATTTTCTAGCTTTTCTATTCAGAATTTCTCGAAATATGATATTTTCGAATTGAAAAATCAATTTCCACGCTTGGAAAATTTCAAAACATTGTCTTCTGTATCGCAGCAATCTTTTAGATATGGCTAGTTTTTAAACCGGCTGGATATTGTGTAAACTAACCCGTTTGTTGACATTTATGACCTAAAAGATTTTAGGTGTCATTCTTTTTGATCGTGACTGTACCTTAATTTGGTGTTTTTTGATGAATTTGGTAAAAAGTTAGAGGATCAAACTGAACAAAGTGCAAGAAACTGTTGAATGTTGAAAATAATTTGCCGGCTTTTGAACTGATTTATTACAAAATATTTGGGTTTTAGGCAAATTAATTAAAAAAAAAAATGTGGTAAAATATGCAAAAAAAATTTACTACTCGTGGCCTTAAACGTCCATAACCGCGTTGACAAAAATGAAGTACAGTGGAAACTCTATAGATCGAACCTCTATGTCCTATTTTTATTGGTCAAGTAATCACTTCAGGAACAAATAAGAAACTAGTAAACCGGTTTTAGGGCCAGCCCTTCACACAGACGAGATTTAGTCTTATCCAGTTTGTTGCTTTTGCCCAAAAGTGTGAGTAATAGCAAAAATTCCAAAACATCTACAGTCAAACCTCTATATCTCGAAAATTCGATGAGTCGAACAGATTTCGGGTCTCCTCCACTGAAAATCTCTACAAGTTGATTTTTTTTAAACATTGTCTTCTGTTCTTTAATTTGATGTTTTTAATGAAATTTTTAAAAATTAGAGTATCATGCTGAAAAAAAGTACAAGAAAATATTGTTTTTCGTCCTAATTTGCCGACTTGAGTTGATTTGTGCAAAATATATGCGTTTTAGTCGAATTAAAGCAATTATAGTTTGTAATGTTGATTTAATTAAAAAATGTTGTGTTAAAATATCTGTAAAAGACGGTCACCAGCTAGGGCCTGGTGGCCCAGTGGTAAAAGCGCCACTTTTAAAGCGGAGAGTCTGGGGTTCGAACCCGGATCAGGTCTGACAATTTTTCTATGAAAAAAAGTGGAAATATGAGAAATATATGGAAACAAAACAAAAATAAAAGGTTGTGAGAAAACACAATTGACGTAAACGTAAACATGGAGACATTTAAAACTGACAGAAAAAAGAAAATAATGCAAAGGTGCACATAAAACCGCTCAATCAACGTGATTATCGAGAAATATAAAAAAAAGGAGAAAAAGGACGTAAACGTAAGTCGTAAATGTGGACCGAAAGATACTTTCTTCTTGAATTAAAAAATATTTGGAGCCAAATGACTTGACTGTTTCATTCCGACAAAGAACCGATTTGAACGGAAAAAAGAAAACTTATTTTTTTGAGAGTAGCAAAATAAGATGTTAGCAAATTTCTCTTTTTTTACAATATGTAACAAAAAAATATACGTATACTACAAATTTATGTTTACTTTTGTATTTTGTGTGTTTAATCGTTTTTTTTTTGTTTGTTAATTTTTGCAATATTTTATAAATATAAAAAAGTGTCCCAAAAGGTACAACCTTTTGCCACAAAAAAAATCGAGATATATAAGTGGCCAAAGGTTTTACTTTTTGGTACACTTTGTTAAATAATTTTTTTTATCTTTTTTATTTTCTTCTGTAACTGTTAATAAATATGTATAAGAATACACCAGACGAAAAAAAAGTTGGTGGTCTGCGAATCTCAGCGCGTTTCAATTAGCGCTTTATTTATTTCAATTAAACTTCTCACAATATTGAATTGTTACGACCGTTGCAGCAATTGTGATGTGGCAAAAGGCGGATTTATTAGAGTGGTGTTTGTGTATTTGTTGGCTTCTTCAGCTCCAATTTAATCACGAAAATTCCGATCTCTGACTGCACACTATCGAATAATTTCACATTTGGGAACAAGAAACTTTGTATAAAGTTTTAATTAATACAAACCCGAAGATAATTCAATCAAAAATGTAATTTCACCGTTCTAATTTACACATCTCACATCTTTTTACAAAAGTAAAGAGAAACTTTAACAATTTCAGACCAGCATAAAAGAGACATTTGTGTACTTTGCAAAGTGACAATGCGCGTAACATTAATTAATTAACACTGGAATTAGCAAAGTTGCAAAAATAATGGCCAGGAAGGAAAATTAAATAATTGGACTGATTTGACTGAACTGATTTTAATTAAAACCATTGAATAACATACCGAGCCTTTAATTAGCCAAATTATAATAATAACGTGAAATTGCATTACGCCAACTATTCATCACACACAACACAATGAAATTTTCCGATCTTTTGAGTGACTTAGTGTCGTGTGTTATTGGAAAATTCAGTCACAAAAGAAACATCAAAGTGTGAGAAATGCACGCACCGTTGCCCCACACACGAAATTCAAAATCGATACAAACATATGTAGAGGAAAAACATAAATAAGATTGATTACGAACGGTGGAAAATGAGCAATTAACGGAGAAATTGGCAAAAATTCGTGCTTTGGGTCGTAAAGTCGGGATTATAACCAACTGTCGGGGGTTTTATCTCATTTTCAGTAAATAAAATTCCGGATTGGATTGCGTTTAAACAAGAATTCTCTCGTTCCAATAAAATTTGATGAATTAACTTCGCAAGTCGGAGGAAATTTGTAGTTGTTATTTTATGTTTTGTTGAGCCGATAAGTTGGCAACTTTTCCTATAGACTTTGCTTTCAATATTGTCGAGGGCAGTTTGCTTTCCTGTCAACTTTTTCCACTCTTTACTGATAACTTATTCTCTTCGAGCAGCTGCTTCTTTGAACTTTTTAAATTAACTCGGCCAAAAATGGTCCACAAATCGATAAGCTTGTGCTCTATATTTCACGCACAAAAGTGGATTTGCATAAAGCACTGAGCTTGTGAAAAGCAACATATTGTTATGTAAATGTGATCAAAAAGTGGCCGCGTGGATGTGATGCGCAAACTTTCGAGTAAATTGTAATTTGTTGAAGGGCTTGTTCGTTTCAATAAATTTGCGCTATTTTATGAAAAATACCGTCTCATGGCGTGAGAATTTATTTGCGAGGGGTCGCTGTATAAATTTAACTCGACAAGAATCTTCGATATTCTCAATGCTACTCGACATTTTTTAAAATCGATTTTATGTAAAATTTGTTGTTGAAAGCATCCGGTTTTCAAAAGCTTGTACGTTATTTTGCGGTGACATGGGTTTACATTTTATTTACGAAAAATGTGAGGAAGAATTTATGTTTGGTTTTACGAACAGTGTGTCATAAATATAAAATGCGTGACCTTTTGGAAATTGAATATTCGCGTTGAATTAATTACTATGACCATTCACTGTGCAAATTTACAATGTTATCTATTTTATCACTGACCGATTCTATGCGTTTCAAAGTCGTAAAGTAAGTATGTGACATTTATTTTAAAATGTGGGTCATATCTACAAGGAAAATTTTAACGCAAAATAACACGAAGGAGGAAATGCACATTTTATTGCAATGATAAGAACCGGATACCGATAAGAAATAAAACAGCTGTGGGAAATAGAGCAAGTTAGTAAGAAGGGTGATAAGAACATATTTAATTTAATTTTATGGTCAACCCACTTACCTTCAAAAAATTTTAAAAAATATTTTTTAAAGCTCGTACTAGTAAAGTTTTATGGACTTTTCTATGCCTTTACAACCCTTTCGAGTTGCTAAAAGGCACAAAAATCAATTGCTTCGATTTTTTGATGTTTGATTTTTGTCGAAATTTTGGTCGATTTCCGGTACCCGGAACATTTATTGGGCAATAAATCCGGAACTGTCGTCAGAAAGCACTTTTAATTATCTATCTTTTTCAAAGAAGATCATTCTTCTTGGACTAATAGTTTTCGAGAAAATTGCAAACAAAATCAAAAATAGATAAAATAAAAAAAATCATAACTAAAAAACTATTGGAAATTTTGCGATTTTCTCGACGCCAAGCGATTTCCCGGATCATTTTACATAAGCTTGGATTAAAATTGTTCTACTTTTTCGAATAGTTTTGCTGTAATTGGGAAAATAAAAAAAATTAAAAATTTATCAACAAAATTTTTTCACTAAAAAAATTCATAACTCGAAAACTAAAGGTCGTAGAGCAAAACGGTTTGTTCCAGTGAATTTTGCCTTTCATTTTGCGTATTATACCAGCCTTTTTCAAGATTTAAAATTTTGAATTTTTTTGCTTAAAATTACGATAGCCATTTCATAAAAAAATACTTAATTCTTCAACAGAAAAATTCATAACTCGAAAACTAAAGGCTGTAGAGCAAAACGGTTTGTTCTAGTGAATTCTGCCTTTAATTTTGCGTATTATACCAGCCTTTCTTAAGATTTTAAATTTTGAATTTTTTTGCTTTAAATTACGATAACCATTTCATAAAAAAATACTTAATTCTTCAACAGAAAATTCATAACTCGAAAACTAAAAGTCGTAGAGCAAAACGGTTTATTCCAGTGAATTCTGCGGCTCATTCTGCATATTATACCAGCCTTTCTCAAGATTTAAAATTTTTAATTATTTTGCTTAAAATTACGATAACCATTTCATAAAAAATTACTTAATTCTTCAACAGAAAAATTCATAACTCGAAAACTAAAAGTTGCAGAGCAAAACGGTTTATTCCAGTGAATTCTGTGGCTCATTCTGCGTAATATACCAGCTTTTCTCAAGATTTAAAATTTTGAATTATTTTTCTTAAAATTACGATAACCATTTCATAAAAAATACTTAATTCTTCAACAGAAAATTCATAACTCCGTAGAGCAAAACGGTTTATTCCAGTGAATTCTGCGGCTCATTCTGCGTATTATACCAGCCTTTCTCAAGATTTAAAATTTTGAATTATTTTGCTTAAAATTACGATAGGTAACCATTTCATAAAAAATACTTAATTCTTCAACAGAAAATTCATAACTCGAAAACTAAAAGTCGTTGAGCTAAACGGTTTGTTCCAGTGAATTCTGCGGCTCATTCTGCGTACTATACCAGCTTTTCTCAAGATTTAAAATTTTGATTATTTTGCTTAAACTTACGATAGCCATTTCATAAAAAAATATTTAATTCTTGAACACAAAAATTCATAACTACAAAACTAAAAGTCGTAGAGCAAAACGGTTTATTTTAGTGAATTCTGTGGCTCGTTCTGCGTATTATACCAGCTTTTCTCAAGATTTAAAATTTTGATTTTTTTGCTTAGACTTACGATAGCTATTTCACAAAAAATTACTTAATTCTACAACAGAAAAATTCCTAACGCGAAAACTAAAAGTCGTAGAGCAAAACGGTTTGTACCAGCGAATTTCACGTTTCATTTTACGTACCCATATGATATTAGTTTTTTTAATATTCGGTTTTAGAAATTTTGTGCATAAAATTTTTAATCGTCATTAAAGTAGATTTTCAACGATTGTAAACGACTTTTTCTCGAAAACTATATTCTAATCTATTCCATCGTATGCAGCTCGTAATTTTATGCCTAGAAAACCATATTTGAAGCGTATTTGCCATCTAAAGTTGATAGATATACGAACTCAGCTTCGAAAACTCAAGAAATTCAATTTATCACAAATTCGATCCGAGAACGTTTTATGCACTTTTGTATAGGTATCATGCCATATTTTTATATTTAGCATTTTATTAATATAATAAATAAATTTATTTGTTACATTTTCCTTAATCTTGACTGTTCTAAACTCACATTTTTATCTACCAAAACACATTTACCTTTGTATACCTACCTACGAGTATTTATTTTTGTGACACTAACACAATAACTGACCGGAAATTTTAATTTATTTGGGTAATTTAAATATTAATTTGGAAGGTCCTCAGATTCCCTCTAACGTTCCAAATATCACGGCCAACTTGATTCTCTTCAAACTGTAATTAACTCGTAAATAACTTAAAAAGAGCGAAATATTTGATGAGTAAACAACTAAAACTCGCCGTTAACCCCTGTATGGGCATTACTATGTTTTAACCGTTAATTTATCAAGTCCTTGTTATCTATTACACAACACGTTATTACGCAAACACGCAAATCATCTTAACGTATCGTTAAAATCGTCCACTTTCTCGAGTGAGCAAATCGCTAGTTATCTTCAACAAACAAACTTTCGTCATAGCGCACACAATTAAAATATCGCGGTCACCAGCCATCTACCCTTCCTCATTCCATCCCTTTATCGTGGAAAAAATGCCACTTTCTGGCGTGTTGTGAGTGAAACTCGCCTCTATTTCCCCCCCAGTTAGGTCCACACCACAAGAACCGAGCCCCCTTCTTGTCCCATTCATTCTCCAGCAGCTGTTGGTAATTTGAATCCAGTCAACCATGCGCAGTGAAAGATGTCGGACGCGTGTCGGACTTAGTGCACATTATCGTGATGGGTAAACCCCGGAAAAGTGAACGAAACGACAAGAAAATGGCCGATTTGATAACAGAAAGGCGCAAAAGCGACCACTTGAAGCGGTCCAAGTCCGTTCGGGCCTCTCTGAAGTTGATTGGGGGGCGCTTTCTCAAGCACCAGGACAAGGACGCTATGGAGAAGACGCCGCATTTCTACCCCGCGTTTTTCGCGGTCAGGGAGCCGGTGGAGACCATCCTCAAGACGCCTATGGTCCAGGAGCCGAAGAAAGGGAAGAAGAAGGTGGTGACGACACCACCGGCGGTTGTGGCGCCTAAAGCGGCCCAGATTTTGCAAATTCCGATCAAGGAGAACTTCGAACCCATCAGTTTGCAGCCTGATGGGTGCGAGGGGATTCCTCGAGGGATTGGAATGGAATGTCACCGTCAAGGACGCTACGAAGAATTCGGTTATGATTATAGGCAAAACGGTTTTTGTAAAAGTACGTTGCGGTTGTCCATTACGGCCTCCAGGAGGAAGAGGAATGCCTCCTTTTCGTCCACTTCCAGTAGGTGACCCACAAAAATAATTACACGCTTCCAATTATTTTTATCAGAACGTTTCTCACGTTGTTTTCGCTTATTGTTAGTAAAAGTGTGATTATTCAAAAAATGTACTTTTACTGCCTCCATGTTCCGAAAAGAGCTAATTGATCGCGCTATAACCGTCAAAGTTACTTTTCCTTTTATTGTATCATTATCCAATTATTCTGTTTTAAATCGTAAAGTTTTATGTACTTTTCCATCAATATTTTCGTTTATTGGTATTACTGGTAGAGATTACCCACATTTAAATACAAATTTAAATTTAAATCACAGTTTACTACAGCAGATGTATCAAATTGCTTTTAACTTTTATCTATTTTTTTGTATTTTTGGTCATTTTTAACACATCTAAGTTGTTCAAATTGGCTCATTTTTAGTCAAAATAATAAATTTCGTTATTTAAATAAAATGAAGCGCTTTCAATTTAATCAGCGATTCTAAAATTAAGTTGGTAACACTGAATAATTTGGAGATTTCGACGATGTCAGATTTGTACTTCTGTCTCTATTTTATTCAGTGTTGTCAACTTAATTTTAAGACCACTTTGATACAAAATTCACGTTTTTCACGTTTTCTGTTAAAAGATTGTGATTCTTGTCGTCAGGTTGGTAACAAATTTGAAATACTAATTTGGTTAGCAAAACTGTCATATGGTACAACAAACTAGCAGGAATGCCAATAACTCAGGGTTGCCACTATTTGACACTATTGTTATAGTCACCCGGTACTGGTGTTTTTTGATAGATATTCATTAAGAGTTTCTGATTTTTAATAATATTTGAAGCTAGTTTTTTGTGTTTCTATATTTTTACGTATTATTTCTATAGCAGATGTTACACAACTCTTCTGAGTAGATAAAGTAGCACTTTAACCCCAAGGGTAATGAATTAAATTTACAAATTTTAACGTATTCATTTGAAGAATTAACTAATTAACAATAAATTTTTCTCTTAAACTTGAAGTCCCGCTATCGAAAAAAAATGTATTATACAGGGTGGTCCAGCTCAGCTCCCGTCTTCTGTAACTCAGTAAAAAGTAAAGTTGGACTTCTCATATTTTGTAGACGTTAATTATACTCTAGGGCGCGTTTTAGGAAAATATTTTTGATTATACAGAGTGTTCCAAAAAAGTATGATGTCATAATAATAATTTTTTTAATGACATGCTGTAATTTTTTCAGCTCATTATGATGCCTTTTTATTTCTTACATGTCCCTAAAGTTTTTTTTCAAATCGGTTCAGGGATTACTGTTAAAAGAAATACAAGAAAAAAACTATTTCCCCCTTTATTACCTGTTTCAAAACTATAAAAACGCCAACGTCGCATTTTACCGAATTATTTTTTTTAATAACATTGATAAAATTGTAAAATAGTTATTAATGAAAGTATAAATTATATTAGCTATTATTTTTTTGAAGTGCATGAATAATTTATAACAGCTAATTTTGAGAGAAAATGCGACGTTGGCGTTTTTATAGTTTTGAAACAGCTAATAGATTTAAAAATTAATAAAAAATAGAATAGATGACATTATTACTACGTACATGTTGACCAAGGTCTAACAGATTTATTAATTAAGTTTGATTGATCTGAATTACCACAGGGTGTTTACAATTTATTTCCAAACATTTTAAAATTTTGAGTTTGTTATTTTGGTTGTTTCAAATGATAAAACCTGTTTATTTCTGTATGGTGCCATTGGGAATTAGAAAACGAACATTTTTTATATTACAACCCTAACGTAAATCCCAACACATTCGGATTTATTTGATAAAAACTTGTTTTTTCAAGTATTTTAATGACAAATTTTATCGTCTTGTATAATAAATAAATTAATAAATAATTATTTAAACATTTTTGTTTAGTTTTTTGAAAACTTTTTGGACTTTTTTTCTAATAGTTAACTAGTGAACAATAGCAAATTCTTGAGAAATATAAAGGTAAATATTTTGTTGAAATTGTGGTTCGAACTATTTGAACCATTGCTCGCTATGTTTCTGCTGTTTCTTCTCATTCAAAAAAATTCATTCATTTAACTGTAATACAATATATATTACAATTTACTAATTTACAACTAATTTAATGCTGAATGACGGAAATTATTTATTTGTGTAGTGTTGTGTGTAATAAAAGAAAAAATTATATTTTTCATTTTTCAAAAAGTTAAATACAACTTTTGGGTGTTGACCATTTTACAGGGCTCAATTATTAACACACTCAAAATAATGTGTAGGGGAGGGTGGGGCAGGTTGTGACATTTTTTACAACTATTTTTTTTTCTTGCAATTTATTACTTCAGCACAAAATCTATTAAACTTAAACTGTATATATTTAACTCAAAGTTAATAATAAACAATTTTCTTCTGTGAATTTTTTAACTCAATAATGCAGATTGTAACAATGTGGGCAAGTTGTTACAATATGTGGGGTAAGTTGTTACATGTATAAAAAAATATGTAACAACAGCAGAGAAGCAATTAATCCTCATAAAATGTACAGTGTATAGATACATACACGTCGTCATTGCTACCGCATGCTATATGTTCCCATTTCTTGCATATACTTTATACTAGATCTAATTCTTGTCTTTTCTGTGAGAACTACACGAAGCAAATGAGGCAAATTTCATCATCTTCTGACTTATCATCATCGGTAGAATAAGTTTTTTTCAACATTTTACTTTCGCCTTTGCTGTTATTTTTACTTAATTTTTTTTATAACATTCCTATTACCCTTTATCGTGTAACAATGTGCCCCCCACGTACATTTGTTAGGATAAAATTTATTTTTAGAAAATAACTTGGTGATATAACAAAAATATTACATACTCATTACCTGTAATAGCATGAGTTTAAGAGGATGTAATTAGTTGAATTGGATTCCTTACCGTTTTGCTAATAAACCAAAATTTGTAACTTATAATAAAACAACTTTCATTGACATAAAATAAATTAATGTTAACATCTTTTTTAATAGGTTCGCCACCAATGAAATATTTTGCCGATAGATGGCTCTTAGGTTTTATGTATTATGATATTGAATTTTTGAATGAAACACTACGACTTGCATAAGCAATGTAACAACGTACCCCACGTAACAACCTGCCCCACCCTCCCCTACCTACCTAAATAGGTAAATAAAGAACTATTTTTACTGCCTTTCTTTAGCTTTAGTTTTTTTGGTTAGCAATTCACATTCAGTACAATATTTTGAATATCTTCGTTAAAATTATAATTTGAACTACTTTTCAGCTAAATTAAGAATAGTTTGTTTAACTTTTTAACGTTTAATTTAATTCATTAAAGGCTTTCTAAACCTTGCCCAATTTTTAAATTGACTTTATTTAAACTATAATGCTTCATAATATTGTTTCGTAATAGTGATAATATTGACTACACAAACGCTTTGTTGAAACTGTAGTTTTAACTGTTGTTTTAGTTGATTAAAAAAACTAAATCGTGCCCACAATTTGTGTTTTTGACAACACTGATATGTAATCCCAGACTAGACCAATTCAACTAATTTTGTGCACATCAAGAACTAATTTCTTTTAGAAACCCGTCACGATTTTCGCATGATAGAAAAGAAACGCAACTTTTTCCGTCCCGACTCTCATAATTATCCTCTGACAAGTTAATTTTATAAATTCCCACCAGGATCAACCCTCGCTCAGCCATGACCTTGTCAATCATTTTATCTTACAAGGAAATGGGCCCAAAATTTATAGCGTCACGCTACTTTTAAAATTTAAAGGTACAGTTTGCGATGTAGCAACGCTTTCGAAACCGCCATTAACCTGAATATCGCGACAAATGTTTAGATACGCCTATTGAGATTAAACAAAAAGAGAAAAAATAACACGACAAAACGATTACCATATCTTGCATGGGCGGTGTTAACACACACGCCGACAAAAACTTTGCGTAATGGCTGTATTAGCATTGGATGGAGTGAAACCTGGAGAGAAAAATTTTATTTAATTAAGTGGATAAACGGATCTTATCTTGCTTCCTGCATCGATTTACTTCACAGATAGGATCGCTAGTTAGTCACTTTCACGTTTTGCAATTTTTACCGAGTAAAGCACCCACAGGGTGATTTCACTCCTAGAGTTATTACGAATCGAATAAGAATAAGTTCCTTGATCCGGCCTATTTTTTAATAAATTCAGTCAACGTCTGGATGAGAGATAAATAGTTACGGGGCTTTAAATTTGAAATTAAGCGAAAACATGTGTTAAGTGGCCAGTCGTTGCCCTCCATTTTGCAAAATCGGTGATTTTCTCGAGAAATATTTCCACGTAACACTTGGCAGTGAAACATATTTCAGTAGCACTGTGTGATATTAAATTTCTGAGCTTTAAATCATTAAGAGGATTGCCACAGCTTTTGTATTATTTAAAAAATGTCATTTTATTAAAGGGTTTAAATCGCTGATTCAATTTCGTGAACTGTTTATTATTCCTGGGACGCTGGAGCCCTTTTCCGGCTGAGCCCCCAAATCGAATTAATCCAAGTCCAGGTGAATTCCTGGCTGAGATTAGCTGCGAATTTGCATAGAGATACTCCGTGTTTGTCTCATTACCAAACTGGGTTAGCAGTGGGCAATCAGTAGGATGTTGTGGTAATTAGTCGAGGTAAAAAAGGTGTTTATCCAATTGAGTTCATTAGACGCGTCTTATTTGTTTAAAGCAATTATTTAATTTCAAACGATCGTCTTGTTAAGGCAATTGATAACATAAGGAGTTTATTCCGGTCTAATTTGTTATTATTTTATCTCGCGTCCGGAATGAAAATAATTTCACTCAAACGATTCTGATTTATTATTAGAGGAGGAGAAATTGAAACCTGTTTTACGTTCCGTTCACACCTTTTTTCATTGTTGAAAACGACCCACGCTCAGATTTAATTCCATAATTACTGTAAAGTCGCATTCTCACAAACGAAGATTCGCTTATTTTTTAATTAATAAAACACTTTCTCAACCTGACTTTTTATTTCAAACTGATTTATCTCAAAACTTTTTAACAATAACAATAAAACAATAAAAAATTGTTTTTTTATGCAATTTGGCACTAAACTAAAGCGATTAAAATACCTCCAAGTTCGACTTATTTTTGTGGATTTTAGAAATGTTTTGACCACATTTTTAAAACTTTTTGAGTTTTTTTGGTTTATTTTTTATGCAATTTCGAACAAAAATAAAATAAAGGGATTAAAATATCTCCCATTTCGACTTATTTTTGTAGATTTTAGAAGTTTTTTGACCTTATTTTATATTTTTAATTTTTTTTGTTTTTTTGGTTTATTTTTTATGCAATTTTGCACAAAAATGAACTAAAGCGATTAAAATACCTCCAATTTCGACTAATTTTTGTGGATTTTAGAAATGTTTTGACCAAATTTTTAAAACTTTTGAGTTTTTTTGGTTTATTTTTTACGCAATTTCGAACAAAAATAAAATAAAGAGATTAAAATATCTCCCATTTCGACTTATTTTTGTAGATTTTAGAAATTTTTTGACCAAATTTTATATTTTAAAATTTTGTTTAGTTTTCTTAGTTTACTTTTTATGCAATTTTGCATAAAAATGAACTAAAGCGATTAAAATACCTTCAATTTCGACTTATTTTTGTGGATTTTAGAAATGTAGTGACCAAATTTTTAAAACTTTTTGTTTTATTTTATTTTTTGATGCAATTTCTAACAAAAATAAAATAAAGAGATTAAAATATCTCCCATTTCAACTTATTTTTGTAGATTTTAGAAGTTTTTTGGCCAAATTTTATATTTTTAATTTTTTTTTAGTTTTTTGATTTATTTTTCATGCAATTTTGCACAAAAATGAACTAAAGTGATTAAAATACCTCCAATTTTGACTTATTTTTGTGGATTTTAGAAATGTTTTGACCAAATTTTTAAAGCTTTTTGAGTTTTTTGGTTTATTTTTTATGCAATTTCGAACAACAATAAAATAAAGAGATTAAAATATCTCCCATTTCGACTTATTTTTGTAGATTTTAGAAGTATTTTAAACAAATTTTACATTTTTAATTTTTTTTGAGTTTTTTTTGGTTTATTTTCAACGCAATTTTGCACAAAAATGAACTAAAGCGATTAAAATACCTCCAATTTCGACTTATTTTTGTGGATTTTAGAAGTATTTAGACCAAATTTTTAAATTTTTTTTGTTTTTTTTTTTGGTTTATTTTTAACGCAATTTTGCGCAAAAATTAACTAAAGCGATCAAAATACCTCAATTTCGACTTATTTTTGTGGATTCTATTTATTTTTTGACCAAATTTTCTAAATTATATTTTAAAAAATTTCTGTTTTTATTAGCTTTCCCTATACCTGAGTTTAACCGTTTGCGAGATATTTAAGTTTTTTTTTGAAAATTTTTGCTTTTGCACCTTTTACTTAAAAAATCGGTAACTATGCCATTTTTAGGGTTTTCGAAATCGTTTTTGGAAAATTAAAAGAGAGAGTCCAACTTTCTGTGTGTTTAAAATTGGAAAAGAAGTTAATAAACTCAAAATTTTAACATTAAACTCGGACAACTTCAAGTGCCCATAACTCAATGTTTTCAAATAGAGTGCCCTAATTTTTATTTCACTAGATGAGGGAGAAATTTTTTCTGCATCGATCTGTATTAGAATTCCTTATACCTATCTGTGATAATTTTTAAGTTATGTTGTTTTTTTGACATTGTGGGAAATTCCTTACGAACAGCTATTTTAGCATAGTTTGCTAACAAAACATTTTCAATTAAACAAACAAATTGTGTATTAAAACAAAATAAATTCATTAAATTTTGGTTTGAAAACGTTTGACCTCACATTTTTTCTCCCGTTCTCATTCAAAAGATGAAAAAAAAGCTATGACTAATGACTTTTCCAATCAAAAAGTTACTATAACTTGGAAACTAATAGTACACATAAGTATGAGGAATGTTAATAGATCGATACAAAATTAAATTCTCTACCATTCAGACAAATTATGGAATTTCACTTGAAAAAATTGAGTTACGGGGTATTGAAAGAATTTAACCTTAAAAATTTGTTTCGCTACCCTTTTTTTAAAAGGAAATGTCTAAGTTTTCTCTTTCAAATGAACTAAAAACGGTTTCAAAATTTTTAAAAACGGCCTAATTATCGATTTTTGAATTGGACGGTATAAATAAAAAAACATTATTAGAACCCCTAATATTTCTAATGTGTGATTTAGACGAAACAACCTGTATTATGTCGTTACGTTACGTTTCTATAACGTTTGTAGCAATAGAATTAATAATAAATAACAATTTGCAATGCAAAAAATTAGTAACAATTGACGTAATTCGTTCATATTGCGCATTTGTAATTATTTATCATTTTTGTAATAATATTGTTTGCTTGACCTATCCACGTTTAATTTTAGCCCAATTTCAGCTTGTGTTGACAATTTTTGTAAATTTTAAACATTCCCACCACATTCTGTTTATTTCTTTAAATTTTTTTTGTTTTAAGTTTGTTGTTATTTTTTTCGACAGAGCTCCCTCCGGTGCCTAGCGACTCTGAAATGGAGGTGGCTAGCCTGCCGACAAACTTACCCCCAATAGGGCACAAACCTAGTAAAAAAGAAGCGAAATTGATGCAACAACGTCTCGAACGTTTAGCAAAGGTCAACATACATTTACACGGTAAGAAAACCTCTAAAAGCTTCTCGAACAAAAATGATCCGAGTCTCAAGTTAACAACACATCACAACAACAGGAGTCGTTTTTTATTCATTTTTCCGAACTGAAACACGAACTGCAATTCCGGGGGTGGATCCGCTGGGATAAACTCGTGCAATAACATTTTTCTTTCCTTCTCCTGTAATTTTATTTCGCTGCAATCGCGCAAATTCTGATTGCGAAGAGCAAACACTGGTTTAATTATTCGCCGGGATTGTTTCGCCGTTTTTCGATCAATAAAGACGAAACAATTTGCTTTAATAAATAATAATGGAAATGAACACACGAAACAGCTTTGTGGGATACTCTATATTTTAATAATAAATACAAGTCGGAAATGAATCATTGCATGGTATCACATGTTGTAGAACTAGAACATTATTTCCAGCTGTGACAAATTTTGTGGTTGAGAATTTATTCTTTCCTAAATTTCTCTCTTATCTACCAAAATAAACACAACACATCTTTAAAATTGCAAGTATTGATTTTGCGAGTAATTTGTTTCAAAGTATCAGGTGTTCATTATTTAAAAAAATCGCAACATGCCCTGAGATTGTTACGGAAGTCGTAGAACAATTTTTATCATTGTATTGTTGGTTGCCTACTAAACCATCTCACAAAAATTGATAACATAAGATTGATAAGTAGTGTTCAAAGGTGATGTGTTATGTGTGTTGAACACCAAGGAAGACATTTCCAACAGTTTTTATAAATAATAAATAATTACTTTTATGAAAATCTGTTGTCTTTTTAATTGTCAAAAAGTAAGGTTATGAGAGAACGAATTAATCACAGACATACAAAATAATTGTTTTTTAATTTCAAAGCACTCTAGAGTTTTTTTTAAATGAACACTTATTATCGAACAAACTGGTGAATTTATCACAGCAAGTGAACTTTCGATTAGACATTAGTTTGTCTCATGAATTTTTAAACTTGATGTTCCGTGTTTAATCCCTCGTACGTGGTCACCACAGCTCATCAAAACTTCACACCTCCGAGCAATTACGTCTTGATGAGCTGTTAAACGCCCTTTGGAGGCGAACGCTGAATTTATTACTTGTTGGAAATTTGGCAATAAACTGAATTTTTCCAGCCCTTTTTGCGGCAGTGGAGCACGGCCATTTGGAAAAAGCTCGCACTATTTTGGAGTCCACTGACGTGGATGTGAACAGGTGAGTTCGCCCCTGTAGTTTAGACAACTAACAATGTGCCATCGATATTTCGGTCTCTGAGGCAGGATAGGTGTCTTTTAATTAAATTGGAGTACACCTCCGGGTTGTATAAGCGTTTATTGCCGACGAAATGCCATCATCATCATCAGAAATAGAGTTAATTAAGCACGAGCGTGGAATTTCTAGCACGTTCAATAACGACAAAGACATGGATGATCAGTCCAAAAAACGGAGCTCATTCTCGGACAGTGTGGGATATTTCGCTTTGAAAGGGCAAAGAGACGGACAAAAGCTACTCCGTGTAATTAATTCATCACGAATTGAGCGTATTTTAATTTATTTAAGAGAGAAGGCGCAGCCAAAAAATTGCAAAATTGAATCTTGCTAAAAATATACTGTTTTTTTTTCAATTTAATTTTTTTACGTAATTTAAATGTAGAATTAAATACGACAATGGACGAAAATTGTGGCTTTAAAGTAGCTTTAGTTTTTAAATCTACAGGGTGGTGCTTTTGGGATGTTCGGAACTGAGGGGTTTATAGAAATACGTTTTTTGATAAAATAATTTTGGGCAAAACTTCATTCTGTATCGTCTTCTCTTTTCGGCTTATAAACAAAAGTTGACATTTTAGTGAAATCTCAAAAACTTTATATCTTCCTTATTATAAGAGATACACATTTGAAACATGGACGTTATAGACACTTTTTACGCAGAATTTAATAATTTTGCCAATTATTTTTTTAACCATTTTTAATTTTAATAAAAACCATAGGCAGCTGTGACATTTTTGAAAAGCTTATTTTTTCTGATTTGATATGTCTATTTGTGTAATACATTGTTTTTAAATAATTAAAAAAACATAACGTTTCGGTTTTTCTTTATAGTAGGCCATGAAAGAATTCTGAATTTTCAATTAAATCTGTGAAAAATATATTACCCAACAAGTATTTATAATTTAATGATTTTTTTTAATCACTAATTAATCCAAAAACAGCATAATAAATTATTATTAGATCAAATGTTTTGCGATTAATCAAAATTATTTGTTTTTAGATTTATAATGGCAAACTTACATTGCCATTCTATTTTTTTTTTAAAGATTTTATTTAACTCACAATGTTATCTGTCTGTCGGTTATTTTTTCGGAGCCAAATTTGAAAGGGTTCCCGTTGTCCCACTGAATTGAAATCTGCGTGACAACGCAATCCTATGTAGTTAAATACCCCCTAAACGGGTTAAATGGGGTTTTGAAGTTTTAGGTTATGTTTACAAAGGGGTTCTCGATTTGTAAATTTGAGAGGGTTCCTGTATTCGCAATGAAATGAAATGAAATTTAACATGCTTACGTAATCTTCGTAACAATGCAATTCTATATAGTTAATTACCCCCTAAACGTGTTAAATGGGGTTTTAGGTTATGTTTACAAAGGGGTTCTCGATTCGTACATACCGTAACTTATACCGACATAGACGGTATGTTGGTCATTTGGACGTCACGGTAGATGCACAGTGTAATAACAATAAATCTACGCAATAAATAAAAACTAAAAAGCAAAAGATAAAAATATATAAAAAATGTTTTTTAAAAAAAGCTTTTATTTAAAAGATGCACTAAAAAGTAAAAAATAATGTATTTCATTCACAGGAGAATATTTTTTCATACAGGTTAAAATTCTAAACTTTATAGAAGCTTTGGGAGTTATAAAACTACGGCATTACAGAATTACTTTGTTCAGTTGACAACTCCCAAAGCTTTTATAAATTTTAGAATTTTAACCAGTAAGAAAAAATATTCGCCTGTGATTGAAATACATTATTTTTTACTTTTTAGTGCATCTTTTAAATAAAAGCTTTTTTTTAAACATTTTTTATATATATTTTTTTAATTAAACATGAAATGTCGGAAAAAGAAAAATCTTATTAATTATTATTAATTAAACATGTCAATAAAATTTTATTTTACAAACAAATGTCAATCCAAACATCAAAATAAAATCCTATTTGCGGTAAAAAAATTCATAAGATTATTAACTTCACCTCCATTGCACTTCACTAAATCATGAAAAGTGTTACCAAATGGTAGTGACACATCGTTTTCAATTTTCTGCACATTTTTTATGTAATTAAAATCTGCTTCATCGTATAATTGTTCAATTGAAAATAACTTTAACATAGCTCATTTTTATAATTTTACATTTTTTACTTTAATTCTTTAATAACCGTTCACAAAATTTCCGGATTATTCACACCTTTTATCTGAAATAATTTTTCCATGGCCAATTACTTTCAAATATTGTAAATATATATTTTTTCAAAAGTATATAAAAATATCAAACTGTATTTATATTGTTTTCACTTCAGAAAAAAATAAACTTTTCGAAAATGTCATAGCCAACTATGATTCCCATTTAAAAAAATACAACTTTATGTTATTACAGCTAAACAAATGGTTAAAAAAAATCGCTGATAACGTTATTAAATTCTCTTTAAAAAAGTGCCTGTATAATGTTTTTGTTTCAAATGCGTATCTTTTATAATAAGGAAGATATAATTTTTTAAGATTTCGCTAAAATGTCAACTTTTGTTTATAAGTCGAAAACAAAAGACGATAGCGGAATGCGGTTTTGACTAAAGAATGTGTCACTCGTTTTTCTCTAAACCTCTTAGTTTCGGAGATGTCCTATTCGGACATCCAAAATGCGCCACCCTGTACATTTAAATTTAGAATGATTACGAAATAGTTTTGTGCTAAATTTTGTTAATGAAATCGGCCCTTAACATTTTTTAACTTTTCTTATTCATTTTTATTTATTTTTTATTTTTTTGTCGTTTATTCTTTCTTGCTTTTAACATATTTATTCCTTATTCTTTGTCTTGTTACTGGGCGAGTCTGCTAAAAACCATAATTTTTATTTTACACTTTCAGTTAAAATATCAATTTCAAGTAACGTTCGAATTTTTAGCAATTGATTGTGATTTTTCATCACCGTAGTCGTTAAATGTTACGACACTATCCTTATTCACGTCTCACTTAATTAATTTTGTCCCCTTTGAACTTCTCATGTATTTGCTTCGAATTCGTCGAGTCGTAATCTGTAAAGTCATGTCTTTTCAAATGTTTGAATGTCTTTCGTGCAAATTGCAATACTCATCAGTCATCACTTTTGAATAAAATTAAAAGCTTCAGTTCTTGACACTAATTAACTACTTTTACGTACGAAAAGGAAACTCATATTTTTTTGTTGGATCAAAACGAGCCAAATATATCACAGGATGTGCCCAGTTCATCTATTTTGAATACAATAAAAATAAAATGTGACCCAAATCGATAGTTTTACTTATTTTTAACCACAACAAAACGAAATTTAATACATTTCAAGTGTAACGTTCTATAGAAATTGGCGAAATCACTAGTCCTTGATAAAAGAAAGCTCAAGCTTTTAATATCGTAATTGATTTAGTCCCATCCCAAAGCCAATCCAATCCTCTCTCCCACGCGCAAAAATTAAATTTTATCCGGTTTGGTTTTCACAAAAATTGTTCCACTTTTAATTTATTCCAACTGTTCTAGTTTAAACAATGACGGTCTGTCTCCCCTCGATGTCGCCGTTTTAAGCAACAACAGACCTTTAGTGAAAATGCTCATCGGTTTCGGTGCCAAAGAGGCACACAGATGTAAGTCAAAAAAAATCAATTTCAACCACAAATCACCAATTTTTACCATCAGTTTCAAACCCCGACAAGTTGGGTTCTCACCTTAAACAACTGCTCGGAGAGGCCGAAATGAGGCTCCAGGAGCTCGGAGGGCTGTTGGAGGAGCCCTGTGGGGCCCCACTCAACACCAGAGCTTCCTTTTCTAGTATCATAGGAAATGCATATCCCACATCAGCCATGACCGGCTGTGCTGGGGGCGATAACGATAAGCAAGCGATTGCGTGGGGGCGCAGGGCCAAAACCCTCAAAAGACTGGTTCTGGGCTTTGCCCAAGCCAGGCCCCCTGACCCCCCCTCGCTCGTTGCCCTTGATATAACGTCCCTTTCGTCGGTTTCAATGAGGCTGCAGGAACCAACAACGAACGATTCGCCCATCACGACCAAATTTAAAGGTAGGATTTTTTTGTATAATAATACAGTACTTAAAGGCATTGGCAACTTAAAAAACAACTTTGTCTTAAATGATAGTACTGAAAACGCTTATTACAGTAGTGAAAACCGTTTCTCTGTATCTGCTCTCTAACTCAAGATATTTCGATTTAAAGTTGGAATTATGACGTCCTAACCGCCTCTTGAGCATCTGGTCCAATTTTAAGATCAAATAGTTTTTGAATTTTAAGTGGCATTGACAGAGTTTTGATAAACTTGACAAAATTTCTCAGATGTTTTCGGGAAGTTCAGGACAAAATTTAAAACAGAAAAAAGTCGAGAAAGTAGCTAATTTTTTATTTTGTGGAAGATGTGTGGAAAATGTTCAAATATCTGTCAAGTTTTTAGTGATTGAGAGGGTTCAGTGATAAGAGGATTCTGTGATGAGAAGCGGCTGTGACGTCAGAATTTCTTCTTTTCGGAGTGATTATCTCGCTTATTTTTCATCACAGAAAATTTTGAAAAGGTCCTACCGACATAAAATGAATCACAGTTTCAATTTTCGTTAAAATATAAAATAGGTAAAATGAGTTGCCAATGCCTTTAAAGATACTCAAAGACTATGATTGAACTAATAATCTAGAAAAAAATGTAAAAAATAAAAAAAATATATATAAATATATAAAAAAATTATATAACGTATAATAAAAGACAATAGAACGGTAAACTTGAGAAAGAAAAGAAAGAAAATTGGAACAAATGGATAGGTAATAGAACTATAAACACTCTCACTAACTTTCAGATAAATTAAAAATATCTTTAAAACCAAAAGTTCTAGAGGAAAGTGGTTCCAGGGAATTCTAGGGTTTATTTTACGTATTATACTGGTTTTTCACAAAATTTATAATTTTGAAATTTTTTGCCTAAAATTTAAGTGGTCAACCTTCAAAAATCAAAAACATAATTTTTTTCGAAAACTCGCTTTAGGAAAATTTTATGGACTCTTTTATGTCTTTACAACTCTCACGAGTTCTTAATCGGCAAATTAAGTCATCTTCACAAGTTATGATCGTTTATTAATTCAACATTTCTGTACTTGATAGCGAAAACAGCCCAAAATGCCCAATAGTTAAGAGTAATTTAAAACAAAAATTCTCATTTAGAAACCAATGTCACAATTTTATCTAACATTTATGAGCGGTTATTTCATTATGGAATTTTTTATTGTAAGTGAATCTAGTAGGTTAACAAAGAGATATTTGATTTTATTCGATTTATAATTAATAAAATGCACTAAAAGGACTTGATACTTTAACGCCCTAAACATATAAAGTTTTTTTTCAATATGCAAAAAGCTAAAATAAATTAAGTTCAAGGGCTAAATTAATGTTTAATGCATTGAAATTGTAATGAAATTTTTTAAACAACTTAAATATATTTATTAAGTAAGAAGGTTAATTGTCTTCCGGAAAATCTTCAGCATTATGAACATAAGGAAGATTTCTGTAATAGTCCTGATATTGCTCTGATATCCATTTAAGCTGTGTCAAGTTATGTTATTTGGCTTTACTGATGGGTTTGCATTCATTTCTAAGTTAGAGGAGTGATTGAGGCAAATTTAAAGGCTTTCTTGGTTTTCTTCTTAAATTGACACATTTAAAATTTTATGTGAAATTTGTTTTTAAATATACAGGGTGATTCACATAACTTTACGACTCTGACGAACTTTAAATGCAACCAGTAATATACACTCCGCACAAAAATTATCGCAACACCCGTAGTTTTCTTAAATGATTTAGAAACAAATAATTATTTTATATTTTTATGAAATGTAACAAGAGATAAAGTAAAACGCAAAAAAAGTTCGCAACAAAAATAAGAAACAACAACAAAAATTAATTTTTAACATTTTTCAGAAATTAAACCTTAACATTAATACCGCGTATTACCACCTCTAGCCTGAATAACAGTCTCCAATTTTCTTGGCATGCTTGCTATGAGGTTAGTAACGTAATTTTGAGGCAAATTCTCCCACTCTTGCATAAGGGCATTCTCTAGTTCTTCAAGAGACCGCAATGCATTTTGTTGCCCTAGCAACCCTCGTTGAAGGTGGTCCCATACATGTTCGATTGGATTCAGGTCAGGACTTTTCGCAGGCCACGGCAATGTTCTTAAATTGACCTCTTCCATGTATTGTTGCACAATTCCAGCAACGTGAGGTCGGGCATTATCTTGCATAAACAAGAAATTATCCCCGACAAAGGGGCCATATGGCACTACATGATGTTCCAGTATATCCTCAATATATCGGGCAGCTGTTAATCGAGCACCACGTAGAGACACCAACTCTGTGTGCCCTCCGACAGAGATTCCTCCCCAAACCATAACTGAACCTCCACCGAAAGAAACTTGTGGGCGAAAGTTACACTGCGAATAGCATTCCCCGGAGCGTCTGTACACTGGTACTCGTCTATCAGAAGTATGTAAACAAAATCGAGATTCATCCGAAAACATTACATTGCTCCAATCATTCAAATCCCAATGGGCATATTCTCGAGCAAACTGTAATCTAGCGACCCGATGTTCCCTGTTAAGAAGAGGACCCTTTGCAGCGACCCGTGCCCTCAAATCATCTTCTAGTAGACGGCTACGAACTGTTTGTATAGAAATTTGTACATTTCTAGCTGCTAAAAGTTCGTTTTGCAGCATTCGAGCAGTGCAATGTCGAATTCGAAGTGCTGTAAGACGCAAAAAACGGTCGTCTCTTTGACTAGTTATTTTTTTTCTTCCTTGTCCTGCCCGTCTTTTGTGTTCCCCAGTCTCTCTAAAACGTGCTGCGATCCTACTTATGGTCGAAGGATGTACCCCTAGAGTTTGAGCCACATAACGCATACTACGGCCATCTTCCAACAACATGACGGCTCTTACAGATTCTTCTGGAGAGAGATGTAAAGAAGCTCTTTCCCCAATGTTCATCTTGATTATTTTTGCTGTTTAGATCACTATTAGGCGAACAAAACTTACAAAACAAGAGATAACTTACTGTGTTAAACAACATTGACTATCAAAATTTTCAGAAAAAGACCCAAAAAACTTAAACTATACGCTTATTTTTTGCATATATACAATGGAATTGCTTAAAAGATTTAATAGAATGAGAATTGCTGACAAGGGATGTCATTCATTTGAATAAAATGAGAAAATTTAGGTGTTGCGATAATTTTTGTGCGGAGTGTATTACTCAATTACAACTTTATTCAAAAACACTAATAATTATAAATTTGTTTGTGATTTGGATATTCGTTCCAAACCTTAAAAAATTAGGTTCTTATTGCAGCCCCTGGCGTTTTATTTTGGCCAATTTAAGCACAATTCAAGCTCCAATGTATAATGGGTTGCATTTAAAGTTCGTCAGGGGCGTAAAATTATGTGAATCACCCTGTAGTTTCCTATCTCTGCTTTTCTTAACTGAAACCAAACAGCTTCTGATAATTCATAATTAAATTGGCTTCCATCTTTTACACTTTCTAATAAAATTATCACAGTCGTTACAGATGAAAGATTTAAAAATTAAAATTATTTTTCAATAGTCACTATATTTTGTAAATAATTTGGACTTAATAATACTTTGTCGCCCTAACATTGCGCCGGACTTATAAAATGTTTGCTTTTAATTATTATTTATTTTTTGAAAAAATGGACTTAGGCTGTTGTCGCTCTCAGGTAGAGATTTATAACTTGTATCCATCAATAATTGAGATAATGGGTTTGGGTTTCAGTCCAATGGTCAACTCGACCCGACTTTAGCATAATTTCCGGCGAGAAAGAAATTTTGGACATGTCCAAGACTTGCTGTAGCATCGAACTGACACAGGGTAGGAGGTACTACTTTAGGGCGGCTTGTGGTAACTTGAAGGGTTATGGTACATTTTTGACTTCGACCCCATCATCGGTGGTACCCTCCAGTTGGCGAGAAGTTGACAACAAAAAATCTAGGTATAGTTTAGTTGCAGTTCAAGTTCAAAGTGCTATGGAAAATTGTAGGTTTGATGGTAGACTGCGTCAGCTGGAGCACCTCATGGAGGAGGTGCGCCAGGTGCGTCCTGGCAGCGAGATCCTGGAAACCCCAAACCCTCAAAGGCGCACCCAGCGCAAGAAAACCACAATCAAGCAACTTTTCACCGCAGCCAGCAAGTTCCAGAAGAACCTTCGACGTGGAATATACCTGGCGTGTATCCTCTACCATGAGGATAAGGTCCTGGTGACTAACGAAGACTTTTTGCCTGTGATAGAAATCGACGAGACCTTCCCCAGTTGCATCCACACCGACCTCCACTGGCTGATGAAGGTTTCGTGCAGTTGGGACGACACCAAGTCACTACGTACCGATATGGAGAAGAACGCTTCCTCAGCGATACATTTCCGGACCAAACTCTTATCAGCAGTCCTCCAAATGCAATCCTCGCTGTGTTTGCAGGATTTAGGCCAATTGTACTACCGGCCATTGCGAGATTCGCAAGGAACGGTGGTGTTAAGCACCGTCAATTATGTGAAAACGCCCAAAAGTGTCTCGGTTTTGAATTCGAGGTGGTTACCGATGAATAAAGTCTTCAAGAAGATGGTGCTTGGAGATGACCATAGTATTTCAGAGGTTCTGATGGCCTCGATCCAGGAACAAATCAATTATCACCAAGTGTCCAGTCTGAAGCTGACCAAAGGCTTGTATCTGGCCTATTTGAAGATGCAAAGTTCGGTGGACCTGATCCAGGTGGTAGTTTCGGCAAAATCGCCGAATATGTTGCCGCATTGCAAGATTAGAGACAATCCGCATGTTTCGGCGTAAGTATTTTAACGTCATACACAGTACAAAATTACTTATCTTTGAATCATTTTATTGCATATTTAAAAGTTTGTTTTGACCTTCCTGTGGAGTGTAATTTTTCAAATTCAAATTGTCAAATTTTTCCTAAACGCTCCAGACCTGGGTACTTTTATCTTATCTCACACTCTGAGATTTTAGTTAGTATTGAAGATGTTGGCAACGTTTAAATTTGCTGCTCTAAATTTATTGAACCTTCATCTGAATCAACGATGTTTCTGCTTCCTACTGACTCACTAGAAGTTTTCTCCGTAATTTCTAAATTGGTATCTAAGACATCATATTACTTCTGAACCTCTTTCTGAAATTATCAATAAATCATTTTTAGATGGGAAATTTCCTAGTAGACAGTCAAAATTATTCAGATATTTAAAAAAGGTGGTAAAAAAGATTGTGGAAACTACCGTCCCAACACATTACCTTCACACTTTTCAAAAATATTTGAGTAATGGGGCATTTCACGTGAATCGGACAACGAAAAAAATTTGACAACTTGAAATTCGGTCATATTCAGGATAATTGTTCTCCTAGAAAGCATAATTGTTAATACATAATGATTTTTTTGTGTGAGGCTTATTTGTGAAGTTATTGACTTCTAAAAAGTTGACGAAATATGAGTCACAGAGTTTTTGGAAGCTTTTATTCAAAAAACTAATGCATACCAAAATATTTAAAATAGTGCTTTATATAGAAAATTCTCTGTTCTTTTTAATTCTGAAATCCGATTTGGAATTTGAAATTTTTTTCGTGTAGAAAACCGGAAGTGAAGTTTCAAATCCGAATTTTAGTAACTTGGACCATTTTTTTTTCATTTATTTTTATTTCAAAAAATAGCTTATAATATATAGATTTTACACTATAAATCGCAAAATGGGATCACTGTTCGTTTAGGAGATATAGCACTTACATTACATACATTAAGTACTGTATCTCCCAAACGAGTAGAGATCCCATTTTGAGAGTTATAGTGTAAATTCTATTTACTTTAGGCTATTTTTTTAAATAAAAATAATTAAAAAAAAACGGTCCAAGTTACTAAAATTCGGATTTAAAACTTCACTTCCGGTTTTCTACACGAAAAAAATTTCAAATTTCAAATTTGATTTTAGATTTAAAAAGAACAGTGAATTTTTTTAATTTTTTACTATTTACTGTTTAATTAGAAATACAGTTTACAAGAACGTTCTGCTTAATATTTGGTCAATTTTTAGAAGTCAATAACTTTTTAAATAAGTCGCTCACAAAAAAATCATTACGTATTTACATTCATACCTTTTAGGAGAACAATTGTAACCGAATTTCAGGTTGTCGCATTTTTTTGAGTTGTCCGCTTCACGTGAAATGCCCCCAATTTATAATAGGTTGTACTCTTTTCTAACAACGAATGGAATCCTGTCAAACACACAGTTTGGATTTTTACCAAATAATTGAGCAAGCAGTTTTCAAAGCTATATCTGAAATTGACAAATCTATTGAACTAAATTGCAAGGTGTCAGGAATTTTTTTCGACTTGTCTAAAGCTTTTGATATCTTAATAAGTCATGATATTTTAATGCGTAAGTTGGAATTTTATGGAATTAGAGGTCTAGGATTAAAGATTACTAAATCCTTTTTGAACAACAGACAGCAGATCGTCTCTACTACGGACAACACATCAGTTAATGTACGAGTAGTACCTCAAGGATCTGTATTGGGGCCTCTATTATTTCTCGTTTATGTCAGTGATATGTCTAAATACAGACTAATCCAGAAAGTCTGAGTCTGTGGGCAACACTGAATTAAAATTTTAAAAGATACCAATGGAGTACGCTTTCAGTTACAAATAATTCAACAGTCTTGTGGGGTCGTACGTTAAGTAATTGTCAAAAAAATCGAATTCGGTTGCAGTGTTGCAAATCTGTTGCCAACAGACTCAGTTTTTCTGGATCAGTGTGTATACAAAAAATAATACCATTTTTCAATTTGTGGACGATACAACCTGCATTGAAATAGCTAAATCATTTCCTGAGCTATCTGACTTATGACTAGAATAGATGAATGGTGTAACCTACTTTCTAAATCAACTTACTCTAAATTGCAGTAAAACAAATCTTTTATTATTTAGTTCTTCAAAATCAAATGAATTATTAGATATAAACTATAAGGATTTAAATAACATGAGATCGAAAATATTCTCAATTAGAGCAAGCCTCGAAAGTGAAGTGTAACTTTAGCCTATTATGCTGTGTAAAACATAAGACAACATAACTTCAAGTGCGTAAATGTGGCTAAAGTATAAATAAACGGCTAAAATATGGCTAAAGTTTTGCAGGCTGTAATTGAGTTTATTTTCGATCTCATGTTATTATAAATACTGATTATGCAACATTTTTGGGAGAAAATTGAAAGTATAAGCTCAGTTGAAAAAGTCTTATAGACCAAATTTTAACTAAACTTAACTCATCTTTATTCATTATACGTTTTTTCAGTAATCAAGTATTATTTGAAGCGCTAAAGACATATTATTATGCGCATGTCCAATTTCTCATAAATGAAGGGGTCATATTCATATTCATATTATTATGTCAAAAAAAATTATTAGAGCAATGATAAAAATGGGTCTTCGTGAATCATGTCGTTCACAATTCGTAAAATATGGTTTAATGTCTGCAACATCATTGTATTTTATTTATATCGACTAGTTTTTTTTTTTAAATTGGACATGCGAATCCCTCAACACCTTACTACGAAATATGAAAAATGTTTTGTTTATAAAGCTACAAAACTATTTAATAATTGCCCGAGGGTATTAAAAAATCGCCGAATTTATTTCAATTTAAAAAAGCCTTTTTCAAGTAACGATAATTCTTTAACTAACAAATGTGTCTTAAACTTGTTTTAGGTATTAGTATTTACATGTACCAGCGATCATTTAAATTTATAATTAGAGTAGGCTTTGTCAGTTTTTTAACGCCGATTGTGATAACTAATCAAGCTGAAGAGTTAAATAATAATGTTTTAAAAGGTAATATTCAATTGAAATATATTTTTTCCCTCAGTTTGCCTAAGTTTTTCAACCACAAAGACACTAAACTTTAATTATAAATTACTTATAATAAATTACTTTAACTATAAATTCAAATGATCGCTTGGTATTTTAAAATGGTGAGGTCAGGTCAGGTCAATGGTCTGCATAATTTTTGGCTTTATCTAAAAGTTTTGATTTGACTGGAATCATTTTTAGAATTAGGTTGGGATGCTCTTAGAAATGCTTCCACTTCCAAAATTTTGTTACGTAATGATTGAAAGTTAAGTTGATACAAATTTTTATCTGATATAATTGTTAAAACAGAGACGAATGGGAGTATTTGAAGCAACAGCATCTCCCAGACTTGATGGACAACGCAACCGAACAACAACGAACCTTCCTCGAGCTGGTGACAAGTGCAGCCAAACGCCTGTTCAACTACATGGACATTAGTAGCGAAGAAGCAAGCAGTCATCGCTTGTACGACACTGAAGTGATTGACTTGACCGACGAAGTCAGTTTTATCGTAGTGTGTCCTTCGGCGGAATTCTCCTGTTCTGTTCCCGGCCAAAGGGAAATCCTCCTCCAAAGAGGCGATTTGCTCAGTCTCCCGATCCAAGTCTTCGAAATGATTCACCTCAACACGTACCAGAACAGCATCATCAAGAAGTACTCGAAGCTGAGCTGCCTCCTAGAGCTGGACGCAGCCACAGCTAACCACCTCCACCGTGAAGCTTTCTCCAATAGTGAGGTCGCCATAGCTAAGGAGAGGTTAACTAGGTTGCAAGACCTCCAGTCCAAGCTAAACCAGATTTGGAAGACGGTGCGTTGGTTAATGGATGTGATTACGTTCGCGCGTGACCGCATCACTTGTGGCATCTCCATGAGGTACATCCTGGACAAGGAAATTGGGTGTTCAAGCCCCAAACGCAGCCTCCTCCAGATCCCGCCACGTGAAAGCAAAGTCGTTAAAAGCACCCCAGGACGTGGCTCCTGGCCTGGCCCTGGCAGCACCACCACCATGATCAACCCCCCCAACTCCTTGATGAACGAGTTCAGCAAAAGCGAACAACACCTGAGCACCAATGAAGCTTCCTCCCAATATTTGAGTGCTTGTAGTGATACCGAATCGCGCAAAAACAGTGACAGTTACAATAGTGATTTTTTCACCGAAAGGTTGCCCCCCTCACGTAGCGAAGACATGCTATTTGCAATCCCCACAACTTCGAGTCACCGGTGTCGTGCTAGTACTATCTCGAGTGTTTCTGCTACAACTAGTCCTTTACTAAGCGTTCGACCGCTGTATGGTGGGAGCCTAATCAGTGTTAACACCATCAATACGACCAATACGTCTGATAGTCTTCATAGTTTAAGTTCGGATAGTGAGGGGAATCCCATTACTTCGACCCCGCATAAAATCAAAAGTCGGCCCAAGATGGTGCCGTCACGCAGTATGACAAATGTTAAACAAAATATACTAGAGGTGAGTAAGTGAAGAGAAAAACAAGGAATGTCACTAAAGAAATCGCACCAAAATTTAAAAAAATGTACAAATGAGGGAACCTACGTTCAACTAATTTCATTATCAACTAGTGAAAAGTAAAGAAAAGGTCAAATTAAACGGGAATTGTAGTACGGGTATGACGGGTTTATAAACGAACGCCTAAATAAAACAATTTTCAAGTTTGTCGCGACACAACCTTTGACGTTTCGATAAAAAGTTACAAAAATAATTTTTTGTTAAGTTTTTTGCAAATTGAATTTTTTATTTGGCTGTTGCAAAATAATATGCGACTGAAATTTGTCTAATAACAAATACAATGAAACACGGATTCTTTTTCATTTCGTTTAAATTATTACTGCGAATTTATGAACAAAACTAAAGATTCATTTAAGTTTTCTATATGGTGAGAGTGCTGTTTAATACGTTTTTTTTTTAAGTAAAAGGCTAAAATGACGTAACAATTAAAAAACAGTTTTGTTTTTACCGCAGAAACAATTTCCAAAAACTATCCATTTTTATTGATGTCGGAGTAGTATTTTTATTAAAGACTTAGACCGCGAAATTAGATTTTGCTGTCGCAAAGTGATTACTTTGCTATCGATTGCCCAAAAAATATTTTAAAGCAAAATAATTATTATTTCTAAAATCTAACTGCTACCAAAAATTTGATTGTTTTTATAATTGCTTTTTTTTAACGATACAAAAATTATTGAACCAACAATTGTGCATAAAACAAGATAAAACAAAAATGTAGAAATCGAATTGTATTCATATTTCAAGCAAATACGTCTCTGTACTCTTAATCCTTTCAATAGTTAATCAGACAATCGTTTTGAGTAACATTTTTGTTTACTGAATTTTTCAAAAAAGTGGTATCACCAGAATAAAAGCTATCAATGAAAAAAAATTCTGACCATTACTGCACATAAAGTTTACTGGAAATATTTAACAAACGCATAGCACTACAGGAAATAACAAAAGACCAAAATTTTCCAATTCTTCTTAAAATTGATTAACATTTATTAATTTTCTTAAAAGACAAATGAAAAATAAAAAAATCAGGCTTATTGCGACGTTTTGACACTTTGAGAGGTCACAGAAAATTAATTTGTTGGTTGTTTTGATGTTAACTTAAAAAATATATTGATTATTTCCGGAAATAAAAGAAAATCCTGGTAAATAATAATTAATTAAGATACGATTGAGTTCGAAAATCTCAAAACAAAGAAGTGGCTTAAAGTTATAATTTTTTGTTTACAAAAAATTAGTAGTAATTCATTTTAAAAAAGAGATTATTTTTTATTGTTTTTGTGGGTTCGGCTTTTTGAAATTCAACAACTTATAAAAATTAGACAGATACAAATGCAGTGACAATTTAACTACTTAAAACATTTAGGACGGGTTTATATAAGCGTCATTAATTTAATTCGCAATTAAATGCCTGATTAACTGATCACGTGACTAAATTTGAGCAATTTGATTAGTCCATCCGCGTTGTTAACTTTTAACAAGGAATTAAATTTTAACAGAGCTTTCTATAAGCCGGTCCTTAATTTTGTTTATCAATTGGAAATGGTGTTCTAAATCAAATGAAATAAGAATTTCTGTGTTTGTTTGTTATAATAGGATATTAACTTATTTCGCACTAACTAAGTAACAAATTAAATTTGCAAACAAACCAACAATTTTTTTGACCTCTGAAAGTATCGAAACGTCATGAGGAACTTGAAATATTTTTTATTTTTTATTTGTCTTCTAAGAAAATTAATAAATGTTTATCAATTTAAAAAAAATGGAAAATTTTAGTCTTAAGTATCTCCTGTGGTGTTAGGTATTGTTAAATATTTACAGTGATCCTTATTTGCAGTAATGGTCAAAATTTTAATCCCATAAATGAATTACCCTAACCTAACCGTTCATTGATAACTTTTATTCTGGTTATACGAATTTTTTGAAACGTTTAATAAACAAAAATGTTAATAAATAATAAAACCGATTGTGCTATTAATAATTGAAACGATTAAAAGTATAGAAAAGTATAGACGTCTTTACTTAAAATTTGAAATTACAATTAAATTACTACATTCTTGTTTTATTATTCACAATTATTAGTTTAATAAGTTCTGTATCATTAAGAAACAAACTACGTATAAAAACGATTAAATTTTTGGTTACAATTTGTAGCAATGAGATTTTAAAAATAATTATTATTTTGATTACAAATATTTTTGAGCAATTGATAACAAAGTAATCATTTCGCGGTCAAAGTCTTAAATGAAAAACCACACCCACAGCAATAAGAATTCATAGATTTGGAAATTATTTCTACAGTAAAAAAAATTACGGCAAAAGTTAATTAAATAAAACTGTTTTTTAATTATTGTCACGTTATTTTATTTTACAACAAAAACTTTAACTTTAAGAAAACATATTAAACAGCACTCCCAGCATATAGCAAAATTTAATTGATCTTCAATTTTGTTACACAACGATAATTTAATCTAAGTGAAATAAGTATTTTGTCGCATATTAAAATTTATTTTGCGGCAGCCCAGTAATAAATTAAATTTGTAAAAAATTCTTAAATATTCCAAAAGACGATAAACGAAATGTGGAACATCACCCAAATCTAGTTTACGATCTCTGATGATTTAAGACAGGGTCTGTAAGCGGTCTTTTATTTTATACGCAAATTATGAAATTTGTTTTGTTTGACACCACTTTTTTCAAAAACCGATAACTTTAAGATTTTGCACCCGTTTTTCGGACATTTTCCATTTTCCAATCTTTCATTCAGTCTGTTCAAAATTGGAAGAAACGACACTTCTTGTTTTTCCCCTTCAATTTCGTGTGACCAACTGCGAAAGAACGAAAAAATTGTTGCAGGTAAGTACCAAATCGGAGCGCTACCGCCCCAAGCACCTCAACCTGGAGCCCAACCTGGAAACGGGCCTTTCAAAAAGTCTCTCCAACCTCATGAGTACCACCAACATGAAGCCCGAGCCTGACCCTCTCTTTAAAGTACCATCAACAAGCACCAAAGAGCTCCAGTCAGGCATCCTCCAGGTTTTTGCCGCTTATGAGACAGGTCTTGCTAGTGGTACCTCTCTCAAGCTTCACGTTACTCCCAGAACCACAGCTCGAGAAGTTGTCGATTTGGTGGTCAAGCAGTTGAATATGGCTGTGGTACTGAAGGGGAAAGACGGGCCCATTTACCCTGCAGATAAGTTGAAAAACTTCTGTCTTGTTGCTGTGATTGGTGCCAGGGAGAGGTGTCTCAGAGACGATTTTAAACCGCTCCAGTTGCAAAATCCTTGGAAGAAAGGAAGGTTGTACGTGAGACAGAAACACGACGTTTTGGCCGCCTTGGAGCATAGCAGCAAACACAGCGCTATTATCTAGGAGAGTTGGACTTTTTAATCAATTTCGTGGTGCTATCGAGGGTTACAAGTCACAAAATCTTATGATTGTTGTTTGTTGCCTAAATGAAACCTGATTTCGTTGTATGAACTGTGATGACAAGATTGATATCAAAATTTTCTAATTCTCCATCCATTTTTGCGAATACTTGTGCAATAGCGTCCTAAGATTTCGTTCGACGTCCGACTGTTGCTCATTCTTGGGTTTTTCGAGGATTATGAACACCAATGACGAGTATTAGAAAATGCTAAGTGTTAGTCTAGAGATTTTCAAATATATAATGCGTGTTACTAAAGAAATGTGCTAATATTCACTAGATTCATATCATAGCGTTTATGTGTTCATGGATTTCTTGGACGTTTTGTTACGTTTCGCGCTGAACTTTTTAGTACAAATATTTTATTGTGTTACGTATTTTCTAAGTGTATATAGATTGTCTTGTATAGAGAAAGTCTATCGAAATACAGTGCAATTAAAAAATATGTTTGTAAATACAATTCAAACACGTGGCTAGGCTAGGAAAGGTATTTTTTCAATGCATTGTATGACTGTTGTAATGCACAAAATGTCTTGAAATGTTGTGTAATATAGAAGAGTAAATAAATATGTTAACAAATTCTAAAAATAATCATTACACTATTTATCTCTCTCCCTGTCCCAAGCCAATCGCGAAAATTCGTCACGTCCATGCTGTATAATATAACCAAACAACACTATTGACACGTCCAGTAGAAATCAAGTCGTGAGAAAAAAATGTGGTGGTTTTTTGTGCTTTTGCTCGGCGCCCCTATTGTGTTTTTTATTTTTTTATATCGAACTCAGAAACACTGGGAGAGGAGAGGCCTGAAGCAGAAGAATATGGGCGTCACGATACCAGATAACTGGGCAGAAACTAAATATCCCATCACTTTTCCCGACTACGTCAAAAAATTCTACGAAATGTTTCCCACCAGAAGGTAGCGGTTTTTTCAACACAGTGAAAACATTTATTTGGACGTAGGACCACGTTTCAGAACAGTTTTCAGTTAAGAATTCATTCCGAATTATTATGTAAAATTCAAAGTTTCAAATTACTGTTTAAGAACTTTATAAAACTGATTAAGTTTTTTTAAAATAGTTTCAAAATGGTTCTAAGGCATGCTCAGAATCTTATAAAACCTGATGTTACAGTATCGGGATTGAAAAAGGTTTTATGACAGCTGTAATACCTAAAGATAAAAGCATTGATATTGACAATTTGGTTTTTAAAATAGTGTGTATGTTTCAGTAGTGTTATAAGAAATTATTTCTCGGAGCACAAGAATATATTTATTCTTACGTTTTCATACACATTTGTCTTTTATCACTTTTACATAATGTGAAAACACTGGGTAGAAAATTTTCAAGCGACAGCCAGCTTTCTAATATCATTTATTAAGATAAGATAAGAAAATTTTAACTTCCTTCATAAACACCGAAGTTGTACACATTGAAAAAAATTGATTATTTTCAAGACAAAAAATCTGGGTTATAAATCCTTTAAATTGATTCTAATAGATTTTTTCAGTGATAATAATAGGTTTTATTTTACTGCTAACAATAGCAAAAAAAACAAGAATTATCCCATTTCTTTAATGTTTAAAAAGTCGATGTTTTTTAATTTTAATGTTGTTTGTGCTGAATGTATAAAACTACATCTAAATATATAATTATTTATAAGAATATTAACTGTCAATAAATGTCAATAAGTTTTAGATAAGTATGTATAAACGACTTTAGAAAAAACGCTATAGGACTAAAGATAAAGCACTTTAACTTAATAAAAACGAGGAGTATTTAGACAAAACAAAAAAGTAATATATAGAACGTTTTTAAAATTATTTTGTTTTAAGATGGTTTTGTATGTCTACTGTTTACCCCCAGAAATTATATAACTGCGTTCAAAACTCAGTTGGTTTAATTAAAAGCTTTTGTTTAACTCACAATGTTATCTGTCTGTCGGTTATTTTTTCGGAGCCAAATTTGAAAGGGTTCCCGTTGTCCCACTGAATTGAAATTTGGCATAGTTACTTAATCTGCGTGACAATGCAATCCTATGTAGTTAAATACCCCCTAAAGGTGTTAAATGGGGTTTTAAAATTTTAGGTTATGTTGACAAAGGGGTTCTTAATTTGTACATACCGTAACTTATACCGACATAGACATTTGGACGTCACGGTAGATGCACAGTGTAATAACAATAAATCTATACAATAAATAAAGACTAAAAAGCAAAAAATAAAAATATATAAAAAAATGTTTTTTAAAAAAAGCTTTTATTTAAAAGATACACTAACAAATAAAAACTAATGTATTTCAATCACAGGAAATTATTTTTTCTTACAGGTTAAAATTCTAAAATTTATAAAAGCTTTGGGAGTGTTCAAAAATGGCTGTTCATCAAGCCGCCTATGAAATTTGAACGTAATGTGCCGCTTAATTTAAATTGTGAATAAAGTCAAAGTGACAGAACCGTCAAATTATGCAAAAAGGCTTCAAATCCAAAAACGAAAGAATACACAACAACAAAAATCACGGAAATATAAAACACAAATCAAGGCAAACCCTACACTTGAAACAACTTTGGCGAAAAATGCAAAAAAGTGAGTAAAAAGCTAATTCAAAGATTTGGCAGAGAAACTACAATCGTCATGTGGACGAGGCGGCACATTGAATTTGAATTCCATAGTCAATTTGATCAACAGCCATTTTTGAACACATTGTAAAACTACGGCATTACAGAATTACTTTGTTCAGTTGACAACTCCCAAAGCTTTTATAAATTTTAGAATTTACCCTGTAAGAAAAAATATTCTCCTGTGATTGAAATATATTATTTTTTACTTTTTAGTTGCTTTTTAGTGCATTTTTTTAATAAAAGCTTTTTTTAAAAAACATTTTTTATATATATTTTTTTAATTAAAGGTAAGTAAATACTGAGGTAATTAAATTCCTTACAGTAATCGTTTTTATTTGTCATAGAATGTTTAAAAAAGTACAACGCAGCTCTAATAGCACAGTGAGTTTTTGTGAAGAAAATATGTATTTTCTTATTATAGTAATTATAGTTTTGTTAGATCTACTGACCAAATAAGATTGTCTGGAAGTAAAAAGTTTTAGAGATGCCTACAAGGCAACTATAAGAGTATTATAAAACTTTTATTAAAAATCTTAAGAATTTATGTTTTTAATATTTCTGGATGAAACGAATTAGCTGTTTTAGAAGTTTTAGAAGACACAGTATAAAAAACTGTGATAAAACTCAAGCTGTATAATTTTAAAATGGTTTTATTATTTAGTTTTAAAGCGTGCAGTTAAAGTATCTGTTAAAACTTTGTGATCTGTAGGAGCATTTGGCTGTATGACTATTTTACAGCAACTTATCTACAAACTACCTACATAAAACTTTTAGAAAACCTTAATAAGTCTAAGCAGCAGTAACAATTAACTTGGAAATTTCATTTCCAAATATTATATTACGATCAAAGTTAACGAACAATTAATTTTTTCGATTTATCAAGCATTTGAAAAAACATCGTCACAACGGGGCTTAGACTAAATATCCTTACATTTTTCCTGACTACGACGTAAAATTTTACGTAATGTTCTTTACCAGATGGTAAAAATTATAATTATTGTGGCTTCGGCTTTTTACAAAAGAGCGAAAAAATTTATTTGGGCGTAGGACCCCCACCACGTTTCGTAAAAATTTTGAATTAATAATTTCACTTCAAAGTTAACGAACAATTAATTTCGCTTTATCAAGTCGTGCTTAATCACCACTTCAAGTCCATTTGGAACACCTTAATCACCTCAAACATTTCAGATACGTGGGTTATTACACCTTGTCAAACCCCAGCCTTTTTATCCGCGACCTCGACCTAATCAAACAAATCATAGTCAAAGACTTTGAGTATTTTACGGACCACCAGCACTTCATCTGGGAGGAGAACGACCCTCTCTGGAGCCAAAACCTCTTCTCCTTGAAGGGCCAAAGGTGGCGCGAAATGCGCACAACCCTTAGCCCTACGTTCACAAGTAGCAAAATCAAATACATGTTCACTCTAGTCCAGAAAAACGGGGAACAATTCGCTCGGTATTTACTCGACAAAAACGAGGACTTTATGGTTTTTGAAATGAAGGACATCTTTACACGTTTCACCAACGATGTCATTGCAAGCAGTGCCTTTGGAGTCGAATGCGACTCGTTGCGAGAGCCACAAAACGAGTTCTATCAAATGAGCAAAGCTGTGACTGATTTTACCGGACTTTGGAAAATTGTTGCAGGCACTTTATATTTTTTAATGCCTTCAGTCGCAAAAGTATGACTAAATCAAACCAATTGGTTGTGTTAACTCGTTTTTGTAGTTCCTTCACATAAGTCTATTCCCGAAGAAAGGAAGCCACTTTTTTAGCAACTTGGTCAAAAGTAACATCAAGAGTCGCCTCCAGCATGGCATTGTCCGTCCTGACATGATCAACATAATGCTAGAAGCACGCAAACATGGTCTCAAACACGAAGAAACACAACCAAGTCAAGACACAGGTTTTGCAACAATCGAAGAATCGGAAATTGGAAAATCTGGCAAAGCCAAAAAGGAAATCACTGATGACGACATCACTTCCCAAGCCCTTGTTTTTATTTTCGCCGGTTTTGAAACAGTTTCCTCAATGATGTGCTTTCTGAGCTACGAACTGGCCCTTAACCCTGACATCCAGAAACGCCTAATCCAGGAAATCGACCAAACTCTGGACTCCTGTGACGGGAACATAACATACGAGGGTTTAATGGGCATGAAATACCTGGACATGGTTTTAACCGAGAGTCTCCGGAAATGGCCGATTTCGGCCGGTTTGGACCGCGTTTGCACGAAGGAGTACGTCATTGAGCCGAAGCTACCCGGGGAAAACCCCGTGAGGGTTGATAAGGGTACTACGATTTTGGTGCCGGTTTATGCCCTTTTGAGGGATCCGAAGTATTATCCAAACCCGGAAAAATTTGATCCCGAACGGTTCAGTGATGAAAATAAGGGTAAAATTGTGCCATATACGTTCTTGCCCTTTGGGGCTGGACCCAGGAGTTGCATTGGGACGAGGTTTGCGATTATGGAGACCAAGGTTTTGTTTTTCTCGATTTTGAGACATTTTGAGATTGTCAAGGTGGAGAAAACAGCGATTTCCATTAGGTATATACCACAGCAAATCACGCTATCGTCCGCTGATGGCTTCTGGTTAGGGTTCAAGCGAAGGGTTAAGGTTTAGAAGGGGGAAATCAATAAAGTTGGTTCGAAATTATTGTGTTTTTGTTCTGTACCTCACCTAGAAAATATTAATTTCCCAATCACTTATTTAAGTGAGATTATTTTTGACTTTAATTGGCTGTATTTGGAAAACATTTTGCAAAACTATAAAGTCTTTAAAGGTTATAGATTCATTTTTAAGTTACAAAAAATTTTTAACAAAAATGGAAGACACTTTTGAAATCGGCCATTTTTTCAATTATTACGCTAAATTACGGTAAAACTTTGCTAGTTCTTTTCGTTATTTTCATCTTTACCTATGCAAAATGATCCGGGGAATCGATTGGCGTCGAGAAAATCGCTGAATTCCTAATAGTTTTTTGGTTATGAATTTTTTAAAATTTTACCTATTTTTCTTTTTATTCGCAATTTTCTCGAAAACTATTAGTCGGAGAACGATAATCTTTTTTGAAAAAGATAGATAATTAATTAAAGAGCTTTCCAACGATAATACACTTCATGGAATTATCTCTAATAGTTTCGGAGTTATTGCTCGATAAATGTTCCGGGTATCGGAAATCGACCAAAATCGCGACGAAAAGTGGAAAAACTAAAAATTCAAAAATCGAACCTATTAACTTTTTTTCAACTTTTAACAACTCCAGAGGGTTGCAAAAGCATACAAAAGCTCACAAAACTTTGCTAGAGTGAGTTAAAAAAATTTTTTTTTCATTTTTGTTACCTTGGACAAATAAAATTTTAAGCAAAAAAATTCAAAATTTTAAATCGCGTGAAAAGCTGGTATTATACGCAGAATGAGCCGCAGAATTCACTGGAATAAACCGTTTTACTCTACAACTTTTAGTTTTTTAATTATGAATTTTTTTATTGTCAAAATTTAAATGCCTCTGTACCCGGAACCGGTGCCCGGAGCGGAGCGGCTCCGGGTTTTAATGAGAAAATAGATAATTTTAAGCGCTATCTGATGCATACTTAAAATTTGCTCTAAGTCTTATAGTTTCCGAGAAAAACGCAAAAAAAGGTTGCCATTTTCACTTTTTTAAAATTTTTAAACGCCCATTACGGCGAAACTATTAGAGTTAGAGAGAAACGGCAAAATCGATTAGAACCGGTATAAAAAGGGCTACGAAATGGCATAGGTTTCAAGGCGATATCCCCCAAAAAAAAATTCAATTTTCAAACGCCGATTACGGCCAAACTAAAAGAGCTAGGAGAAAACTCTTTGTTCCATCGTAAAGAGCACGTCAAAATCTATCAGATAGGATGGGTTTTAATTAATTTTGAGACACTTTAAAAATTGACCATTTTGTAGGGGGGGGGGGGGGGGGGTGTTAACAAATTTTTATTTTTTTTTATTTTCTCAATTACGGCAAAACTATTCAAAAAAATGAAACTATTTTGATCCTTACCTGTGCAAAATGATCCGGGCAATCGATTGGCGTCGAGAAAATCGCAAAATTCCTAATAGTTTTTTAGTTATGAATTTTTTAAAATTTTAGCTATTTTTCTTTTTATTCGCATATATCTCGAAAACTATTAGTCGGAGAACGATAATCTATTTTGAGAAAGATAGATAATTAAAAGAGCTTTCCAACGATAATACACTTCATGGAATTATCTCTAATAGTTTCGGAGTTATTGCTCAATAAATGTTCCGGGTACCGGAAATCGACCAAAATCGCGACGAAAAGTGGAAAAATTAAAAATTCAAAAATCAAACCTATTAACTTTTTTCCAACTTTTAACAACCCCAGAAGGTTATAAAAGCATACAAAAGTTCATAAAACTTTGCTAGAGTGAGTTTAAAAAAAATTGATTTTTTCATTTTTGTGAAGGTAAGTTACCTTGACATAAAATTTTAAGCAAAAAAATTCAAAATTTTAAATCTCGTAAAAAGTTGGTATTATACGCAGAATGAGCCGCAGAATTCACTGGAACAAACCGTTTTGCTCTACGATTTTTAGTTTTTGAATTAAAGTTATGAATCCTTGAAGAGAATGGATCTATGATGATTGATGATAAAGTTTTTAGTTCAACTTAAAATAATGTATTTAAGAGATTTTCCGAACAGATTTAACAAAGATTTAACAGATTTTTTTATGCTCGTATGTATTTTCTTTTTAGTAGCTTAGAAATTTAAGCATAAAAATTTATCAATTTTAAAAAAATAAAAAACTAAAACTTGCTTTGTAAGTGTCACCAAAAAATTCCCTTGTTTATTTTAATTTTACTCAAGTTCGAATCTATTCCGGATTTTTTCCGACAGGTGAGCACTGGCTGATCGGGTAAATAAATGCGAGAATGTTTATAATGAGAATTATAAATACTTCCAAACGCATTTTCGAGTTAGTTGCATCGTTTAACCGAAACACAATGATTCTCTCATTGCTTGCTGTGCTTTTAAGTGTGTTAATTTTTTTCAAATTTGTAAGTCCTTGCACTTACTGGAAGGAAAAAGGGGTTAAACATGTGCGAGCTTGGCCTTTCATTGGTAGCATGGGTCGGGTATTTTTCAAAAAACAACCCTACGTTGAATTTCTCACAGAATTATACAATAAATTTCCAAACGAAAGGTACAGTACCCTTATTTGATTTTGTGCACCATTTTTTTGCCAGATATGTTGGTTTCATGAAATTCACTCAGAACCACATCCTGATCCGTGACATTGAACTAATTGGGAGAATCACAGGGAAAGAGTTTAATTTCTTTACTGATCGAACAGTTCCGTCTCGACTCAAAAAAAATCCGATTTTGTCCCAAAGCCTAATTTCGCTCACTGGCGACAGTTGGAGAGACATGAGGGCAACTTTAAGCCCAGTTTTCACCAGCAATAAAACCAGAAACATGTACACTTTCATCGAAACCTGTGCCCAAAATTTCGTCAACCACTACAAAGCCGAAGTCGAAATTGAAGTTAAAGAAATGTTCGCAAAATTTGCCAACGACGTCATTGCTTCAGTCGCATTCAGCATCGAGCTTAACTCGTTAAAAAAACCGAACGATTTTTGCACAAAATCGCAACTTGAGCCAAACTTTTTCAAACAATTCATCACAAGTGCCCAAAAAAATCGCCAAGACTTGATCAATCTATTAAAGGACGAAAGCCTCAAATTCGAGACGTACAAAAGGGCAAAAGGTGAAGGTTTCGCCCTTGGGGAGGAACCACAAATCGATCCCTTGGCCAAAAAAATCCAACTCACAGATGAGCAAATTCTGGCCCAAGCCTTACTTTTTTTCCTGACTGCTTTCGACACGATTTCAACCTCGTCCAGCTTTCTGGCTTACGAACTTGCAGTCAATTTGGACGTCCAGAAGAAACTGCAACGAGAGATTGACAAAGTGGTGCAAACAACGGGCGATAAAATTCCTTACGATGTCTTACTTTCGATGAAATATCTGGACCAAGTCATTTCAGGTGAAACTTCGAATAGTTGTGATTTTTCCCCATTTTTTTTTTTTTATAGAAAGTTTGCGAAAGTGGCCGCCAAAATTCGAAACCGACCGTGTTTGCACACGTGACTATCACCTCAAGCCCCGAAAGGGCGAAACTCGCTCCCTTTTGATCAAAAAAGGGATGCCTGTAGTAATACCAATAATGGCAATACATCGAGACCCTTTTTACTACCCTAATCCTAATCGCTTCGATCCTGACCGTTTTAGTGATGAAAATAAGGACAAGGTGACTCCAGGGACGTATCTCCCGTTTGGATTAGGTCCAAGGAATTGTCTTGGTAATGAGAGTGTGTTTTTAATGACAGGACTGGAATGGTTTGTCCGTAGGTGCGAGATTAGCAATGTTGGAAATGAAAACACTGTTCTGTTATTTGCTGGCAAAGTTTGACATTGTTCAGGCTAAGAAAACTCAAATGCCGATTAAACTTAGCGCCAAGTGTTTGGATATGGAGCCGGAGGAAGGGTTCTGGCTCGGGTTCAGGCCCAGAAACTAACGCAAAATAATTGTGTTGTCTATTTGTAATCCGCAATTTTTTGAAATAAATTGGTTTTAAGTGTAAATAACTGTCACCATTTTTATGTTTCCTAAATTCCTAAATGTGTTTTAAACATTCAAAATAATTTAAAATAGGAATTTTTTTAATTTTTTATTAGTATTAAAAACATTAAGGGAGGTTTTTCATTTTCATAGTTATTTTATTTTGCATCTACAAATTTTTTCTTTCTCAGGCTTCCAGTCTTTCAATCATAGTTTTTTAGTGTTTCAATCACTCAGTTTTTAAGTTTCTCAGTATTTCAGTTTTTAGGTTATTATTTTCCCTATATTTCACATTAATTTACTAATTTTTAGTTTGTTGTCATTTCACTATAATATAATTTGAGTTTTCCAATTTCTTCATGTTCTTGTATTGCAGTTCTATAGTTTTTTAATTTATCACAGTCAGTCACTTAGATTCTGTAGATCTTACACAATTTTAATCTTACTGTTTTTAATATTTTTTGTATTCCAGTTTATAAGTTTAGCTTTTTTTTAGTCTCTTAATGTATTGGTTTTTTATTCAGAATCTAATGTTTCCATTTATTAGTGTTTCTCTTTTCCAGTTCTATAGTTATACTGCAGGCCCGTAGCTGGCCAGCGTAGTCTGCCTGGTTTTCACGCCGATTTTTCTCAAAATTATATATTTTCTTTTTAATAAAATATTTTTTTTATTAACATTTAACTATAAAATTATCGACGGTTGTTTTTATCTGAGTTGTAGAGAGTATTTTATTCTATGAATCAATTAAGATAAAACAATAAGGCTATATATTCTGTTGATATTAGTAAACTTTCATTCAACTTATAGGTACGGAAATTCTTTGAACTTTATTGTTATACTTGCGTTTTCATGATTCTTAATTTCAGTAGTTCAAAGAAATAATAATAAGCTTTCTGTTAGGGCTTGACCGCCCGGATGTTAATGAGAAAATCTTGAGGTGATACTAGGAACAATTGATGATAAAAATTATTGTAGACTCCTGACAAATTTTCCCTGAATTTTCTTTTATGTTCTTCGCCTTTAAGTACCAATACAAATTCGTCAAAATGATATTGTTGCTCATTTGATTTTCAAATTTCCATGAGCTTTATACCTCTAATAATCAAAAAAGTGTTTTTTGTGTTTAGTGCTTTTTATTTTTTGAAGTTTAATATTTTTATTTAAGTGTTATAAAATTTTTGTAGGTAGGTAATCTGTTAATGTCAACAATGTAGTTTTAAACTTTACATTTTGTAGTAATGTCAGAGAAAAAAAAGCTTTTAGGAGCTGAATTTCGTAAAAGAAAGCTCCAACGAATTAAAGACAATGAAAAATTATCAAAAAATATGGCAAAATTAAAAAAAAATTATGTACCAAGTCATTAAAAAAAAGTAAATGTTGTAGGTAAAATTATCCAAAATCCATATTCCACTGTAGAAGAGTGCCTTAAATTGCTAAAAGATTTAGTATTAGTAGAGTTTGTTTCTTCTCGAAGAAATGATTCGAGGTTTGAGGAAATAATTGAAAAAGCTAAAAATATAAGTAAAGATATTGATAAACAAATGATTTTCCACCAATTTCTTTCAATATAATCCGAAAAAAAACAGCTTTTTCATACGAATCGACCGAAGACTCTACCTTAGACCCAAAAAATCACTTCAAAGTTTTTTTTCTTTTCAATGCTGGATAACGTTAAAAAATTCTATTCAAGATATATTTAAACAAACAGAAGAACACTCTAAGGTTTTTGATTTTTTAATCAATTTTAAAGATCTTAAATTTGAAGAATTGCAAAACAACTGTGAGGATTTAGACATTTATTTAACAGGTAAAGATAATAAAGACATTAATGGTACGGAGTTATTCGAAGAAATCAACACATTTAAAGCAATAGTCACAGACCAAAAAGCACCAGACGAAATACTAAACTTCATTGCATCAAATAATTTAATGTCAGCTTTTCCGAATTTATTTACAGCCCTTAAAATTTATGTTACTTTGCCAATTTCAGTAGCAGGAGAGAGATCTTTTTTTAAATTAAAAATTATTAAAAACTATTAACGGAGTTCTATGACTCAAAATCGATTGTCAAATTTAGCATTAATTTCTATCGAATCAGATATTCTCGACAATTTAGATTTACATTCTATTATAAGTGAATTCGCTACGATTAAAGCGCGGCGTGTGCAATTGTAGAAATATAAATAGGTATTTGTGTATGTATCTCTGTTATATGTCAGTGTATCTTAAATACATTTTTATCTAGGTACATTAATAATAATAATAATTTTTATTCATAATATAGATAATTACTTAAATGTATAATGATATTGTCAAATAGAAATATAATAAAATAATATAATGGCTGTATAAAGACACACAAATGTAACATTAGAGAAAGAATTCGTTTAGTGTAGCAATTTTTTTGTAGCAAAATACATTATATGTATAATAAAAAATTAAAAACAGGGGCGCAGATTTTGTTATCTTTACGCAGTAATTTTTAACCCAACTACGGGCCTGTCTATTGTTGTTTTAGTTTTTCAATTTTTTAGTCGCTTAGGTCTTTAGACACTTTTTTTTAGTTTTTTGTGTTTCAGCTTTTTAGTTTCTCAGTTTTTATCTTTTAATTTTTTTACTTTTCATTTGAAAATATTCTAATTGTATATTAATTTTTTTAAGGTTCCACTTAAAGCACGGCATTATTTCAGTCAAGCCAGTTTGAAAAATTACACATTCTCAAACTGAAATTTTAGTAAATAATATAATGTGTTTTTAAATGATTCTCATCTAGTTAACTTTGAAATTGGTTTACATGTGCCGCTCTGCGCAATTGAATTCTCTGTCAATAAATGTCAAAACTGTCACTTGTGAAATTCACAAATTGTCAATTAATTAATTTAAAAAATTTCGTTAAAACGCAACTAAATTGTTACACTGTGCAAGAAAACACTTTTCGTGGTTTGAATTGGAGACTTAATAATAAATGAAGAATGGTAATATTCGGTGTCTAAATGCATGTCATTAGGTCTATAAAGCGGCATTTCTGATTTTACACCAGAAATTCACAGATGACTAGATGAGAATCATTTTAAAACACATTGTATAAGAGAATTTGAAACAGTAGTCCTATAGTTGAAGCTATTGAACTCGTAAAAACTACTCCAGGAGTTGTGGAAAAATTAGTTAGTGACAAACTATACAAAAAAATTCTGGATACAAAAATCTATTGAAAACAAAAATGTTAATTGAATGAAAAAAATATTGGTAATGCAGAGGCGTCTGATTTTAGTACTAGTATATATTTCCATATAGTGCATTCATTTTCTATAGGTTGAGAGGAATTCTTACAGAAAAACGAACTAATTTTACAACAGTAAATTTAGAACAATGTTTAGGTTCAACGATTAATTGACTTCTTTATTGTTTTTTTTTGTGCAATTTTTATTACGTTTTGTTTGTTTTTGTAATAAATTTGTTGCAATAAAAATTAGGTTTGTATTTTCCCTACAGTAGGAATTAATGAAAAATGTATCCTATAAATTACCAGATTTTAATATCTAATTTTGTAACACCTAATAAAGTTTTAACTTTCTAAAAATCCGGTCTCTATTTATTTATTACTAAACATGACCTTCTCAATCTATTATCTGTTTGAACTGTAAACATGCACTTTGAATTTAGATATTTTTTTTGATAAAAATATTTTGGAAAATTATAATAATATACACGGTGCAGATTTGATCGCTGCTGTCATCAAATTAGCAATTTCGTCGTAAATGAGTCATTAAACATTAAACCAAGGCCAGTCCACACTGTACTTTAACTTTGCTATTATTAGTCGTGAGTACTAAAACTGTACATCAACCGTCTTATCTTTCCAAATATCGATATAGCACCACTGATAACGTGATAAAATGCTTCCTCTCGTAGTGTTAGGTGTTTTGATTTCTTGCATTTGGACCTACTACAAGATAATCAAACCGGTAAAGTACTGGCAAGAGCGAGATGTGCCCCATGCCAAAGCTTGGCCAATTGTTGGAAGCTTGAAACAAGTCACTTTGAAAAGGAAACACATTGCGGACGCAATCAACGAAATTTATCAACACTTCCCCAACGAACGGTAATCAATAATTCGACCCCACTTTTGTTATAATAACTCGTAGATGCGTTGGTTATATGCACTTCACGACCCCTTTCCTCATGATACGAGACCTGGATTTGATTAAAAGGATCACAGTCAAGGATTTTGACCACTTCCAAGACCATCTGGCTTTCGACACGATTAAAAGTGACCTCCTCTTGTCCAAAAGCCTGCTCAGTCTCAATGGAGAGAACTGGAAACGCATGAGGGCCACAATTAGCCCGGTCTTCACCAGCAGCAAAATGAAGTTCTTGTACGGCTTGATGGACGAGTGTGCAAGAAACTTCACCGATCATTTCACCGAAAACGAAGTGAAACTTGAAATGAAAGACTTGTTTTCGAAATTTGCCAACGATGTGATCGCAACCACTGCATTCGGCATCCGAATTGACTCGCTCAAAAACCCCACTAACGAATTTTACAAAATGGGCACCACTTTCACCAACTTCGAATGGAGGGTTGTTCTCAAAATTGTAGCCATGCAACTAGCACCTGGTCTAGCTAACGTATTAGTTAATTTGAGCAAAGTTTCATGTCTCCTAACTGTCTTTTTAGTTGTTACAACTGCGAGTTTTCAGCGAAGAGATTAGCAATTTTTTCCGGTCCTTGGTTAGAGACAATATCACGAAACGCCAAACTGAGGGAATTATTCGTCCCGATTTGATCCACCTTTTGATGCAAGCGCAGAAAGGCGACGAAATCGAGCACTCAATCGAGAAAATTGAGCTCACAGAAGACCACTTTGTTTCCCAAGCTTTGACTTTCTTCTTCGCCGGTTTTGACACGGTTTCGACAGCTGCCAGTTTCATGGCACTAGAACTGGCACTGAACCCACAAATCCAGAAACAACTACAGCTCGAAATTGACTCAGTTGTGACCAAACACCAGGGGACTATCTCCTATGAGACCCTCCAATCAATGAAATATTTGGACCAAGTCGTTTGTGGTAGGTAAGTCAAAATTTTTACCCAACTTTTTCAAACCTGCTGTTTGAAGAAACGCTAAGGTTGTGGCCACCAGCATCACAAACTGATCGCTTGTGTGTCAAAAGTTACGTAATCGAACCGGTGAATCCCAAGGAAAAGGTTGTGTTTGTCGAAAAAGGGACGTCGGTTCTTATACCAGTCATGTCAATACAGAGGGACCCCCATTTTTGGGAAAAACCAAACAAGTTCGATCCTGATAGATTTAGTGAGGAAAATCGCTCGAGGATTATTCCAGGGACGTATCTACCTTTTGGGGCAGGTCCCCGCAATTGCATTGGTACATATGTCTTGAACCAAAATTTCCAAAACTTGACGTGTTACAGGTTCAAGGTTTGCACTACTCGAACTCAAAATCCTTTTTTTCCACCTTTTGGCAAAATTTATTCTCGTACCGAGTGACAACACAGCGATTCCGTTAAAACTTGACCCAAGGAAACTAACAATGGGCCCTGAAAACGGCTTCCAATTGAGTCTGAGGCGGAGATTGTTATCTTGAAGGGTCACGATTTTGTCACCTTGGCATTGCATAGCTTGTTATCAGGATACAATCGAGCAATTATTTTTGTAACCCACTGTTACACTGTGATAAATAAAAGACCAAAACATATTTTGTTGGTGTGACCATCTGTTATCAGCTGTTTGATTAGTTCAAGTGAGATGTGGTGCATTTTCTTGGTCTTGCTGTGTGGGTTCTTTGCCCTTTCTATTATACGTCGGATATTTGCAACTCAACCACCCATTTTTGATGATACGTGACATTGAACTGATCAAACAACTCACAGTTAAAGACTTTGACTCATTCCATGACCATTTCCCGTTCAACTATGCCAAAAACCACCCTATTTTGGGTAAGATAAATTTATAAATTACATAAGAATTAAAAAATAAAAAAAACATTGCCAGTCTCTCAAGGAAAAAAAAATAAGAAAGAATTCTTTAAGATAAAAAGTAAAAACAGAAAAAAAATCTTTAGCACTTATTATCAACAACAGTCAGCAATTCAGTTGAGCAAAGAGAATTATTAAAAGCAAATTCTTAATTTTACTCTTGAATGTGAACACTGAATTTCCAGAATTAAAAATTTCGATGTATTGTTATACAGAATGTCCGTTTTAGTTACAACATTCAACTTTGGTTTTTTCTATGAACGTCATATTTAATACTTGTATTTTTGAAAAGTCTTTTTGTTTCTGATTACAACGATGTATCACATGATATGATCGAATCATACATGCTGATCAAAATTAAGAAAAAAGTATTTCTGCAAAGAGAAGCTTATTAAGTCGATTTAATTTTGGAATAAGTAAGCTTGTCAGACATGTAAACCTTCCTGATCCAAATTCACTTAAACCTTTAAAATCTAATTTGTTTAAATACAAAATTGTTGACGTTTTTTCAAAAACACTCTTCGCAAAAATGCTTTTTTTCCATTTTGATCAGCATGTGAGATTCGATCATATCATGTGATACATCGTTATAATCAGGAATAAAAACACTTTTCAAATATACAAAAAACAAATATGGCTTCCATAAGAAAAACCAAAGTTGTGTGTTGTAACTCTGACATCAAGAACGCTTGGGAAAATATGACGACAGATTTAGATTCGTTGTAAAAAAGTGCCTGAAGAATGTCCTATTTAAAAACGTCTAGTTCTTCTGGTTTTCGCTTGAAAAAATTAAAACTAAAAATGACACATCAAATTTCCGTGCAGATAATTGTTCAGCATAAAAATGCACAACTTTGCCCTAATTTAACCGACTTCATATCTCTTATAATAACGGAGATCCCCATGGTGGAGCTCGAAAAACGGACACCCTGTATATGTTCCAATACATTATATGTGAATGATCTTTAACTTAATAAAAACTGTAAGTAGATAAAACAAAAAAGTTCTCTACAGAACCTTTTTAAAATCATTTTGTTTTAAGATGGTTTTGTAAGTCTGCTGTTTACCTAAACGCATTCCGCCAGAAATTGTACAACTGTGTACAAAGCAGATTTGGTTTAATTTTTAATTAAAGGTAAGTAAGTGCTAAGGTAATTAAATACCTTTTTGTTTGTCAAAGAATGCCTTTAAAAAAATACAACCCAGCTCTAATAGCACAGTGAGTTTTGGTGTTATTAAACACTTAAGAAGTAATATTAGTTTGGTTGCATCTATTGATCAGATAAGATTGTCTAGAAGTAAAAAGTTTGAAAGATGATTACAAGGCAAATATAAGAGTATTATCAAACTTTTGTTAAAATTTTCTTATGAATTTATGGTTTTAAAATATTTTTTGATTCAATACCTTTATAGAACTAAAGAGTTTTAGAAGACACAATATAAACAACTGTGATAAAACCCAAGCTGTATAATTTTAAAATAGTTTTATTATTTAGTTTTAAAGCTTGCTAGAAGAGTATTTATTAAAATTTTATGATCTGAAGGAGCTTTTGGCTGTAGACAAGACTATTTTAGAGCAACTTATGTACAAACTACCTTCATTAAACTTATAAAACCGTAATATTGTAATTGTTTTCCAGCCTCGAGGTTTGCCCTACTTAAAATCAAGACACTGTTCTTCCATTTGTTATCAAAATTCGATATTGTGGCCATTGACACGACCCAAATCCCTCTCAAACTAAGCTCCAGGAAGATGCATTTGGAACCGGAGAAAGGATTTAGACTAGGAATAAAACCAAGAAAAGTCGCTATTTATTAAAATAAAAAATACTACAACTACAATCATGTTCGTTGTTTCAAACCAACCCAAATTCCCCCTTTCGCATCCAAACCCAAAGTTTTGGCAAACTTGAGCGGAATCACTGTCTTGTCCACTGGAACCAAATCAAACTTTGCCAAAAGCGTGACTAGCAAAACCTTGATTTCCAAAAGAGCAAAACGTGATCCTGGAAAACCACTGAAAAAAAAATTGCACCAAAATTGCCAAACCACCTATGCATTTCGTGGTCCTTGTCCAAACGGGATTTGAGCCTGAGGCGGAGATTGTTATCTTGAAGGGTCACGATTTTGTCACCTTGGCATTGCATGGCTTCTTATCAGGATACAATCGAGCAATTATTTTTATAACCCACTGTTACACTGTGATAAATAAAAGACCAAAACATATTTTGTTTGTGTGACCATCTGTTATCAGCTGTTTGATTAGTTCAAGTGAGATGTGGTGCGTTTTCTTGGTCTTGCTTTGTGGGTTCTTTGCCCTCTTTGTTTATTACAAAATTATTAAACCGGCCAAATTTTGGGAAAAACGTGGTGTGATCCATGAGTCGGCTTTTGCGTTTCTTCGTAGAAAACACCCAGCGACAATCTTAACAGAACTGTACCAAAAACACAAAGACCAAAGGTAATTCCAAATTATTGTTTCCCCAAAATTTTGACCACAATTCCAGATACGTCGGATATTTGCAACTCAATCACCCATTTTTGATGATACGTGACATTGAACTGATCAAACAACTCACAGTTAAAGACTTTGACTCGTTCCATGACCATTTCCCGTTCAACTATGCCAAAAACGACCCTATTTTGGGTAAGAGTTTGGTCATGTTAAATGGCCAAGACTGGAAGCACATGAGGGCGACTCTAAGCCCGGCTTTCACAACAAATAAACTCAAAAACATGCACCAACTAATGACAGAATGTGCGCAAAACTTTGTCGGCCATTTCAAAGGCAGGGAAAATGTGGCTGTTGACATTAAGGACCTTTTTACGCGATTTACAACCGATGTGATTGCTTCCACAGCTTTTGGTATTAAAACCGACTCGCTTAACGAACCAAATAACCGATTCTTCCTCATGGCGAAGTCGTTGTCCAAATTCGGACTCGTCCAACTTGTTAGAATTTTGATTTCTTCGTTTGCAAAAGTCGGGATTTTTCCGTCAAGTGTTGTGAATTATTTTGGCACAATTATCAGACGTAACATTTGGGAGAGGAAGCAAAGTGGGATTGTGCGACCTGACATGATCCATTTATTGCTTGAAGCCAACAAAGGCCAAACGAGACAACTCACAGATGACGATATTGTGGCCCAAGCAATGTCTTTCTTTTTCGCTGGGTTTGAAACAGTGGCAACAGCTTGCTCGTTTATGGCCTACGAACTTGCAATTCATCCAGAAATTCAGAAGAAACTACAAAACGAAATTGATTCAGTTGGTGGGGTTTCGTACGAGAATCTCCTCTCGATGAAATATCTGGATCAGGTTGTGTCTGGTAGGTTTTACGTTTTGTTGCATTTCTTACACCAAAAGATAGAAAGTTTAAGGCTGTGGCCACCAGGGTTCCAAATCGAACGCATGTGTACCAGGAATTACAAAATCGAACCGCAAAATCACAACGAGAAAGGGATTGTTTTAGAAGAAGGGATTTCACTTATTATTCCAGTGATTGCGCTACATCATGACCCCGATTTGTTCCCGGAACCGGATCGGTTTGACCCGGAACGCTTCAATGAAGCCAATAGAAGCAAAATAGTTCCGGGGAGTTACCTACCGTTTGGGTTAGGCCCCCGGAATTGCATCGGTAAGTTTAACAATTTAATGATGGTTTGGAAGAGTGATATAAGAAATGTTCTTAAAACTATAATAATAATATTTTTGCCGTAACAACACCTACAAGTGTCTCAAAACCAAAAAAACACGCTTCAGGAGGTTGTCAAGTCTACTTTTGAAAAGCTTTTATTTAGCTCACAATGTTATCTTTCTGTCTGCTATTTTTTCGGAGCCAAATTTGAAAGGGTTCCTGTTGTCCCACTGAAGTGAAATTTGGCATACTTACATAATCTGCGTGACAATGCAATCCCATGTAGTTAAATACCCCCTAAAGATGTTAAATGGGGTTTTCAAATTTTAGGTTATGTTTACAAAGGGGTTCTCGATTTGTACATACCGTAACTTATACCGACATAGACGGTAGGTATGTTGGTCATTTGGACGTCACGACGGATGCACAGTGTAATAACAATAAATCTATGCAATTAATAAAGTCTAAAAAGTAAAAAATAAAAATATATAAAAAAATGTTTTTTAAAAAAAGCTTTTATTTAAAAGATGCACTAAAAAGTAAAAAATATTCTCCTGTGATTGAAATACATTATTTTTACTTTTTAGTGCATCTTTTAAATAAAAGCTTTTTTTAAAAACATTTTTTTATATATTTTTATTAAGAATAGTTTTATTTACTTATGTAAAAGTATCGAGATTGAAAAAGGTTTTATGAGAGCTGTAGGTAATAAAGATAATAGCATAAATACTTTGGTTTTAAATTCAATACTGTTACAAGAAATATATTTCTCGGAACTCAAGACTATATTTATTCTTACGTTTTCATACATATTTGTCTTTTATAACTTTTAAAAAGTGTTAAAACACGATATCGGGGTAGAAAATTTTCGAATGATGGCCAGCTTTCTGATAAAATTTATTAAGAAACTTATAAAATTTTAACGCCCTTCATAAATACCGAAGTTATTCACATTTAAAAAAATTATATTATTTTCTTTTTTTTGAGTATTTTTTGAGTACTAGGTTTTACTGCTAGAAGCAACTCCATATTTGATGGCGAGAACAAAACACTATTTAATGTCACAAAACCAACTTGTCAGTGTCAATTTTTTCATAGACGTTCGTTAATTAAAATAAACAGTGATTTTGTTAAACAGTGGATGTTAAATTAATTAATTATTATTATTAATAGACTTTTTTCGAATACCTGTATTATTCTTTAAAAACAAAAATTTTTGTTCATTGTGATAATTTTTGCTGAATTATTGAAGCCCCCTGTTCTCACTTGTAACGTTCATGAAAAATTTGACACTGACAAGATGGTTTTGTGACATTAAACAGTGTTTTGTTCTCGCCATCAAATATGAAATTGTCTCTAACAAAAGCAAAAAAAAACAAAAATTATCACCATTTCTTTAATGTTTAAAAAGTCGAACAGCATTAAAATATGGCTGCTGAATGTATAAAACTGTAACATGAGATCGAAAATAAACTCAATTAAAGCAAGCCTTGAGTTGAAAGTGAAGTGTAACTTTAGCCGCATCATATGCTATTTAAAACCAACACAAGACAATATAACTTCAAAAGTGCGACCGTAAATAAACGGTTAAAATGTGGCTAAAGTGTAAATAAACGGCTAAAATATGGCTAAAGTTCTGCAGGCACAGCTTGCTTTATTTGAATTTATTTTCGATCTCATGTTATATTTACAATTATTATATAGCTTTGTTCGCGGTAGAAATCTTGAACTAGTTCAGGCATCAATCGCATGCGCAGTACGTCTGAGAGCGTTCGCGGTAGAAAAATGCCGAACTTTTAGTAACAGTCCAGCGTTCGCGGTAGAGAAAATAACAGTCCCGGATCAGTTCAGAACCAGTTCAAACGGTCCTCGGACTCGACTAAGGATTTTTAGTTCTAGACTTGCGCAGTTGACCAAAACGGTTTTGTCTCTGTTACTCTTGTGTCTTTGGAGCTCTTTGAGGTTGAAAATTGGTTGGAATCTTAATAAAGAAACTGTCTATTTTGGTTACCGAGATTTATTTAATACTTTACTAAATCGAAATTATTTGTAAAATAACGTTTGTGAATTTAAAAATGGGTTGTTTTCTACAATTTACACCTTTCTGTACCAAAGTTTTTCGCATAATATTTTTTCAACTTTGTGATAATTTTGTGCGACTTTTTAATTTTTTAACATTTGCTGTGAACTCGATAACTATAAATTATTGTTCGCGGTGGACGAAAATCCGTAACTGGTTCAGAATCGCGCTTGCGCTTTAAATAAATCCTGGACTAGTTCAGGACTAGTCCTAAAAATCTTCCGCGAACAAAGCTATTAATAAGAATATTGACTCTCAATAAATGTTAATAAGTTTTAGGTAAGTATAACTGGCTTTTAGAAAAAACGCTATAAGACACCTTAGACAGTAGATAATAAATAATAATAATAATAATAATAAAGGACCTTTATTGAATAAAATTTACAATAATGAATAGATGGGGAAGCGAAGTCTAGCTTGAATAAAAAATTAAAATTAAATTATAAACAATATAGAAATGAAGATAAATTTATAAATTACATAAGCATTAAAAAATAAAAAAGAACCATTGCCAGTCTCTCAAGGAAAAAGAAATAAGAAAGAATTCTTTAAGATAAAAAGTAAAAACAAAAAAAAATTCTTTAGCACTTAATATCAACAACAGTCAGCAATTCAGTTGAACAAAGAGAATTATTAAAAGCAAATTCTTAATTTTACTCTTGAATGTGAACACTGAATTTCCAGAATTAAAAATTTCGATGTATTTGTTATACGTTCTAATACGTTATATGTGAATGATCTTTAACTTAATAAAAACTGTAAGTAGATAAAACAAAAAATTTCTATACAGAACCTTTTCAAAATCATTTAGTTTTAAGATGATTTTGTAAGTCTGCTGTTTACCTAAACGCATTCCGCCAGAAATACAAAGCAGATTTGGTTTAATTTTTAATTAAAGGTAAGTAAATGCTAAGGTAATTAAATATCCTTTTATTTGTCAAAGAATGTCTTTAAAAAAATACAACGCAGTTCTAATAGTATAGTGAGTTTTGGTGTTATTAAACACTTGAGAAGTAATTATAGTTTTGTTGCATCTGTTGACCAGATAAGATTGTCTGGAAGTAAAAAGTTTGAAAGAAGATTACAAGGCAAATAAATATAAGAGTATTATCAAACCTTTGTTAAAATTTTCTTATGAATTTATGGTTTTAAAATATTTTTTGATTCATTACCTTTATTATAGAACTAAAGAGTTTTAGAAGACACAAGATAAACAACTGTGATAAAACCAAAGCTGTATAATTTTAAAATGGTTTTGTTATTTAGTTTTAAAGCTTGCTACAAGAGTGTTTATTAAAATTTTATTATCTGAAGGAGCTTTTGGCTGTAGACAAGACTATTTTAGAGCAACTTATCTACAAACTACCTTTATTAAACTTTTATAAAACCGTAATATTGTAATTGTTTTCCAGCCTCGAGGTTTGCCCTACTTGAAATCAAAACACTGTTCTTCCATTTGCTATCAAAATTCGATATTGTGGCCATTGACACGACCCAAATCCCTCTCAAACTAAGTACCAGGAAGATGCATTTGGAACCGGAGAAAGGATTTAGACTAGGAATAAAACCAAGAAAAGTCGCTATTTATTAAAATAAAAAATACTACAACTACAATCATGTTCGTTGTTTCAAACCAACCCAAATTCCCCCTTTCGCATCCAAACCCAAAGTTTTGGCAAACTTGAGCGGAATCACTGTCTTGTCCACTGGAACCAAATCAAACTTTGCCAAAAGCTTGACTAGCAAAACCTTGATTTCCAAAAGAGCAAAACGTGATCCTGGAAAGCCACTGATTAAAAAAAATTGCACCAAAATTGCAAAACCACCTATGCAATTTCGTGGTCCTAGCCCAAACGGGATGTAAGACCCCGGCAAAATTTTTCCCTTATTTTCGTCATTAAACCGCTCAGGATTGAATTTTTCCGGATCGAGAAAAAACTCAGGACTGTAATGCAACGCAATGACCGGAATCGCAACCAAACAACCTTTTTCAATAACCGCCACTTTTTCCCCTTCTTGTTTCGGCTTGATGACATAGTCTTTAACACAAATGCGATTCAGGACGTAACCTGGAGGATATTTCCGTAAAGCTTCAGACACCACTTGGTCCAAATATTTCATTTGGAGGACTTGTTCGTATGAAATTTGCCCGTCTAAAAGTGAATCAATCTCGTTTTGCAATTTCTTCTGTATCTCGGGATTCACAACGAGTTCGTATGCAAGAAAACTCATCAAACTGGACGAAGTGGTGAAACCAGCAATAAAGAAAACTAAAGCTTGGGCTGTGATCAGTTCGTCTGTGATTTGAAGCGACTTTTCGTTTTGCCCTATTGCTGATTCCTGGACTGTTGCAAAACCAGGCTCGTTTGACTCGATTTTGTCGTGTTTTAGTCGCCCTTTTCGGGCTTCCAGTAATAAGTGGATCATGTCAGGTCGTACGATCCCTTGCTGTTCCCTCACAATGATCGCATCTTTGATAATTCGCAAGAAAAAGTCGGAAATAGTTTGTGGGAGAGCTGGAATTCGGAAAAACTTGACTGGATTGATTTTTGGTGATCAAGTCGCCCAAAAAGAAAATGACGCGTCCATAAACAAACGCCTACCGTGCAAGATTAAATTATCACTGCGAATTAATAAAAAAAATTGAACATTAATTAAATTTTGTTATAATTATGCTGGGAGTGCTGTTTAATATGTTTTCTTAAAGTAAAAGGTTAAAATTTTTGCCGCATTTTTTTACTGTAGAAATAATTTACAAAAACGATCAATTCTTATTGCTGTGGGTGTGGTATTTTCATCTTTGACCGCGAAATGATCACTTTGTTATCAATTGCACAAAAAATATTTTTAATCAAAATAATAATTATTTTTAAAATCTCATTGCTACAAATTATAACCAAAAATTTAATCGTTTTTATACGTAGTTTGTTTCTTAATGATACAGAACTTATTAAACTAATAATTGTGAATAATAAAACAAAAATGTAGTAATTAAATTGTATTTCAAATTTTAAGTAAAGACGTCTATACTTTTCTATACTTTTAATCGTTTCAATTATTAATCGCACAATCGGTTTTATTATTTATTAACATTTTTGTTTATTAAACGTTTAAAAAATTCGTATAACCAGAACAAAAGTTATCAACGAACGTTAGGGTAATTCATTTATGGGATTAAAATTTTGATCATTACTGCAAATAATACTGGAAATATTTAACAATACCTAACACCACAGGAGATACTTAAGACCAAAATTTTCCATTTTTTTTAAATTGATAAACATTTATTAATTTTCTTAGAAGACAAATAAAAAATAAAAAGGAATTCAAGTTCCTCACGACGTTTCGACACTTTGAGAGGTCAAAAAATTGTTGGTTTGTTTGCAAATTTAATTTGTTACTTAGTTAATGCAAAATAAATTAATATCCTATTATAACAAACAAACACAGCAATTCTTATTTGATTTTATTTAGAACACCATTTCCAACTGATAAACAAAATTTAGGACCGGCTTATAGAAAGCTCTGTTAAAATTTAATTCGTTGTTAAAAGTTAACAACGCGAATGGACCAATCAAATTGCTTCAATTTAGTCACGTGATCGGTTAATGACGCATTTAATTGCGAATTAAATTAATGACGCTTATATAAACCGGTCCTAAATGGTTTAAGTAGTTAAATTGTCACTGCATTTTGTATCTGTCTAATTTTTATAAGTTGTTGAATTTCAAAAAGCCGAACCCACAAAAACAATAAAAAATAATCTCTTTTTTAAACTGAATTACCACTAATTTTTTGTAAATAAAACATTATAACTTTAAGCCACTTCTTTGCTTTGAGATTTTCGAACTCAATCGTATCTTAATTAATTATTATTTACCAGGATTTTCTTTTATTTCCGGAAATAATCAATACATTTTTTTAAGTTAACAACACAACAACCTATAAATTCATTTTCTGTGACCTCTCAAAGTGTCAAAACTTCGCAATGAGCCTGAATTTTTTTTATTGTTTATTTGCCTTTTAAGAAAATTAATAAATGTTTATCAATACATATTAAGAAAAATTGAAAAATTTTGATCTTTTGTTATTTCCTGTGGTGCTAGGTGTTTGTTAAATATTTCCATTGAACTTTAATTACAGTAATGGTCAGAATTTTAATCTGGGTATTTCTATAAAATTAAATAATTGAAGGGCTTAGTGGATGAAGGGGCTATGTAATATTTTCATTAGATTTTGATCGCGAAATGATCACTTTGTTATCAGTTGCCCAAAAAATATGTATTTTTAATCAAAATAATAATTATTTTTAAAATCTCATTGCTACAAATTGTAACCAAAAATGTAATCGTTTTTATACGTAGTTTGTTTCTTAATGATACAGAACTTATTAAACTAATAATTGTGAATAATAAAACAAAAATGTAGTAATTAAATTGTATTTCAAATTTTAAGTAAAGACGTCCATACTTTTCTATACTTTTAATCGTTTCAATTATTAATCGCACAATCGGTTTTATTATTTATTAACATTTTTGTTTATTAAACGTTTAAAAAAATTCGTATAACCAGAACAAAAGTTATCAACGAATGTTAGGGTAATTCATTTATGGAATTAAAATTTTGATCATTACTGCAAATAAGGCTCACTGGAAATATTTAACAATACCTAACACCACAGGAGGTACTTAAGAACAAAATTTTCTTAAAATTGATAAACATTTATTAATTTTCTTAAAAGACAAATAAAAACTTAAAAAAAAACTAAGTTCCTCGCGACGTTTCAACACTTTAAGAAGTCAAAAAATTGTTGGTTTGTTTGCAAATTTAATTTGTTACTTAGTTAATGCAAAATAAATTAATGTCCTATTATAACAAACACAGAAATTCTTATTTGATTTTATTTAGACACCATTTCCAACTCATAAACAAAATTAAGGACCGGTTTATAGAAAGCTTTATTAAAATTTAATTCTTTGTTAAAAGTTAACAACAAGAGTGGACTTTTCAAATTGCTCCAATTTAGTCACGTGATCAGTTAATCACGCATTTAATTGCGAATTAAATTAATGACGCTTATATAAACCGGTCCTAAATGTTTTAAGTAGTTAAACTGTCACTGCATTTGTATCTGCCTAATTTTTATAAGTTGTTGAATTTCAAAAAGCCGAACCCACGAAAACAATAAAAAATAATCTCTTTTTTAAAATGAATTACCACTAATTTGTTGCAAATAAAAAATTATAACTTTGCTTTGAGATTTTCGAACTCAATCGTGTCTTAATTAATTATTATTTACCAGGATTTTCTTTTATTTCCGGAAATAATCAATATATTTTTTAAAGTTAACAACACAACCTACAAATTCATTTTCTGTGACTCCTCAAAGCGTTAAAATGTCGCAATGAACCTGAAATTTTTTTATTTTTCATTTGTCTTTTAGGAAAATTTTATCAATTTTAAGCAAAATTGGAGAATTTTGGTCTTTTGTTATCTCCTGTGGTGTTAGGTGTTTGTTAAATATTTCCAGTGAACCTTATTTGCAGAAATGGCCAGAATTTTAATCTCCGGGTATTTCTATAAAATTAAATAATAATATACCCAAACTTTCATTGATAACTTTTATTATGGTTATACCACTTTTTTGAAACAATCAATAACCAAAAATGTTACTCATATAATTGAAACGATTAAGAGTATAGACGTTTTTGCTTGAAATATAAATACAATTAGAATTCTACATTTTTGTTTTATCTTGTTTTATGCACAATTGTTAGTTCAATAATTTTTGTATAGTTAAAAATGCAATTATAAAAACGATCAAATTTTTGGTTACAATTTGTAGCAGTTAGATTTTAGAAATAATAATTATTCTGATTTAAAATAGCTCTTACACGACAGAAAAATCGTAAATTTTGACACTGCCGAAGAATAAACATATTAAACAGCACTCTCACCATATAGTAAAAATTAATTTTGCTCATTAATTCGCAGTAATAATTTAAACGAAATGAAAAAGAATCCGTGTTTTATCGTGTTTGTTATTACGCAAATTTAATAATAAATTCAATTTGCAAAAAATGTAACAAAAATATTTTTGATTTTTTATCAAAATGTCAAAAAGTTTATGGACGCGTAATTTTCTTTTTGAGCGGCTGTACCTCAAAAATTTTGGGGAAAAAGCCATAGAGCAGGCTTTTGAACAGCCGCCAAGGACTAGGTTTGGACACCAGAGTGCCCATTTTGTAAAACTCATTCTCAGGGTTCAACAATGAGTTGCATTCGATACCAAAGGCACAATTGGCAATCACATCATTTGTGAATTTCGTGCAAGTGTCTTTCATCTCGACTTGGACAACACTTTGGCCATGACCTAGCAAGTGTTGAGTGAAACTTTCCGCAGTTTGTGCGATTAGTGTGAACATTGCTCGCATTTTGCTTCCGGTAAAAGCCGGACTTAGGGTTGACCTCATCTCTCGCCATTTCTGGCCCTTCAAAGAAAATAAATTCAGGCCGAGAATTGGGTCCGTTTTTTCGCTTGTGAAAGCCGAGTGGTCTGTAAAGTGTTCAAAGTCTTTGACTGTTATGGCTTTGATTAGGTCCAAGTCGCGGACAAAGAGCGACGGTTGGAGGAACTGATAACTGCCATAGTATCTAAAATTGGGTCAAAATTTTCCGTTTTGTTTTGGTTTGGTTACCTTTTATCTGGATGTTCGTTATAGGCGGCTCGCACAGCTTCCGCAAACGATTCCTTCCCCAAAAACACCTTCCGGAACCGTGTCCACGGTTTGACGTAGAAAATATCGCGCCTTTGCCAGTAAAAAAAGGGCACAACTAGTTTAAAATAAATAACTGCGAGGAAAAGAAGCACGAATAGCAACACTGCAAACATGTTGAATGAAAAATGACTAGTTGAGAGATGCTTTCACCTTGATTCGAGTTTAGTGAACTCTGGAGGAAGATAATTGTTAGTGAAATTTCTTGTTGCAAATATAAAATACAGTCGTTGAAAATTTTATTGTTTTTTTAGTGCGCATTATTAAATCATGTGACTGCAAAACTCGTGATAAATTATGTGACTGAATGATTAAAAAATGTATTTTATTTAATTCCCAAGGTAATAATAGGGTAAAAATGTTGTCGTACCAGTTATTTCAAGTTCTTCACGTGACAATTTTGTTTAAATTAAATTATATAATGTGGTGGCCTTTGAACTAAGCTAATGGCTTGGATTTCCGAAAGTCATCCTTCTTTCATTGCGTTTTTATCAAATAATATCGAGTAAAACGCAAAATTGACAATTTTCACTTCGGAATTAAGGTTCAAGGTGTTTTGCATACTTGTATTATTCGATACCGACTGATTTACTTTACTAAATTAAGCAAATTTGCAGTCAACAATGTGGCTGGAACAATGAAACTTATCTTGTAAATATTTACTGTTTAATTCAAACACCACAAAGGAAGAAGCTGCTACAAATATGCCGAACCTGGAACTTGGAGTTACTAGCACTATTTTTTGGAATTAACTTTCATAAGCTTAGAGAACCCTGAAGGCTGAAAAGATCTCAGCTTTAAGTAATGGCATATTTATATATGGGCTAAATGGGCTATAACCCAGGGCGGCAATATTTTATTATTAATTTTTTTATTTTGATTTAAAAAATAGCTAGTAAATAAACGAATTTAATTTTTTTTATTCTTCGACACAGTCAAAATTTACGATTTTTCTCCTATGTAATGAAGTTTTGACAACTGTCAATACGAAACGTCAGCAGATTTAAACTAATTTTAAGCCTTGTTGAGTCTAATTCGAAAAATAAAATGTTGTATCCAACTCGTTTTCGAGATTTTTTGTTTTAGTCGTACTTTTTTACTTTTTAAGTACTTAACTGTTTGGTTAATCACTTAATCAGTCCTAAGAAGTTTTTAGTAGTTTCAATTCATATTAAAGAAAATTCTAAAAAAAAGTCTAAGTAGTATAAAATACAGAAAGATGTCTGAAAAAAAGTCAGCAACAACGTAATATTATAGAAAAAAAGTGTGTGAAAAAACTATTGCTCATTTTTTAAGTTATCTTGAAAATCTAAGGCATGTTTGGTGACATTACAAGGAACTTTTTCAGCTTTTTTAATTTAATTTTCAGAACTATCTTGCATTTTTAGAGAACTTGTGCGAGAGCTGTGTTTGCTATTTCATTCAAATAAACTGATTGAGAAAAGTTAGAGATATTACTGAATTTTATAGAAAATCAACTGATAAAAAGAAAAAGTTAAAAGCAAATACTGATTTGCTTTCAGCAGATTCCAATGCTCGAAAATTGAGAGAATTTGTTTAATGTTAGGATAATTAGACTTCTGTAACTGTTGCGAACCAGTGTATATTAAGACATCATTATCTCTAACATTTTCGACCAATTTATGCAGTTTAGCATTAGAGGTATCACAAAAGAGGTGGTACCATTTAAAATTTTGAGACCTGATTTTTATTATAAAAGGGTTAGGTGTTAATAAGTTTTTTTCTTATTTTCTGATTTGATCAATGTTTTTTTATTGTGTCATAACCAGGGGTGGCCAAAATTAAGTAGCCCAGGGCGACAATAGACCTAAATACGCCACTGACTTTAAGTAAACATATTTTAACATATCCAAAAGAGTTGATAAATAACAAGATTACAAACATACTGTAAGATCTTCATGGATAATTTTTTTATTTAATTAAATGCACTGAAGAAATTCCAGGCCTCAAAATTGTTATTATTGTTATATTATTGTTATTACCACAAGTTCTTTTATTAAAAAAAAAACGACAAAAATATTGTTTATTAGTTTAATCGCAAATAAATTTACCAGTTGTACAAATTGTGCTTGATGTTATTTTAATGTGATAGAATCCGACATTTTTTTTAATTTTTTCTACAAAGAGCAATAATAAATTGGTTACAAATTAGTACCCAGCTCAGTTAAAACCGTTCAGACATGAAGATGATAATATTTTTAATGTTGTTCTTCCTCATATCTAACATTGCATCAAAAGAAGAAAAGTTTATAATTTACAAAACAGTACAACATAATTTTAATAATATTGCAAGTGCAACAAAAGAAGAAAATGCCATCGAAGTTTTCGAAGATACGTTTTTGATCACAGTTGAGAACGAACTAAATACAGGGTGCTTAAAATGTGGCGCACCAACTCAATGGTACGTTGTTGAGAAGCATGTGTAGATTACGGGAAAAATCTTGAAAAAATTCCTGAAGTCATATTTTAAAAAATCTGGAGCTACAACTTATTTTGTTAACTTCTTCAGTTTTCATTATTTTTTAATGTTTTTATGTTTCACACTAAGTAACTGTTCCTTAACAAAACGATAAATAATTATTTTTAAATTTACGATCAGACTTTAGCAGTATTTTGAATTTAAAAAATTAAAATTCACCAAAAAAATCACAAAATTTAGATGTTCCAACACTGGCAATTATTTCCTAGGAAACCGTTTCAAAATTAATTTATTTTTATTGTTGATCAAATTCTATTGTGATCATGACTGTTAGACAACGTTGCCACATTTCATTTAACAACGTTGCCACATTTCATTTATTTAAAATTTGTTATTTATCAATAATTTATTTTAATACAAAAAAATTTTTTACGATTTTTACCTTTATATGTAAGCAATTCTCTACCACATACCATTGAGTTGGTGCGCCACTTTTTAAGCGCCCTGTATACTCCAGAAAAGTATGCCGCAAATCCAAAAAGACCTTAACAATTTGCCAATTGTAAATGTTAATTTAACCGAAATTGAGGCAGGAACTTTCTTTGGACACAACATCACCAGCTTGATTGATTTACGTTTGAACGAGCTGACCATCATACGATCAAAAACATTCGAAAATGTCCCGTGTAGGATATTGATTTTAAGAAACAACAGACTGTATTATATTGCAGACGAAGCAATTTCCAGCATGCCTAACTTGGAGAACATTGATTTAAGCAACAACTAAATTATCAAAATTGCACCCAACTCTTTCGTATCAATACCTAAAGTGGTAGTGTTTTGTGTTGATTATAATAAGCTCAGAAGCTTGAAGAGGAAACAGTTTGATTTCATGAACAAAAATACAAATGTGCTGATTTCGGCCCAGAATAATTCGATTGAAGATATTCATCCAGAAGCTTTGGAAGGTGTTTTCGTGCAAAGTTTAATAAACCAGGCAAATAACAATCTAGAACTGGACGCGTTTCAAGTGGAAAAAATTTTTCAAACGAAAGATGGTTTTGTGGATTTAAGTGGTAACCCTTTAAAGACGGAAGCTGTAGAAAAACTAAGTCAGAACAAAAATATTCGCTTTTGAATAATTTTTGTTGAATTGAATAAAACAAAAACGTAAAGCAGATTTTTATTAATAAAATAAAAATAGTTAACAGTTGTGCTCAAAAATTATTTTAGCCGGTGTTTCTTCATCCATCCGCTTCAACCTCCTCTGTGTGTGGCAATCGAGTGGATTTCCAGTAAAAATCGCAAGAAATAAATGACTCAACTCGAAGAAACTCCCCGGTAGATTTTCCAAACTATTTTCTTGCAAATACAGCCTGACCAGAGAACGACTCGCAAAAACCTGGCTCGGTAATTCCCCAATTTTGTTCCTCCTCAAGTTAAGTGTGTCCAACTTGACATATTCAAAACTGAACGCGTCAATTGTCCCGATTTTGTTATTATCCAATAGGATAGTGACCGGTTTTTCACTATTCATGAAACTAAACCAATTTGGACCCAACTTGTTCAAGCGATTGAACGCCAAGTCTAGTAAAACAGCCGGTGCAGAAACAACCGAATTTTCAAAAAATTCAACAATCCGATTATTCGCCAAATTGATAATTTCCAAGTTTACCAAAGCAACAATCGCCCCCCTTTCCACATGCGTGATTTGGTTTTCCTTAAGCACAAGTTCAAAAATTCCCAAGTTCATGAAAGTTCCAGTCTCGACCACTTTCAGCTCGCTGTTTACAATCACGATAGTCTCAGTGATTTCCTGGCTGACGAAAGCCCCACTTTTGATTTTCCTCAAACTGTAGTTCCTGTCCATGAGAAAAATCGGCGTCTTTTCGGTAATGTCCAACAGATTTTTTCCAAAAACTTCAAACTCGTCTTCAACCACCAATTTTTTGGCGCCTTCCACACTTGTGATTTTATTGCCATTGTGGCGAATTGTTTTACCCCCAGTTGTTGTGATCGTGTATTTCACTCCTTCAACAACAAGCGTTGAGAATAATAGTAAGGTGACAAAGCGCGTCATCGTGGAATAACAATTTTTGTGTTAATACGGGTCTGGGGATTTTATTTAATTATGAATTGGCGGAAAAAATATGTCGAGCTATTTTTAGACGTGTTTTCCCTTTTTGACCGGAATTTATGACTCGATCAAAACCTTGACAATTATTTTTTACAAAGGATGAGTAATTGTTCGAAATAAACAATAAGTTTTACTGGTTGCCAGCCACTAATTTATTAATTTGCATAACAAAATAATCAATTTGTTAATTTAACTGTTAGTACGTGATCACTAACAGAAAATTAGATGCAATAAAATCGAATTACGGAATGTGGAAATTCCACACTTTAGCACCTATTTGTCAATTTGTCAGCGATTTTTTGACGAATTAATTGAAAATGATCAAACGAACAGTTGTCCACAAATTTCCAAATAGAAATCTCTCCGATATCGAATTTCGTGTCAGCTAATGAGTTGACCTAATCGTTGTTAATTAAGTGAGTTAATTTGTTTAGCCAAACATGTGATTATATTTATGCCAGAAAAATAGTCCCTGCAATAAAATTGTTTAAGCAGCGGCAATTAATATCACGAGGTAGTTTAAACAAGTGGCTACTTAAAAAGGGGCCAAATGTCAATGCGTTACAGCATGTTGTGTGCCACTGGTAATGATGACTAATATTATTCGTCCGACATTGGGAATTTTACACCAAGAGACGATTTTTACTTATCTTCACTCACAACTATCAGCAATTTACATAATTGATAATTTTTTTCCGAAACGAGTGATTTTTCGAAATGTTTGCAGAGTCAAAGTACACACATTCCGTATCCACATGCAAAATAATTTGTACTGCTTATCGTGATTTATAAACCGCTAACTCAAACAAGCCATATTTCACATTTTCTGAAAAGTGCGGATTGTTTTTTTCCGTTTTGGTGTCTCATTTGGCTAGAATGTCGAGGATTATACAAAATTCCAAGACTTTCCTTTATCTCTAACATGAATACTTATTCGAAATTGTTGGCAATGTTTATTTTATCGGCTCTTTGCGTCAATAATAACGATTTTGCAATTTTTTTTCAATGACTTTGGTCAAGCTATAACTCGGGTGACTAACGTTTTATAACGCATTTGAGTGTCGAAATGAGACATTTTTAAGCAAGAAATGTTCCCAGATCTAGGGAATTTTATTCAGTATAAAGTATACCTATCTAGAAAATAAAAAAAAACGTAAATAACAAAAATAAAACCGAAAATAACAATCACTTACAAAACTTACAGAAAGATAAAGCCTTTTGTGTAAATAGCGATAACGTTCTTATTTTTTTATTTTGTTTACTATTTTTCAGAAACTAATATTCACACATAATTATACGTTTGCTTTTAAACATTCTAGTATATTCTGATCTATGCATGTGTTTTTTTCAGAATTTTTCTTCAGAACTGGAATATGGAAAAATGTTAAACAGGAAAATGGAAATTTATTTATTCATTTTATGTTACCAACCTAATATACCTAATTAAATAACTAGGTCAAGTCAGGATAGGTGTACCAACTTGACAACACGGACAACAGACTGTACTACAAGGTGAAAAAAACTAGATTGTGTAATTGTGAACTTTTTTACAAATAAATTATGTTTCTACTATTTTTGTTTTATTTCTTTCGACCAGCTCCATAGTAACTATTTTTCTTCTGGAAACGAATATTTTTGTCCAGATTTAGTTTTTCGATAGTTTTTGTCTTCAAAGGGTTGCCACTCAAAACCACACGAACATCTTTCTTATCAAGTATTTTATCGGAGAGTTGAAACTTGTCCAGTTCTATGGAATAAAAGTAATTCCCTTTCTCCACAAAATCGGGAATGTTTTCCATATTGTTGTTTGCCAGGTTTAAAGTTTCGACAGAAACGCCTTCGAAAGCTTGTGGATGGATTTCTTCAATCGAATTGTTTTTAACCGAGATAAACACACTTGTATTTTTGTTCATAAAATCAAACTGTTTCTTCTTCAAGGTTTTGAGTTTATTGAAATCAAGATAAAGCATTAGCAGTTGAGGGGTGGAAGCCAAAGAGTTGGGTGCAATTTCGGTAAATTGGTTATTACTTAAATCAACGTACTCCAAGTTAGGCATATTCGAAATTGCTTCCTTTTCAAGATAACTCAGTCTGTTGTCTTTTAAATTTAATATTCCACACGGGACATTTTCGAATGTTTTCGACCGTATGATGGTCAGTTTGTTCGAACTCAAGTCAATTTCAGTCGTGATGTTTTGTTCAAAGAAAGTTCCAACTTCAATTTCGGTTAAATTAACGTTTATAATTTCCAAATTGCAAAGTGTTTTTTGGACTTTCAGCATATTTTTTTGCAGTATGTTCATTTCGCTCTTAACTGTGATCGCATAAGTATCTTCAAAAACTTCAATGGCATTTTCTTCGTTTCTTGTAACGTCAAAATCGGTAAAAAATTGTATCGTTTCGTAAACTATAAGCTTGTCTTCTGATACAATGTTGGATACCAGACAAAACAGTGCAGTTATTAACAATATTGTGAGCTTCATGACTGAAATATTCTAACTGAACTGGTTACTAATTCCTAATTTATTATCTCTTCGGACAAAAATAAAAAATCGGATGCTATCCTGTCACATTAAAATAACATTAAGCTCGATTAATAAATAAAAAACGAACAAAAATAACAATTGGACAATCATCGCTAAATATGAAACTTTCTTTACAATATTTCAGAAACTAGTAATAAATTCCACCATCAGCTATTAAATACTTGTACAGAGTGAGTTTAAAGTAACGCATAAAATTTATAATTCTTTTATTTTTCAAAAATAAAAAAAATGCAAAAACAGGTAACTTGGCATTTTAATTGAACTCAAATTTGACGTAACTGGATCAGTCATGGCAACCAATATGGCGACGCCATGACGTCATCATGGAATTTTTTTAAAAGAACGATACCATTTTTTTGTGTAATTGGAAGCTCTACTAATACGCCTTAACAACGGTGCTACTTATTTTAAATGTGGGTGAACCGAACGCTGAAAAAATTTTTTTGAAGTTTTTATTAAAAAAAATCATATTTTTATTATTTTTCTAAAATAAAATAAAAATGCACAAACAGTGTTTTAAGGGAGCTCAACTCTGACCTATTTGGATCAGCATAGCGTCTAATTCATATGAATGTTATACCTTACTTTAGACGAACGAAAATTTTAATTTTAATTTTGGCATTTGCTTTTTCTACATTGAAAATAAGTAGCATAGTTGTAAAAGCCTATTAATAAGGCTTAGAATTATAAAGGAAAAATCATCGTTCCATTTAAAAAATTCTGTGATGACGTCATATTGGCCGCCATATTGGCCGCCATGACACAGTTAAGTCAAATTTGACCTTAGTTAAAATACTAAGTTACCTGATTTGGCATTTTTTTAATTTTTGAAAAATAAAAGAATTACGAATTTTATGCGTTACTTTAAACTCACTCTGTATATTTTTCTCTATAGATGTGATTTTTTTTACAATTTTTCTACAACCTCTTATAATTAAAATTAATTAAATAATTAACTAATTAATAATAAATCGCTGCAAAAACTTATTATTTCTTTAATCATTTTAGAAGAAACAGAATGCGGAAAATTTTAACTGCAGGAAAATGGCAATTTATTTATTTTATGTTGCCAACCTAATAACCATCAAATAACTAATTTAAAAAAAACACAGACTTTATTTACAAGGTGAATAAAAAATGTGGAAGCATTTTTACATATGTTGTGTATTTTTAACTCATTTTACAAATAAATAATGTTTCTACTGTTTGTGTTTTATTTCTTTCAACCAGTTCGATAACTGTTCTTCTCGAAGCGAATATTTTTGTCCAAGTTTAATTTTTCGATAGTTTTCACCTTCAAAGGGTTGCCACTCAAAATCACACGAACATCTCTCTTATCAAGTATTTTATCGGAAAGTTTTTGCACTTGAAACTCGTCCAGTTCAACGGAATAAAAGTCAGTTCCTTTCCCTACGAAATCGGGAATATTTTCCATATTGTTGTTTGCCAGGTTTAAATCGTCCACAGAAATGCCATCGAAAGCTTGTGGATGGATTTCTTCAATCGAATTATTTTCAACCGAGATAAACACACTTGTATTTTTGTTCATGAAACCAAACTGTTTCCTCTTCAAGGTTTTGAGTTTATTGAAATCAAGATAAAACATTACCAGTTGAGGGGTGGAAGCAAAAGAGTTGGGTGCAATTTCGATAATTTGGTTATTGCTTAAATCAATGTGATACAAGTTTGGCATGTTGAAAATTGCTTCTTCTTCAAGATAATTCAGTCTGTTGTTTTTTATTGTCAATATTTTACACGGGGTGTTCTCGAATGTTTTTGACCGTATGATGGTCAGCTGGTTCGAACTTAAATCAATCTCAGTGGTGACATTTTGTTCAAAGAAAGTTCCAGCTTCAATTTCAGCTAAATTAACATTTCTAATTCGCAAAATGTAAAGTGGTTTTTGGATTTTCACCATATTTTTCAGAAGTATGTTCACTTCTTTCTCAACAGTGACCACAAACGTATCTTCAAAAACTTCAATAGCATTTTCTTCTTCTGATACAATGTTAGATACCAGTGAAAACAATGTGACTATTAGCAACATTGCCAGCTTCATGACTGAAATATTCTAACTGAACTCTTCTTAAAAAACACATTAAAATAACATTAAGCTTGATTAATAAATAAAAAACGAATTGGACCATCACCGCTAAATAAAAAATCAAACTAAAAAACTTCAGTAATTTTATAATTTATTGTTGTCCAGTATTCTCCGAAGTGTGGTCAAATTTTTAAATAAATAGTTTGAGACTTAATTTGCTAAATATTGTCCGTGACAATTAAGATGTCAATCACGCAAAGAAATGGCGTTTATTTGTATTTAGCAAACACTCGTGTGATATAATAACAAAGTAAACGCGCAAAAGCTGTCATTTTTTTATAATTTCAAAAACAAACACTTAATCTCAGTAATTTATAAAACAATTTAAAACTAAACCCACAATTAATTAACATTCAAATCCAAACTTGTCTAATGTTATAATAAAAATCACCGCAAACTACTTTCAGGTCAGGGAATTCCCCGGTTGTGTCAGCGCCTTCTAGTGACCAATTTTCGGAATAAAGAAAGTCATGTTTTTATCCGTAATTTTTCTAAACGGTTGTAGGCTAATGAACCAATTTTAGTAAACAAATAATTTAGAGCGATTAAAAGTGTAACAGTGACGTCACTCGAAAGTGGTTTATTATTATTTATTGATATTTGCAACAAACCTGCTTTTTGACTGAATTTTTTTTTTATTATAATCATTTGGTGGATGCGCCGGTTCGGTTTACACATTTTTGTTGCGAAAAAATGCAAAAATTAAATAGATAATTATGGAAAAATTCTCACTTGCTAAACAAATCTCCTGTAATTGTTGAAATAATGACTTTTGTTATCAAACATCGAACCAGTTTCGTCGAGTTATTTCACATTGTTGGGTTTTGCTATTATCAAGATCTAGATAAGTTTTACTTCAATTGCAATTATATCCTCGATTTCCATTTGAATTTATTGCAAATTGGAAACTCAGCTGACGTCTAACAATGTTAAAAAATGTAAAACAGTTCAATATTTACCGAAAGTGACAATTTTTCAGTCATAATTAAACAACAAATTCGCGCAATTTTGAGTCATCGTTATTTTATGGCACTTTGCGCATTTTCCAAATTTTTTGCTCATCTTACTTTGGTTAATCCTCCTTGTTTATGTCACAAGTGGTCATAAAATATTCGCTATTTTTCTAAAGAACAGGCTAATATTTAAACAGCAACTGGCAATTTTTCCACCACGTCTCGAATAATTTGATTAATCTCTAAATAAGTCAGTGATGAAGTAATGCAAAAATAAGTAAATCATAAACGAGATTCCTGCCAAATGCGTAAATAAAGGGCACTTGATCGATTACTCGGATGAAAATATCATTGTGGTGCGATTAAGCGGCTTATTGTACTCCTTTAATAACGACATAATCCCTCATCTTGGGTGCAAAGCGCTTTAATCATTTTATCTCAAATTTTTGCGCCATAAATAATAAATGAATCTGAAAGCACTTCACGTGAGTTTGTTTTCCGGGCTGAGGGATTCCGGTAATGACGTAAAAAGCAACACGTGACCACCACTACATATGGAGTTGAAATTTGTTGATGGATTCAGTTTACTTCCAGTTCAGACTATAAGACGCGCTTCAATTGTTATCATCTCTTCTAAATACTGTGAACAACGGGACTTTACACTAGAACCAGCCAGAAAGAAAGTATAGATAATATGCATCTGCAGAACGATGACCACCGCTTTATGTGAGTAGAAAATTCGTTTTTTTTTGTTAATTGGTGCATAAATGTGGCACGATGAGATTTGAACTTGGCGATTCTAGGGCAAGGCTTTGATTTATTATCTCAATAGTTTGGTAACTCGTCGTAAATCACAATTATGTAAAATTTGAATCAGCTCCTCGTGCAATGATCAGTTGCTTATCAAAATAGAGCGCCTGAAAGGTGGAATAATTGTCAATTGAGATTTTTGAAAGTAGAAACGCGTGACTACTTTTTGCAAAATGGATGAATCTTTGCCAACACTTTGGTTCATTGTGATGACTTCTAATTTAAAATTTAATTTTCCAAAAAAAAATATTTTAAGTTGAGATTGTCTCCTGTGCTTTGTGTACTGTGAATTAAAAAATAAAAAATCGACACGTTTTAATGACAATGTAATTTTGGGAATTGTTGACCACAACAATTTTTCGTTTTTATTTATTAAAAAAAATCGATAGTTTTTAGATTAAAAAACATGAGGCAAACTGTCTGCAATATTTTACATAAATTACAATGAATTAAAACAATCGCTACGTAAAGCACCATTTTTTAATAATAAACAAATAATGATTCATAAATTTTTGGACTAACATTTGGTGAAAACATGCGCCTGGAGGCAAGCCGATCACGAGGTTTGGTAAAGCAGACAATCAGCTTTTTTTGATTAATTTTTTGCCCCGACCAGTTTTAGTTTTACATCCATTTATAATTTCGGAAATATATTTTGTAAAATATTTTACTACGCATAGAATATTCGGTTTGGGAAAATTCTAATATAATCCACAATTATTATAGGTGTGAATTGAAATTAAAATTTTTCCAGTTTTGCACAAATATTGTTATTTGTTGTCCTGATAAGTGGCAAATTAGCGCCAATCAATAAACCATGTTAACATTATGAAAAAACATTAAATAACATATTCATATTTAATGCTAAAAAACTTTTTCTTCGTTTCCACGTTCTAATACTTAGAAATTTTGAAAAATGTTCAACGAAATTTTGCAAACAAAACAACAGCAACTTCGATCCTTTTTTGACTAAATTTTACAAAATCCGTTAGATTTCGATTTTCCATTTTTGAAATTTTGCTAATTAAAATTTCGAACTATTTGAACAAAATTGCGCGAAATGTCAGCTTTTAACTTAAATCAAGACAATTTCCGGCGTTTATAAATTTATAAAAATTTATAAATTTATAAATTTGGCGAAAAATCCCGCCAAAGATGAACAGCGATTTCTTTGCCATTTTGACAAAATTTTGCAATTTAAATAAGTTTCCGATCACTCAAAAACTAGATAAAACTTACGAAAAAAGAAAAAATAGGTAACTTTTGGTACCTTTATTTGCTTTTACGGATGTTCTATCAAATATACGTGCATACGAAATAATTATTAAGTTTTTTTATAGAAAGACATTCTAAAACGTTCCAAGAAGAAAGAGAAAATCACTTTTTAACTTAAAAACTGACAAAAATTGTTAATTTAAACTTTCTTTTATGTTTCTTAAAAAATGACTTTCTGTGTATTAACACGAGCAGACACTTGATTTTGGTTGGTTATTTATTGCCGACGTTTCGCCATCTTTTTGTTCCCTCTATAGTCCTGAAGAAGCCCCCAAAAGGTGGCGAAACGTCGGCAATAAATAATCAACCAAAATCAAGTGCCTGTATTACCGAATATCCAGTTAGTTAAATGTTTTATGAATTTTGTGACAGCTCTTCACCCACAAACATAATTTTGAAACTTACAAAACTACAAGCACACATTTTTTTTTCAATGTAACATAAACTCTCACACAAACTTTTCTTCTTTCAAAATCAAATTCAAAAAAATAACAAGTACAACAACAAACATAATATTTTTGGTATTTTGGAAAATTGCAAGACAATTTTTGGGACCCAGCGTTTAACCTTAATTTCTTTTATACATATTTAGGGTGTCTACTAAAGAGTATATTTTTACTAAGTGTATCTCTAAAACTAGTGATATATCGCACATAGTAATTTCATATTTTTAATTTAATTAATATTTCTAATTAATTAATTTGATTTATAAGGAAGGGTAGAAAAATTCTAAAAAAATTCAAATGCACAGAGAAAAAAGTTAGTATTTAATCAGCAAATGCTGATTTCTATGCAACTAACACTGGACAACAATTTTCACTTTTTTATTTTTTTTTAATAAATTATATCCAAATTACTTTTATCCTATATTGTGGATAATAACAATAAAAACATTTTTTTTCTAACACGTCAGGTTTTGTAGAAAATAAATTAAGTAAATCTGTATATACTGTAGCGCTTATTTATAAAGTTTTTTTTTACTTGTCTTTAATATTAATTGTCAGAACATTCTGAAAGATTTTAGTGCAACAAAAGTAACAATTAATAATCTTTTGAATGATCCGTTTGATCACGCCAAACCATAGGTTTAAAAAGCGGCATAGGAAATGCTCTTTTGATTTAACCAGCTTCACTTAAACATGTTTGTATATATATATATATATATATATATATATATATATATATATATATATATATATATATATATATATATATATATATATATATCAGTTAATATGACTTTTTTTTTACTCATAATAATAAAAGAAAATACGCTCACATACATAAAGTTTTAGACCTGACGTTAGAGACCTGACGTGACTGCCAATTTTTAAATTCATTAAAAGCTTTTATTTAACTCACAATGTTCTCTGTCTGTCGGTTATTTTTTCGGAGCCAAATTTGAAAGGGTTCCCGTTGTCCCACTGAATTGAAATTTTGCATACTTACTTAATCTGCGTGACAATGCAATCCTATGCAGTTAAATATCCCCTAAAGGGGTTAAATGGGATTTTAAAGTTTTAGGTTATGTTTACAAAGGGGTTTTTGATTTGTACATACCGTAACTTATACCGACATAGACGGTATGTTGGTCATTTGGACGTCACAGTGTAATAACAATAAATCTATGCAATAAATAAAGACTAAAAAGCAAAAAATAAAAATATATAAAAAAATGTTTTTTAAAAAAAGCTTTTATTTAAAAGATGCACTAAAAAGTAAAAAATAATGTATTTCAATCACAGGAGAATATTTTTTCTTACAGGTTAAAATTCTAAAATTTATAAAAGCTTTGGGAGTTATAAAACTACGGCATTACAGAATTACTTTGTTCAGTTGACAACTCCCAAAGCTTTTATAAATTTTAGAATTTTAACCTGTAAGAAAAAATATTCTCCTGTGATTGGAATACATTATTTTTTACTTTTTAGTGCATCTTTTAAATAAAACCTTTTTTTAAAAAACATTTTTTTAGAATTTTTTTTTTAGAATCTACATAAAAAAGTACATAAGAGACACGTACTAGACATTAGAAAAAAAGTCATGTTGACCAGTGTAATAGTTTTCGAAATATAGTAAAAAATTCATCTAGCGGACTTTTTGCCATTTTATTTTAACCTAGCGCACCTAAAGAACTGCTCAAGTGATCACTCGAAAAAATCCTACCCGCTATCACCTTGTGAGCACAATTATCTCGCTCGCTAAAATCATAAACGCCTCGTTTATGATTGCCGTCGCTCTTGGCCTGAATATTCCCTATTTCAGGAACATCATGAAGACGGAACGAGACCTCCAAGGCGAAGGTGGCGGTGGTCCAAACGTCTTCGGCAACCCCACTCTCAGCATCTCCTCCACATCGGTCGACATCGACCGCCAGGAGCAGTTCAAAGGCAGTAACGATTTCATTTGTAACTATCCCCAACCTAACTTTAACACTCTTTAACCCTAGGGGTTTTTTCAGTAGTGGAAAACAACAAAAACACTGACTCCCTCAAAACATGGCTCACGACCAAAGCCCGAAACGCATGCACTAGAAAAATGCTCCATCGGAGAATCCCGATTTTGAACTGGTTGCCCAATTACGACTCCGAAAGTGCAGTTGGGGATTTGGTGGCTGGGATTACAGTGGGATTGACTGTAATCCCGCAAGCGCTGGCCTACTCGAACATTGCTGGACTACCAGCGCATTATGGGTTATATTCCTCGTTTCTGGGCTGTTTTATTTATATTATTTTTGGGAGCTGTAAGGATGTGCCCATGGGGCCCACGGCCATTGCGTCCCTTTTGACCTTCCAGGCCATTAATGGCCGAGGGCCACAACACGCCATCCTCTTGTGTTTCCTGACTGGGATTGTCCAGATTCTGATGGGGTTTTTTGGACTAGGTGAGCTATAGCTTAGAAACAATTCTTGGTCCTTCGAGCCGGATCCAGATCCGGACCATATGTTGTTTCCCAGTAAACATTTTTTAGTATCATAAACATTACTGAAATCAATATTTTGTTACATGAAACATTTCACCTTAGAGCACAGTTACGTTGATGAAACGTCTGTGAAACAACAAATGTCCTCCCCAAGATATGTTTCACTAGAAACATTTCATTGAAATATCTATGGTATATTTCACATCACATTAAGGATGGTATAGGAAACATTTAAGTAATATCATATTGTAGAACTATCAGGTGTTCATTATTAAAAAAACTCGCAGCATGCTTTGAGATTGTTACGGAAGTCGTAGAACAATTTTTATCACCAGAATTCATAATCTAAGATTGATAAATAGTGTTCAAAGGCGATGTGTTATGTATGTTGAACAACAAGGAAGACATTTCCAACAGTTTTTATAAATAATAAATAAATATTTTTATTAAAATCTGTTATCTTTTTAATTGTCAAAAAGTAAGGTTATGAGAGATCGAATTAATCACAGACATACAAAATAATTGTTTTTTAATTTCAAAGCACTCTAGAGTTTTTTTTTTAAATGAACACTTGTTATAATATATTATTAATATAAAAAACCGACACAAATATAATTTCAAATTTTTTTGAACAATGCCTAAAAATAATATTCAATGTTTCCTAAAAATAATATTAAAAAAAATTCATTGTGACAAATATTTTTTCCTTACTAATTGTTGTTGCACCTCCAAATAATGATTTTACAATAAGGTAGTTGTATTGTAACAATTCCGCGTATGTTTTAAATGGCGATTTGGCCACAGTACCAAAATTTGTAATCACTTCGGTTCCATTATTATTGTTACGTGATTCTAGGGTTGCCACCTGAATGTTTTTTCAGCCCCCGGACACCAAAGTAACAGTAATAAATTAATAATAACAACAACTATTAACTTACATTGTTATTACAGTCAAATTTCTAGTATACTAAAGTATACCTATAATACTTGATAATTATGACTTACGAATACTTGACTTTTTATTTGTATTGCTTGGAATTTTTATCTAGTTTAAAAAAACAAATTTCATAATAAACAAAGTAAAAAATGAAATTTTGACATACTACGTATATTATAAAATTAAATAAAAGAATAATGATACTATAAGATAGTATAATAGCTGTTTCAAAACTATGTAAAAGCCAACGTCGCATTTTACCAAATTATTTTTTTAAATAAGGTGGATAAAAATGTAAAATAGTTATTAATGATCAGATCTCTCTTTGAAACTACAAATTACATTAGCTATTAATTTTTTGAAGGGCATAAATAATTTATAACAACTAAATTTGAGAGAAAATGCGACGTTGGCGTTTACATAGTTTTGAAACAGCTAATATGACAAAAAGCAATATAAAAAAATAAGTACTGGAAACAAGAGACATCTACATATCTCATTCAATTTGGCAAGCAAAAAAAGTAACTCACCTTTCCAAATCTGTTTTTTCAGTAAAATTATATCCGCTAACACGTGTGAAAAAAGGTAAATTCATTATAAAATTCATCACTGATCAATTTTTAGAAGTTGTATACATTATTCCAATTCTTCTCAAATTTTATTGAAGAAAATGGTTCAAAATATTGAAATGCTAGCTTCCAAATCAAAATATTTACAGGTGTAGTTAACTGCTCTATCGAAGAATTTCCAAAAATTTTCGTTAATTTTTATTTTAGACACAAAAAAATTGACTATGAGAAAACCGGACAATTATTGTCCGGTTTAACATTTGATCCGGACACCGGACATATCGTCTGATATCCGGACTGTCCCTATGTGATTCCATGTTTTTAGAAATAGCGATTATTGTAGTTATTGCAGACTGAAAAAAGTTGACTAATGTGTAAATTAGTTACAAATATCACAGTAAATATGCATTAAAACAATTTGAAAAATCTAAGAACCTTCACATTTACACACTTGGTATATGGACATTGGATAACCTCCATCACATTTTCAGCACTGTCTTCAGTGTTTTCTATACATTTACTTCCAATATTTTAACTAAAAAATGCTTTAATTTTCTTGGACATGGAGTACACTACTTAAAAGCGTCAACACAACATAATATTTTGTCGATTATAATAAACAACCCCCCTAGAAGCACATCAAATCACATCAAACATCAAGTGTACCTGCCATTGAATAAGTCGTTAAATTACAAAGGAATGCGCATGATCAAAAAAAGGAGAAAAGAAATATCTTTGAAACCTTCTTGAAATGAAACTAATGAAATGAATTTTTGAAACGTTTTTGAAATGTGTATAAAACGAAATGTGACAATGTTTCATATTTGAACAAATAAGTAATCGTTTATATGTTTCATACATGTTTCGTGTTTATTGGGTTATTTTCTCAAAAAAAGGGTTTCAACTATTTGCACTTACATTTTGTGTATTCCCCACTCTTTTGTGAAAGATTTTGAATAAATTATACAGACGATCCGAAAAAGCTCCACGGTTTTAACGTTTTTACAGAAACAACTTAAAGGTCTTTTAGATGCAAATAATAAAAAATTGGGTGTTCCATTTAAAATTTTTAAGTTACTCAAGTCGCAACAAACCTCTTCGTTTTTTTATATTCTTGACTTTAGCATGAATAAAAATTATTATTATTTATTTTTTTGCAGGATTTTTGATCGATTTCGTCTCAGGGCCTGTCTCCTCAGGCTTCACCTCAGCCGTTGCCCTCATCATAGTCACATCCCAGATCAAGGACGTGCTTGGGATTAAGGGCTCAGGGACGACTTTCGTAAGCACGTGGCGGAGCCTTTTCCAGGACATCCACAACACAAATCCCTGGGACTCCGTTTTTGGGATTTGTTGTATCGCTGTTCTTTTGATTATGCGAGTTGTGACCAAATTAAAAGTCGGGTCTTCGACTGGCGAATTGACCAAATTTCAAAAAATCGTAAACAAGACAATTTGGCTGATTGGGACTTCCCGGAACGCAATTCTAGTGATTGTGTGTGGTTTTATCGGATATTCCTTCTGTCTCAACGGGGAACCACCGTTTAAAGTTATTGGACACGTCCCGCAAGGGCTGCCAACTGTTCAACCACCACCGTTTAGCTACAATGTAGCCAACACAACTGAGACTTTCTGGGATATGATGTCTGATTTGAGTTCAGGGATCGTGGTAGTGCCGTTAATTGGGCTTCTGGAGGACATCTCAATTTGCAAAGCTTTTGGTAAGTCGTAAACAAAATAAAACAGTCAAGAAAAAACAAGCAACTAACACTTTTTTAATAAAGTGAACCGAAAACCAAATGATCGTGTTTTTCATTGTATTATTTATTCGCGACTTTTAATTTAATTTCAAAAAAATTGCTGAGTTTATCACAATTAAAAATGATCCTTGATAAATGTTATTCTCAGCCTTGTTGGTTATTTTCCAAACAACAAAATATTAAACCAGTTAATTAAAAGACTTGAAGAAACTTATAAATAAATGGCGCTTAAATAAAACCATTAACGAAGAAAGTAAGAAATAACTAACGAAGAAATTTTAGTTTAGAGAAAGGTTTTGACGTTGCACTTTTATTACTTATTAGCTTTCATTCTGGATTATTTTTGAATGTTATCAATCTACTATTATCTAAATACGGCCTTGTTTTAAATCATTTACTTATTTAAGCTCCGCAATGCCAATTCATTTTATCCCATTATCATTAATACTACAGTTACAGTTGACCAGTTATGTTTAAGATTTTGTTATGATGAAATTATTATTTAATTTATTAAACGAAACGTTTTTAGGATTCATTTCTGTAAAACCCATCATATCAGATAAAATGCCTAAACTTTTCCTTAGATAATTTTAAACTCTCCATAAAGAAGTTGTGAGGACATTTATTGTGCCACTCATCCAGAAAAAAATTTAGTCATCAATTAGGAATTTTTTATATTTGTTGAAAAAAATTAGATACACGTATTTTATTGATAATATCATCGTAAGATGTAATTTATTACATTCAGGAAAAGATATTTAAAACACAAAATTAAAGACTTGTTGCCTACTGGGCATTTTAAAAGTCATAACAAGAATAATTTTAGTAACTTCTAAAGTACTCGTAAATTACGAAATTGGGATTCACTCATTTTTTAATACTCATTTTTCATATTTTATTTTGTGATTCACTGCTGTTTCCTATTCTTCTCCAAAATCTTTTTTATGACATTCTTTCTTTTATCCTCTTTTTGTTAAATCATCTGTTCACTTTTTAGAATTTCAGAATTCCTTCTTTTTCCAGTTATTTTTCCTTTCTTTCATTCTTTCTTTTGTTTTGTTTTCTTCAAACATTTTTTCAACCTTTATAATTTTTTTCTACCTTTATATTCTCAACTTCCTACTTTCTTATGTAATTCACTTTTTTCTTCTTCAAAATACATTTTTCACTTCACCTGAAGGCTGAAAAGATCTCAGCTTTCAGCAGTGGCATATTTACATATGGGCTAAATGGGCTATAACCAGGGCGGTAGTATTTTATTATTAATTTTTTTATTTTGATTTAAAAAATAGCTAGTAAATAAACGAATTTATTTTTTTTTATTCTTCGACACTGTCAACATTTACGATTTTTCTCCTGTGTAAGGAAGTTTTGTCAATACGAAACGTCAGATTATTTTTAGCAGATGTAAAGCAATTTTAAGCCTTGTTGAGTCTAATTCGAAAAATAAATGTTGGGTGTAAATCGGTTCATTTATTTCACACACTCGACGTTTAAAAATCCACTCGTGAAATAAAAACCCGATTTACACTCAAACTCGTTAAATAAATAACTATTTTCTTTTGAAATGTTAATTGTATAAAGGTTTAAAAAGCTAGAGCTTTAAAAAAACATTAGAGAAATGTATAAAATCAGAGCCGTTTTTAATGAAAAAATTAAGCTTCTTCGTACTAAATTTTTTAAATTAAATAATACACTTACTACGTTAGCTACAAATTGGGAAACATTTACAAAGTTTACAGAAAAACAAACTTCTCAAATTTTTTTAGCGAATTCTATAAAACTTATCAAATTCAGACAAACAAGATTTTTATAAATCACTCTGCATCACAACTACACCTTTTCCAATTATTGTATTTCGGAACAATAAAATAAATAATTTCAGAAAAGATATCCATTTATTGTAAGTTATAAAATAAATGATTCTTTCTGAAATACATTTTATACTTTCTGAAATTAGTCTGATAAAATACGAACCACAATTGGAAAAAGTGTAAAATTTATAATGAAATTCATAATCATACTGTATATCCGCAGAATTTTTTGCTGTTGTTAAGTAACTGTTAAAAACTGCAAATAGATTTTTTCTATCAGCTCTAGTTTTTAAAAGCCTTTGTTTAACTCACAATGTTATCTGTCTGTCGGTTATTTTTTCGGAGCCAAATTTGAAAGGGTTCCCGTTGTCCCACTGAAAAGTAAAAAATAATGTATTTCAATCACAGGAGAATATTTTTTCTTACAGGTTAAAATTCTAAAATTTATAAAAGCTTTGGGAGTTATAAAACTACGGCATTACAGAATTACTTTGTTCAGTTGCCAACTCCCAAAGCTTTTATAAATTTTAGAATTTTAACCTGTAAGAAAAATATTCTCCTGTGATTGAAATACATTATTTTTTACTTTTTAGTCTTTTACATAAAAGCTTTTTTTTAAAAACATTTTTTTATATATATTTTTTTTAAAAGGCGCAACTTTTAGTTTTTGTACATTTACTTAACTGTTACCTACAGTTCATTTTTTTAAATAATCAACTGTCAGTGTCAAAATTTTGATAAAGACCAGACTGTATCACCCTAAAAGTTTATGTTCAACTACTTTCGAAACAAGCTGTATCCGGTATATGACATTTTGCACACCAAATTTGACAATTGGGACGTAAGTTTTAGGTTGGGTTACGCAGTCACTGAAATTTGGATTCGTAAATCGCTGAATTAAATCCATGTGTTGTACGTGTTATAACTTAAAGACAACTTTAAAAATTTGTAAAGATTTTTAAACTGAATTTGCCAGGTAAAAAAGTGTACCAACTTTAACTCAAAAAATTTACTATTTATGGTAATATCAACCCGACGACTCTTTGACAGTTGATTATAAAAAAAAATCGACTATAGTTTTCGAGATATAGGTAACTCATATTAGCATTTATTTAGAAAAATGCACATAGCTTTTTAGTCATTTACTTTTCAATTTAAACCTGATACAGCTTTTGCAAAAACAAAAGCGAGGAAAAAATTAAACACCTGCTTTGTAATTGATTTTTATTTTGGATTACTTATACAGCCTTTGCAACAACAAAGGCGGGAAAAAAATATTGTATTGTAATTAATTTTTATTTTGTATTATATTTCCACTCGTACATTTTTAATAATTATCACATTTAATTAATTTTTTTATCTTGTCTTCAGCTAATGGCAAGGCTGTGGACGCCACCCAAGAACTCCTCGCAATCGGCATTTCCAACATTGCAAATTCCTTCGTCCAGGCTTTCCCCGGATCCGGTTCCCTCTCCCGGAGCGCAGTTTTAAACTCCAGTGGCGTCCGGACCCCACTTAGCGGCCTCTACACCGGAATTTTAGTAATCGCAGCTCTCTTATTCTTCACACCTTACTTCTACTACATTCCGAAATCGACACTAGCTGCCATTATAATCGCAGCTGTGATTTTCATGGTCGAAGTCAAAGTCGTCAAACCGATGTGGAGAACCAAAAGTAAGTCCGACCAAAAATAATATACAGCGTGATTCTTAAATAGACCGACAAAACTCTACCCATGGTAGTGTCAAATGAGTACATGCTGGGAAACATTGTAAAAAAATTCCTTGTATAACCGTTTTCGAAATAATTTTTTTTTAAATTATGTTGGAGATAAAGCGTACGCCACTGATGTGTTTGTAAGTAGTATTAGCAGTTATTGGAAAGCATGATAATCATCTGATGACAATGTACTTGACCAATATACCAATTATCACCGTGTATTATCAATATTCATGATGAAAACGAGCACATTTTTTCCAAAACAACTAATTTGAACTCATGAGCGTCGTAAGTGGCACGGATTAAGGGGTTTCTACCCATATGAAATAAAAACGTAAATATGGTACAGATCGTCTACTTATCCTTGGAAGACTGTGATAAAATTTTGTCGGTCTATTTAAGAATCAGCCTGTATAATTCAAACTTTAATTTTGTTTACCCAATAGAAAGCGACTTAATCCCGGGCTTGGGCACGTTCATTGCCTGCCTGGTTCTACCCTTGGAATACGGGATTTTGATCGGGATAGGGATTAACCTCCTGTTTATTTTATACCACGCGGCACGACCTAAAATCACCGTCGAAAAACTGACAGTAAGTCGTCCGAATTTTATTGAAAACTAAGAGTTCAAAAAAAAATTTTTAGAGCCACGAAGGTGTGGAGTATCTGATGTTGACGCCGGACCGCTGTCTCATTTTCCCGTCGGTCGATTACGTGCGAAATTTGGTGACGAAACACTCGATCAGACAGGGGATTCCCGTCGTAATCGACTGTTCGCATATCTATGGAGCCGATTACACTGCAGCTACCGTTATAGAAGTGTTGACTCAGGATTTCGCAGCTAGGGACCAACCTTTGTTCTTCTACAATCTCAAACCGAGTGTTAGTTCTGTTTTTGAAGGGCTTTCCCCGAAGGAATTCGTCGTTTATTACAATCGAGAGGATATTGACGAGTTGTTGCGCAACAAGTCCTACATCAAGAAGCAGATTTTTGATATTTGAGAGTATTCACAGTGAAAGAATCAGTATTGTAGGCGTAGTGTTTTAGTTCCGTGACTTCCGTGAACTGTTTTATTTATTGTCCTTCTTGTATATAATTATAGGTGTACTAACGATTTTATATCTGTGATAAATGAAGATTTTATACTTAGTCATGTGTTTTATTTATGTCCTTTATTAATGACAAAAAAACGTCCTTATTCTAGGTCAATAATCGAGCATTAAAACTCGATCAATCTTGATTCTTGACGACCTTGATAATTTGCAAAACAGTGCGTTACACCCGGAAGATTTTTGACCGAATTATTCCGGTCGTAGTCAGACAAGACTGGAATTCCGATAAATTATTACAACTTAAAATTTGAAATTTAAACAAGAGACTGAATAAATTTACCTATTTTTCTTCTGCTTGTAAATCTATAAAAAATCGAAACTGGGCATATTTTTTAAATGCTTCTTTCAAATAATAAAGATATGTTTTAAATGCGTTGTCAATGATTTTATGTAAATAAAATTACATTACTGGTTACACTTAAAAAATGTTAAGCTGAAACACCTGAAATTAAAAAGTTTGGAAACTGAAACATTCTGAAAACAAGAGAAATGAAATACTGAGAAACCAAAAGATTCTTAGTAGATTGAAAAATTTTTTGGCATTGAATTTTTTGTGGTACAATAACACAGAATTTTTATGCAGAGTATGTCTAGTTATCTAATAGAGTAATTGCCTCCAAAAAATGTCAATACGATATTACCATTCTTTTTAAGAAAGAAATTAAGAAACTTGAAAAATTTAGAAAAATTAAAAATTAAAAACTAAGAGATAAAACTAAATGACTGATGAACTAAGAAAATGTATTTAGATCTAAGATGTAGGAAAATTACTTATTAAAATTAATAAACTGATATTTATGAACAAGAATTTGAAATATTGAGGAATTAAAAAACTGGGCTGCTAAGACACCCCTAAAATTAGTAACACTTCCTAACACAAAAATATGTTACATTTATAGCCAATCCTTTACATATCTGACAATTTAGCTTATCACAATGCCACTTTACACGTTGGTACTTACCTTCGGTGTTTTCCAATGTAGTCTTTCCTGTAGTGAACATAAACAATGTAAAAAATAATAACTAGCAACAGTTAATTTGTTGTAAAAAAACAACACGTTACATTCGGCAATAAAATTTATTTAACATAATACAAAATATTACATAAGAAACATAATACGCTGAAACGCAGTCGTAAATAACTATCAACATTTTGTTTTAAATAATCGAATTACCAAGAATAATTTTTCGTAAAATCCGTTAAAAAACACCCACAGTCACTTAAATCTGCAATTTGTTTATAGTTTACGTCAAGTAAAAATATATAAGTGCAAATTATAAGATTAGGAAAAAATGAAGGTAATAAAAACACAATTTATTACTAATCTCTTGGTTAATTTGAGTTTTTAAAAAATCCTTCAATAATCCTGAATGCATCATAATTGGGATTAAATGTACGTCACATCAAAATCCACTTTTAGCCAGTTCTTAAATTTATCGTTTTTGTTTTGATCAATAATAAGCCACAAAACCCAAAAATTTGTCTAAAATTTTGATAGAATAACCATCAAATAAATATAAATAACTGTAAATGTGTAAATGTAGTTTATAAACAATTACTGAATTCTACACTGGGTGAGTACTAAAAGTATAATTTTACTGTGCTGCAAAAATTAATAATTGCACATACAGGGTGTCCGTTTTTCGATCTCCACCATGGGGATCTCAGTTATTATAAGAGATACGAGGTCGGTTAAATTAGCACAAAGTTGCGCATTTTTATGCTGAACAATTATCTGCAAGAAAATTTGATGTCATTTTTAGTTTTTCAATTATTGAGAAAAATCAAAAATTTGGAATTTTTGTTTTTATTTTTTTAAACAAAAACTAAGAGAACTAGACGTTTTTAAGTAAGACATTCTTAAGGCACTTTTTTACAAGAAATCTAAATCTGTCATCGCCTTTCCAAGGCGTTCTTGATGTCATAGTTACAACACTCATCTTTGGTTTTTCTTAAAAATACTTGTATTTTTGAAAAGTCTTTTTGTTCCTGCTTACAATGATGTATCACATGATATGATAGAATCTTACATGCTGAATAAAATTAAGAAAAAAGCGTTTTTGCAAAGAGTGCTTTGGAAAAAAACGCCAAAAATTTTGTTTAACAATCTAACTTTTGACAGTTCTATTAAATATGCGAGCACAATTTTAATAACTTTGTCTTGTTTTGTATTTTTGCAAAATATAAACTTCTAGCTTATCATGTCGTTTAGTTTTTAAATAAGTAAACTTGGCGGAAATGTGAACCTTCCAGATCCAAATTCTATTAAACTTCCAAAATCTAGTTTGTTGAAAAATAAAATTCTTGACGTTTTTTCCAAAGCACTCTTCGCAAAAATGCTTTTTTTTCATTTTGATCAGTATGTAAGATTCGATCATATCATGTGATACATCGTTGTAATCAGAAATAAAAATACTTTTCAAAAATACAAAAATCGAATATGGCGTCCATAAGAAAAACCAAGTTGACATCAAGAACGCCTTGGAAAACACGATGACAGATTTAGATTCCTTGTAAAAAAGTGCCTCAAGAACGTACTAGTTAAAAACATCTAGTTCTTTTGGTTTTCGCTTGAAAAAATAAAAACGAAAATTACAAATTTCCGTTTTTTTTTTCAATAATTCAAAAACTAAAAATGACATTTAATTTTCTTTCAGATAATTGTTCAGCACAAAAATGGGCAACTTTGCCCTAATTTAACCGACCTCGTATCTCTTATAATAACTATAATAACCCCATGGTGGAGCTCGAAAAACGGACACCCTGTATACCTGCCATACGAATTTTTCGGATTTTTTTTACAATACGTTATAAATTAGAAGCAAAATTAATTAACTAATTAGAAATGATGCTTACATAAATGTTTTGTGCAAAAAATAAGTCGCTAGCCCCAAAAAAATTAAAATTATTCTCATTGTTAACACATCACATTTAATTTTCATTTACTAAACATTACTTTGCTAAATTAATTAAACAAATTTGTATAAATTTTTACTCATATTTTTGCACAAAACAAAGTTTAAGAACGATTTCTTTGAGAATGTCATTAGAAATAATAATAAAAAAATAAAGTATTGTGAAAAAAATCACATGACACACATGAAAGACATCACATGCCTACAGAAAAATATAAAGTACCCACCATGTGATCATACACCATGTGAGTAGGCTTTAATGTTTGTTTAATTCGTATGAAAACGCTAATTATCATAATTTCTTACCTCAGGTCACACTAGAGTTTATCAATCACAAAGAAAAAACCGCCTATTTAATTACAAATTCAAATGATCACCTGGTATTTAAAAGCAAACCCCGAATTCTGTGTCAGTTTTTGAGACACAGTAAAAATCCTTTTAGCAGACTCACCCTACATATAACTCCTTCCACCTACTGTCACCTAATTAAAACATTCTGTTTGAAATTCCGCACAGGTAATTACGTCTTTATCGCCAACGTCCTCACTTTAATTACTTTTTACGTCCAATAACAGACACCTTATCAAAAACGCGCCAATTATCATACAAAAACCAGCACTTTCAGTAACAAAAACAGCATAATTATGGAGGTAAAAACTGAGTCTCCGGGAGACCCAAACGACCGCAACGGCAACGTCTACAAAAACACTGACCTAACTTTACCACACGATTTTATTAACAATTGTAAGTTTTAAAACAACGTTTCGCCTCACTATTGCCAGTTTCCAGTCGCTTCAACCAACAATCAACAAAACCACACGACCAAAAAAATCAAAAAAATCCTACTGAAACGAATCCCAATTTTGAGCTGGTTGCCTCAATACGACTGTGATTGCGCAGTTGGGGATCTGGTGGCTGGGATTACAGTGGGATTAACTGTAATCCCTCAAGCTCTGGCCTATTCCAGCGTTGCAGGGCTTCCGCCCCAATATGGGTTGTACACTTCGTTTCTGGGCTGTTTTATTTATATTATTTTCGGGAGTTGCAAGGACGTGGCCATGGGCCCTACGGCCATTTTGGCCCTTTTAGTGCACCAAGTGACCGAAGGCAAAGGGCCAGAGTATGCAATTTTGCTGTGTTTGCTCACTGGGATTGTGCAACTTTTGATGGGGGTTCTGGGCCTAGGTGAGTCAACTACGGATTACTATAGCTTAGGATACGAAACGTCGCTAGAAAGCGCCTAAGTTTTCAGAGTAACGAATTTAAAAAAAAAATAACGGTCAGCACAAGGCAAACAGGGGATTAAATTCTCAATTGTACCTAGGATATATAGGGTGTTCCGTCTAAACCCCACATTAGAAGTATTGAAAGTTCTAATAAAGCTATTAACTTTCTTATTTTAAATGGAAAGCTATGTTTTTTACTGCGTTTTTGGATTATTTAAGTTATTCTAAGGGAGTTTTTATCAGCTTTCCCTATACCCAAGTTTAACCGTTTTCGAGATATTTAGGATTTTTTGAAAATTTTTGAATTTGCACCTGCCACTTAAAAAATCGGTAACTCGCCTAGTTTTAGAGATTTCGAAATCATATTTGGAGAATTAAAAGAGGAAGCCCATATCTGTTGCTCGTTGTGTTCAAAATTGGAATTGGAAGTTAATAAACCCAAAAATTTTAAGATTAAGTTTGGACAACTTCAAGTACCCATAACTTAATTTTTTCAAATAGGATGTCCCAATTTTTATTCTACTAGATAGAGGAAAATTTTTTTCTGCATCTATCTGTATTAGCATTCCCTATACCTATCTGTGATAATTTTCAAATTATGTTGGTTTTTTTGTCATTGTAGGAAATTTCTTACTAACTACAGCTATTTTTGCATAGTTTGCTATAAAAACATTTCTGATTAAATTTAAACGACAAACTCTGTTCAAAATTGTGTAATCAGACCGTGAAAACAAAATAAATTCATTGGGTGTTGGTTTGAAAAACTTTAATTTCTCACCTTTTTTCATTCGTTTCCATGGCAACCTATAAGGAAAGGCCTATGGCTAATGAATTTCTCAATCCCAACAAAAAGTTATTGTAACTTGAAAACTATTAAACATAAGTATAGGGAATGTTAGTACAGATCGAAGCAGAATTAATTTCTCTACCATCTAGTGAAATAAAACTTTCGGCATTTCATTTGAAAAAAATGAGTTATGGATGCTTAAAGTTCTGCAAACTTAACTTTAAAAATTTGGAGTTTGTTATTCTTTTTTAGAAATCTGAAAACACCAAAGGAAAGATCTAGGCTTCCTCTTTCAAATGAGCTCAAAAATATTTCCAAATTTTTAAAAATGGCAGAGTTATCGATTTTTGAACTGGAAGGTGCAAATCCAAAGAAATTTTAAAAATCCTAAATATTTCCTAAACGGCTAAATTTAGGTATAGGGACAGCTTATGAAAACTACCTTAAAATAACTCTAGTAATTCAAAAACGAATTAAAAAATATAGCATTCCATTTAAAATAAGGAAGTTGATAGCGACTTCCGGTATAACCGGAAGTGCTGCCATCTGGAGAATATTTTCATTGAGCAGGACGTAACAGATTATGGTTGTATACAAATTTTCAGATGACTATGATTTTTAGAACTCCCAATACTTCTAATGTGGGGTTTAGACGGAACAGCCTGTAGAAATAATGCAAAAATTACATCGCAATCTGTATTAAAAAAATGTCAAACTTTTACCAATTTGCACTCTGTCCCATGATTTTCAAAACAGATACAAGAAAAATGATGAGGAGAAAGTTGTAAGAAATTAAATTTGCTACCAAAAAGTCCATTCCATATCTTCAACCGTTTAAATTCATTAATAAATTAATTTGAGCCTAACCGTTGATGATAGAAAAATATGGTTTCGGACTTTTTTGTAAGATATTAAATTCTCTACAACTTTGTTTCTTATTTTTTTTGCACTCTCAAAAATATAACGAGGAACGCAATTTGATAATTGCTTGTAAATTTTTGGGCACGTACTCATCTTTAAAAATTCAAATTCAATTGTCATTGTCTTTTGTATCATTAAGGCTCTCTTAAATATACTTCAGAAGAAATACAAAAAGTTATAATGTAAAGAAATAAAGTTACATTTTAAAATTGTATTTATTTATTAAATCTAAAATTTGGATTCTTTCTTTAATTTTAGCCCTGTCTTTGTTTTGTTGGTAAAGTTCATTTAAAATTTCCAATAAAAATACATTTGAGTTAAAAAATCTAATTAGTACAGCTTCAGTTAGACTCTCACCAAAGAGTTGACAACCAATTAATAAATTATTGTCTTCGAAATGCTGTGCTACTTCTAGCTTTAGCTACTCCTTTTGTTGTAACCATATTTATGAAAGCTCCAATAAGATGAAAAGCATCTGATGGATACGTTAAATAACCTTTTAACAAAATGAAGATTTCCGTTATCAGGATTTTGTTGTCTTAAATTATACAGGGTCGCTAAAAAGTATGGATACCTACAGTTAAATATTTTAAAAACTATTCATCAAAACTTATTGTAATTTAGTATAAGCTTAAAAGCATATAAATTCTATGGTTTTAGATGTTTATCAAATTCCTATCTTCTTTTGTTCTGAGAATACAAGGCTAACTTGTTTTTTTTTAAATGGCAAGAAGGGCGAAATTTTATATTTTTAAAAAAAGCATTTTTTTCTGAATTCTATTGTGTAACAGATGCATACCTTATTTTAATCGAAACTAAAAAATATTATCAAACTAATAAAATTTTCAAAAATGTAAAATGTGCCTTGGAAATGTTGACTTTATCCATCGTTAGCTCTTTACCGCTTGAACTGTGACCAAAAAATAAATAAAAGTTAATAATAATTGTTAAAATAACACTTTTAACTGAAAAAGAACACATTTTAATAAAAAAGAAGCAAAACACGAAATTCATGTTTTTTATGCTACAAAAGATGTTGCCCAAAATGATTTCCTTTGACTTCTTGGCTTTCTGTCGCCATAACCAACCATCATAGAATTTCTGTACACTCAGTTTCACTTAAATGTACGATTGTTAAACTAATTATTGCACACAAGTTTAATTTTTGGCTAATATACAAGTGACAGATCGCTAATGACAGTATTTTCAAAGCCAACTTAGTTTTGATTTTACAGAAATCCAGAATAAAATTTTTGAGTTTTTATTTTTATTTTTTTGTCTTTTAATAAAAATAAAGGTGGGAATATGTTACATCACTAAATTCAGAAAAAAATGCTCTTTTATAAATTATTCATTTTAACCCTTTCTGTCATTTAAAATAAATCGAGTTAGCCTTGTATTTTCAAAATAACTGACGGTAGAAAAATAAAAAAAATCTCAGATAATAGAATTTAAACGCATTAACTGTACCCTAAATTTCAACGGGCTCTGTTAAACCGTTCTGAAAATATTTAGCTGTATCCATACTTTTTAGCGTCCCTGTATAACCAAATCTTGTTCCAATGAGCAAAGTGAATTTAATTTACTTAATTGGTAATTTAATCAAAGGATTATTTAAACACATAAAAGACGACTTTGATAAATTCCATTTACTTACAGAGGGATAAAAATTTATTTCAAATGCTTTAACTTTGTAGAATAGAAGAATACATAACATTAAATAAATAAACATCTTATTTTACAGGCAAACAATTCTGTTAAAGTCAGTAATACTAAAAAATATGAGTATTAAATATTTCATAATAGTTTAAAGTACGAAGTTTGATCTTGGAAGTAAGGAAATGATGAAAGTAGTTCTAAATGAAAGATTATAGAGCTTAACTTAACAGAAATGATTAAAGTAGACGATTTTAAATTAAAAACTTACATAGTCAGAGATAAACATATAATACAAAGATTTTATAAAAAAAAACTATTATCATTTACAAATTTACACATGGTCTCATATTTATCAAAACGCTGCGAAAACGATTGAAGATACAAAAAAAAAGTGTAAGGAACAAAGTTGTAGTGAATTAAATTTCCTATAACCATCGGTAAAATAAAACGAAAACGTCGCTTGAGCGTCTTTAAACGTCTTTGGGGCCTAAACGTTTGAAGATAGAAAAATAGTTTCGCAAACTTTTTCAAAAGAAATTTAATTTTCTATAACTTTTTCCCAACATTTTTTTCTACCATTAACCGTATTTGCATTTTTTTTTTAAATATGGAACGAGGCGCAAATTATAAATATTTTTTTCCCGTGAAAATTGTAGTCAATTTGTCTCAGCCAGCAGTAAGAGTACATTTTGTCCAAGTAATTAATGAATTGGTTGAATTTAAATTCATTTAAAACGATTCGTGTGATTTGATCTCGTTTCGTCTCCTAATCTACAATTTTCCATAGTCAGAATAGAAGGGTTATTTAGGGCTTTGAAGGGTTTTTGATTGATTTCATATCCGGACCCGTGTCGTCAGGATTCACCTCAGCAGCTGCCCTTATAATAGTCTCCTCACAAATCAAAGATTTGCTAGGAATTAAAGCAAATGGGGCCAATTTTTTGGACATTTGGAAAGGGGTTGTTAAAGACGTCGGAAATACGAAACTATGGGACTGTCTTTTAGGGATTGCGTGTTTGGTAGTCCTGCTCTTATTACGGGTCAGTCTTACCAACTTAATTTTCAATTTGAAAAACTTGTCCCTAGATTATGTCAAATGTGGGAACCCCTGAAACCGGCGTTGCAAAATGGCGAACGGTCTTTCGCCTCATCGGCATCTCACGTAACGCCATCTTGGTCATTGTGTGCGGCGCCATTGGTTATTATTTCACCTCGTTGGGGGATCCCCCATTCAAGGTCATAGGTTACGTCCCGGAGGGATTCCCCGCAATACAACCGCCACGTTTCACTTACACGGTCAACAACACACACGAGAATTTCCTCGACATGGTTACCAACCTACGAACCGGAATCATAATCGTGCCTTTGTTGGGGCTCCTTGAAGACATTGCCGTTTGCAAAGCCTTCGGTAATTCCCCCAAAAGCAAAACACGATTAATCACGTGTTAATTGTAGCAAATGGGAGACCGGTCGATGCCACACAAGAATTACTAGCAATAGGGTTATGCAATGTTGCCAACTCATTTGTTCAGGGATTCCCCGGAAGTGGCGCTTTGGCGCGCAGTGCCGTTAACAACTCAAGTGGGGTCAAAACAACAATGGGGGGACTATACACGGGGGTTATAGTGATAACAGCCCTATTTTTCTTCACTCCTTATTTTCAATACATTCCAAAACCGACGCTAGCCGCCATTATTATAGCCGCGGCCATTTTCATGGTCGAAATTAGGGTCATTCAACCCATGTGGAGGGCCAAAAGTAAGGTTTTAACCAATTTTTGGCAATCAATTTTTCGATTTTCTTACAGAAAGCGACCTAGCCCTGGCCCTCATCACTTTTGTCATGTGTCTAGTGACACGACTAGAATATGGGATTTCAACAGGAGTTGCACTTAACATAATTTTCATTTTGTATCAAGCCGCAAGGCCAAAAATCACAATCGAAACGATGAAAGTGAGTTATAAATATTATTGTGCAAGTTTATTAGAAATGAGCATTTTAGAGCACACAAGGGGCCGATTATTTGCTCGTGACGCCTGACCGGTGTTTAATTTTTCCCTCAGCTGATTATGTCCGAAATTTGGTGATTAAACAATCGATGAGGCAAAAAATTCCGGTTGTTATCGACTGTTCACACATTTATGGAGCTGATTATACCGCAGCTACGGTCATTGAGAGTTTAACCAAAGATTTCAAAATGCGACAACAACCGTTGTTTTTTTACAATCTCAAGTCAAGTGTGAGCTCGGTTTTCGTCGGTCTAAACTTGGACTATTTTCTAGTCTATTACAACGAAGATGAGTTGGACGATATGCTCAAGAAATGGACCGAAATCTGTGATAAAATCTAGGTGTAAAAGCAATTCGTCTCTGTTTTATAGCACTTTTATTTAATTCTGTATAATTAATTGAAATTAAACCATTTGGCTTATTTGAATTGACTAACAGTTCCAAAGTGCGCACACTTGCAATGCTGGTTGCATAACTCCCCAAAAACCCCGGAAGCCAAATAATTTATAATTAAATTAAAGTACATGAATTAGAAAAAATGCCTTTGTGCTAACATTTTTAACTACAGATATTTCAAAATTTTCACAAAAACACCCCTTTTGAGGCGTAATCTATCGGCCATTGATTAACACCTAGCTGTCAAAGTGACGTTCTGAAGCGTTCTAACCCCACTTTTTCGAAACAGTTCTTTGACCGATTTTTTTTGCTTATTTCCAACATGCCCAAAGTGCGTCGTAGCAAAAAACCGCCCCCAGAGGGCTGGGAACTGATCGAGCCAACGCTTGACGAGTTGGAGCAAAAAATGAGAGAAGGTAAATCAATTGTGTCACTTGAACAAGTTTCGAGTTTTTACTTGCAGCCGAGACTGAATCACACGAAGGCAAACGCAAAAACGAATCTTTATGGCCCATATTTAAGATCCATCATCAAAAATCGCGCTACATTTACGATCTTTATTACAGAAGGAAGGCGATTAGTCGAGAGTTGTATGACTATTGTTTGGTGGAAAATATCGCTGATAAGAATCTGATTGCAAAGTGGAAGAAGCAAGGTTACGAAAATTTGTGTTGTTTGAGGTGCATTCAAGCAAGAGACACAAATTTCGGGACAAATTGCATCTGTCGGGTGCCAAAAGGGAAATTGGAGGAGGTATGTTAAAGTTAGGGGAATTTGTTTTTTTTTGATAACATTGAATTGTAGGGCCGTATCGTCGAATGCGTACATTGTGGCTGCAGAGGATGCTCGGGTTGAATAAAAACACTCCTATTTATTCACTTTTTACGTTATTACATGTCTAGAATAAATAATTATGCGCAAAAATCTAGTCTTTGATTTCGTTTGTTTTTATGTTGGTACTGTTCTGTCACCAAAACTAAGTTAACCTCACTTTTTCCCCAAATAAAAAAATGGCACAAAGTCGCTTAGAACGCATTGGGACGATTTATTCCAGGTGATTTATCCCAAAAAACGTTCCAAATTCCTTATTTAGGTTTGTAGGGCCCAAGGTTTGATTAAATCGGGGGGTGTGAGGTGGGAGGATCGCCCCCTTTGGTTTGACGTTTACGAGGCTTTTCCCCCCAAAGAGGCGCCAAAATACGACCGGCCTGCGCCCAATATCACTATTAAACAAATTTTTTACGAAGAAGATAAAATTCGGGCGTAAGTAATGTAATAACCGAATTATTTAACTCATCACAGTTTAGCATTTTTCACCGCAATAATAAAAAAATCGGCGCTACGCATTTACTCGATACGAAATATAAAACCTTGACGCAGAAATTCATCGAGAGTTATAAAACAATTCAGGCACAGTATGGCGAGTCAGGGACTGAAGAACAAATCTACAAGGAAGCAATTGATTTGTTGAAGAAGAGCCATCAAGAAATCAAAAAGGACGAAGATGATGTCAGTTTAAGTACGGCGTTTAAAGAGTCATTAAAGGAGCAAAAGGCCAAAATAAAAATCAATGTTGTTGATATATTTAAATCGTAGTAATTTTTTATTAAAATCTAGTCTTAATAATAAATGTTTTTGTGACACTTTGTTTTATTTTACGTCAAGTTAAAATGGGTAAAAAATTGAGTCGTCAACGTCCCCGCGAACAGGATACTTATTCCAATATTTTTTATACCGGGAGTCTCGAAACTGTCCCACCATCAATCACATATCCTTCAATATGTACTTCCCCCTCGTTTCATTTATCTGAAAAGCCTTCAGTGTCGAAGTGTGACAGTGAATTGATTCACTACGGCGAAATGCAGAGTATGTACATCAAATCTCAGACCTTCACAGCCGATCATTTGTCCCACTTGACCATCAAAACCTCGCACCTGGTGTTGTCGCTCCTGAAGAGGCATTTGGGGCAAATTGTGAGCGACATCCATGCAGGGTATTGTTTTATTTATTTTTAGCTCAACTCAAAAAAATATTTTTTAATCTCGCCAAGTCAATTGCTTCGATTTTTTGATGTTTGATTTCTCCAGTTTTGTCGAGATTTTGGTCGATTTCCGGTGCCCGAAGCATTTATCGGGCAATAACTCCGGAACTATTAGACGTAACCCCATTAAGTTTATTATCGTTGGAAAGCTCTTTTAATTATCTATCTAATTTAAAAAAAGATCATTGTTCTTGAACTAATACTTTTCAAGAAAATTTCAAACAAATGTAAAAGTAAGTAAATCTAAAAAAAATTCATAACTACAAAAACTATTGGAAATTTGGCGATTTTCTCGACGCCAATCGATTCCCAGGATCATTTTACATGGGCGTACATCAAAATAGCTCCACTTTTTCGAATAGTGTTGGCGTAATTGAGAAAATAAAGAAATGAAGAAATCTTCAACAAAAAAATCATAACTCAAAAACTAAAAGTCGTAGAGCAAAACGGTTTCTTCCAGTGAATTCTACGTCTCCTTTTACGTATTACACTAGTTTTTCCACACCACTAGCTTACTCGAGAACTTATTTAAAAGTTTAAATCAGCTTGAAAAATGGTGGATGCGCCGGGTTATTTACTAAAAATTTATAACTCAAAAACTAAAAGTTGTAGAACAAAACGGTTTACTCTAGCGAATTCTGCGGCTCTTTTTACGTATTGTCATAGTTTTTCGGAATATTAGAAAATGTTACTTTATGAACCAAACTGGAATTTTTTTGGCAGGACATTGAAAATGCCTGATAAAGTCATCGAAAAGTTTGGGGCTTTAAGTGGCCGCAACCAGAACCAGCAAACGGACACATACACTGTTCAAACACGAATGATCACTCATTTCGTCTCACTACTACACGTTCATGAAATGATTTTAACTTATCTCAAACAGAGACGCATCGATCAAGCGCTCGATTTAATCAAACAAATTGCAGTCAGCCACGCTCTTAAGGGAGTCACAGTGACCGAATTTAGGGTAAGTAAGTCCCCAAATATCCATTTTTTTTGAAAAATAACACTTTCAGCTAATGGATTGGTTTATTGTCAATTATTTAATAAAAAATAAAGTAAGCACTGACGAGAACATAAACTACTTGATGTTTTATTTAAGCACCGTTTCAAACTACATTGTAAGATACTTCGAAAGTCAAAGTGTTCGCCAAACTATGCTTAGAAACATGACCACTGTGAAAGTTAACGATCGAAGCAACAAAGCAAGGGAGAATTACCGTCTAATGAAACAATGGACCTCCAGAATTGAACGTTCCAGAGGCCAAATCAAAGATTTAATTGATAAACTCCTAGCTGACCAAGCCCGGATGCAGGAAGCCAGAGAGGCCGAAATTCGAAGTATTGACACACAAACGCTCAAAGAAAAAGACTTCATTATGAGATTTTTCGTACGCAAGAAACCGACAGAATCACGCTCAACGTCACACTCGCCCCAGGAGAAGGCCTCAACGTGAGTTGTCGATAATTTAAAATTTATTTTTAAATCACCCGCCAACAGAATTGACGGCGAAGTAAAATCCCTACCACTGCCGTTCTCGCTACCAACCCAAAACGAAAGTAACCCTAGTAATCGCACAGATTTCTAAATTATCGACCCGGCAAACCGCTTTCCTCAAACAAAATTAGCAAAAAGTACGGTTTTTTTTAATGAAAAGGCGCAAAATTTGGTTGTATTTAACGGTTTTCAACCCGTATTAATGGATAATTCCGCTAAGACTTTCGTAAGTAGCGATCAATTTTTGAGGTTAGGTCATGTTAATTTGTAGCTTGTCCCGAATGAGTTATGCCGGCGGGCTGGAGTGGCCGCTTCGTGGCTTTCCGTCAACGAATTCGGTGTTTTCGCCCACCAGAAAACCCCAAAAACTGATAGACCGAGTCACTTCGCCCCTTCGGACGCCTCTGTGTTTCAGTTGCGTCCCGACATAATTCTCTTCAAACCGATTTTACGCAAACTGGTGAACGAGGCCAACGGTACGTTTTTAACCCTTCAAGCCCTCGTGGCCACTGAAGGCGACCACAAAGCCGAATTATTGAAACTGAGCCGGCAGTACAGATCCATAATAAGGGCCTGTCTGGAAAATTTGCAAGACGAGGAGATGCGAGCCGATGGCGATTATCGCCAAGAATTACAAAATTACATTACGATTTTCTACTCAGTTGAATGTATTTGGCACTTGTGTGAAATTCTATTTGTTGATGCGGTCCCAGGTGGGTTGGTAATATTTTAGGGATTATTTTGCCTAATTTGGGATTTAAGGTAACATTGTCTTGCCACACTTACTTGATTGGATTCGGTTTCATTTTCCGAAATATGACCGAAATGCGGCAAGTATGTTGGCTGGGGATTTGGGAGGCTTGGAGTCACACCCTGACTATTGGGAAACTGTCATTGGGTCACTATTACAAGGGCGGGTCAAGGTCGTTAGGGCACTACTTAAATTACACTCAGAGGCTGAGTCTCAACCGTTCAAAATTGTGGAACAGTGTCTGAGAGCAATGCCGGTTTATAACGTAAGTAGGCTGTGAGAAATTGACCGGTGTTCATGGCCGACTTTAGATGTTTAGTGGAACGTCAATTGCCGAATTTAATCTACAATGGAATCATTGGGTCGTGGATGTTCAGTCGAAAATCGATGCGAAAATGTTTATTTCCTGTTATAATCTCAATTTGATTATGAAGGTTTTATTTTTAGTGTGATTAATTTGAGGGTATAGGGTTTTTTGTAGCTTACGGTTGGTAACGAAATTGCATGGGGGGAAATACAGCAGTATTGCGAGACGTGGTACGAAATGTTAGCCGCGTGGTTGTTTTTTACCCAACCTACTGTTAAATCGTTCGAATTGGGACAGTTTGCCAAACAGTGTATCACCAAAATGTCAGTAGGGAATAGAATTAAACATCTGGATAGGATGCTGTTGGCAGCAATGGAGTTTGACATCTTACAGGTAAAAATTTAATCACAGCTTTAATGTGGCGCCATCTCACTGTCTGCTTTGTTTTAAAAATCTTCTGTCTTGACAAGCTATGAAAAAAAAATTATTAGATTTGTTGATTGAATTAAACTGATTACTTATTACAAAAATTAACAATTTTTCGGGTCATTTTTTAGCTCAAAAATGTGCTTTAAGGATTGAAAAAGCAAAATTATTATCATTGTGTTTAACGACATTTCGCGAAATAATTGCGTTCAAAAACGTGCTTCAAACAGACAAAATACTAACCACCTTTCTACAAATTTTGTAATTTCTTTGGCATATTTTTGACGAAATTTCGCTCAAAAATGAGTTAATTAATTATCAATCTATCTGTATACGTTTGCTGTTAAAATAGTTTATGCTATTTAGAGTAAAAATGAGTTTATGTGGCTAAGCGAATTATTTGCCCCACTACGCCACATAAAGTATTACTTTTACTCCTAATAACATAAGCTATTGTTTTTTGTCAGGTGATTAAAGAAATTCAAAATATGACGGACAGTGGTTGGTTTGTGAGTCACTTAACCGACCTACTTTACCATTCGGGCCGTCTAAGCGATACAACTATTGAAACAATTGAGAATTTGTGAGTCCCCGATTTTTTTTTGAGATCGTTTATTTTACAATTATTATTTTAGCCACCCTGATAAATTACGAGAGTCATTTTTAATCGATTATGGCTCGCTTTTGATGGGCCACAAATCGCTATGGCAGGTCGGTTTAAGCTACTTGGACCACTGTCCCAGCGATGGCCCTCAAGTCACAAAATTACTACTTGCAAGACTGCCGCTAAATTCCGAAATGCGGGCTGAAAAAATTGTGAGAGAGGCCCTTAATCGGAATTTAACTGAAACAGCACAAAGCATTTGTAAAGTGCAAGGAATGGCTTGTAAAAGACGGGGGCGCCTGGGGCATGCCCTCGCCTGGGCCCTCAAGTCACAAGACGGCACTTTTGTGTCGCTCTTATCGAATCAATTTCTCCAAGAGTATGCCGAAAGTGGCGTTTTGAACAGTATAGACCTGTTGGATAATCTCGGATCGTGTATTCTGGCAAGCGATAGGTTGATGTTTTTAGGGAAATATTATGAATTCCAGAAGTTGTACCAAGCAAAGGAGTACAAAGAAGCCGCCAATTTGCTCGTTTCGCTACTCGAGTCGAAAATAATACCAAACTTGTAAGAATGGAAAAAACCTAATCAGCAAGTGAAGGGAAATTGCGATTTTTATCTAAAGATTATTTTGTAGTTTCTGGCATATTCTCCTGACTGACGCAATACCGCTACTTGAGTGCGAAAAAATGGTTTTTTCCTCAACTGATACCTACATTATTATGCAGTGTTTGGAAGAGCAGGAAAAAACGAAAGATTTGAAAGACAAACTTCCGCTTTTGAGACTGTCATCGGCCCGGAATCTAGCACGAGCTTTGGTACACGAAGCCCAATTAAAATGATAATTTTCTAAACATTTTTTTATTAAAAAAATACTTTAAGTAAACAACAACACTTTTAATTGGCCAACTTAAGTGCACTCGACAGGTCCTCAAATTCCTCAATTTTCGTATCAGTGATTGTGTCAGGGTCACTGTAAGTCACTCTAGCCGCAAAAAATTTCTCCTTTAACATAAGGGGGTACCATTGGGGCGAATCCGGCCACATTTTCGCATAAGGAATAGCGGAAAAATCGTACCATTGGATGGGGTCCATTTCCTCGCTTGCTTTCTCACAACCATCGTATTGTGAACACGTAAAAATATGGACAATATCGGCTGAATTTTCGTACGGCAGGTCATACCTCACAACTCCGATGTGTTTCAAGTCCTTTGCCACTAAACTACACTCCTCTTCAAGCTCCCGCTTTGCACAATTGGCAATAGTTTCGTTTTTCTCGACCTTGCCCCCAAAACCATTCCAGAGGCCCCGCCCCAACCCCCTTGTTTTGTACCCCAACAGGACCTCACTATTCTTCTTTAGGAACACGAGAGTGAAGATTTTATTAACTGACATGGTGTTGTCACGGCCGCAATCGCGTTTAACGGGAGACTTCATTCTTGTGCCACTTGCTCGTTTTTTAAGGTTAGGTTTTTATATTTTGACACTTGGCGCGGCGGCACCGTTGCCACGTTGTGCCACGATCAACGTCATTTCGCTGGTTGTTGATTTAAGTATGACGATAATTGCATAATTAGACTAGTGTCTGGTTCTAGGACTAGAATGACGCACTTTTTATCGGATTAATTCCATTAGTCTAAACAGATTTGTAAAAAATTGGCGAGCAACGTCGCTTAACCTCATTGGTCCGGTGTGAAATGTCATAATTCTTGAAAAACTGCGAATTTGGCCAACTTCCGCCACTTATCGGTCGTTTTCCCTCAAAAATAGCCGCTCAAAATCGAAATTTCTGCCAAAAAAACACAAGAAATTGCACAGATCGTGTGTGGCATTCGAATCGTCTTGAAGAAAATACGCCGCCATGTTGAATTTCTACGGTGAAAATGATAAAGTGTAGTGTCATCATTTAGGACACGAAAACAAATTAATTTAGCTTTAATAAATTTGCAGTGACCCCGTAAATACTTTGTAAAACTCCCAGATTTTATTGTGTGTGTAAAACACATCTGTGGACTTTTTTAAGCGGAGACGTATTTTTGGTTGTGCAGTTGTCAAAAATAGGTAAGTTTTGTGTGTCGTTTTTGTGTTTATTTAGGTGCCCAACTATTTATTTGGTCTTTTTTTAGGTTCTATCATGAGTTTTCTAGCTTTGTGAGCTTTGTATAACGCTTTGTCAGTGTTTACTTTACAGAAAAAGTGCAATCTCAAGTGCCTCGACACTGATTTCACATTAGCAAAAGTTCCATTGTTTTGCAAGTAATTTGAGCTTTTCCATTATTACCAGCTACCAAATTTCACCCTTCTGTGGACGTAATTAGTTAATTTGCCAAATTCCTATTTGCTTTGTGTATTGTTTTTCCAAAAACTTGTATAATCACTATTGTTAGAAAAATCGTAGATAAGATACTTATTAAATATTTATTGATCACACGAGTGAAATCCTAGAAGTTTCTACACTCCTCACTTGTTAGCATGTGTAATTAGTTTTGATTTATTATTTTGGCAACTTTTTGCATGATTGTTTTCTACATAACGTTTTATTAATGTTTTCACAGACGGCTGTTTTAAGTGGAATCTAACAACGAACCAACTAACAAAAAAAAGTAAGTTTTTCCAATTATCGAATAGTTATAAACAAATATTTGTGGTTGGTATCTTTGAAACAACCAAATTATTGCTTTTTTGTTTGCTGAGCTAGCTTTATTTTTTCGCTAAAAATAGACGATAAAGAGATGGTTGGGTTAAATGTGATTATGCCACGTTATTGTCTTTTTTCTTGCTTATTGTTTCTCGTTCTAATTTTAAACGAAAATACGTGACCAAGTCATGGCCATGAATTTTTTTTTACAAACACCTGTCAATTTTTATAGCGAACTGAGGGCCCATTTTATTTAAAAATTAAATAAATACCAGGCCAGGAAGTGCCATTTTGAGTCAGTGTTACAATACGTGACATTTATTTCAACGTTCTTATTTAAATTTTGACCTGACCTTGGCCCACACGTGAGCCTGATAAACCTTCTAAGGCTGTTCTTATATTTACTATACATCGTGTTTCTAAAACGAGAAAAAAATATATACCGTGTTTCTTACTTTTACATGACATATGTCAAAATTGTGACTGTCAACTTTTTTTTCAAATGATATTTGATGCTTAAATTAGTAAATAAAAGTTTATAATAATTGTTTTCGTTGTCATTTAGATTCTTTTTCATCTAAAATAATATACATTTTTTAATTTTTTCTAATTATTTACTATTATTTTGTCAAATGTGACACATCTTTAAAATCAAAAGAAAATTATCTATCAAATGGTTCCAAAAATTATACAAAAAAAAGTTGACAATCACAATTTTGACATATGTCATCATAAAGCTAAATTTATTATTCTATCCATTAGATTTTTAGATTACCTGTGTTTTTACAAAAATAAAAAAGTTAAAACATCCGCTATAGTGTCAAGGCAGATGAATTTGTCTGGCCATGATAAAGCCGGTCGCAAATATCACGTGAATTTAGAATTAGAAAAAATACAAAATGTGAGAAAATGCATGACTCAGGGTCGCATCAAACACATTTGCTTTACACTTTTTATTATTTTTAGCCGTAATAACTTCAAAAGCTGTTATAGTAGCTTGTAATGAATTCGTATACACAGTTGGCAACTGTGGGAAATTCAAAATTCGTTACATCTCACTACTGCTCCAAGTCTGACTCTAACAATAAATCAGAGATAGTGTCACAGGTGTTTTGGAGGGAAATGATGAATATTGCGAATGATCCTCTTTTGAGGAGTTGATTGATTGCAGAGGACGTAATTCTGATCCCAAAAAAATGGTCAAAACACTTTGTATTTTTTGCTACTAAAAAAATAGTGTACGCAGTTGGTTGCAAAAAATCGCATTTAGCCCAATCGCTTTGATTTTACCAACCCACGGCAATGTTGTGTATTTGTTTAGATGAGACGAGGGTCGCACGATATGCAAGTCAATGTGGCTGGAATCCGACGTAATTTAAAAAATTTCGCTCACAACTATTCCGATGCTCAGAAGAAAGTCCGCGAAGCGACTTCAAACGACCCATGGGGACCCAGCAGTACCATAATGGCGGAAATCGCCGATTTGACATACAACGTGGTGGCCTTTAGCGAAATAATGCAAATGGTTTGGAAGCGATTAAACGATCACGGAAGAAATTGGCGACATGTGTATAAAGCTCTAGTCCTTTTGGAGTATTTGATAAAAACAGGGTCGGAAAAAGTCGGACAGCAATGCAAGGAGAACATTTTCGCCATACAGACACTGAAGGATTTTCAGCATTTGGAAGAGGGAAAGGACCAAGGACAGAACGTCCGAGAGAAAGCCAAACAATTGGTGAATTTGTTAAAGGACGACGAAAGACTGAAAAATGAAAGAGCGAGGGCTCTCAAGGCGAAAGAGCGCTTCGCGCAAAGTGCCAGCGGATTTGGGAGTGACGGAGGTTTAGACACCCCTTGTAGTCCCAAATATCCGGCGTTTAGAGGCGATTGGGGAACCAGTCGTGACATGGAACTGCCACGAGAATTAGAAAACGCACGACCGCAAACAGCCGGCGAAGAAGAATTGCAATTGCAGCTGGCCTTGGCCATGTCGAGAGAGGAGGCCGAACAAGAAGAACAAAAAAGAAAGTCGGATGATGTTAGATTACAGTTGGCATTGAGTCAAAGCCAACAAGACTTCAAGTACGCATTTTTATACAATTATTATAAAAAAATTCAATTATTTTGTTTAGAGCAAACGAGGAGAAGAAACATCATAGTCACATGGTGGACCTCTTGGATGTTAATCTAGGGGAGACGGAGGCGCCGGTTGACCCCTGGGGAATGCCACAGCCGCCTCGGAGTCAGGTTCGTATCACCAGTCTACTTGATTTTACAATAAATAATTATTCTGTGTATAGTCGTTGGATTTGAATCTTTTTGATTTTCTTCGGGGGGTATGTATGTGGTTTGAGTGCTCTTTATGCTTGATTGCTTTATTTAAACTACAGCCGGTCGCCTCAGTTAATTATTTAAAAATACAAAAATGATGAGTTAGCAAGCTGTGACATCAAATTGTATGTTCTGACGTTAGTGTTGTTACGTGAAGTTGGCACTTTTAAATTCAAGATGTGACCGGTCGTCAGTGTTGCCATTGCCAGATCAAAAAAATTTTTTTAAACGATTTCGTAATTTTATGTTTGATTTAGCAAAATCTCGCGAAACAATGCTTTCAATTAAAGCCGAATTATTGCATTGGCATAATGGTAGGCAGTCGTCTTTTGTTTTCAATTTATTATAAATAACAGTTTCCATTTAGGCAAAAGCTTAAAAAATTCATATCTTCTTTATTATCGGACACTATCCAAGCACTTTTTATGTAGAATTTAAAAGTGTAATCAGCGATTTTTTTAAATAATTTATTTAGCTGTAAATTATGTGACGATTAGATTAAGTTACTACTCTAAAAAGTTTTGGGGGTCGATTTCACCAACGATAAATAAATTATTTGACCAATAATTTTTATTTATTTATTTGTTAAATCAAAAATTATTTCACCAAACATTGGTATTATCAAGTTAGTTATTTAAATACGATATTTTTAGTAGTGAGTTGTGCGCGATACTTTGTTTAGAAAAATAATTAAATCGACTGACAACCGCAAAAGAAAAAGAGCCAACGGAGTCTTAACATTTTTTTAGAAGAAGCAAAGAAATTTTTATAATTTATTCTAAAGTAAAAATGTCAAAACAATCAGTCTTTTAAAGTCACCCGGTAGTTGGCTATGATATTTTTGAAATACTTATTTTTCTGATTTTATCAATTTATATAAATAATTTGGATTTGGGTGTTTGATACAATTTTTTTGTAAAATTTTCTTTGATGGACAATCACACTTTATGTTTACTAGAAAATAAGCTTGCCGTTTTATGTCTAAAAACAAGCAATTTTTATTAATCGTAAAGAAATTCATCTAATAGTAATTATTTGGAATTATTTTCTAAATTATTTTAAATTTGTGCCAGCCCATTGAAAAAAAAAACACTTACTTTTTATTGACAGTTATTAACATTTAAAAAAAACTCAATGCTGCCAACAACAATTTAAATTTTCCAGAGCCACTTACTATGCCATTCAATTGAATCGGACCTTTGCTTGTTGATTAATCGCTCGATTATTAACATTTTGGTTGAAATAGTGACAATTTGTTTGTAGCAATCATCCCCATGGCAACCGCCCGCCCTCTCATCGCCCCCGAGCAGCACCCCAGCCCCGGGCGACCCCTGGCAACCGGTGGCGGCAATGCCGCCCCCAAAACCAGACCCCTGGGGCGGCGTAATGAGCGCCCCCTCGCCCCCACAGCCCCCACCAACCAAGCACGACCCCTGGTCACCCACCAGTCAAAGCTCCTCTGACCTTGACGACTTTGACGTAATCACAAATCGGAATCGAACTTCACCGAAATCAACGACAACAACGAACGGCACCACCACCCACTCGAACGATCCGTTCGAGTTGAACCTTTTGGGTGAGGCTTTGCCCCCGACAACCCTCAGTCCGTCAACGGGGGCGACGAAAAAGACACCGCAAAGTTTCCTCGGCGAGAATTCGGCCTTAGTCAATTTGGATAATTTGGTGACGGCTAGCAAACCGGCTAACGCCCCAGCTGCTAACCCCTTTTCGGAGACTCAGCCCCAGCGCCCCGTTTTCAACACACCGGCCCCCAAGCCGACGATAAACGAGATGAAACAGGCCAGTTTCGCGCCGTTTGCCACAGCCCCCAGTTCGACGGCCTATGGGGGCTTCGGAGGGCCCGTGCAGCCGGTACAGGACCCCTGGACGCCAGCGCCGAGTGCCAACATGGGGGCGCCATGGATGAAGAGCGAACAAGCGAATCCGTTTTTGTCTTAACGTTGGTAAAAGGCACGAAATTTTTCCTTCATACACCAATTGTTGACACGTGTAGCTTTTTTACGTTGATCTAAACAAATTTTAATTTTTGCGCGGAAATGTGATGGATTTATTGCTCATTTTTTAATTGTTATACAAAGAACATATCTATATTTTGATTAAATAAAATTTAAGATTTTATAACTTGCTTGCTTCAAGCTTTACTTCAGAGATCCGTCACTTGGAATAGACTGATAAATGTACAGTTTTGTATGTCAGTGTTTGGTTCGGTTGGTAAAACTGCCTCAATTTTATCCGTTTACCAAGTCTTATTTATTCAATGCCTACGACAGTAATTTTCTAATTTTAGTGTATATTTTTAGGTTGTAACCAGTATTTTTCTGTCACTTTACATGTTATGTATAGAAGAAATTACGTAATATATTGTATTTAACTTGATATATTTGTATATACTTCAAATTATTTACCGTTCATGTTGAGTTATGCAATAATATATTATTTTTAAACTACTTTTAACAAACATGTACATATTAACTAATTTTTTAGGATAGGTTTTGTAACATAAGGAGGAAATAGGAGCGTTTATGGAGGGTTTAATGGAAATTTATGTATCGTGATAGCTATTTTCACTTACATTCATAAAAGAAATAAACTGGAGCGGTGTTTTTATTCAAACCTTGCGCCCACAATTGACAGATTATTTATGGCCAAATGTGCCACCAAATTCATTTTGAACAATTCCAAACCCACAATACGCAATTAATTTAATTGGAACTCACCTAAATCGGCCCTTTTGACACATTTCTGACAATAAAGCACAACAAATAATATTTTGCAAAATGTCAAAACAATTGAACTGGAATGACAGATTGAGTCATCGCTAACTTGAACGCCGTATTAAATACAAAAAATAACGCAAAAAAACATGATTGTTTGATACAAATACAGGACTTCAAGCTTGATTTTGTCTCCCAGTGTTATTTTTTGAGTCATTGGAGGTGTTGCCATCCTTTGTATGTAAACATTGCCAAAAGTGAGGTTATGGCCCGTTCAGAGACAGTCCCAGTTTTAACCTCGGAACTGGCAATTGAAATACTTGGCAAGACTTTGGAAGAACTGCAAACGCCCCAAAATGTGAAAAAGCTGGACGAGGCGAAGGACAATGTGGGCAACGAGATGTTGAAAATGATGCAGTTTTTGTTCCCCATTGTGATGCAAGTGCAGATGGATGTGATAAAAGAGTTTGGGTTTCCCGGTGGCCGTGACGGCATAATTAAATTTGCCCAAATGTTGCGCAGTTTGGAGCGGGAGGACGCAGAAGTGGCGCGTTTGAATGCACTCATCAAGGCCTATTATTTGCCCCCTGTGTCCGTCAACACGGGGGAATCCCCGGCGGAGGAGAGGACCAGCAGTTGATTTTTGACTTGAATAAACTGTGTCGTAAAAAAAATACGTTTTATTGTGCGAGTCAAAGAAAATTATTTGGATACAAAACTTGTAAAAATATGTTCCCTATTTTACTCCTGAGCAATATAAACCTACTTTATACAAGATTAAGTTAAACAAAGCCAAGAAACGAGATCACTCAATCCCATTGTCGCATAAACCTCTAAAACTGTAACACTTTGGAGCCAAGCAGGTGGGGTAAATCGGACTGATTTGTACTTGAATACCTGAATATTTGAGGCTTTTTGGTGGTAACTGATTACTGTCGTGCACTCCTTTCTGTCTCAATTAAACACTCGCGGACTAAAATCCTCGCATGGACGATGCCCCTTTTGAGCCGTTCGGCCGAACTCCGGCTCCCGGCGTACGTGGGGCGCACCTCGCGCCCCATTTCTTCAATAACCCCCAAAAGTTGCGCGTATTTTGACTGCCCGGGCTGCTGGGGCGTTTTGGGGGCCATGGGAATGGCCGTCACGGTCACGTCGCTCAGTTTCGACTCCACGGCTTGGATGTCCACCGTCTCCATACTCATCTAACACGAAAAAGACAGCAAAATACAAACATAACCTCACTTTTTGCAACGACTTAGTGACATGAAAAATTACAAAAGGGGCCGCTTTTACGCAATTTGAGACGAGATATTTGTATTGGGATGTGAAATAATGACTGTTAATTAGCTATTTACCGGTAATTATGCACAATACAACATTTATCACAAAAAATAACAAGCAGTGGTGCCAACGATTTTTTTCGAATTCCAAACCCCCCCAAAAATTCAAATAAATTAAATATCGTTTATTTACAAATTAATCAAGTTTTAACTCATTTAAGTAATTCAAAACTGCGTCACAACCCTCTTGGTTACATAACAGTGGTTTGTGTCGCTCGATTTTTGAAAAAACTTGGTCATGATTTATTTCAGCGATAACTTTCAACACACCTGTAAAAAATAATTAAGTAACGAAAGTTTGATTAGTTCGTTCAAGCCCACCAAAAACTAAATCTCTGACGTCCTTATCGTCATCATCGAAATGTGTTAAGAGCGTATCAATGATAAGTTCGTGATGGGCCTTAAAATGCGCTTCATGAAACTCTTCAGGTGCGTTTGTAAAAATTTCAGGCAAACTTTTCAAGGCACAAACCCTAACTTTGTCAGTTGGGTCATCTAGTCGTTTGAGGATTTCTAAAAACACAAAATAAAAGTGGGCCAGAGAAACAATCACGGCCTACCTGGATACACCTTAACTAGATCATCATTTGTCCAAACTCCAAGCCCACTTGCGTGTTTTTTCAAAACAGTGACGCATTCCAACGCCAACTGTCTACTCCTAAAGGACGCATCTTCCATCAAAGAAATCAAAAGTGGGGCCAACTTATCGCACAACTGTCTCAAAACGGCCCCACTTTTAAATAAATCAACCCCTTCTGTGGGGGTTAAAGCACATAGAAGACACGCAGCGGCCATTGTCCGCAACGCCTCGGCGGTCAAACCCGGCCTCCACACCAAAGACGGAACAAAAACTTCCGAAATTAATTTTTCGAAAAATTCCGTTAATGAATCATTCGATTTCCGAAAAATCACACGTTTATTATCAAACGTGGTGGACAAAGCCCAAAAAGTCTTCAAACGCGATTCAGGGTCGGCCTCAGGGTGTAAACTCTGGGCCAGAATTTCCCCAATTTTGGGGAGATTCTCCCCAAATGCGGTGCTTGAATGTAGAAGGATTGTCTCGAAAATACAGCGTTGAGGAGTGGTCACGAGCCACGATTTCGGCTCGTTTTGAATGTGCCCCAAAAGACGCCCCACGTAAGCACCCCAAAGACAATCAAGACCCTCAAATCGCAAAATTGGGACAAGGGGCTCAAGCAATTCAACCGTGAGGTGAGAGTTTTCAGGATCGCGTAGCGAAATCACCGAAATAAGAATTTTAAACAAATGAAAACCGACGTCAGGGTCGGACTTGAGGGAGATTTTTTCTAAAATTGCGTCACAACATTTGACCAATTCCGTTTGAAGTTTTTTCTGGAACAAACATTTTCATTACGCCAAGTGCTCAAGCTACTTACTTTACGAGTGTAGCAAATAGAATCGTCCGAAATTACTTTCGTAATTTCGACCAAACGTCCAGTAACATATTCCAAAGGCGCCCCCTTGATAAAACCACCCAAGACCACCAAATGCCCGAAATGGGCCCCATCTTCAACAACCGGAAGTATTAATTGTTGCCACGTTTTTACCGGTATAAACAACCCCATTATTTCACTCGCTCGAAAAATCTGAAGTTAAGTTATTTACTAAAACGACAAAAACACTTGAATTTATTACATTAACTACAACTCTTTGATCATCATCACGCCCCGCTGAATACATGGCAGGCAACAATTCTTGCAAATTTTGCGTCAAACCATCCTCAGCATGTAATGCAAGACTGCAGAGAAGTTGCGAGCAACGCACTCGCACATCCTCCTGCCAACTTGTCAATTCGTAAGACAACGCTTTGGCCAACTTACCCACATTTCGCTGAACTAGCACGCGACAGCCCAAATTAGGCCGCTTCACTACGAAAAAAAAATAATTGCCAACTGGGGAACCAAATTTAATTTTCTAGCCAACCGGGGAACCAAATTTAATTTTGATTTGACAGTTGCCATGGCAATGCTACAATTGCCATGGCAACGACCGAAATTTTGAAAGATGGCGGCAAGTGACTTACGCTCTGTGGGGTAATGTTTAGGTAAGTCTAACAGAAAGTCAATTTGGTCTTTTAGGTCCTTCTCGTTTTCGTTCCGGTACTGCAAACCGACTTTTTCCCACAGTTGGGTTGACTCGATTCGTGTCTCCTCAACCTCGTCGTTTAACCTAACAATTTGTTAATTTTTGAACCATTATGGGAAGTTAATACCCGGTCAAAAGTAGCGGCAAAATTTTGTGGAAGAAGGAATAACGGTCTCGATACTCCTGGAGCCACCTTGCGGCCACTTGGGCCACCGTGCGCCTAACTAGCGGTATTTGGTCGAATAGTTTCTCAGCAAGGGGGCCCACGACCTCATCCAGGCCCTTGTAGGAGCTGTGCATGATCACCTCGCCTGAAATAGTGTTTTACAACCCGGTTGGGAAATGATTTATTCAGGTCATTGGGGTAAAAATTGATTACCAATCGCTTTAATTGCCTCGACTCGCACTCTGAAGCGTTGGTGACCAAAACAAGACACAATCGGTTTGATTAAATTTTCGGCTTGCATATGGAAATCCCTTGGCAGGGCTTCGGCCAAGTCTGTGACACACTTGCAACTCAATTCTTTGATTGCTGGGTGCTTATCTGTGATGGTTTGGCACAAAATAATAACACAATCGCCTAAAAACGGCTTGAGTTGTTCACTGTTTGAGTATTTGAGGATAACAGCTTGGAGAAACTTGACTAGTTCAAGTCTGATTTCTTCCGATTCTTCAATCAGTTCCAAAGTGCCAACACGCTCAACCAACACGGGGCAAACATAAGTCAGGTAGAAATCATTCAGGGGCAACTTGTCAATGACCAAAAAGTGCATAAACTTGATGGCTTGCTCCCTCACGACTTCGGTCTTGTCCCGAAAGCCGTTCAAACAATACATGTGAGTCTCGACAAATATCGCGCGTAGCTCCTCACTCGAGACGTCGTTTTTGGGGTCCGATAAAAACTTCTCCAAGTCAATCAGCGCCAATCTTCGGGCCCTTTTATCACCACTTTGGAGCCCCATTGCGATTTTTTTCGCATTTTGGACGCAGTTATCACAATCGGACGGCATTTTGCACAATATTGATCAAATTATTTGAATAAACATCCCGTAGCAACGTTGACATAACCTCAAACGTCACAACAAACACACCATGTGCGATGATAAGCCCCCATGTAAACATATAACAACGCTACATGAGTACAAGACTGAGTACAACGCGGACTCGGTGGAGTGGTGCCCCCACGAGCCCCACCAAAACGTTTTCGTGTGTGCGAATTATCAACTAAACCCAGGTGACCTAACCTCGCTTTGTCACCAAATCTATTATTTGTATTTTTCTTTCCAGAGACGGGAAAGCGAGTCGGGTGTATTTTACTGTTTTCGGTAACAAGTCACGAATTGATTTTGCACCAAAAAATCGAAACTGAGGCTGTGCTTGACCAGAAGTGGTGCCAGAATAAAATCAACAACTGGTCGTTTTTGGGGGTTACAAATGCGCAAAAAACGCTCGAAATTTACGCTCTCAAGGGTGCTAACTTGAAATTGGAGTTTGTCACGTCGTGTCAGTTGGACGATGACAGTGAAACACTTTTCTTGTCTCTTGACTGGTCAACAGGTAAATTTGCCAGTGATGAGCCTGAAATTGTGGTGAGCGACTCCAAGGGGGCTATTCACAGGTTCAAGTTTTGCAATAATGAGTTAATCAAAGCGGACAGTTGGCACGGGCATGAGTTTGAGGCGTGGATTTGCGCCTTTTATTATTGGGACCCCAATGTTTTCTTCAGCGGTAAATATTTGATTATTGAATATTTATTTTAATAATAAAACAGGCGGCGACGATTGTCGCTTTTTAAAATTCGATAAAAGGGCGGGACTGGAACCACTTTCATACAACCGTAGCCACGAAGCCGGAGTCACTTCCATGCATTCAAATGTTGGGAAAGAATTTATTTTAGCCACTGGGAGGTATAACAATTTTTTTGATTCATCTTTATTGAATTTTATAATCATAATTTAACGAGTGTTATGAAACCAATTTGGCAGAAAAAAAAATTGGTAGCACAACTGGTCATGAAAAATGAAATTTTCAGCTACGACGAAACCGCTAGATTTTGGGACATCCGACATTTGAAAAATTGTGTTTCGTCGGTAAAAATGCCGGGGCCTTTGTGGAGGCTTAAATGGGACCCCCGTGACCATAAATATCTGTTAGCGGCTTGTATGTTGGGTGGGGTCCACATAATTGAAAATTCCGAAATAATCGACAGTTACTACCAACATAAAAACATCGCATATGGGGCCGATTGGTCACACCTCCAAACGAACGAACCCCTTATTAGTTCTTGCTCGTTTTATGATAATTTATTATGCGTATCTAAAGTGAAACTTGATAAATAAAACAATGTAATATTTGTTATTCTTATTTTATTGTACAAATAATACAATAAAAAATTTAAGAACTAGCAGTCGGCGCAGCTTTCTCCTCTTCCTTGATCCTATCCTTTTTGAGTGGACCCATGAAAGCAGCTTTATCGGCTGCGGTCTGGAATCTACCATGTCCAAATTTAGACGAAGTGTCAATAAACTTGAGATTAATTTTCTCAAGAGCCACACGTTTCGTGTGAACCAATAGTGACTTCCTCAAGGTGATAACACGTTTCTTGGGGCCCATGCAACATCCCTTAATCATGATAAAGTCGTTGTTGACTTCACCATAATGAGGGAAGCCACCCATTGGCGTAATAGTTTTTTCGGTCAAGTCGTACTCCGTCGAGGCATTGTTCTTAATGACCTAAAACAAAACACAAAATTACTCAACTGAACGTGACACAAAAAATTCATTAAGCTAAAGTATTATATCAGTCCTATCATTTAGGAATCACAGATTATTTCATAATCCTTTTGGCTTCAAAGGTATCATCATAAAAACAAGAAACAATAATAAAATATGTATGAAATTGTTACACACCTTTCCGTCCTTAGTATGAATCCCGGCCCCAATCCGGTAAATTTTCTTGTTCATTTCCGTTCGGTGGTGGTAGCCCTTTTGACCAGCACGGGCCACAGTGAAAGAGACACGTGACGGATGCCAGGCCCCAATACAGGCAACTTTTCTCAACCCTTTGTGCGTCTTCCTGGGCAATTTTTTCGTATGCCAACGCGACGTCACACCTGATAAATCACAGTCAAGATCAAAATTCACAAAATCACAATCAAAACAATAATAAATTTCAATATAAATCAGTAGGAAGGCAGCATGGTTGTATCTTCACTAAAAATCTGAATGCACATCCATGTTTTGTCATCACAAGTTAGTATATCAAAGCATGCACTAATTTTCATCACGATAAAACAATGAGCTCACCTTTGTACCCTTTACCCTTGGTGACCCCAATACAATCAATCATTTCATCCTGGGCGAAAACTTGGGCTATTGGGATGGGTTTTTCAAGGTGTTCGCGGGCCCATTGCACTTTATCGGCAACGGAACCACCATTGAGTTGGATTTCCATAATGTGGGCCTTCTTCTGGCGTTGATTGAGCAATTTCATCTAACAAAATACAAAATTGTTAAATTCGAACAAATTGTAATAAAAAAGCTGTAGAGAGCATGGTTTCTCTCAAAGTCACAGTCCAGGGACTACAAAGAGATTATGGAATATGCCCACTGCACCTCCCAGGGGGCGCCTTCTCTATGACACTGCAGCGAACGTTACATTGAAAAATAACGTCCAAGCCGCCAGACAGGAGGGTAAGCTCCTGAACTGATCGTGTCACGTGACAAAGGGAACTTTTCGCGACATACTAAAAACCACGTCAGTGTTCACTATTACAATAAGATCACGTAAAGTGTTTTTAGGAAACGCTATTCCAAATAAGGATATTGTGAGAAAATCTAGTTTTAAAATGTCAGTTTTGTACAAAAACAATGTTAAAAAATAATATTAGAAACATTCTAAACTGGCACAACAGAATTTTGAAAAAATAGCAAAAGTAGAACCTAAAAAAGAATTGAAAGAATGAAGAAAAAATGTGAAAGTGTAATAATTGTGAATACAATTCACTAAATTATTTAAAGAATCTCAAGAAGAATTTCTAAGAATATAAAGAGTTTAGATTAGAGACGACTTATAAAATTCAGAGAAGAAAAAAATATTAAATGAAATAAATAAAAAATAAATTATCAAGGAAACTTATAACGAGGTAAAGTACCATGCAATCATTTGAATTTATAATTAGAGTAGGCTTTCATACTTTTTTAACTTGTATGAAGACGCTGATTATCGTAATTAATCAATCTGAAGAGTTAAATAATAACATTTCGAACAGTAATACATATTTGATTAGAATGCATTTTTTCCTTCAGTTTGCACTAGTTTAACACACAAAAAAACCGGCTACTCTAATTATAAATTCAAATGAACGCATGGTAAAAGAGGATTTGAAGAATATACAAAAAAAATTTAGCAAAATGTGTTTATAAAAGAATTTTGTATGCAGTCTACAAAATAATTCCAAAGAAGAATCTAAAAGAACGATCTAAAAATGACTATAAAATAATCTAAAGAGTTCTGATGTCAGATCTAGAGACGGCTTTACAAAATAATTTGAGAAGAATCTTATCAAAAATTTCGAGAAGCTAAAGAATAACCAAAAAAAATTCTGAACAAAACCATAAAAGAATTTTAAAAATTGCAGAATAGAATCTGAAAAAAATTTGGAGAAAATAGACGGTGTTTACAAAAGAATCTTGAATTGTTTTTACATATTATTGTACTCTGGAGAATTATGGTAATTTTTACAAAGTTGTTTGAAGATTGTATTGTAGTGACACAGTTGGGCAACACTAACAAGTGGAAAAAATATTTCTTGAAACGATTTGAGGAACATTTTCTTGTTGACTTTTTGATTCAGTTGATTTCACGTTAATGCCAAAAATGCAAACACGGTGCCAGACCCTAATTTTTATCCAAATAAATCGAGAGCACATTTTAGAACACAATATTTGGATAATAAGCATCATGAATATTCATTTTATAGACTAAAAAAATAGAATTCATTCGCACCACCTTACCATGGAATCCATAGTATGTCGCGAAAAACACCTTTTTGTTTTTTTGCTTACCTGTGTGTGGGCGATGACTCTGACGACTTTGCAATACTTGATGATTTTCTTGAAGTCGCGTTCGATTGATTTCTTGCCCAAATCATCGTTCCACTTCTTTGAAGCCTTGGTAAAGGCCTTCTTCTTGCTCTTGTACCTTTAAGAAATACAATAAAGGGTCACCTCATAGTTTAGAGGAGGTTTCACCCTTAGTCACACCTCAACAAACAAGTGTCATCAGTGGACTTTGCGGCTCTCTTGTGGCCAGTGGAGAGCTTATGCGGCGTTTAGCCGACATTTTTTTCAAAATTAGGGAAACACTCACCAGTTCTTGTAGAATCGTCTGCGACAATCCTCCGACAAATGCTCGGCCCAGATCGTGGCCAAAGCCCTGAGACCGTGCGGGGTCTCAATGTACCCCACAACTCCGACAATCATCATTGGCGGGGTCTCAAGTATGGTCACAGCTTCGACGATTTCCTTCTTGTTTATTTCTAAATTCATGCGTTAGAATTGGCAACAAGGGGGCTATAATCACTTACTTGACCCAGGCCTGTCTGCTTCACGCACCACGTGGGTCATACCGGCCTTGTAACCGATAAAAGCCGTCAAATGAACGGGTTTTGATGGGTCATCCTTGGGGAAAGCCTTGACTTTACCGCGGTGTCTTTGGGACCGCTTCTTGGGGTAGAACCCCATGGACCCATGACGGGGGGCACTGAACTTACGATGAGACTACAAACAATAAAAACCAAACGTAACAATCGTCATTATGCAATAATAAAAAAACTACAAGTAAGATTAATCAGACCGCCCTAGAATGGCATCCACATTGTTTTTCAGTGTTAACCATAAACAAAATTATCTAAATCATCATAATATCACTAACAAAGGGTCTGATCATTTATCAAAGAACATATTTAGGGGTTTTTTCATCGATTTAACAAGGGATGAGTGAGATATTTGAAGATTATTAACAAAAAAAAATCAGGAGGACTTACCATGATCGTTGAAGATTCAAAATGGCAGAAGAACTCTTGATGACGTCAATTTATATACACCATAGAGGGCGCTAATTCAGGCGCGAAATTTGAAAATCGAGGCACGGACAAACGAAACGAACACGTTTTTACTTCAAATTTGGAATTATTTGGTTAGAGGAAATTAAAAAATACAATAATTAAGCAGAGCGCGGCTTTTCTATTACGTTACATCACGACTGAGCGTTACATAACCCTAAAATTCCTCACCGGTTATAAAAAATAGAAATGCTCATTAATCGCGTTTGGGGCCTGTTTGGGCGGCATAATTGTCGTTTGGTGCCAAAAACCTGCAAGTCCGTGAGCCCAAACACGCCTGACGATATTTATTGTTGACCAAATAATAGTTTTAGGTTAGTTTCGAGCAGTTCAAACACAGCCCCCACAAAAGACAAAATCGAGGATCTCGATGCGCCTGTTAAATTCACAACAAGTCAGGCTAGATTCTGGAAGGCAAGCACGACTCGTGCAGGTCGCGAAAATACCAGACTTTGGTATGAGCCCTATGTGATTCTAGCCAGCATTTCTGTATTTATGATTTATTTTACTATGCTTCGTGAAGAGAATAATATTGATGAGGAATTATCGCGCTCATTGTATAGTAGAATCGAGGGTTTGGAGGAACATCAGTTAAAATTGTCGCTACAATATAACCGGGAACATAACCTTGATACTAGTGCGATTGTAGAGAGATTGAAAGAATTGGAGTTAGCAAAACAACAAAAATGATGTAATTTATAACAATAAAAACGTAAACAAACATTATTTCTTTTTCTTTCCCTTCAAATTCGACTTGTGTGGTTTGGGTTTTTGTTGCTCCACTTTTTGTTGCGGCTTGGGTGGGGGCTCCAAAGTCGCAATTTCGGTGATTTCGTGGAAATAGCTCGGTTCGGGCTTTGTAGGTAGCACCTCTTCAATATCGTAATTGGAATAAACCGGTCCTGTAACTGGTAATTCTTCAATTTCGTACATGGAGCCGTAACTGCCTTCTGATGCCACTTTTCGAGTCGGCATGCGGGCCAACTCCTCAATTTCGATAGTATACGACCCCTCAGACCCCAGTGACTTTACATCAGGGGCCCCACTTTCAGGCCCGAGCTCCATTTCGGTGATTTTACTCGTTTGCTCAACTATTCTATCGAGACATCTCTGCCAATATCCGGCACAGTTGATAGCCTCAGTGAGGGCTTGAAGAGTCTCATGTGCCGTCACCACGTTTTTAATTAAATGGTCTTGAAGACATTTCGGACAACAGTTAACTTTCTTGCCGTGGAAGTTTTCCATGATTTCGGTCGATAAATCTTTAACGTGTTTGCTGTATTGTCTCCATGCGATAACTTTTTCTTCAGTATCTTTAACAAATTTGCGCCATTCTTCCTTATACAAGACTTGCTTCTCGCCACTTGGGAGTAAAACATCTCCTCTTATTATAGCAACATAGTGACGGACTTGTTGGATTATTGCCCCAATCCATTTTGTCCAATTGTGTGCATTATTGGCGATTTCTAACAACCAAACGGCCCAAATTTTCAATGAGAGACAACAAATCGTGCCTGGGGTGTGTTCATAAACTACGGAAGGTTTGTGTCCTCGAATTACACCCAGGAGGCTGTCAAGACGCTCAAGCTCATCGGCCAAGCGACCCATAACGAGTTCTTCACCTTCTTCACCTAATTCGACACCAGGAGGTAGTCCATAACCTTCTCCTTCTTCGAAACCTTCCTCACCATACAACAAATCTTCAGCTGCTTCGCCATACAAATCTTCTTCCGCTCCGTAAAAACCCTCTTCTGCAAGGCCATACTCAAAACCAGCTGCTCCTTCTGTTTCAACTTCTCCAGCTTCACCTTCTCCAAATTCACCTTCTGCAAACCCAGCTGGTGCACCTCCGAATTCATCTTCTTCGCCTTGGCCGTAATCCCGCCCGAAAGCGGCTTCATCTCCCTCGAAACCTTCCCCAACTGCCGGAGCTCCAAGACCTGCTTCTTCACCTCCAGGAATTACTTCTTCAGCTTCAGGAGATCCTCCTTCAGTAACAGGAACTCTTTCTTCGGCTCCAGGAAATGCTCCTTCAGTTCCAGGAGCTGCTCCTTCAGCTTCTTCAGTTCCAGGAGCTACTCCTTCAACTCCGGGACCTCCTGGAGCGGTTTCTCCAGCTCCAGCTCCTGCTTCTTCACCCTCAATAAACCGCTCTTCCCCTTCTGGTTCCCCTTCTCCAAGTGCTCCTCCAGCAGGGCCTCCAACTCCTGTTTCGCCTTCCTCTTCTCCACCCAAAGCCTCTCTAAATTCTTCGCCTTCTTCGTCACTTTCTCTGAAAACTGTAGCTTCGACTTGGCCTCTTTCACGTTTCTCAATCAGTTCTTCAATTATTTCTCTCTCAAAATCTTCACCTTGTTCTTTCATAGTCTTCTTAAAATCACCCACATCGATGTTTTTGAACAACTCAGTTAAAATACCCGACGTTTCGTGTATTTTATCAAGAATCATGTCATCGACTTGATCCGGATCATTTCTTCTTGCCCATTCGATCATTTTTTCTTCCAAATCAAGTTTCTTCCTTGCCTTTTCTAGCAAATTTCCGTCGCGAATTTCTTTCAACTTTTCCAAAATGTCGGCGTATGTAACACTGGGAAGATTTGCCGGATCTATTTCTGCAGTTAGGATATCTTCAGGACTGTGCGACAAAATCTGAATCAGTTTGGCCAAAGTGTCTTCGTCTAGTCCTCGCAGCATGTCAATAACTGAGCCTTCTTCAAGTTCTTCATCAAGATCGAAAAGTTTAGTCTTATCGACCAGTTTCTTCGCCAAGAATTCTTCCTGTCCAGCGTCACCTCCTGCAACTGCAGCACCATAGAACTCATCTTCGTCATAACCTTCATCTTCATATCCAGGCTCACTTATTTCCTCTTCTTCGGATTCTTCCTCAAGCATTGCTTCAAGTGATGGCACTTCCAAAAGGCGCTCCTTTGAATCCAGAGGTTGTATATCGGCGAAAAAGTTCATAGTATCCATCCACTTGACCAACTTGTCACTAATCTCAATCACAGTCTTTTTGTAAACACATTTGGTGTTTCTGGAGCGTATTTTCACAACTCGCTCGTTAGCTAAATAGTTGAGGAGCTCATTCGAGGTCATCATTTGTTGGAAATTGAGCATAAAAAGGGGCTCATTCTTTATGTAATCAACGATTGCGTCAACAGTTTCCTTAATTTGGTTTTTGATCCATAACAATTCTCCTTTCTGTTTTTGTTCCTTCTTCTTCCGACACAACTTTTTGCGTTTTCTCATTTCTTTAATTTTCTGCCTTCGCAACTTCTTGAAGTAATACCTGGCATCTCGGGGCTCCAAATTGTCCCCACTTTTCAAAATCTGATCAAACCTGACCAACATTTCCGCCGGAAGCACGTGCTGAAAATCCTTCCAGTTTTGCAAAACGTAACGCTTGTTGGGCACCGACATTTGAATGATCCTCGGGGGGCACGGCTCCACTTGACACTTGCAACAAACACTCGTTTTGTATCTCTTCTTCTTGCAAGGGGGCTTTCGCCCGTGCGGAATCGACAACATATCCATATATTTGCTTTGGGGCAAAGCGCTGCGGTCCAAAAGGGGCATCTTGGGGTCCAAGTCGTTGCTTTGACAGAAAGGGCGAAGCGAGCACTTGCACAATTTGCTCTTTTTCTTTTTGTGGGGCTTCTGGGCGGCCCGGCACAACTCGAAGGGGACGTTGATGGGGGAGGGCTTGGGGGGTATGGGGGAGGTGTCTTCGACTTGCTGCCAGACGCGGTAAGAGCGCCCGAAAGTCAGTTCTTGTTGCAAAGGGGGCTCATCGTCGAGGTTCTCCACGCAGAGCTCGCGCTCCTCAAACGGGGGGCTCATGGTCGCGAAACGGGAATTTAGAGGGTGACACAAATGTCAAATCAATTGTTATATCTTTAGTTTGATTTAAAAAATACCTAGTAAATAGACGGTTTGCTTTATTAAATTAAATTATCAGATTTTTAGTTTTTGTTTTATTTTTTTACTACAGAAATACAGAAAAATGTCTTTGAAAAATGTCAGCGACAACGTAATATTATAAAAAAAGTTGTAAAAGTGTAAAATATCTTAAAGGTGATAGTTAAAAATCTAGTGCATATTTGGTGACATTGCAAAGAACTTTTTCAGGTTTTTTAATTTAATTTTTAGAGCTAACTCGCATTTTTAGAAAACTTGTGCTAGAACTGGATTTGCTGTTTCATTTAAAAAAAATGATTAAAAAAAGTTAAGAAATTTAAGAGAAAATCAACTGATAAAAAGAATAAAGTTAAAAGCAGATTTGTTTTTATCAGATTCCAACGCTCGAAAATTGATAGAATTTTTTTGATGTCAGACATTAAATGTTGTAGAATAGTGTATATTAAAACATCAATAAATATCCCTAACATTTTTCGAGTAATTTAAATTTCTGTTGCAAAGGGGTCAAGTCCTACAAATTTCTAAAGTACAACAAAAAATGTCCTCCTTTCAATGAAAATTGACTTTTTCAGGCTATGTAAATGTTTCCCTATTTTCTGAATTAACCAATAATTTTTTATTGTTATTATTTTTTTTTAAGAAATGCCATAGGCAGGGGCTGCATTGTACATAAATACGCGACTGCATGCACATACGTAATATTTACCACAGATTATTTACATAATTTGCACAATAAATTCTTTTTATAAAATCTAATTTATCTAGTCTATTAGGTATTTCTTTTTGCACTGTAGTAGGAAGATTATTAAATCGATTTTGGGACATCGTCATTTTTAGATAATTTTTGATAGTTTCTAATTATGAAAAGAAATTCTCCCCAAGCAGAAAGTAGTAATATCAAGAGAATTCTAAGGGCAACAGTAATAAAATAATACATAGTGGATAATCAACTTTCTCTCACAAGAGAGATAAAGTTGTCAGATTTACTTTAGCTTAGCTTTATCGCTCTTGTGAGAGAAATTTGATTTCTCTCACCGAAAACAATGGTATAATGTATCTAAAAAACTGCACCTGTAAGATAAAATAATTTTTAAGATCTGTCACTGGCTTGTCCTCATTTCCATAAACAAATTGCTTTGTTTTTTTTCTTGGCTTTACAATTTTGTCGTCTAACTGAATGTTTGAAAAACATTTTTACTTAATTTTGTAAAAGGTCTAAACAAGTTACTTTAAGCAGAATGGCATACCAAAAAACTCTTCGAGATATAAATTTGTAATTACAGTTAAATGAACCACGAAAAAATTATTGTTTGTGCTCTTAATTTTTCTGTTTTTTTTGCGATTTACAGCTCTTATTATATTCGCTTACATTTATTCCTTCAGTGTTTTGGGAAAAAATTTGGCAATTAGTGTTAATAAATAAACAGATTTTTTATTTTAAAACATTTGTTTGGTTGGTTTTAGCTGTGTTTTTTAAAAGATTTTTTTACATAACACATAATTGCATTTTTTTTTGAACAGCTTCAAAATATTCAGACATGACTTTACTGTGTTGTTGGGACAATTTTTTTTTTAACACTGTCGTCTTTATCAATCTCTTTATCACGTTTTTCTAAAAAAAATTATTCAAATCATCGATATTTAATTCTGGATTTTTGGTATAAATTTTTTATCCATATCTACATATTCCATGAAACAATGTTCGTTCTTTTGCACCACCACTTTTTGGTCTGTCCGTTGTAAGAGGTAAGTTTATATGATATATTATGGTAATTGGGGAATAATTTTTTGTCCGCATCTGTTATACAAAGGGTCCGTTGTAGAGAGGCTATTTTACATTATTTTGCAATGCTTTCTACGTTTCTACAAAAATGTCCGTTGTAAAAAGGTGTCCGCTATCTGGAGGTGTCCATTAAGAGAGGTTTCACTGTAAAACTGATAACGCCATATTCTGGCTCAAAAGAACGAATTATGTTATAATTTTTAATCCCTTTGATTGCTTTCAGGCGCTTAATATCAATAACAAGAACGCATTCGTGAAATAAAAACCATTGTGTTACGAGTAACTATTGTTGAATGTTTTTCAGAAAAAAAACTTTTAATGGTCAAATATGTTTACAAAAGTAAAAAAACCTAATAACAGCTAGACCATTTCTGATTTTGCGAAAGGTGGCAGGCAGGTCTCAAGGAATGAGAATAAGAAACCAATTTGTTTTTCAAATTTTATTTTAAATTGCGCGCTCGTTACTTTCCGGGTCACCCAATCAAATGGGTGAAAGCGGGCCAATGGCGGGCCAGTTCTAGCGGCACGGACCAATCAAATCATTCCAGAATAATTCTACCCGAGTGTACCTGATCCGAGCGTTACTTCCACTCCCCTTTCTCACTGTGCTTGTTTTCGATAGTAACGTGAAACACGTCCGATTATTCCCTTGAATAAATTACCAGCAAAAGGTGAGTAAACCATCGAATTAGCGTGCAAAACATGCGAAATTCGTTAATTTCCCCCGCGTGTGGCGTTTTCCACGTGAAAATCGCGCGTTTCTCGTCCGCTTTTCCGTGAAAAATCCGCAATTTCACTTCGTTAATTTTCATTGTTGTGTTACGCGTCCGCCATGTTGTTGTCTTCGCGTGAGTCATTTTGGAGTCGGTGATCTAGCCACCTGGGCCCCAAATCGCCCCCAAAACGCGAAATTTCGCTGTTTCCGCACCGGAAGTGGGGTTTTCGCCACTTCCGCCCGGGAAATTGTCAATTTTGGTGGCAGGTATTGATTTTGGCGCGAATGCTATAAATATCGTTTGTTGAAGTGAGACGACGGAATGGCTCGTACTAAGCAGACTGCGCGTAAGTCCACCGGAGGGAAAGCCCCCCGTAAGCAGCTCGCGACCAAAGCGGCGAGGAAGTCAGCCCCGTCCACCGGAGGGGTTAAGAAGCCCCATCGTTACCGTCCCGGAACGGTCGCTCTGAGAGAAATCAGGAGATACCAGAAGTCGACCGAATTGCTTATCAGAAAACTGCCCTTCCAGAGATTGGTCAGAGAAATCGCACAGGATTTCAAGACCGATTTGCGTTTCCAATCGGCTGCCATCGGAGCCCTCCAGGTGTGTTTTTTTTTTCCAAAAAATTAGTTGAGTTTTTGGATGGCCTTGTGGACAAGACGGTGATAGCGATAGCTGAATGACTGAGTGGAAGTGAGAGCGAAAGTGTTGCATCGGGCTTTGAGTTGGTCATGAAACTTTTTGCATTTTGGGTTATGTAATTCATTTCAAACTTTATTAATCTTTTATTTTTATCAATATTTGTGTCCTAATCAGTAACTTGTTTGTTTTCGTAGTCATTGGAAATGGAACAGTTGGCGCTGTTTGCTATAGCGAAACAATAATTGTTCCCAGTAACTGTCAAACTTTTCAAATATTATTTTTTCAAACTTGTGCCCCACTGCAGCTTTAATTTAATGGTGATTTATACAAAAAATTGTTACTAATATCATTCATTTTATTTATTGCTTAATAATGACAAAAATCTTTATTCTTGCTATTACGTTGTCAATTTAAATGAATTTTTAGCTATCTCAGAAACTGGGGTACAGATATTTGTTTTGGGAAGATTGAAGTTAGTATCATTTCAATTTTCGCATGGTTGCCACCTTAAAATGACCTGTTTCAACGCCTACTTCCATGCATATTAATATGAAAAAAGTGTATTATCTGTTTCGAAACTATAAAAACGCCAACGTCGTATTTTACCGAATTATTTTTTTAAATAGGTTGATAAAAATGTAAAATAGTTATTACTGGTTAGATCTCTCATTGAAACTATAAATTACATTAGCTATCAATTTTTTGAAGTTCATAGATAATTTCTAACAACTAAATTTGAGAAAAAAACGCCAACGTCACATTTTCTCTCAAAATTAGCTGTTATAAATTATTCATGCACTTCAAAAAAATAATAGCTAATGTAATTTATACTTTCAATGAGAGATCTAATCACTAATTTTACAATTGTATCAATCTTATTTAAAAAAATAATTAGGTAAAATGCGACGTTGGCGTTTTTATAGTCTTGAAACAGCTAATACTAATGATTGAACTGAACTGAATTAGAGCAGGCTGTGTCTGCGGAATTTTGGCCACATGTCAAAAATTCACAGATCAGAATTTAAAAATAATTTTTCAAAAATTGATTCTTTGCTTAATCAAAATTATTCCGAAATGCCAGTGTTTACCAACCAATAAAAAGCCTACATGGTAGACTGCTATTTTCGAACAAGTGAATAAATAAATAAGAAATGGAAATATTCAATTGGTGAATGCATATCAGAATTTCGGGAGAATTTGTTTCATATTTCTCAAGTTTAAAGAAGACATTTGGGAGAAAATTTCCGCTGAGTGTTTTAAAGGAAAATCATAAGAAATACGAAATATTATGTAATAAAATTAATAAAATATCGATTAGACGAAAACGAAGGAGAAAATGCATAAGAAGATTACATAACTTCAAATATGATAAAACTAAAAACGTAACTGAACCCGAAGCCGTTTTAGCGTTCAACAAAATTTTAATTTGCAGTGAAAAAAATTTCCGTGATCTTATTAACCAACTGCTAATTCAAATTCTGAGAAAAATTATAAAAAAGTTAAAACAACCTAATGCGACTAAATATTTTGCAATTACTAGTTAATTAGTTCATTGTTTTCTAGTTACTATTTTTTTGTATTATTTACGCATTAAACAGTTCAAAAAAAAGTTAAATTCGATTGAGTGAACTTTATCGATTTTTTTTATTTAGTTCACATAATCTAGGTAATACTGTAATATTAAATCGCCTTTTTTATTATAAACTTGATAAATAATAATTTTGTATTAGTAAATACGTTTACATTTCTAAAAAAAATAGTAATAAATATTATTAAAAATGAAAGAAACGATTCATTTTTATTGACAAGAGCTTATAACATGAGATCGAAAATATACTCAATTAGAGGAAGCTGTGTCTGCAGAACTTTAGCCATATTTTAGCCGTTTATTTGCATTTTAGCCACATTTTAGTTGTTTATTTACGGCCGCACTTTTGAAGATATGTTGTCTTATGTTTGTTTTACGCAGCATATGATGTGTCTAAAGTTAACTTCACTTTCAAGGCTTGCTCTAATTGAGTATATTTTCGATCTCATGTTACACGTTCTTAAACTATCAAACGCATATTTAATAGTTATTCTTTAGTAAAATGGCAACTTTTGAGGTTTTTAAGTTCAACAGTAGGTGGCCTTGAAAATTTAATGGCGTCACATTTGGCTCGTTTATTTAATTATTCGATGTATTACATTTGTTGTAATTTGTATAAATTACAACCTTCATCAAATCGAAGTTGCTTTCCCTTTTATTAATGAATAATTAATAATGTAGATCAATAGTTCTTTCGCTGGCAGGCTATGGCTATTAGTGACACGAGCCCTTCCGAGTAAAAGCGTTAATTTTTCTCTAATACAAAAACATTCTTGTTTTTTTTTTCAATTATTGCTGAATTTGGACAATTTGTTTGTTTTCAGGAAGCCAGCGAGGCATATCTCGTGGGTCTGTTCGAAGACACCAACTTGTGCGCTATCCACGCTAAGCGGGTAACTATTATGCCCAAAGACATACAGTTGGCTCGCCGAATTCGTGGAGAACGTGCATAAATCTCTTCGAAATATTTATATAATCAGTGTAGGTTACATTGTTCGTTTTTCTTTTCTTTCTTTGATTATAATTCGTTCCTTCATGTAGTTTTGTGTTTTTCATTTGTTTTTACGCAAACAGACGTCAAGATTTGGATGTGTGTTTAAAAATCATACAGTAGAATATCTATCACTTTTTATCCATTATATACTGCCCCTCGTGGAGAGGACTCATTTGATGGCTTTAGATTCGACATGTGTAGTTATCGTAATTAATCAATTAAAAAGTGTTCAAAGTATGTGGATTAGTTTGTTGCAGTAATGGATAAATGTTCAATAGGAAATAAGGTATCTTAAGTTTTTTAGTGTAAAATGTAGGAGATTTAATTTAATAAAGGATTTCTTGTATTCTACCAAGTACTTTATTATCACACGTTAAATAAATATCACAACACGAAAGGAACAAAACTAACAACTCTCTTTTTTAATATCATGACATAGCCTACTGTGCTCGAGCAGATCGGTTTTGTTGGCACACACGTGCCCACAAACGCCACAACTTTGCACCTCCTCTTTAACATTTCGCAAATGTTTGTCGTGACTCGAATGTTTCTCCCACGATTTCTTGTGCTTGAATTTCTTCTGACAGATTTTGCATTCGAACGGCTTATTGGTCGAATGCTTGATCATGTGATACTTCAAGTATTGTTTGACTTTAAACCGCGCATTGCAAACCCCGCACTCGAATTTCTCTTCAGTGGCATGCGAGAATTTATGAACGTATAATCTTCGATTGGTTTTGAACAATTTCGGACATTGGTCACACTTGAAATTTCTGGCATCGCTATGTGTGGCCTTGTGATTCTTAAGGCTGGTCTTTGTCGAGTAGACATTCCCACAGATGTCGCACTTGTGGTTTCTCTCCCCAGTGTGTGTCACTAGATGCGTATCGAGATTATATCTCGAACTGAACAATTTAGCGCAAAACGGACACTTGAAGCACTTGTCGTGCGTTTTGATATGGTTGCGAAGCAGCGATGCGTTAATGAAGATTTTCTCGCACAAGTCACACTTGTGGACATTACCGTCCTCCTTGTGTTGGAGACGCACATGTTCGCTCAAATTCTTCTGTTTGTCGAAGTTTTTGCCACAAACTGAACACGACACAGGCTTACCCTCGTTGTGCTGTTTCTTGTGGCGTGTGAACAAAGCTCTGTCGTAGAAAATAGCGTTGCATTCGTCGCAAACGTTGGGAATGTGTGCGCGTTTTATATGGCGTTTGAGGCGATACAACGAGGGGTAAATACGGCCGCAATACTCGCAAGGGTATTGCAGCTCAGAGTGCGAGTTTAGGTGGGCTTGTAGCAGGCGTTCTGTTGCAAAATTCTGGTTGCAGAGCTGGCACTTGATTTCGATTTTTTGGCCGTGGGATTGGAGGTGTTTACGGTGCGCTTCAACGTTGCGAGAGTTCGCGCCACAGTGCTGCAAAAGAAACGTTTAGTCTGCGGTCCGCTGCTCAAACAATTAAAGGAAAAAAGGACAGGTCATGTCAAAACAAAAAAAAACTATCGAAAAAACAACATCAATTTAATGATTATTAAAAAATTTTAACTGTAAAAAAACTACTTAATTCAAGTAACAAAAGCAATATGGACAATAATCAATGAAACTACTGGTAGAAAAAAGGACAATAAACTTGAATTTAAAATTACAGATAAAAACAATAAACTACCTAGTTAAACCGAAACAGCTAACGCCTTCAATGATGAAAATTATGTCATTCTAACAATCAACAACTTGAGTAAACTCAAATGCTTCGGGTGTAGATGGAATTTCTAGTACCTTACTAAAAAAATTGCATTAGCAGTAGTAACTCCGTTAACTCATAGTAAATTTATCTTTTCAGCAGGGATTTATCCTAATAAACTGAAAGCTGTTATTCCTTTGCATAAAAAAGGTCCGAAAACTGATATATATTTATACAAGCTGATTCACATAACTTTACGACCCTGACGAACTTTAAATGATATCCATTATACATTATTCATTTATAACTTGATATCCTTAGTTATGTTTAATTAGCATGAAATTCGGACACCCCTGATATCAATGACAATTACACGTGCAATTACAATTACAATTACTGGTTGCATTTAAAATTCGTCAGGGTCGTAAAGTTATGTGAATCACCCTGTATATATCCAATTATAGAGCTATTAGTTTATGTTACAGTGTTTCTAAAACAATAGAACTAGTAGTAAATAAACTATTAATATCTTTTCTATTATCTAATAATTTAATATCACTAGGGTTGCCACCTGTCCGGTTTTCACCCGGACAGTCCGGATACTATGTCCGGTGTCCGGATCAAATGTAAAACCGGACAATAATTGTGTTGTGTCTAAAATAAAAATTAACAAAGAATTTTGGAAATTCTACGACACGTTTATTACATCTGTAAATATTTTGATTGTAAGCTAGCCTTTTTCACTATTTTGAATCATTTTCTTAAATAAAATTTGAGAAGAATTGGAAAAATTCGGGAAAAATGTATTATAACTTCTAAAAATTGATCAGTGATAAATTTTATAATAAATTCACCCTTTTCACACGTATTAGCGGATATAATTTTACTAAAACAATAGATTTGGAAAGGTGGCTTACTTTTTTGCTTGTTTTCAGTACTTATTTTTTATATTGCTTTTTGTCATATTTCTTATAGTTTATTATTGTTTTATATAATTCTGTAATATAGTAGTATGTGAAAATAAGTTTAATTTTTTACTTTGTTTATTACGAAATTATTATTATTATTTATTGCGAATTTTATTTTTATTAAACTAGGTAAAAATTTCAAGAAATACAAACGAGAAGTCAAGTAACTCATTAATCACATATTATAGATATACGATAGTTACCAGAAATTTGACTGTAATAACAATTAAGTTATTGTTGTTATTATTCCTATTTATTTATTCCTATATATTTTCATTGGTGTCCGGGGCTGAAAAAAAATTCAGGTGGCAACCCTAAATGTCACATGGCAGCATGGCGTCATAAAAAGTAAAAGTATAGATACGGCCCTTTTTCAATTTTTAACAGATATTGTTTCAGCCATAGACAAAAGAAACAGCATTTGGTTTATTCATTAATATTGCAAAAGCGTTTAACTGCGTGAATCACGACATCTTATTGTTTAAAATGCAGAAATGTGGTATTAGAGAAGTTGCTCTTAATTGGTCTCAAAGTTTTTTGGAGAATAGGGAACAACAGGTGTCTTGAGCATCTGTATCTTTGGTCAAAAAAAGATTAAATTAGGCGTTCCACAAGGGTTGATACTGGGACCTACATTATTCTTAATTTTCATAAGCGACGCTTAAATACAGGGTGATTCACATAACATTACGACCCTGACGAACTTTAAATGCGACCCATTATACAGGGTGATTCACATAACTTTAAGACCCTGACGAATTTTAAATGCAACCAGTAATACACTACTCAATTACAACTTGATTCAAAAACACTAATAATTATAAATTTGTTTGTGATTTGGATGTTCCTTGCAAACCTTACAAAATTAGGTTCTTATTGCAGTCTATGGCGTTTTTGTTTTGGCCAATTTGGGCGCAATTCAACCTCCAATGTATAATGGGTTGCATTTAAAGTTCGTCAGGGTCGTAAAGTTATGTGAATCACCCTGTACAGGGTGCTGCATTTTGGATGTCCGAATAGGGGATCTCCGAAACTAAGAGGTTTAGAGAAAAACGAGTGACACATTCTCGGGTCCGTTTTTTGAGAAAATAACTTTGGTCAAAACCGCAACAAAAGTTGACATTTCAACGAAATCTTACAAAATTTATATCTTCCTTGTTATAAAAGATATACATTTGAAACCAAAACATTATACAGGCACTTTTTTACAGAGAATCTGATAATGTTGTCAGCGATTTTTTTTAATCATTAGTTTAGCTGTAATAACATAAAGTTGTATTTTTTTAAATGGGAATCATAGGCGGCTGTGATATTTTTGAAAAGCTTATTTTTTTTCTGATTTTATATGTCTATTTGTGTAATACATTATTTTTAAATATTAAAAAAAAACAACATTTCGCTTTTTCTTTATAGTAGGCCATGAAAAAATTTTGGATTTTCAATTAAAACGATGAAAAATATATTACCCAACAAGTATTTATAATTTAATAATTTTTTAAAAACTAATTAATTCAAAAACAGCATAATAAATTATTATTAGATCAAATTTTTGCAATTAATAAAAATTATTTGTTTATAGATTTAAAATGTCAAGCTTACTTATTGCTATTCTATTTTCTAATTAAACATGCAATGTCGGAAAAAGAAAAATCTTATTAATTGTGTGACTGCTTGTCAATGAAATTTTATTTTACAAAAAAATGTCAATCCAAACACCAATATCAAATCCCATCTACGGTAAAAAAATACATAACATTATCAACGTCACCTCCATTGCACTTCACTAAATCATAAAAAAGTGTTATCAAATGGTAGTGACACATCGTTTTCAATTTTCGGCACATTTCTTATGTAATTAAAATCTGCGATGATCGTATATTTGTTCAATTGAAAATAACTTTAACATCGCTATTTTTATAATTTCACATTTTTTACTTTAATAACCGTTCACAAAATTTCTAGATTATTCACACCTTTTATGTGAAATAATTTTTTCATGACCAACAACTTTCAAATATTTTAAATATATTTTTTATCAAAATATCAAACTGTATTTATATTGTTTTTAGTAAAAAAAAAATAAGCTTTTCGAAAATGTCATAGCCAACTATGATTCCTATTTAAAAAAATACAACTTTATATTATTACAGCTATACGAATGATTAAAAAAAATCGCTGATAACATTATTAAATTCTCTGTAAAAAAGTGCCTGTATAATGTCTTTATTTCAAATGTGTATGTTTTATAATAAGGAAGATATAATTTTTTTAATATTTCGCTAAAATGTCAACTTTTGTTTATAAGTCGAAAACAAAAGACGATAGCGGGATACGGTTTCGACCAAAATTATTTTCTCAAAAAACGGACCCGAGAATGTGTTACTCGTTTTTCTCTAAACCTCTTAGTTTAGGAGATCCCCTATTCGGACATCCAAAATGCATCACCCTGTACATTATTCATTTATAACTTGATATCAAGTTATATTGAATTAGCATGAAATCCGGACACCTCTGACATCGATGACAATTACACTTGCAAATACAATTACAATTACTGGTTGCATTTAAAATTCGTAAGGGTCGTAAAGTTATGTAAATCAGCTTGTATATTTCTAATCCTAGTTGTACAGTTGGATGCAATAAAAACGGAAAATGTCATAGCATAAGGATTCTAGTAATAACCACGTCTGTAACACCATATGTAAGGAACATTTGATCTCAATCAATAAACATATAGAACAGCACTATTTCAGAAAAGTATAAATTATAACTGTTTTTTAATAAATTATCAGAGGTAATGAAATGTTCGGCAAATGTTTATGTCTTTAAGAAAAAAGTAGAAAAGTTACTACAGGGGAATACAATATATTTTCAAGAATTCTACTATGAACTGAAATGAGATATGTTTGTATTATTATGCAACTTGTTTAGTCTGCGGTCCGCACCTTACACTCGAACTCCTTGATGTCGTTGTGGGTGACCATGTGGCTCCTCAGGGACCCCAGGTGCCGGAACGCCTTGCTGCACTTTTGGCAGGAGTATCGTTTTTCGTCCGAATGGCACCTCTCGTGCAGTTTTAGGTGATTGCTTGAGACGAAATTTTTGGCGCAGACTGTGCATTTGTACGGCTTGAGCCCCAAATGCGTGTTCATATGTATCTCAAGTTTGCTGATGCTTTGGCACACTGTGTGGCACACCTTGCATGTCCTTTTTTCGACAAAGTGTTGCTTCCTGTGCGTTCGGTAGTCCGCCAAGACTTTGAAAGCCTGCGAGCAGATGTTGCACTTATACCGTGTGGTTTCGTTATCCAGTACATCGCTGTTGCGTTCGAAATGTTCACTTTTGATGAGCTTCAGCTCGAAATCCTCATCGGACCCGCCTTCAGGACTAGAATTGTGCTCGGTTTCGCTCTTAATTTGAACGTTTTCAGTCAAGGAACTTGCAAAAACTGGCTTTTGCGAACCGGGGGGTTGTGCGGTCTTGGGGGTGTTTTGGAACTCGCCCATCTTCACGTTTTACCGGCTTAAGGAACGGGAAACATTTTACGAGCGTTGGGGGCTCAAAACACCCCCTTAACATAACCTATGAAAAATCGATAATAAAATGGCTCGTGACGTCATGATCCCAAAGTTCGGCACCCCTTTATCAATTGTACTTAAAAAAAAACAAACAATAGGATAATTTACGCGATAATTTATTTGTTTACATTTTTTGTAACAATATTTACAATTAGGCAAGCGCGGTTATGCAACCAACAATACAGGGTGTATAGTTGGTTGCCTGGCTAAAATCGGGGGCTGCCCCGGACTTTCACCCACTTCTTGCGCAGGTATGAAACAGGTTCTTGGCGTTTCCTCAAGCAGGTAGAGGACCACTTTCTGAGTTGTAGTCGGTCGTGGTTTGTAGTTAACATGTTCCGGAGTTTAGTTTAGTTTGTGGTGTTATTTTTGTAAATTGTTGCAAAATGCCGTGCTCTGCTGTTACTTTAAGTTTAGCAACAATCACTTCGATCATTGCTGTTGCCCTACTGGCCATCGCTTTTGCCACAGATAACTGGCTTTATATCGAAGTTAAGCGCACAAATATTCAGGTGAGGCTAAAAAACGAGGGGTACAGTTTAAGACGCAAGTAATGCGAAAACAAAAGGCGCTCGCATATGTTTGCTGTACCGTTACGTTACTGTTTTGTTTGAGCATAATTTAGCAAAGGACCACTAAATTCCAACGTTCTGATGAATTTTTACGTGGTTTCTCAACTGGGCTATGACATAAACTTATGACCACAACTCCGTAAACAATTCATTAATTTGTTTTTAATCGAATTAAATGTGTGAGTCGAGACCTTGAATTGTTTGAGCCGAACCGAATCAATTTTTTTTTCAAGTTCCGTTGATTCTTCCCGTAGTACGACCTTCAAGGTTCTTAGCCAGAATCGAAAACTTACCCAAAATTGTCAAGGTCACGAAATTTGGGTTCACGTTTTTGAAATTTTAATTGAATGGCTGAACAATGGGTCAAGCGAGAAAGCAGATTCATTATATTTAATGGCTTTACTTACAGTTAATCAACAAACACCAGTAATTAGTCTAAATTACCACAAAATTACGTTTGTTTTTGTGCGTATTTAAATTTGTAACCCAAGTTGGCTATTTAAATTTGTAACCCAAGTTGGCACCAATAAATGTTAGTCAGCCTGCTTGCTTTTATTTTGCATTGTTTTTCGCTAAATTGTATGAAAAACTTGGCACGCTATGCTCATCAGCTTTTCGTTTTTGGTCTTTAGATGAAAGTTTTTTTTTGGATTTCTCCATTTTCTAGTTAATTAGAAATAGTTGAGGTTGCGTCTTTGACATAAAAACCAGTTTTTTATGTAAATCGGTTCATCTTCACTAATCGCTCTCGAAAGTTGTCCTAATCACTTACATAAGTGCAATACTTGAAATAATTCAATCAAACAGATGGGCGTCCACCGAATGACGTAACGCGAATTGTATGCAAAAATAGCCAGTAATTATCATCACGCAAAAAATCAAATTGCAATAATAATGCAAATTTGAAAAATCCACTTTCTATAAGCACTGCTGATTGCAAGGTTAATTTTATTGCGTTGCTTGTGGGATGAGTTTAGAGAAAACAGAGTGGACCGCTCGTGTGAAATTACCAAATTTGCAATTCTATCAGCGGCCTTTGATGCTTTTCCAAATCGGGGTCACATTAATAATGACCCGTTTCGAGACACGTGTGTTGTGACCATCTTCAGGCGATTTTGGTCCTTGACCCCGCCCACTTCCGGTCTATATCGCCAATACAGGTGCCTGTATTATGCAATTATTTCGAACGCATTTTACATCCTTATGTGAGCAAACAGCGCGAATTCTAACTGTAATTAATTATTAGTGACATTATTCGGCTAATTAAGGAACGAAACCGTTCAGTGTGACACTAGGAACTGGTCCGGTCCGGTCAAAATTCGCACTTTTGCTCTCATTTTTTTCTATTACAAACGGGATTATTTCATTTTGAAAAAGGCGCCAGTTGGTTCAAAATTTTAGCAAAAGGTGGCACCCCAACAAATGTTGATTGATTGAAGGTTAATACATTCTGATAATTGTAATTCATAAATTGCTGGTTAGGTAACTCAGTAATTATGGAATATGCAAAGACTGTGCGTTTCATTAAATCACATTGGTGTGCTTTCAGTTTTTTGCTATCACGTATAGATTTTTTAATGATTTTTTTAATTTCTCAAAATTATTTTCTGAACGTAAATGTAAAAACGATTTTAGTTTGTGGGAAGATAAAAAAAAGCTAAGAACTTATAAGAACTTATAAGAAGAATTATGAATTTTTTTCTTCTTATAATGGTGTATTAGCTGTTTCAAAACTATAGAAACGCCAACGTCGCATTTTCTCTCAAAATTAGCTGTTATAAATTATTCAAGTACTTCAAAAAAATAATAGCTAATGTAATTTATACTTTCAATGAGAAATCTAATCATTAATAACTATTTTACAATTTTATCAATCTTATTTAAAAAAATAATTCGGTAAAATGCGACGTTGGCGTTTTTATAGTTTTGAAACAGATAATAAATGTCCTTTCAAAAATTAATTTTTCTAAGCCTCATGTATATTTCTTTACCAAAAATCTTAGTGTAGTATCGATTAACTTGAAGAAAGGTTTCATCAAGAAATTTTACACATAGATGAGAGACGTTACAATGGAAAATAGTCAGCAGATCGTCACAAACATTTTTGTTGGTTAAAACTTTTAATGGAGAAGAGTATAAAGAAAAATGCTATTGTAATATGCAACTATAGTTACATTTTTTTTTGATTTTTTTAGTTTTGGAGCGAATTAAAACAAAAAACAACTAAAAACAATTCTCATCGACATTTCTCAACCGAAAAGAAATTAACAAGTTTTGACATATTTTCCAAAACTAAGCAAATTATTTCTGCTTGGCTCCGTGACTTTAATTTTTGCCAAAACAGGCAAAGAAAATGCAAAATTAAGTCCACAGGCCTTTATTTTTGTTCTTTTTTGAAAATGTAGAGAATTTCTTATTCAGATATTCATCTAAAAATTTTGACAAATCAGATCAGAAAATTTTTGACTTACGTCCGAAATGTATTAAAATTAAAATTAAATTAAATTTATTGAATTTTCCGTTCAAAAAAATAAATAGAAATTGCTGAAATTTATCTATTCGCAAAAAAAAACTGAAACCATAAAAAGCCGAATTTTTTAGGCAAAATTGGCCAATACAAAGAAGAAAAGATCGTCACAAGCAATGTTAGCATATTTTTGTTGGTTAAAGCTTTAGTGGAAAATATGAAAAGGAAAAACTACAAAAAAAATGCTCTTAATATGCAACAGTTACATTTTTAATGATTTTTGGAACGAATTTGTTGTAAATTATTGCCGCAGTCATTAAATTTACAGTTATAGTTTTAAAATCAACGATTTATTTAAAAAATCTATTATTTTTTTGCAGACTAGTGTAATTACTGATTGTGATTTTTGTTAGCAATACATTTGATTTTCGAATTTTATTGAAAGATTTGACCTCACGTTTGTGCTCAATTTGGCTGAAAAAACCAAACTCCTGCAGCAGTAATTAAAATAAGGTTCAATTCGCTTCGCTTGCCACGTCAAAATCGTCTGAATATTACGGAACACACATAAAGAGCTCGTCCGATTAGGGCAAAAGTAGACCAAGCTGCATTCTCGTCTTGCCCGTTGTGTTTCAGCTGATTAATACTGGGGAATGCATATAATTAGGCGTCCCACATAAAACACTTAATAATTTTCCAATATAGGGACGAAACTTTCTAACATTTTTATCGTTTCGATGACCCAAAGCATCAACAATTCGCATGTGATTCAGGCATTCATAACGGTACCTTTGGGTTATTAGTTTTTTGTTGCGATTTGGGTTGGCAACACTGGCCAAAATCCAGCCAGCGTGGCCAACCCAATCGCATCACAGCCGATTTCCTCGAGTGAAACTTTCCCATGTCCACTTTGAATGAAAGTGAACGAAAACCGCAAGAATTCGTCTTTTCGAGTCTCAAATTGTCGATTCTTGCACGCTCCAGAGCGCGAAAATCATCGTCTTTAAGTTTCACTCGGTCACTTTTGAATTTGTTGAAGCAAAACGCTGGCCTTATTATCGATGTGTCGTTTCACAATTATTGCTGGTTGTTTTTCCGGAATTGGCACACATTTGTGTATGGAAATTGTAATAAAAAAATGATAAATCACTACTACAAAGCTGCTAAGTGGAGTGTCAAACACACAAGTAGTGATGGGAGAGTTGGAGGATTCCCAGAGTTGTGTTTTAATCGACACAATGCTTTCTAATGAATGATGGAGGTCGGTGTTTATAGATCGCTTCCTGAAACATATACTGGATGTTTGGTTTTATTGCGGCAGGTTCAGGAACCTCAAAGAAAGTGCATTGAAATGATAAATTGCACTGATTTTCCCAAGACGTTTTGTTAATGACTCATTCTAGTTTCACTTTAATGGCAACAGCTGGCCGTGCATAAATTATTTTACGCACATTTTAGGTTTTTCACCCAAAAAACGCCCACTTTTTGAGCTCAATTTATATTCGGTAAAAGTCTGCTAAAAGTATATTTTACTGGGTATATCGAGAAAACTAATAATCATACAGATTTCAGCGTTTGCTGTTGAATGGTTTATATTTTTCTCTATGCATGTGATTTTTTTCAGAATTTTTCCACAATTCTTTATAATTAAAATTTAATTAATATTAAGTCGCTGCAAAGAAATATTATTTCTTATATCGTTTAGAACAAGCGATGCTTAAATGTTGTTTTGTGCATAATACAGTCTGAAAAAATGTCACGAGACCCAAAAAATAATTCATTAAGTAAAAATTAACAATTCAAAAAAGAAGAAAAAAGAATTTTCTAATCATAGTAATGTTTGAAAGCATCTTTGTTTTAGAATAACTATTAACTAGTAAGCATAAAATTTCGATTAATTAATATGTATGTGTTGTCATACAATTTTAATTAATTAATGTTAATAAAGAATCAAACGAATAGAAAAAAAAGTATTTATTTAATAATATATTTTGTGATAAGTATAATATCTACACAAATACAAAATGTTTCGCACAAAATGATTTTTCTGTTTTTCTGATTTTCTTATTTTTCCTCTCTATAATTTTGTTAAATAGAATTAGATATTTTTTTTAATTATTTTTTTTTATTTTTCTTCAATCACATTGTTTATTTATATTTTTTATTATTTCTCATTTATCGTCTGGGCCAAAACCTTGATCAGATTTGCTGCCTTTTGGTCCAATTTGTGGTAGGAACAACTTGTAGGAAATTTTAATTTTGTTATCTTTTTTTTGTTGTAACTAATTATATTGTAACTATTTTACTGCCACAAATAAATTATTATTATTATTATATATACTTTTATAAGACTAACCCTGTATAACAATGGTTACAAGGAAAAACAATTTTTGGCTGTTTTTACGTTTTATACAGACTGAACCAAAAGTAATTCACAAAATTCGTATTTTTGTTAATGGTTATTTTTCAAAAAAATCCTCGAGAGGTTGATTTTATTTTTTTAAATGGTACATTTTGACATCATAGTGACATTTGTAATGTCATGCGTTTTTGAGTGTAACTGTTTTAAATACTACACATCTTTATCTTTCTGATAATAAGAAAAAAATTAAAAATGAACTTTAAAATTAAAAAAAAAATTAATAAGATAAAAAAATATTGACACTTAAACACAGAAGGCTTTATCTTTTTGTTCTTGCCTTTTATAAAAGGCAATTGTGTTTTTAATAATTAGGGTAAAACACAATTTGAAACTTAAACACAAAAAAAATAAACAAAAAACAATCACTCCTTATAAAATAAAGCAAGAACAAAAAGATTAGGCTCTTTGTAACATGAGATCGAAAATAAATTCAATTAGACCAAGCTGTGCCTGCAGAACTTTAGCCACATTTTAGCAGTTTATTTACGGTCGCACTTTTGAAGATCTATTGTTTTATGTTGGTTTTACACAGAATATGATGTGGCTAAAGTTACATTTCACTTTCAAGGCTTGCTCTAATTGAGTATATTTTCGATCTCATGTTATTAAATTTTCAATTTTCAATTTTCTTTAATTTATTTATTTTATTCTCACCTTTTTTTGAATTTTTTTTTGGCTTTATTTTTTGGAATTTTTTTATACTTACTAGAAAGATAACGACTGTAGTATCTAAAACGATAATCAAAAATGTCGGTTGAGATTTAAAAAAATTAAAAATGACGTCATTACTCAAAAACGGATGACCTCATGGTGTCAAAATGTGGCATTAAAAAAAATAAAATTGACCTGTTCCAGGATTTTTTTGAAAAATGACTAATTACAAAGATATGACCTTTTGGTTCAGTCGGTATTTTTAATGCAATAAATATAAAATTTAGTTTTTTTTTTGCCAAATTCATAGCTCCAATTGTCTCAGTTTTTGACTTATTTAGTCGAAAATTATCTAAGGATTCAGAAAATGTACTCATTTTTGCAACAGAAGCAATTATTTTTGTAAAAAAGATTTTTATTAAAAAAAAAATTCAAGTGGTGTTAATTCGCAAAATTCCGGGTTGTGTTTAACGTGAAAAATAAAATTTCGGTTGTTTCTGGGATTGAGTGCTTAGTTTTGACTGCTATAAATATGAAATGTGGTTCTCCTAGTAGGAAATGACGAGAGCATTCCAAAAATGTGGAATTTGTTTGGCTCCAAGCACCGCTTTCGGAATTATTGACCAGAACAAACATTTATATAGTCAAAATCCCTGTATTTTGGGGACAAAATAACCACCCAATTTCTGTGTGCAAACGTAGAATCGAGCACAAATCATCTTAATAAGAAACTGGAATGCGCGACCGTCCTTGGCTCGCCTACTCTCAAATACCTCAAATTCACTTGCAACAACAGGAATTGCTAATTACTTCTTTGTGTTACAGAACTATTTGAGTAAACATTCGGACGTTCAAAGCCAAGCTCAATTGGAAAGCCTCACTTCCAAATATTACTACTACACAAGGACGAAAGGACTCTTCAGGATATGCTATCCGAAAGAAAGGCCTCCAACAGGTGGGTACAAAACCGAATCCGACAATTAAAACTTTCTCTCGGCCAGATTTGGGACGCTGCGGATTTTGTTAATGTGAAGAGTTAATACTGATAAACTTTCCAAAGCAGATGGAAACCTATTTCACTTTTAAATTACAGTGGAACCTCTAGAAGTCCAAGTACCTGTTGCCACAAAAAATTCCAGATATAGACTATTGCCTTGTTATTTGCCAATTATAAAATTATCGAACTAAGGAAAATCGATTCAATTCACAAAATACCTACAGGTCGTTCCGTTTAAACCCCACATTAGAAGTATTGGGAGTTCTAATAATGATAATCATCTGAAAATTTGTGTACAGCCATAATTTGTTAGGTCCTGCTCAATGAAAATATTTTCAAGATGTCGACACTTCCGGTTTACCGGAAGTCGCCTTCACCTTTCTTATTTTAAATGGAAACCTATATTTTTTAATACGTTTTTGGATGTCGGTTTACCGGAAGTCGCCTTCACCTTTCTTATTTTAAATGGAAACCTATATTTTTTAATACGTTTTTGGATTACTAGAGTTATTTTAAGGTAGTTTTCATAAGCTATACCTAAATTTGTAGTTTTTAATTTTTTTTTGAATTTCCACCTTCCAGTTCAAAAATCGATAGCTCTACCATTTTTAAAAATTTGTAAATATTTTTCATCCCATTTAAAAGAGGAAGCCTAGATCTCACCTTTGATGTTTCCAAATTTCTAAAAAATAATAACAAACCCCAAATTTTTAAAGTTAAGTTTGCAGAACTTTAAGCACCCATAACTCAATTTTTTTAAATGAAATGCCACAAGTTTTATTTCACTAAATGGTAGAGAATTTAGTTGTTCATCGATCTGTATTAACATTCCCTATACTTATGTTTAATAGTTTTCAAGTTACGATAATTTTTTGTTGGGATTGAGAAATTCATTAACCATAGGTCTTTGTCATAGGTTGCCATAAAAACGAGAGAAAAAATGAGAAATTAGAGTTTTTCAAACTAACATTCAATGAATTTATTTTGTTTTCACGGTCTGATAACACAATTTTGAACAGAGTTTGTCGTTAGTTTAATCAGAAATGTTTTATGGCAAACTATGTAAAAATAGCTGTGGTTAGTAAGAAATTTCATACAATGTCGAAAAAACTAACATAACTTGAAAATTATCACAGATAGGTATAAGGAATACTAATACAGATCAATGCAGAAAAACATTCTCCTCCATCTAGTAAAATGAAAATTGGGACATCCTATTTGAAAAAATTAAGTTATGGGCACTTGAAGTTGTCCAAACTTAACCTTAAAATTTTTGGGTTTATTATTTTCTTTTCCAATTTTGAACACTGAAGAACAGATATAGGCTTTCTTTTTTAATTCTTCAAATATGATTTCGAAATCTCTAAATCTAAGAGAGTTACCGATTTTTTAGGTTACAGGTGCAAATCCAAAAATTTTCAAAAAATCCGAAATGTCTCAAAAACGGTTAACTTAGGTATAGAAAAACCTGATAAAAGCTCCGTTAAAATAACTCAACTAATCCAAAAACGCACTGAAAAACATAGCTTTCCATTTCAAATAAGAAAGTTGATAGCGACTTCCGGTATAACCGGAAGTGTCGCCATCTTGAAAATATTTTCAAATTTTATATTATATATATTATATTATATTATATTATATTATATTATATTATATTATATTATATTATATTATATTATATTATATTATATTATATTTTGAAAATATTTTCATTGAGCAGCACTTATCGGATATGGCTAAATACCAACTTTCAGATAAATATCTTTATTAGAACTTTCAGTACTTCTAATGTAGGGTTTAGACTCAACAGCCTGTATTAGACGTTCATGAAAATTTTGTAAAATGTTGTAAAAAGACAATGTCTTGTGTTGCTACTCTCTAAAAAATAAGTTTTCTTTTTTCAGTTTACATCGGTTCTTTTTTGAAATGAAATAGTCAAGTCATTTGGCTCCAAATATTTTTTAATTCAAGAAGAAAGTAATCTTACGGTTTACGTTTATGTTTAGAGTTACGTTACGCTCTTACGTTTACGTCCTTTTTCTTATACATATATCTCGATAATCACGTTGGTTGAGCGGTATTTATACTTTTATTAAGTTGTGTCTTCCGTTTACAATTTTTCGTCTTTATGTGCTTACCCCTTGCTTACCCCTTTGCTGCAGTTTTAAATGTCTCCATGTTTACGTTTACGTCAATTGTTATTTTCTCACAATCTTTTATTTTTGTTTTTATTGTTATTTCTCATATTTCTACATTTTTATAGAAAAATTGTCAGACCTGATCCGGGTTCGAACCCCCGACTCCCCGCTTTAAAAGTGGCGCTTTTACCACTGGGCCACCAGGCCATAGCTAGTGACTGTCTTTTACAGATATTTTAACACAACATTTTTTAATTAAATCAACATTACAAACTATAATTGCTTTAATTCGACTAAAACGCACATATTTTGCACAAATCAGTTCAAGTCGGCAAATTAGGACTTTTTTTCAGTATGATACTCTAATTTTTCAAAATTTCATTAAAAACACCAAATTAAGGTACAGAAGACAATGCTTAAAAAATCGACTTGTAGAGATTTTTAGTGGAGACCCGAAATCTGTTCGACTTATCGAATTTTCGAGATATAGAGGCTCGACTGTAGGTGTTTTGGAATTTTTGCTATTACGATTCAAACACTTTTGGGCAAAGCAACAAATTGTATAAGACTAAATTTCGTCTGTGTGAAGGGCTGGCCCCAGGCCCGGGCTGTATGGTTGTTCACAAAGGCGGCTTCCCCGAAGGGCGGCATTTTTAAGCCGGTTCAAAAAAAAATATATATTTTTTTTATTTTCGTGTTGGTACTTAAACATTTTACATTATCTTCTGCTAGGTGTCAGAAAGAAGAACTGCTAGAAGAGATTAAAACATTTAAAACCTTAAAAATTTAGCTAAAATCGCACTGTACTTCTTTTGATGTATACATTATTACAGTTTTTAACAGTCAACAATTTCTTGTCAGTTTTTCGAAATTTATCAGTTGCTCTTAGAATTCTTTTAACTTTATCTGTAACGTTTGCTTCTAGCGAAAGATTATTCTCAAAGTTAAAACTAATTAAAAATTATTTACGCACTACAGTGTTGCAAGACAGGTTGTCAAATATAACTTTTATTTAAATAGAAAATGAAAAAACTGATTTATTAGAATTAAGTGATATATTATTCATTATTTTGCAAATTTTAAAGCAAGGCGAGTTAATTTTTAATTATATTTATATACCGAATTGTTATTTTTTGTTTTTTATTTGTTTAATTTGTTATACATTTTTTTGGATTTTTTTTATTCTTCGACAATGTCAAAATTTACGATTCTTAGCTCCTGTGTACTCCTGTGTAAGGACGTTTTAACAAATGTTTTGCACTTCTCAATACAAAAGATCAGATGATTTTTAACAGATTTTAAAGCAACTTTAAGGGCCGGTTTATAGGAAGCTCTGTTAAAATTTAGGCAGTGCCTCTACTGTCGGCAACGGCGCCCATACCAGCTGCCGGCAGACAATTTTTAGAATTTAATATTTAATATTTTTCTAGACAAAAGCTGTATTTTCTTAGCTTAGGATGTTTTTTTTAAACGACTGAAGAAACTGTAAAATACTTATATCTCAGAAAATAGGTTATTCTTATTGCTAGTTTCACTATGTAATACACCTAAACATTCTTATGATGCAAGTTTATTATTTTTGCTTCTTCTTATCATTTTTTAAAGCTACCCTGTGGATACGTAAATTTTCGGGCATACAAAAGAATCGTTTATCATTCATAAAATAATTTTGTTTTTAAAAAAGAACATTTCAAGCGGCATGACGGTATTGGGTTAAAATATTTAGATCATAAAGTCGTTTCAATTTCTTTACCAGGGTTTGTTTAATTTACAAATTTTGTGAACAGTCAAATCCTGGAGATTCTTTTAATAACAGACTTTGTTTTATAAAAGCTTTTTTTTGTCCAACATCATCTGCAGTGTTAGTGTTTTTTTCTGAATTATGCGTTTCCTCCACAATTTTGATTGAATCTTTTATTTAAAGAAAGTGTACACTTCTAACAGTTCCTAGGCTTTTTGTCATCAAAAAAATTTGGCAAATCGCTTTTTGTTAATAAACCATTTTGAGTCTAATTCGAAGAAAAAATGTTGTATTCAACTCGTTTTTAAAAATCCACTCGTGAAATATTTTATACTTGTTGATTACTTAATAAATAATTTTGAAAAATGTTTGATTTTTGTATTAGATCTAGAACTTAGGTATAAGTAGAAGTTCGCTAGGTACATATTAAAAAAAACTCATTTAAGTTTAGGGGCGGTAATTTCTAATTAGGGCTGGCCCTAAAACCGGTTTAATAGTTTCTTATTTGTTCCTGAAGTTGATTGAACGGTATTTATTTTTTCAGTATTGCTGTTCATTTAAAACTCATTTATTTAAAAGCTAAAAAGCTCAAACTTAAGGCAAACTTTACAGTTCTGAAGCAACAAATTTTTGATGGATGTGGTAACCACACAGTGCAATTCTTTTTCGTCTCAAATTTTTTGATCTTTGTCCACATCACTCGCTCTCTTGGGCTCCAAATTACTCATTGTTTGGTCACGTTTGGAGCAAAAGTGGTCGAAAACTCGACTTTTACCACGTATCCGGTCTTGGCAACAATTTCGCAAAGCCAACAATGGAGAGCAATTAAATGCTCAGATTGCGCACTATTTTCCAATTCCAATTTGTTGCAGTAAAAACGTACTTGAGCCCAGTTGAAACCCACTGTAACAACATCAACTACTACCTTTCGGACGATAACAACGAGACTCGGGACTTCACCGACGATGCTTGGGCTAGATTACGTAAGTAGATAACGGCCATTTCAGCACCTCAATACAATATAAACATATTAAATCCATTAGCCTTAGCGGTAATATAACGTTCCGACAAAGCGTAACAAACCGGGACGATCTAATTATTTTTTTCTTATTATTAAGTATTATTTTTTTTTTTGGATATAGATATGGGTCGTTCCATGATCGCCCTTTTCAGCCTGGCTTTCGCAGCGGTGTTTGCAGCCTTCTGCACAGGAGTCACCGGATGCTGGAGGAGGTCCCCCAGCAATATCACGGCCACTGCGATTCTGATGCTGCTTGCATGTAAGAAATTTCAAATGATTGTCCGAGTCGATGACCTTTAACGCCTCATTTGACGAGCCATTAACTATTCTGATAATCGAAGCGCTGCATTAATAGAGATAGCGATAATTTGTATGCCTATGTCGTTGGAATGCTCGATTGTGATGCATTGTTAAGTGAAGACTTCACCCGAACAATATATCAAAAAGTAGAAAAAAACAACTTTTACCAAAGAAAATTTTTATAATCATTTATTGATGAATTAAAGTATAAACCTAAACCGATAATTTAATAAATTAATAATTGCCATTGATGTCACCTTGAATTAAATTTTAATTCGCTATCTATAAACCGACCCTACTTATATTTATTATACAGGCTGATTCTTAAATAGCCCGACAAAATTTTATCACAGCTTTCCAAAGATAAGTAGAGACGATCTGAATCATATTTACGTATTTATTACGACGCTCATGAGTTGAAATTTTTTTTTTCATCATGAATATCTCAGTGACCATTGTTGCAGTGATCAAGTATATTGTCATCAAAGAATTATAATACTTTCCACTAACTGTATTAATACTACTTACGAACACATCAGTGGCGTACACTTTATCTTCAACATAATTAAAAAAAAATTTTCGAAAACGGTTATACAAAGAATTTTTTAACGATTTTTCCCAGCATGTACTCAATTGGCACTACCATGGGTAGAATTTTGTCGGTCTATTTGAGAATCACGCTGTATTATTGGTCGTGACTGTACAGGGTGGTGCATTTTGGATGTATTGTGAGGTTTAGAGAAAAACGAGTCACATTTTCGAGTCCGTTTTTTGAGAAAATAATTTTGGTCAAAACCGCATCCTGTTATCGTCTTTTGTTTTTGACTTATAAACAAAAGTTGACATTTTAGCAAAATCTTAAAAAATTCATATCTTCCTTATTATAAAAGATACACGCTTCAAACAAACACTCTTTTACAGAGCATTTAATAATGTTATCACCGATTTTTTTTAACCATGCGTTTAGCTGTAATTACATAAAGTTGTATTTTTTTAAATAGGAATCATAGGCGGCTGTGATATTTTTGAAAAGCTTATTTTTTTCTGATTTGACGTGTCTGATTTGATTTGTGTAATACATTACTTTTAAATATTAAAAAAAACATAACATTTCGGTTTTTCTTTATAGTAGGCCATGAAAAATTTTTAGATTTCCAATTAAAACTATGAAAGATATATTACCTAACAAGTATTTATAATTTAATGATTTTTTAAACACTAATTAATCCAAAAAGAGCATAATAAATTATTAGTAGGTCAAATGTTTTGCGATTAATAATTTTTTTTTAGATTTAAAGTGGTAAGCTTACATTGCCATTCTATTTTTTAATTAAACGTGAAATGTCGGAAAAAGTAAAATCTTTTAAGTGTATGATTGTCTGTGAGTAAAATTTTATTTTACAAAAAAATGTCAGTCCAAACACCAAAATCAAATCTCATCTGCGGTAAAAAATACCATGAGATCGAAAATGTACTGAATTAAAGCAAGCCTTGAAAATGAAGTGTAACCTTAGTCACATTTTTTTAAACATCCTATTGTTGTAAAAGACAGTAGAGGAAACTATGGAAGTGTCCAGAAATAGCAAATAAATGTTTAACAAATTCTTATCAACATATTTTCCAGAAATTCTGCTAAGGATTCCACTCGAATATTTTCACTCATCCACTTCCCATTTATTTTTTCACCTGTTCAAAAATTGCATTCTACTAAGTAGACTTTTTTGGGTGATTAAACACCATTTCGGAATAATGTTAATTAAGCAAGGAATTAATTTATGAAAAATTATTTTTAAATTCTGATGTCAATTTTTAACATGTGGCTAAAATTCCGCAGGCACAGCCTGCTCTAATTCAGTTCATTTTCGATCTCGTGTTACATAACATTATCAACTTTACCTTCATTGCACTTCACTAAATCATAAAAAAGTGTTATCAAATGATAGTAATACATCGTTCTTAATTTTTTGCACATTTTTTATGTAATTAAAATTTGCTTCATTGTATAATTGTTCAATTGAAAATAACTTTAAAATAGCTTATTTTTATAATTTCACATTTTTTATTTTAATAACAGTTCAAATTTCCAGATTATTCACACCTTTTATGTGAAATAATTTTTCCATGGCCAACTACTTTCAAATATTTTAAATATATTTTTTATCAAAAAAAGATTTTCGAAAATGTCTTAGCCGACTATGATTCGTATTAAAAAAAAAATAAACTTTATGTTATTACAGCTAAACGAATGGTTAAAAAATAAATAGCTGATAACATTATTAAATTCTCTGTAAAAAGTTTCTGTATAATGTCTTTGTTTCAAATGTGTATTTTTTATAATAAGGAAGAAATGAATTTTTTAAGGTTTTGCTAAAAAGTCAACTTTTGTTTATAAGTCGAAAACAAAAGACGATAGCGGAATGCGGTTTTGACCAAAATTATTTTCTCAAAAAACGGACTCGAGAATGTGTCACTTGTTTTTCTCTTAACCTCAGTTTCGGAGATTTCTTATTCGGACACCCAAAATGCCCCACCCTGTACAATGAATATTTTGTTCAAAAACGAGGTAAATCGCATTTGGTTTTCAAATGATCTCAGAAAATTAGGAATACCCGAGGGAATACCATAATTTTGAAATGTCTCGAATTTGTATAGAAAGCCACAAACACTTATTCGACCAATAAAAATATAAGAATTACCTCCTCCTCTACCACACAAAAAAATGCAAGGTGTTTGTCATTGGATATTGCCCTCCCAATTATGACACAAACCAATCACAAGTCGTTTGAAAAGTAGACAAAAACTGGTGTTTTATTATTTGGTGAATAACCTACTGGAATTTCGCTAATTGTAAACGAAATTTTAATTCAGTTAAAGAATGTCAACATTTTAAGCCGAGTCGTTGAAGTTACATTTTCATAAAAAGTTTTTTTGAAAACTTATTTAAGTATTTGGCGAAAGTTCCTCAAACTTTTTAAATGAAACGAGTTCAAGAACAAACGATTTAAACAATTTCTGAGCGATTTGACTTGTCTTTAGACAAATGCTAATGCTACAATTATTTGAACGAATCAAATCAATAAAAAAGCTTTTTGGAAAAAAATTAGACATGGTTTGTTATGTAGTTTCGTAAGATTCTGTGACTATCGATCCAGCAAAGCAAAAACGTGTGATTTGACTCAAGTGAAATGTTGGAAAACGAAAGCAAATAAATTAGAAAAAGAATTAAATTGTCAAAATAAAAAAGCGGAATAAATGTAAAAACACCTAAAAACATTTGATGCGGAATTGTTATTCCTAGGCGATTTAGCTCATTTTTACGCGAGGAATCTCAAAATAAAAAAGCAGTGTTAATTTTTGCTCTCAAAAGTCTTAATTAATATAAAACTGAAACTGATTAGGCGGAAGTACGGCTGAGGAGTGTTTGTAAAAGCGCAATTATTAGATTGATTATGTGAAGGAAATGCTCAGAAACTAGGAACTTGAAAGGAAAGAAACCAGCCGCTGGTCAGAACAGTATTTTAATCGAATTTTTATTCCATTCGTGTTCGCATCATAATTTCAGTCATTATTCGCGTGCCGCTGCAATTTTCTCTCTTCACTTTCTTTCTTTTTGCTAATTCCTGAATAATTTTCAAATTGTGTGTGAAATCACGTATGGCTATCGGGGCCAGGTCGCGGGTCACTTTACCCAAATTGATTTTCACTAAAATACCGTTGAAATAACGATGTCGTCTTGTCAATATATACCTAAGTGTCTTTTCATTTCCTCTCTTCAAGCATTGTCTGAAAGCATCGTATTGTGATGTCGCTCGGGTATTTGTAAAGCAGATGACACCTTTGTCATTTCGTTGAAACGTAACTAATTATATGAGAATGTATAGAACGAAGAAAAAAAACCGATTTATTGCAGGCCTGTTGAGTGCTGGAGGAATGGGTCTGTGGCATGGAGTGGAATATTACGAGAAGGAAAAAGTCGTCGGAGAGGAATTCTACCAACAATGGAGTAACGTAAGTCAAAGGTTGGCCGGTTTATCGATATGTGATAAGAATTAACTAAAAAAACCTTAAAAGTATTAATTTCGGCAAATTCTAAGAGATTTAGCTCTTTTTCTGATCCAGAAACTCAAAAATTTCGGCGAAATTATAAGGTGAAAAGTTTAATAAAGGTACAAATATGTGACATAAATATCGAACATAAGATAGATAAAAGAAATGAAGAAGTAATTAGAAAATAATCTTATACACCTGCTTCCATTTATTTTTTATTATCTAGTAGTACTTGAGTGATTTCGCACAAATCGTGAGTAAGAACTTCGCTTACTTCAATGGATTTTTTTGAAAAAAGTCAAAAACCATCGAATTAGCTCTAGATTGTTATACAGTATTCGAAACTTTATAGTTTTGGAGTTTTTTTTATTAAAAAAAAATGCAGAAAAACGATTTTTTTGCTGAAACCCTGAAATCTAACATCCATTTTTTCATTTTTTCCGTACGATTTAATGTGCTGAGAAAAATGCGTTTCCAGCTTGAAAAAATCAAATTTTTGGCTTTTAATTTTTGAGTTTTCAAACGGAAATTACTACAAAACTAAGGGACATATCGCAAAGTGCTAAACGCCGTTGTAATTAGCGTTAAAATGTTCTAAAATGTCATAGAACATAGATTTGAAGTTAATTTAGTTTTTTGAAAAATCACATCCTAAAATTATCGAAAATTCTGGAAAAATTTTGATCCGAAATAAAAATGTTTTGGGCTGTGTGTGTGGTCGTAAGACGTTCCAACAAATTGATTAACGTTGAGAAAACTAATTACTCATTTGCTTTGCGAGGTTTTATTGAAACAACAATCAAGTTAAAAAAAATCAAAAAAGTCTTAGTCACGATATTTCGACCAAATCTAAGTGATTTTTTTTCTGATCCAGAGACCTATTTGCAAAAATTTTGCCGAAATAAGCTGAAAAATTTAATAAAGGAACAAAAGTGACATAAACATCGTACATAAGTTAAATAAGAAGAATGAAAAAAAAATTAATCATATACCTACTTCCATTTACTTTTTATTATCTACTTGGGGGATTTCGGCCAAATCTGAATGATTTAGCTCGTATTTGAGTTAGAATTTTACTTCTTCCAATGGATTTCTTTGAAAAAAGTCAAAAACCAAAAAATATGAGTAAATAAATAAATAAATTAGCACTAATTCTATAAGAGCCAATAATTTTCGAGTTTTACTTTTTTTGATCTAAAATGACGAACGAGAATGCTTTTTTGGCTAAAACCCTCGAAAACCCCGATCTGGGTTTTCGTTAATCCATTTTTTCATTTTTTCTGTACGATTTAAAGTGTTGAGAAAAATGCCCTTCCAGCTTGAAAAAATCTAATTTTTGAGTTTTTAAACAGAAACTACTACAAAACAAAGGGATTTATCGCAAAGTGTCAAACGCCGTTGTAATTAGCGTTAAAATGTTCTAAAATGTCATAGAACATAGATTTGATGTTAATTTAATTTTTTGAAAAATCATCCTAAAATTATCAAAAATTCTGGAAAAATTTTGATCCAAAATAAAAATATTTTGGGCTGTGTGGTTGTAAGACGTTCCAACAAATCGATTAACGTTGAGAAAACTAATTACTCATTTGTTTTGTGAGGTTTTATTGAAACAACAATCAAGTTAAAAAAAACTCAAAAAAGTCTTATTTTTTTATTTTATTTCGACCAATTCTAAGTGATTTTTTTTCTGATCCAGAGACTTATTTGCAAAAATTTTGCTGAAATAAGCTGAAAAGTTTAATAAAGGAACAAAAGTGACATAAACATCGTACATAAGATAAATAAGAAGATTGGAAAAAAAAATTAATCACATATATTAGCTGTTTCAAAACTATAAAAACGCCAACGTCGCATTTTCTCTCAAAAATAGCTGTTATAAAATATTCATGCACTTCAAAAAAATTATAGCTAATGTAATTTATACTTTCAATGAGAGATCTAATCATTAATAACTATTATACAATTTTATAAATCTTATTTAAAAAAATAATTCGGTAAAATGCGACGTTGGCGTTTTTATAGTTTTGAAACAGCTAATACGTAGGTAGATAATGAAAAAAAATAAAAAATAAGTTAGATAATAAAAAGTAAATGGAAGTAGTTCCATGTACTTTTTATTATTTACTTGGGGGATTTTGGCTCGTATTTGAGTTAGAATTTTACTTCTTCCAATGGATTTCTTTGAAAAAAGTCGAAAACCAATAAATACAAATAAAAAAATTAGCACTAATGCTATAAGAGCCAATAGTTTTCGAGTTTTACTTTTTTTTATTTAAAATGACGAACAACAAGAATGCTTTTTTGGCTAAAACCCTCGAAAACCCCGATCTAGATTTTAGTTAATCCATTTTTTTATTTTTTCTGTACGATTTAAAAGTGTAGAGAAAAATATGTTTCCAGCTTGAACAAATCAAATCTTGGACAAATTTTTAAGTTTTCAAACCGCAATTACTACGAAACTAATTGTAAACACTGACGTATTCAGCATTAAAGAGATTCTAAAATGTCGTAGAACATAGATTTCAAGTTAATTTAATTTGTCCTTGTCCTAAAATGATTGTAAATTTTTGTAAAATTGAAAACTTTTTTTTTATACTCGTAGAGGTATTATACTTAGGACAGTAGTCAGTATATTCGTAAAAATTGCCAAGGCTTAATTTTGCCTTTATAACCCGTCTCTTGTGTGGTCTAGAATTTGTAAAAAAAAACTGCTTAAGGTTCAGTGGAGAAATAATGCATTTTTGTTAAAAGAAAGGCAGAGAAAATTTAGAAGCCTTAAAATACTCATCAAATCCTACCGACTGCTCCAATTAGATTTGCAAAAAGCTCGGTAAAACTAAGAAGACTAATTTTTGTGAATAATTATCACACCCACTCGTATAGCAGCAAAACGTGAATTAGATACTGCAATTAGTTTTCCACATTGTTGACTCATTTTTGAATTTTTAAGCCCAATTGTCTTCGAAGTTTTTGATTTTTTGTTGTGTAACCTTGAAAAATCGTAGCATTTTGCTTGTTTTTGCGTTATATCAACATATCGATAAACGCCCCCCTGTGTGGAGGCCCCCCGTTGTTTGCACCCCTTGGTCTAGATCCTGCAAGAAAACAGCGAAATCATGTACGACTGGAGCTTCGTCCTCGGCTGGCTGGGCGTTTTCAGTGCACTGGGCGCCTCATTCATGTTTTTCTTTGGTTCGTGTTGCCTCAGCACAGAAAAAGAAAAGGAGCAATTGAACAACGTTCAGTACATAATGCCAGGTGTGTGTAATTGGTGTTTTTCGTAGGTCCTACGTGACAATACAAGAGTCAACTATGATTGGAGTTACATGATCGCATGGGTTGGGGTGGGATGGTCGTTGGTTGCTGCCATCCTGTTTTCTGGAGCCGCAATGTGTCTTCGGGGCGAAAGGGAACGGGAAGAAGCGATCAACATGCAGTATTTAATGCCTGGTAACTTTCGGGGGTCATTCGCATCGAAAAAATCCGACATTTTTCGCATTAAATCAGCAAACAAACAAACAAAACGTGAAAAATCGACGATTTTTTCCTGTTTTTTTACTTAATCCTAATAACAACAGGGCCCTGTCGATATTGTAACACGCCCTGTACAGTGTCAAGTCATTTTGATAATAATTTTCCGCTTTTCTGTTAGCTTGACGAAAACTTTTCACTTCTCTCTGTAATCAGTAATCACACTACGGATTACTAAAGCTTGGGAACGAAACGACGTACAAATAATTACGGCTAATACAAGGCAAACAAAGTATTGAATTCCCAATAGTAAGAGCGAAAATTCTATAGGAAACTACATAAAAAAAATTCAAACTTTTACCCATATTTTTCGAAACCCTGCCAATACGGTTACAGGTGCAAGAAAAATGTTGGGAAGAAAGTTGCACAGAATTAAATTGCCTATAAAAAAGTCTGCAACACCGTGTTTCTATCTGCAACGGTTTAGGCATAAATTAATTTTCCGATACACGACCAGTGGGTAAAATGAACGAAACCGTCGCTTGGCGTTTTTGAACGTCTTTGGGGCCTAAACGCTCGAAAATAGAGAAATGGCTTTCCTGACTTTTTTGAAGGAAATTTAATTCTCTACAACTTTCTCCCCAACATTTTTCTTGTATCTTTAACCGTATTCGCAGCATTCTGAAAAATAGGGGATGAAGCACAAATTTTTTTTCGTAAAAATTTTAATCGTCGGTTTGTCTCGAATTCAAAGCTCAACATTTCTGTATTTTGTCCAATTAATTAACGAATTGGTTGAATTTAAGTTAATTTAAAACGATTTTTGAAGCGCCCTTGTTATACAGGATGATTCTTTTATGGCCTACATTAGAAACTTTTTAACTTTTTATACAGGCTGTTCCGTTTTTATTGTTACAAACTTAAACAGGTGATAGAACATTCAATTTTAAGACAAACGTTTTCTATAAATATGTATCGAAAAATGCTTTGTAAGGGAGCTACACCCTCTGAAAGAGATGCTTCTTTTAGTGGGTTTTTCTCAATATTTCAAAAACCAGTACAGATAAAATTACAAAATTTGGTGCAGTTAATAATCTTTATACGCCTAATCTAATTTGAGAATCAAATGTAAAAAAATTTAATCAGGGGCGTCCTAAACTGGGGGGGGGGGGGTGTATGGTAAAAACTACCCTAACTATTTTGGCTTTAATTTTTTGACATTTTCAACAACAAAATCGTAAATTCCATAGTTTTCCACACAAAAATGGTCTCTTGTGTTATTTTGATACAACCGTTTGTGAGTAAAATCGATTTAAAATTTCTGTTACAGACCATAAACAGTATGAAAATCAGAAAGGATGACCAGAACCAAATTAAACCGCATCAATCAATGGGCATCTTTAGGACAAGTTCTGCCCACGATAGCCTCTGTTCATCCCTGATTTTCATACTGTTTATGGTCTGTTAGACAACGTTTAAATTAATTTTACTCAAAAACGGTGAGTTGTATCGAAACAGCACAAGAGACCATTTTTGTGTAAAAAACTGTGGAATTTATGATTTTGTTGCTGAAAATGTTAAAAAACTAAATCCAAAAGAGTTAGGGTATTTTTTACCCTACTCCCCTCCAGTTTGGGACGCCCCTGATTAAAATTTTCTACATTCGATCCTCGAATTCTATTTGGCGTATAAAAATTATTAACTGCACTAAATTTTGTAATTTTATCTGTAATGGTTTCTGAAATATTGAGAAAAACTCACTAAAAAAAGCACCCCTTTCAGGGGGTGTAGCTCCCTTACGAAGAATTTTTCGATACATGTTTATAAGAAACGTTTGTCTTAAAATTGAATGTTCTATCACCTGTTTAAATTTGTAACAATAAAAACGGAACATCCTATATAACTAGAGCTTTAAAATTTTGTATACGATCCAAATCGACCATTCTGAGTTCAACTAAATTATTTTCTAAATGGCTGAACTTCCGGAAGTACGAGAAATTGGCGCCAACTTTGAAATTTTAAATAGTAACCATACATTTTCATTACATTTTTAAAGTTTACCTAAGTTGTTAATACTTATCTGTCATAGTTTTTGACATATGTCAATTTTTTTGTTAAAATTTTCATTTTCAGGGGATTAGAAGGTGTTGATAAAAGTCTCCTTAAAAATCGTTCTTTTGATTGCCCTTGAAAAAACAGGGTCATTTCATTCGAAAAAACTATGTTATAATAATTCTTAGATCATTATTTAATAGCAGCCTTGCAGTTTGACAGTTGACAATCCTGAAAATTTTAATAGACCCTTCGAACCTTTGGTTATCAAATGCAAAAAGAATTATTCACTTATTCTAAAGGGTTCAAGAGCTGTGATTTTTGAATGAACCCCTGCTCTGACACATAAATACTAACAACTACAATACATTTTACTAAGTTTCAAAAGGCAAATTCAAAAACGCAATAAAATTAGGTGGTCACTATTAAAATTTCAAAGTTGGTGCTCAATATCTCATAGTTCCGGAAGCTCAGCCATTTTGAAAATAATTTAGTTGAACTCAAAATGGTTGATTTGGATCGTATACAAAATTTCATAGCTATATGGCTATAATAGAAGTTAAAAAGTTTCTAATGTAGCCCCTAAAAGAATCACCCTGTATTTTTTTGTGTCTCGTTTCGTCTCCTAATCTACACACTGATCAACAATTTTTCCTTTTTCCACTTAATCAATTTTTGCCTGTTGACCAGTGTTATTTGACCGCATGATTGTGCCTAATTACAAATAACCAAAATCATTGTAAGATAATCATAAATTTGCCTCACCCATTTGTGCCAACTTAACTCGATTGAAATTTCCAGTGTATCCGCAAAAGCAGCAATATGCATATGCCGGATATCCGGTTCCTGCACCTCAAGCCTACGCAGGACCGTATTACACGACAGGATCAGCTTATGGGCCGTATAATTACTGAAAGGACAACGATACATGCAATAGACTGTCTTCCATTTTCTACAAATAGTATTAAATTTTGACATTTTTTGGCCATCATGCAAAAGAATGGGTGCCTCATTCGTTGTAAATAAGTCGTTAGGTAATCGCAGCAGGCCGGGAGGGCAGGTGACGTTTCGTGGCCAACGGAGTAACTAAATTTTTTTTTCGACTAACAAAAATTCTAGTCGGGACCAAACATCACCAGTATTTTTTATTTTTAACTCCTGTCCTCAACATCAACTAATCACGGTCATTTTTTGTAAATAGTTGTGTTTAATTGATGTCGCATTGCCATTACGTTGCATTTTTTACACCTTAGTCATCATCAGAGACGTATTTATTTTGATTTCGGGACCGAAATCGGAAAGATACCTGTTATATGACTGTATAATTGTAATCAATCGGGAATTTAGATAAAAGCGCGGTCAAGTGTGCGTAAATTGGCACAATTATCACAGCACACTTGACGGCGTTTTGTCTAGACTCCTCCTATTTATGTTTAGCAATATTTGTATTTTTATATGTTGTGTACTTACCGTAATTACGTATTTAGTGTATTTTTGGAGGTTTTTGTTATCAAAAACGTTGCAATAAAGTCGAGACAATTTATTCAGGTGTTTTATTAAAATTGGCAATAACACAATTATTTTTCACAGTTTGGATTTACTAATAACAATATCAGAATAGTTATTTATTATTTAACGAGTTTGAGTGTAAATCGGACGCTTTATTTGTCATGATTTATTATCCACGAGGTGAAATAAGTGAACTGATTTACACAAAAACGAGTTGAATACAACATTTTATTCTTCGAACAAGGATTACATTGGTTTAAATTTGTTAAAAATAATCTGACTTTTTGTATTGAAAAATGCCAAACAGTAAATTTTAACAGTGAATAAAACAATTTTAAAGTAGTAAAAAACAGCTACTTGCTGTTTCAAAACTATAGAAAAAAAATGGCTACATCGCACTTACATTTTTTTGTGTCAAAAGTGGTCACAAATTAAGATTTTATGTGTTAAATTGGACTGTAGTGACAGTTGTTTTTATAGTTTGAGAGATATTAAAAATTTGACAAATTATCATTCCGAAAAATATATTTAATGAATCCCAACTTAGTTTTAGGCTTCCTTCGGGAGAGGTATCCCCTCCTTAAATCGTTAAAACTTAAAAAAGAAAATCTAATCGAACTTAAAGACTTAAAAAAAAGACAATAGAAAGAGAACACTTGAATAAAAAGTACTCAAATTAGTGTAAACTGTAATGTAATGTAGTTAATTGATTTGAGAAATAAAATTTAAGTAAAAAATTGGACTCTAGTGACAAATTTAATGCCAAGAAAAAATATGAGAATGGAAATCGAGAGATTGCCCAATGAGCATGTAAGTTAATATGCCATTGAAAGCTGGAATTATCTGAAACGACATCAAAAGTTAGACAAGAGTTTTTATTAACCACTTCGAAACAAGATACTGTCCTGCAGCAGCAGAAGAGTTGAGTAATATAAAATTTTAGTAATATTTATAAAATAACAAAGAATTATTACATCCAAGGGATTTTACATCCTCAACATTCATGAATGTATTTGGTGATTTATATTGTTGGAACAGTTGGAACTGGAAAAAACACTGCTGAAAGGCGAACTCGAGAAAGCTCAATTAAAAGTAGAAATGGAGCTCCAGAAAGCACAGCTGGAAGTCGCATATTTAAAAGGCGAAGCCGAAAAAGAAAAACTCAAAGGGGAAATGGAGGTGAAATTAGAGCAGTTAAGAAGTGAATTTTTTTAATGAAACTTAAATAAAGGTATTAGGATTCCTCTTAAATCATTAAAATTAAAAAAGGAAGATTTAAGTGAATCAAGTATTTATTCCTAAAAAAAGAAGATTTGGATGAAATAACTTCGGGATTTAAAAAACTAGAGTTAATGTAATAATACCCAGTTGTTTTTAGAAACGCAAAGTAGAAACACTTTATTTGTATTAAATAAATTATTCTCCTACAGTTTTGTTACTGTTTAGCGTTTTTGAACAATACACTAGGAATAAAATATTTGCATGGTATAATAATTGTTTGAAAAATAAAATTTAAGTATGAAAACATTTTATTCCTAGTGTATTGTTCAAAGACTTTAAACAGTTTCTACTTTGCGTTTCTAAGAACAACCGAATGCACCCTATTTGCGTTTCATAAATGTGCTTGTTACGGGACGCAACTTTTTATTAGCAAAGGTTGGTAACTCAACCAGAGCTGTACAGAGAATAGTTGGTGGTAGAGCTGACAAAGTCTAAGATCGACCACGAGAGGCGAAGCCAATGCGTACTTCGTTGAGCGGGGAGATTGAGCAGTGGCGTAGCAAAAAACTATTCTATGATAAAGAGGGGTTTAAGATTTATAAGTTTTATTATTTACTTTTTCCTGTATTCAATAATAGCAAGATGAGATAATAAAAATAACATCTTATGCTACTACACGTTGATTTTATAGAAACACAAAGCAGAGATGTCGAATAAATACAAAATACACAATGAGTAACGAGTAAAAACGCGTTTTTTACAAAAAAGGTTTCTACTGGTATTTTTACTAATAAACTGTTAATGTTAAAATATTAAACTTAAAGATAAATTCCCTACACATGTACATACACGCCACGTCACTGTTCCGTGCTAACACCCCTAAATTTACGAATGGACTCGTCCGCGACCAGTTTTCGTCTCTGCGCACTCCTACCACCGTGGACGATCTGTCATTTCGCGTACTCTAATTAAAATGTGTTTTCCGTTGTATTAAAAGTTGCCTATTGCACGGCCTATTGTAACCAAGTTTTAAAAAAAATACACACATAATTTTCTAGTTATTTGTTAATATAATTACAATTGTAATGTGCTTAATAATTGCCATATTTTTCCGAATAGTTTTTTTAACAAAATCTAATGAATTAGTCATGCCTTTACTCTCGAATTTACCGGTGATTTATTTAATAAATAATAATTTAGGTGTTTATTCTTAATTCTAGATAGGCATACAGAGTAATTCATTACGTTATTCCCAAGTCAGGGATCAGTCCCAAGTATTAACAGTAGTTGCAGATGTTGCAGCACATTGAATATATCAAAGTGCGAATACCCGCTGAGTGTTATTTGCTTTTAAAATGTTTAAAATTGTTATCATTTTCAAACATTTTTTGGACACTAACAGGCCGTCAGTGCTACCATTCGAAACGCGAGTAGTAGAAAACTCTACCTAAATGCAGAAAAAAAATACGAGACAACTTATTCGAGTGTTTTATTAAAATTAAAGAGAGCACACTGTTCACAATCACAATTCGTCTTTTCCTGATTTTCGGTCCCCTTTATCGCCTTTGAAGACTTCACTCAGACATGAGGTGTCTTCGTTCCGCAACGCCCTGTCTTCACACAAATATTTTTTAAGACTTTGCTTCCCCTGGTGGTGGAAATACCAGTCTTCAATGTCCCCCTCGTTCTGTTCCAGCAAAGTCTCACATTGCGTCTTCATATTGGTCACTTCCACGCTGGGTTTGTCCCACAGCTCGTAGGGGATTCCCAGCTCGACTTTAACCCCCTTATCGACCAACCCGTGCAGCGTCTGGAACGTCTGACTCATCCCTTTCGCAAACCTCGTACTATCCTCGCGCTCCTTGTGGATGTTGTACTCCAAAATCCGCTCGCAGACCCCATCCAAAGACTCAACTAACCTTAACTCTGATTTTTTGTATTCTTTCTTTTTCTTCGGCTTGACATCGTCCACTTCGTAGCCGGTCTCGATCACGTCGTGCGTTTTGCCCGTCTCCTCGAGCCGACTCTCCAATTCGATTGCTAATATCTTGCAAACTGAAATTTTTTGTGCTGACATAACCTCACTTATTTCGGGGGTTTTTACGACTTACCTTCACATCTGTTGGCGTATTTCACCCCCTCGTCCTCCTCTGTGACCGCAAACACGTTGTAAACGACAAAAATTAGGCAAATTTGTGGGAAATACATCGCGTTTCGCTCGCCTTTAAATCAACATAACCTCAAAATTGAATTGGGGTTTTATCTCATATAATCCGTTAATGTGGACGTGGAGCGAAATGATTGGTCAGTTAATGTATTTATTATTGATTGAAATTAAACATTTTTGGTCATAAAATAATTCAAGCGTATTTAGGTTACGAAATGTGAGGGGGCGGGGCTAAGGTTTGTGGGTACTTCCCCTAATAAAAACCAAACTCAATCGATAGTAATATATTGGGTAATGGTAATAGAAATGCAACAAAAATTATGTAAAGTCAGTAAAATCCTCCACGATGTCCTTTTCTTCGCTGAAGCCTTTTTGCGCTTCTTTCCTCTTATTATTCTCTTGTACGACCTTCTCTCTCAGATTTTTCAATTTCCTCAGTCTTTCCAACCAATTAGAAGCGTAAGGATCAGTCGCGTGACTTCGTAACGAATTGAGAACAGTCGCTGCCAACTGTTAAAAATTAAAACAAACCAAAACACTACACAACTTACATCGGCATGTATGGCAAGTTGTCTCACTAAAATTGACACACTTTGATCCGAAACAACTATAACCTCGTTTGATCCAATGATTTTCAACAAGTCTGACTTGACCTTGACCTCGACTTTATTGCACTGATAATCGAGTGGCTCAACGATGATGTACGCCAAAGTCACCTGACTCTGTAACCATAGAAACGTCACAACCGAGCCACGCCTACCGCCCCACCTACCCTAAACGTACTGATGTCAAACTCTTGCCCACTATTATTATACACAATGACAACGTTGTCGTTTCCAACGTGTGCCTTTTTGTAATTTCCGTTCGGGTCACTATCTTTATTCGGCATCAAAGTCGCCACATGAAACGCCAACATAACCAAATCATCTTGATGCGTATACATGTACTTGCCGTCGGCCCCGCCCTGATCCACGCCCCCTAGATAAATATCACGTGGGTTAACGTCAGCCAATCGAATCAAAGTCCCCAAGTTCTGTAAGAACTCTATATACCGAACACATCCACACGTATTGCGCAAAATTTCAGCCTCCTTATCGACTTGGCCTGGAAATTACGTCACAAAAAACATAACACTAGCACTGCTACCAACCTTCATTAATGTACAAAACCCCGATTTTGTGCACTTCGTACGGATACATGCGATCTAAAATACCAATTGCTCGGTCGATAACAGTACACGAGGGTACGTAAAGTGGCACTTCGGACGTACTACCAAAACAGGCAGTGTGATATAATTGGAGGAAAACAAAACTTGGGTTTAAACCACTTTTGAGTATTTCCTTGGGGATTTTTTTCGGTGGTGTTGGCTTTCGGGTCGATGTGCTCATCACCGAGATCGTGTGCAACCGATCACGCTTTTCGGCCAAACTCGGGTCTGGCGCTTTCGCACGATTTTTCTCGATCTTGGACGAGGACGAGCTCTTCTGAATCGAAGTGCCTGACATGGGAAAAACATTTGCAAATCCGTGACGCCACAAAATGCCCCCCTTTCAATTAAATTTCTGATCAAAATAAACAACTACCAAACGTCAAAAAGTGACAGTCAGTGACACTTTCTTAATCAGGAATTTAATTGACTGACGTCCGGTTGCTAGATTTTTCCAAAATAAATGTTATTTTGTTCCAAAAAATGCCCAAAAATTGAAATTAAAATTGATTCTGCCCAAATTACCGTCTTTTTCTTTCTCGGCGTGTCGCTGCAGCCGCGGCGAGGTCTGAGTGGGGCTCTGGGGCGGTTTGGTGGTCAGGGGGGCTAAATTGGTCAAGTTGGGTAAGTTATTGGGTCGATCAAGGACGTTCGTATCTTGTGGAAAAGTCGGCTGTGACTGGGAATTGATTTGATTGGGGGACGCAGGAACTGTTTTGTACGGTTTTGGAGCTATGCCACTTTCACCAGGGGGCGAAGACCCCGGATAACTGTAACACGTGAGAAGGGAGGGGTGTTCTTGTTTGAGGGGCTCTCCAGTCGGCGGACTTGTTCCTACAAGTGAACGCGAGTCACACTAGTAATTTTCTCTACAACCCACCTAGACCGGAAATCTCCTCCGGAATCGCCTCACAGCTCACTCTGACGTCCTTCTTGTCGGGATTGCCCGATTCGTTTTCGATTTTTTGATGGACGAAGGGATTTTTCCAGTTTGCCATTTCGGGACTAGAATTCGAACGACGGACGGGATTTCGTGATTTTGTTCCGTCGTCGTAAACGAATTCTAGTTCGTCGTCGGCGCTGTCGCGCGAACTTTGCCTAGATAGAGACTGTTTGGTGGGTGAGCCTTGAATTCGAGTTAAAAAAATCAATCTCGATTCGAGCAAAAAGCCAAGTTAGAAAAATTAAACTATATTCTTGTAAGAAAAGACAGGCAAGCATGCAAAACAAATGATTCAAACCTGGTACGCTGACCGGACGACTGCTTGAAGAAGCTACAGCTTCTTCAAATTCTTCCGTTTCTTCTTGTTCTTCGATCGAGATGGCTGAGCTTGGTTCGAAGAACAGGTCGGGCATGTACAGAGTGGACATTTCGTTGAGGGGAAATTCGAAAATGTGCTGCTTGAACGAGACCTGGTTCTGGACCTTCATCACCCAAGACACGTTGCCTAAATTAAATTAAATGCGAATTTGTAAGGAAATGCTGTTTCAAACAAAATTATTTCCCCAAAAAAGTTTGAAAGCGTGTTTAAGAAACGCGGACATTACCCTGTATATTTTAGGTACCCCAAAAAATGTTAAGTAATGGCGTAATCAGTGAATCAGACAGTCCTTTGTTCGTACGTTTGAAAGCAATTAGTGACCTAAACAGATTATATTTTTTTGTTAATGACTATTTATCGATATTGTTACACAAGTATTAATGTGCCGTTTAATTGTATTCAGTTTGTGTCTCGCTGTTATTGCGAACGGACGCTTCATAAACTTATTAAATAAAATAAAAATCGTTTCGGTGCGTGTTGTGAATTTGCGAGTATTCAACAAACATTTGTTAGTGCGCGATTTAATTTCAAGTGGTTATCTTTGAGGAGGAAAAACAATCCGGATTAAAGGGTTAGTCTGCAATTTGTTTTATTTATTCTTCGACACTGTCAAATTCTCCAGTATAAGGAGTTTTAACAACTGTTTGGCATTTCTAAACACGAAACGTCAGATTATTTAAAAAAGTTAAAGCAATTTTAAGCCTTGTTGAGTCTAATTCGGATAATAAAATGTTGTGTTCAACTTGTTTTCGTGTAAATCGGTTCATTTATTTCACCTCATTAACGCTCGTGGTTTAAAAATCCACTCGTAAAATAAAGCGGCCGTTTTAGAAACTCTTTAAATAAATAACTATTATTATTAAAATTACATTGACGTTGTAATGTTATCAACTGATTTATGGTGGTATTCTCTAAATGTCTCTGTTATTCTGTTACGTTTATAGAATGTTAGCAACAGTGCTCTGTTGTGACACCGCTTAACAGAGCTGTCTAATTTGCGATTCTCTAACTGCTTCTGTTAAAATAAGGGTAACAGTTCGAAAATGTAATTTTTGAGATAATGGAAGTCGATTTTGACGTATGGATTACTACTTGATTAGGACTGATTCACATGATTGGGAAAATGTTAAGAAGTTTTCATAAAATTATTATCATTTCGAGCTTGGTATCGCAAAAAGTTGCACTAAAATGTGAAAAGAAAGCGAATGCAAAAGATGAGTCTAGATCAGCGCTAAGAATATCTTTGTTTATTGGGAAAAATTTCATTTTTAGTTTTGGGACAATTTCTGTGGGATCTCGTGTCGCATTAGCTAACTGAATTGAATCGAAATTATTTTATTCTGTGCTGGAGAGAACTTATACGCAAAATTAAAGAGAGAAACACGAGTTGGAAGAAAGAAAATTATTCTTGAAAGCCAAAAATGAAATTTGAAATAAATAATTCAACTTTAAAAATGTATGTTTTATTTTTACGGAATACTGTAACCAAAATGAAGAGTACTCAGTGTTAAATTCTTTATTTATACAAATTTCGCGTTTCTGGAGATTTGTAAGTGGCGTTCATTGCCACAGATTACCTTTGCAACATTATGGGGATTATACCAATTGACTTTTTTCTAGGATTGATCTCTCTTCGTTTTCTGACACTTCAAAAACCAAAGGTAGAATTGTATGCGTAATTCAAAGCTTCTAGTTTTATCCCTTATCACATTTTTAATACAATTTCTTGTTAATTTGGTAAAACATCGCAAAAATTCACAATCTGTCACTGTCACTGTTAGTTTATGACGAGATTTTTGCCGCTGTTATTTAACAGAGAATGTTAAATACGAATTTAAATAACAGCTGTAATTTTTACAGTAATAGAGCAATAACATAGTAACAGAAGTTAGGGAATAGCACTATTAATAACACATTATACTGATTTTGTTGTTTTTTTAATTACAGTAGGTCCGTATATGAAGATGAGGGGCCATGATACAAAAGGTAGGTGCACTGTAGCAGAAGAAGATACCATAAGGTAGGTGCATTTTAATTATTTTGTTTATCGCCAAGTGTACAAATGTAACAAAATTTCGAAAACGAAAGTGTTACAAGCTGACTCGTTCGCAAATAACTTCGAAATACAAACTCTAATTGACAAGTCATGATTTATTTTGGCACCCCTGAAGTTAGCAGCAATGGAAATTACGGAATAATTTTTGTGACAGAGTTTGTGGCTCTTATGGACATTTTTATTTAAAAGAAAAACGATTTTGTGTTTCATAAATTAAGAAATCGAGTGCGTACTGTCTTCAATAATCGGTAAATATGCCCTCAATTAATGATTTTGATAGATTAGCACTAAGCGTCTTGATTTAAAAATTGTGAAAAACAGACAATAAATCAAGCAACACTCATCGTAAAAACATTTCATTTTAAAAATAATCGAAATTTGACCGCTGATTAAAACAAATCTGTACCTGAGAGTGAGAACAGTCCAAAATGCTCAATTTTCAAGACATTTATGAGCGGTTATTTTGTTATGGATTTTTTTATTGTAAGTGAATCTAGTAGGCTAACAAAGAGATATTTGATTTATAATTAATAAAAGGCACTAAAAGGGCTTAATACTTTAACGCCCTAAACATTTAAAGTTTTTTTTCAATATGTAAAAAGTTAAAATATATTAAGTCCAAGGGCTAAATTAATGTTTAATGCATTGAATTTGTAATGACACAACTTAAATATATTTATTAAGTAAGAAGGTTAATTGTCTTCCGGAACATCTTCATCATTATGAACATAAGGAAGATTTCTGTAATAGTCCTGATATTCCTCTGGTATCCATTTAAGCTTTGTCAAGTTATCTTATTTGGCTTTACGGTTGGGTTTGCATTCATTTCTAAGCTAAAGGAGTGATTGAGGCAAATTTAAAGGCTTTCTTGGTTTTCTTCTTAAATTGACATTAAAAATTTTCTTGTGAAGTATGTTTCAAAGTATATTTTCCTATCTCTGCTTTTCTTAACTGAAACTAAACAGCTTTTGATAATTTATAATAAATTGGCTTCCATCTTCACTTTTGTTTTTGCAATACAAGGTGATGTTACATTCAAATAAATGCAACGAAAGTCCAAAAAGTCTTCTAATTTCATTAAATACACATTAAAAGGGGGATTTTTACATTTTCTAATAAAATGATCACAATCGTTACAGATGAAAAATTTAAAAATTAAAATTATTTTTCAATAGTCACTATGTTTTATAAATAATTTGGACTTAATACTTTGTCGACCTAACATTGCATCTGTAATTTTCGCAAATATTACTGAAACTAAACAGCTTTTGATAATTTATAATAAATTGGCTTCCATCTTCACTTTTTTTTTTGCAATACAAGGTGATGTTACATTCAAATAAATGCAACGAAAGTCCAAAAAGTCTTCTAATTTCATTAAATACACATTAAAAGGGGGATTTTTACATTTTCTAATAAAATGATCACAATCGTTACAGATGAAAAATTTAAAAATTAAAATTATTTTTCAATAGTCACTATGTTTTATAAATAATTTGGACTTAATACTTTGTCGACCTAACATTGCATCTGTAATTTTCGCAAATATTACTGTTTTCAAGATTTTATGCATTGTTTCAAATGAAAGTGTGCTGAACGTTTACTTTTAATTATTATTTATTTTTTGAAAAAAATGGATTTAGGCTGTTGTCGCTCTCAGACACAGAAATATGAAATAAATTTAGACTTTTAAACATTATCGTTATCACAAGTCAATTTTTTGACATTTTTGACAGTACGATTTAGATTTTTGAAAATAATATACAGGGTGAGTTCAATAATTAGTTACCTGTCGGTCTCCGGATCAACACCTCGGCCCACCCCTGACACCAGCACGCACACACTAGCGCCTCCCTCTTGTCATCTCCACCAATCAGCTTCGGTAAATTGGCCGAATCGTACCTTTTCCCCTCCTCAGTCGATCCTTGTCTCGTCAGAAACGACTCTTTCTCCTCATTCCCACTATTACTCCTTGCATATCTCGCAATTTTACTATTATTATGCGAACTGCACAACGACCAACACTTATCACAAACGCCATGTTTCAACACACGTTCAGTGCAACCACTTGTCGTAATCGTTATCAATTTATTACCCAACATCCACGACTTGGAAATACCCCCATTTAGCAAAAACTCAGCAGTTGGGAGTCTTGAGGGCAGAGCACTACATGGTGAATATGTGTACCGGGCCATTAAATCAATACAAGTCTCGTTCAATTCCTCATAAAACGTTAAAACAGTCTTATCTCGAGGAGTTGTTTTTTGGATAAAGGGGCTCTTTTTGACAGGGTCGGGCTTAACGCGACGTCTGGATCCCTGTTCTGTGAGACTCGAACTGCGTTTCCGGTCAGAGCTGTCTTGATTCATGCTGCTTAAGCTCAACTTAAATTGACTTAATTCTTGAAACGGAACCATCACATTAGTTTGCAAACCCTATCAAACAAGTGTTGAATTTTTTTGACAAGTTTGGAACAAACCACTTACGCTCACTATAAATTTGACAAAATCGCGTCGAAATGGCAGACGACATTTTAGGAACCAAACCGAAATCACATGATAGGCTAGTGACACTATATAATTGTCATATTTGAATGGGTTAGTGTACGGTAGCGCAATAGCAAAGACGGCCATGTATTGGTCACCAACAAAATTCGCATAAACGTTAGGCAACTGCGATAGAGCTGAAACAACCAATCAGAACGTTTGAAGTGACATTTGAGACAGGCTTACTTGATAGAAATTCCAACACTGGCATTGCGATGTATTTAGTTGCGGATATTTTTGATAGACGCAGGAGAACATCAGGTAGTAATTTCATCATTGTTTCACGCATATCGACCATACAAATTGTTAGGGAATTTATCGATTGGCGGGAGCAACGTGGGTCGGTTCCGGTGCTTCGAGTTAGGGTATTTATTAGTAACTGTTGGTGGTACTGGTCGAGATTATTTCCATAGGACGACAGCGCCACCATGACTGACACCACAGCGGTTTGAAACTCTAAACGAGTCACTTTGACTTCGCTTAAATTTAGCGAACGGTTTTGTAACTGCAAAACGTTAAAATTAAGCAACTAGGATGCGAAACGACGTATAAATAGTGTCCCTGTCCTCGATAGTTCCATTAGTGTCGCCAGATGGCGCAGACTTTTTTTTAAAGGAAATTTAATGCTCTACAACTTTCTTTCCAACAATTTCCTTGGTTCTTTAACCGGAAAATAGGGAACGAATTTAAACTTTTAAATAATTTTTTTCTCATGTTCGTGAAAATTTTAATCTGTTTTACTCAGCCTATTAAGGTGGCGAAAGTCGATGAGGACGACACTTATTCCCGCACAGGGGTCGCTCAAATCGGAATATTACCGAAAATGTTTGGGACTAAAATGATTTATAACAGGGCTGAGATTCTCTGTCTAATAATTTACAACCCCCTCGTAAGCCCATGGTCCCAACTTCAATAAACGTTGAGACCTTTATCTCAAGCAGGTACTTCGGACAGGGCTAGTGGCTTGTTATGAATCGAAATATTCAAAATATTACTCATCGTTCTTTCACGAGGAATCGGTCGTTTCGTTGTGCAATGTGCATCGTGTGCATGTATTTACGAAATAATGAGAGTTTATGCAAATTTTTGCTAATTATAATTATTAATTTTTAAATTGTTATTATTAAATTTTTAATCAAATAGAAAAAGAAGATAACTGTTGGCAAAATTTGTTATAATATTCCTAAGAATATTGTAATTTTTTTTTCTTTGTGAATGATAAACTAATGCAAACTGAGGGAAAAAATGTATTCTAACTAAATACTACCTGTGGAAATGTTTTTATTTGACTCTTCAGCTTGATAAATTATGATAATCAGCGTTTCCATACAAGTTAAAGTATTATTATTATTATCGATAAAGTAATAATTATTATTATTTATCGAAAGACTTCGTACAAAACAGAGTGTGAATAAATTAAAAATTATTTGATAAAACTTTTTGTAAACGTTGTATCAGCAGGGTTCCAAGCAAATTATAATGACCAATGACAACCCGTTTGAGAAATGTTTTGGAAAATAATGTTCTTCTTTGTCGAACTCTCGTGTAGTATTTGATGAGTAATTTTTTGTTGTTTCAATAAGACACTTTTTCAATTTTTTAAATTTGTCATAGTACTACCCATGTTTCAAAAACTTGTAGGTTTGGTTGAACATCGTTAATTAAAAAAATATTCCTAAGAAGTTCCTTATCATTTTTACTAATTTTTTACATTTGTCAACTTTATAAGAGTTATTTTTTTAGAATGCTAAAAAATTGACGTTTTACTAACTGAAACGAGTATAAAAACATTTTCTAATCGAATTTCACAAAAATCCAAAAAATCAATAGTTACAGCAAAAAATTAGTGGTATAATCTGTTAAGAAAAAAATTACTACTAGGGGTCGGTCAATTTATAGAAAGTGAAATTAAAATTTAATTCAATTAAAATTTAATTTTAACACGTATGGATTTTAAATCCGACCCAGGCGGAATCAAAATTTTAATAATGAATTTGAAAAGGATTTTATAAATCAATGTAAATCCTGTTCTAAAGATCAAGCAGTGAGTACCGAAATCATATTATTTACTCCAACTTTGCCACAACAATGAGGACAAATAAAATTTACAATGAGGGGTTGACTCTCCACTACCTGAAGGGACCCGAGGAGATATTTTGCCTTAGGCGACAAATCAGACAGCTCAAATTTAAAGCGACAACTGGTGGCCGGTGCCAGAACTAACAAACAATTGTTTTTTGAGATAATCTCGAGAACGAACAAACATTTTTTAAAACGGCAAACGCCAAATCGTGTCAATCGACTATATCTAGTAAGATTACCAACTTTCTACAACAAATTTCGTTTCCTTCACAGAGATGTCAAACGTGTTTTTTAATTAAGTCAATTTTTTTCGGAAGTGGGTAATGTCACTAGATATTTTTGTGTGTTTTCAAATGGTCCCAGTCTGATTTATCTACGTATTATGGTTCTTAAGATTATCTCGATGAAGTGTTAAAAACATGGATATTTTGTGATTTTTTATGTCAATTGTTTTTTATGTACATTATTGAAATTTGGTAAATACTTAGTGAAAGAGGTTAGCAGTAACATATACAAAAATCAAAGTCGTATCTCTTATAGTTTAGTAGATATTGGTAGTTGAATTTGACCAAAATCAGCACTTTTTCGCAGAGCGCCACCTTAAGAATGCAAAGCTCAACATTTCTGTACTTTTAAATTAATTATTTAATTAACTAATTAGTCCTTACCATAGTGCACAAAACGTCGACAAGGTTGTTCAGGTCCGGATTTCCACTTTTCGTCAAAACGATCGCTTTATTGCCCAACATTTTCGGCAATTTTTCCATAACAAGCTTCAAAATTTCCCAATCTGTGGGATTCACTGTTAAACGGATGCAACACAAAACCATTACCCACCTTTCTCATTTTCCAAATAATTCAACAACAATTTAAAGGCACTCTCGATTGCGAGATACGTCACTTTACAGACTGGCGTTTGATTGGGTGACGTAGTCGGCGGTGACGTAACAATCGGTTCATTCGGCTTGTAACTAACACACAAATACGGACTATACTTCATTTGTTTCGTATCGGGATCAGGTAACCCAACACGACAGTAACTATCAGCCCGCATATTTAACAAACAATCGAAAATCTGTCAAAAAATTGTAAATTCTGTGTTAGCAAAACAATCAACTTACCATGAGCCGAGTTTGATTGAACTCCTTAAACGGCGGTTTGAGTAAATTACGTTCGAGAAAATTGACGAAAATTTTGTAAATCAAGACGGCGTGGCTTGAAGGTAGTTTGTGGATTTTGCGCGCGAAAACTTGGACCAATCCGGGGACGAGAACACCAACATCCAGAAAATCCGATTCGTTGTTTGCGTTTGGTGGGCGTTGAAGTAGCTATAGTGAGTGTTTAGTCTGCGGTCCGACTTTAACTAAAACCTACCTTTTCGAGGATTTCGAGCAGTTCGGTGCAAATGTTACTGTTGCAGTTTTTGCATAAGTCAACCAAAAGCTTCGCTACTTCAGATCTGACCACAACATTGTCGTCTTGAGCGATATTTTGCATGTGTGGGATGACAATGTGGTTGATTAGTTCGTCTTCGTAGACACTACAATGATATTTTTTTCATGCGATTTGAACTTTTTTTTATAGAAAAATAAATGACTCAACTTTAAGTCACACTTACCCGTGAAGTCGTATCGTGTCCTCAAGCACGTTCAGTACTTTCAACCGTATGTTGGTCCGTATTTCGGGTTTGAAATAATTACTAAGTAAATTGAATAAATTTTGTAGCCAGGCACTTTCAGTTGGTCTGATATTCTTCGATTGGTATTTGATTAATTTTAAGACGCTTGTTTCGGGTCGCTCACGCGAACATTCATGAATCACTGCAAAAAACTGATTCATTGAACCTTTGTAATTGCCAACTTCGATCAAATTCTCGATTGTGTTCAAAATTTCGTGCAATGTCATTGCTGTTGAATTGTTAGGAACTTCATTCGGGGCCAATTCGACTTGTTTGACTATGTGTAGAATAATTTCAAGGATTATGTCCCACGCTGGCTCCAATAAATCCAATCCTTGTTTATTAATCAATTTTTGGATCCCTAAAATCACTTCGTACGCCACTGATGGGTGGTTACACCGTACCGCCTATTAAAAAACAACACGTAATCACACCCTACTTGATTTTTTCTCATTACTTGTAAAACTGAGGGCAGGACAGAGCTAGGGGGGCAACAAAGATTTTGCATCGAATTAATGTCCCACAATGCCATATGTATGTAAAAAACGCAGCCTCTCATAAGACCCGCATCATGTTTTAAATTCGGTTCTTGCAAAAAACGGCACATTGTGAATAAGGTCGAATGACCCAAATGGGTCCCAAGTAGGTTTTTCATGGTCTAGAATTTGTTTTTTTTTAATTGGTAATTTTGTTTTTATTTTTTACCTTCCAACTGGCGGGACAGTAACATTTGATGTTTACAGTGCGGCATAAAGTACCCACAAATTGTGATAATGACTCTGGAGGTAAAATACTGTAAGCCACAACAGTGCCCAAAATTTGTAAGCACAGAATAACAATCGGGAATTGATTTGTGTTGCAGCACAAAACGCAAATGTGTCTAAAAATGCGAAATTTGCACAAAATTGATTTTTAGCTAGTTGGGGATCCAAGTCAAAAACTTAGATATAAGTTAAAAAAAGAAAAGGCATCATTTTCTTGGCTGATTTAGTAATCTTTCCGATAATTTTGACTAAATTTGGCCTTTCTAACTGAAAAATGTGCCAAAAAGGCATTAAACGCAATTTTTGAATTCTTCTAATAATTTTTAACAAAATTTCGCTTTAAAATATGTTTAATTTGTTAAACAAAAATATTTATTTTCGAACTAATTGTGTTATCTTTGCGAAGTCTTGTTAAAAAACACAGTATAGCTTAAAAACATAGAAAAACGTTTGAAAATGCTTAAAACAAAGTCCATTTTGACCTAATTTTATGAATGTTTAGCTGTGTTTTAACAAAATCTTGGCAAAAACTAACTTTATAGCTTTGTAAACGCAGGTTTTCACAAGATTACGACAAAGCAGGGCTATATTAGGTCAAAAATAACATTATTTTTGCTTTTTTTGTATCACTAAACTGTGTTTTTTAAGCGTTTTAGCTAATCAGCTAATTAGCTAATTTCGTCATTTTTAACCAAATTAGGCTTCTTTTTAATAACATTTTAATAACATTTCGTATAATACTTAAACTTTTAGGTTAAAAACATGCTGACACTCAAAAAATGCAAAAATAATATCGTATTCGTGTTAAATGTGTGATTTTTCGGACATGTTTTAGCGAAATATTGTCAAAACCTAAATTTATAGCTTAAAAATGTACTTTGGGAACCATTTTTAATATAATTTAATGAATTTTCAGCTTGCTTTTAATAACATTTTGCATTACTGGATTAAAAACGTACTAAATTTTCGAAATAGAGAAAAATGTTTTTTAACCTAATTTAGTGTATATCTGAGCGATGTCTTGAGAAAAATTGAGCTTTTATTAAAAAAATTTGCTTGAATTCTTGAAAAAGGAAAAAATGATGCCTTTTCGCTTTATAATTGATTAAATTTTACAAAAAATTGCTTTTCTAAAAGCCCGAAAAAACCTTAAAGTAACACACTGTTTTCAAATCAGTTTCGTGTTTCAAGTGTATTTTTGTCAAAATTTCGTAATATTTTATGACCTAATTTTATGAATGTTCAGCCGTTTTAGCAAACTCTTCTGAAAAACTGACTTTATAGTCCAAAAACTTACTAAAACGCTCGAAAAAGATATAAAAAATCCGTTATTTTAAAACTAAATTAATGATTTCTCGGCTTATTACTCCTAAAATTTCGGAAAATCGTTGCAGTTTTAGATCAAAATTATGCTAAAACCTACAAAATTTTTAACCAAAGTAAGTAAATTTTCAGGCCTGATTTAAATAACATCTTGTCTGATCATTGAGTTTTTGGCTTAAAGATATGATAAAACTTTTAGAAAATGAAAAAGTATCGTTTACGAACTAATTGTGTGATTTTTGGGTGATTTTGTGAAATTAGTGTATCTTTTACGTAAAAACGAATTAAACAATCTTATTTTTGACTCAATTTAGTGTTTTCGATCTTGTATGCAAAAAACCGAGTTTAAATGGTAAAAATTTCAATCAATTTCAAATGTGTTTATAGTTTAATCATGTGCTAAAACGCTCAAAATATCCAAATTAGTGATCTTTTGGCCTAGTTTACCGAAACCTCATGAAATAACTAAGTTTTTAAATAAAAATTGCACTAAAAAGGCAAAAACCTCGTCAATTTCAATTTTATCAATTAATGATTTTTTAACACAGTTGTGTAACATAAATGCCTAAAAATAATTAAAACCCTACAAAAATAAACAGTTTTGTTGTCAACACTGCCAAGAAATGAGATGTTCAAACAGTTTGCCCAACTTAAAAAAGTGACTTGGACCTCCTTTTACTGCAATACTCACTTGACGTAGCCGGTCATTGTGTATTCGTCTAAATGTGGCGAATTAAACTTAATCACGTTGTCTAGAATTTTCAAAAATTCGTGCAATTTCCCCACACGACTCACATCCGTGATCCAATTGAGCAAAAACGGCCCAATTTCCTCCTCAAAGTGCTCCACTTCTTTGCCGTCATTGGTCAAAGCCGCCAAAAGATCGACTCTGGGAGCCACATCCTGGGGGTTATCATGGTGCTTAATAAACCGAAAAAACTGAGCCCTCATGACATCAATCCGCTCAAACTGGCACCGAATCACACTCTGGAGGAACCCAAAGGTGGCATGCCGCACATCGTTGGAGTACTCACGCAGGAACATGTCCTGAATGCAACTCCACAACTTTTCAACCCCATTCTGAAACCTCAATTAGCTTTTTGCAATTTTTTTGTGGACAAGTACCGGCTCGAGTTTGGCCAAATGTGGGGTCAGCTCTCTCATTGCTTTGACGCGCGTGTTGGTCGGGGCGTCCTTCCCCAGGTCACGCAGGAGCTCATCGGTTAGGATAAACTCGCGATTTGGGGGCACATTGACTGGAAAAAAACATCGGTAAAAAATTGCAAAAAACCAACGCACCTAAATCGGGCTTCTTCTTGAAAATGTTCTTGAGGCGCTCTTGAAACGTCTTGTCTTTGCTCATTTTGGCGTTGGGGCTCACAAGACGCGAGAAATTGTTACATTTTCGGTTTGAAATTTTCGAACATAACCTCGCTTGTCACGGATGACAGTGCGCATGCGTTGTTAGGACGCGCCACATTTGAATAATTCTCGGGTTAAAATTCACAATTTTATTAGGGACAAATAATAACTTATAAAAGCAATACATTTGATTAAATCTAATCCAACGACATTAATCCTTACAGTACTTGACACTAACCGTGTATTTCAAAAATATGTTTTTATACACTACACCACACACACATATTGCCAAAATAGCTACTTTATTTCAGAAAATCCATCCGTATTTTGTACTCATTAGAAAAATATGGTTCTATACAGATCTTTAAACACATTTTCGCGAAAGACTTCGTTGTGACAACAAACATAACTGTGCCCGTTTAAAAATCCCGTCTAGAACCAAATACAATAATTATTTAGAAACATTTTAATACGCGCGTTCCGCAGGAAGATTGTTTATTCAATAGTTTGTACTGGTTGCGTCAACAAATAAAATTTCAATCGACAAAACTTAACATTTCGAAAATAAAATAGAAAAAATAAATTTGAAATTCTAATTTAATATTTTTTAAAAATACACAATCATTACATTGAATTATAAATGAATTTAAACAACTAGTAAAAATACAACGAATGCCTAAATTTTAGCCAAAGCTTGCTTGATCAATGGGTGGCGCCCTCTCGCATCAACGAACGGAAGCTTTGCCATTGATCAACAAAGCCGTGCTTTATGCAATGGACAAATAGATATTGTTAAGACAATGTTTCTCATTTTTTACTCTAACTGGAGAGGTAAGCCAAAAAAACTCGTTTTGATCGCTTATTGCATACTTGAGTCGCTCAATAAAAAATTAGTTCTCTTGTGTACAAAATCAGTTTTTTTGACCTACGAAATATCTAACTGCTACGTGTGTAGTTGTAATAACTATAGGCCCACTACTTTGTATTTTATAATTTATTTATTAAAACTACCTACCTAAGTATAAGTATATGTTCTTTTGTAAATAGAATTCCATGACAAACATTTTATGTAAATAAGTCATTAAAGCTGTTTGCAATAATTGCATAAATTTATACAACTCGGGTTTAGTGGCACGTACCAACACTGGGAAAAAATAAAACGTTTCGTATTATTACAAACGGCTTTAGTTGCGAAAAATACATTGGTCATACCTGTGTGTTGTAAAGGGAATCTACGTTACAAATAAATACGATTGCATCAGTCGTTTATAAAAAGAAAAATCAAAGAAAGAATTGTTTCGCTGCACGAGCCTATTACAAAGAAACGCATAAATAATCACAATATTTCCGCATATATAAAAATACAATCTTTTCACTTTTAAATAAATAAATCTTGATATGTTCTAAACAGTGCAGCATTTTAAAAACGTAATAAAATTCAATTTGAAAGTCCTACCTAACTAAAACGTAACAAGAGTCCGTATTGAAACCGTCAAAGAAATCTGAGAGAAATGCAGTGCGCACAGCCCAAATAAATGCACGATGAACGAAACCATGCCAAATTTCAATATGTTACAATTTATTGTTTCCACAGCAGTATTCAGACCAGTTTAAACACGGACAATTCAATTGAATAGTTAGCGGTTGTGCAAAATCCCAAATCACATTCGGCGATTTTGCAAAATCGCGCCTAATAAAACAAATCATAATCATCTTACATTAGAAATTTGTTAAATACCTAAGATTCTCTCTTTCACATGTTATTACTCAAATTGAACGGTGTTTGACAGTAGGGACATTCACTCTGCGTCAGGGCACAACTACTACACAGAACGAAATGATTGCAATTTAAAGTTACAGTCCGGTTGCGCTCCTCACAAACCATACATTTTGAGGCGGTCTCGCGATATAAAACCTTCTCGATCTCCTCCAAGTCTTGCCTCAACTGCGCGTGCAAATTCTTCAACACACTTAACGACAACTTACTCAACTCGGCCACGTTCGTTATGCTGCGGATGTGGGGCCCCCCTTGCAATTTCTCAAACTCCTGCTTCAAACTACTCAACTGTGCCACAGTCTCGTTGAGTTGCGTCATAGTTTCGCTCAGTTTAGTTTCGGTCAATTGGCTCTTGCGATTCGCTTCTTCGGACGCTTGTTTCCACAAATCGCACGCAGTCCGGGCCTGCTGTAAGCGTTCCTCCCAACTGCTTAACTGCATTTTGGCCGAATGTAACTCCTCGCGTAACAACGCCACCTCCATGTTGCTGTTAACACTCGGTGACATGCTGAAGTTGTTGTGGTTGCGTGACGTTGGCGAAATACTTTGCGGGAAATCGAAGAAATTCTGATAGGAATTGATTTTTGATGCACTACTACTGAGCTGAATTTGCGAATGATTTAAAAAGTCCATTTCGGATTGGGAGAAACGAGTTGATAAAAAACCGCCGTGGATTTGAAGCGGGCTATTGCTAGTTGGGCTAAAGCCGCCCAAGCCGGAACGAGCCGATCCTGGAATGTTTACAGGGGCGGAACTGCCCAAAAGACCCGATGATGCTAAACCGACCGATATTGAATTTGTGACGGTTGGCGATTCGGATTCTAGGTCACGCTCAAGACCTGATAAATTAAGCGAATCGTCAAGGGTTAGTTCGTCCAATGCGTTACCTTGAATTTGGACCAATAGCGTTTGTGAAATTTTACAGTGTTCTGACTTACCGACTACGGTATCGTTAGTTGAACCGAAAAAACCACCACCGAAGGGAAATCGGAGTGATTGTTTCATTTTTTCACGTTCTAAAACGTCCAAACTTGGATCCTTTTCAATTGCTAGTAATTTGTTGTTTAATTCCACGCCAAGTGGAAGAGACCGATTAAATGGTATCGACTTGTGGGCTAATTGTGAACCGGGAGCTTTACTATGTGAACTATTTGAACCTAATGATGACGTCGATGCTGACTCGCTAACTTCGCTGCTACCATTCTACACAAATAAATTAGTTTTGCAAAAAATCAAACGACACGACTTACAGAGCTATCGCTGCTTTTTTCTTTCTTATCTAAACTAGGCGGAAGAGCATTTGATAATATCTCGGCAAAATTTGTACCACTTTCCCCCGTGTCCCTCGAGACCCCCATTTCCTCTACAACACCACATTACCACAAAAAAAAATTTTTTTCCCACTTACGTTCAACGTGAGCAAATGCACAAAACACCCCCCGTGGACAATAGCCCGACTGTTGTACATCATTACATTTGGTGCTTTTGTAAATTTCGGGATGAAATTGCTGTTCGGTTCGTGTGTGACAATAGGAACACAAATCACCGGCGTCACAATTTCCAGGTTCGCCCCATTCCTCTCCATGTTTTACATTGGGACATGGTGTTGATCTGAGGAAGTGATTGAATTTTTTTTTAAATTTGTGACTGTTTGCCACTTACCGATATTTAAATTTCCGAGGACTTCTTCGCTTGTCTTTGCTATTGTGATATTGGGGACAGGCGTATCCTTGCCTACATAAACGTGGAGGCCTTTTACAAGGTTCCGTTTTGTAATTTGATAGTACGTAATTTGTATCTAGAAAAAAAGCGACTTGTATGAAGTATGAACGGATTTTAATTGGAATTGTAGTGCAAGATTAGAGCTCAATTAATTCACATTTGTTAACCTTGACATTGTAATGGTATTCGAAATATGCAGATAACATTTTTTCAAACACATAAACACAACAGCGACCACTATTACAACGTTTATTAATAGCAGACACAGGCTTTTTTATATTGGTGGGGTTTTGGAAACAAACTCAACAATAAAATCTCTTCACTGTTATTATTAGCCACAATGCATAAATTAATTAAATAAACCAAAAATAACACAATGTTTAGAAATGTTTAAATCAATTTTATTTGAATTTCCTTTTGTTGATTTGTGACTGAGTTAAATAATTTTTATGGTTTTTGTTCTTTATTATCTGTTACATACATGTTAAGTTTTTTTAAAAATCAATCGAACAAACCGAAATTAGGTCATTAAGATGGAATATATTTTTGTTATTGACAATTACCAATTTATCGGTATTCTTATACAATTCTTGAGGTGCTGTTTAATTTTCTTTTGTCACATGTGCCTCATAGTAAGTATTAAATAAATAAAAAAACAACATATGGTAGATTAAGAGTTCTGAAATATTAACTCGGGAATTACAAGCTGTAAATTTTTTTGAATTCAATCAGAATTGCTTAAAATTATTTTTGGAATTTATAGAATTACCTAAAATTTTCTGGAGTTACAGAAAATTAACTTGGAATTAGTATTTGAATTAATCTGCGGATTATTGGAATTACTGGAATTTCCGTAGAATATTTTAGGGATTGAAATTAGTCGTAAAATTTTTAGAATTTAATAAGAATTATTTACAACTATTACAATTGTCTTTGGAATATATGGGACTCATGAAATTATTTGTAAATTACTGTAGTTTTTCTGGAATCACTATAACTCTTTTCGGAATTATCCAAGAATTTAAATAGGAATACTAACGGGAATTAAGTTGGAATTATATTGGAGTTTCGTAAGAATTTTTTTTAAATTGAAATTAATTGTAGTTGTAGGTACATATTTTTTCAATTTAACGGATTAATGTGTTAGGAAATAACAATTTTGAAGACACCCTTGAAAATTGAAATTGAAAAAGTATTTGAAATACTACATTTAATTAACATTTAATGAAAGGTTTCGATAATCTAAAAATATTATTATACATAATAAATAAATGAAATACAAGATGAGCCCACTATATTTTTACATCTGAAAACCTAATAATCACACAGAATTCAGCGTTTGCTACTATTATTTTTCTCTATGTATGTGAATTTTTTCAGAATTTTTCTACAATTCCTTAAAATTAATTAATCAACAAAGTCGCTGCAAAATCTTATTGTTTTTTGTCATTTTTAGAACAATCTATGTTTAGATGTCGTTTTGTGCATAAAATCTGTGAGAAAACGTCATTTGCCTCAAAAAATAACTAAGTAAAAATGCTGACTGTAATTTTGAGAATAGTAACAATTTTATTTAAAAAAATTTGCTCAAAACATGAGTATCGTTGATTTAGAATGACACTAGAAATCATAAAAATTTTATTAAGCAATGTATCAATATTTGTAATATTATTGTTTTAATTCATAATAGGACTTATTTATTATAAGGAATTATAGAAAAATTCAGAAAAAAATCACCTGTATACAGAAAAATATAAAGCATCTGATACCAAACGCTGATTTTAGTGACTATTCGTATTTGAGATATAATGTCTATTTCAAAACAATAAAAGTACCTAACTGTCACTTGGTTTTCTCTTTTAATTAATTTTTTTTTCACGCAATTCGTCACTGGAGTCCAATTTAACACAGAATCACGGAAAAAAAAACTTTTAATTTGTGACGTATTTAACCCCAAAAAATGTATTTTCGCTCGCTGTTGCTATTTTTTCTATAGTTTTGAAACAGCATGACCTGTTGCAGACTCACCCTGTATTGTGAAATAAAGAAATATTTCTCTTCTTCTATTTCAGTCTTGTCCACAAAATTAGTTAATCAGGAACTACTTTCTATTATTTATTATTCTATGCGTAAATAAGAAAAATTGCATTTTTATCGACAAAAAAATATTTCCAAGTGTGACATATTGCAAAATTATTGAATTAACATTCAGTTCACTTTCATAAAAACCACTGTGGTGCAAATAGCGTACTCTTGGCATTAACTTTTATTAGAGTTCCTATATTGGAGAGTTGGGACACTGAACGTTAAACCGAGCTAATTTTGTATTATGTGGATAAGGTATATCGTTCTATCCTTTTTCATTAAAATTTTTGTTAGCAACTTATGTCAGGTCATGTCAAAAATAATTTTAAGGTTATACAAATGTTTGTCAAATAAATGAAATGACATAAATTTACGCCAAATTTAATCAGGGACGGAGGAAACTTAAGAATTTTGGGATACCGTATAATGACAAAAATAATTGAATACCTACAAATATTTGCTGTTCACATTCCTGAAATTTCTCGAGATTTATCTTCCCGTAATAAATACATAAATTAAAACACTTCACTGCTAAATGTCTTTATTTCCGTCACAATTTTTGGTTAAACATCGAGTCTCACTAGTTGCATGGTCATGAAGAACCACCATATTTTCCGTCGTTTTAAATTTCACAAAAATTGATACTCAAGGTCTTTTCTTGTAAAAAAAAGGAAAAGAAATTGAGGATTCAAATAACTATAATTTGGAACAGAATCTAAAATTTGCGTGGCAGCACTCGCAGCTAAAATCAGCCAAGCAACAGGTTCATCTCTTCTTAGAATTTTTGGTTCACGTATTTTGTTAATGCAGCGACACATTCCCAAAATTTCATGATTTTGTACACTAAATTGTTCAGACAATCTAATTCTTTAAATGCTTGTTAATAATAAATGTAAAAGGTACAGTTTCTCTTCGTTTCATCGATGATAAGTACAATTTCTTAAAGTTAACTGAAAAATGTTTACATTGAAATTGAAATTCTTGTACTTACAAAGAAATCTCTTTTAAAATTAGGTGTTCATATCATCATATCAAGAAAAACGTTAAGGTGACGATGACTGCCAGACTAAACACAGTTAATCAATGAAAAAGGGAAATATTTTTGACAAATTTATTTGACTTTTCTGAAAAATTGAAGTATAGAGCTTATTCCAAACCTGGTGGCGAACTGACATTGACAAAAATGACTGAATTCTGACATTAAACATATGTTTACTATTAAGAAAAAAATTGCCCATAGGCGTAATAAAATGTTTTCAAACCCACTGTTAGTCTTTAAAAAATTATAATAAGATACATAAGATGAAGAATAATAAAGAAATTATTAATAATAATAGTAATATTTCTGTGAATCTTCGTCCTCAAATTTTATTAATGTTAAAATGACAACTAAGTAAATTTTAAAGAAAAAAATGCACGCCCATGTATTTCATTATCTTAACCAAGTGGGTGTATTTCAAGAGTCTTTTATGTCACTGTCAGTTCGCCACCAGATAGGGAACAGCCTCTAACACCACTGATTTTCTATCCCAATTCGTTTTTTATACATGCGAGCTGACGTATACGAAACAAAATTTCGAAAATTGACATTCAGTGTCCCAACTCTCCCAATATAGGAACTCTAACTTTTATATGAGAAAGTAGAAGGAGGCAATGGTATTTCTGCCACAACAGCATTACAAAAATATTTATTAAGTATTTAATCAGACTTTTGTGATTTTTTTTTTATTTTTAAAATCTATTTTGCTATTAGCATTTTGCATTTATTTAAGACATTTTTTTTGTCGAAGTACAAATTGAAAAAATCATAAATTAATCTGGCTTTTTGGTTCGTACTTAAAGCTGAAATAATTAAAAATATAAAAAAATGCAATAAACTATGAAAACGGAATAAATAATTCAGCGTTTTGCCGCCAAAATGAGTCACGCAAGCACAACTTTCTGTGCATAATAATAATAATAAAAAAATGCATTTTAAATCCACAATCTCGCACCGATTTGAATACAATTGAAAATAATCTGACCTTTCAATCGACAAGAAACATAATAAAGTTCACGTATAATCGAGATAAAAATTATCTCTCGTTATTACCTTCACTAAATTGCCCCAATTCCTGTAAACACAATTTCTTGCGCCAACAACACACATTGCAATGATGCAATAACACATTTGGCAAACGATCTGGTCGCGATAACCCCACAAACAAACTTGTTGTCCTAGTCAATTATCACCGTTACCTTGCCATTTGGGATCCTCATTCATCAAGTTCCGCTCCTTGTCCAACGCATTGGGCCCATTGGCTGAGCCGCTGCCCTCGGCCTCGGCCGCCTCCAACGCCTGAATCTCTTTAATATCGTAAACAGGGGGCCTGTGGTCGTGGCTCCCGTGTGCAAACGCACAATGCAGCCCGTTCTTGACACAGTACCCCCTGGAGTCGGTGTCGTGCACGCACATACATGTCTTGTAATACCGCAAGTGGTAGCGCCGTTCGGTGTCTCCAGCCGTCCGATGCAAAAAGGGGCACCTGCAAGTGTTGTTGTTGTTGTTATCAAGCGCGCTCCTGTCACACCCACTGACAGCCGAGCTAACCAAAAAAGGTGTACTCACTCGTCGCCATCCGGGCAAATGCCAGTTGTTTCGTCGTATTTCGTGCAGTAATTATCAGCGGAGTAGTTAAAAGTGCCGTCCCTGCGCCTCACGGGCCGTCTACGCCGCTGGTTCATGAAATGCCAGTGAAAACAGGTGAATGGACGATGCTGTGTACATTTGTGTTGCAAGAAGAGCGGGCATTGCTCGACTCGGAACTCCTTCAAATATCTGGAAAAAGGCGGCGGTTTGGCGGCGGAAATGCGGGTAAAGGGGGCGTGGGGCGTCGGTGGAGGCGTCGCAACGCACACACGCCACTAAAAATACACTTACGAGTAATGATTTGGCTTTTCCGTCTGAGCTGTCAACAAAGGTTTAGACTCTGACGGCATTTTGTAATCACTGAGATGCGCGGTGGTTTCGCGCAGGGCACGCTCATAACGGGCCAATGGTGGAGCGCGATTTCGGTCACGTGCCACGACTGATGAAGAATTTTACCAGATTCAAGGACATTTGTGTTTTGGTCAATTGGGAAAGCACCTGATTTTGGGAGGAACCATGGGTGCTGGGAGTCTGGTGATAGGTGATTTATGGGGGATTTGGTCGGGTTTTGATGGGCTTGAGCTGGATGTGGCAGGTGGGAGGGGCACGCCCCCCGAAACTGGGACAATACGTGGTTTTGGTGCGTAGCGTAATTGACGAGGTTTTATTTATTGCTTCACTATTGCCGGTCACGGTTGAGTTATGAAGGTTAATAACTGAGGATAAAGGCCTATCTCAACAAACATTGCCTTTTTTTATTGATGAAATTGTTACAATTAATTAATTTCCTCAATCATAAATTGTGGTTTAATTGCGCTCAAAACTGTGTTAACACTTTAAACTCTACCTTTCCCGTGTTTTGTTTATTTAAATCAGATTTAAATGTCCTAAAAACATTAATCACTGAAATTTGGGGGTGTTTGTTGCGTAATTTTTTTACGTTGGTAGCACTGGTACGTTTGGCGGTATCTAATGTTTTGTGATTATGTTAAAATTCGAATTATTTTACTTTAATACCGTTTTCGAAGTGTTATTAATTGTTTTGTGAATTAGTTTCTGCTATAATTTGTGTAGTGTAGGCGCTTTGTTTTTTTGGTCATTTGAAATGACGAACATTTTAAGCGATCATCACACTTAACCTCAGGTAATTGCACATAATTTCTTCTTTCTTAATTAAAGCCAAACAGTTTTTGTAAAGGACAATTGATATTTATGCGGAATTACTTTTAAGTGAGCACCAATAATTTACTCGTTGGAAAGACTTATTAAAAAAAATGTATGGTCAAGAGTGCTCTGAAAAGAATCATTTTTTTGGAAACTGGCTGTAGCAAAGTTTAGAAATATAGACTGAATCAAAAGTAACACAAAATTCATATCTTTGTTACTAGTCATTAAAAAAAAAATCGTCGAACAGGTCGATTTTATTTTTTTAATTGCTACATTTTAACACCGTACTGACATTTATGACGTCATTGTTTTTGAGAAATGACGTCATTTTTAATTATTTTTAAATGTCAACCCATATTTTCGATTACCATCTTAGATAGTATCCATCGTTATTATCTTTCTGATAAGTATAAAAAAATTCCAAAAAACAGCAAAAAAAAAAGAATAAAATAAAATAAATAAATTAAAAAGTTAGTGAAAGTTTTATATATTTTGCTTTATTTTATAAATGTTGTTTGTTTTTTGTTTATTTTTTTGTGTTTAGGTTTCACATTAAGTGTTTTCATGCTAATTATTAGAAAAAATATATAAAAAGCCATTGCCATTTATAAAATAAAGCAAGAACAAAAAGATAAAGCCTTCTGTGTTTAATTGTCAATATTTTTTTATTTTATTAATTTTTTTTATTTTCATTTTTAATTTTTTTTTATTATTAGAATGATAAAGATGTGTAGAATATAAAACAGCAAATAAAAATGTCGGTTATTAAAAAAATTAAAATGTCGTTACAACTCAAAAACTCATGACATTACAAATGTTACTATGATGTCAAAATGTACCATTTAAAAAACAAAATCGACCTGTTCGAGGATTTTTTTGAAAAGTGACCATTAACAAAGATATGAATTTTGTGCGTTACTTTTGTTTCAGTCTTGCTGATTCTTTGCAACAGATGGAATAATTTTTTTCTTAGTTTTGTGGTGGTTATAGTTGACTTAAAAGGGATTAAAAAATAGAGGCAATCCAGTCTTAAAGCTTTATATTTCTGAGTAAACACAAAACGTAGCAAAAGTCAGCTTTACAAATATAATACAATTAACACAAGCAATAAGCAATAAAAGTTGTACAATTAGACATGGAAAAAAATACAAATGTATTAGCTGTTTCAAAACTATAAAAACGCCAACGTCGCATTTTCTCTCAAAATTAGTTGTTATAAATTATTCATGCACTTCAAGAAAATGGTAGCTAATGTAATTTATACTTTCAATGAGAGATCTAATCATTAATAACTATTTTACAATTTTATCAATCTTAATTAAAAAAATTATTCGGTAAAATGCGACGTTGGTGTTTTTATAGTTTTGAAACAGCTAATATACACATAGAAAAACGTCACGAAAATAATATCGAGTACAGAGAGTATTGTGTAATTGACAGGTACACGATAAATAAATTATCAAATAATAATAAAAAAACAATGTCGAGTTAAAAACGGTCCGCTTACTAATGCTAAGTGGAAAATTCGTTTGAACGTCATAAGCTACCATTTTGTGAAATATGGACAAGTATGTAGTAACTTAATGAAAACATTTAATTATCAGCAAATTATTGCTATGCTGTTTCGAAACCCCTAATTTGCCTCTAAATTCGATCCGACTATACAAATTCTAGTGCAATGGACAATTTCTCAAATAAAAAATTTAATTACTACGTGCATTACTAGCTAAATATTTGCTCTTATCCTAGATTTAATTCTTGCATTTATTCACATCATCAAGTCAACATAATTCCCAACGAAAATATACTTTTACGCCCTTGTACTACACTCGATTATTATTGATATGAAAAATGCCACAGTGATGCTTGTTGTAACTAAAATATCACACGGAAACTTAAAATTACTCAACCAATCAAATTGGAAAATCACAAGGAAATGACTCAAACGGTCGTACCGTACGTACTGAAAACAACCCGAGTGCTGTCACTGTCTAAAGTAACATCCTCGGGACTGGCTAAGTCGACCTTAACACTACCAGAATTATTACGTTTGCGCTGACCCCAGTTGTTTAACGTCCACTGGTAGACACCATCTGTGGAATTGCGCTTCGATTGGAGACCGTTATGGGGGCTGTTGAGGGTCTCCGAGCTCGAACTTGTCTCAAACGAATCGCCCCCACCTTTATACCTATTGATACCCCCCGACGACTCCTCAATCGAAATGTGACTCTCTTCAATCCCCCGCAAAATACTCTGACAAATGTCGGATTCCAACGGAATCGGATCGTCTGAATCGCGATTAAAAATCGTAACGGCAATGTGTGCAGGGTGTGGAACGGGCAGAGGAATGACCATTTTATCGGGCGAAAACGGCCGTGAATGTTTCTTCCAAGGCGTCCAAACTGTGCCACTCTTAATCGACCCCAACATCGTCAACGACTCCCTGAAACCCACAATTAATTTTTTTGGTTCAGAAAATTAAATTCACTACCGCAGAACCTCGACTATCATGGCAAAGCCAAGTCTGATAAATGAATGGTGATTATTTTAACTTTGAATTGAATACTAATAATAATTAGACGTGTACAAAACGATAAAAGAAATTACAATTTTGGTAGTCTGTTTTTATTGCTTCTCTAATTTAAATACAATCTTTATGTCTTAAATGTTTGTCTGTTTTTTTTTCTGTTAAAGCCGATTGCCAAATTTTGTTGTTGTTGGCAGTGGCACATTTACATACATATGGGCTAAATGGGCTATAGCCCAGGGCGGCAAAAATATCTTTATTTTGATTAAAAAAAATAGCTAGTAAATAGACGGATTGCATTTTTTTAAAAATCAATTGAGCAAATTTTTAGTTTTTATCGTATTTTTTTACTTCGTAAGTTCTTAATTGTTTGGTTAATGAATTCTAAGAAGTTTTAAATATCAGGCGTTCATTACTAAAAAAACTTGCAGCATGCCCTGGGATTGTTACGGAAGTCGTAGAATAATTTTTATCATTGTATTGTTGGTTACCTACTAAACCATCTCACCAGAATTCATAATCTAAGATTGATAGTGTTCAAAGGCGATGTGTTATGTGTGTTGAACAACAAGGAAGACATTTCCAACAGTTTTTATAAATAATAAATAAATATTTTTTGTTGTTTTTTAATTTCAAAGCACTCTAGAGTTTTTTTTTTTTATATCAACACTTGTTAGTTTCAATTCATATTATAGAAAATTCACGATGAGTAATGAAAATTATAGAAAAAGCCTAAGTAGTAGACAATACAGAAAAATGTCTTTGAAAAAAGTCAGCGACAGGATAATATAGAAAAAAGTGTAAAAATAGCTACGTTTTTTGAAAAACAAAATCTTAATTAAATTCAGGGTGATTTTTTAATAGACATCTTAGAAAATAAAGGAGACATTTAAAAATCTAGTGCATGTTTGGTGATATTACAAAGAACTTTTTCAGGTTTTTTAATTTAGTTTTCAGAACTATCTGGCACTCTTAGATAATTCAAATAAACTGACTGAAAAAAATTTAAGGATATTACTGAATTTTAGAGAAAATCAACTGATAAAAAGAATGGAGTTAAAGTAGATATATATTTACTGATTTGTTTTTATCAGATTCCAATGCTCGAAACTTGATAGAATTTGTTTGATGTTAATAATAATAATAATAATGATTATTAATAATAATTAGACCTCTTGTAGAGCAGTGTATACATATTAATCCCTAACATTATTAGTAGTTTACGCAGTGTAAATGCTACTTACTTACTTACTTCTAACTCAATAATATTTTTTTGAACCAGTGTTTTTTTTAAATAAATTATTAAAGGTGCTCATTACGACGATTTTCCGAATTTAGCCGAAGAGGTTGTATCCATATTTGCTTCGTCAAATTTTTCGCAAATAAAAAAACAATTCGAAAAATCTTCGTAATGAGTTCGGAACGCAACTTAATAATTTATTAAAAAAAAACACTGGTTCAAAAACAATATTATTGAACTAGAAGTAAGTTCTAGAGCATAATCTTTTACCGAAAAATTACCATAGAAGGGTGCCATTTGAAAAATTTTTTTTTTTGAATAATTCGAAAACAAAGGAATTTCGAAAAAAAAAATATTCTTTAAAAATGATTGCATTTTTAAAGTAGTTAATATATTAATTAGTTTCTTCGTAAGGTACATAGTCTAGGCACAAAACACTTGGTTCCATACTTTTGTCTAACGCTGTACATATACCTATATTTTTTTTTGAAAAAATGTAATAGACAGGGGTCGAAAATTTAAATAGCCCTGGGCGGCAATGGACCTAAATACGCCACCGGTTGTTGGTTTTATAGAAACGGGTAAAATTTTATTAAAAAAAAATTAAAAACCACGGACAGGTTCTGTTGTACCTGCTGGTCTAAAACTTACGTCTTCTTCTCGCACTTTTTCACCGTTGTGGCGAGCTTGGATCTCGGATTAAACGCCGATACTTCCAAATAGGGCGAATGCACTTGAATGTTCCCCCTTGGAGTGTAAACATTCCCCAATAAATCGGGCCCCCGGGCCCCCAATTGTGCACACTGCACCATCTCCGTATACCTTGACAAATCAGCCTGCGGGTGCGGATCCAGCCGAAAACTCGTATCAGTATGATCTAAAGGCGTCAAAATATCCAAACTGAAAAGTTCCGAATACAACAAACCAGCCAACCCCGCCCAATCCCCCGGACTCAAAGCCCTATTATCCCAAAACTGGTCCTCACTGCACCCCAATTTCGGTAAAATATGCGTGGGGTAAAACCTCTCAAGCATAAGCGCCCCTTGTTGAATTGCAATTTTCAACTCGGACGTCTCCAATTTAATCTTACTTTTAACCGTGACACTGAGACCGGTTTGCAAGTCACGACGTCTCCGTTCGAGTTTCTCGTGCAGGACCGTCATCAGGTCTTGGGCCTCCTTTTCTAGGTTTTTATAAGGGCCGTTTTTGGCCAACTGGGCCGAAAAACCACCGAAACACGCTTCGATAAAGTGGCTAAAGTCACGTTGTGGTTGTGTGATTGTGTTTTCGACGACGGTTTGGTATGCCGAGAGTTCGTCCCATTCCATTTTGGCTTCGAAAGCGGCAAGAGCTTGCTCTGGGCTGATTTGGAAGTAGTAGTCCGAGGCTAAGCCCGGTCCTGCGATGCGTTTCACCACGAAACTGTCACTGGCTGGAATACGGCCCCGTTTTTTGATTATTAAGTGGAAGAGTGTTGTGTCCCAGAAGAGGCGCAGCCAGTAGCGAGCAATGCCACCTTGAGTAAAAAATTAGAAGCTTTTATAGTACGATACGCAAAACCGTTTCGTAATGGGTGCATGGAGAACTATGTACTTGGAGACGAAACGAGATACAAAATCGTTCCTCAAAAATATTTTTGCATTGCGCATGTGGGTTGAATTAAATTTTTTGAATACAGCTTACGATACAATTTTGCATCATTTTTATAATCCTACTATTGAGAGTTTAATGCTTTATCTGCCTGTATTTTTTTTTGTTTGCCTTTCTTCACCGCTATACTTGCAAATAATATAAACTCTTCTCGTTCTACGTTTTTTGTTTTGGTAAAAAATTTATACTCCAGAATAATAAAATATCATAGTTTTGTAAAAATTAAATACACCATTTGGGTTCTTTGTTTTATTTGCCTGAATTTCGTTAGCTATACAGACTGTTCCGTCTAAACCCCACATTAGAAGTATTGGGAGTTTTAATAATCATAGTCATCTGAAAATTTGTGTACAACCATCATCTTTTAGGTCCTGCTCAATGAAAATATTCTCAAGATAGCTGCACTTCCGGTTATACCGGAAGTCGCTATCAATTTCCTTATTTTAAATGGAATGCTAGATTTTTTAATGCGTTTTTGAATTACTAGAGATATTTTAAGGTAGTTTTCATAAGCTGTTCTTATACCTAAATTTAGCGGTTTACGAAATATTTATGGTTTTTAAAATTTTTTTGGAAATTGCACCTTCCAGCTCAAAAATCGATAACTCTGCGATTTTAAAAAATTTGGAAATATTTTTGAGTTCATTTGAAAGAGGAAGCCTAGATCTTTTCTTTGGTGTTTTCAAATTTCTAAAAAAGAATAACAAACTCCAAATTTTTAAAGTTAAGTTTGCAGAACTTTAAGCACCCATAACTCATTTTTTTCAAATGAAATGCCAAAAGTTTTATTTCACTAGATGGTAAAGAATTTAATTCTGCTTCGATCTGTATTAACATTCCCTATACTTATGTTTAATAGTTTTCAAGTTACAATACCTTTTTGTTGGGATTGAGAAATTCATTAGCCATAGGTCTATTCTCATACGTTCCATAAACGAGTGCAAAAATGTGAGAAATTAAAGTTTTTAAAACCAACACCCAATGAATTTATTTTGTTTTCACAGTCTGATAACACAATTTTGAATAGAGTTTGTCGTTTAAGTTTAATCAGAAATGTTTTTATGGCAAACTATGCACAAATAGCTGTGGTTAGTAAGAAATTTCCTACAATGACAAAAAAACCAACATAACTTGAAAATTATCACAGATAGGTATAGGGAATGCTAATACAGATAGATGCAGAAAAAAATTCTCCTCCATCTAGTAAATTAAAAATTGGGACATCCCATTTGAAAAAATTAAGTTATGGGTACTTGAAATTGTTCAAACTTGACCTTAAAATTTTTGGGTTTATTAACTTCGTTTCCAATTTTGAACACACTGAACAACAGATATAGGCTTTCTCTTTCAATTTTCCAAATATGATTTCGAAATCTCTAAAACTAAGCGAATTACCGATTTTTTAAGGGACAGGTGCAAATTCAAAAATTTTCAATAATCCTAAATATCTCGAAAACGGTTAAACTTGGGTATAGGGAAAGCTGATAAAAACTCCCTTAAAATAACTCAACTAATCCAAAAACGCAGTGAAAAACATAGCTTTCTATTTAAAATAAGAAAGTTAATAAAATATTTTCATTGAGCAAAACGAATTATGCCTGAGTACCAACTCTCAGATCAATATTTTTATTAGAACTTTCAATACTTCTAATGTGGGGTTTAGACGAAACACCCTGTATTATGTGTCATGTGCATTTCTAGAGTCTGTCAAATGACAGAAGCGCACACCTGGGCGTGTATGCGTAGATGACCAAAACGCGTCTCGGACGAGTCCATTATAAAAAGCAGGGGAGTTTTTAAAGCAGTGGCGTGCAGATGTGCTTTTTTATCGCAAGATTTCACAAATAACGAAAAGAAAAGACATCATTTGAAAGCTCATTTGGAGCAGTTGCAAGTGTACTGTCATGTTGGCAGTGGAATTTATTATTTACAAGCAATTATCTCTTAAACAATCTACCGACACATTTTGTTACGCCACTGCTCCCTGTCCCCTCTTAGATTTGTGCGCAATTAAAATAAACAATAAAAAATAATTCGTAAAACATTGTGTTTTCAGAAAACAGTTTAACTTTACTTTTGTTCAGAAAGCAGAGAACTTAAAAAATGATATTTTAAATGGACCTGAACATATTTTTGGTGATGATTCAAAGTGCGCTTCGTATTTTTGCAAAACAGTTGGTCAAATAACAAATGCAGTTGCAAATTCTGATTTTTTAAATAGTTCCTTGTTTTAAAAACTAGTTGCAAATTTATCTTCAGGTCTATTATATGATGTCGATAATAAATAATGATTCTGTTGAGTCATTTAACTCAGTGGTTAACAAACTTGTTGGGGGTAAAAGAATACATTTTTCAGAACGCGGTTCTTTTCATGGGAGATGTTTTACGGCAGTCGTAAATGTCAATAACAAAAACAAATTTGTATTTAAAATTATGGAAAAAATATCTGGGAGTAGTGGCATTTACACCACAAAATTTTCAAATCGCTGATTAAAAACGAAAGAACTACGGGCTACGAAATTAAATAAAAGAAAAATTCGTATTCAATGTTCAGATTCGGATTATGGTGACGTAATAGACATGCTAACAGATATATATAAAAAATAAAAAATGATTTTTTCAATGATTTAGGTGCTTGCGATATTTTAAAAATTACTATTTTAACAATTGGTCGAAGGGTGGTTCACTGTCAAAAAATTCAAAGAAAAAACCAAATTTCATAAAATATTTAAGTCCAAAATATGTATTAAACATAATTTTTTAACGGTAAATACAAAAAATACAAAATCTGAGATAATCAAAGATAATTTTGTGTAAAACCTTCGTTCCTAAAAACTGTTTAACCAATAACCACTAAAATAGATGCAAAATAATTCAATCTAAAAATTTCAGTGTTAAAATGTTCAAAAACAAAAAGTGAATAACAGGTTCGCAGAAGCGAGTCTAACATCGGATGTCATATTTCTATACTCAAACTCCAACAATCTGTATTAATATATCTAGAAAAACATCTATTTTTGTTATATCAACAACTTGTAATTAAAAATCACATTTATTATTACTATAATAGAACCTAAATTGAGTTTTGTTTACGCCCATGCACTCCTTGCACTGCTGTGCTCCTAATACCAGGATTTTGTTTTTGAACGCTTTGCGATATTCCGTTTTGCTCAGAAACATTTTGTTTTGAAATTTTTTTGCCTAATTTTAGTTTTGCGTGCGTACTTTTTCGTTAGTGATTATTTCTTGATTTAAAGATTTTATTAAAAGGAGTTTTTTATTAATTTTTTTTGAAAATATTTGGTTTTATGTTTGAACATTTTTAAGAAAAATACAAACTCTTTGCGATCACACGGACGCCCAATTGGTCAACGTAATAATGAGCAGTGGGATAAAGGAATTAATGTGAAATGTTCAACCAATAAAAGATATCTTCTATCGTGTGGGTGTGTCTAAATTTAAAAAATTGCCTGAACCGCTACAGTGGGGTATTGATAATGAAGAAAAAGCAAAAGAGAAGTTTGGGCAAATCACAGGTTTAAAGGTAGATTCATGCGGCTTTTTTGTTGATAAAGAAGAAAAAAATTTAGGTGCAAGACCATATGGGTTAGTGGGTTCAAATGCTATTGTTGTCCACTTAGCGCAAGAAACACATTAAAACTGCGAAAGAACAAAAACTGGTTAAATATTACAACATGATAGTAAAGTAGTTTAAACGAAAAAGATAATTACATGTATCAAGTCAGCTCAAACTTGTTATTTTATAGTGTACACCTTCTCAGATTTAAAATATTGTATTATTGAGAAAGACGATAGTAAATATTGGAACGGAAGTATTAAACATTTTATACGAATGTCATTTTACCTGAAATAATTGATTCAAGACAGTCGCAATTTACCAATATAAAACATAATATAACAGGATTTGTAGATAATATTTCAAGTTCAGTTTTAGAGCTTTTTACATAAATACATGTGTTGATGAGTATTTTAATAATAATTATAATCTTTAATTTTAATAATAAACGTAAAAAAATCCATTGGTACCTAATTATTTTATTAAAAAATTAATTCCGAAATCATGTGCTCTAATTTTGTACCAATAAATGATAATTCTTCTTCCAGCTAGCTACGCATTCGAAGAGACATGTATTAAAGTTGCCTACTTTTAATTTAGTTTTTGCTTTATATCTAAGAATTGAGACAAAAATCCAAAACATTTCAGGCCTGTATTTTTAAATTACCTATAAAATGTTTTTTCTTGATTCTCAATACCTTGACCCGTTATCACAACTTCATTAATAAACATTTTATTTAATAAAAAAATATCTAGCCATTTATTTCAATCAAAAATGTTTCTTGGACCTACATTTACGTATAGAGAAACTCTTCAAGTCTAAATTTGTCTGTAAACACTTTTTAAACTGCTCGTTTCGTATCCCAATCTATAATTCCCCGTAAATGTGTGAATAGAATTATAATCACCTGTCAAAATCACCAACGCAATAATGGGGCACACAACGGCAGCCACAAAAAGTGCAACAATAGGTTGCACACACCCTTGAAGCCCAATCTTCCAAATTAGAGCTTCCAACAGTACGAAAAATCGGTTCCTCTTCTGTTCTGGACAGTCCAAATCATAAATCAACGCATTGATTATTTGAACCGCCAATGTAAAAACAGGCATCCACACAACCGCGGTCAAAGCAATAAAAACACTCGCTGCGATTACAGCGACACACACAACGGGAAAAATCACAACTAAAACAATCGTCCCGAAAAGTCCCTTGAAAAAGTAGTTCCAAATTCGGTTCAAATGCCTTGTGAATCCTTTACCAATAAAACCCGTATCAGGTTTAGTTTCAAAATGCGTCCGGGATTTGGAAATGTGCCTCCAGAGACTAATAAGACGCGAACACAAAGTTTCCGTGAGACTACTTTTACGCGGGAAAAGCGTCCCATTGACTTGGGACAGCTCCAAGTCGGGCATGAAAGGCTGGAGACTGAAAAGTGCCCGAAGTCCCACAGGACTACACCACGGTAACACGATCCCGAAGAAAAACATCGCGTTCCAAGTCCAACACCAAGTCCGGTGGAAATAGTTGAAAATGCGCCAGAGAGGCCACCTGGTGGTTGTCGTCCGGACGATTTCCTTCTCCACCAGGAAAACAGGTTGGCTGGGGTCGGACCGTGGTGTTGTTATGCTAGTTGCTTGTTTGCTGAGGACAGTCGGGACGATTTCTGATTGGCCTTGGAAGTTTCTTCGCACAATCCAATTGGTTGGGAGCCAGATTTGAGTCGGCCAGAGGAACGAACGGGTTGGGGTTTTGACTTTGCGCAGTTCGCGTAAAAGGGCAGGTTCTCTCTGGAAATCACAGTTTAGTTTTTTTTTTTTTGGATGGGGGTAGTACACTGACTTCTCTCATGAATGCGAGGTCACGGTTGAGGAAATAAACAGTCTGGTGGAGACGTTTCGCGTTGCATAAAGTGAGGGCTTCCTCGTGGGCGCTCCATTGGTTCTCTTGACTGAATTTCACTTCGGCTGAACGTAAACGCGAACGCAGCCAAGGGTCGATGCGTGAGAGAACAGGGTGGCTTGTGCAGAGGCGGGTTTTGATTTCTTCCTGAGATTTTGAAAGACGGTGTTGAACGTTCTCGACGGCCCTGTTAAAAAATAGACATTTTTTTAAATTTCAATGTCAGGTACATTGGAATAAAATTTTATTTTAAATAAAACGACGAGTTGCAACGTTTCGTTTATACAGGGTGGTCTAGCCTCAAAAAAGGTATGACGTCATAATAATAAATTTTTTGAACGGCATGCTTAGCCCAGTCAAATTAGACAAAAATAAGGCGATCGGTGGAAAAAATTCCTAGAAAGTTGGAATTTTTTTTAAACGCTTCCTTTGCACTTAGGTTAACATATATCAATAGTCCCCGAGGGTGGGGGGCGAGCTTGAGAAGGGGGAGGGGGTTAAAGCTGTCTTTTTTTTGGTTTTTTGCTTATATCTCGAAAACGGTCATTCCTATCAATTTATATCTTCTTATCAAAATTAAAGCTGATAAAATTTCCTACAAGATGGTCCTATGCATTTTAGTTGTAGGACTAAACGTAAGCGAGCTACTAGCTTTTAAAGATTGGTGTCTACATGACACTGCATTATTAAACATTAGTATATCATAAGTATTTATATGGAAATAGTGTGTGTAAAGCGTTCCCCAACTAAGCTAAGAGAGAGAAATAAGGGAGGAAAATACTTTCTTTCCTCGGGCTCTCCAGTTGAAGACGACAATTCAGCATGTGGGGATGACCCAGAAGATATGATAGAATGAACTTTTGGACTCAATGCATTCAGTTTATTGTAAGTTTGATTCAAAACATCCATATTAAATCATCTATCTATTAATATTGTACTAAACAAGACTGTAATTCAGTTTTCAATCTTTGGGTTGAAGACGAAAATGCAACATGTAAGAACGACTCTGAAGACTTCATTAACCCCCATGCCTCCTCTCTTCTCCTCTAATGAAGTGTTAGACCCAATAAATTCAATTTATTGTTAGCATTTCAAGTCACAAAACATGTTTTAAATCACATTTTTTTTAATGATTATTTCTTTCCAGACCGATAACTTGCTTATAGTTAGTCCTACAACAAAAATGCTTCAGACTATTTTGTAGGAAATTTTATCAGCTTTAATTTTGGTAAGAAGATAAAAATTGATAGGAGTGACCGTTTCCGAGATATAAGCAAAAAACCAAAAAAAGACAACTTTAACCCCCTCCTTCTCCTCAAGCTCGCCCCCCACCCTCAGGGACTTTTGATATATGTTTACCCAAGTGTAAAGGAAGCGTTTAAAAAAAAATCCAACTTCCTAGGAGTTTTTTCCACCGATTTGTTTAATTTGTCTGGGCTAGCTATTAAAAAAAAAACTTTAGGAACATGTAATAAGCTAAAAAGGTATCATAATGATCACAAAAAAATTTGTGCTCATTATGATACCTTTTTAGCTTCTTACATGTTCCTAAAGTTTTTTTCAAATCGGTTCAGGGATTATTGTAAAAAAAATAAAAACCAAAAAAAATCGGTTTCACATCTTTAGTTTTAACAATTAATAAAAAAATAGAAACAGTGTCTTTGTGACGACACTAATACTAGGTGCGTGTTGAACAAGGTTTAGCAGACTTATTAAGTGAATTTGATTGATTTGAATTACTACAGGGTGTTTACAATTTATTTCCAAACTTTTAAAAGTTTAGAACCCTTTATTTTGCTTATATTAATATTTATTTTTATATCATTCGATGTGAAATCAAAACTCCAACTTTAATAATAACTGAGCTGCAGAAGACGGGAGCTGGGCTGGACCACCCTGTATAATAAATATCATCAGGCTAAAAGATACATATAAAAATGCAATATAACCACAATTAATTACAAACCTTTTAACTCGTTGAAATGGAAGTAAACATAACTGATAGTGAATATTTTTCTCTTGTTCAACGTATAGTTTGCCCCCCAAAATTTATGGTTTGATCAAGACTCAAAAATAATTTTCCATTAAGACCTATTGTCTCATGCATCAGGTCACCGTTTTATAACCTTTCAAAATTTCTAGCTATTATTTTACAACCAATTAGTTCAATTTTCACATATAACATAACCAATTCGTACCAACTTATAGAAAAATTAAAAGATGTTATTCCGCCGCAGTATGTTATTGTGTCACTCAATGTTGTGTCTTTATTTACAAATGTTACTTTAGAACTTGCCATAGATTTCATTAATAAATACTGGGCTAAAATTTCAACACATACTTCATTATTATCTCCATACAATTTTAAGTATAATTAACTTAATTTTTAATAATAGCTACTTTCAAAAACGATTTCTACATTAAAAAATCTGGTACGGCGATTTTAGCAAATTTGGCGATACGTGATTTAGTTTGCACCTGTGTTAAAAAGTTGAATTTTGATCTTTCTTTTATGTTTACTTATGTAGATGATTTACATACCTGTATTCCGTTTGATAAACAAGATTTTATTTTAAATATATTTAATACTTATTATGCAACTTTAAAATTTACAATTGAACTTGAAAATAACAATATAATACATTATCTTGACGTTAAAGTTATTAGGACTCCTGAAAATAATATTAAATACTAAACCAACATCTTCCTTACGTATTTTAAATTTTTATTCGAATCACCCCCTTCAGCAAAAAATAAGTCTTATAAAATCTCTCAAAATTAAAGCCAATAAGTTGAGCGACCCAGAGTTTCTTCCCGAGAATTTCAACACTATTAAATAATATATTGCAACAATTAATAATTATCCACTTAATTTTATATAATAACAATAACCAATCCAATTTGTTAAATAGTAATAATTCTGATTCCAGAACCTTCAAATTCAAATTCACTGTCTTTTAAATATTGTAAATTAATTAATATCCCTTCGACCAGAAATAAATTGAAACATTGTTTAATTCATGATTCCCTAAAATTAGTCTTCTATAACAAAAAACATTAAATCAAGTCTTTAGCAAACTAAAATAAAAAACTTCTGAATTAAAAAAAGTAATGTAGTTTATCGAATTAGTTATAAAACGTGTGATCAAATATATATTGGACAAACTAAACAAAAATTAAAGAATAGAATAAAAAACCACCAATATGATTTTAGAGAGTGTAACTTACAATGTAAAACTAATCTAACAGCCTGAGCGAATCATGTTAAAGAAACAAAACACGAACTTGACTTTGATGGTGTTGAAATTCTTAATGAAGAAGCACATTAATTTCACAAATCAGATACTGATAAAGTTAGTAAAATTTACAAATTCCTTATTATGAAAATGTAATAACATCACTAACATGAAATAATTATGGTCGTCATATTTTAACATGTTTGTCTGGTTTTTTAATAGTTTTGTGACTAGGATATTAACTACAACCTTTTCAACTTTGATCATATCTAATTGTAACGTCATTCCTTTGATTTTTAGAAATAATTGCAAGTAAAGTATCAATTTATATTATTTTAGGAACTCTTTTGAAATTTATTGTTAAAAATGTAATCGTTAAAATTTTTGGAATTTTATTACAAAACTAATTAAAATAATAGTTTCAGAAGTTTCGATTAATATTTTTTCAATTTTTCATTTGTTCATTTTGCACAAAGATAACAATCCCTACTTAAAATGTTTTTGAACCTTTTAAGGAAGTTGGTCTGATCGTCATGAAAAATGATTAGGTGCAAAAATAGGACTTTTACCTGACATTCAGTCATAAAAACTTTTGCAGATAAAATAATTGGTTAAATACCCACCTGTGCATTAAAACAACACTTTGGGCCTGTTGTACTAAAAGTTGAGCAATCCCTTCGCCTAAACTTAGAATATCGGGATGCGACAAGATGCTGTTATAAACCCTCTGCAAATATTCCTTCATAACAGCATCGTTCACTTCCTGCAAATCACCAATTTATCGTATTGTTGGGCACCTTGAATTAAAAAAAATTACCCGTTCAATATCTTCATCGGGCATTTTTTGAGCTCGCAACTCAGCAATCAGTCTTTCTCTAAAATGTAAAAACCAGCCTCGCGTCTCCCTTTCTAAAATCGCAACCAGAGAGGGCAAGGCACGCCTCATCAGACTTCTCTCCCATAGCCTCAAATCCAGCTCAGATCCTGAGGGAGTCAAAAATCGGTAAGGAACAGCAACAGGCGGCTGGGAACACTCTTTAGCCACTTCGAATTTTTCGGTGGCCGCCCGTCGCAGCTGCTTACGGATGTAGGAACACAAGTGTTCCAGAGATTCCTCATTTTCGGGCTGGAACAGCCAAGTAACTCGAAATGCAGGGGAGAAAAAATGCGGACTCACTCGGCACACGAGTTCGGCGACTAGATACTTGGTCCTCTCCTCCCTAATTTTGGCATCTAAATTGTGAGCTTGTAGACTTGGAATGCCGAAGACGAGGTCGATAATGCGCAAAAGTCCGGCCAAGAGAGCCTTGAACGCTTCCGAAACGCTGAAGAAATGCGAGACAAGTCGTCCTTTCGCCGTTATAAAAATAAACCGGAGCGCTAGAGCGAGATCGTTGAGGAGGGAATCGCGACTTTTCTCGGTGCCTTTTTGCAGGAGTTGGGACAGTTTCCAGCGGTGTTGTTGTCCGGGAAAATTCAAAGATTCTACTTCAAACTCGCTGCAATTTTAAACATTGTTTTCGATTGGTTTTGTTTAAGTATGGCGATGGATGAATGACGTAAAACTTGCACGGATTATTTTTTCAAATCACACATAAACTCTACAATTGTTTGAACAACTGCATTACATAATAAGCTAAAATAACTAAACAGAAAAATCGAGTCCAAACGCTCCATTGTTAGATTATCTGCCGGCGAATAAATTAAAACAAACATAGCGGAAATCAAAGCTGCAAATCGTCACAAGACAGTAATAAGTCAAATAAAAATTACTGGCAGAAGTAGAGAGAGACGATGCACATATTATTACAGCACAATAACATACCCCTGGCGCCTAATTGATTCAAGTTGTTGCAGGTTTAGACGTTTTGGCTTTCCGAACTTATCCTTGTGCAAGCTTTACAGAATAATAGCACATTTAAATTGGAGAAATTGCAATAAAACAGGGCAAAGAGGAATAAAACGGTTCATTTTACGTATTATGCCACCATTTTTACAACATTAACTTAGTCGAGATTTAAAAAAATAAAATGGTTGAAAATGGTGGATGCGCTGAATTATTTATTAAAAAATTCATAACATAAAAACTAAAAGTCGTAGAGCAAAACAGTTTGCTCCAGTGAATTCTGCGGCTCATTTTGCGTATTATACCAGCTTTTATCAAGATTTAAAATTTAAAATTGTTTTGCTTAAAATTATGATAGCCATTTCATAGAAAATTACTTAATTTTTTAATAAAAAAATTCATATCTCGAAAACTAAAAGTCGTAGAGCAAAACGGTTTGTTTCAGTGAATTCTGCGGCTCATTTTGCGTATTATACCAGCTTTTATCAAGATTTACAATTTAAACTTGTTTTGCTTAAAATTATGATAGCCATTTCATACAAAATTACTTAATTCTTTAACAAAAAAATTCATATCTCGAAAACTAAAAGTCGTAGAGCAAAACGGTTTGTTCCAGTGAATTCTGCAGCTCATTTTGCGTATTATACCAGCTGTTCTCAAGATTTAAAATTATAATTTTTTTTGCTTAAAATTACGATAGCCATTTCATAGAAAATTACTTAATTCTTCAACAAAAAAATCATATCTCGAAAACTAAAAGTCGCAGAGCAAAACGGTTTATTCCAGTGAATTCTGCGGCTCATTTTGCGTATTATGCCACCATTTTTACAACATTAACTTAGTCGAAAACTTTTTTCACAGCTCATTTTATAAAATAAAATGATTGAAAATGGTGGATGCGCCGAATTATTTATTAAAAAATTCATAACTTAAAAATTAAAAGTCGTAGAGCAAAACGGTTTGTTCCAGTGGATTCTGCGGCTTATTTTCCGTATTATACCAGTTTTTTACGAGATTTAAAATTTTGATTTTTTTTTGCTTAAAATTATGATAGCCATTTCATAGAAAATGATTTAATTCTTCAACAAAAAAATCATATCTCGAAAACTAAAAGTCGCAGAGCAAAACGGTTTGTTCCAGTGAATTCTGCGGCTCATTTTGCGTATTATGCCACCATTTTTACAACATTAACTTAGTCGAGAACTTTTTTAAGAGCTCATTTTAAAAAATAAAATGGTTGAAAATTATTTATTAAAAAATTCATAACTTAAAAACTAAAAATCGTAGAGCAAAACGGTTTGTTTCAGTGAATTCTGCGGCTTATTCTACGTGTTATACCGACTTTTCACACGATTTAAAATTAATACCGGCTTTATTCCTCTTCAATTCGCCTACACTATAATTAGGGAAATATACCACCCTGACCTACCCTCTCTCCCTTATATACTCCAATTGTTTTCCGGTCAACCTTCTCGGCTCACCTTTGCCATCGACCGCAACAGCATCAAGTTCATCAAAAGATGGCGCTACGAACAAATCACGTAGGTGATACCTCGTCTTACACCTCCCCAAACTCCCATCAGACGAAACATTCGAAGTCGGAAATGAATCACATTGTGAGACTGGACTTGGAAGGACTAAAATTTTATTATAATTTTTTTTTTAATTTGAATCAAACCAAAAATTAGAGTAGTTACTTATCGGGAAAGTCTTCCAATGGTAGAGAAACTGTTCGGCGACTTGTTTAATATTATTGACCAACTGTTCAACTTCCGGGGGAGCCCCCACCAAATTCACGTCGAATCTGATCGGCTCTCGTTCGGGTTGGAGGGCGTCAGGGCCTAGAACCTCGGATTTGGGGGGGAAAAGTGATGTGGGGCGAGCGTAGTGGCCATCGTGCAAGCCTTGAGCTGACCGAAATTCGAGTTTGTTCGACACTGTTGAAATTGAGTGAATCCGGGACTTCCCTCAGAATTGCCTACTTACGTTGCGATCCGTTCGAGTCTAGTCGTTCGCGTTCGTTAACACCCGATTTTGAGCGATGATGGCCGTGCTTGCGTTCTCGGGGATAATCCGAATCGAAGCTTTGGCCCGAATCGGAGCGATGATGGCCGGACCCGGACGAACTGTGGCGGTGGTGGCCGCCCCCGGATTCGGCCCTCCGGTGCCCCGTTGACGTTTTCGAGCCCGAGCCGGGCCGCGAGGTCATCGTGGAGGCTATGTGGGGCCCGGCTTGTGGCGCTCAATCATTTTTCTGTTAAATTATGTCATGTGAAACAGCCTTAAGAAAATAATAAATGTCAAATATATTATATATAGAGGGTGTTTCACATAATTTTGCGACGCCTGCGCCTGTAAAATGCCACCAAGAATACATATTCCTATACGAACTTGATTACAAATTTTGAAAAATTAGATAGTCTTCTCTAGGTTGTTCACCCCTTTCAAAAAATATAATGTTTTTGCATTCGGTCTCTTGATAGAAAACATGGTAACTGTTTGAGAAAAATATCAATTCATGACTATTAATGACACAGTTATTAGTTTCACAATATTTCCTGTCATGGGTTTCCAAAAATTAAATAATTAAATGTGATGCTTTTGTATCTACACCTTTTTCAATTGTAATTCAGAAACCGTAAGATATATTTCAGAAACCGTTAATTGTAATTCAGATTAGTCAGTTGTATTTCAGAATGTGTTAATTGTAATTCAAAATAGTAAACTGAATTTCAGAAAAAATCACATGTAATTCAGATTACTCAATTTAATTTCAGAAAACGTTAACTGTAATTCAGATTAGTAACTTTTATTTGAGAAAGCGTTAATTGTAATTCAGAATACGTCATTTGTAATTGAGAATTCGTCAATTGTAATTCAGAATTCAATATTTTCATTTAAACATTAAATTATTAAAATACCTACCTTTGGAAACAATGTTAGGGCGCTAAATATTTATGCTGTTCTTGTTGATGTTTATGTAATTTAATTTTGAAAATAAAATATTTTTGGTTATGTATACATAGTATCATGCAAGTAAGTTACTGGATCTGAATTACATGTGATGGTTTCTGAATTACAATTAACACTTTCTGAAATACAGTTGCCTAATCTGAATTACAATTAACGGTTTCTGAAATTAAATTGACTATACTGATGTGATGATTTCTGAATTACACTTGAAAAAGGTGTTGTGTTTTGTGACTTTTGTACAGGGTGAGCCAATAGTGGGTTATTCCTGATTTTTTTTTAAATATGCAACCAATAATACTGATTCCAGCTGACCAGATCCCTAATCGTTAAAAAATTTAAAATTAATCCACGATTACATTGTTTTGGGTATTGTCAAGTTTGTATTGATAGTTTTGCTAAAATTTCATTATGGACTATTATTATTTAAAAGCTAAAAAAAGTGTTGATTCAATTAATGTTTTAAAAAATCAACGAAGTATCCAGTAGTAAGTGCAATTAGTATTTTTGGTTGCATCTTAGGGCATGTCAGAAGTAACCCACTATTGACTCACCCTGTATATTTGGGTGCGTACATTAGGCACAGGCTTTGTAAAGTTGTGTGAAACATCCTGTATAATTTATTAAAAAGTAGTCTAAAAAAGGCTGCTCTTAAAACCCTGTTTTTCCATTAGATACGCCTCTGGCATCACCTACACAACAATTTAGTTGGAAATGGGTGTAAATGATACCAGGGCAATAGGTTACAGTGATGGGTTTGCTAAATTTTAATTTGTTTGGTTGGTAGTGGGAGGAATGACGTAAACAAAAACGTTTTATGGTAAAACGTGCTAAAGTTTGGCGCCTAAAAAACAAGAAATGTTAAAAGTGGGTTTAAAAACTAGTTTGGTAATTTCAAAATTAAGTTGGCAACAGTTGTGGTACTATTAATAATAATCAACCACAGTTTTTTCACATTTTTTTGAGTATTTCGAAACCAACTTTTTACGATTTTATCCGTAATTAAATCATTTTTTATCGCCTATGTTTTGTATTTGTGTTACTGCCAACATGATTATATTTTGCATGATTGCCAATTTTTTGTAATCAACAATCTGCCAAATTAAAAATACTATGTGAATGAGGTTTTGGCATAACATTTTTTTAATGTTTTTGTTTCGCCGCCAACTGCTTGCATTATGTTATTCTGAAATGACAATCCATCAAATTAAATGTCATTTTTTTCACAGCCAACTTTCCGAATGTAATGGGCAAACTAAATAAATAAAATTATTCTTTCGTTTATTACTGATTTATTTTTACACTGTTCTTAATGCACCAATAAAAAACGTACTTGTAAAATATTTTTATTTGTTTTTAACTGCCAACAAATCACTTTAAAAATAAACATCCGCCAAATGACAAGCCTACTTGATTAAATAAATCCCAAAAAAAATCGCAGACGTTTCTCCTACACTCAAAGGTTTCATGTTTTGAATAATTGATTTATGTTCAGACATTTCGCGCAATGGTCACACATTTCACGCAAACACCACCTGTTTCATGACTGCACCTGCAATTTACAGGTGATGTGAAAACTGGTCGAAATTTTTTACAGAAATATACACCGTGCTTTCAAGCAATAAATTAGAAAAAAGTTACGTGGTTATGTTTATCACCGAAAATGATGGCGTAATGTTTAATCCCATTTCCTGTGAATGTTTTACAAAACTATCGCATGTTTGTGTTATAAGATAAAAATAATCGATTGGTGCGAGAACTTATTTTTAATTAATTCCGTAGGTATTACGCACTCGGCTACGCCTCGTGCGTTTTGACATTTCAACGTAAACATTGCATATGTAAAAACAATGGGATTTTCGTGTCCGCTGTACAATAAAATTTAATTAATTACACTATTTTGATTGAACATTGAAAAAGTACAGTTAATTAACACAATTAAACGTGTCAATTCTCGTCGAATTCTTTTGTTTTCCTTCGTGGCAATTTGATCCCGAAACTTCCAGTGACCCAAATGACCTTTAATAATGTAATGATGTAATCCAGATGTGTAAATTCCTGGATTTTATTTCAGTGCGTGGAATTTTTAAAAATAACACGTGCGTGAATAAATTCACAGGGTGACCCATATTGACCCAACCCCCCTAAAGCTAACCTCATTTCAGACGAACAAAGAAACCCATACCGAGGGCCCCAAAATTGGGTAAAATTGATTATTTTGGGACGTACTTAACAGAATCGAGTGCTGTAATCGGTGTTTTGTTGATGACACTTGCAACAAACAAGAGCAATTATTTCAAACGAGTAAACCACACATAATTTCATTAACACACAATCACACGCCACACTTGACATGCCTCACGGTCTTCGACGCGAATTTGGGGCACTAACACACCGCATTCCTTTCAACTTCTCTTTAATTTACTTAAAATAAACCTGTTTCTTTCTATTTTCTACACCCTTCTTGGGAGTCGCGATGCCTCAGCGATCGGCATTTGTTCGCCACAGCGACATCTGCCGGGCAAGACAATACATAACCAATTTTGAGAAATTTTCTGCAAGTTAATTACCGAAATTTAAAAGGACGGGCCAATTGAATCAATTATTGGCCACTATGATCTTTGCAGAAAATGAAACAGTAAACTTGTGATGTAACTAATGTGGTGTATCGTTGGTTGCATAACGTTGATTATGTAACATACGCCCATACACAATGCGAGAATTAAAGTGCAGTTTAAGAGCTATGTATATTTTGCTTGATATCTACTCGTATTTTAAACAGTTAAAAATTCCACAATTTTGGTGGAGGCGCCGGGTAGGAAAATTAAAAATTAAAAAGTTGCTTATGCAACCAGTTATACGAAAGTCGGGGATCCAAATTTGAAAATAAAACTACACGTTCCTAATTTATATCATCTTAAAAAAGATGTATCTACATTTTGATATTACAGTGGAACCTCTATGAGTCGAAGTACCACAAAAAAAAGTCGATCTCGAGATTTCGTGTATACAATATTGCATTTTATACTCCTCTATTGTTTTATTGATAATTATAAAATTAACAAACTAAAGAAAACAAATTTACAAAACACATAAATAAACATAAATTTGTGCTGCATTACATGTTTAAGTTAGTATTTTTTCTTGAATTGTGACAAGATCTTACAAGTTTCAGGTTCAAAAACGAGCAAAGATGACTGAAATAGGGTGAAATTTATTTCAGTTTTTATCAAATTGATTGTTTTTTAACCAGTTTTAGCGAAATTTTTCAAGAGAAAAAATCACTCAAAAGAGCAGAAATTAGAGTTTATTTCACCTAATTTAATTAATGCTTACTCAAAACCGTGATAAACAGAAAAAAGGGCAAAAATTATGGAATTTTCGACTGAATTTGGTGATTTTTCGGGTTGTTTTAGCGACATCTCTAAACTTAATATTTTAATTCAAAAACAGATGATTTTTGACCAAATGTTGAAGTTTTTCGGCTTACTTTGACGAAATTTCGATCAAATCTAGCTAAATCGATAGAAACTAACTCAATTTCTATTAATTTTGTGATTTTTAAGTGTGTTTTGACGAGTTCTTGTAAAATAAATCAGTCTCCACCTAAAAGATAACATCAATTTGGATCTAATTCGGTGATTTTGTTTCAATTTTAGGGACATTTTTTGAAAAAAAAGTTTTTACTTCAACAAGCCTCGAAGAGGGATAAAATAACACCCATTTTAGCATAATTAGGTGATTTTTCGGTCTGTTTTTAACAAAATTTTGCAAAAAAAATGCGTTTTTGGCTCAAAAACGTGCTCAAAAATGCAATAATAAAATAATTTTGGATTTAAATTGATTAAGATAAAGGAGATGCAATCTCCTTTAGCGAAATTTTGAGAAATAACTGATATTTTAGCTACAAAACGTGCCTAAATGCTCTAGAAAGGCAGCAATAATATTACTTTTGACAAAAATAGGTAATAAAAAATTCTTATAACAATAAATGAATCTCCGGTTAAACTAATCTAATTTTCACCTACTTTTGGTGAAATTTTTCTAAAAAAACTTGGTTTTTAGTTTTTACCTCAAAAACGTGTTGAAAATTCGAAAAACGCAGAATTCACTCAATTTTCGAACGAACTTGGTGAAATTTCCTTTCGTTTTTTTACAAAATATTGAGATAAAATAATATCCTTTATTTTTTTTCGGCCTATTTTTGAAGAAACTTCGCTCAAAAAAATACGAGCTGTAGTGCTATATTACATGTTTAAGTTAGTATTTTTTCTTGAAAATTTTGTAAAATATTGTAAAAACCACAGGTAAAAACACAAAAATCGATAATTTTAGTGGCCGTAAGTTTAGTCACGTTGCTAGGCGACTAATAGCAAAACATAAACAATTTGGCAGTGACAGTCCTGTGACAGTGTCTTTATTTATTGACAATAAAAATGGACGAGGAGAATAAAGTGAATTTTGAAAGTGTAGAAGACGAGGCAAAGTCTTCCCCCACTTTTACACCACATTCGGCAAAGTAATTTGTTTTCAATAATAATAAAAAAAAAATTATGTCAATTGGGCATAATTTTAGATCGTCGGAAAGAGAAGAGGCTAATGTTTTGCACCCTGACAACCCCCTTTTGGAAAAATTTCAAAAAGCGCTCAAGGAGCACTTGTTGCGTCAAATAAATCACCTCAAAAACGACATTTTCGAATACGTAACAAATCAATTACAGATCGGTTAGGTTCTGTGAGGTTTTTTTAGGACTGTGGGACGAAAAAAAACAATGCAAAACGCGAAGAGCTGGGGATTATGGTTTACGAACAGCAACAGATTTTGGAAAAACAACAAAAAACCCTCGACTTGTACATTTCAAAAGTGCAAACTGCGACAGCAGCCTGCGAAGAAATGCAAAACCTTGTCAAAGAAAAGAAAGAACTGTACAAAAAACAAAGGGACAAGGTTTACGAAGCTGAGGCCAAAGAACTAGAGTTGCGAAACGAAATCGAGGGAACAAATCTCCTAATCCACCAAATCACCGAATGGGAGGAGAATTTGGAGTCAGATTTAACTGTGAAAAAGCGCGTTTTCGAGAAAAGTCGCAAGGAAAAGCTCAAATTGCTCGAAGACAAACGCACTCAAGACGTCCTCATTTACAAATTAATGACCCGAATTTGGTTTCTCGAACGCGAACTTGACAAAATGGACGTGCAAATGAAGGTGAAAGAGGCCGAAAGGGAAGACTTGGCCCAAACTGTGGCCCTTGGAAACACAAACATCGAGGCAATGGAATCGGAGTATCGCTGTTTAATGCACTCGTGGAATTCAGTCGTGATTGCAATCGGAAATCGCGATAAAGTCTTGTCGTGTCTCAACAAAGAATTGTCCAAGTCGGAAGAACACTTCAAAAGTGTGGTCTCCGAAATCGAACAAGTCAAAAAACTGGCCCAGAAAGAAATGCGCCGTAACGAAGAGTTCACAATGTTGAAAAACCGCTTCCTGGCCGATGTCCAGGTGTGCAAAGCCGCTCTGGACGTTGAAATCGAGAAGAAAACAACCCTTGAACAACGCATGTTCGAAATGCAACGCATTATTGAACAAACTGAGGCCGATATTCAACGCATAACGGACGAAGCGCACGAAACACATACAATACTTTCGGGTTTAACGCGCGAACACGAACAACTAGATACGCAAAAGGGCGAACTCGAGGAGCAAATAATGCGAGCTTTGGAAGAACAAGTCACTAATAATAAAATGCTGATGACGCTACAACGCGCATTGACACAATTCAGAATCAAAAATCGCGAAATTGAAATACAAGTCGCCACAATTGAGAATAAAATCGCCTCAGTGATGAGCGAAATGGAAGCGCAGAAATTTGCTAATTTTGAGGGACAAAGGTACCTGAAGGAGCTGGAAGAGCAAATGAAGGAGTTGAGCATGGAAGCGGACCGCTACCAGGACGAGATGAAACACATTGAGCTTAAAATTGCGAAAAAACAACGAGAGGTCGATTTGTTGAATAACAAGTATTTGAAAATGGTTGATAAGTCGGGCGGGACGTTTGTCTCGCCCCTTGAAATGAAAATAACAACACTGGAGAAGAACATTGAAGAGATACAAGAGTACAATAAAAAATTGCAATTGTATTGGCTGCGAGAGCAGTCAAACTTGATTCAAATTTCGGAGGAACGGCAGGAACAAATCCACAATAATAATCTCATGTGCAAACGTCAGTTTTTCATTCGCTTCTACGTGAAGCGGACAACGAAAAAAAATTTGACAACCTGAAATTCGGTCATATTCAGGATAATTGTTCTGATAGAAAGCATAATTGTAAATACATAATGATTTTTTGTTGTATTGACTTCTAAAAAATTGACGAAATATGAGACACAGAGTTTTTGGAAGCTTTTATTCAAAAAACAAATGCATACCAAAATATTTAAAATAGTGCTTTATATAGAAAATTCTTTGTTCTTTTTGATTCTGAAATCCGATTTAAAATTTGAAATCTTTTTGTGTAGAAAACAGGAAGTGAAGTTTCAAATCCGAATTTTAGTAACTTGGACCGTTTTTTTTTCATATATTTTTATTTCAAAAAATAGCTTATAATATAAAGATTTTACACTATAAGTCACAAAATGGGATCTCTATTCGTTTAAGAGATATAGTACTTAATGCACACAAAAGCGCGTAATTTCTTGCGTAAACCGGCCTATCACGTACAGGGTCAGGCAACCTTATCGCACACCCAAAAAAATCGCGACTTCTAATGAAATGAAAATCTTGAAATTTCACACACCAGCCTGTACAGGGTGCTGCATTTTGGATGTCCGAATAGGGGATCTCCGGAACTAAGAGGTTTAGAGAAAAACGCGTGACACATTCTAGGGTCCGTTTTTTGAGAAAATAACTTTGGTCAAAACCGCATCCCGCTATCATCTTTTGTTTTCGACTTATAAACAAAAGTTGACATTTCAGCGAAATCTTACAAAAATCATATCTTCCTTATTATGAAAGATACACATTTGAAACAAAAACATTATACACACTTTTTTACAGAGAATCTGATAATGTTATCAGCGATTTTTTTAATCATTAGTTTAGCTGTAATAACATAAAGTTCTATTTTTTTAAATAGGAATCATAGGCGGCTGTGATATTTTTGAAAAGCTTATTTTTTTCTGACTTGATATGTCTATTTGTGTAATACATTATTTTTAAATATTAAAAAAAACATAACATTTCGCTTTTTCTTTATAGTAGGCCATGAAAAAATTTTGGATTTTCAATTAAAACTATGAAAAATATATTACCCAACAAGTATTTATAATTTAAAAACTAATTAATTCAAAAACAGTATAATAAATTATTATTATATCAAATTTTTGCAATTAATAAAAATTATTTGTTTTTAGATTTAAAATGGCAAGCTTACTTATTGCTATTCTATTTTCTAATTAAACATGCAATGTCGGAAAAAGAAAAATCTTATTAATTGTGTGATTGCTTGTCAATGAAATTTTATTTTACAAAAAAATGTAAATCCAAATACCAATATCAAATCCCATCTGCGGTAAAAAAATTCATAACATTATCAACGTCACTTCCATTGCACTTCACTAAATCATAAAAGTGTTATCAAATGGTAGTAACACATCGTTTTCAATTTTCTGCACATTTCTTATGTAATTAAAATCTGCCACTATCGTATATTTGTTCAATTGAAAATAACTTTAACATAGCTATTTTTATAATTTCACATTTTTTACTTTAATAACCGTTCACAAAATTTCTAGATTATTCACACCTTTTATGTGAAATAATTTTTCCATGGCCAACTACTTTCAAATATTTTAAATATATTTTTTATCAAAAGTATATAAAAATATATTTGTATTTATATTGTTTTCAGTTAAAAAAAAATAAGCTTTTCGAAAATGTCATAGCCAATTCCTATTTAAAAAAATACAACTTTATGTTATTACAGCTAAACGAATGATTAAAAAAATCGCTGATAACATTATTAAATTCTCTGTGAAAAAGTGACTGTATAATGTCTTTATTTTAAATGTGTATGTTTTATGATAAGGAAGATATAAATTTTTTAAGATTTCGCTAAAATGTCAACTTTTGTTTATAAGTCGAAAACAAAAGACGATAACGGGATGCGGTTTTGACCAAAATTATTTTCTCAAAAAAACGGACCCGAGAATGTGTCACTCGTTTTTCTCTAAACCTCTTAGTTTCGGAGATCCCCTATTCGGACATCCAAAATGCAGCACCCTGTACATTGATAAGGACCATTCTCGATTTTTATTAAATTTTTTTGTTAATAAATAAAGTCGTAGCAGTTTTGTGAGTTTTTGGACATTAACAGTTAATTTAACTACAAAGTTTTTAGACTAAGTGAATCCTTACCTGCTAGTCCATCGAACCCTGGTATCAGAATTATAAATTTTTACTTGGTTGATTAAATAATTAAATAATGGGTCTTTTTTATTAGACGCAAACCAGACGCGTGATTTATTAGAAGATGGTACAATTTGCCAACAAAAGGATCACTTACCAATAGCCGACCTTTTTGAAGCCCCTTATTTACAGTCTTGCAATAAAATTGACAAAAACTGATGCCTGCATTCAAATATCCCAACGAAATCTTTTACAATCTTACCCCAATTACAGTTCACATTTTCAACTAAATTTACGATGCCACACAAGTAGCAACTCATAAATAAAAATAATTTTTAAAGTTAAAATGTAAAAGTGCGTTTAATTCAAAATCTGATTGGTATTTTTTTTCGCTAATTTCGTAAACAATTAGTTGAAGTGAATACGCGTAGTTTAGTATAAAATTCAGAATTTGACTTTTTGGTCGAAAATTACTTTTTTTTAATTATTACCTTTATCTGTAAGTAAAAAATTACCAAAAAATTAGGAGCGATACCTTTCGAACGTACAGTCAGGCGTGTAAAATGCAATTTTTTTTTATTCAATTAGAAATCGCGATTTTCTTAGGTGTGCGATAAGGTTGCCTGACCCTGTACATTAAGTACTGTATCTCCTAAACGAGTAGAGATCCCATTTTGCTACTTGTAGTGTAAATTCTATTTACCTTAGGCTATTTTTTGAAATTAAAATAATTAAAAAAAATGGTCCAAGTTACTAAAATTCGGATTTGAAACTTCACTTCTGGTGAATTTTCTGTATAACGCACCATTTTAAATTTTTTACTATTTACTGTTTAATTAGAAATACAGTTTACAAGAACGTTCTGCTTAATATTTGGTCAATTTTTAGAAGTCAATAATTTTTTAAATATGTCGCTCACAAAAAAAATCATCACGTATTTACATTCATACCTTTTAGGAGAACAATTGTAACCGAATTTCAGGTTGTCGCATTTTTTTGAGTTGTCCGCTTCCGCCCCTTAGTGCCATTAGTTTACGTGTAACTTTCACAGAGATTTTGATTTTGGAGCAGAAGAATTTGAGAGTTTCGGACGAGCTTGAAGCTTGTCGCAAATTACAAGACAAAGTCGTTCGCAGTATTAATAATCTCCACAGTCAGCTCACCGTAATGGGTGATAATTTTGTCAGAACTAAGGGTTTGAAGATTAATATGGATAAAGACAACGAAGTGATGCGTCAGGACTATATTTACAAGCTTAAAGTAGTGTTCGTTGGTGTTTTGGTTTGTTTTGATTTGATTTGGTAGGATGCCGAGCTTGAATGCCTCAAACTGGAGGATGAAATTACGCAAATCGAGGAGGATAAAGTGAATTTGAGTAATGAATTGATTGCAATGAATCGCGAAACTCTCGAATGGGAGAAGAAGTTTTTGGGGGCGAAGGAAACGAAGAGTACGATGATTGAGGAAAGGGGGCAGGAAGGGGAGGTTGGGACGATGAAAGCGGAGATACATCGCATGAACGTAATGATTTATTTTAATTTGAAAAAATTGCGTTTGAAAGGGCCGATTTCATAAATGCACCGCTAATGCCACATATTGACTATTTCATTCGTAATAATATTGGTAATAAAATAATGCAGCGCCAGTGACTAGGGGACCATTTAATTATATAAATTAAGTCGTTTTTTTTTAAGAGAATTTGCATTTTTTTCCTGTTCGTATTTCAAATCTTACAAATGTGGCTCCAATTGTTGGTTTCAAACAGTTTGACCGGTACTCTGTGCTGGTAAGTTCCTATAAAGAAAAATTCACTTCTACTGACACTGCTCATAAAAACTGAAAAATTAAGAAGGGAACATCTTAACTTTTGTATATCCTCTGAAATCTCTGTACTTCCTATGAAATCATTAATAACCTCCTAGACATCACATTATCGACATCATTGTGCTTGCGCCTTAAGTTTCATCCCCTTGTCGTCACTACCTACCCTTACTTCAAAATTTTAAATGAAATTCCTTATTTTTTTAAACATTTCTTATCTAACCGGAAAAAAAGATTATCGATTGCTTTATGAATTAGGGGTTGTCTTATTTTTGAAATTTTGAATTCCAACAGTACTACATATTTGATTTCAGGCCAGTTTAATTTAAACAAAAAACTGGTAAATTTATTGTCGTGAAGGGAAAATTCAAAACAAATACCAAGTACTTGTCACCAGCTACCCCTTATTAATATGCTCCTTTGTTAAATTAAATTGGCTTTAGAATTAAATGTTAACGGGTCTTTTGGTTTTTAAATAAAATTGTTCTTGACTCATAAGTCACTCAACAGAAATTATTTATTTTACCATGCGTAGATAAAGGTTTTTTCCCAGGTTTCAAAAAATATTTTTTGTACTCATAGCTCTTAGACAGCGTTTTCCCAGTTATTTCCACTGTGTGGGAAAGTCACTTTCCCGAACTGCGGTGTTTTTTTACCTTCCACTAAATGACTAGGGTCATTTAGTACGTTGGTATTGCTATTGTTGAGATGGAAACGATAATTTTTTTACGATAAGTGACAGTTCATGTCAATTTTTTGATTGTTTGACCTGTTACCAACCCATTAGCAAAAAAAACTAAATTATAAAAAATATTAATTTTTAATTTTTTTGAGAGATTCGTTATAAAAAATATTGTACCTAACTTGTTTGGAAAGCAATTTCTCACATTCGCACTTCATGCGGCCCTCGCTACGCTCGTGCCACAAAGTGCTCATGTGGGAAATTGTATTTTCCAAACACGTTAGGTAAATCACTATTACAATGTAGGGGTGCTATTTAGAAATTTTAAGAGGGTGGTTAGCGGATATCTTTTGAATTTTGAGTTTTTTTTGGTCTCAGTACCAAAAAGTCGCCAAGGCAACTTTTGGGTATCATTTAGGTAGGTGAATACAAAAAAATGTTATTTCGAGAGGTAGGCAAGCAGCTGTACAAGTTCACGGATTTCCAGGGATGTACGGGGATGTAAAAGGGTGTATAAGGGATGCATAAGGGATGTATGGTTTATTTATAAAATTTAGGTCAGATGTTTGCCCCTCGATAAATTCTAAAAATTTGTGCAAAGTGTCTCGTCGGTTAAAATGGAATGGCTGAGATATTGTTTTATTGAATAAAATGTTTATTAATGAAGGTGATAGGAATTTTTGATAACGGTGAATTGTGTTGAGAATTAGAAATAAACATTTTATAGATAATTTAAAAATACAGGCCTGCGATTAAAGTGCGATTAAAGAGTTTCGAGTCGACATAAATGTAAACGAGGAATTAAATTTGCTTATGAAATAGGCCCTAATTCTTCAATTTTGCGACCACGTGATTTCATTGTGACGAATCATTGGTCGGTGGGTCACGTGACCCGACCCAAAAGCGCGCCAATTTTTCAAATTTCCACTCCATTAAATTAGGTGCGGTATAGCCAGCTGAAGAAGGTCCAAGATGTGCTCGTCCAAGACTTGGAGCATTGCGTTTCGCGAAGAGACGCAATGATGACAGCTGCGGAAGCACGCGAAAAACGCGTAAAAGGCGGAATGGAAAAAACACGAATTAATTTTAACCGCAAAATGGACGACATGCGAAACAAATCGAAACAAATGGAAAATGTATCTCACACACAGTCACATTTATTTTTGCCAATTGTCAGTTTTTAGCAAATTGCGGAAATGGCAAAAAAGACCGAAAACATGGACAAAGAAATTAAGCAAATCCGGGCCGAAATCGCTGAAATGTCGCGCGAGATTGAAACTACCAACGAGAATTGTGCCGAAATTCGGGAGAATGTTGAAGAGGCCTTGACGAAACGACAGATGAATTTCGAATTGTTGCTTCAAGTGCAGAAAAAACTCAACACTTATACTGACTTGTCCAAGGGGCGCAAGCCCCATGTAATTCACCGCTCGGAAAGCGCCTTGTCCTCAGCCTACACTAGAGAAATTTCGGTCAATTCGAAACTATCCAAAATTGTGGAAAACCTCCAGTCGGACTTTCCCAATCATGGGCACGAATTGGTCCGCATTTGTAACACGTTGAAACTCCCTGTTTATGTGTACTTCCAATAAACGCTACAATTTTGACAGTTGTTTGAATTTCGCGCCACGACTCCGTAGTCAAGCCACATCTATTGACCGGTTTAAAACAATGACTATGACTGGTTTAAAATCACAGTTTTGCATTTTATTGCTAATCTGAGTGTTGCCGTTTGGCTCCTTGTTAATTGACGGTGTTTAAAAGGGGTGCGTATTTTTGGGGCGCGTTTCAGTCGTGGTTTTGACTGATCAGTACTTTACAAAAACATGGAGGGTGTAGGAGCGTACGGAGGCGGTAAAGCAGGAGGTGCTTTTGACCCGATTTCCTTCGCTCAGAGGCCCCAAGTGTTGCTGAGGGCTGTCTGCTGGGTGAGTCTTTCCACACGATTGAAAATTCCCGCTTGCCACTTGGGCTAACCCCAAATCACGGCGAATAATCCGTTTCAAATAATCGATTTGACAGGAGTGGGGGTGTCAGATGTATATTGATTATTTAAAATTTTGAAATGGGTCAGAGATTTTTGAAAAATGTTTTTTTCCAGTTGTTCTCCATCGTGGTGTTTGGCTGTATATCCTCCCAAGGCTGGTTAATTAACAAAAACGGAAATGAGGAGTGTCTGTATAACGGGGATGCGAACGCTTGTAATTACGGGGTTGGAATCAGTGTGATTGCGTTTTTGGCCAGCATGGGGTTCCTGGCTGGGGAGTACCTGTTCGAGCAAATGTCGTCGGTGAAGACACGGAAACATTACGTTTTGGGCGATTTGGGATTCTCAGGTGAGATGATAACGCGAAAATGACTCACTTTTTATTTACACATTGCTACATTATTTACTGTTGCGCATATTTGCCCGGAATTGTTGAACGGAAATGGCCAAGACAATGACGTACAATCCGGCGGCGATCCACACATTGTAGGCCACTTGTGTGTAGGCGGTGTCCACTTTGTCGTAAAACGTTTCAATCGTGTCCTTTTCGCCAAACTCGACGGGCAAGTCCTCGGCAAAGGCCAGGGAATGGATGTAGAAAAATACACCCATTAGGCCCAACTGGATGATGCCCCAGACGCTTAAAATAGCGCAGCAAAGGGACAGTTTCGGACCGCACACAGCCATTTCAAAGACTGGTGATAAGATTACTGACGTGATCGAAATTGATGATAATTGATAAATCGATTGAATAATTCGAAACGTTTAGTCATAGGTCTTTGCCCCTTATTTTTGTTAGTTTGTTTGCAAATTTAATTAATTCGGTTGATGTTTTAATGTGCGATTAAAACTCACAGAAAAATAACGATTTTTTGGCTGGTTCTTGACCGTTTTTGCACAACAATTACGTTTCTGTGCTAATAAAACGCAGAAATTGAATGGTTTTTTTTTGACCCAATTAGTTGATTTTTCAGGTCGTTTTATTAAGGTAAGAAACTCAAAAGCGTATTTAAAAGATTTTTCTTGAGAAAATTTCGCTTAAAAGCAAACGAAATTGAGTGAAACAGGCAGATTAATTTTATTTTTGTGATATTGAGGCGTATTTTAACAAGTTTCAGGTTCAAGAACCAACTAAGTCGAGTGAAATAGGATGAAATTTATATCAGTTTCTATCAAATTGGTGATTTTTTAACCAGTTTTAGCGAAGTTTTTCAAAAAAAAAAAACAGGAATCAATAAAATTAATTTTATTGATTCTTCGGTTTGGTTTGGATAAAATTTTGCGAAATATTTCCGTTTCTTGCTCAAAACCGTGCTAAACACTAAAAAATCGGGCAAAAATTATGGAATTTTCGACTGAATTTGGTGATTTTTCGGGTTGTTTTAGCGACATTTCTAAACTTAACATTTTAATTCAAAAACATGATTTTTAACCAAATGTAGTTTTTCGGCTTATTTTGACGAAATTTCGATCAAATCTAGCTAAGGCGGTAGAAACTAAATCAGTTTCCATTTATTTTGTGATTTTTAAGTGTATTTTGACAAGTTCTTGTAAAATATATCAGTATCGGTGATTTTGCTCGTTTTAGATAAATTTTATGGAAAAAAAAATAGTCTACCTTAACAAGACTCGAAGAAGGATAAAATAATACCCATATTAGTATAATTGGGTGATTTTTCGATCTGTTTTTTAACAAAATTTAGCGAAATAATTGCATTTCTGGCTGAAAAACGTGTTCAAAAAGGCAGTAATAAGGTAATTTTGGATTTAAATTGGTGATTTTTCAGTCTTCCTTTAGCGAAATCTCGGGATATTTTAGCTGTAAAACGTGCTCTAGAAAGGCAGAAACAATATTACTTAGACCAAAATAAGTCATAAAAAATTATCATAAAAAATTATTGTGACAATAAATGAATCCCTGGTTGAACTAATCTAATTTTCACCTACTTTTAACGAATTTTTTCCAAGAAAAACTTGGTTTTTACCTCAAAAACGTGTTGAAAATTCGAAAAACGCAGAATTCACTCAATTTTCGGACGCACTTGGTGAAATTTCTCTTTGTTTTTTTATAAAATTTTGAGATATAATTCCTTTAATGGCTGCAAACCGTTTCAAAACATTCGGAAAAGGGAACAGAATTTTTATTCGACTGAATTTAGTGATTTTTCACTATTTCTTTCAAAGAACTGAGAATATAACTTCAAACAGGTTTTTGTTTGAAAAATGTAAAAATAACCATTTTTCGACCTAATTTTATGGTTTTTCGGCTTATTTTTGAAGAAATTTTGCTCAAAAAAAACGAGCTAAATCGAGTGAAACAAATAAAATAAAAGCTTTCATATGACCAAAATATAGTTCAAACGCACTAAATGACGTGAAATAAGCTAAAAAATAACATCGATTTACAACAAATTTCGTGTTTTTTCAGCCAGTGCTAGTGAAATTAATCAAAAAAGTTTTATTTTTACCTCAAGAAATGTGCTAAAACTCTCGAAAAAGGTGAAAATAATACCATTTTCGGCCTATTTTGGTGATTTTACGGCTTATTTCTAACAAAATTTTGCGAAATAATTAGGTTGGTGGCTGGAAAATGTGCCGAAATACTCAAGAAAAACAAGAATTATGTATTGCTAGAGCAACGTGACGCTTTTTCGGTCTTATTTAGCAGAATCTCGAAAAAAACTGAGTGTATAACAATACTTTTGACAAAAATTCGTTTTGTACAATCAATTTCATTTTCAGCGAGATGCTTGAAAAGGTAAGGATAACACCACTTTTAACAATAATAAAATTTTGTATTTATTGATTCATTTGTGATGCAATTGCACAGAAAAATGAAATAAAGTGTCTAAAATACCACAAATTTCGAGTTATTTTTGTAAAAAAATTATTTCATTCAAAAATGAATTAAACTGAGTGGGAGAGGCTAAAATACTTAACATCAACTTCAGTCTAATTTATTAGTGAATTAAATTTGCAAACAAAATATTTGTCTTATTATAGTTTTGCCGTAATAATTAATTGACTTCCCGAATATTTGCACGTGTCATAAGTTCGGTTTAAAGTTATCGTATCCGATGGATTTTCTCGTACTGATTACGTCAGTGTCGGACGACTTTTTATCCTAGTTTCGTAATTCATTAATTTTTTTACACCGATTACGCGCTTGCTTCGCTGTAGCCGGCCTTCGAAAAACAATCAGTTGTGTTCGTTTTCAGCATTCTGGGCATTCCTGTATTTTGTCGGCTTTTGGTACCTCGCCAGCCAATGGGGTAAGTCCAAGACGCCAGAGAACGGCTACGGCGTGAACAACGTCCAGGCCGCCATCGCCTTTTCCTTCTTTTCGATTTTCTCCTGGGTATGCGATAGTGTGTTTTTGTGTGTTGTTGGCAAGGTGGATTTTCAGGCGGGTTGCGCCTTTTTGGCGTTCCAACGTTTCCGGCAGGGGGCTGATGCGGCATTTGCCACCAACTACGAGGCCGATACGAGTATGCCTGGCTCGTATCCGTCTTATCCTGGGGGCCCCGATTCAGACCAACACTACCAGGAGCCCCCATTTTCCGCCGGTCCTAACCAACGAGGACCGACGGATTTCCAAGCGCCAGCTTATTAACTGGGCCCCCAATTCTCATAATATAGTGAACATAGCGCAGCTGCCTCATCTCTGAAGCGAGTCGAAAACTCGCCGACATTTTCAGTATATAAAAGTCCTTTGTACTTAGAGAATCGTACGAAAACAAGGTTTTGGTTTTCAGTATTATTTGGATGAACCTCAAGGAGTGTTGTTACGTTGCGTTTTTGTAAAGCCGTGTACTTATAGTAGCTACTTATATCACACAAAACTTCAAAATGATGTGTTGAATTATAAAAATGTTACATAATTATATAGAATGTTCAATGTACAGTTATATAATAATTGTCGAGTTGCTTGTAGCGAGTTTTGCTTTATTTTTCGAAGCAATTTTAGGCGTTTCTGTGCTAGTAGAGTCAGTGTGACTCGACCGATTGGCGCAGTCGGTAGGATCGAGTCGTATGCACTTTTTTACTTTTTAATCAGTGCCATTTTTATGTTTTGATAATGTGGGATCAACTTGTTTGCGAAGCGATTGTTATTAACACAGTTTTTTGTTGAGGTTGAGCGACAATAAATAAGCAATTCACGGGCACTAAGGTGACAAAAAAAAACATATTGACAGATTTTACATATCTGGAGCACAATTTTCTAACAATTGGTACGTCTCATTAAATACTCAAAATTTTAAATGCTGCTTCGATTATGATGAATTTATTATCTAAGTGGGTGTCGCATAGTAAAGTTGTTCCTTGTCACGGAAATAAGTCATTAGCATAATTTAATTAGCAATAAAAGACAACTGTAGATATGTTTCATTATCTCGGTTCGGGATTTGGTTTTCGTTGAATTCAGGTTAACGTGAATTGATAAAGACTATTATTTATAATTATTTTTCTATTGAAATGTGATTTTTATTTTTATGGAATATTATATTTAGGTGGACGAATTGATTCAATGTATTAATAAGTTACCAATAAATGTTACCATTAGATGTTTTTCTTATTCATTTATTCAGTGATTTTCTTCAACAAAACTTTACACCCGGCCAAACTTTGCGACTTTAACAACTTTTTATGGCTCATTAACTTCGTTTTCAGGCTGTCTTGAAGTGCCGAATTATTTTCAAACACCGCAACCAAAAGGAAACAGCCACGATTCAAACCCAACCATTTCTCCAACTGAAAATAATTATTATCTTATTGATGTTATTTTATTATTTGGATAAGGGGAAAAATTTAGGTACTGACTAAATTAAAAATGTGTCGAATAGTAAACAAATGAGTTAAAAAGAAAAAAATTGTCTTGTAGTCTGAAGATGTTTCAGGATATGGCCGAAACGTGTAACACATAAAAAAATCCCTTATCGAAACACTTATTTTGTTAAACAAAACACAACTTACCGTTTCATTTGATATTGAATTAATAAGTAACGACCCAAAAGTGCAATCACAGTTTTCGATATTTTGGTCATTTTTGGCCAACTTTTTCAAAACCATGTGAATACCAGCGTCCTCCACCCCCGAAATCTCCTTGTCATTTGCTTTAATCGTCCAATCAGGATTAACAATGACTTGTACAACACCTTCAAGTGCTTTTTTGACCCCTTCTCCCCTACCTACCAAATAAACAATTATCTTACTAGTTTTGTAATTAAAACAACCACAGGTTGGCAGTTACCATAGTTACGTGTTGTCAAATTTAATTTAGTAACTATGGTAATAACAACCCTCATTGGTCAAGGAAGCTGTGAAGACTAACCGCTTTTCATTATTGCCAACATTTCATAGGCTAGTGACGAATTCCCTAGCCAGAATTCCGGTTCTTCCCCTATTAAACCGAGCAATGTTTCAATGGAATATTCTAAGATTTCCTTCCTCCTGATTTGGGGGTCTTTTTTCGAGTTGGATTTTTGGCGCCCCTCTTGCAACTCCTTGACAAACACAGGGTGGAAACAAGTTGGGTCTCCTGGGGCTACGAGCCATAAGAGCACCTTGCGCCCCCATTCATTCACAGCCAAATCGCGGGCCCCTTTTAAAATCTCCCCAATGATGATTTTGTGTAACAAAACAGTGTCATCAGCTGTATCCAACAAAGTAATAATGACACAATGTCCGTGTTCATGTTTCGACAATTCAATCACGTGCTCCTTGATTGTTTTCATGGCCAACTTCCTGTCCTTGTTAGAGCCGTGCCAAATGCATTGCATAGCCGCCCTAGACCCATCTTTACTATTACTAATAACCACAATGTGGGGAATTAATTGCGAAATGAGTTCAGTCCGGTCCTCATCACAACACTCGCAAAGAAACTGGTTGAGGACTGTTTGAACTAAACCCGAATCGAGCAAATTTTTGTCTAAAATTCGCCCCAAGTTGGCTTTGGTGGCCCCCAAGACGGCTGTTTTTAAGTCAGGGCTTTGCGTGAAAATGTCGCGCAAGTGCTTGATTTCGTTGTCTTTGCTCGTTTTGTACATTTCGCCGAAAAATTCCTGGGTCAAGTGTTGCTTTTGTTGGTTGGAGGCCCAAGTGGAGTAGGCGTATTCGAAAACGGGGGCACTTAAGGCATGACTTGATAATTTGACAGCGTGACCGTACATTTGGTTGATCATTGCCGCCCTTGTGGCCTGATTGCCGTATTTGAGGAGGCGTTTGGCGCAAAAAATGCCGTATTTCGATTGGAGCATGTCCACAGTGACCGGAATTAATTCCTAATTTTTTTCGTTATTTAGTAAATAATCATAACTTTTTGGTGCTTGCTTACCTGTGAAATTTGCTGCTTTACGATGTCTGAACTGTACTTTAGCAACCACTGGACTATTCTTGAAGTGTCGTGGGCCAAAACAAACTTGGCGTAATGTCCTTTTCCCTTAAGTAACGAGTGTAGTTTATTTATTAGAATAACACGTTCCTCCTCGCCCCCTTTTAAGTTCTTGCAACGTAGTTTTTCGCCCATTCTTTTAGCCTCAACTATTATATCGAACCCAGGTCTGTTTTGGCGCCTTTTTAAACGCAACTCTTTTTTCTTCTTCTTGAATTCGTTCCAGTCTTCGGGTTTTTGTGTCTCGTTATTTACTTTATTCTTACCATTTGCCCCTTTAACGAATTTTTTCGGCTCGGCTTTAGTCTGTTTTGGATATTTTGTTTTTTTCTCGAATTTGGGTTTTGGGACCACTTCCGATTTATTGGTTTTTATTTTTTTAGGGGCAATTTCACTTTCACTGTTTTCTTTACGTTTTGCCATTTTTTGGCCAAATTAGTAAACACGTGCTTGTAGGTTAGGAACGAGTTGGTTACAAAGGGTTGCCAACCAAAAATTCACAAGGCAGGACAGAGTCAAGTTTTTAAATAAATTATTAAATTGCGCCTAATTAAAGTAGATTTGTCATTCAAACTAATATCGTAACAAAATAATGCAGAAAATATTAAATTACGAGGTGCCAGATGATATTTTTTAATGTCCCATGGCTTTAGACAAATTCCTTAGATTTCAAAAATTTATGGCGCCATTGTTTTTCTTTGAATATTGACATCATTTTTAATAAAAAACAACTTTTTTTATGTTTTTTAAGCTAAATCTAGGGAATATTCCCCAAGTTTGAGAACCTGCAAACGAGTATCAAAGAATTAAAAAAATACTTGTGTGATGGCACATTTTTTATGGGAAACAATAAAATACGTTTCAAAGAATTTATTTAAAAATATTTTCTACAAGATGCTTAAACTAATAATAAAGTCTATCTGTACAACTTATCTAGTAACAATTCGAGATAAAAAAGTTTCTTAAGTACGAAATTAAGCAACACAACAATAAACATTCACACATCCAGCACTATAAATAATGAACATTTTTATCACAATCAGCTTTTAGCTGGCTTACTCCCACTTTCCTTTAGCAAAGTCTCATTTTCCCCTTGTTTTTTCAAATTACCGGAAAGTGTGTGATCTTTGATTCGGTTTCGTTTGAAGAACCCGCATTTGTACAACGCAATCACAACGAGCACCAATAGGACAAGACCGGCAATCACCGACCCGATAATAATCCAAATATTGACCCCCTTATCGACCAACGTGAGTGCCGGAAACGCCACCACCTTGACCTGAAATTATTGAATAATTAATCGTTGATATAATTCTGTAAAAATTTGCGAAATTACCGAAACACTACTTATGGAATTATCGGTTAAAATCGTGGCCGGTTCGTTGATGGAAACGAACGCTTGCGACTCAATTGTGACATAATCGACTTGACTGTAGTCCTCAATCAGGGTTGAATTCCACAATCTGGCATAAACCCGGATCCTGACTTGCCCCCCACCTTCAAGCTGCGGAACTGTGCACAAAATTTTGACACAAGCTGCCGTTTTGTGACAAGCCTACAAAAAACGACAAATAAAACGACAATAATCGACCCAAAAATAGTTATTTCCGTCTAGCTGACATGAAAAATCACCATAAAAAGTTCTTGGGCTTGTATCAGCTTGATTCCCTAAAAGCTGCGCTCACTCGTTTTGGCAAACATTATACTCGTTAAGGGAATTGGTTATGACGTCATTCATCTGTATCTAATTTTACCACAAACACATCCGTTAGCTCTGTTACAGCATAATATAAGAAGAAATTTTTTTAAATAAATTAGAGAAATAAAACAACTATACTTCTTACTCAAACTCAACTATAAAAAACCATATACCTTATATTACAATGGACGACGCGTTACCAAGCCAAGCATTGGCATTGCTTGACTCCAACATTAGTGTGAAACAGCGCATACCTAATGTCAGCAAGTGGAAAAAAGAAGAAAGAATTGTATACCACGTGACAACTGGCAAGAAGCGCTGGCAAATGCATTCAGTTAAATGGGATTCAAATGTGTCAACGCAGAAATAACTAAATTTTGGGTGGAATCTTGGTACAATACCATTTTCATTTAATTAAAATTTAATCATAGTACTAAAAATGTGGCAAAAAAGAATAGTTTTCCAAATAAACTGATTTAAAAGCCTGAGAATATCGCTATTTACCACCTATACATAGAACAAAGAAAAAGACAAATTATAAATAATTATTAGCTGTTTCAAAACTATAAAAACGCCAACGTTGCATTTTACCGAATTATTTTTTTTAATAAGATTGATAAAATTCTAAAATAGTTATTAATCGTTAGGTCTCTCATTGAAAGTGTAAATTACATTAGCTATTATTTTTTTGAAGTGCATAAATAATTTATAATAGCTAATTTTGTGAGAAAATGCGACGTTGGCGTTTTTATAGTTTTGAAACAGCTAATATATGTATTTATTTACAACATATTAATAACAGTAAAAATGACTGATGCCTGAACAAAATTGTTTTAGTTAACTTAGAACGGATGCGGTCTTTTATCTCGTTTTTATTACTTTGGTTATACTAATGTATTCGCACTGTAAAATAATTCCTTAAAATTAAATATACAAGATTTAAATAATTGTTGACTGGGTCTTGATTTAAAATGTGGTCATCAAGTTCAACAAATACATTTTTAATTTCAATGTAACGTGAAGTCAACACAATTAATTCCATCATGTTTGTCATAGTCTTTGTTTTAGTATAACTTCTAAAAAACTTTTCGATCTGTTTGCAAATGTACTTAACATCATCCGAGGGATTTATAAGTACCCCTTTATTTTTAATCTCAATTAAATTAATTAAAATTAATTAAATTCAATTACTTTCAAAATCAGTAACCAAAAAGTGTTCACTGCACAATTTTGAATACTTAGTCGGTGTAAATTCTGCTCTTGTCATTTGTCAGACAGGTTTTTGTCTTTCGAGAAACTAAATGTAAAAAAGTAATTTAAAAGCAATGGAAAACATAATTAAAAAATAGGAACTTATCTGTAGAAAGAGATTTTATTGGTTTTATTAAACCGATTAGTGCAGTTATATGCTGAACACGAAATAACCATCTTGATAACGTGCAAATCCACACTCAGCCGACACTGTTTTGCCAGCAATCAGCTGATTATATGTTGGAGTTAATAGCGTGAGCTTGCGCCTCGTCCATTCTTATTATAAGGTCTATGTAAAAAACAAGTAAACAAAAAAAAAACAAACGTTTGAATTAAACGCTTTTGTACAGGGTGTTTCAAGTTTTAAGTCCAGTCAAAAAATAAATACTTCTAGTATTCCAAAATAAAAAATATATATCGCAAACGATAGAGTTTCTAACACGCTTCAATTTGATGCTTTGCTGATATCCCAAATTTTCATGATATAAGCGTAAAACGCAAAAAACTACATTAAAAATTTTTTTTTTCAAATTATTCCAATAATTTTTTTATAATAAAATTCCTCCTATTTTTTAAGTAAGACTTCCGAAACTGAAACAGTAAAAAACCCAAGGCGTATTGAGCAATTGAAATTTCAATTTGCAAAAAAAAGGGCATTTTTTAATTGACAAGTAAAATTTTAGTCTGACAGTTAATGACGTTTCAATTTTTTGTGAATCAAGCAAAGACACGAGCTCTGTTTTTTCAAAGGTGACTAAGATAAAACATTTATTTGATCTTTTGCAAATTGGAATTTCAATTGCTCCATACGCCTTGGGTTTTTTACTGTTTCAGTTTCGGAAGTCTCACTTAAAAAATAGGAGGAATTTTATTATGAGAAAACGATTGCAATAATTTGAAAACAAAAAATTTTTTATCTAGTTTTTCACAATTCACGCTCACACCATGAAAATTTCGTATAACATTAAAGCATCAAATTGAAGCGTGTTAGAAACTCTATCGTTTGAGATATATTTTTTTTCTTTTGGACAACTAGAAGTATTTATTTTTTGACTGGACCTAAAACTTGAAACACCCTGTATATGATAGTGAATTTTACCATTGTCACAATCTTCCGGACTTTTCCGTCCTCTTCAACCCTCGTTTCGGGTTGGATAACAGTCGCGACGTCCCTTTTCCGTCTCACATGTTCCGGTTCGTCCAAATCCGGGTCTTCCATCCCGGAAACGTTCACTTTTAACGGATTCACAAAGCGCGAATCGACTGAACAGAAATTGGTCGTGTTGTAGTCAATCAGAGGCTCCTTTTCTAAATACAGGAGCCATTTCCCGCCCTCTTTGCGGTCGGTTTTGACTTGGAACGGCCACAAAATCTCAACTTGCATGTTGCGGATGTGCCATTTCCCCTCGTTGATTATACTGTAGCCGTGTGTTACTCGAGGTCCGATGTCTTCAAAGAAACGCATGGCGGATTGGCCCTTTGGCTCGCCCGAAAATAACACGTTCACTGGTTTACTGTCGCCTTTGATGCTCAAGGAGACGATGTTTTTCAAAATTGCCACGAAGGATTGCGATGTTTGTTTGGATAATTCTTCCGAGGTTGAGTTGACGAAGACTTTTAGCTCGAGTCTTGATTGCTTGGTGTTTGCGATTTCGAAACGTAAGGGGAGAGAGACGGATTGATTCTCCTGGAAGGGGTTCCCCAGGTTGCAGATGACCACAGTTGTGCCGTTTGAAGTGCAAATTGTGTTGCCCTGAATAAAAGGAAATAAATAAATAATGAATAACGAATGAAATAAAATTGCAATCTTATTAATCTAGAACACTTACCGATTTATTTTGGCTTTGGAGCGCCACGTAGCTCAGACTTTCCGGGTGTATTACGAAAAGTCGAGCTTCGTAGGCCGATTCGCCCTCATTTGCAACATTGGCTTCCAAAATAAGTTCCTTCTCCACCCCCAGATTGAACAAATAATGACCCTCGGGTGTCTCTATTTGAACAAAATCAAAATCCACACAAAAAATGAGTGAATAATACAAACCGTTAAGTGCCAATGGACGTGCATTTAGAATCAATTTACTCCTGCAAATGTCGTCCGGGCCGCAATTCTTCTGGAACGTCGCTGCGAATGTTTTGATTGAAGTTTTATTCAAAATTGGTGAATCCACATCGTCTTTATAGATCGTGTAGTTTACTTGGAACTAAAAATATTTTCCTGTTTATGTTTTCAAGTATTGCGGATTTATTACCGAAATGGGTGAGAGAATATCGCCGTTTCCTTCAATCAGATATGCCGTTTCGCTAGTGCAATATTCGCGTGAAATGTCCTTAACTGTGATCAGTTTTGTGACAAATGTCTCGTTCCCGATTGTTACTCTTGGGGCTTTCTTCGGCAATTCCTTGATTTCGTAACGAATGTCGATATCCTTAGTTAGGCGAAATTTGCGGAATTTGAAACATGTCTTGAAGGAAAAACTAAAAAATCGTGTTAAAAGCACAGTTAAAAATTAAGTAATTTTGGTCATTTACCAAGTCTTGTCACTGTACGGATCCTCCCGACAGCCCCTTTTCGACGCATTGATATTCCTCAACTCGTCCCCCACCACCCTAATCCCAATATCAATAATGGGCCTAGTTTTGAACAAAATAACCCGTTCCGAGTCATACAGCCCCACTAACAAGTCGGGATAATCATTCAAGTCCATATCCATGCCACCACTCAACGAATAACCCACAGTTTTAAGTCCTTCCCTTTCCCCATACTTGATAATTTGCGAGGGTTCGCTTCGAAGGCCCCCTTTCTGGCCCAGATAAATGTAAACAGCCCCGGTATTGTCCTCATAAGGGGCCCCAATCGCTACGTCAATAAACCCGTCTTTATTGATATCACCAAGTGCAGTCATTGAAAAACCGAATCTTGATTCGGCTTTGCCGGTGAAAATCTGACTGGGGGCGCAGTTATTTTTGCTACAATTGCGCAAATTGTTGTAAATGTAGACGGCGCCCCCGTGGTCTTTGTCGTAGTAGAAGGGGGCTGCCACTAGCAATTCGTCGTAACTAAAAATTGAATTAATTGTGATTCCTTTTAATTGTGAAAATACAGGCTGTTCCGCCTAACCCCATACATTAAAATATTGAAAGTTCTAATAAAGTCATTGATATGAAAGTTGGTACTCAGCCATAATCCGTTGAGTTTTGCTCAATGAAAATATTTTCAAGATGGCGGCACTTCCGGTTATACCGGAAGCCGCCATCAACTTTCTTATTTTAAATGGAAAGCTTTTTTTACTGCGTTTTTGGATTAGTTGAGTTATTTGAAGGGAGTTTTTGTCAGCTTTCCCTACACCTAAGTTTCACCGTTTTCGACATATTTAGGATTTTTTGTAAATTTTTGAATTTGCTCTTGTTACTTAAAAAATTGGTAACTTTCTTGGATTTACAGATTTCGAAATCATATTTGGAGAATTAAAAGAAGAAGCCTATATCTGTTCTTCAGTGTGTTCAAAATTGGAAAAGAAGTTAATAAACCCAAAAACTTTAAGGTTAAGTTTGGACAACTTCAAGTACCTACCCATAACTTAATTTTTTCAAATGGGATATCCTAATTTTTATTTTACTAGATGGAGAAGAATTTTTTTCTGCATCTATCTGTATTAGCATTTCCTTTATCTGTCTGTGATAATTTTCAAGTTAAGTTGGTTTTTTGACATTGTAGGAAATTTCTTACTACAGTCGTTTTTTTTTAAAATCAATTGTCAAATTGTCCAGGCTTCGTTCCTATGGCAATGTAGCAGGGTTCCAACATAATTTCCAAATTTTTGACACTGACAGTTGATTTAAAAAAAAATGAAGTCTAACACAGCTGTTTTTGTATTTCTGATTAAATAAACGACAAACTCTGTTCAAAATTGTGTTATCCGTTTCGTGAAAACAAAATAAATTCATTGAATGTTGGTTTGAAAAACTTTAATTTCTCACATTTTTTCTCTTTGTATGAGAAAGGGCCTATGGCTAATGAATTTCTCAATCCCTACAAAAAGTTATTGTAACTTGGAAACTATAAGTATAGGGAATGTTAATGCAGGTTGATGCAGAATTCAATTCTCTACCATTTACCTAAATAAAACTTGTGCCATTTCATTGGAAATAAAAATACAGGCTGTAAATGGAATAAGTACATTAATTTTAACTGGAAATAGAACTCGTCAAGACAAACAATTTTTCCTAATAACTTTTTTTTTAAAACGTTTTAGTTTTTGAGTTAAGTAAGAGTTAAGTACAGTAATGCTGTAGATTTATAACTCCCAAAGCTTTTATAAATTTTAGAATTTTAACCTGTAAGAAAAAATATTCTCCTGTGATTGAAATACATTATTCTTTTCTTTTTAGTGCATCTTTTAAATAAAAGCTTTTTTCAAAAAACCTTTTTTTATATATTTTTATTTTTTTGCTTTTTAGTCTTTTATTTATTGCATAGATTTATTGTTATTACACTGTGCATCTACAGTGACGTCCAAATGACCAACATATAGTCTATGTCGGTATAAGTTACGATACGTACAAATCGAGAACCCCTTTGTAAACATAACCTAAAACTTCAAAACCCCATTTAACCCCTTTAGGGGGTATTTAACTACATAGGACTGCATTGTCACGCAGATTAAGTAAGTATGCAAAATTTCAATTCAGTGGGACAACGGGAACCCTTTCAAATTTGGCTCCGAAAAAATAACCGACAGACAGACAATATTGTGAGTTAAATAAAAACTGTTAAAAATTGAGTTATGGGTGCTTAAAGTTATGCAAACTTAACTTTAAAATTTGGGGTTATTCTTTTTTAGAAATTTAAAAACACCAAAGGAAAGATCTATCTAGGCCTGCTCTTTCAAATGATGTGAAAAACATTTCCAAATTTTTAACAATGACAGAGTTATCGATTTTTGAACTGGAAGGTGCAAATCCAAAAAAAATTAAAAACCCTAATTAATTCGTAAACGACGAACGGCTAAATTTAGGTAGATATAGAGAAACCTTAAAATAACTCTAGTAATTCAAAAACGCATTAAAAATATAGCTTTCCATTTAAAATAAGGAACTTGATAACGACTTGGTATAACCAGAACCAAAAATATTTTCATTGGGCAAGACCTTAAGAGATCATTATTACAACTCCCAATACTTCTAATGTGTGATTTAGACGGAACTTCCTGTATAAAGTTCGTACCCGTCTTGTTCAAAATCAACGGCCAAAATTTCGTATCCAAAACTGGACCCGAATTGCGTTCCGTTGATTATTAGTCGAATGTTGAGCTGCTCCTCCGATTTGGTTTTATTGAAGAAAAAGACTTGTCCGCTTAGATTCGAGCGTGAAGCTCCCGAAACGTAAGTTAGGGTTTTCTTTGAGAAAAAATGCCCCCCGGTTACGCTCATTCCGAGGTAACTGTACTTAGCTATGGGGGTGTCTTGGTCGTTTAAGGGCCCTCTGTATACGGTTTTGTCCCGTTCGAGGAAACTACCAACTACATTTTTGGCAAAAATTGTTCCTCGCCAAGTGTAGGGTCCGGGGGATCCCATCAAAACGAAATCATCCGAGAGGAAAGCGAGACTTGTGCCCACTTGACAATAACCGTACTGTTGGTGCAATCTAGAGAGAGAAATAGTCATCTGTAATTTTATTTGTCAATTTTTGACTTTATTTTATTTTTTAACCCCTGTCTTTTATTTGTATATTATATTATAAGTGATAGAAATGCATCATTATATGCAAGTGAGAATATTGACCCACGAGTGCGCTTGCGCTCGAGTGGGACACTTCTCACGAGCTTTATAATGGCATTTCGATCACGTGTGATATACGACATTTTATCTTATCTTATCTTATTTTATCTCATACCATTGTACATTATACCACTGTTTTCGGTGAGATAAATCAAATTTATCTCACAAGAGAGATAAAGCTGTCAGATTTACTCACTTGTGAGTATAAAAACAGCTTTATCTCACTTGTGAGAGAAATTTAATTTTTCTCACCGAAAACAGTGGTATAATGTACCTAAAAAACTGCACCTGTAAGATAAAAAACTTTATTTCAAAAATTCAAGTATTTAATTCGCGAGGACGCAGCCCACAAGTGATTTAATTCCGCAAGTCTATAACGCAAGGGAAAATTTTGATTACTTTTCAACGGGCCGTCCTTTGCACGGCTCCAGGGCGTCCTCAACGTTCAACTCGTTGTTCAACAAGTAGCAGAGACCGTATCCATAGTGGTGCGAGGTCAAATTCGGGCTCTGGATGTACCTATGTGCACAAACCACCACTTTTCCGCCTGGTTTTTGCGACTTGACTGTTACTCCCAGCCACTGATTATCCTTGATTTCGTCGTTTGAGGGTGGTGAAAGTATCGCTTCGTTTCTTGTTGACGGTGTGTCCTCATAGTCGAAAACATTGACTAAAAAAAATCAATCAGTCCGTGTTTCTCTTTTCAAAAGTTCAGTGTTAGTAAGATGCACAAAATCTGAACGGTTTCAAAATGATTTGAAACTTGAAGTTAGTAAAAAAAATCATATCAAACGTGTACTACAGGCCGAGGCCCTTTTGCTGTACAATGCTGCTATTTACATGTATTTTTTTTTGTATAAAATGAAGCTGAGGATGATGCGAAAACACACACTTCAAATTATTGTCATCAAAAAACGCTCAAGTACCACAAAAATAGGTGGTCTCTTAGGGTTATTACATTAATGTTGTGTTATTCATTAATTTCAAATAAGCCGAAGAACCCAAAGGACTACAGCATTAAATATTCGCGACTTTTATTATGTTTCACGTCGTTTTTGACACAACAGCAAAATTATTTTTAAACTCGCTCTAGCAAAGTTTTTTGCATTTTTTTATGCCTTTACAACCCTTTCGAGTTCTTAAAAAAGCAAAAAAGTCAATAACTTCGATTTTTTGATGTATGAATTTTCCCGGAAAATTTATCGGGCAATAACTCCGGAACTATTAAACGTAACCCTATTAAGTTTATTATCGTTGGAAAGCTCTTTTAATTATCTATCTTTCTAAAAAAAGATCATTGTTCTCCGACTAATACTTTTCGAGAAAAAAATGGTAAAATAAAAAATTCATAACTAAAAAACTATTGGGAATTTGGCGATTTTCTCGACGCCAATCGATTCCCCGGAGCATTTTACATGGGTTTCCATCCAAATAGTTCCACTTTTTCGAATAGTTTTGCCGTAATTGAGAAATTAAAAAAATTGGTAAAAATTTTCTAACAAATTGTGAACCTTGGAAATATTCCCACAATGTTTCACTTCCTTTTTCAACACAAAATGTTTCCTTTTTATGTTTATTTAGATTCCAATCCAAATATAGTAAAGAATGAACGATAAATGGTGACCTTCGTTTGTTATCTACGATTTTCAATTGTTAACCAGTCAACACTTATTCTAATAATTCAATACAGTAAAAATTACGACTCGAGAACAAGTGTGAATACAACCAACAATACGCCAAAATTAGTTGTAAATTTATTGAGAAGTAGTAACAGACAAAAAAAATAAAACATAAATAATAATTGTTGGCTGTAAAAATCCAAAAACAAACCAATGAATAAATCTTCCATTTATTTTCTTTATCGATTATTTCCCTTCTTACATGATTAATATTATGAGCTCACTGCATATAAATGCGAGGTTAAACAAGTCCAAAGTGTAATTCAACAAACGAAAAAGTTTAACAGCAGGGTTCTTATTTGGTCCCATCTTTGTCCGAATGTCTAATCTCTGAAAGCGTGACAGGGCACATTTCTTTGTTGCCTATTTTTGGAAAACTAATCCTTGTCGGTATGCAAGTTGTGCCAAAAACGCCCTTAAAGCCCTTTCGTTAATTCAAATTAGTAACCGTCTAGTTAAATTAGTTATTTTTCGGACCACCATGCAAAATTTTTTGATTAGGTAAAAAATCCGTCGTTTCGGAAGCGTTAGATGACTTAAAACTCGTCAAAATAAAAAAATTAATTTTGGTACCGATGAGTGTGTGATTAGAGGAGGAGAGGAAAGAAAGCAAGGAAAGAATGTACAAAGAGTGCAAGCAAAACTAGACATGCTGAAAATAAATAGCAAAAATACTTCATGCATTATTACCAAATTGGTACCAATGGTACCATGGTTCGAGACCACCACTTACACTTATACCTCCCTCCGGCCACTGGTGTGCACCCCAAAAAACAAAAACACAAATTATTAAGGCCCTGACGGGCAAAAATTTCTTGTAAAAATAATTCAAAAACTCCTACGAAAATCAGACAAGGACAACTCTAGAAAGCTAAGTGTTTGTACACAACACTGAATGTTTCTCTCTATTTACTAGGTTTTCTAAATATTGCTTTTCTAGCCTTTTTCTAGTCAATACGTACGTCGTTTGCCGTCTGTTTCGATCTGCTCGCAGTCGTTGTCTCGCCTGCTCACAGGGCACTTGTAAAGGGCCCCCGAACGGTTCGTGAAGGGCTGCAGGTTGCGCCCCAAGGGCGCCCCCACCAAAATCCTGAAAAAAGGATTTTATAGTCACCTCAACCAATTTTCACGCCGAAAAAAAAAGTGAAAGCTTTCCTATTTTCAATTTTTCGTCAAAAAAATTACCAAATTACATGAAAATTTATCAGAGTGTCTCAGCGAGTTGAAAAAGCCCATTTTAAATGTTTTTTTTACAAAAGCCGAACCCACAGCATCACCTAAAATTATTTTCATTCATACAAAATAATGTCTTTCTAAATGGAACAACCTATATATTTTTGCATTTTTGGAAATAGCTTTTAACACTAATGTTTTTAAATTGTTATTGGTTTTTAAAATAATTAACTTCTTTGACGAAAACACGCATTAAAAAAATATATTACATAAAAACTAAGAATCTTAGAACAGTAGGACTTTCTCCACTTTAAAGAAAAAAGCTTAAACTTTAAGGATATAATTTTTTTAGCTTACTGTCCAAGTTAACTCTTAGAGCCGGTTTATGGAAAGCTCGATTAAAGTTAATTGTGCTGTTAAAATTTAACAACGCGAATAGACCAATCAAATTAGTTCAATTTGGTCATGCGATCAGTTAATCACGCATTTAATTGCGGATTAAATTAATGACGCTCCTATAATCCAGCTCTTAGTCAACCTAAACGCGAGCTTCTATCGCTTCTGACACTTGAAATAAATTAGTTTAACTATATCTTAATTCCCATCTTAGGTCTGAGTTAGAAAAAGTTAAGTTAACTCAAGAATCAGGTTATTTTAAAGTTGGAAATATGGTTTTTTGACTTTAACCTGAAGTTTATTTCTTAACTCGACGTTGAAATAACGGGCCTAAAGTTCACTCTTAGAGCCGGTTTATGGAAAGCTCGATTAAAGTTAATTGCCCTGTTAAAATTTAACAACGCGAATAGACCAATCAAATTGATTCAATTTGGTCATGCGATCAGTTAATCACGCATTTAATTGCGGATTAAATTAATGACGCTTCTATAATCCAGCTCTTAGTCAACCTAAACGCGCGGTTCTATCGCTTCTGACACTTGAAATAAATTAGTTTAACTATATCTTAATTCCCATCTTAGGTCTGAGTTAGAAAAAGTTAAGTTAACTCAAGAATCAGGTTATTTTAAAGTTGGAAATATGGTTTTTTGACTTTAACCTGAAGTTTATTTCTTAACTCAACGTTGAAATAACGGGCCTAAAGTTAACTCTTAGAGCCGGTTTATGGAAAGCTCGATTAAAGTTAATTGCGCTGTTAAAATTTAACAACGTGAATAGATCAATCAAATTGGTTCAATTTGGATTAAATTAATGACGCTTCTATAAACCGGCTCTTAGTCAACCTAAACGCGCGCTTCTATCGCTTCTGACACTTGAAATAAATTAGTTTAACTATATCTTAATTCCCATCTTAGGTCTGAGTTAGAAAAAGTCTAAGTTAACTCAAGAATCAGGTTATTTCAAAGTTGGAAATATGGTTTTTTGACTTTAACCTGAAGTTTATTTTTTAACTCGACATTTAAATAACGGGCCTATTGTTTCTTCTGATCTTAAACATTAAAAAATATATTAACTATTGTTTCATTAGCTGAAATAGACAATTTAATAATCTTTGAGAAGTAAATACAAAAATAGGGTGCCCATTTAACTTTTTCAAGTTATTCAAGTTTTAACAAATTTCTTAATTATTTTACGTTCCTAATTGCAATGCGCTAAACAGTTGGTCAGATTTAACTTTGAACTTTCCTCTTTAAACTGGTGAAAAGTCCTACTTTTCTAGGAATCGTAGTTTTGGTGTAATGAATTTTTAAAAGAAGCGTGTTTTCGTCAAAAGACATCAAATTATTTAAAAAACTAAGTAGAATCGACCAGTACAAGTTTAGGCCAAATTGTTAGAATTAAAAACTACGTCAAAAAATGCAATAACATTTAGGGCGTTCAATTAAAAAAAAAGCTTGTACTGTAGCTCATTTATGAAACACTCTGTATAATTGAAAATAATTTTAGGTTATGCAGGGGTTAATATTTACGGCTTTTTTTTTAAAAAAAGCTTATTTTTTAACATTTAAAGGCCAGTAATGGGTTTTTCATCAAACTGATTTTAAGAGGGGCGTTTTCGGATTGTATTTCAATAGAATTTTTTTTGTGACATAACAGAATGCCAAATCTAGGGCAAAGCCTTGAGTTTGCGTATTTCGAAGTGCAACTGTTCAAAATGTACGTACACGAGTTTTATCACATGAGGACATGAAAAGTGGATAAATGTTGAACGATAAGCTCGGGTTATGTAACTGTCGAAACAATAGATTCGTAGAATTTTATTTGCAACTTGGACGAATTTTTGTCATTAATGACATGACATTTCTTAAAATTTTCTGAAGCACACGAGTTACTTCATGTTGCTTAATCTCCACATTCTTGGGATCAGGTATCCAAACAAGATAAACGATCCACTGGGAATGTTGATAGAAGCGTTTGAGCAAGAGTGATTCACACTGCGATAATTTCCAAATTTCAATAAACCGGACAAATAATAATAAATTATGTAAATTTGTCTTCTGAAATAAAACTCTCAAGTACAAGGGGACACATTTATTAATTTTCTAATAAACTGGACGTCTTCAGCACGTGGCCCTCTTCATGTGACAACCGGAGGATCTCCTCCTCCTCCTCCTGTGCCCACCACAGCTGGACTTCCTCCTTTTCCTGTGCCCACCACAGCTGGACTTCCTCCTTCTCCTGGAGCAACTACTCCTATTTCTCCTTCTCCTCCTGCCGCTACTCCTCATCCTCTTTCTTCTCCCGCAACTACTTCCTCTGCTTCGCCTCCTCCTTGAGCTACTCCTCTTCCTCCTCCTACTCGAGCAACTCCTCTTCTTAAACTTGGGGGCTTTGCACGCTTCGCGATAAAACTTGCTCCTTTGCTGGTCTGCCATCTTGCACCAGCATTTGGCTCCTTCTACGGCCACTTTCACAGCGCTCCAGCCGCAATGCTTCTTCCGGAACCATCGCAAGTAGTTGAAGAAGGGGTTCCGGGTGAGTTTTCCGGGACGACAACTCCGGCGACATCCTCCTCGGCGTTTTCGTGGACGTCTTCGTTTGCGGGTGCGGCAGCAGTACTGCGCCCGGGAGGGGGCTTTTCTACACGCCATTAATTTCAATTTTGTACATTAGAACGGTTCAAAAATTTAACCAAAAGTTACACATTTAATTTTGACGAGTTCGAATTGAGATTACTTGTTGATTCTCCTTGGCGACTAGTAAACACCGAAATTGGGACGCGAAAATCAAGCAACTGCGAGGTTTTTCTGAGGATTTCAAAAAACGAGCTAATTTCAGCATTTTTTTTACGATATTTGTGAGTTTCTCGCTTATAAACAAAATAAATCGAACGAAAACGGTCAAAATTATGTCGTTATCGTTATTGTTGCATGCTTTCTTGTGGGAAAGTATTCACTTTAAAAAAGCAAAATGTGTTCACCAGACATGACCTGACCTTTACCTTTACTATTTTAGCACTTTGGTCATAATTGCTCAAAAAACCGTCGAATTGGGTCGAAAGTTGTGTTATTTGTGCCTTTTTCGAGCACTTTTTTTGAGGAAATTTTGTTAGAACTGGACGAAAAATCACTAAATTACATAAAAATTGTCTTATTTCTCATTGTTTTCGAACGTTTTAGCATCTACTGTTCAGCCATTCAACCCTTGGTTGCTTAATTGGAAAAGCGATTATTTTGAGGAATTTTTGCTATCTCGGACGTTTTACCTCATTTTCCAGAAACGTAGTTATTTCGCAAAATCTTTAAAATCAGTCTTTTTCGGATAATTTGTTTTTGTTTAGTGAACTTTCACCAAATTGTGACAAAATGTGGAAGACGATATGAGTCTACCATTTGTGGCACGTCTTTAATTCAAAAATGCAATTATTTGACAAAATTTCGAAAAAAATAGCCGAAAGTTCGCCGAATTAATGTCGAAAACGTGGTTAGTTTTACAGTTATGAGCGATAATGCAAATTTTCCAATCAGATGATCGATTATTTTACAAAATTTCCCCATAAAATACTAAAAATTTAATTGAAATTCATTGTCTTTAAACATGTATTTGTAGTAAAAACTCGTTCCCTAGAGTTTTTTACACAAGAAAGAGAATTCGTAAATTAGGTAAAAATGATCTTATTTCTTCGTTTTAGCATGAGGTGTATTCGGTCAGAAATCAGAGACGCAATTATTTCACCAAAAATGCGCCGGAAAATTGCAGAATTATGTCAAAAATAAACGGGACAAAAAGTTTTAAGTGCACTTGGAAATTTCAATATGTCCTTATTTTTTTGACGAATTTTGTTCAAAATGAGTCGAAAAGACAAAAGGTTTTGCTGTTTCAGGTCAGATCAGGTTTCTCAAAAATTGGATGGAAAATGATATGATTTGAGTTATACAGAGTGAGTCAATTGTGGGTTATTTTTGATTTTTTTTAATATGCAACCAGTAATACTGGAATTATACTGATTCCAGCTGACCAAATCGGTAATCGTTAAAAAAATTTAAAATCAATCCACGATTACATTGTTCTGAGTATTGTTAAGTTTATCTTGACAGTTTTGCTAAAATTTCATTATGAACTATTATTATTTAAAAGATAAAAAACAATTATTTTTGATTCAATTAATGTTTTAAAAAATCAAACAAAGTATCCAAGTAGTAAGTGCAATTAGTATTTTTGGTTGCATCTTCGGACATGTCAGAAGTAACCCACTAATGACTCACCCTGTCCTGTATTAGCACGTTTTTAATTCAATAAAAATATATAAAAAAATGTTTTTTAAAAAAAGCTTTTATTTAAAAGATGCACTAAAACTAAGTAAAAAATAATGTACTTCAATCACAGGAGAATATTTTTTCTTACACGTTAAAATTCTAAAATTTATAAAAGCTTTGGGAGTTGTCAACTAAACAAAGTAATTCTGTAATGCCGTAGTTTTATAACTCCCAAAGCTTTTTTAAATTTTAGAATTTTAACCTGTAAGAAAAAATATTCTCTTGTGAATGAAATACATTATTTTTTAATTTTTAGTGCATCTTTTAAATAAAAGCTTTTTTTTTAATTTTTTTTTATACATTTCTATTTTTTGCTTTTTAGTCTTTATTAATTGCATAGATTTGTTGTTACACTGTGCATCTACCGTGACGTCCAAATGACCAATATACCGTCTATGTCGGTATAAGTTACGGTATGTACAAATCGAGAACCCCTTTGTGAACATCACCTAAAATTTTAAAACCCCATTTAACACCTTTAGGGGGTAATTAACTGTATAGAATTGCATTGTCACGCAGATTACGCAAGCATGTTAAATTTCATTTCATTGCGACTACAGGAACCCTCTCAAATTTACAAATCGAGAACCCCTTTGTAAACTTCAAAACCCCATTTAACCCCTTTAGGGGGTATTTAACTACATGGGATTGCATTGTCACGCAGATTATGTAAGTATGCCAAATTTCGCTTCAGTGGGACAACAGGAACTCTTTCAAATTTGACTCCGAAAAAATAGCAGACAGAAAGATAACATTGTGAGTTAAATAAAAGCTTTTAAAAATGCAATTATTTAACCCAATTTGGTCACAAATTACCCCAAAACTACCGAATTTTATCGAAAATTTACTTAATTTAATTGATTCGGCATTCCGAAAACAATTATTTTGAAAAATTTCGTAAAATAGACCGAAAAAATCGCCGAATTGGATCGGAAAATTTTTCAGGTAATCGATTACATTAGAAAAAAAAACTACAAGCAGAAAGGCTAAATGCCAACTTGTGTCGTAAAGATTTCGGAATTACTATTCAGGCGGTAATCTCCGTTCGTCTGCCGTCTTTTTTCGCACAAAAAGTCCTTAATTGGGCTGGAATAAATTCCCGTCTCGTTCAGCTTTGCAAAACAAACACAACGGAGGCTGTTCATCGGCATGCAAAAAGTCGCTGGAGAGATAAGCAATAAGACAGGATGGGCCCTGTCATGGTATAATAATTGGTTCAATTTCCTTGCTTGATTTTCACCCATATGGGCGTCTTAAAATACCCGGAGATAAGCTTGGCACGTCCTCTCCACTTATTAATAATCTAAACCGGCTGTCAGGGTGCGTGCCAAGACCCCTTTAGCCCGATAAGCCAACACATAAAAAGGCTACCGACTTTTTATTAACTAAGAATGACGGCATATGTGGCCCTCTTAAAAACCACTTATCGAACAAGTTTAAATAGGGGGGCTATTTCGATTAATTACAATCGATTGGAGCGCTCGAATTAGGCATTTCGCGCCTTTGGACACATTTTCTACCTGGGTTTTTAGGTATCTAGTTCTGGAAATAATTGCAAAGGTGTGCGCTTCTTTTCATAGTTTCCTCGAAAATGGCTCGTCTTACATTCAATTATCTGTGTTAGGGCCGTTTGTAAAGAGCTCTTTTGTGCGTTAAAAGACTCGAAGAGGATGTTTTTGTTCGGATATGTAAATAGTGCCGCTTATGATACCATCTAGAGGATCACATTTCACAAGGACTGATGGTTATGGGAGGTCTAGGGTCATCAAGGCCCGTTATGTTTGCACAAATGCATTAGCTAATGAGAAAAATGCCGTTTTCAGATAATTACACTTGAAACATTTTTTTTTCTTTTACCAAGAGATAATTTATACTGATTTTGTTTTCTTGCCTTCTTGTCTTCTGTTTACTCACTGATGACAAAATATATGTCACATTTGTCTATCACGTCTAGTTTTTTTAAAACCAAATGTTTTAAAAATTTGTCTTCGGTGACTACACCTTTTACAACTGTATTTCAGAAAAGGTCAACAGTAATTCAGTGTAGTAAATTAGATTTAAGAAATCCTTACTTGTAATTCAGGTAAGTTAAGAATATTTCAGAAAATGTTAATAGTATTTCAGATTAGTAACATTTTTTGTAATTCAAAAGATGTAAATTGTACTTCAGAAAGGGTAAGTTGTAATTCACATTTGGCTCTTTTTGAAAGCTTTCATTTAGCTCACAATGGTATCTGTCTGTCGGTTATTTTTTCGGAGTCAAATTTGAAAGGGTTCCCGTTGTCCCACTGAATTGAAATTTTGCATACTTACTTAATCTGACAACGCAATCCTATGTCGTTAAATACCCCCTAAAGGGGTTAAATGGGGTTTTGAAGTTTTAGGTTATGTTACAAAGGGATTCTCGATTTGTAAATTCGAGAGGGTTCCTATAGTCGCAATAAAATGAAATTTAACATGCTTATGTAATCTGCGTGACAATGCAATTCTATATAGTTAATTACCCCCTAAAGGTGTTAAATGGGGTTTTAAAATTTTAGGTTATGTTTACAAATGGGTTCTCGATTTGTACATACCGTAGCTTATACCGACATAGACGGTATGTTGGTCATTTGGACGTCTCGGTAGATGCACAGTGTAATAACAATAAATCTATGCAATAAATAAAGACTAAAAAGCAAAAAATAAAAATATATAAAAAAATGTTTTTTAAAAAAGCTTTTATTTAAAAGATGCACTAAAAAGTAAAAAATAATGTATTTCAATCACAGGAGAATATTTTTTCTTACAGGTTGAAATTCCAAAATTTATATAAAAGCTTCGGGAGTTATAAAACTACGGCATTACAGAATTACTTTGTTCAGTTGACAACTCCCAAAGCGTTTATAAATTTCAGTAAGTAGTAGTAAGAAAAAATATTCGCCTGTGATTGAAATGCATTATTTTCTACTATTTAGTGCATTTTTAAATCAAAGCTTTTTTTTAAAAACATTTTTTTATACATTTTTATTCAGCTATATTTAAGAAAAGATCAGATCTAATTCTGATATTTCTAATTCTAATATTTAATAATCTAATCTAATATTTAAGAAAACACCATAATGGACTGAGTAAAATCAAAATGTTAGAAGTTGTTAAATAATTCTCAATTTAAAATAGTAAAGAAAAGTAAAGAAACGCAATGATAATCAAGAACATAGCTTTATCTTTTTTTGTGGTATTTTGTAATTTTAAATTTTAAACCCAAAATACTTACTATAGAAATTTTATTTCTGAATTTTATTCACATTTACGCAGTCTGAGTTACAATTCACGATTTCTTAAATACAATTTACTAATCTGAATTGCAACTAACAATAAACTTTATCCTTTCTGAAATAGAGTTGAAAAAGGTGTAGTTTGGCATTCGTTATTTCTGTGATAAACAAATTGTTAAACATTTTATTTGCCTTAAAATATCGTCAAGTGACTCAAGTGAATGGAGATTAAGCCCAAACAACTTTTTCTGTGTTTGTGTGTAAATTATCCTATCAAACCTGGGAAGCTTATGTTAGTCGATTAGTACCAGTCCACAGAAGAAGCAGTCTGTAATATTTTTGATGTTGCAAAAATTGTCAAATAGGTACTGATACTCTATAATGAATAATTTTTTTCGACTTCAGTATCAGACTTAGGGTTAATTATTCTACCGATACACAGTGGTTTCATCTATTGGTAAAAAAACGTTGTAAACTAGTGTTATTTTTAATTAAAAAAGTCCTCAAGTACCGGTCGTTGAGTCGTTAAACCAGGAAATGTCATTATTATCTGTTTTCCTTGTGAAATGTTTACTTGTCGAGGAAAATACTTATCAATATTATAAAATATTATGCAATTATTGATAAACTGGGGCAAAAAACACGTCGTCAATTTTAGTTCTTTTTCTTGGTTAATTTCGTCCCAACGTGGAATTAATTAACCGGTCGTCATCAAGCCCTCATTTGCAATCCCGTCAGGTCAATGAAATTCCGATGAAAAATCGAAACGGCCGAAGGAGTGGCTCGCATTTTGCGTGCAGTTAGGTGTGGTGGCTTTTGTCTCCGCCGCCCCCAGAAAGCCATAATGATATACAAACACCTTGTTATATTCATGTCACAGTGTGGCATTCCGCCGGTTTGTTACATAGCAACTTCATTGGCCTTTAAAAGACCTTATAAGGCAGGAGAGTAGGGCCCAACTTCTGGTCTTTACATTCTCTCTCTCAATGAAATGAATCAAATGCCAACGAGCTGACTTTTACGATATGAGCGCTTCATGAAATTGAAATTTTCCGGGATTTTTGGGGAATCTAGGTCGCATACTAAGCGACTCATTAATTCACTGTCTTAGTCTAGGTCGGATGTGTGAACAAAAATAGAAAAATCGATCTATTTGGTGTGAGAAAAATTCCAGTTAACGCCTACTCGTTCCACAGGCTGAGACCAGTGTTGCCAAATGTATTAGAAACATAAAAATGAAAAAAAGGCAAACAAACTAATACATAAATAAAATGAATACGTAAACATTCTTTACTCTGCGTATTTTCAAAATTCTTTGATGGTCTGTCTCGTTTAGAATTTTATGCCTTGGCATTGTTTCTTTTATATAGATTTTCGACTGATTAGTGATTATTGTATAAATCCGTCTGCAAATTCTTTTATAAATCCTTCTCTAGATTCTTAGAATTATTTTGCAGACTGTATCTACTGTTTTTTTATAAAGGCTTCTTTTACAATCTCCAATTTTTATTTTAAATTTTACACTTTTTTTTTCAAAACTCAATTATCGTTTTGTTTTCTAGATTATTTATCAGCACTGTTTCCTCCTCTCCAATTTTTCTTAAGATTTTTCTCCGATTATTTTCTAAAGTCGTCTGTTGATCTGAAATCTGGACTCTTCTTTAGATTATTTTTGAGTCTAAATTTTTCTATAGATTCTTCTTTGGAATTATTTCGTACTGTGAGCAAAATTATTTTATAAAGACTTCTTCTACAAGTCCAAATTCTCTTTTAGATTTTATTCTGTTCTTTTTCAAAACTTATATAAAGTTTCGTTTAGAATTTTTCTACATTATGTCTTAGCATTGTTTCTTTTCTATAGATTTTTGACTGATTATTGTATAAATCCGTCTGCAGATTCTTTTATAAATCCTTCCCTAGATTCTTCTGTAGAATTATTTACTGATTTTTTTATAAAGGCTTCTTTTACAATCTCCAATTTCTATTTTAAATTTTACTCTGTTTTTTTTTCAAAACTCAATTATCGTTTTGTTTTCCAGATTATTCATTAGCACTGTTTCCTCCTCTCTAATTTTTCGTAAGATTTTTCTCCGATTATTTTCTAAAGTCGTCTGTTGATCTGAAATCTGGACTCTTCTTTAGATTATTTTTGAGTCTAAATTTTTCTATAGATTCTTCTTTGAAATTATTTCGTACTGTGAGCAAAATTATTTTATAAAGACTTCTTCTACAAGTCCAAATTCTCTTTTAGATTTTATTCTGTTCTTTTTCAAAACTTATATAAAGTTTCGTTTAGAATTTTTCTACATTATGTCTTAACATTGTTTCTTTTCTATAGATTTTTGACTGATTATTATATAAATCCGTCTGCAGATTCTTTTATAAATCCTTCCCTAGATTCTTCTGTAGAATTATTTACTGATTTTTTTTATAAAGGCTTCTTTTACAATCTCCAATTTCTATTTTAAATTTTACTCTGTTCTTCCTCAAAAATTTAAAATTTTTCTAGATTATTCTTTAGCACTGTCTGTACAAAACTTAAAATTCTAAAAACAAATTGACCAATTCTAGAAATGCATTTGAAAACAAAATTTGCCATAATATCCTCTAAAAATTCTTTACATGATATTAAAAATCACCATGTTTTCGAGTAAACTTAAACGGGTCTAAATGTTCTGTAAAAATTGCGAAAACTTCACCAGGTTGGCAACACTGGCTGAGACATGCAACTCGGCCACAAATAAATGTTTTTGAAGATAATTTTATTTTTAGTGCACACTCATTGGAAGTTTTGGTTAGTAATTTTTTCCTTGAGTGTATAACATCTGGGTTATTGCACTATTTTAAAGTGGACTATTTTTAACATTTCGGTGTCGAAATGGACCGAGACGAGGAATTGTGTGGCTTTCGACGGGAAATGTCTTATTTACAGCTCGTAAAATTTATCTGTGAAAAAGACAATAATAATTTTTTTGACTCATTAGAGGGCAATTTTACAAAATAAGTAATTAAACGGTTTTTTAACAAAGTTTTTCGATTTTAAATTATCCCGAACAAGCCAAAATAAAATCAATTTCGAAGCTATTTGGTCGTTTTTAGTTAGTTTCTGAAAAATATCAAAATAAGTGTGTTTTTGGCTCAAAAGTAATATCGAAAAGTAGGTTTTTATCTTAAAATGTGTTAAGAAATAACATCGTTAGACCTTAATTGGCGATTTTCCTCCATATTAGACGAAAATTTTGGAAAATAAGCACGCTATTGTTACGTTAAAATAATGCAATAAATAACTTGTACTGTCCTTTGCGTTTTATGTCTCAAAACCAATAAATAATCCAAAATCCGGTTGACAAGTCAAACAAACATCTCTCTCGAGCTAAACATGCATTCGCTTGTAGAAGTTTACGGATGTTCACAGGAAGAAAAAATTATACCACTTTTGTAAACCAACACACGTGGTGATCACATTATCTTTAAAAAATTAAGCTGTGAGCAAACATTCGTTGACTTTATCGTGTTTTGTGATAAGAGGTGTGAGTGCCCTTATTATATTTCAGCCCCATTTGAGCGATAAACCGCACCAGATGGAGCTTTGCAAACCCAAACAACCACCAGGTGATTTCGAACAATTCATGTCGTTAGTCGTTGGTATTTTATTGTTTTCAAACTTTGCTGACATTCATTCACATGATGTCATTTCCTAACGAAGATCCACGCTTACGTCATGGAATTAATTAAGCGCTGAGTAACTATTAAGACGAAAAATTGCGGGATTTTTATCCGGAAACTTCCGATGTTTACCCTTCCGCTTCCGGACGATTTATGAGGGCTTCGGCCCCGTTTTGGCCTCGTGCCATCTTCAGGAATCGATGAAATGTCGCGAAAACAACACAGGGTGACTCACATCGACATTCCCAGAATTGGGATTGAATTATAACATGGGGACTAATAATGATGTTGACGGGACAGTATCAATAAAATTGACACGAGGGTTGGGGGAGATAAGCCACCATTTAGTTCAATATAATCCAACATTTGGCCCAATAACGCCCGAAAAATGCAAAAAACAATTATTGCGACAATAAAACGTAACGTGTCAATCGATCGAACTATTGTGTTTCGCTCGTTTATTCCTATTATTACAAGTCAGACGCTTGTTTATCGGGTCGGGTCAAATGAATTCCACTTTTTTCGTATTCAAAGCAGACATTGTACCCTTTTTATTGCATAATTAGCGCTTAATTGGGTTTCATCTCTTGTAAATAATTGTTATTACTTTTAAACCAACGGATGAGCAAACAATGCAATTAGTATTTTTAGTATTTTAACGGTGGTCGTAAATTAATCTTTGTCTTTGTAGTCACTTCAAAAATAGAAACAATAAATAACTATTTGCACGTTGGTTGGAACAAAATGACAAGTGATTTAATGCAGGCGAAATGAGGTCACAAAATCCCTTATCAAAAAATAAATAAATGAAATATCGTGAGATCAAATAAATGTGTCAGTTTGCTTTTCACTTTATGGTCATTGGAAGGCTTTTTAGTCGTTTTAGGAAAGCGTTCAATCATCTGAGACAATATTTACCAAAAATGCTACACTTAGTCATATATAAGAAATTTTGCGTTTAAAACTGCATTTCCTTCATTTTGGTAAACTTGCAAATCAAATTGAAGAGGAGTGGAGGAGATCAGTAAAAACCGGTCATTGGTCCCTCCTTCCCTAATTGCGATTTGTGTTTAAATGCAAACACCAACACAATTCCATTGATGGGCCCTTTTTTGTGCTCCACGATTTGCCGGTTTTTAAACTTGCACCATTTTAAACCAAATAAACGTAGATAAATGGATTGAGGTGCGAGTTTAGGTCAAAAGTCTGCTTTAAAGTAGCTTTCATGCAATTTATTTATTTTATAGATTTTGTTAAGTGTTTTTTCTTGAGAGAAATTATTAGATAATCTTAAAATGATGTCTTTTTCGAAGAATTGAACTAAAGATTAATTTTTGTCGCGAGATTATAATAATAATAATAATAAATCGTCTTTATTAAGGGCGAAGTTTAGCCGAAGATACTCCAACTTACCTAACCCAATACAATACAAAAGAAAATACAGGAAGAATAAAATAATTATAAGCATGCTTAAATATGAAAAAAAGAATAAATGTAATAACAAAATGAAATCAAAACAAGAAAATAAAATAAAAAGAGGAATGTAAATATTAGTACAAAAGAAAAAAATAATACATTTTTACTGCTATATTATATGCTGTTTGCTTACTTAAAAAAATAATTTAACTTCTTTGCGAACATAAACTGCGTAAACGAATGTTGAAACATATAGTCCGGTCAAAATAGACAAAAATATAGTGGTAAGCTTGCAAAAATTCGCATGGAGCTGAAAATTGGTACAGATCTTAAGTACACTATTACAAATAAATTGTCAAAAGTCCCACATGTGCTAAAAAAGTTATTCAATGTCAAAGGTCAAAAGTATCGATTTTTTTCATTTTTCTCGTAAGCGGTAAGTCTTATCATCAACATGTTCAAACAAAAGTTGTAGATCTTGCAATTATGTATAAAAATTGTCCTTTTCATTTTTTTCCTACGGATCACCATTCCTGAGATATCACCATCGGCAAACAGGCTACCTCACAGGTGGTGGGGATATGTGTTCATATTTAGCTTTTGAAATCGTGATATCTCAGAAATGGTGACTCGTAGGAAAAAAAGTATAGAAACAATTTTTATAGACAATTGCAAGATCTACAACTTGTTTGAATATTTTCATGATAAGAGTTACCGTTTACAAGAAAAATTCAAAAAATCGATACTTTTGACCTTGGACATTGCACACGTGGGATCGGTTGGGACTTTTGACAATTTATTTGTGATAGTGTACTTAAGATCTGTACCGATTTTCAGCTCTATGCGAATTTTTGTAAATTGAAATGTCTATTTTGACCGGACTAATAGCTGAATGAAAATGTGGTAAAAACAATAAATTAGGATATCTTAGACTGGAGTTATGGACATTAAATCTGTACCTATACCTAATAGTTTTTAACAAAGTTAAGGTAGTGTTGAAGATATTAGAATTTTGTGAATAAAAACTGATAAAAAATATTAAAAAAAAAATTGTCTAACTCAAGCCAACCAAGTCCGCACAGTTTAGATTTAGAAGAAATGTGCCAATACAGGGTGGGGCACGAGTGGGGTATTTCTGAAATGTTTATGTCTGCAACTTTTAAAACATCTTTCGTCGCTCTCTATGCTTTAGTATTATTATAAATTAAAATTTGAGTCAAAGGATGCTTTATCTCAATAACGTCAAAAAAATTTATAATAATTGTCAGTTTCACTCTGATTTTAAATGCTCAAGAAAACTGACGATGAATTTGTGAAACTCACTTCCAAACTGTTTTTTTAACTATTAGGTATGGTGCGGTCTTTAATGAGCCCGTAATTGGACCCCATTTCTTTGATGGAAACCCAATGGGAAAGTGTTTCTCCACTTCTTACAAATGTAATTGTCCTTACTGTTAGAAAATTTAGATCCTGCGGCAACGTTTGTGGTTCCAACAAGATGGTGTGCTGTTGTTACAGATCATTTAAATAAAAATTATGAAGATCGTTGGATATAGGACGAGAATCCATTGGATTTGGGCCCCAAAAATTCAAATTCAAATTCAAAATTCAATAGAAGACTGCTGGACTTTTTTTGTGGTGTCTAGTAATATAAAGAATGCAGAACTAATACAACTTTACGACGCGTCCGTCAATCGACTCTGAACACTTATTGCACTGATTTTTGCAATAAATAAATAAATAATTCGTTTAATTGGCCTAATTTGAATAATTGTCATCCACTGTCATCATGAAGCTTTCAGTTACATAATTTGATTACTAGTTTGAATTAAATTGAATATTGTATCAAGTGTTTCAAGTTTCCTGTATATTTGGTTGAATTTTTAAAAGTTTCAGAAGTACCCCAATCGTGCCCCACCCTGTATATTTGTCGTTTTTTTGTGATTTTTATTTACTCTAGAAGCGCAATTATTTTCTAGAGTTTTAATACATTTTTCAGCTAGGTAAAAGTTAAGAGATTTCGATAAGTTGTGCCAAAAAATTCCTGCATCTATCAAAATTTAATTATTTTTATCTGTTTCGAACGTTTTATTTAGCACCTTTTCTAGTTAGGTTTTCGTACTTTTCTCTACCAGAAACGAATTTATACAAAAATCGCCGATATCGAAAATTTGTGTCTTTTTCGAACACTTTTTGAGCCAAAATTCAGTTTAATGCCTGTTTTGATCGTTTTGGCGCCTTTCCAATTAGGAAATAAGCCGAAAAAGTGCTGAATTCGGTCGAAAATGGCGATATTTTCGCATTTTCCTTTTTTGACGTAAATATTCCAGTGGCGTATGAATTTTTTAACCTTCTCGGCAGCAAATAAATCCGTCATTTCGTTTGAAATCGTCATAAATCACGCGACTGGACAACTCATGTTGTGCCTTCTTGTCGAGTTATGATCGTGCTGTCTTGACATGATGATTAATCCCCATTGAAGAAGAGAAATTGCAGTCGAAAAATAATAATAAGTGTTGGTCATCCTCCGGAAGAACCTCGACATGATGAGTCTGGTAAACATCGCTGTGTACATTACGGTACCGAGATAAGGCACAAGATGAGCATCACGTTACTTCCGCATGCATTTACTACTAACACAGAAGCCTTCTGCACAATGTCCAGATAAGATTGTTCCTTCCCCAAGTTGATGACATCCAGGTCAAGAAAACAGCGGCGCCTTAGACCAGTTCTGCAACTCCTCTGCACTTTTACTGTTATTACTCTTCTTCGGTTAAAATTGGAAAAAGCTCGCCGTAGATGGCGATTCGTGACCACTCTAATTGGATACTTTGTTCGAGATGTCGCTGATTTATGCCAACTGCGCCCATGGCTAATTAACAGCCGATGCTGCAGACAAAGAGTTCACACCCTGGTAGACGTTGAACTCGAAAGACAATCACACGGGACGCCTACGACTTGAACCTTCACTGCAACTCGCTTCGAGTCTTATTTTTCTTTATTGGAATTAAATTGCTAGCGCACCATGTGGGCGAACGACTCGTAACTCACTCGATTATAATAATTAACTATTTTCGGATTTATGGGAAAGGGATTTACTCACGACAATAGAAACTTATCTAAATTTAGGCTGGAAGTTTGTTCAGGGCCCACAGTTTATTTGAACGAAAGAAGTAAATAATTCTTATCGGGACGAGACTTGACGCCGGCAGCTTTCCCGCCAAAATATTTGAAAAAATATATAATTTTGTGAAAAACAAGACCGCATACTAACACTTTTTGAAGTTAGAGACCCAGTTCGATAAACTGAGGCAAAAATCGCTAAATCTCATCATAATTTGCATTATTTTTCCATGATTTTTAACATGGCTTTCAGTTATCCGCTCTAGAAACACACTTATTTCGCACGATTTCGTCAGAAATAAATCTAAAAATCACTAAATAGAATCAAAAATGATTTTTAAGTGGCCGAGGCTTGAGCACATTTTTGAACCAAAAAGACTCTTTTCTCCAGACTTTGCTAAACCGGTTTAAAACAGGTTAAAAAATCGAAAATATAACAGAAATGTTCGTTTTTCTAGAGTTTTAATACATTTTTGAGCGAAAAATCTAGAGATATCTCTAAGTTGTATCAAAACATTACTGCATCTATTCGTATCATAATTTAATTATTTTTGACTGTTTCTTGCACCTTTTTGAGTGTCTTGACGCTTACTTCTGCTCCAAAAACGCAATTATTTCGAGGAACTTCATCAAAAATAAGCCAATAAATTACTAAATTCGGTAAAAAATAACGCCGTTGTCCCTTTACGAACTTTCAGCACATTTTTGCACCAAAAAGAACAATTTTTCGTCAGATTTCGCTAAAGCTAAGATGCCTAAGAGTGGTCGAAAATAACAGAAAAATTTCTCTTTTCTGTAGAGCTTCAACATTTTTGAGCTAATAGTTTAGAGAACTCGACAAGTGCCAAAAAATTACTTCATCTATCAAAATTTTAGTATATTATTTAACGAGTTTGAGTATAAATCGGACGCTTTATTTCACGAGTGGATTTTTAAACGTCGAGTGATAGCGAGAGGTTTATCATCCACGAGGTGAAATAAATGAACCGATTTACACGAAAACGAGTTGAATACAACATTTTATTCTTCGAATTGGACTCAACAAGGCTTAAAATTGCTTTAAATCTGGTAAAAATAATCTGACGTTTCGTATTGAAAAATGCCAAACAGTTGTCAAAACTTTCTTACACAGGAGAAAAACCCTAAATTTTGACATTGTCGAAGAATAAAATTATTTATGTCTGTTCTGAGCGTTCTATTTAGGACATTTTCGAGTATTTTACTACTATTACATTTCTCTGTCAGCAACGAATTTTTAGAAAAATGGCCACATTATTTTGAAAATTTCGAGTATTGTTCGACCTACTTCTGAACTAAATATTCAGTTTTGACCGTTTTAGCGCTTTTTTGAGTGTCTTAACGCTATTATTTCTATACTAAAATTTCGTCAAAAATAAGCCAAAACATCACTAAACTTGCCATTTTCGAACGTTTTAACACATTTTTGCACCAAAAAGAACAATTTCTGCGCCAGGTTTTATTAATCCGGTTCGAAAAACTCTTTTCTCTCTTTCACTTTTTCAAGTGTTTTTGTACTTTTTTGTCAGAAACGAATTTTCAGAAAATTGTCAGATTGCCCTGATTTGTGTATTTTTAAATACTTTCCGAGCTAAAAACTCAGTTTTGACCGTTTTAGCACTTTTGAGCATTTTATTTCACACGCAATTGTTTCACAAACAAGTCACAAAACACTAAACTGCGTCAAAAATAACACATTTGCCCTTTTCAAAGGTTTAAGGTTTAAACACGTCTTTGTCCCGAAAGAGCTGAATTTTTTACAGATTTTGCAAAACCGGGCGGAATTTCACCAAATTAAATAAAAAATTGAATTATTTTTGGCATTTTCAGCCAGAAATGTAAAAATGAAATGTTAAACGGGCCCAAAAAAACATAAATTTTTGCCATATTTTCCTTGCGATTTTCTGCTTATTGATTCATTATCTTGTCTGGTGAATGGCATAGTAGATCCATTCACGTAAAGAGAGCGAATTTTGAGTTCAAGGTAGGTCAATTGCACATTAACATACAATCAAAGCGATTGTAGAAACCGAAATGACACAGACACCGGCACTCGGAAGTACAATACCTGAAAATTCCTGAGGGTTTGACCGCGCCCTTCAAGGGCTTCAAGCCGTGACCTGTGATTTACAATTTTTGAGAGTTTTGTGGTGGGAACCACAAAATGGACAAGATTCGAGTTTTGCCTTTGCAATCATCGATAACGGAAACTGAATAACAACCCATTAACGGTTCAATGTTAACCGTCGTTGAGAGGATGTTTATTTGTAAATTCTCTCAATTTGGTAGCTAATTACCCATCTGGAATACCACCAAACAAGGCAATGCGAGCGTATTTTCGCGGCAAAATTCTGCGAAAAATGATAACCGCATTTGTGAATCACTGGTGCTAATGAAAGATAGATTCTTTCTTAGTTGGCTCGGCCAAGAAACAAACAAACAAAACAAAAGACTGTAGGTAGCAGCCAACTGGGCGGGAGTTGATCAGGTGCGTCCAAACCGAGCATTTTTCGGTTATAACCGCATGGCACTTGTTGCACCACTTACCAATAATCATCCGAAGAACGGCTGTTTGCGTTCACTGCGTGCTGGGCGACACTGAATCCGAAATAAGAGTTTTTGTCTTTGGATTTTTTCACGATGGGTTCGCGCAACTCGATGTTGAAGCTTTGCACTAACGTCCGGGTGGTTAGCACTACCAAGGGGAGGATTACAGGCCAAGTGATCATTTTGAAAGGGAGGTTTGGGGACGATTTAGAGCATTTTAGCGATGTTTCTGGACACACGCGCATACAAACCTCCAACACGCCAGCATTATTGTGACTGAGGACGAGGAGGAGGAACTCCAACGGCGAGTTCGACGAGTAAAATGTAAATAAACTCAGGGAATGCGCTTGCGTTTCAGTTTCGAACTTGCAGCGCCAAAAATGGGCCAAAATCGGTTTTTAATTTAAGGCGTGCACAAACAGGGAACAAAAATCTGGGTTTTTCAATAGTGGGCAGGTCAGGCTTCATTCATCCAATAAAATAGACAAGAAATTATTTTTTCTTGTGTGGTTTCTGTAATTGTTATTAAAGCATTTATATTAATTGTGTCCACTTGAGTGTCTTGGGACATCCCTACCCAATTGTGTTTCTCAGTATGTAAAGTGTAATTAAATTATAATTAATTAATCATTATTATTAGTACAAGCATCGAGGTTTCTAATAATATCTAATATAGAAAGCAGAAAAATGAAGAGGAAAACAACTAATTTTTGGCGCAAAGTGGCACAAAAAATACGTCCGATTTAGCCAATGACGAAAAGTTATGTAATTGACTGAACCTCACATTTATGCAACTATACATACACACGTGTGCTTCACTTAACTTCAAAATTAAAAAAAAAACTTTCTTAGAACTCGCTCTAGTAAAGTTTGGACTTTTCCGTCTTTACAACTCTCTCGAACTTTTAAAAGTTAATTGATTTTTTTCTGTTTAATTTTTTCGATTTTTGTCGATTTCCGGTAACTGGAACATACAGGATGGTCCAACCCAGCTCTCGTCTTCTGTAGCTCAGTTATTATTAAAGTTGGAATTTTGTAATTTTGTAAATGTTATTTATACAGGGTGAGTCAATAGTGGGTTACTTCTGACATGTCCTAAGATGCAACCAAAAATACTAATTGCACTTACCAATGGATACTTCGTTTGATTTTTTAAAACATTAATTGAATCAACACTCGTTTTTTAGCTTTTAAATAATAATAGTCCATAATGAAATTTTAGCAAAACTCTCAAGACAAAACAATGTAATCGTGGAATAATTTTAAATTTTTAAACGATTACCGATCTGGTCAGCTGGGATCAGTATTATTGGTTGCATATTTAAAAAAAATTCAGAAATAACCCACTATTGACTCACCCTGTACTCTAGGACACATTCCAGGAAAATATTTTTGATTATACAGAGTGTCTCAACAAAGGTATGACGTCATAATAATAAATTTTTTGAATGGCATGTTATTATTTTTTTGTGCACATTAGGATACCTTTTCAGCTTCTTACATGTCTCTAAAGTCTTTTTTAAATCGGTTCAGGGATTACTGTTAAAAAAAATAAAAACAAAAAAATCGGTTTTACACCTTTAGTTTTAAAAATTATTAAAAAATAGAATTAGTGCTTATTTAATTACATTATTACTAGGTACGTGTAGAACAAGGTTTAACAGACCTATTAAGTAAGTTTGATTGATTTGAATTACTACAGGGTGTTTACAATTTATTTCCAAACTTTTTAAATTTTAGAGTATTTCATTTTACTTATTTCAAATGGCAACTCTTGTTTATTTTTATATCATTCGATGCCGAATTAAAAAACGAACATTTTTTCTTATTACAATCCTAACGTAGATCCTAACACATTCGGAGTTATTTGATAAAAACTTGTTTTGTCAAGTATTTTAATGACAAATTTAATGAATAAAAGTCGAAGATGGCTCCAAGCCTGTTTATTTTTAGATCGTTCGATGCGCAATAAAAAAAGCAACATTTTTTGTTATCACAACCCTATTGCAAATCCAAACACTTTCGGACTTATTTGACAAAAACATTAACCATGTTCGACTTTTAAGTTATTATTTGACAAAACAAGCTTTTATCAAATAACTCCGAATGTATTAGGATTTACGTTAGGGTTGTAATATAAAAAGTTGTTCGTTTTTTAATTCTACATCGAATGACATAAAAATAAATAGGGGTTGCCATTTAAAATAAGCAAAATAAAAAGCGCTAAAGTTTTAAAATTTGGAAATAAATTGTAAACACCCTGTAGTAATTTTAAATCAAACAAGTTTTATTAGTAAGTCTGTTAGACTTCGTTCAAAACGAATTACTAGGTATTTTTTTATACCTAGTAATAATGGCATCAAAAAAGCACTGTTTCTATTTTTTAGTAATTTTTAAAACTAAAGGTGTAAAACCGATTTTTTTTTGTTTTTATTTTTTTTAATAGGAATCCCTCAACCGATTTGAAAAAGATTTTAGGGGCATGTGAGAAGATAAAAAGGTATCATAATAAGCATAAAAAAATAATAGCATCCCATTAAAAAAAATTATTATTATGACGTCATACTTTTTTTGGGACACTCTGTAGTCAAAAATATTTTCCTGAAAATGTGTCCTAAAGTATAAATACTAATCTACACAATATCAAAACTCCAACTTTAATAATGACTGAGCTACAGAACGGGCGGGAGCTGGGCTGGACCACTTTGTATATCGGGCAATAACTCCGGAACTATTAGAAATCATTAAGTTTATTATCGTTGGAAAGCTCTTTTAATTATCTGTCGTTAAAAAAAATCTCCCATTAATAATTTTCGAGAAAATTGCAAACAAAAGCAAAAATAGGTAAAATAAAAAAAATTATAACTAAAAAACTATTATAATTTGGTGATTTTCGCCATTTTGTAGAGCTTTTTATACTATTCTAATGGATTTTGTCATTTTTCGCTCTAGCTAACTCTAATAGTTTCGCCGTAATCGGCGTTTAAGAAAAAGTGAAAAATGAAAATTGTTACATTTTTTGCGTTTTTCTCACAAACTATAAGACTTGGAGCTGAAATTAAAAAAGCATGAGATAGCGCTTGAAATTATATATTTTCTCGTCAAAACCCGGAGCCGCTCCAGGATACGGTTCCGGGTACACAGGCATTTAAAGTTTTACACTAAAAAAAAATTATAACTCAAAAACTAAAAGTCGTAGAGCAAGGCGGTTTGTTCCAGTGAATTGTGCGGCTCATTTTGGGTATTATACCACCATTTTTACAACACTAATTTACTCGAGAACGTCTTTAAGAGCTTATTTTAAAAAATAAAATGGTTGAAAAATGGTGGATGCGCCGAGCTATTTATTAAAAAATTCATAACTTAAAAACTAATAGTCGTAGAGCAAATCGGTTTGGTCCAGTGAATTTTGCGGACCATTTTCCATATTATACCAGCCTTTCTTAAGATTTAATATTTTGAATTTTTTTGCTTAAAATTACAATAGAACATTACTTAATTCTTCAATAAAAAAATCATTAAAAGTAGTTGAGAAAAACGGTTTGTTCTAGTGAATTCTGCGGTTCATTTTGCGTATTATGCCACCATTTTGACAACACTAACTTACTCGAGAAATTCAGAAGACCAAATTAAAAAAAATAAAATGGTTGAAAAATAGTGGATGCGCCGAGTTATTTATTAAAAAAATCATAACTTAAAAACTAAAACTCGTAGAGCAAAACGGTTTGCTTTAGCAAATTCTACGGTTAATTTTACGTATGATTGCTAGGGTTTTACAAAATTAAAAATTTCGAAAATTTTTGCTTAAATTTATAACACTTTTCCTGGTCCTTAGAAGTGCAAAAAAGGCCAATTAGTACATTTTTTTCAGTGGTAGAGTTAGAGTGGTATCTAGGTGTCTAACATGAGATCCAAAACAAATTCAATTAGAGCAAGCTGTGCCTGGAGAACTTTAGCCATATTTTAGCCGTTTATTTACGGCCGCACCTTTGTATTATACAGCATAATAGGCTAAAGTTACACTTCACTTTCAAGGCTTGCTCTAATTGAGTATATTTTCGATCTCATGTTATTTAATTTTATTTTTTCAAACCAGTCACATTATTGTTTTGTGAATATCACATTAGAGTTGAGGTCATTATTAGTAAACATTAATAAACCAATTATCAACAATTATAGCCTGTCCACCAGAAAAAACAACCTTGTGATTTTTAATTTGATACGTTGATTTCAACTTGTGACCACTAAACCAATCGCGGAAGTCTGGCAAATGCTACGAGTTATCCTCTGCTTTATTCAAGTTTAATTCCTGCTGACTTTCAGTAGTGTAAAGTGTTAAAACTGGTGTTAATGTGTAGTGTTGTGTCTTTTGGTTCAAAAAGTGCGCCATTTTAGTGATTTAAGTGTGACACAACACCAGTGAGTAGTGACATTTGCCACATTGGCAGTCATAAAATTTAGGTTAGGCTCCTGTCAAAACCAGATGTTTTCCCAGTATTATTAGTTAAATTAATCAAAAATGAGCCAGGTTTTGCTAAAACTGTTCCTATTCACGGGTATTCTCACAACCGGATATTGCAATTATTTGAAACAAGCCCGCGTAAGTCAGTTAATCAAACTTTCAAGCTTGTTAGCGCCCTCATTTCGCATTTAGGACCAACACAGGCTGCAATTATCAACAAAAAGCGACTTGCGCTACTTGTCGTCACTCTCTGACCCCAATTACATCAACAAAGTGCTTGACAAAATCTTAATTCCACGAGTTGCGGGAACCCCAGAACACGACAAAGTCTTCAAGTTTTTAACCTCCGAATTGCGCCGATTGGGCTGGCAAGTGGACGTTGACGAGTTCATTGAACGCGCCCCCATTTTCGGCCAAGTCACGTTCAAAAATATAGTGGCAAGCCCTAACCCCCAGGCTGAGCGTTTCCTGGTTTTGGCCTGTCATTATGACTCCAAATATTTTCCTAACGCCGTTTTTGTGGGGGCTATTGATTCTGCAGTCCCTTGTGCTATGATGCTCGAAATTGCTAAAACCTTATCGAAAGAGTTGGGGCGTCTTAAAGATTCGCCAGTTGGCTTGAAATTTATTTTTTTTGACGGTGAGGAGGCCTTTGAGGAGTGGGGCCCCAATGACTCGATTTGGGGGGCGAAGCACCTGGCACAGGTGCTCCATTCGAACACGAGCAGCTCAAATGGGGAAATTGTGACTGAATTGGATAAAATGGACGTTTTGGTTTTGCTAGACTTGATTGGGATGAAAAATCCCAAGTTTTTGAATTTTTTTGAAAACACCCAGCGATGGTAAGGCCACGGGGCGGAGGGCTAACCCAAAAAATTGTCGCAAATTTTCGAAAAATACATGTAAAATGTTTCGGGAAAAAAATTGGTGTGTAAAATGTTCCCGGAAATCAATTGGTTTCGAAGTCAATTTTTGCGGTTTTCGCCACCTCCTCAATTCTAGTCCTCCGTGGTTGAGGTCCGGGTGTTACCTAGTGGGTTTTAGGTTTGTGAGGTTGTCGCAAATCGAGATTGAGTTGCACAGGATGAACCTTTTGAGGAACCACAAACACGGCTATTTTCAGTCAAGTAGGCCCTATGGAAGGATTGAGGACGACCATCTCCCGTTTTTGAGGAGGGATGTGCCAGTGCTACATTTGATTAGCACTCCATTTCCTCCCGAATGGCACACTCCTCGTGATAATCGCAATATCGTCGACATGAACACTGTCAATAATCTCAACTTGATATTGAAAACTTTTATTAGCGAATATTTACAACTGTTAGTATAATTTTTTTTATTAGTTGGGTAAAAAGAAATTTTGTGGGGGGTTTTATTTATTACAATGATACTTACATCATATTAATGTGCATCAAGTAGGTCATGTTAATGGCCGATTGACACAACAAATGTCATTTTTTCAACGCCTACTGTTATGCGCATTAATATGAAAAACGGTATGCAAACGCAAAAATTCTATTTTCCCAACGTCTGTTTGATCAATGCATAATTACCAACTAACAATTCATTGATATTTTAAATAGTTCCTTGGCGGAGTCGGCGGAAGGATTACCGGAAAAGGAGTTGTGATACATCAAAGACTTTTTTATTATGCATTGTTGCAAAAAATATTTTTGTGAAGTCTACTTCCAGATAACCATTTTTCATATTTTACAGATATGTAAAACCTGACGGCAAGACTCGTGAAAATCCCATCCCTTTGATAACTGTTTTCGTATTTGCACTAATTTGTATTATTTACAAAAATTTACAGCGAAAATAATTTGGGTGCTTTAACGGCCACCCACTTCCCACCAGTGTATTACTGGTTGCATCAATTTAATTGAAGCAAAGTCAATTGACTATCAGGAATAAAACCGAATTTATACTCTTGATAAATGTAAATATAGTATTTTTACGGAAATTAGGAATTTTGCAACTTATGGAAAATATTTATTTTTTTAAATTTTTGTTTAATTTATTGTTGTATCTTCTGTAATAAAACGAAATATAATTTGTTGAAGCAGAGTCTCTTATTTGTAACCTGAAACACAATCCTGGAAAAACGTCAAGGAACGATAAGTTCGCACTAACAATTGTGCTCATCTATCTGTCACCTAACGTCTAACAAACTAAAAAATATATCTCGAAATTCGGGCATAATTTAACTCGAACAAATCTTTTTAGCCTTTCCGATCCATGGAACGCGGCTACATCAGATATTAACAGTACAAACAAGGTAAATAAGTGTATTTTTTATTACACAGGGTGTGTCAGCTAAATCGCCGATTGTCAGGCGGCGTAGTTTTAGCTGAGGCACCCTGTATGCTCTAGTATTGACGTAATATTTTGCAGGAATTTTGTCCAACGCTAAATTGGGTGTTTTACCAACCTTTGTTATATTACGTATTTTTGTAATAAGCAAGAAAAGCTGTCTTCGATTTTTTATCCATAATTCTAGTGGCAGTTATTAATAAATTGAAGGAACTGTTGTGTAGTGAATTTTATTTTTTTGAACTGGTTACCCTGTTTTGAAACGTTGAACGCATCAGTCAGTGAATAAAAAATTCACACCACATTTTTGTGTTTTTTTAAACTCTCCTAAGACCGGTTTACAGAACGATTTAATCGCAATTAAAATTTAATTCGCGATTAAGTTGACGTTATTTGTTTAATTCTTAATGTTTAATGTTTAATTCTGAATTAAATTTTAATTTTACTTTCTGGAAACCGACTCCAATCCATCCAAAACAAAAAGTATTTTAAGTTTATTAAATGAATGTCGATTAAAACTAATGAATTGGTTCACGTTTGATCACATTTTAGTGTACATATATTAATCGTTTTTTTTTCAAACGGAAGTCAATTAATACCTAATAGTTATTGGGTCATTTTTGTGACAATTTTTTTCCTTAATTTTATATTTTGTGTGCCAAATTTGTCGGGTCATAACGATAACATTACTAAATAAAACAAATGGACGCTTTCCGAAATGAACGCAATCACTTTAAAATATTTGTTTTAGTCGTTGTCTGAAACCGTTTCCAGCATGTGTTTGATTTTCTTGAGCTTCGTAATGCTTGTCTCTGGTAAAATCGCATTGCCGAAAAAAGACCCAGGCTATTTGGGCGCTTGTTTGCACGAATTAATCGCCACATCAAGCATTTTATACGTCGTAAACATTGATTTACAATTTAATGGGCCCGTCATCAGACTGGACCCAGAAAAGCCGTTCGTTTGGTTCAAGTACCAGAAAAGCGAAACCGTTTTAATAAAATTTGTGGATGATTTTGCGTCAGTCCTAAACCATTTGGCCCAAACTCAAACGTACAACCCCCACAGCAAGACAATTGTGGTCACTGACAAGGTCCAAGAGTCCATCTTTCAAGCCCTATCCGAATACTACATAACACAAGTACTAGTGGTTGAAACAGGAGGGTCAAGAAAATTGCAAAAAATTTACAGTTACAAACCGTACGAATTCGAAAATGTCAACAAGCCTACGACACGTTTTTTCGAATGGGATTCGTGCTTTGAAGGCGTTTTAATGCATAATAAAACTCTGCCCCCTTTACCACGGAAATGGCGCAGCACAACGCTTCAAATTTTGAATAATGTGGTACCACCTTACGCCTTCTGTCCGTTTTGTGGTGGTAGCAATCGAGGAATCGAAATTGAAGCGTTTGAAATAATCGCACAACATTTATTTCTCTCGCTTAATTACACCAGAAGCGAGTTTGATTACTGGGGGAGCAAGACAAATGGTACTTACACCCATATTTTGGGGGCTTTGCAAAGATTCGAAGGCCAAATGGCACTGGGCGTTTTTCATTCGAAATTTGACGAACATTACGATTTTGACATCACTTGCACCTTCATGGAGGATGGTACTAGGTGGTTGGTACCCAAAGCCAAATTCTTGCCCCACTGGAAACGCATTGGGTTGATTTTTACGCCTCAAGTTTATTTCTCGCTTCTGGTTTCGTTCACAGCAATGGTACTACTTTGTCGCTCTTTGATGCGTTATTCAAGTGCTAGTTTTATGTTGTTTCAAATTTTGGTCGAGTCCAGCTTGAAACGACTCCCTGTCAAGTCCCGTTTTTTGATTTTGGTTTGGGTTGCGAGTTGTTTCATCCTTTCTACGATTTTTAAAAGCAAAATGTTTGAAATCATGTCGAAAAATAGCTACGAGCACCAGATTGACTCTCTGAGGGACATAGTTGAGTCAGAGTTAATTGTTTTAATAGACCACGATATTGCAAAATTCTACCGTTTTGACTCGGATCGTTTTGAAACCCACATTCGGGAAAATTATAAATATTGTCCGAACCCAAGAGATTGTATCGCAAGAACTGCCTTTGTGCAAGACTGCGTTACTGTCGATTTTCAAAGGAGCAATGAATTTTTTCTGCCAAATTTTATCAACTCTGAAGGACAAGTCCTGTTCCACCTTTTCAAAAAACCGATTTTTCCGGTCCATATCCAGCTTTTTTTCGTTAAGGGTTATCCGATTTTTGGGCAAATTGATGAGCTGTTGTTGCAGTTGAGAGATTTTGGTTTCATTGAACGTTTTTACGACCAGGCAGGTCACAATGCGCGGAAAGCTTTGAGACAGAAAAGTGTTTTTAGGGCCAAAGTCTTGGCTTTTGAACAAACGGAAAGTGCGTTTTTAATGTGGGCGATGGGTTTGGTGGTTTCTCTTGTAATATTTTTACTCGAATGTGCGTTGGGAAGACGAGAAATATAAGAGATAATTTATACTGATTTTGTTTTCTGTTTACTCATTGATATCTAAAATATATGTCACTTTTGTCTATCACGTCTATTTTTTTTTAATACTAAATTCACTAAATGTTTTGAGAATTTGTTTCTGATGTCCAGTTTGGCATTCGTTATTTATAAAAGAATAATAATAATAATAATAATAATAATAATAATAATAATAATAATAATAATAATAATAATAATAATAATAACAGTAAATTTATTTCCAACAGACAAAAATATCTATAGTGGGTAATTACATGTAAGTAATACATAATACAATCTGTCTATAAATGAATGTAGGATCGTAGTAGGTATTAAAAGCTTGCCGCTTCTTTCCAGAAAAAGCGAACAATGTTAGTATATGAAAAATATGGTTTGACTGGTTGCCTGAGTCGATAAAAATTGGTACTTTTCAGAAATTTCATAGAAATAAAATAATTAATTGCGGCAAATTCAAATTCCAGAACCACCTGAGATCCTACACTCGTTTATAGACAGTCTGTATAATAAATATAAAAGCACAGATAATAAAATAGTATATTATGATACGAGTTTTATAAGAAGCATTTTGTCGTTAAAATAGTAACCACCTATTTTACAGCATTTTTGAATTCGCCTTTTGAAACTGATTAAAATTTACTCAGTTATTTATACTTATCTGTCATAGTTTTTGACGTATGTCAATTTTCTTATGCAAATTTTCATTTGCAGGGGTTCATTTAAAATATTACAGCTCTTGAACCCTTTGCAGCAAGCGAATAATTTTTTTTGCATTTGATATCCAAAGGTTCAAAGGGTTTTTTAAGATCTTCAGAATTGTCAACTGTCAAATTGCAAGGCTACTATGATTTTTTGAAAATGATGATTAAAAAATGATTGTAACACAATCAAAAGAACATCGACTTTTATGGAGACTTTTATCAACATCTTCTAGATCTGTCTCTTACAGTTTTTCAAATAATCGCAAAAACGGAATTTTAGCTAATTATTTTTATTTTTAATGGAGTAAACTTTCGAAAAATACGATAAAGTTGTGCTATTAATTAAAAGAAATATTCGATTTGTCCACAATTTTCATTCAAGAAGTTCAAAATTCGAAGGCAGACTGACTGAGTTACTTTACATAATTCACTAAGTTATAATTAGCTATAATTAAATATTATTGTCTTACTATTTATTCCACAATGAACCAGCTAAAAACTAAGTTTGAAGTTTGACAATTGTTGACCATTTTGCAAAGCCTACTTGAATAATAATGAGAATTACGAAGTAAAATCCGTTTTTTGTGATTTTTTTCAAAAACTGTAAGAGATAGGTATAGGACGTGTTTATAAAAGTCACCATAAATGTCGATGTTCTTTTGATTGCCATTTAAAAACCGAGTTATGGCCGTTTATTGATAACCATTTAAAAAAAATCATACTAGCCTTGAATTGAGACAGTTGACAACTTTGAAAATTTTAGAAGGCTCTTCAAACCTTTGGTTATCGAATACAAAAAAAAATATTCACGTATCGCAAAGGGTTCAAGGGCTGTGATATTTTAAACAAACCCCTGCAAATGAAAATTTTAACAAAAAAATCGACATATGTCAAAAACTATGACAGATAAGTTCCAACAACTTGGGTAAATTTAACTCAGTTTGAGAAGGTGAATTAAAAGATGCAATAAAAATGTGTAGTTACTATTAAAAATTTCAAAGTTGGCGCCAATATCTCGTAGTTCCGGAAGTTCAGCCATTTTAAAAATAATTTAGTTAAACTGTGAATGGTCGATTTGAATCGTATACAAAATTTTAAAGCTCTAGCTATACTAGATAGATTTTGAGTAATTAACATTTTAGTATTGGAGATCTAAAAGCTGGAATAATTTATGGTGGGCTTTGTGGTATTGTGATAATCAGGTCACAATTTTTTAACAATAGACCGCTTTACCCCAGAAAGATTGTAAACATCATAGCAAACCTTTTCTATTGTCAAGGAATTCTGACCTGATCACCAATTACCACTAAGCCTGCCATAAATTATCGAAGCTTTTGGATCTTCAATGTTAGAACATTAATTATTGAAAACCTATCAATTTTCGCATAATTCTATTTTAGCAATTACGGCTTTAAAAATTAAAGGAATTTTACCAAACAGAAAATACTCCAATAACTTAAACTAAATTTTTACCAAAGTTGGTTTTTAATATCTCACACCAATACCTTTAAAATTTTGAACAATATCAAAGTATCAGATGGTAGCGTAATTAATTCCCTGTTGTTTAGGCTATTAATTTATTTTTTTACTCTACTAGAAATATTTATTTTTGCCTCGGCCATAAAACTTGGAACAGCCTGTATATAAAACCTAATAACTTCATTGCGACACTGTTGATATGTAAAATATGGGGTGAAAATGATAAAACAGTATCCATAATAACACCTAAATCTAAAATTTGATTATAGTTTTCTAAAGTGTAGCATTTAATGTTACAATGAAAAACCACAGGATTAGCAATACGAGCAAACGTAATTTTTTTACACTTAGTTTTGTTAAGTTCGAGTTTATTTCATTTGTGCCTATTTATTTATGTGTTATTGTTGTTAAACACTTTATTTGCTTTAAAATATCGCCAAGTGAATGTAGATTAAGCCCAAACAACTTTTGTTTTGTTTGCGGTAAAATTGTCCTAATAAAACCAGGGAAACTTAAGCGATGAAGTGGTGAACGTTTCCATCAAGATTTAAAGTCTTATGAAAAGAGGTTTCAAGGTTTTTGGGATAAAAATATGTTAGTCGATTATCACTAGTCTACATTAATATAAACTAACCCTGATAGTACAAAAGAGAAAGCAGTTTTTAACATTTTGGATGTTGCAAAAATTGTCAAGTACGGATACTTTATAATAAATATTTAAAAAAACTTGACGTCCTAATTTTTTTCGACTTCAGTATCAGAGACTTATTCTACCGATACACATTGGTTTCATCTATAGGCAAAATACGTTGTAAACCAGTGTTATTATTAAAATGTGGATCACTTTCGTCAAATAAAATAAATAAACTATTGGTTGACTTATTGATTAACTATAAAGTCCATTCGGAATTAAAATCAATTGTCAAATTGTTTCAACGTTGGCAACTCCATTTAAAGTTAGTCGTCCAGGCTTCATTCCTATGGCAATGAATTCCAACATAATTTCAAAATTTTTGACATTGACAATTCCGGATGGACTTTAACAACAACAAAAAAAAACAGAACCTTGAGCATTTATTTTCTTGGAATCTTTACTTATGTTTTCATGTAATTGATAAAACTACACAAGCTTTTACCTTTTACAATGTACTGACTTATAATCACTATTTGTTTGTTGTTGCGCCAAAATGGTGAAATTTTACGAGCCTTTTGATGATTTGGAAGAAAAAATTGCGCAAAATTTCGGTCGAACGAAAAAAATGTTTGACCATGATTGCTTAACAGTACAACAATGGCTGAAAAGCCAGCCACATTTGCCGGAAGTTATGGGTAATCAAGCAATTAACAAAATATAAAACTATAATTTTTTTGTAGACACAAACTGTATTAAAAATTTTCTGATTTATAATAAATGTAGCGTGGAAATAACTAAGAAGAAAATTGATTTGTACTACACTATGTTGCCCAAAATGTTGGCACTGTTTGAAAATGTCAATCCTGGATTGTCCAATACGAGAAAAGTTATGGACGCAATGTGAATTCAAATTTGGTTATAGATATATACGAATTAATTTTGGAGTTGTAGGTACTTTTTGCCTTTGCCAAAACTGGCTCCAGATTTAAGCCGTGTCTATATTGTCAGAATAAAAGACACTAAATTGTGTCTAGAAATGTCTCCGTATGAGATGTCCGCTCATATAATTTTTCATACCGAAATAGCGCATCACGAAAGCCTTCACTTAAACCTAACTTACATTGTTGATTGCTCAAACTTTACGGCTGACCATTTTAAGAACTTTGCCCCCGGTCTTTTCCAAAAAATGGTGCTGTTTTACAGAGTAATAAATCGTTTAAGCGTTTTAACCGTATTCACATTTGAATTGCAGAAAACTTTAAAAATTAAGGTGAAAGTGATTCACATCGTGAACGCGACCGCAATTGCGCTTAGAGTTTTCGAAGTTTGCAAGGTTTTCCTGGGCCCAAAAATCGTACAAAAAGTGAATTTGTGCAAAGATTTGTGCCAAGTGATCCCAAAAAATTTGCTCCCGCTTGACTATGGAGGAGAGGGAAAATCACTCGAGGAAATCAACAGTAAAATATTTATTTCACTTGAATTGAACCACAAAATCAAACTTTTAGATGCGCTAAGTCTCAAATTTTTGGAATATCAGGACCGGTTCGACCAAATCCAAACCATGAAAGTGGCCGAAGACTTGCGCCCTTTTAAGCTGGAGAACGACGATTTTTTGGGCTTTTACGGCAACTTCAAAAAACTAGAATTAGATTGAATTAAGGGCCAAAACCCTTAAAGGGGCCCCTGTCCCGTCCTTGATTTTCATGGGCAAAGCAACAATTGTAAAACCTTTGGCTGCGGAACTATTAAATGAAATTCCTCAAATAGTGTAATTACCATTACCGGGCAAATTTTCCACAATTTTCACATTTTCCATAATGTAAATGTTATTTTTGGCCAAAGTTCTGTGCGCTTGGAAATCGGTGCTTGCCCCTGGGTCCACACTGGGCGTGTCGAGCCCCACCCCCACTATTTTACCCGTTTCGGCGATCCATGATGCAGCATCAGGCGACAAACCTGGAAACCCAATTAAATTGGCAACTTAAAAAACAACTTTGTCTTAAATGATAGTACTGAAAACGCTTATTACAGTAGTGAAAACCGTTTCTCTGTATCTGCTCTGTAACTCAAGTTATTTCGATTTAAAGTTGGAATTATGACGTCCTAACCGCCTCTGGAGTATTTGGTCCAATTTTAAGATCAAATAGTTTAAGTGACACTGACAGAGTTTTGATTAACTTGACAAAATTTCTGAGATGTTTTCGCGAAGTTCAAGAGAAAATTTAGAACAGAAAAAAGTCGAAAAAGTAGTTAATTTTTTATTTTATGGGAGATGTGTGGAAAATGTTCAAATATCTGTCAAGTTTCTAGTGACTGAGAGGGTTCAGTGATAAGAGGACTCTGTGATGAGAGGCGGTTGTGACGTCAGGATTTCATCCTTTGGAAGTGATTATCTCGCTTATTTTTCATCGCAGAAAATTTTGAAAAGAACCTACCGACATAAAATGAACCACATTTTCAATTTTCGTTAAAACATAAAATAGGCAAAATAAGTTGCCAATGCCTGTGCCAATTTGGCCTTTTAGGTTAAAGGGGAAAACGTTTTAGTGTGTTTCTAAGCCGTCAGATGGCGCGGATTTTATTTTTCTATTATCTTTTTATCCATTTACTTTTTTCGGAAACAAAAAAAGTTTTGGTCATAGAATCGTAATTAAGTTTGCGCCAACGTAACACTTTTTTATTTTTAGACTTATTTTTGAAAAAAAAATTTTTTTAAATAAAAAATATTTTGAAAAACCAAGGTAGGGCGAAGAATCTCCATTTCTTGCTGATCACAAATGTATTTTTGTTTTCAAAATTTGATAACGGGAAAGTTATCAAAAAGCGAATTTTGTAAAATCTTTTGTCCTGCCTCAATCATCTTATGGCTTGGAAGCAGTTGTGTATACATTAGCCACCGGCAAGATATTTTCAGTGATATAGAAAAAATTCACATTCAAGTAACCAACAAAAAATTATAGAGTCGTTATTTGGACAGAGAAGCATTTGCCTGTATTTTACGTTTTGGGAAAAGCGATCTTAATAAATATTACAAAAAGTCCTTAGTACCTACAATCTATTAGATAAACAATTAATCCCAATATCTAGAAGTTATTTATAAATATATCGATAAATACTATCGGTTCCATAATTTCTATAGGAACACCAATCAGATCAACTCTACCTTAGCAACTATCCATCAACCGATAAAATTTATCTAACGATAAATCGTTCAAGAAACCGGGGGTTAGTAAAAGATTGGTTTTGTTTGTCTTTTATACATTTCCCTTCAGATGCTATGCAAAATTTTTAGAACTATGTATTTTTTCTGTATATCTATGTACACGTTTTTTTTCTACAATTCATTATAGTAATTATTATCAATGAATTGAAAATATTAATAGTTGTATAAATAAAATAAAAAATTTGAAAACAATAATTAACCAAATTGTCGTTCAAAAATAAACGATGCTTAAATGATGTTTTGTGCAAAAAAATTGAAAGAAATTCACGTACGAGTACCTGCATACAGAAAAAAATTAAGCATTTAATACCAAACGCTGAATTCCGGATTATTATACAAGTAGTTTCCATCCATTTGTTTCGTCATATTCTTCAGTCCCTTTCAGTTTTTTTTTGTTAAGCTTTTTCTTGGAATGGGAAGCAGATGTACTTGGGTTTCGCTTATAGTTCCGACATCTTCTGAGAGAATCTTATGTATTTCAGAGAATTTAATTGCACAAAAATACGAATTCAACTTTATTTAACACTTTATTTAACATTACTTGCCGTCTGCTTAGCTTTCTCAATCTCCATTATTAGAAATCTTCATTACAAATTGCTTTTTTTGCCGAAAATAATCAAATTAAATTTTAATCTATTGTTTTCTAAAGTAAAAAGTAGATTTTGACGTATTCTAAACTTTTGATCATTTATCCATTTTTGAGCAATGAAAAAGGAATACATAAAAATTACTAACGAAAGTAACAATTAAACATTACTTCAAAAGGAAAAAAACCTCACTGATGCATCACTAAATTCAGTTCAAAGAATTAATACGATAATTCTGTACATGAACACCAGCAGATACAGAAACATTATCTTTCACATCTCTCAGTCTTAGTTGAGCGAGGTTTATTTTGCTTTCGCTTCCTCTCACCCCATACTTGACTTCTCGGCGGCAAATATTGTCAAAGTAAAATGAAATGTATAAAAAACCTATGGCTTCAAATAGAATTATTAATTATCAATCCATCCATTAAGTCAAAAAATTGGTGTATTAAAATCATTGAAACATAAAGTTAATATGGTATGTCATCCACGTAATGTTAAAAAGAATTTTGATATGATTAGAAATATTGCAAAATTAAATAATTATCCGTTTAGTTTGGTTAACAGAATTTTAAATGAACCTAATCAATATATCAACAAAATTAACAGAACAATAGTTATACCAAATGATCCGGATTTCCAATTTGTTCGTTTGATTAACATACCTCAATTAAGAAATAAATTAACTAAAATTTTAAAAACTCCTAAATGCCAGTTTGCCTTTTATAATAAAAAAACACTTAATAAATTATTTGGAAAACTAAAAGATAATATTTCAATTTTGGATAGATCTCACGTTGTTTATAAAATTAATTGTAAAGATTGTCAGCACTGTTATATTGGTCAAACAAAACAAAAATTAAAAAATCGTATTAATAATCATATAAATGATTGTAAACCTGGTAACTTGGCCTATAATTTTGGAAAAACTGCTCTATCTCAACATACATTTAATAATAGACATAACTTCGATTTCGAAAATGTTACTATTTTAGATACTGAAAAAGATTGGTCTAAGATGTTGTTTATTAATAAACTTAAATTTTCAGTAAATTTCAGAACAGACACTCAAAAGTTAAGTAATATTTATAAATTTCTACTGTTTAAACATAATAAAATTTTAAATAAATTCATTACTTCATATCATACTGTGTTCCTTATTGTGTTTTTTTTTGTTTTACGTCTTGGTTGTGTTTTATATTACTGACTAAATTTAAAATTTATAACTATTATATTTTTATTTTATATTTTGCGCCCGTTTTTTTTAAAGAAATTTTTTGTGTAAAGATAGTGGCATCGACTTCTCCCTCATTTCATTCGTTGTTTGAACTTTGTTGCCACGTGTCGGTGCCACATTCTCGTCTGCTAATTAATTATGCCATCTGTAAAACTTATTGTTTTTAATGTTACGTATTGATTGTTTTGGTATAAGTTTTTAAATTTTAATTGTCGATGTTATATAGGTAATTACTTTGTCTTCAGCCTAATGATGTCTTATGTAATAAGACGAAACGTTGCATAACTCTCTTGTGGTTTTACTTATGGTCCTTCCCCAGTAATTTTCCATCCCTATTAAGTAAAATGAATATTCGCGTTTCGTTCAAAACTAACAATAATTTTTCTAGTTTCTTGGTCGCATTCTATTGGTATCATCACAGTGCATCTTTCCTCTACACGTTTTTTTTTAAATATTATAAAAATTTCTTTAAAATTTTAACAAAAAAATGTCAAATAATTTTTTTTTTCTAAAAAGTGTTGCGTTGGCGCAAATTCTAATTGTTTAAAAGACTCAATTTAATTTTTCGATTTAAAATTAGATTACAAATATCGCTAAAAATAGAAAAATAATTTTCATTATACTTGTCTTTGTCGCACACTTGGTTTAACTCTGTCGTCCCCTTTAGCCTTAACATTGATTAATTATATTCAGATAATCCATTCAATAGGAAATACGCGGGGCGGCCAAACGCCGTCGATTCATAGATGGCGACACTCATGTTGACTGCAGAAATATTTTTCCGCTAGTTCTGTAGATGGCGCATAGATCAGGCAGTTTTGTAATACGGCCAAGTAGCCGTTAACTTGTCATAGGCTTAAATAATTTCCCTGTCGTACAGATGTCGCTGCCGTAAAACGTTTAATGCATGACAATGCATTTTGCATTCTTAAGGGGCTAGTCCTAAGATTCGGAGATAGGACAAAAGCAATGTAAAAGTTTATAAGAGATCACTCACTAACGCTTAAAAATTTTTGAATGGGGTTTTGACGACATGAAAGCATCTACATTTCTAAAGTCGCCTATAGGCGCATAAATAAAAAAAATGTTTGTTAATAAAAAAAAATTTTTTTTGTTTAAAAAATTATTTTTTTAACTTTTTAAACCTATAGATTACAATAGTTTGCTTTCGGAAATCCATAAAAAATTATTAATTTAATTTTTGTCAAATAGTTTAAAAGTTATCTCTAATAAACTTTTGAAATTGTAACGCAAGCAGTGTATTATCTGTCCTTCACAGCAGCTATCCTTTACTACCCAGCTAGCAGGTAGCGGCCGGCACCCTTGAGAAAATATGCAAATTTTTGGTAATAACGTAAATCAAGTGTCATAGCAAGATTCTAGTAAAAATAAATGTCTATTGGAATAAAAGTAACATTTGCTGCAATAGTTGCGATTAATCACAACTGAAATGTTCGGTTGGCTTTTCTTCATAATTTTCAGTGGCTGAAATTTTTTATTTTTTTTTGCCACTTCACACATTTATTTAATAAAATTATAATAATTACAACTGGTCACAATCTTATCAATTACAAATATTATAATTAGCATTTTTTAAGTGATTTATTACAATTACACTTACTTCCCTGTTACAATAATTTTGCAACTACACATTCTTTCTTATTTTTATTAAGTTAATTAACGTAAATGACGAGATTTGAAAAGTTGATTGAGGTCCTATGTATGATCGACTGTTCTTTAATTTTTACCTGTCAGAGTAATTCTGAAAACAAATTTCTTGAGTTTACGATTACGTGCAGACATAAAGGCAAACGTCTAATTAATATACTCCTTGCTCGACTCATAGAGATGCGACAAATAATACCGAAAACCGAAAATTTCAATTCCATGTTGGCTAAGTTTATTGTTGAAAAAAAGTTTTTTTTTCTCAACGGAGAAGTTATCCATCAAATAAATACTATGTTTTCCCGCTGCACTGTATTTTAATTGCAAATGATCAAAAATATCCTGCGCCACCTGCAGGATATTTTTTAAAATATTTTTCGAAGGATATTCAAGGCTATATGATTGATAGATCTGACAATAAGTTAATCAATGGCCTTAAGGAGTTTTTCGTACCGGGAAATTCGAATTTAGCGTCTGGAGTCACAGCGAAATAATTGCTTTTACTTGTCCAGTGTTTGGACCAGCCAAACTTAACTAAAAGTACGGTATTTTCCTCAAAATCGCCATTTTGCCGCACCCAATTTTCCAAATGGGGGCGTTCGAGGATTTTGGTGTCGGTTTGGCTGAGGTCAATTGTGGCCCCTTTGGTGACAAGACGCTCAGTGGGGACTTGTCCCACTTTCCAGCCGTTTTTATTGAAGTGATAAGGGGCGTCAAAGTGGGTGCCCCCATGCTCCCCAGCGCGAAATTCGTTGGCTGCATACCTGATTTTTTATTATTGACTGTTTGTGGAAGTTCCTCACCAATAGCCCCTTTCTTCGTGTCCGACGATTTTTGTGAATTCGAAGGGAGTTACCCCCACCCAGTAAAGTGTCTCATTGCTAAAATCCCAAGTCAGGTCGATGATTTTATTTAAACTTAAAACCGGGTTAAAAATTATAACTGGCACAATTAACACAAATTTCCACATGTTTATTGGAAGAGAACCAGTGAATGAATTACAGATGTTTGATAATTGACCTCTGGGAAGACCTTTCTGTTGATTATAAAAGGTCACGGTGTAGAGTAAAAAAAGAAGAAGTAAAATAAGTTTATATTTTAGCCTGTTTCACTCGGTTTAATTCATTTTTAAATCAAATAATTTATTTTAGGTACAAGATTTCGACACAAAATTAGTCGAAATTGCATCAAAAATTAATAAAAAAAAACACAAAATGTTGAAAGTGAACTTTTTAAGGTGAAAAATCACGAAATTAGATCGAAATTGATTTACTTAATTTAGCTTATTTCGCTCGATTTATCTTTATTTATTTATTTAACAAAAAATTCATTGTACAAAAAACAAATTTTGCTCAAAAGTGTTGTTCAAGCTAAACTAATTTTTTGCGATATTGTGCTAAAGAAGTCTAGCACTACATAAATGTTCTAGTTTTTTCGAGTGTTTCAGCACATTTCCCCACCAGAAACCTAATTATTTTGCATTTCGTTAAGAAATAGGCCGAAAATAGTGTTATTTTCAGCTTTTTCTAGAGTTTAAGCACATTTTTGAGGTCAGAACTAAACTTTTTCGATTAATCAAACACTGGTTTGAACTTTATTTTGCAAGAATATGCCAAATCTTTTAATTTGTTTCACTCGATTTAGCTCGTTTTTGAGCGAAATTTCTTCAAAAATGAGCCGAAAAACTACTAAGTTTGGTCGGAAAATGTCTTGTTTTTTATTTTTCTAGCAAGTAAACACGTTTCTGAAGTTATATTCAGTTTATTGTAAGAAACAGAGTGAAAAATTACTAAAGTTTGTCGAATAAAACATTCTTTTTCTTTTTCGAAATGTTTTGATACGCTTAACAGCCAGTAAATATCTTAAAATTATAGGTATAAAGAGACAAATCGAAATTTCAGCAAGTTAGGTATGTCGAATTCTGCGTTTTTTCGAATTTTTCAATACGTATTTGGGATAAAACTAAGTTTCTTTTCTAAATTTCGATAGAAATAAATAAAAAATAGATTAGTTCAACCAGCTGTCAACCAGAGATTCATTTATTTTTACAAGAACTTTGACAACAACTAATTTTGGACAAAAGTACTATTAGCTGTTTGAAAACTATAAAACGCCAACGTGCATTTTCTCTCAAAAATAGCTGTTATAAATTATTCATGCATTTCAGAAAAGTAATAGCTAATGTAATTTATACTTTCAATGAGAGATCTAATCATTGATAACTATTTTACAATTTTATCAATTTTATTTAAAAAAATAACTGTAAAATGCGAGTTGGCGTTTTTATAGTTTTGAAACAGATTGTAGTACTATTTTCGCCTTTCTAGAGCATTTAAACACGTTTTGTCGCTAAAATCTCAGTTTTTTCTCGAAATTTCGCTAAAGGAGACTGAAAAATTATCTTATTGTTGCCTTTTTGAGCACTTTTTTATAGTCAGAAACGCAATTATTTCACCCTGAGTGTTATTGTAGCCTTTTTCGAGTCTTGTTGAGGTACAAACTAAGTTTTTTTTTCCCAAAAAAATTATCTAACATTAGAGAAAAATCATCGAATTAGAATAGAATTATAATAGAATTATAGGATTAGCGAATAAGAATTCCAAAACTAATTTGTAATTGGAATTTTAATTTTAGAGATGTCGCTAAAACAAATCGAAAAATAACCAAATTATAGATAATTACAGAATTTTGTCTTTTTAAATTGATTGTAAAAGTACATTTTCCAACCAGAAATGGACATATTCGAAAAATTATATTCCAACCTATCAACAAAATTGGGCCAAAATAAAGTGTAATTTTTCCTTTTTTCGAATGGTTGACACACTAAGTTTTTTCTCTCGAAAAATTTCACTAAAACAGGCTGAATAATTACCAAATTTGATCAAAATTGATATTAATTTTATCTTATGTATTTCAGCAATTTAATTCGTTTTTAATGCTGAACTTATTTATTTATCTTGTTAAAACACGTCTCAAAATCACAAAACTAAAATGAAACTGATATTCTGCCCGTTTCACTCGATTTTCCTTTGTTTTTAGGCGAAATTTTGTCATAATAACCTAAAAAGTGATAAAATTTAGTGGCATAAAAGTTATTTTAAACATAACATGAGATCGAAAATATACTCAATTAGAGCAAGCCTTGAAAATGAAGTGTAACTTTAGCCACATCATTTGCTGTGTAAGAACATCATAAGACAACATAACTTCAAAAGTGCGGCCGTAAATAAACGGCTAAAATATGGCTAAAGTGTAAATAAACGGCTAAAATATGGTTAAAGTTCTGCAGGCACAGCTTGCTCTAATTGAGTTTATTTTCGATCTTATGTTATCTTTCTTTTCTAAAACAGAGCTAAAATGTTCATTAATTTGATATGGTCGGTTTATGGACGCATTTCATTTTCATTTTGGGTGACTACACAAGGTCGTTAAAAAGTATGAATACAGTTAAATATTTTAAAAACTATTCATCAAAACTTATTGTAATTTGGTATAAGCTTAAATAAAAGCATATAAATTCTATGGTTTTAGATGTTTATCAAATTCCTATCTTCTTTTGTTCTGAGGATACAAGGCTAACTCGATTTTTTTTAATGGCAAGAAGGGCGAAATTTAATATTTTTAAAAAGAGCATTTTTTTTAATTTTATGGTGTAACACATTATTAACACCTTATTTTAATCGAAACTTAAAAAAAATTATCGAACTATTAAAATTTTCAAAAATGTAAAATGTTAGCCTCGGAAATGTTGACTTTATCTATCGTTAGCTCTTTGCCGCTTCAACTTGACCAAAAAATAACTAAAAGTTAATAATAATTGTTAAAATAACACTTTTAACTGAAAAAGAACACATTTTAATAAAAAAAAGCAAAACACGAAATACATCTTTTTATGCTACAGAAGCTGTTGTTTTTAGGCGAAATTTCGTAAAAAATGCCAAAATTTAGTGGCAAAAAAGTTATTTTAAACATAACATGAGATCGAAAATATACTCAATTAGAGCAAGCCTTGAAAGTAAAATGTAACTTTAGCCTACTATGCTGTGTAAAACATAAGACAACATAACTTCAAAAGTGCGGCTAAACGGCTAAAAAGTGGCTGAAGTGTAAATAAGCGGCTAAAGTTTTGCAGGCTCTAATTGAGTTTATTTTCGATCTCATGTTATCTTTCTTTTCATAAACAGGGCTAAAATTTTGTTCATTAATTTGAAATGGTCGGCTTATGGACCCATTTCATTTTCATTTTTTGTGACTATATAAACATTTTCTTGTTTTCTTTGAATGAAGAAACAAAGTTTCGGCAAACAACCGTTTATTTTCGATGTTTTTACAATGTGTAATATACAAATAGGTGGCGCTGCGCTGACTTGACTTGACTTGACTTATTAAAGATCACTTTCAAGCCGACCGCGGACTAAACACCAAACAGACTCGCACAAAAACACAAACAGTGACAAAACCAGTCCGAAACACAACAAAAGAAACGGCAAGGCCATAGTTTCCAAATCGTTCCGCTCGACTGTTTCGGAGAGCCTCAGCTGGGAGAGATATTGAGTTTTGAAAAGATTGTCCATATAGTCGTAATTATAATCAATCAGTCCGTTGGCTTCCATCAACAAAATGAGCGAATTGATTTGTTCAAACAGGGGGAATCCCTTAGATATGATCATATGGATGGGCATGAGACAAACGCGTTCCTTCATGACGTGTATGGTCCTATGACCATGTTCGTTCAAAAAATATGGACTGTAGTAGTCAATGTAGCGCCCGATTGCAATACTTGCAGTGTCACGTTTTGTGGCAGTTCGTTGCAAGCAGTCATAAATCTCGTCACATTGCACGTTGTGGTCATAAATGTATTTCTCAAAACGGTTGTCGTGGTCATACATGTTTGCATACCCCACTGGTAAATTTATGATCAAACCTGAATCAACGATTTCCCTGATTGTTGTGATATCATCCCCGTAGCTAACCCCACTAAGGAGATTAATAATCTGGCTCTTGAACGCAGTTGAAATGATCAAACAGTAAAAAATCCAAGTCAAAACTAAAGCCTTGACTGTGTATTTCACCGGCATTTTGACCGCCTGTTCGATTAAGATACCAAAAAGGTAGAAAAAAATTTTGGTGGAGACCTTCATCTGAGACAAGCGTAAATGAAGGGCGTAAATCACGTTGTATAAAAAGAAGGAGGCCACAAAGGCCATCCAGGTGCCAAAACTGAAGGCCACTATAATTCTTTGCCATTTTTGCAACTCGCTTGCTTTAGGTACCACCCAGAAAAGGCTATCTTGGAGGTACTGATAACTAACATCGAAATCAAAAATTTCGGTGTTTTTCAAATAAAAGGCACCAACTGTGATGTCAATATCGCGGGACAGAAGGGCCCCAAAGGCCGAGTAGTAAGTTTCACGGTCCTTCTCGTTGTAATAACTCCCATTATGGGGGAAGTACTCAATTTGAAACTTGTAGTACTTACTGACTGTCTCCAGGGTGTAAATTTCCATGCCTTTGAGGGCTGAAAAGGGGTCAACGACGTATGGAGGGGTGCGTTTGTAGGAAACACGTACAGTAGTGTTACCCCAAACTGGGGGCATTGTCCTAGTTAATGACTTAAGGGGGTTGTTAAGGCATGAGCCAAGGGGGATAATGGTGGTGTCAGGATTACTAATATTTTGATTATCGTACGGATGATAAGTGTAAAGGTCCAGCGATTGCGTTTCAAGGACGACAATATGGCTGATGTAGTACTTGGACGCCATTTTGAAAATGGACGAGTCTATCGATTGGTCCAGAATTATCATAAACTTGGCCTGGGGGTTAAATGTAGCAAACTCGCTCAAAAACTGGATTGTTTCGTCCAAATAATCCAAACTCACCCCAATTAAGTAAATTTTCGCACGTCCGAATGCAAACAAGTCCAATACTTCGTACAATTGTAGGTTTATTATTGGGTGATTCACCGAAAAATTTACGTTTACTGACACTATAATTTCGTTATTTTCGTACTCTTGAAATAGGATTTTGTTAACGCATACTTGGACTAAATTTTCGTTGTTTGTGCGGTCAAGGATTTCCAAAAATGTTGCAACTATTGAAAAATGTAACAACAAGTAAATGGTTGGAATCATAACTGTGGTCAAGTCTTGATGTGTTCTAAATTTGGAATTGACAAGAATTTGCTTTTAAGTCACGCATGATGGATAATTTCGTCGAAATTGCTTAAAACTAATAGTCCATTAACGTAATAATAATTACGAGCTGCATTTGAATTTTTTGTTGGAATGTGGTGAAACTGTGTTTACATGGAGTTGCGACTTTTGTAGCTCATTTAATTTATACCATTCTCTTTGTTTGCACCTTTGCAACAATTATATGTTTTTGTTAATGACGATATAGCGATATTCTTACACAATTTATTGTAAACACAAAATATTCCCAATTTTTAAGTTTTTACCTATCATTCTTTACTTCTAACCACCACCCAACTTTGATAATTTTAAAAATAAAAAAACACTCAAAAGAAAAATACACTTTATTTAATTTTTTTAACCCCATCTCGAAGGTTGAAAAACCAATTTCTTTGATTCAATGTCATTTATAATACTAAGTACTTTATTTCAAAAAATCAAGTATATTTTAGTAAATGCCCCAAATTGTGATCTGGTTGCTTATTTGACTGACTTAATACTAGCCTATGTAAAATTATCTGGGGAATCAATTGGCGTCGAGAAAATCACCAAATTCCCAGTAGTTTTTTAGTTATGAATTTTTTTTAATTTTACCTATTTTTCCTTTTATTTGCAATTTTCTGTTAAGAAACTGTTAGTCGGAAAACAATAATCTTTTTTAAATACTTAAGATAGATAATTAAAAGAGCTTTCCAAAGATAGTAAACTTCATGGGGTTATCTCTAATAGTTCCGGAGTTATTGCACGATAAATGTTTTTCCGGGTACCGTATTTCTACTTTTAACGAGTCTAAAGGGTTGTAAAGGCATAGAAAAGTCAGCTCAGCTGAATTATTTGCCTCATTGCATTCGGCAAAATAAACATTCAGCTTTCCCACATAAACTATCACATTTACCCCTTATAAAATAATCTACTATTTTACATTTTTGTGAAGGTAAGTGCCTGACTAAAAATTTTAGGTAAGCAAAAAAATTCAAAATTTTAAATCTCGTAAAAAGTCGATATAATACGCAAAATGAGCTCTACGATTTTTAGTTTTTGAGTTACGATTTTTTTTATTGAAGAATAAAGTACCTACCACTATGAAATGGCTACCCTAATTTTAAGCAAAAAATTTCAGATTTTTAAATCGTGTAAAAAAACAATATAATATGTAAAATGAGCCGTAGAATTCACTGGAACAAACCATTTTGCTCTACGACTTTTAGTTTTTTAATTATGAATTTTTTTAGTGTCAAACTTTAAATGCCTCTGTACCCGGAACCGATGCCTGGAGCGGCTCCGGGTTTAATCAAGAAAATAGATAATTTTAAGCGCTATCTGATGCATTCTTAAAATTTGCTCCAAGTCTTATAGTTTCCGAGAAAAACTCAAAAAAAGGTTGCCATTTTCACTTTTTTAAAAATTTTGAACGTCCATTACGGCGAAACTATTAGAGCTAGAGAAAAACGGCAAAATCGATTAGAACCGGTATAAAAATCTACAAAATAACATGGGTTTCAAGGCGATATCTCGAAAAAAAAAATTTTAATTTTCAATCGCCGATTACGGCCAAACTAAAAGAGCTAGGAGAAAACTCTATTCGATCGTAAAGAGCACGTCAAAATCTATCAGATAGGATGGGTTTTAATTAATTTTGAAACACTTTAAAAATTGACCTTTTTGTAGGGGTGTTGACAAATTTTTAATTTTTTTTATTTTCTCAATTACGGCAAAACTATTCAAAAAAATTAAACTATTTTGATCCTTACCTATGCAAAATGATCCGGGGAATCGATTGGCGTCGAGAAAATCGAAAAATTCCTATCCTAATAGTTTTTTAGTTATGAATTTTTTAAAATTTTACCTATTTTTCTTTTTATTCGCAATTTTCTCAAAAACTATTAGTCGGAGAACAATAATCTTTTTTGAAAAAGATAGATAATTAAAAGAGCTTTCCAACGATAATACACTTCATGGAATTATCTCTAACAGCTTCGGAGTTATTGCTCAATAAATGTTCCGGGTACCGGAAATCGACCAAAATCGCGACGAAAAGTGGAAAAATTAAAAATTCAAAAATCGAACCTATTAACTTTTTTTCAACTTTTAACAACTCCGGAGGGTTATAAAAGCATACAAAAGTTCATAAAACTTTGCTAGAGTGAGTTTTTTTTTTCATATTTGTGAAGGTAAGTTAGTAGGTACCTTGACAAATAAAATTTTAAGCAAAAAAATTCAAAATTTTAAATCTCGTAAAAAGCTGGTATAATACGCAGAATGAGCCGCAGAATTCACTGGAACAAACTGTTTTGCTCTACGACTTTGTTTTTTAGTTATGAATTTTTTTGTTGAAGAATGAAATATCCCATTATGAAAAGGCTACCCTAATTTTAAGCAAAAAAATTCAAAATTTTAAATTTCGTAAAAAGCTGGTATTATGCGCAGAATGAGCCGCAGAATTCACTGGAACAAACCGTTTTGCTCTACGACTTTCAGTTTTTAAGTTATGAATTTTTTTAATGTTAAACTTTAAGTGGCTGTGTACCCGAAACCGTTGCCCGGAGCGGCTCCGGGTTTTGACGAGAAAATAGATAATTTCAAGCGCTATCCGATGCGCTATCGATTTTTGCTCCAAGTCTTATAGTTTCCGAGGAAAACGCAAAAAGTGTTAACAAATTTTTATTTTCACAATTACGGCAAAACTATTCAAAAATGTGGAGCTACTTTGGACTATACCTATGAAAAATGATTCGGGGCGGGGATTTGTTATGAGGATTTTTAGTCTAACTTGTTAAGTACATGCATACAGAACGCCTCATCAACTTCGAGAACACTCCCTGTTTAAAATCGCTAGTTTAAAGGTTTTCGGAATCAAACTCAATCATCAGTGTATAATTTTATTGGCAAAATAAATATCTTACAATTTGTATAACAATTTTACGCAACTTGTAACGCATTTGCGTATTGAAACTCTGGGCTGTTCTCATATTCGCACATATCGAGTGCTATCTCACAACTTTCTTTAACAACCCGTTTTTCATCTTCTAGAAATTTATTTAAAACGTTTATACAATCGTCGGTAGCTATAGCCCCCAGAGCCTCCGCACACTCATGCCTAACCATTTCATTCTCCCCACAATCCTCCAAACTGTCTCTCAAAAAGGGGACCCCTTCCTCATCCTGCAGTTGCCCCAAAACGAACGCCACTTCATGCCTAAACAACGCGCTTCCGCATTTTAAACCAGCCCCCAGTGCTGTTATCGCCTCCTTAGTGCCAACATTACGCAACGAAAACATGGCACGATACCGCTCAAAAAGCGAAGCTTCCTCATCCAAAAGTACACTCTTCAGATTTGGAACGTTGGTAGAAGTTGAAGGGGGCGCAGGATCAACCGAATTATACGCACTTTTGAGACTGATTTCCCCACTTTCGGGGCTCCGCAACCACTTGATGCGTTCAAGCGCCAACTCACACGTTTGCGCGACTTCAATCACAGGATCCGATTTAAACTTTTCTAATACTGTTACACTCTCAGGTGAGGCAATAGCCCCCAAAGCTTCAGCCGCTTCATGCCTCACCATTGGCTCCTGATTCGTATCCTCCAACACTTGAATCAGGATTGAGACAGCTTGGGGGTCCTGCATTTGCCCCAAACAATATGCAAGTTCGTGTTTTAGCAACGCGGAATCGTCCCGAAAACAGTCTTTGATGCAGTTTATTGAAACAGCCCCCCCGATGTTACGCAAAGTGAAAAGGGCGCGAAAGCGCTCTTTCAGCGGCCTGGACACGTCCCCAAGCACTTTGCCGATGCTGCGAATCTGATTTTCGGTGATTTTGACCATTTTTCAAACACGTGTTTTTGACAACTTGATGACAACTAGCTTGACGTAACCACCTAACCTAACTTATGTAACTTATGAAATTTTGCGATAAAACGCAGTTTTTCGCCTAAGAATGCGCAACCACTCCGTCATTTATGCGACAAACAATAGTCCAGTTAAAATATTGATGGATTTTCGCAGGATTTTCGTTTTATTTTGATAAATTTTGGTGATTGTCAATTGTGGATTGGCAACACTGGTGTGACACAACCTCACTTTCGCCCACCAAAACATCTGAAATTTAATTCGTTCCAAAATTGTAATACGCGTAAAACTTGGCCAAATCAGTGCTAAAATGAGTCAACTGGAAGACAAAATCCTTCACGTCACGAAGGCAATCGAGCGTCAGGTCGATTCGGCAATTGAACAGATCGAAAATTTGGACGTCAATGACTTGGAGTCGCTCCGAAAGCAGCGTATCAACGAGTTAAAGAAGAAAGAGGCGCAACGTAACGAATGGCTCAGTCTTGGGCACGGCAAATACGAAGAACTGGCCGAAGAGAAACAGTTTTTTGACGTTACGAAACAGTCAAAAAATTGCGTGGTGCATTTTTACACGAATACGACCCCCAGGTGCGCTATTGTCGACAAGCATTTGAAAATACTGGCCCCCAAGCATCTTGAAACACGTTTTGTGAAATTGAACGCCGAGAAGTGCCCGTTTCTGGCCCAGAGTCTCAAAATTAAGACAATCCCGAGCATTGTTCTAGTCAAGGACAGTTTCATGGTTGATAAAATCGTGGGGTTTACGCAGTTGGGGAATCGGGATGACTTCACAACTGAGATGATGGAGTGGAGGATTGCACAGAATGGGGCTATCGACTACGAGGGGGACTTGTTAACACCCCCACATTTGCAAGAAAAGAAGAGCAAATCAAGTGGGAAGAAAATCAGAGATGGGGCTTACAATGGGGATGACGATGATTTAGATATTGAGGAGTATGCCCTCAGTAGGGACTCCCTCAAAAGTGGGGATAGTTTGAGTAAGGTTCAGTCGACTGAACTGACTCCTGAAGAGGCAGCAGAGTTGGGTTTAGATGACTAAAATTGTTGGTCAGGTTGGCATTACCATAGTAATTTTTTTCCATTAGGGTTGGTGCTATTTTTTGACTTGGCAGACTTGCCAGTTCAAAAAGGCAGCCAACCTTAATTGTAAAAAATTACTATTCATGGTAATACTAACCTTGCGCAATTTTAACAGTAAAGATGTCAATAAAAAACAATTTTTTTTATAACTTGAATACTTTCGTACTTAATTCAAATTTTATTAAGGTTAATAAAAAATTACAACTATATAAAATCAGGCCTCCAGCGCGACTGGTTCCTCCCGCCGTTTCTTTTTCTCTAAAAAAATTGTCAAGACAAATTATTTGAAATTTGCAATTTTTTTTTTTACCTTTGACTGGCGACTCTGGCACTTCTGAAATAATTTCAGGCTTGTCTTCGGGAACATTTGGCAAGGACTGACCGATAATTTCGGCCAACTCATCCTCAACTGCTGCTTCATCCTCTTTAGTCAGTCCACCACTCAAAAGTGCATTTATTTCCTAAATTAACAAACTAAGTTTTTTGTAATAAAAATATAACCCCCAACCTCTTGTTTCTCTGCACCCTCTCGTGTCTCCTCGAGAATTTTCTCAATATCTTCAATATTAAGCGCTTCATTGACTTTCTTTAACGCTTCGTTTCCTTGCTTGAGGCCGTTTACAACTTCCAACTCAACTTGCGCAAACTCAATATCGTGTGTAAGGCGCTCCAAATTATCCAACTGATTATCGGTTTTTTGCAAAAGTGACTCTTGGAAGCGTTTTTTACGTAAAAGTAGTTTGGCACGCCTGAAATTAATGAATTAAACCCACCCAAAGCCTGGCATTTGAACCCACTCTTTCTGCCCCTTGTTTAGCAGTTTTTTGGCCAATTCTCGGTCCGAAGCGAGTGACAATTCGATACGTTTCTGGTATTGTTTCAATTTGTCCCTTTGTTGTTTCAATTGCTACAAAAACGTTAATTATTCGGCAAAAACAGGCCAAATGGACACAAACCAACACGGCCTTGTCTTGTTGCGTGATCCTCGAAACTGGCTTCTTCTTACCAAAGATAATTCCCATTTTTGAGGGGGCTCCCACCTGTCAAACTATTGAATTGAGGTTATGTTTTTAGTGACTCACTAATCAATTAAAACAATCAATTCGCCCGATTTAACATTACAAATCAATCAAACGTCACCGAAACCACAATTGGGGGCAAAATCAACGCACAATCAAGCCCAATTCTTCGAAATTTCCACAAATCTAACCTTACAATTTAGTGATTTACGTTTTATTTAGTTGGCGGTTGCCACAAATTAGGTTATGTCAAGTTCGAAAAATGCTTGTATTTCCGGGCGATGTGATAAAAGACATCAAATCGGTCAAGGGGGTTACAATTCTGGGCCCCGGGGTTGTACAGGATCGTGTCACCCGCGCGGGGCGCCTCCGCTTCAAGCCCCCCAACATTTACTGGGTTGAGCACGACCCCAAGCGCTATGTCCCCAAACGTGGGGACCTGGTTGTGGGCATAGTGGTGAAAAAGTCGGGCGATTTGCTTAAAATCGACATTGGGGGCAGTGAGCCCGCGTCTTTGTCCATGTTGGCGTTTGAGGGGGCCACCAAGAAGCAGAAGCCCGACTTGCAAGTCGGTGATTTGGTGTACGGCAGGTTGTTGAATGCGCATAAGGAAATGGAGCCCGAGTTGGTGTGTGTCGACTCGTATTTCAAGGCGGGGAAGTTGGGGCCCCTGTCAAATGATGGTTTTTTGGTGACGGTTAGTTTGGCGCTGGTGTGTCGGTTACTGGAGCCCGAGAACCCCATTTTGGAGGCGCTCGGGAAGGTGGCCCCCTTTGAGATCGCAGTGGGGATGAATGGCAAGGTTTGGGTCAATGCGAAGAGTGTCAAAGACGTTTTAAATGTGGTTAGGTGTCTCGAAGTGGCTGAGGTGCAAGACGATAAAACTGTGATTGATTTTTGTAAACAGTTTAAATAAATGTTTGAATCATTGAGTTTCAATTTTAATTTAATCCCGTAATTGGACTTTGATAGGATTAGGTTTGTCTGAGCCCCGCTTATGTCATTATTTGCTTTCACGTGCTGCTTTGTGGTGGTAGCGAGTCAGGTGGGGTTTGAATGAGTTGAAATCGTGTCTGGGTGGGAAAAATTGTCATTAATCGTCGAAATGAGTGATAAGACAAATGGGTTTCACGGTACGTTGCATTTTGCGATTTTTTTGACTTGACATAACCTTACTTTTAGACGATTTTGAGGAAATTCGGGTTCCGGTGCCCTGGGGGCATATTAGTGGTGAGTTCCGGGCACATTTTGCATGATTCAGCACTTTTCATTGTCTGATTGTGAATTATTCATAAAAACATGCACGTTTCGAGTGGCTCATTAATGCTTATTGTCGTAGTGTTATCAAACACACTGATAACGTTCATAATTAAAATAATAGTAGTGCAAAAAAGACAACTATTTTGCAATTAATTTGCTTTAATTACCCTTGCAATTACAAGGTTCGTTTCTAATTTATTGTGCTGTGGGTTGTTGTCTTAGACCTGCTTTGCCAAGTCTTTTAAAATAGCATAACAATATGAGTTTTTTTTTCTTTATTTCTTTGTAAACACGTGTGGTATACACAATGTCCAATACTTATTTTTTTGTTGATTTATCTAGGTAAATAAATGTGAAGCCTTGTAATTTGCGATAGGCTTAGAAGGTATTACAGTGAAAATGATTACCTGTCCCTACCTGTTTAACCCACTTTTTGGGGACTTTGGACTTTGATACTTGAATTGCGAGATTTGGGTGCCTCTGGCAGTGGTACGACGGAAATTTTGCGGTTTACTTTGCAAACAAACATGAATTATTGAATTTTTTTCTTGATTTCCCTCCACAAAATAATCACCTGACTAAAAAAAATTTCAAACTCGAACTGTCATTTTTTCTGCAGTTTTTACACCGATTACGCAGGTGTTGGATTTTTTCCTCTACCTTCCATTAATTCTCTGTAATCGGCGTTTGCAAAATGTAAAAAATGGTGAAATTTCTGAAGTCATGTGTATAGGTTTTTCGGTCTATATTTTAACAAAATCTCGCAAAAAACTTTGTTTAAAAACGCGCTACATCAAGTGGAACAGCAAAATTTTTGACCTAATTTGGTACATTTATTTTGACTTTTTGTGAGGGAATTTTGCTGAAGACATGGAAAATGCAAAATAAAAAGCTAAGTTCATCTGAGTTTGAACACGTATTAATTGCGAGAATAAATCGATCCACAATTTATATCATTATTAGCTGATTACATCCAAACTGTGTAATAGAAAACTCGAAATTTTTTTAGAAATCAGCGAAATTCCACATGGTTTGGCAATTACCAGCCGACATTCACAAAATAATCAAACAGTTTTTTGCCCAGTTTTTGAATGCCTCGTGATTTGTTTATTTTGTAGTTGGGAGTGCAATAGCCCACCGATATCCACCAATGACAAACGTCTTGCAGTTTTTTGTGCGCTAGATAAACAAGCAGGAGGGAATTTTTATATTTGATTGGCCAAATTATTTATTCCTGGGACAAATTAGACTCTAGCAACCGGTTTTAGGGCCGGCCCTTCTCACGGAACGAGATTCCGTCTTACATGCGAATAAACGGCGAATACTTGTTGATTCCAATTACAATTTTAAGAGTAAAATTTTCTCAGAAAATTCTCAGGAACTTCAGCATATTTTCAATATCAAGGAAAAATATAAACGGAAGCTCAATAAAAAATGCATTCCAATTACTATTGGAAAATTAGTTAACTTTATTAATACGATCAATCACACAAAACAAAAATAAAAATAAATAAATAAGCAGACGGCTCTAAGCTAAATCACCGGAGTTGTTTTATTTATCCAAGAATGTTTTATTTTGAGACTCATGATGATGTAATAAATTCTAAAATTGTTTCATAGTGGTTATCAACATTTGAATAATCACTTTTTTGGAAAAAGGTGTGCAGATAAAATTTGTCATCCGTCGAAGTTTCCGTTTATTACCTAGTTGATTATCGCAAAACATAACTCAAGTTGGGATGACTTGGCAAGCAAAATAAACCTTGCTTATTTGTCGCATGTAAAAACACCGCTTTGCTTTCACATTTCTTTGTTGTTTTATGCGGCTAATATCCGGAAAACGTTACATAAGCCCAGCTGTAATAAAATTAACTCATTATTATATGCATGAAGGCTAGAAGCACCAGATTTACATTGCAAATCGCATTAAATAATCGCAAGACTCGGAGGTGAAGGACCTAACCCTCACTGCGACTATACAGGGTTATTCTCGTAATGTGGGGGTCTATCTCTTAAATTAAAAAAAATCTCGCATCTCGAAAATTTCATAACACAACATGACACGTTACAAGAAAACAACAAAACACCCTAAATTTTATTGCATTTTTTGACACGTTTTATTTAAAATTTATTACACAAAAACGAAGAATCGTAAAAAAGTAAGACTGTCGCCATTTTAAAGGGAAAAGTTCAAGCTTAAATCTGTTCAGCGCATTGCAATTAGAAACGTAGAAAAATTAAGAAGTTTGTTAAAAGTTGAATAACTTGAAAAAGTTAAATGGAACACCCTATTTTTTGTTCTTGCTTCTCAAAGATTATTAAATTGTCTATCTAAAAACATAAAGTTTCAAATGCCTAAAGTTAATAACTAAAAAGTTATTTGACTTTAAAAGTTAATTTCAGCAACAATGCACATTATTTATGAGCATTGTTGTTACCATAGTAAACCATACCATAACCATGGTAACTCCACCAAGGACCATTTGTTGGAGTTCATAAGGGCTTTAAAAATTCAGCAAAAATATTAAAATTTTAGTTATTTCACTGTAATAAATGACGAATAATGTCCTAAGGGTAACATTAAAGTTATTATTAGCTGAAAATTTCAGTTTTCGACTACTGAATAAAAAAATAATAATAAAATAAAAAAATAATAAAAAATAGTTGGTAATTTTTTTAATGTTTACAGCTAAATATCTTTTAAGTAATCAACAAGAGACACTTAACTGTTAATGTTTTTAGAGAGACAATTTAAGGGTCTTTTAGATGCAAAAATAAAAAATTGGGTGTTCTATTTAAAATTTTTAGGTTATTCAACTTGTAACAAACCTCTTAATTTTTTATCTTCTTGACTGCAGTAGGTATGCTAAAAAAATTATATCATTTAAGTTTGAACTTTTTTCTCTAAAGTTTCTTGAGATTCTTAGTTTTTCTGTAAAAATTAAAAAAAAAACGTGTTTTTGTAAAAAAATAAAAGCTACATCCAAAAATGCAAAAAATAAAAGGTGTTCCATTAAAAAAAAGAAGTTTGTATTTTAGCTAATTTCGGAAACACCCTGTATAAGTACTTGAAAATAATTTTAGTAAGGATACAAACACAAAATATTCTCAATTTTATTGTTTTTTAAGTTGTTACCTATCCTTCACTTCCCTGACATTGTTAATTTTAATAATATCAAAAAAAGTCAAAAGAACATTTTTATGTAAATTTTTAGGCAGTGCCTCCGCTGCCGGCAACGGTGCCAAAAAAATAGAGGGATGGCTGCCGGCGCATCTTGCATCTTGATTCCTATGTGCGGAGGCTTTAGTCCGTCAACCGCATAACCTTACAATGTAAAAACGATAATTGAAATTTTCAACCATCATTTTAGATAATAGTTCTTTGAAAAATCATATTTTGAAACATTTTTTGAGAAATTTTATTTACAAAGAGCGATTTGCGAAAGTTTTTTAATGATAAAAAGCCTAGAAGCTGTTAGAAGTGTTAGACTTTTTCGTTTAAATAAAAGATTGAATCAAAATTGTGGGGGAAACACATGATTCAGAAAAAAAACATTAACACTCCAAATGATGCTGAACAAAAAAAAGCCTTTTATAAAACAAAGTAGATATGTTGTTACACGAATATTCGGGAATTTATAAAGAAAACAAATCGTGGTAAAGAAATTGAAACGACTTTGGTTCAATATTAGGATACAAATTATGATCTAAATATTTTGATTTTTATTTTGCTTGAAACGTTCTTTTTTAAAAACAAAATTATTTTTTGACTGATAAGTGATAAGCGACTCAATTTTTTGCCCGAAAATTTAGAGTACAATGTATGTCCGGACGCGCAGGGTAACTTTAAAAAATAATATGAACTAAGAAGAAGCAAAAGTAATTTAACTTGCATCATAAGAATGTGTAGGTGTATTACATAGTTAAACCAGCAATAACAATAACACCTAATTTCTCAGATATAAGTATTTTAGAGAGGTTTAGTCGTTTAAAAAAACATTTAAGCTAAGAAAATACAGCTCTGGTCTTGAAAAAGTGTGAAATTAACGCAAATTCAAAAAATTCTCTGCCGGCAGCTATTCCGGACACCGTTGCCGGCAGCGGAGGCACTGCCAAAATTTTATGCTTTCCAAATTTTATTTTCCATTTGGTACGGCGTCGTGACCTCTGATCCTTGGTCGTAACTTCTCCCCTCTAATTAAATGTCCAATTAGTTTTTTTTTACTTGGTCAGTTCGGAGCGTTATGCGAATAACCCTGTATTTAAAGGTAAATGGTGGGGCCCCACATCCGCCCAGCCCATTTTGGCCATCCACGGCTGGCAAGACAACGCCGGCACCTTCGACACTTTAGCCCCCTTACTGGCCTCCAAAGGCCACTCAGTCCTTTGCATAGACCTCCCAGGTCACGGTTTATCCTCACACCTTGCCAATGGCCACTACTACTACCTCTTCTGGGACGGTATCCACATCGTCCGCCGAATCGTCAAACACTTCAACTGGAGTTCAATCACCCTCATGGGGCACTCCCTCGGCGGGGGCATAGCCTTCCTCTACGCCGGCACGTACCCCCAGGAAGTCGCCAAATACATCAGCTTCGACATTGCAAGTCCAAGTGTTCGCGACCCCGCCAAAATCATCGCTAGCATCCCTGACTGTGTTGATAAATTCCTAAAATACGAAACTCTAACCCCTGAACAGATGCCCTGTTATAAATATGACGATATGATCGATATTGTTGAGGAGGCCTACAAAGGGGGCGTCACGCGAGCCTCCTGTGAGATTATGATGAGGAGGGGGATGAGACCTGCGGGGCACAAGAAAGACCACTACGTTTTTAATCGAGATCCGAGACTCAAAGTTGCAGCTCTTGCGTTTATGACGCCAGATCAGGTGTTGGAGTTTGCCACTCGTACAACGTGTCGCGTTTTAAACATTCGGGGGAATCCCGGAATGAAGTTTGATTTTCCCGAGTTTTATGATAGGGTGCTTGATGCGATCAGTGGAAAGGTGGAGAAGCACGTGGTCGAGGGGAGTCATCACTTGCATTTAAATAACCCAGAACGGGTTGTTGATATTGTTGATGGGTTTCTATCAACGTGAATAAGTTAGCCGAAATTGTGATATTTATTTTTGTAGTGTCAGTATTTTATTGTTGATTCTTGTAGTTAAATAAAACACTTTGGCTTCGTTTTTGTCGACAAGTAATTACTTTATTTTTGTTATAGATTGTTACACAAACGTGTGAAATAAAATTTCGATTTTTTCCCCCTCCTGGTTGTATTATTTCACGTTTACCTACCCAACTTCGTAATTTTTTTTAATTTAAAAATTGATCGGTATAAAAAACAGATTTTTAGCTTTAATTCTTTATTGCAAATGTTTACACGAAAATTGGTAAATTACACCGCCAAGTGGTCACAACAAGGGACGGTTCGTCCTGGTAGCGTTTGCAAATATCCTCCCATTGCATCTCAGTGGGGCTAAAAATCGCCTTGGACCTGAGATTACCTTTTACCGTTTCCAAGTCCCTCAAAATGTTTTTGTTGCGTTCTTTTGCTTCATCCAGTGATGGGAATTTTCGTTTTCTGGCCTCCTCATTCGCACTTTTATGTTCTTCACTCTTTTCTCTATAAATATAATTACAATATTTTTATTGTGAATTGTTACACTTACAAGTCTTGAAATAAAGCTTCGACTTTTTCCTCTTCCTGTTTGTACTTATTCAGTATTTCCTCAACTTCCGCCAAAAGCATTTTTCACCATTTATTTACCGATGCTCGATTGTTGTTGTTTGTTGTTATGGCAACCAGTGCGGTTGTTATGGTCACGTGGCGGCGGTGAATTCAAATAATTACAAAAAAAAACGACCACACACTTTTGACATTTTTCCCATTTGTTCCTTTACCTAGTTGATGATGATCAATAACCGAACCAGTATTACGAGTATTTTTTAACTTTTTTATTGTTTTGGCAATAAATAAACCGAAATAAACGATTAAATTTTTGTAGGATCGGACGTTTACTTTTTGTTAGTCAAATACATATTAGCTATTTCAAAACTATAAAAACGCCAACATCGCATTTTACCGAATTATTTTTTTATATAAGGTTGATAAGATTGTAAAATAGTTATTAATGATTAGATCTTTCATTGAAACTATAAATTACATTAGCTAATAATTTTTTGAAGTGCATAAATAATTTATAACCAATTTTGAGAGAAAATGCGACGTTGGCATTTTTATAGTTTTGAAACAGCTAACAGTTTTGAGAATAATAATTGAATGTTTTTGTGGTAGGTTCGAGATTAAGATTTATTAAAAAAAATACTGTAGCTTTAGGATACATTTTGGCTATTTTTAATTAGTTATTGAAAAAAATCTAAACATTAAGAACAAGAGTCTGAATTTTGAATTAGCCGAGGGGTTTAACTATAGAGGAAATCATGGAAAATTATTTTAAAAAATTAGGGAAAATTTTGAGGAAATCAGAGGAGATTAAAGGAATTCAGAGGAAATCTAGCCATTATCACAAGAATTTATTATTCCGCTCCATTAAACGGTAGGTAATCAAGAGAAGGAAACTAACATGAGATCGAAAATAAAGTCAATTAGAGAAAGCTGTGCCTGCAGAACTTTAGTCATATTTTAGCCGTTTATTTTCACTTTAGCCACATTTTAGCCGTTTATTTATTTATAGTCGCACTTTTGAAGTTGTGTTGTCTTATGTTGGTTTTACACAGCATATGATGTGGTTAAATTTTACTTTCAAGGCTTGCTCTAATTGATTATATTTTTGATCTCATGTTAGTTTCTGAGCGACCAACAAAAATACAAAGTGTTATATTTTTTTTCTTTCTTCCATTTTCTAGAAAATTTGTAGTAACTTTTATTATATATACTTATTAAATAAATAACTTTTTGTCGCTTTATATTAAAAATTCATAAATTGCCTTTTTGGCTGTTTTCTAAATTTTGGCATTTTTTCACAAAACCAAGTATAGTTTAGTTTTAGTTTTTTTTACTGAATTAGTAGTCAGTAGGACTTCACCAGCTCGATAGTTTTCTTAACGGAGTGACAAAAAAGTGAACAAGCTCTGTATTAAATAAGTCAAAAAAATAGCAAAACGCTTGTAAATTAAGTCTTGAGTTTATACAACTATTGGAATTTTTTGAGTTTTGAAATTGGCTTGTGAAATTATTTAATACAATTTTTTGCATTTTGTTGATAAAAGCCGTCCCATTTTCCCACCAGTGGCGGCGTTAGTTCTCTTATCAATTAGAACGGAACTCTAGTTATAAAATCTTAATATCGCACCTTGTTATTCAACAAAACTGACTATAAAAAATTCAAAACGCCACACACATTACAATAAAATGCCAATTATTGGCCCCTTTTCTAGAACTTTTATATAGTTTGCCAACAAACGGCAATAAACTTGCATATAGTTCGCGATAACAGGACAGTAATTTCCATTTTATCATAAGGATATTGATAAGTATTATCATAAAAATAGTTCAGGTATGTCGGCCTGCCTTACCACCTTCGTGTCAGAAAAAGACGGATGATGCTTTTTGAAATAATGATTCGAAAAATTGTAATAATATCGTGAAAATGACACGACGACGGTATTTCAAGTCCGACTTTCGAACGGTTCAGGTGTTTGGTGTTGTTAATTACATTCAAACTAACTTGGGCCTTGCGAATAATTCTTAATTTTAACAGCGATTTGTTCGTGTGGCTCGAGTTAGATGAAATGTTTTTTTCGCCTAATTATAGTGATAAAAAATCAGGTACGCATTTAAAAATTTTATTACTTTTAAATACTGTACATACATGGTATAACATATACAATGGCACGTTATTTATAAAAATATAATGAGCATGTTTCTTACATCAACCAATCGAGAAATTAAAGGAAGACGACGGAAATCAAAAAACTGTCCAATTTCGGCGAAAATGTGGCAACACTGCACAAACCCAACACAATTTTCAATTTACGGCACGCTTATCGTGCAGTGGCCTTGCTACATTATTTTTTGAGAATCTTTTATTTAACTTTACAATTTTATAATAACTCAAATAAGCCTTCAAAAAAAATTTGGGACCCATACCTACTTGAATTTTGAATTAAAGTAGGTACTATTATACAAGGCATTGAATCAAATAAAGTGGCTATGTTAATTACTTATAAATATTTGATTTTGATACGTTAACGTTAAATACATTAACAGTGTTTTTTTTTCTCTAATTAAAGTTTAAAATACTAAAGTACTAAACAAAAAATGACACTTGTAGCTCCATTATCAATTGAATAAATTCAAAAATACGCAATAATTTTATTATGTTATAATTGTATTATGCATTATAACAGCTGACTGATGTGTTGTGTGGTACAGTCACTCAAAATGAAAATGACCCGATCCCGCCAGGCAGTGTTGCCACCTTATCCCCGTTTCCCGGTCGGACTGAAATAACCTACCCTAGTTAAGAAATATACAACCAGTCACAATTTATACATAACTCCTTGATATGTTTCATACAATTTGAATATCGATGAGGATTATAGTGTTACGGGTTTAACTATGAACCAAGCTTAAAAATGGACGATTAGACGCGACCTTTTCCTGACTAGACACTCTCCCAAAAACATTAACAAGTAATACTGATAACAAAATCACTCAAATTCACAACATATTGCCAGGCTCACTCCTCGTGGAGGCATGATAGACCTGTTTATGAGGCGTAAAACTAGTCAAAGAAGGCGTGGCGTTGCGCCATGACAGTCCCGGCGGACCGACGCGCGCATACACCGGCTGATTGGGCGACACAAGATCGGGTGGGTTCTCATTGGACGTTGATTTCTTGCGACGTAACGTTTGATTTGGCGCGAAATACGAATCCGAATAAACTTTTCGGTTGTAATAACCGCCGTTATGTGACGGGTAAGGGGGCTCCTCGACCCACACCATGCGGCGCCCCCCTGTCACCAAAGTCGTGGTGGCGTAAGGCGCCGGTGACGTCACATTACTCGCCTCAACTTCGGCGTAATCGGCCAGGTTTGGACTCGCGTACTCTTTCTCAACCTGCATGTATTTGGAGCAGTCTAAGTGGTCTGGACGCGGGTTGAGGTGGAGGTTGATTTCGGGGGTGAGTTTCGAATACTCGGGGAGGGTGTTTGAATAGTCGGGAAGTGTGTCCTTGTCTAACCACAGAGGAGTTTCGGTTTTGGAAGCGAGAGATGTGTTTAAAACTGCACCGTTTGATCGACTAGGTGTTAGGGTTTTCTTTGATAGCATTTGGCGTCTACGTACTAACAACATGGCGCCGAACAGGAGTACCATCACCGAGACCATGCTAATCAGTAGTGCCATAAACCACGTTTCGGTGATAAAATCACCAGATTGCATATCTATGGGTCTTTGGTGTTGGTGGTCATTATTACGTGTTGCTGGGTCCAGACGTAGGATTGCAGCTGAGCTAAATGGGCCTAGCCCGGCTCTTGTCATTGCTGCAACTTTTACAGTGTAGGCAACCCCTGCTGTTAAATTCCCCAGGAGTAGGGTTGGGGTTGTGCCAACTGTTACAGTGTCGGTGTTTCCGGTTCCGTTAGCTTTGATTTCGATTTTGTAACCTTGGAGGTCTCCATTGAGTGTTTCGCTTGGTGGCGGCTTCCATTTTAAGTAAACTGCGGTCGAGTTTAGTAGTAAAGCTTCCATGGAGGTTGGAGCTTCAACAGGCACGTCTTCTAAGGTTCGGACAGTTCGAGAATTGGAAGGTTGTCCTTCGACAGTCTTGTAAAAAGGCACAAGGAAGAATTCATAACGTGACCACTTTGCTAGATTATTGACAGTGAAACTGGACGAACCTCCGGTGTGTAAAACCGTCAACATGCTGTAGGGTTTAGGAAGGTCAGACGGTACGTCTAGACTGACATAATAAATGTAAAGCCCTTCAACGTACTGAGCATCCAATATTTCCCACACTAGTTTAATGGCAGTTGATAGAACAGGAATCGCATCACTCAACCTAACTATATCACCTTTAACAAGACTAGCTCTCGCTTCGCTTAAAACTGTCACTTCGGGGTTTCCCCAATTTTGGGCAGTGTCAGGCCCTACTATGATTATATCGGATAATTGTGACGGCGGTCCTAACCCATGCCCATTCTCAGCCCTCACCAGAAAAGTGTAAGGTACTGAAGGACTCAACAAATGTTGGGTATATGTAGGTCCTTGGACCCGCCTTGCTACAACAGTCCAAGTGGGGGTAACCCCCTCCTCACGCCCAAACAACTCGATTTGGTAACCAAGCAGGCTGGACGACCCGATTTTGTTATTTTGACCCCACGTGATCGTAACACTGCCTTCCGATTGGTTGAGGGCGTGTGGACGACTTGGAGGCCCTGGAAGCATGATAGCTTCAGGGGCTTTGAAGAAATTAATGTTCGGGTTTTTGGGGTTTTCCACAAGGAGGTGTCCACTCCATGTGGCTTTGCCACTACGTGAAGACGCCACACAGGTGTATAACCCGGAATCGTCCTTTTGCAAGTTGTGGATTTCCACAAATCCGGGGTTAGTTGTATTAATCCGGTTTGTGGACGTAACCGGATGATTTTCCTTGTACCAGGAGATGACCGGAGTCGGGTTCCCGTTAGCTTCGCACGAGAGAAACGCCACCGAGTTTATTGGAAGTGTTTGGTTGACGGGCCCCCGGATTATAACCGGAGGCGGGTGTTCCTCACGTGAGGTGACCGTTAACCGGGTCCGGGTTGAAGCCGAACCGGCGGCATTAACCGCCGAACATATAATAACGGTTCCGGAGTTTTGCGGTTGTGCTTGTTTTAAAGTCAGGGTTGATTTGCCCTCCTCAACTGTGGTGACTTGGTAGTTGCCTGAGGAGGTTCCCGGGTAGATTAAGGTGCGGTCGCCTTCAAATGACCAGAAGATGAACGGTTTAGGGCTGCCTTCCACGTTGCAGTGGAAGGAGACGTCCCGGCCTGACTCCACAGTTTGGGCCAAGGGGCGGGTGGTTAAGGTCGGGGGTGCGTGCACTGTGAGGAGGGCGGTGGCCGTGATGGCACCAGCGTAGTTGTCGGCCTCGCAGGTGTAGCGCCCTTGGTCCAAAAGTGTGATTCTTTCGAGGCGGAGGGTGCGGTCCTCCAGGACCCGGACGCGGCCTAGGGGCATGGTGCCGCCGGCGGCGTTGCGACGCCAGAGGACGTCCGGGAGCGGGTCGCCGCCGACGGCGCAGGGGAAGTCCACGGTGGAGCCCACGAGGGCCGTTTTGTCCTCGGGGGGTTTGATCAGAAATGGTTTGACTGGAAGGAAAAAAGATTGGGTTATATACAGGCTGTTTTGTCTAACCCCCACATTAGAAGTATTGGGAGTTCTAATAATCATAGTCATCTGAAAATTTGTGTAATCTTTTAGGTCCTGCTCAATGAAAATATTCTCAAGATAGCAGCACTTCCGGTTATACCGGAATTCGCTATCAACTTCCTTATTTTAAATGGAATGCTATATTTTTTAATGCGTTTTTGAAATACTAGAGTTATTTTAAAGTAGTTTTCATAAGCTGTTCCTATATCTAAATTTAGCCGTTTACGAAATATTTATGGTTTTTAAAAATTTTTTGGATTTGCACTTTCCAGTTCAAAAATCGATAACTCTGCGATTTTTAAAAATTTGGAAATATTTTTGAGCTCATTTGAAAGAGGAAGCCTGGGTCTTTTCTTTGGTGTTTTCAAATTTCTAAAAAGAATAACAAACTCCAAATTTTTAAAATAAAGTTTGCAAAACTTTAAGCACCACAACTCATTTTTTTCAATTGAAATGACAAAAGTTTTATTTCACTAGATGATAGAGAATTTAATTCTGCTTCGATCTGTGTTAACATTCCCTATACTTATGTTTAATAGTATTCAAGTTACAATACCTTTTTGTTGGAATTGAGAAATTCATTAGCCATAGGCCTTTTCTCATAGGTTGTCATGGAAACGAATGAAAAAAGGTGAGAAATTAAAGTTTTTCAAACCAACACCCAATGAATTTATTTTGTTTTCACAGTCTGATAACACAATTTTGAACAAAGTTTGTCGATTAAGTTTAATCAGAAATGTTTTTATGGCAAACTATGCAAAAATAGCTGTGGTTAGTAAGAAATTTCCTACAATAACAAAAAAACCAACATAACTTGAAAATTATTACAGATAGGTATAGGGAATGCTAATACAGATAGATGCAGAAAAAAGTTTCCTCCATCTAGTAGAATAAAAATTGGGCCATCCCATTTGAAAAAATTAAGTTTTGGGTACTTGAAGTTGTCCAAATTTAACTTTAAAATTTTTGGGTTTATTAACTTCAATTACAATTCCATTGACACTGAACAACAGATATAGGCTTTCTCTTTCAATTCTCCAAATATGATTTCGAAATCTCTAAAACTAAGCGAGTTACCGATTTTTTAAGGGACAGGTGTAAATTCAAAAATTTTCAAAAATCCTAAATATCTCGAAAACGGTTAAACTTGGGTATAGGGAATGCTGATAAAAACATTAAAATAACTCAACTAATCCAAAAACGCAGTGAAAAATATAGTTTTCCATTTAAAATAAGGAAGTTAATAGCGACTTCCGGTATAACCGGAAGTGCTGCAATCTTGAAAATATTTTCATTGACCATAACTCAACGGATTATGTCAACAAAGTTCTAGCAAATAATTTTAATTGTTTCTTTTATCTATCTATTAGTTTATACATACAGGGCTTTCATTTCAAAAGGAGCCAGTCTCATTGACATTGAGCAAATCTGTTTTCAAGCAAAAACAGGTCAATTAGGACCGCGAGGGGGAAGTTCAAAACCAGCATTTGTTACATTTTAGGTTTCATCCCTTAATCGCTAGCTACCCCTACTTTAAAATTTTAAATGGCACTCCCTACTTTTTCAAACATTTTCGGAAAGGGAAAAAATTTGCGGATCGAACTGTCAAGGAAAAAATTTTTTTTGTCTATTCTTTTTTTATTTAGGGGTGGTTTTATTTTTGAAATTTTTAATCCTAGTAGCCTCTGATTGGAGGCCAATTTAATTTAAATAAAAAATTTGTCGATTAGAGATGCAATGAGAGAGTTTAAATCCAACATTAGTTACATTTTAGGTTTCATCCCTTAGTCGCTAGCCACCCCTAATTTAAAATTTTAAATGGCACCGCCTACTTTTTGGAACATTTTTGGAAAGGGAACAAATTAGCGTATCTAACAATCAAAAAAATATCTTTCTATTCGTTTTTTAGTTAAGGGTGGTTTTATATTTGAAATTTTTAGTTATAGTGGCTTTTGATTTGAAGCCAATTTTATTTAAATAAAAAGTAGGTATGTTGTTTGGGATTGCACTGGGAGAGCTCTAAACCAACATGAAATACGTTTTAAGTTCCATCCCTTAGTCGCTAATCACCATTACTTTAAAATTTGTAATAGCACCCTCAACATTTTGAAACATTTTATGTTGGTTTTGAACTCAAAAACGAATCAAAAAAAAATTTACGTTTTTACAGTTAGATAAGCTTTTTATCCCCTTTCCAAAAATATTTAAAAAGTTGGGGGTGCTATTTCAAATTCTAAAATAAGGATGATTTGAAATTGGGGGATGAAATGTAAAATGTACTTTATCTTGAATTTGAACTATTTCATTGTACCTCTTATTGACAAATTTCTTATTTAAATGAAATTGGCTTCAAATCAAAGGCTACTAGGACTACAAATTTCAAAAATAAAACCGCCCCTAATTAAAAAACGAATCAATAAAATTTTTTTTTGACAATTAGAAAAACTCATTTGTTCCCTTTCCGAAAATGTTTCAAAAAATAGGGGGTGCTATTTAAAATTTTAAAGTAGGGGTGGCTAGCGACTAGGGGATGAAACCTAAAATGTAAGTAATGTTAGTATTAACTCTCTCATCGCATGTATAATCGACAATTTTTTTATTTAAATTAAATTGGCTTCAAATCAAAGGCTACTAGGATTAAAAATTTCAAAAATAAATCCACCCTTAACTAAAAAACGAATCAACAAAAAAATTTTTTTCTTCGACAGTTAGATACGCAAATTTTTTCTCTTTCCGAAAATGTTTGAAAAAGTAGGGGGTGCCATTTAAAATTTTAAAGTAGGGTAGCTAGCGATTAAGGGATGAAACCTAAAATGTAACTAATGTTGGTTTTGAACTTCCCCCTCGCGATCCTAATCGACCTCTTTTTGCTTAAAAATAGATTTGCTCAATGTCAAAAGTTATTGAGACTGGCTCCTTTTGAAATGAAAGCACTGTATATAAAATTGCTTGGTCTGATTGACAAATCAACGCACAGCCTAGACGGCTAAGGATGGAAACTTGAAATTTTTACCGAAGATAGCTTTTGTAACGTAGGGGTGTACTAAGAAAGGATTTTTGGAAAATCACCGCCTAAGAGGGTTAAATAGGGTGTTAAAATTTGAATAAGAATCCGTCATTTTTTAAGTTATATCTTTGAAAATTAGTATTTGGACTTTCGGTTAAAAATAAAGAAAGACGTGTTTCAGGATTTTTGGAAAATCAACCCCTAAAGGGGTTAAATGGAGAGTTGAATTTAGAATTAGAGTTTAGAAAATCTGTCATTTTTAAAGTTACATTGAACTTACATCCTTGAAAATTAGTATTTGGGCTTTTGGTTAAAAATGAAGAAACACGTGTTTTCGGATTTTCGAAAAAGCAACCCCTAAGAGGGTTAAATGGCGTAATAAAATTTGTACAAATATTCGTAACTTTTGAATTTACATTAATTGAAGCTGGTATTTGGGCTTTCAGTGAAAAGTGAAGAAACACGTGTTTTAGTTGGAAATACCAACCCCAAGGGGGTTGAACACGGGTTAGAATTTGTATAAAAATCCGTAATTTTTAATTTGTATCCATGCAAATGGTACTTGAGCTTTCGGTTAAAGATGAAAAATGTGTGTTTAAGAACATTTGGAATTTCCACCCCTAAGGGGGTTAAATATAAAAATCCGTAATTTTTGAACATATATTTATAAAAATTGGTATTTGGGCATTCGGTGAAAAATAAAGAAACAGGTATTTTATTAGTTTTAGAAATTCCACCCCCAAAGAGGGTTAAACATAAAAAATCGTCATTTTTGAAGCTATATTAATGAAAAATGGTATTTGATCTTTCGGTTAAAAATGAAAAAAGACGTGTTTCTGGATTTTGAAAGTTCCACCCCCAAGAGGGTTGAATATAAAAATATGTCATTTTCGAAGTTATAACCAAGAGAATTGGTATTTGGGCATTCGTCTAAATATAAAAAACGCGTGTTTCAGGTTTGTTGAAAACTCCACTCCAAGGGGGTTAAACAAAAAATCTTTCATTGTTGAAGTTATACATACAGGGTGATTCTTAAATAAACCGACAAAATTTTATCGCAGCTTTCCAAGGATAAGCAGAAACAATCTGCACCATATTTACGTTTTTATTTCGTAGGGGTAGAAACCCCTTAATCTGCCACTTGCGACGCTCATGAGTTCAAATTAATTGTATTGGAAAAAATGTGCTCGTTTTCATCATGAATATCGATAATAAACAGTGATCATTGCTGCAGTGATCAAGTACATTGTCATCAGATGATTATCGTGCTTCCCACTAACTGTGCTAATAGTTCTTACGAACACATCAGTGGCGTACGCTTTATCTCTAACATAACTTTAAAAAAAATTATTTCAAAAACGGTAATGAAAGGCATTTTTTTACTATTTTTCCCAGCATGTACTCATTTCAGGCTACCATGGGTAGAATTTTGTCGGTCTATTTAAGAATCACGCTGTATAAAAAATTCTTTATTGTTGAAGTTATCAATTGATATCTTAGACATTCGGTTAAAAAGGAAGAGGCGTATATTTCAGGATTTTTAGAAATTCCACCACCAAAAGAGCATTTTTGAAGTCATATCCAAGAAAATTGGCATTTGGATTTCCGGTTAAAAACAAAGAAAATGCGTTTCAGGATTTTTAAAAATTACATCCACAAGAGGGTTAAACAGGGAATGAGTTGAGAACAAGTAAAATTTACTCGGGTTCGCATTGGGTCACGGTTTTAAAGTTCACAATAAAATTTTGTGTTTCTACTTTTTGTTGTACTAATGGTGCTATTCTCTAACTTCTGTTACTATATTATTGCTCTATTACTGTAAAAATTACAGCTGTTATTTAAATTCGTATTCCGTAAAATCTGTTACCCTCTGTTAGCAACATTTCTACAGTAACATTCTCTGTTAAATAACAGCGGCAAAAATCTCGGCATAAACCAATAAACTATCAGTGACAGTGACAGATTGTGAATTTTTGCGATGTTTTACCAAATTAACAAGAAATTGTATTAAAAATGTGATAAGGGATAAAACTAGATGCTTTGAATTACGCATACAATTCTACCTTTGGTTTTTGAAGTGTTAGAAAACGAAGCAAGAGAGATCGACCCTAGAAAAAAATCAATTGGATCAATTGGTATAATCCCCATAATGTTTGTTGCAAAGGTAATCTGTGGCAATTGGTGGCAATGAACGCCACTTACAAATCTCCAGAAACGCGAAATTTGTATAAATAAAGAATTTAACACTGAGTACTCTTCATTTTGGTTACAGTATTCCGTAAAAATAAAACATAAATTTTTAAAGTTGAATTATTTATTTCAAATTTCATTTTTGTCTTTCAAGAATAATTTTCTTTCTTCCAACTTGTGTTTCTCTCTTTAATTTTGCGTATAAGTTCTCTCCAGCACAGAATAAAATAATTTGGATTCAATTCAGTTAGCTAATGCGACACGAGATCCCACAGAAATTGTCCCAAAACATAAAATGATATTTTTTCCCAATAAACAAAGATATTCCTTGCTCTGATCTAGACTCATCTTTTGCATTCGCTTTCTTTTCACATTTTAGTGCAACTTTTTGCGATACCAAGCTCGAAATGATAATAATTTTATGAAAACTTCTTAACATTGAATCAGTCCTAATCAAGTAGTAATCCATACGTCAAAATCGACTTCCATTATCTCAGAAATTACATTTTCTGAAAAAAGCCGTGGGCAGCTGCTTGTAATTAATATTTATATTATTATTAATATGAATATTATTATATTATTATTTATAATACTTGAATCCATATTTATCAAGAACTGCTTGTTCTTCGCATTTCATATATTGTGAAGTATAAGTGTAAAAAAATTGGCACACAATTTCAGCTTGCTGTAGCTTTCTCTACTTTGAAAATAAAGTATTTATCGTACCATAGACTTTTAATATAGCCACTGCAGACTCCCTCACACCCGCTGTGTTCTTCGCCACGCATTGATATCGCCCATCGTCCGATGGTTTGGTGTCTGTGATGGCAAGATTCGACCCATCGACCAGTTTCAGCCTCCCTTCAACCTCCAGCGTGTGCCCATCCTTGCGCCAGAAGACCTGGGGCTCAGGTGTGCCCCTCGGAGGTGCACATTCCATCACGATATCCTCCCCTGCTGCCACCCTCGTGCTCTGCGGCTCCAGCCTGAACTCGTCTCGTAAAACTGCAACAATCGGTCAATTTTAAGCAATCGAAATTTGAAGGCAATTTGGTGGATGGGACCGTCCGGAAATTGCAATTCCAATGAATCAACAGTTTTCATTTCCCGTCTTGGCGATTTTTCGATTAAAATTTGCGCGATAATTGAATTGTCGTGATATTCGTTAGAGCGGATTGGCAATTACCTCTAAAAATTAAGGCCGAGATTAAAGTGCAACCCTTATGGGGGCTGTCAAACAAAAAGTAAGACGTTTAGTGGGGAAATTGCACCGTTGGGGGTTCATATATGTGTTGGTGTTTTACATAAATTGTGATAAGAGAAGAAAGTTTTGGAGGGTGGATGCTCAAGGGGCGGTTACCACCCCTGACTTGCATGTATCAATATGTACAACACAACGCTATATTATTAAGCTAATATGCATACAGAGTCTGATGACCATATCAATCAAAGCCAGGATACAGACAGGACCGAATATTGATGCTATTGGCAGCCTAAGTGAGTTTTACTACACAGACAGGCCGTAAGTAATTGGATTGCGACCTATACATTAACCCAAAATAAAGCCATAAAGGGATTAATAAAAATGCGCTAAATTTTAGCTGCGTTATGCAAACAAATTCAATCGGGGGGGCGCACCAGTCTTTTAATGCAAATTTCATTTTACTCAGTTTAATTAAAAAATATTTACAATGCAATTTCTAACAAAGGATTTAAAAATAATAGTAATTTATTAATTTACAAGACGATAAATAAGATGAGATTGTTTATCTGTAAGTGAAAGGGTTAAGTTCAATAGGGACTTCGTCTTGCAGGTAAACAATCTCATCTTGTTTATCGTCTTGTATTTTTTTTTTGAGTGGATACACAATTTTCATCGTTGTTTATAATACAACATTTTTTTATAACAGGACTACAAGTTTAAGAGAAAAAAATTATTGTTAGGAATACTTAATTCTTCAACAAAAAAATCATAACCCAAAAACTTAAAGTCGTAAAGCAAAACGGTTGATTCCAGTGAATTCTGCGGTTCATTTTGCGTATTGTACCAAAGATTTAAAATTCTATTTTTATTGCATAAAATTTTATAGAAAATTATTTAATTCTTCAACAAAAATATTCATAACTCAAAAATTAAAAGTCGTAGAATAAAACGGTTTGTTTCAGTGAATTTTGTGAACCATTTTGCGTATTATACCAGCCTTTTTACAACAATAGCTTATTTAGAACATATTTTAAAAATTATTTCAAATTAAAAAATGGTGGATGCGCCGGGTTATTTATTAAAAATTCATAACTCAAAAACTAAAAGTTATAGAGCAAAACGGTTTGTTCCAGTGAATTCTGCGTCTTATTTTGCGTATTATACCAACCTTTTTACAACAATAGCGTATTTGAGAATTATTTTAAAAATTATTTTAAATTTTAAAATGGTGGATGCGCCGGGTTATACAGGCTGTAAATGAAATAAGTACATTAATTTTAACTGGTAATAGAACTCGCCAAGACCAACAATTTTTCCTAATAACTTTTTTTACAAAACGTTTTAGTTTTTGAGTTAAAATTATTTTAAAATCTTACACAATTTTCTTACACGCCACTGGAAACAATGTTACCTAGTCGATAAGATTACCGTTTCCAAGCAAGTTCATGAAAATTAAATTAAATTAATTATTACTTTTCTTTGTTGGAGCATTTCATGAAAGGTTCGTCAATTTGTAAGAGGAAAAAATGATTTTCAAAAACGCGATTTTGAAAAAATGGTACATAGAAAAAGTGTTTGTCTTGATGAGTTCTACCACTGGTTAAAATTAATGTACTTATTTCGCTTACATCCTGTATATTAAAAATTCATAACTCAAAAACTAAAAGTCGCAGAGCAAAACGGTTTGTTCCAGTGAATTCTGCGGCTCATTTTACGTATAATACCAGCTTTTCACGAGATTTATTTTGATTTTTTTGGCTTAAATTTAAGTGGTCACTTCCCTTCACATAAATAAAAATTTTTTTTTTAGAAACTCGCTCTATCATAGTTTTATGGATTTTTCAATGCCTTTACAACTCTCTCGAATTCTTAAGAGTGCAAGTAAATTGCTTCGTTTTTTTATGTTTGATTTTTCCAATTTTTGCGAGATTTTGGTCGTATTCCGATATCTAGAACATTTATCGGGCAATAACTCCTGAACTATTAGACGTCATTAAGTTTATTATCGTTGGAAATTTTTTTTTCATTATCTTTGTTTTTAAAAAAGATCATTTTTCTCCGACTAATAGTTTTCGAGAAAATTGCAAACAAATGTGAAAACAGGTAAAAACTATTGTGAATTTGGCGATTTTCTAGACGCCAATCGATTTCCTGGATCATTTTATAGTTCCATTTTTTGAACAATTTTGCCGTAATTGAAAAAATAAAAAAATTAAAAATTTGGGTAGCCAAACATAGAGGTACACTTAATTCTAATTAAGTCGGAGAGTAAAACAGTTTGTTCCAGTGAATTCTGCGCCTCATTTTATTATGTTACCAACTTTTCACAAGATTTAAAATATGAATCTCCAAGGCATATGAAGTGAGCAAAATCTGTTTGTGTAGATACACAATCTGATCTGATGTTTATTTCATTTAATTTTACACACTTTTAAATATAAATAAAAAAAAATTCAAAGATTTTTAAGTAATAACATTTAACCACATAGCTATTTTAACTTTGAAAAAAAAAGAAGTCAAAACATGAGGTATAAAATTTAACAAAAAAAAAAAACGAAAATGTGTATCACTGTATTCATTTTTAAATTGTTCTTATTTTTATTTTTGCTATTGTCTATTTTCTATTATTGCGTGCTTTTTTGTTGTTTCTTTATTTATTGCTATTTTCTGTTTTTTTATTGTTCGATCGTTTTTTTGTTTTCTCTATTCTCTATTTTTTTCCATTTTTCTATTTTCAGTTTTCGCTATTCACTATTTTCTTTATTGTCCACCTTTTTTTCTATTCCTTTCTTTTTGTTCTCTTTGTTCTCTGATTGAAATTTTTTGTTCTTATTTTTCTCTTTCTGTCCTCAAGTCTCTTTTTTATTTTTCTCTTTTTGATTCTGTTTTTTGTGGTGTTTTTGTTCTTCTAAAATCGGTATTGTTTATTCTATGGTCTCTGGTTTTTCTCCTCTATTCTTGTCTTTGTTCTGTTAATTATCCTAACTGAATTGTGAAAAATAATTCACAATTTACATACACAGAAAAAAAGTATATAAGCATTTAATATCACTCAAACTCTGATTTCTGTGAGTTTTTAAGATACATTAAAAAATACTTCTTGCAGACTCATCTTGTATAATGTTTTAATAATTTCCCAGTTACTAGTTCCCTAGTTACGAAAATTAATATTTTGTGATTTTTAATCTCGGTTTAATATGCTTTGATTGTCAGAAACAACAAAGTTTGGTTTATTTTTGAATGAAAACTCACGAAATATTTGCAAAACATCAGAAAAACGCGTTCTTTATTATTTGCCCTGTTTATTTTGCTCCAACAAGAATCTTTCTTATTTTAATAGGGTTTAACTGACTTTTTTGTAACACAATTGAATTATTTTTTGTTTCCAGCTAAATAATGCCCTTCTTTGCCTAAAATCAAAATAATAAAGCAGGGCGAACAGTCAGGTAGTTGTGCCCTTGCCCGAATTCAGTATAAATTTGATTGAATCGTCGTGCATTCCTGCGAAAATTCCTTCTCCCGGTATCATTGCGTAATTGGATAAAGGCTAACGTCGTTATCCTGCGCCTCCGGTCCCATTTTTTATTGGTGTCAGCTGTTGTTCTTTGTTATGATTCGCATTAGCTTTATCAAATTTAACGTCAGAGCTCGTTACGAGGTCAAAAATTTGTAAAAAATTCGTGGGAAGAAACAAGTCGTATAAACAAATGGCGCTTGTTTAGACAGGCGACCCTTTCTCATTTCACGCTCGCAACACAACTCTCAATAGTGAATATTAATAAAGCTGATTGAAAGAGAGGCATAGACACCTCCCTCGAACACAATATAAATGCAAAGTAAACGTTCTTTGGAAAAAAGTGAAATTAAACGCGCGCCCCAATCAATCACGAGCCTGGAGTGCTTTTGTTCAAAAATTTATTCATGTTAGACAAGATATTCCAATCAATTGATTTAAGTGCGTTTTCGTGATTCGAACGTGTAATTGTCGAGATCAATAAAACTCATCTGCGAGAGGAATTTATTTTCGGGGAATTTCATTAATCCCTTTTGCCACTGTGTGTTTGATTGCGCCAAACGCAATCACAAAAGGCCAAGCGGGAACAAACAATCTGCATTTTTAGAAAAGGGAAACAAACAGCGCTAGTTCTGGGACAGCTGTAGTAGCGTCCCAAGATACAATTTCAGGTTTTAACAGCTTACAAGGCCTCCATAAGAATTCTCAGTATTTCATCTTCTTATTTCATATTCATTTCCTATTTTTTTTTAAGTTTGTTGTGGTTTCGCTATCTTATAATTTCAGTTTTCCAAATTCTTGTTTTGCAGTTCAATAGTTTTTTAATTTATCACTCTTTCAGTCACTTTGATCTACTTAATTTTAATTTTACTGTTTTTTAATTTTTTATATTCCAGTTTTTCAGCTTTTCAGTCTCTTAATATATTTTTTTATTTACCATGTAATGTTTCAATTTATTAGTTTTTCTTTTCCAGTTCTATAGTTTTTTCAGTTTTCCAGTTTTTTAGTCGCTTAGTTCATCAGAATTTCAATCTCACTCTTTTTTAGTTTTTTTGTTTTTCAGCTTTATAGTTTTTCAGTGCCAGTTTTTGCGCTACTTTTCACTTGAAAATACTCTAGTTGTATATTAAATTATTTTTTTAAGGTTGCACTGTCTTTTAATTCTGGAGATTCAGGAGCACAGCACTTTGAAAAATGACTGAAGTTTAGTAAATAATATAACAAAATTAGAAACAGTAGGCCTGTCACTTGTTGAAGATATTGAACTCGTGAATTAAGTGTAATTTTTTGTAAAAGTACTCCAGGAGTTGTGGAAAAATTATACTCGTCTTCAAAATATTAGATATCGCGGTAGGCGATGACTGTGTAAAACAACCATTACATTTGATTGTCAAAACTCAAAATGTCAAACACAATTTGAGGTTAAGAAAATTGTGTCAAAATAATTGTGGTTTATTCTTTTGGTGAAACTAAAAATTGTTAATTTAGCCAGCTTCTACTGTAAAATCCCTTGATATAACCACAATGGGTTTTTTTTTTTGTTTAAATCGGTAACTAATTTTAACTAGTTGGAAAACAAATATCAACTATTAATATGTGCAGATACTAAAATAACAGTATAACCAACTTAAATTCAAATTTCCAGAGCCTACATGGGATATCATTTAATTTGAAAAAGAGTATAGTTATACCTCATTTTTTCTAAAATCAACTGTCACTTGTCAGTGTCAAAAATTTTGAAATTATGTATTGGAACCCTGCCACATTGTCATTGGAACGAAGCCTGGACCACTAATTTTAAATGGAGTTGCCAACGTTGAAACAATTTGACAATTGATTTAAAAAAAACGAGTATAGTGACAAACTATACAAAAAAATAAATAAAAAATTACTGAAAATAAAAATCTCAACTGAATGAAAAAATACTCCGAATGCAGAGGTGCCTGTTTTAGTCTTAGTATGTAATTCCAAACAGTGACTTCATTTCCTAAGTTTAGATGAATTGTTACAAAAAAACTAACTAATTTTACAACAGTAAATTTAGAACATAATTTAGGTTCAACGATTAATTTCTTTATAGCTTTTTTGTGCAATAGAGAATTTTAAGTTTTTTACTAAACCTATTTCCTTTTGTTTGTCTATAATGAGTAATAGTGACATTTATTAAATAAAAATTATGTTTCATATTTTTCCTGCAGTAGTAATTAAGAAAAAATGTATCCTAAATTAACTAATTTTCTGACACCTTAAAAATCCGATCTCAGCAAATCACGTGATCAAATTGAAGCGATCTGATTGATCTTTTCGCGTTGTTACCTTTTAACAACCTGTTAAATTATACTAGAGCTTTTTATAAACGGGCTCTAAGTTTGTTATAAAACTTAACATACTTATTAAGGTCTTAAATGTAATGAGAGCATTTGCTTTTGGAATAAAGCATTTTTAAAACAGTTTTAAGACTTAATGGCTTTATAATTACTTTATTAAATCAAATTGGTTATTAAAGGTTAAAGGCATTTCTAAAACCAAAACCATTTCTAAAACAGCTAGCGAAAATCCAAACAGTTTTATTAGTCAGTTTTAAAGTATATTTCAAGAGGTTTTTTAAATTTAAATTCTTGTAGGTACACTAGAAATACCCCTGATCTTAGATAAACCTAGCATATCACATATTAATCTAGTTTTATAAAACTAGAACCGAACTAAGTAACTTTTTTCAAATTTAAAGCGTTTTATCCTGTGGATGATGGATGTGTGTCTGAAGCCTAATTTATTAATCTCGTCAAAATCCGGCTTTTCGCGTGTGAAAATTTAAAAATCGTTCGTTGCTTGTTTAGTTCAGATCGATTTATCCCATCACGAAACCTTTCAAAATGTCGTTTCACATGAAACGCCATATCTCCAGCAGGAGGCTATTTGTTCTCTTCCAAACGTATAAACAGAAAATAATTTATTTTATACATTGCGTGCCACAACAAAACAAAAAATAAATCGTTCGTTAACCTAACGGGGGCCCTTTGTGACTCACACAACTTGTTTTGATTCGAAATGGCTGTTTAAGCCGGAAAAATTCAGTTGGCAGCACTGTCAATTCTACCCCTTACACGCGTACCAACTTAATTACGGCATAAAACGCAAACTTGATAGTTGGAATTGCAGATAATATGGACCCTCTTTTGCAGACATCTGCTCAAAGATCGAAGATAAGGGCGGACGTGAGCCGCCTCCGGTAAAAGCGCCAAATTTAAACGTGACATTCAAGGAGTATTTCTCTGGAAACTTTATTTAGATGTTTTGCGCTTTTACGACATGAATTTGATAAAGGATGCGCGTCGGGCGTGATTTATGCAGGCCACGAGCCTCACGTCGTACTTTGATAAATTTTATCCGCGAAATAAATATTCCAGTGTATTGCTGGTTGCATACACTAGACGCATCTGCACAATAAACTCATTTAAAAATAAAAATACACCAATTTAACGATTTGATTTATATCACAATTATTTCAGTTAAATGCGGCCATAATTTGCGATTTGATACCAAATAATAATAATAATTTACATAAAACCAGTAATTTATATTTGTATTATTTATATGTCTCATCTGTTTTTTTTTCAGCGAAATTTAATAGGCCTGCTGGAATAATTTCGTTCCAATTTTAATGAATTGTGAGTGATTACAATTTGATTGATTAATCGAGGTCATTGATGAATGAAGTGCACCATGAGTGAAAGTTTGAGTAGCTGGCTCGTTGGTCTAGGGGTATGATTTCCGCTTAGGGTGCGGGAGGTCCCGGGTTCAAATCCCGGACGAGCCCACTCTTTTTTTCCTTTTTTTCGATTAAATCACATTTGTTTCCTTTTTTTTTTCGCTCTAAATAGCCTCATTTGCGTCACGCGACATTTCCCGTGATAAAATCTTGTTTATATTTGACTGAGACAATTACGCACCTGTTGTGGCATTTCCCTTTCTCATGTCGAGAATTCTTACTCTGAAATGAAATTACGTCGAAAGTCTGTAAACTATGATAATCGCATAAACGTCTAGAAATAGCTAGGGGCGATAGCGATAAAAGTACAGGGGAATTAGCATAGCGAAGGCCTCTGTTCTGTTTTCATTGAATTAATTACTTGTTTAGACAAGTCTAACAAAACAGCGCGGTTTATTGCCCCACCTCGTGTTCGAAACAATTTTTAAATAATGCATTATTCATAATTTGGGTTTTTTGATAATAATAATCTCGTTGGTTATGCAACCAATAATGCGAGTCGAGTTGGTTGCATAATTGCGACTTAATCAATAGAGGTGAAACAGGATACACCTCTATTAGTCTAGCTGAAAATGTCCCGAGTCATCGTTTTTTCGCTCGAAATTCCCCCCCAGCCACATATAATTTTAAATTATATTCGGGGAGACATAAATCCGGCGATTTTTAGTTTTATTAAGGTCGGGTGATTTATTACTTAATCATTATAAATCATAAAAATCGAATCGATTCGCGCACACATTATTAACCAAATTAATGATCAATCTTTGCCAAATATTTGCTTTGCACAAACGGTGAGATTCGAGTTATCGAAGCAAAAGCTATTGGTTTATGCTAAATAAATATTTTCCTAGCTGACTGGCTAAAGTTTAATATCGCTGTTTTTTGCGAGGGTGGACACCTAAAACTAACAGAAATTTGCAAAGTCAGGGTGTGTTATCCGGCAGAGGGGTGGCCACATTTTCTCCAAAATAATCAGATTAATAATAGCGCTGCGTTTCGATATTTATGAAAAAAAAAAAAACGTAATCCCGTGTATTTTTCTCGACAATGGAACGTCGAGATCTCATTACCCGATAAAAGGAGCTTAGGCGGGCAGATATTTTATGAAGAATCCGATATAAATTAAAAAAGGACACATCTCGAAGATCAAATGGTCTTACAGGAGGGCAAGACAAACAAAATCTATCTCGAAAGATGGTTAGGTTTGTGAAATATCCCTCAGGACTCCACCTCTCTAAATAAGAAGCGGCCAATGATTAAATAGATAGAAAAACAAAAGTGACCGTCAAAGGAAGATTGGAGTCGTTACGAAAACCCAAACGTATTTTCTTAAATAACATCGGGTTCTGGACGATGAGATTCGAATTTCGCGCCAAACGCCGGTAATAAAGGTGCTGGGGGGTGTTTTAGGGGTGAATATTGAGTTGTAAGTTCGAGTTTAATGAAATAGAAAATAGGGAGGGTGGGTTTTCCATGGGAAGTTGGACATGCATTTAAATTTTGAGCTGGTTGGTTTCAAGAGAAATGTTTGAATAGAAAGCATCGAACCAGCGTTTTTTGCTTCAGCTATTTGCTGTTTGTAACAACTAATTATTATTGGTTGTTTTTTTTTGAGAAATTTTTTTACATCTAAAACCAACAAAATGAGCTAAATTAAATTAGTATTGATCTAAATTTGTAATTTTTCAGCTAGGAGGCTTGAAAAGGTAAGGGTATCATGTGATTTTTAAATTCATTCTTATGCATTTTCGCATCAAAATCAACTAAAGAGAGTAAAACTTCACCAATTCGACTTGTTTTTGTGGATTTTAAGCATTCTTGACCTAATCTTGTAAACTAAATGTTTATTATTTGATTTAAAAATAAAATAAAAATGGTGGATGCGCCGGGACAAATTGTTTTAAAATTATTTTTATAACTTTCTGGATGAAATAAACATTTAGAGATTTTGAATTGGTCTTTATTTCAAGCAATTCCGAAGTACTAAAATTGCTCACATTTATTAAAATCCAAAATATTGAAATAACGTAGCATTTTTATTACAAAATTTACAATGATAAATGAGTGACATTCTGAGCTTGATCTAACGTACGAATATGACCTGCAATTATTATAAACGACCAAAAACTCTCGAAGAAACAAGAATTATGCAGTGTATTAGTTAACTTGTTGCTTTTTCGGTCTTTTCTAGCGAAATCTCGTAAAAAATCGAGTTTAACCACACAACAACAATTTTGTTTAATTATTCTACAATGAACTTCTTGTTCAAAAACGAGCAAAATGGGCTGAATTAAATCAGTTTTAGTTTAATTTTGTAATTTTTCAGCTAGGAGTTTAAAAAAGTAAAGGTAACATCGTGAATAAACAACACAAAATTTTGTGAATTTCGTGAATAAACAAACACAATATTTTGTGTATTTCTGGTTTATTTCTGATGCAAAATTCGCATCAAAATCAACTGAAGCGAGCAAAACATTATCAGTTTTTGTAGATTTTAGGCATTTTTGACATAAATATTGTAAAATAAATGTTATTTATTTGATTAAAAAAATTATTTAAACAATGGTGGATGCGCTGGGACAAATTAAATTTTTTTTATAACCTTCTTGATGAAATAAACTTTTAGCGATCTTGAATTGGTCTTTATTTAAAGTAATTCTGAAGTACTAAAATTGCTCACATTTGTTAAAAACCAAAATATTGAAATAACGTAGCATTTTTATTACAAAATTTACAATGATTAATGAGTGACATTCTGAGCTTGATCTAACGTACGAATATGACCTGCAATTATTATAAACGGCCAAAAACACTCGAAGAAACAAGAATTATGCAGTGTATTAGTTAACTTATTGCTTTTTCGGTCTTCTCTAGCGAAATCTCGTAAAAAAGCGAGTTTAACCATACAACAACATTTTTTTAAAATTATTCTACAATGAACTTCTTGTTCAAAAACGAGCGAAATGGGCTAAATTAAATCAGTTTTGATCTAACTTTGTAATTTTTCAGCTAAGAGCTTAAGAAAGTAAAGATAACATCGGGAATAAACAACACAAAATTTTGTGTATTTTGGTTTGTTTCTGATGCAATGTCGCAACAAAATCAACTGAAGCGAGCAAAACATTATCAGTTCGACTTGTTTTTGTAGATTTTAGGCATTTTCGACATAAATATTGTAAAATAATTGTTAATTATTTGATTAAAACAATTATTTAAACAATGGTGGATGCGCTGGGACAAATTAAAAATTTTTTTATAACCTTTTGGATGAAATAAACTTTTAGCGATCTTGAATTGGTCTTTATTTTAAGTAATTCTGAAGTACTAAAATTGCTCACATTTGTTAAAATCCAAAATATTGAAATAACGTTTCATTATTTATTACATAATTTACAATGATAAATGAGTGACATTATGAGCGTGATCTAACGTACGAATATGACTTGCAATTATTATAAACGGCCAAAAACACTCGAAGAAACAATAATTATGCAGTGTATTAGTTAACTTGTTGCTTTTTCGGTCTTCTCTAGCGAAATCTCGTAAAAAAGCGAGTTTAACCACAACAACAATTTTTTTTAATTATTCTACAATGAACTTCTTGTTCAAAAACGAGCAAAATGGGCTGAATTAAATCAGTTTTGATCTAACTTTGTAATTTTTCAGATAGGAGCTCAAAAAGGTAAGGGTAACATTATGAGTAAACAACACAAAATTTTGTGTAGCTATTTCTGGTTTGTTTCTGATGGAATTTCGCATAAAAATTAACTGACGCGAGCAAAATACCATCAATTTTGCTTTGTTTTTGTGGATTTTAAGCAGTTTTGACTAAATTTTGAAAAATAAATGGGTATTATTTGATTTTTTAAAAATAATAAAAATAAAAATGGTGGATGCGCCGGGCCAAAATTTTTAAAAACTGTTTTTATAATTTCCCGAATGAAATAAATGTTTGACGACTTTGAAATTTGAAATTCTGAAGTACCAAACTTATTCACAACTGATAAAAAGCAAAACACAGGAATTATTTATCATTTTTATTACAAATATTAGAATGATAAATGAGTGACATTCCGCTTGAACCTTCGCCTCACGTACGAATATCACCCGCAATTATTATAAACATCAATTCCGGAGTTGTCCGGAGTCGCGTCCCGGAAATCCCGATAACCGGAGTCGACGTTTGCAAAACTCCGCCCAACTAATCGAATTTGTTTAAAAAATGTGCGGTTTCGCCCCCATTTGGATGCAGCATCCGGCCACCGGATTAATCCGGTCGTTGTTTCCCCGAAAGGGGTGTTTCTTGGTCTCTGAAAGGGCATTCTTAATTTCCGGAGTATCGGTGGGCGAACCGGATGCATATAAAGTGCATCTAATTCCCGAGTATTGAGAGGGCGTCTTTGTTACAGCGTCTCGAGATCGAAGTTGGGCAACAATAGCGAGCACATAGCATGAAATTGGGTGTTTTATATTCACGAAAGGTGTCACTCATAATAAACGTTGTTTATCTTGGCCGATCTGCATGAAAATTGCTTCGTAACGACTTTGACAGGTATCGAATCATTAGACAAGACAATGAGAAAAAAAACCGGGGAGGAGTGTTTGCCATACGAAGGACTGCTTTAGCCTTTTGGTGGCTGCTGTACAAACAGCGAATGTAAATAAGACTCCGACGATGTTGTCATTTCATCTCGGGAGGCCTTGCCTGCCCCCGGACATTTTATCTTGCCGCTCCCAAAGACAGCGTCTTGATAATTTATTAATGGTTGTTTTAATTAAATGCGCGATAGTTGGGAGACTGTTACGATTTGTTTTTATCAATTCGTTGGCTGCAAACATTTGCTCAGTTTAGGGATGTTTGTCGAACCCCGTCCGAAGCACTCAATACCAAAGATTAAAGCTAAATAGAGTCAACAAAGTGGTATTTATGCTACGACGTTAAATAATGGAGGGGACCCGCGAAAGTCAACAAAGCCACACGTGACTTTTCCGAAAACACCACAATTAACGCAAAAGCATTTTTTAAGACTTGGAATTATTACTCGTGTGTTTACTTTACGACTTAGAAGAGACCATGAAAAAGTTTCGATAATTTAAAATAACAGAAAATAAATTGAAAATTTGCCACCGGTTTTATGTGACACTAAACTAAACCGCTGCTCCCATAATCATTTCATCAAAAGTTTCACACAAAGTAAATCACCATCGGGTTGTTTATAAGTTTATAAATTAAATTCTGATTAAAGAAATAAATCTAAATTGGAAAACCTTTCTTAGATTCGATTCAACTTTGGATATTTTTCATACGTTATCACCTCCAAAAACTCGGAACTTGCAGGTTTCAAAGTTTTTTCGATTTTTTTTCAAAATTTTAGTCTCATTTATGCTTTTGAGGTATTTTTGAGATTTATAAATTCAGACTCTGTATTTTTAAAGTTTCAAAGTTTTTCCTCTTTTCCTCGATGTCCTGATACCAGACACATTCCCGGCCAATATAATTTCTTGATAATGCCGAAATTAGTCGAATCATTAAAAATTTGAAGAAAGTCAGGATTCTAATCATTTCTAACCTTCACCTTTTCAAAGTTTTATTGTATTGCTGTTTTTGAATTGTTTGACTTGGTTCAAATTTAAATCGGTTTTCAGGTTTTCATTAAATTTTAATAATAATAAATAATAATAATAGCAATAATAATAATATAAATAATAATAATTATTATTATTATAAAAAACACGATTAATGTTACAGTTTGGAAAAAACGCCTTATTAGGGCTATTTTTTGCTCAGTTTTCTAATTTAGCTGTTTTAATTCAGAGTTACTCTAGTTTCCAAGTTTTTTGAAGTCTTTCAAGATTATTAATCATTTTCCTTCATATTTTACGACTTTTTTGTTTTTTTAGTTTTCTCATATTTTTCTTTTTTTGGTCCAGCGTTGCCTGAATAGTTTTCATACACTTCAGTTTAAAAGATTTTTACGGTTAAGTTTTCAATTTTGGATTTATATATACTTAATACTATTTAAAATAGTAGATACGATAGTTTTTATTTGTATATTGGAAATTTTTGGAATGAAACCTGCGAGTTACAATTTTTAAATTTATTATTTTATTTTAGAACATTTCAGCAATTTTTATTAAAGTATGTTAAAGGTTCCCAAGTTTAGATTTATTCGTTTGTTTAAAATTTTTAAGGCTCCATTGGAGTTTTTAATTGTTGGACATGAAAACGTTTTGGTTTTTCAATCATGCAATTTTTTCCTTTTTCCAATTTTCGTATTTTTGTAGTTTTCACCTGCTTTTTTAAATTTTTTATCTTGTTATCAGCCGGACCATTTTATTTTGCTATTTTCAAATCCAGATTCTTTGAGTATTTTATAATTTTTTGGTTCAGTTTTGCTTGAATCGTTAAAAAATTCGTAATTTTCGAGCTTAAAATGTTTTTTATACTCATAGCTCTTAAGACAGCTATTTCCCGGTTATCCCCAGCGTGTGGGAAACTAACTTTCCCGCACTGCGGTGTTTTTTACGACAGTGGCTAGGGACATTTAGTAGGTTGGTATCGCTATCGTTGAGATGGAAATAAGTGACAGTTCATGTCAATTTTTTGATTGTTTGACCTGTTACCAACCCAGTAGCAAAAAAAACTAAATTATAAAAAATATTAATTTTTAATTTTTTTTGAGAGATTGGTTACAAAAAATATTGTACCTCGCTGCGCTCATGCCGCAAACAAAGTGCTCATGTGGGAAATTGTATTTTCCAAACACGTAGGTAAATAACTATTACAGGTTGCCAAGATAGCTCAAGAGTTTTTTCAATATTCAAAATTTTAACTTCACTTAGGCTTCACTTAATATTCATGTTTTAAGTTTTCTTTGTTACTTTTGAGGTTTTTATTTCATTGGGATATTAGAATGACTTGACTTGGGTCAATTTTAAACCCAGATGTGTGTTTTCTGATTCCCGGGTTGATTCCCACCCGAAAGCTTGTCCTGTCCGCCCTTGTTGGGCAAATAGAAGAGCGTATGAAACGTCAGTGAGTTGGCCTTTGTGTTGGATAAGATATCAGTGGATGTAAATCGGTTTAATAGGGGCCAGTATCAAATAGGGGCGTCCCGGTCCAAATCTCCACCTGAAGGAGCATCCAATCGATTGGTTTCGTTCCCGTGTGCGATGAATATTGAATGTCCGTTGACGTTTTAACGTAATTAACTACCAACTGATGCATAATTAAAAGCTCGCTCGCTACTATTTGCCCATTTTTGCTGGATTTTGTTTGATTAAATCACTTTTAATTACCTGTCCGTTGTTTGTTTTATTAATTGAGCTAAAATCGCACGAGAAAAACGAGAGAGGGGCCCTTTCAATTAGCCTCCCTTCGATTTGTGAAGGCCGCTTTGTCCCCATTATCATCGATATTCATCTTTGCCGCAATGGAAGCGACTAATAGCATAAATCGGATGACGTTAAAGTGGTTTGTTTTTGGGGAAGCACATCCGATCAGAGCACGGCTCTCATTATTTCTCAGCCGCACGCTAATGGCGTCCATTTATTTGGCTACACGCAGCAAGTCCATTTTTCACCCGGAATACGCCACAGTTTAGGCTCCACAATCATTCACAAAAGGGTGAAAAATACACAAGTGCAAGTACAGGGTGCTGCATTTTGGATGTCCGAATAGGGGATCTCCGAAATTAAGAAGTTTAGAGAAAAACGAGTGACACATTTTCGGGTCCGTTTTTTGAGAAAATAATTTTGGTCAAAACCGCATCCCGCTATCGTTTTTTGTTTTCGACTTATAAACAAAAGTTGACATTTCAGCGAAATCTTTAAAAAATCACATCTTCCTTATTATAAAATATACACATTTGAAACAAAAACATTATACAGGCACTTTTTTACAGAGAATCTAACAATGTTGTCAGCAATTTTTTTTAATCATTAGTTTAGCTGTAATAACATAAAGTTGTATTTTTTTAAATAGAAATCATAGGCGGCTGTGATATTTTTGAAAAGCTTATTTTTTTTTCTGATTTGATATGTCTATTTGTGTAATACATTATTTTTAAATATTTAAAAAAAACATAACATTTCGCTTTTTCTTTATAGTAGGCCATGAAAAAATTTTGGATTTTCAATTAAAACTATGAAAAATGTATTACCCAACAAGTATTTATAATTTAATAATTTTTTAAACACTAATTAATTCAAAAACAGCATAGTAAATTATTATTAGATCAAATTTTTGCAATTAATAAGAATTATTTGTTTTTAGATTTAAAATAGCAAGCTTACTTATTGCTATTCTATTTTTTAATTAAACATGCAATGTCGGAAAAAGAAAAATCTTATTAATTGTGTTACTGCTTGTCAATGAAATTTTATTTTACAAAAAAATGTCGATCCAAACAACAAAATCAAATCCCATCTGCGGTAAAAAAATACATAACATTATCAACGTCACCTCCATTGCACTTCACTAAATCATAAAAAAGTGTTATCAAATGGTAGTGACACATCGTTTTCAATTTTCGGCACATTTCTTATGTGCACGATCGTATATTTGTTCAATTGAAAATAACTCTAACATAGCTATTTTTATAATTTCACATTTTTTACTTTAATAACCGTTCACAAAATTTCTAGATTATTCACACCTTTTATGTGAAATAATTTTTCCATGGCCAACTACTTTCAAATATTTTAAATATATTTTTTATCAAAAGTATATAAAAATATCAAACTGTATTTATATTGTTTTTAGTTAAAAAAAAAAAGCTTTTCGAAAATGTCATAGCCAATTATGATTTCTATTTAAAAAAATACAACTATATGTTGTTACAGCTAAACTAATGATTAAAAAAAATCGCTGATAACATTATCAGATTCTCTGTAAAAAAGTGCCTATAATGTTTTTGTTTCAAATGTGTATCTTTTATAATAAGGAAGATATGATTCTTTTAAGATTTCGCTAAAATGTCAACTTTTATTTATAAGTCGAAAACAAAAGACGATAGCGAGATGCGGTTTTGACCAAAATTATTTTCTCAAAAACCGGACCCGAAAATGTGTCACTCGTTTTTCTCTAAACTTCTTAGTTTCGGAGATCCCCTATTCGGACATCCAAAATGCAGCACCCTGTATAAACAGTTGAAACACTTTTTTGAGACGATCAACAAAAAATGGTCCTTCGAGTCGGATCCGGCCGAAGGACAAATGTTTGTGAATTGAACAATTTTCAATACCAACCTGCGACAGTAAGGGTGGCATTCCTGCTCCTAGCCTTCCCTAGGGCATTGCTAGCCTCGCACCAGTACACTCCTGCATCAGTTTCCTTCCTGCTTTGTACCACCCTTAAAAAGAACAAATTCCCTGCTGGTAGCAGGACTCGATGCGATCTTGCGTCCTGTGGAGCCGTTCTCAACGTCATTCCGTCTTTAAACCACGTGATCGTTGGTTCCGGTTCACCGGAAGCGTGACAATTGAGAGTGGCAGGTTCGTGTCGTGCCACTGTCGTGTCCACAGGGTGTTCGGTGATCCGAGGTGGTTGTTGGCTGGCATGGTGGTAGGCTGTAGGAATAAGAGAAAAATTGGTTAGTTTGTCGGTAATAAGGAGGATTAGTTTAAGCTGCGAGATCAGCTAACTAATCGGCTGCTGGACGCGATAGCCGATGATATTTCAGACGGAAGGGTCGTCCGTGCAGGATTAGGGTCGCAGTCTATTTTACAGACTTAGGAATCTAATCTAGACGGCGACAATTTACGCCAAGATGGGGAAAAAAGGGAGAAGTGGGGTAATTACGAGTATCAAGTGACATTAAACTCGTAGAAGAAATATAAAAAAATTCTAATATGGAGCCATAAAAGACCAGATTTTGTACATTTGTTGTTTTGGTAACACTCTTTAAGTCGAGGAGCTGGAAAAGTTGCACTTTTGAGACTTCAGAAAAATCCAAATAAATCTATAAATCTATAAATCTATAAATCTATAAATCTATAAATCTATAAATCTATAAATCTATAAATCTATAAATCTATAAATCTATAAATCTATAAATCTATAAATCTATAAATCTATAAATCTATAAATCTATAAATCTATAAATCTATAAATCTATAAATCTATAAATCTATAAATCTATAAATCTATAAATCTATAAATCTATAAATCTATAAATCTATAAATCTATAAATCTATAAATCTATAAATCTATAAATCTATAAATCTATAAATCTATAAATCTATAAATCTATAAATCTATAAATCTATAAATCTATAAATCTATAAATCTATAAATCTATAAATCTATAAATCTATAAATCTATAAATCTATAAATCTATAAATCTATAAATCTATAAATCTATAAATCTATAAATCTATAAATCTATAAATCTATAAATCTATAAATCTATAAATCTATAAATCTATAAATCTATAAATCTATAAATCTATAAATCTATAAATCTATAAATCTATAAATCTATAAATCTATAAATCTATAAATCTATAAATCTATAAATCTATAAATCTATAAATCTAAAGATCTACAAATCTACATATAAATCTATAATAAATAAAATCCTATATTTCTACAAATTCTATTCTAATTTATTGGGCTATTCTCTAAAAATCTGCTACAGTCTACACTGAGGTTTTTATTTTGCTGAACATAGGCGTTTCTATGGAACTGTTTGAATGGATTGACATGGAGTTTTTAAAACTGAACAGAGGATAATAACAAGTGTTCATATAAAAAAACCTCTAGAGTGATTTGCAACTAGAAAACAGTTATTTTGTATGTCTGTAAATAATTCGTACACTTCTCGTCAAACTGAAAGATCTCATAACCTTACTATTTCACAATTAAAAAGATAAGACATTTTCACATAAATATTTATTTATTATTTATAGAAATTGTTGGAAATGTCTTCCTTGTTGTTCAACACACATAACACATGCCTTTGAACACTATTTATCAATCTTAAGTTATGAATTCTGGTGAGCTGGTTTAGTAGGCAACCAACAATACAATGATAAAAATTGTGTACTAGCAATTGTAGGACATACGTTAAAATTTCATAGCCTGCTGCGTGTTTTTTAATAATGAACACCTGATACAACTAATACTATTATGTGTGTTATGTAATGTTCAGCGAAATAAATTCTTCATCATATAATACAAAAGATCTAAGAATTTTAGTAATGCATTGATTAGAATTTTTTAAAATTTAACATAGGATTTATAGTGTTATGAGTGTTGTGCTATGTTTAGTAATAAAAAAAACTCACTGTATAACCCCTTACATTCTAATAGCAAATAGAGTTCTGTAAATAATTAGTGGTGATATTGGCTATAACTCTTTAAGCTATAGACTATAAGCATAGATTAAAGATTTAGAGCAGTTGAAGGAAGTATTCAATCTTAATATGTTTTGTAAAAAACCCCCGATTTTTTAAGTTACATCTAGGAAAATTGGTATCAAGACTTTCAAGAAATAAAAATATATAAAAAAATGTTTTTTAAAAAAAGCTTTTATTTAAAAGATGCACTAAAAAGCAAAAAATAATGTATTTCAATCACAGGAGAATATTTTTTCTTACAGGTTAAAATTCTAAAATTTATAAAAGCTTTGAGAGTTGTCAATTGAACAAAGTAATTGTAGTTAGTAGTTTTATAACTCCCAAAGCTTTTATAAATTTTAGAATTTTAACCTGTAAAAAAAAATATTCTCCTGTGATTGAAATACATTATCTTTTACTTTTTAGTGCATCTTTTAAATACAAGCTTTTTTAAAAAAACATTTTTTTATATATTTTTATTTTTTGCTTTTTAGTCTTTATTTATTGCATAGATTTTTTGTTATTACACTGTGAATCTACCGTGACGTCTAAATGACTAACATATCGTCTATGTCGGTATAAATTACGGTATGTACAAATCGAGAACCCCTTTGTAAACATAACCTAAAACTTCAAAACCCCATTTAACCCCTTTGGGGGGTATTTAACTACATAGGATTACATTGTCACGCAGATTAAGTAAGTATGCAAAATTTCAATTCAGTGAGACAACGGGAACCCTTTCAAATTTGGCTCCGAAAAAATAACCGACAGACAGACAACATTGTGCGTTAAATAAAAGCTTTTAAAAACGACAAATAAACTTGAAATCAACCAAACTCGCACACATCTTTTGATGAAGAATTAGGAGAAGTGGACATAAGGTAAAAATAGTAAACATCTTAAAGTAGATTTCTCGATGAAAAGGAAAGGCCAAACCGGGTAAATCAATTGCTCAAAACTATGGAATTTATGGTTATTTCTTGTATTAGATTTGCGCTCGGCAGATTGAATCTCGTCTGAAATCGCAGAAAAGAATGAATATTTGGAACGGACATTCATTTTATCGTTCGCAGATATCAGTAATGCAATCTGCAACGAAATGGACTTGTTTACAACTGGTTCATGGATCAAAAGACTGTTACTGACATGTTGCTCTAAATCAAATAACGTTCGAATGGTGTTTTCCAAAACGTCACGTATTTCCATTGAAGAATGGCCAAAACGTCGCATTGCAGAATTAACGTCGCCGTCGAGACTTGCACTTAAATGCATTTGATAAATTCAAATTTAATCTCGAAACCGAAATGAATAACAAAGCGACGACCGCACGGAAGAGTTATTTCTTACATAAATCCAACTTTAGTTTCGATTAACAACTGAAATATTTTCGGGCAGTAAATCACAAAGCCGAACCGATTATTGGAATGTCCACGAGCTATGACAAATGTCTTGGAGATATTGGGCGAGGTGATTGAGAAATAAACACTAGATGGGCGAAACAGGGGAGATGTATCATCTCCTAACGACATTTTTCCCGGATTAGGAACCAATAAAAAGCGATGGTGTTTCTCGCAAAGTTGTTTTATTGCCAAGTATTGTTTTAATATCAATTTCTCCGAAATTTCCAACTCCAAAACAAAGTAACATTTTCGTGTTCCGCATCCAGATATTGTATCTGTCGCAATGTCGGTATCTACGGTTGTTTCCGAAGCAATAAACAGCTGGAGGGCTGTTACTGCCCCAATGTTTCATGGCGTCTCGGCGCCAAGGACTCTCAACGACGCCCGACTTGCCAGACTGTATAACCTTCTGTTCCCAACACTCAACGCTCTTCCTGTAATTATCCTCGTAAAACGCTCCAACATTGTAACAACCGGTTACGAATTATTTATTTCAGCGTTTTTCAGCGAGCCGAATTGCTACATCCTTTAAGGTGGCGCTCTGCGAAAAAGTGCTGATTTTGGTCAACTTCAACTACCAATAATAATAAAACTATAAGAGATACGACTTTGATTTTTGTATATGTTACTGTTAACATCTTTCACCATTTATTATTTTATTATTTATTTACCAAATTTCAATAATGTACATAAAAAAACAATTGACATTAAAAATCACAAAATATCCATGTTTTCAACACTTCATCGAGATAATCTTAAGAACCATAATAGGTAGATAAATCGGACTGGGACCATTTGAAAACGCACAAAAATATCAAGTAACATTACCCACTTCCGAAAAAAATTGACTTTTAATTAAAAAAATACGTTTGATATCTCTGTGAAAGAAACGAAATTAGATTTCTTAGACAATCGTACTTCAGATGGGCATACGTTTGACAAAGAATTTCGCTAATCGTAATCTTGATGAGTTTTTTTATTTGTAGAGAGGTAAATCAAAATATTGACCAAGTTGCTTTTTCGAATTTCTTGAACAGTTTTGACTCGATTTCTACAAATTTGACTTAGCAATAAATAATTAATTAGTAAAATAGACTACAAATCGTTTTAGAACAATTTCTATTTTTTTGTATTTTAATAAATTTTGGGTACTTGCAAAAATTAAAAACGACCATAATTCGTCCAATATCGCCAAAACTATGAATCGTAGATCAAAAATTAAGACAGATTTAATTTTGTTAGACAATGTAAAGTGGGGCTCTGCGAAAAAGTGGTGATTTTGGTCAACTTCAACTACCAATATCTACTAAACTATAAGAGATACGACTTTGATTTTTGTATATGTTACTGTTAACATCTTTCACTAAGTATTTACCAAATTTCAATAATGTACATAAAAAAACAATTGACATAAAAAATCACAAAATATCCATGTTTTCAACACTTCATCGAGATAATCTTAAGAACCATAATACGTAGATAAATCGGACTGGGACCATTTGAAAACACACAAAAATATCTAGTGACATTACCCACTTCCGAAAAAAATTGACTTTTAATTAAAAAAATATGTTTGATATCTCTGTGAAAGAAACGAAATTAGATTTCTTAGACAATCGTACTTCAGATGGGCATACTTTTGACAAAGAATTTCGCTAATCGTAATCTTGATAAGTTTTTTATTTGTAAAAATATTGACCAAGTTGCTTTTTCAAATTTCTTGAACAATTTTGACTCGATTTCTACAAATTTGACTTAGCAATAAATAATTAATTAGTAAAATAGACTACAAGTCGTTTTACAACAATTTCTATTTTTTTGTATTTTAATAAATTTTGGGTACTTGTAAAAATTAAAGACGACCATAATTCGTCCAATATCGCTAAAACTACGAATCGTAGAACAAAAATTAAGACAGATTCAGAATCCTCAGACAATTTTACATGACATCGACATACCTTTGACAAATAATTTCAATAATTGCAATCTTGATGATTTTTTTATTGGTTGGAAGGTAAACAAAAATTTTGACCAAGTTGTTTTATTCGAATTATTTGAAGAATTTTGCCTTGATTCCTATAATATTTTGCTCAGCAATAGATAATTAACTAATAAAAAGGGATGAGTTATTTTTGATCAATTTTAATGTTTTTAATTTTTTAATTTTTGGTTGATTGAAAAAATTAAAAACGACCATAATTCGTCCAATATCGCCAAAACTATGAATCGTAGATCAAAAATTAAGACAGATTTAATTTTGTTAGACAATTTAAAGTGGCGCTTTGCGAAAAAGTGCTGATTTTGGTCAACTTCAACTACCAATATCTACTAAACTATAAGAGATACGACTTTGATTTTTGTATATGTTACTGTTAATATCTTTCACTAAGTATTTACCAAATTTCAATAATGTACATAAAAAAACAATTGACATAAAAAATCACAAAATATCCATGTTTTTAACACTTCATCGAGATAATCTTAAGAACCATAATACGTAGATAAATCGGACTAGGACCATTTGAAAACACACAAAAATATCTAGTGACATTACCCACTTCCGAAAAAAATTGACTTTCAATTAAAAAAATACGTTTGATATCTTTGTGAAAGAAACGAAATTTGTTGTAGAAAGTTGGTAATCTCACTAGATATAGTCCATTGAAACGATTTGGCGTTTGCCGTTTTTAAAAATGTTTGTTCGTTCTCGAGATTATCTCAAAAAACTATTTTTTGTTAGTTCTGGCACCGGCCACCAGTTATCGCTTCAAATTTGAGCTGTCTGAATTGTCGCCTAAGGCAAAATATCTCCTCGGGTCCCTTCAGGTAGTGGAGAGACAACCCCTCATTGTAAATTTTATTTGTCCTAATTGTTGTGGCAAAGTTTAAGTAAATAAGATGATTTCGGTACTCACTGCTTGATCTTTAGAAAAGGATTTATATTGATTTATAAAATCCTTTTCATATTCATTATTAAAATTTTGATTCCGCCTGGGTCGGATTTAAAATCCATACGTGTTAAGATTAAATTTTAATTGAATTAAATTTTAATTTCACTTTCTATAAATTGACCGACCCCTAGTAGTAATTTTTTACTTAACAGATTATACCACTAATTTTTTGCTGTAACTATTGATTTTTTGGATTTTTGTGAAATTCGATTAGAAAATGTTTTTATACTCGTTTCAGTTAGTAAAACGTCAATTTTTTAGCAGTCTAAAAAAATAACTCTTATAAAGTTGACAAATGTAAAAAATTAGTTAAAATGATAAGGAACTTCTTTGGAATATTTTTTTAATTAACGTTTGTTCAACCAAACCTACAAATTTTTGAAACATGGGTAGTACTTTGACATATTTAAAAAACCGATAAAGTGTCTTATTGAAACAACAAAAAATTACTCATCAAATATTACACGAAAGTTCGACAAAGAAAAACATTATTTTCCAAAACATTTCTCAAACGGGTTGTCATTGGTCATTATAATTTGCTTGGAACCCTGTGGATACAACGTTTACAAAAAGTTTTATCAAATAATTTTTAATTTATTCACACTCTGTTTTGTACGAAGTCTATCGATAAATAATAATAATTATTACTTTATCGATAATAATAATAATACTTTAACTTGTATGGAAACGCTGATTATCATAATTTATCAAGCTGAAGAGTCAAATAAAAACATTTCCACAGGTAGTATTTAGTTAGAATACATTTTTTCCCTCAGTTTGCATTAGTTTATCATTCACAAAGAAAAAAAAATTACAATATTCTTAGGAATATTATAACAAATTTTGCCAACAGTTATCTTCTTTTTCTATTTGATTAAAAATTTAATAAAAACAATTTAAAAATTACATTGGACAACTAAACGACCGATTCCTCGTGAAAGCACGATGAGTAATATTTTGAATATTTCGATTCATAACAAGCCACTAGCCCTATCCGAAGTACCTGCTTGAGACAAAGGTCCCAACGTTTATTGAAGTTGGGACCATGGGCTTACGAGGGGGTTGTAAATTATTAGACAGAGAAACTCAGCCCTGTTATAAATCATTTTAGGCCCAAACATTTTCGGTAATATTCCGATTTGAGCGACCCCTGTGCGGGAATAAGTGTCGTCCTCATCGACTTTCGCCACCTTAAAGGCTGGCCTCTTTTATGTTTTATGTTATGATTTTTAATGTTTGTCTTCTTTGTCTTCGTCACCCTCTGGCAAATCGCGCGATATCCGTGCGATTTCTAATGCGGAGCCCTGTATTAGTTTAATTAAAACGTACAATAGAGACAATGCTTTATTATTCATCGTATTGTGAGTACAGGAATACCAACCCGCGTTGTCTAGACTAAAATTCCCTCGACACCGTTCCCAATTTGTCGTAGAAGGGGTGTTAAAAACGTCCAGGTGTAATTAAGTCCCTCCATCATTTCGATTTTGTAATCAATTACACTGGTTAATATTTTAATTAAAAACGGTGGAGAAATATTGAAATTCTGCCTTGTTATAAAACTGTTATTTTTTGGCCGAGAGAAAAATTCCGGCGTGCCTCTTCCATACCTGGGGAGTGAACAGATATTTGATTAAAACATTCCCGGAATTTTCCGGTTCGGTTCAATCGGCGTATGTATTGCGAATAGCTAATGTTTCCCATCGAATAGTTGGACGAAACTTTGCTGTAAATCGTCGGAAATCGTGCAGATATGAGCCGAGTCTTGTATAAATCAAGTGAAAAATGGTATCATTCCAACATTAGTCTTGCGAACTTTGCCAGTAAACAAGAATAAATGTACGCTTTTTAATTTCGATTCGGACGAATTTTCGCCGCAAAACTTTGGCGATTCGTAACGTGAGCTACATCGGGAATTACAAGACAAGATCGAAGCGAAACAAAGCAACTAATAACACGAAGGCAATTATTCTTCACTCGAGGATGGAATCTCGCTCCGGATCATGACAGTACTAGGAAATTGTTGATGAGATTTCTAATTACTCGCAAGTGCTGTTTGCTTCACTTATCGGCTACAATACTAAGGATTATTGCGACTTATGACCTAAAAAACTCAATTGAAATGATTATTTCAAAAACTGTAAGAGATAGGTATAGGACGTGTTGATAAAAGTCACCATAAATGTCTATGTCCTTTGTTGACAATTTTGAAAATTCTAGAAAAGTCTTCGAACGTTCGGTTATTGAATGCAAAAAAATATTCATTTATCGCAAAAGGTTGAAAGGCTGTGATATTTTAGATAAATCCCTGCAAATGATAATTTTAACAACAAAAATTAAATAACTATGACCATAGAATAACCAGAGATGGGCCTAATCAATTAAATTAATAATTCAATTACAGATTAATCTAATTACTATCTAATCTGATTACATTGTATTCAATTACATTGTAATTGCACTTCTATTTTTATTAGCTGTAACAAATTACATATTAATTCAATTGAAAAGTAATCGATTACGATTACTTAATGTAATTAATTACATTATAACTTATAACAGATTATTTAAGAAAATCATCCCCTAAGGAGGTTATTCAAGTTGGAATTCCAGAAAATCCGTCAAATATGCATATACCATAAAATTGGTATTGGGATCCTTGCTGAAAAATGAAGAAACACGTGTTTTCAGTTTTTTAAAAATTTCACCCTCTAGGGAGTTAATGTTTTTTTAATTATATTTATAAAAATTTGTATCTGGGGTTTCGGTTAAGGGTGAAAACGCATATGGTGGGATTTTTGGAAATTCCACCCCAAAGGGGGTGCAAAATAAAAATCCATCATTTTTTCCATCCATGAAAATTGAACGTATGCTTTTCAAAAATTCCACCCCCAAAGGGGTTAAAATATAAATATCCGCCATTTTTAAAGTTACCTACACCATAAAAATTAGTGTTTGGACCTTTGCTGAAAAATAGAGAAACACGTGTATCAGTTTTTTTTAATTCCATTTTTAAGGGAGGGGGTGGTTAAGCAGGGGTTAAATTTCTATAAAAACTGTATTTTAAATATATTTATAAAAATTGGTATTTGGGGTTTCGGTTAAAGATAAAAAAATGCATGTTCGGGCTTTTTGGAAATTCCACCCCTTGAGGATCAAATTTGTAACAAGAATAAAACACATGTATTGTTTTCTATTTTTTAAACCTTTTATTTAGCTCACAATGTTATCTGTCTGTCGGTTATTTTTTCGGAGCCTTATTTGAAAGGGTTCCCGTTGTCCCACTGAATTGAAATTTTGCATACTTACTTAATCTGCGTGACAACGCAATCCTATGTAGTTAAATACCCCCTAAAGGGGTTAAATGGTGTTTTGAAGTTTTAGGTTATGTTTACAAAGGGGTTCTCGACTTGTAAATTTGAGAGGGTTCCTGTAGTCGCAATGAAATAAAATTTAACATGCATACGTAATCTGCGTGACAATGCAATTCCATATAGTTAATTACCCCCTAAAGGTGTTAAATGGGGTTTTAAAATTTTAGGTTATGTTTACAAAGGGGTTCTCGATTTGTACATACCGTAACTTATACCGACATCGACGGTATGTTGGTCATTTGAACGTCACGGTAGATGCACAGTGTAATAACAATAAATCTATGCAATAAATAAAGACTAAAAAGCAAAAAATAAAAATATATAAAAAAATGTTTTTAAAAAAAGGAGAATATTTTTTCTTACAGGTTAAAATTCTAAAGTTTATAAAAGCTTTGGGAGTTATAAAACTACGGCATTACAGAATTACTTTGTTCAGTTGACAACTCCCAAAGCTTTTATAAATTTTAGTAAGTAGTAGTAAGAAAAAATATTCTCCTGTAAGTGAAATACATTATTTTTTACTTTTTAGTGCATCTTTTAAGTAAAAGCTTTTTTTAAAAAACATTTTTTTATATATTTTTATTTCTTGAAAGTCTTGATACTAATTTTCCTAGATGTAACTTAAAAAATCGGGGGTGGAATTTCTAAAAATCTCACCATATGCGTTTTTACTCTTAATCGAAACCCCAGATAAAAATTTAAAATTAAAAAAAATATTTTTTTTTAAATTGGAACCCCTCCTGTTAACCACCCTCCACCCTTGGGGGTGAAATTTTTAAAAAACCTAAAACACGTGTTTCTTCATTTTTCAGCAGGTCCCAATTCCCCTTTTCTGGTATATCTTTAAAAATGACGGATAATCATATTTAATAAAAAAGTAGTTACATGGTTAATTGTAATTAGTAATTATTAATAAGATTACATTTTGCCCAACACTGAGAATAACTATGACAGATAAGTAGCAACAACTTGGGTAAATTCTACTCAGTTGAATTAAAAAACGTCATTATTTAAAATTTCAAAGTTGGCGCCAATTTCTCGTAGTTCCGAAAGCTCATCCATTTTGAAAATAATTTAGTTGAACTCAAAATGGATCCTATAAAAATTTTTAAACCTCTAGCTACATTAGAAGTTAGAAGTTTGTAATGTAAGCCCTAAAAAAATCGCCTTATGTAATTAATTTTTGGTGGTGTAAAAATGGTGGATGCGCCGGGATAATTTTTGTTTAAAATGAGATCGCATATAAAGTGTGACTTTTTTCTAAATTAAAACTTTGTGTTTTGATTAAAAATGTACTGAAAAGTTGCACTTCTTTTGGGACTAAAAATTAGAGCCTGTTTTTTGAGATTTATAAAAATGGTGGATGCGCCGGGCTAATACATTATTTTTTAAACATTATTAAAGGCAACCCTTTAAGTTCAAGTCCCGCGTTTTAATTAAAAATGCATGGCGTAAGTTCGTTTTCGTTGCACCCCTTCGGGATCAAAAATTGAAGTTGCATTAAAGCGAGAAACACGAATCTGATCTATCCAAACCTGCAATCTCAGCACTCCGTTAACTAATTTACGATTTGGAGGGACTAAACGCTGAAATATATCCTCGTCCAGACAGTTCCATTCCATCTGATAAATTTAATGATGCGACCTTAAACAGTCTCAGAATTTTCCAGTCTTGCAAATGCATAAATAAATCAATCTAGCTCGAGACAATTCTAACGGGAAATAAGGAAATCTGGAGAAGGAACGCCTGAGGCGTTACATATGTTTCCTCAGCATTTTCTCTTCTGAATAGGACTCTGTGCGTTCAATGGCATTGAAGAGTCTCATTTAAACTCGACGTTAGCTCAAATTAATTGTTCGAGAGACAAGTTAAATAAACTCGAGCGGTGAATTAGTTTCATTCAATTTTGCAACTGCTGGTGAAACAACCAAACTTTTTCAATATTTGATAATTTCTGGAATTAAAATAACGTTCCTTTTCGTTTCACACCTCGAGACAGTTTCCCCTCTGATCAATTTAATAAAACAACACAGGGGGTCACCGAAGCGAAACTGTCCAATGATAATCCTTGTATTTTATGTCTCCTATCGGGCGTTCGCACTCGACACATTCATCTCCGGTCGTTTTCCTTTTTACAACCACCGAAATGTTGCACAGGTCGAAACTAATTACAATATCAAACGCAATACGGCCATCGCAGAAACCCTACTTTGCATTCATGGAACACCACACTCTCCCCTATCTGTATCGGTCTCCACAGATATCATCTTAATATGCGAATATTTTTCATGCGAAACGCGCTCTTCCGGCTTTATTCGCTAAGGTGGCATAACTTATAGATGCGGGATTTAAGATTCGAAACACAAATCGGGGGATTTACACCTAAAGGAAACATTAAATTTGGAGAGACGATCGACGACTGCCAAACGCTTCAACAAAAAGTTGAGATTATTTTTAATTTCGTTTTTCAGCAACATGATCCTACTCTACTTTATGCTAGAAAATCAGGTGTAGGAGAATAACACGACATTAAGGTGGTCAAGACGATTACACAAATGCAATCGAAATTATATCGGGGTTGTTTCAAAAAAATTGTGATAAATTAGAAGCTTTTTGTGTCCATTTCGATCCCTCGTTTTTCCACTTTTTGCTATTATCTTGCTAGAGTGGCTTTTTGCTGAAAAATGTGTTTCTTTTAGCACAAATTGATAAAACAATACTCTCTTGCTGTTTTTGATGGTTCTATGGTCCATTTTCTTAGATTTCTGGTTTACATTCATCTTTACAAGTTTATCCGCGATCTTTGTTTCCTGTTTAATATTGGTTGTAATACTTTTAGGGGTTTTGTCTAAACAAAAAACGGATTTTACTTTGTAATTTTCATCGTTAATCAAGTAGGCTTTGCAAAGTGGTCAGCAATTGTTAAACTTCAACATTTTATTTAGTTTCTATCAATTTCATTATCGAATAAGCAGTAAAACAATAATATTTAATTATACAGAGTGAGTTGAAAGTAACGAATAAAATTTGTAATTCTTTAATTGTTCGAAAATAAAAAAATGCAAAAATTGGTAACTTAGCATTTTAGTTGAGCTCAAACTTGACCTAACTGGATCAGTCATGGCGGCCAATATGGCGGCTCCATGACGTCATCATAATTTTTTTTAAATGTAATGATACCATTTTTTTTGTATAATTAGAAGCTCTAATAATAGCTCTACTAATGTGGGTGAACCGACCGCGTAAAATTTTTTTTTGAAATTTTTATAATAAAATTCATATTTTTGTTATTTTTCCAAAATAAAATAAAAATGCACCAACAGATAACTGAGTATTTTCAGGGAGCTCATTTCTGACCTAACTGGATCAGTCATAGCCTCTAATTCATATGAATTTTATACTATACTTTAGACTAATGAAAATTTTAATTTTTTTTCGTGTTCGCTTCATCCACATTCAAAATAAGTAAAAGCCTATTAATAAAGCTTTTAATTATAAAAGAAAAATCATACAGATCCATTTAAAAAATTCTGTGATGACGTCATGGCACCGCCATATTGGCCGCCATGACTGATCCAGTTACGTCAAATTCGAGCTCAATTAAAATGTTAAATTACCTGTATTTGAATTTTTGTATTTTTTGAAAAATAGAAGAAATATAAATTTTCTACGTCACTTTATAATGATGATTTCAAATTTTTTTTACTTGTTTGGTTCATTCATATTCGAAATAAGTAGCTCAATTGTAAAGGCCTATTAGTAGGGCTTCTACATATACAAGAAAAATGATATCGTTCCATTTAAAAAATTCTGTGATGACGTCATGGCGCCGCCATATTGGCCGCCATGACTGATCCAGTTACGTCAAATGTGAGCTCAATTAAAATGCTAAGTCACTTGTTTTTACATTTTTTATATTTTTGAAAAATAAAAGAATTACGAATTTTATGCGTTACTTTAAACTCACTCTGTATATAATAATTAAGGAACTATGTAAAGTAACTCAGTCAGTCTGCCATCGAATTTTGAAATTCTTGAATAGAAAGTGGACAAATTGATCATTACTTTTAATTAATAGCACAAATTTTCGTATTTTTCGATTACTCGATTAAAAAGTGAAAATGATGAGCTAAAATTTTCTTCGGATTATTTGTAAAACTATAAGAGATAGATGCATAAGATGTTGATAAAAGTCTCTATAAAAATCGATGTTCTTTTAATAATCTTTAAGAAACAGGCTTATTCCATTTAAAAAAACTGTGTTATAATTACTTTTTAATCATTATTTTCAAAAAATCATAGTAGCCTTGAAACTTGACAGCTGACAATCCTGAAGATTTAAGACGACGTTTCGAACCTTTGGTTATCAGATGTAAAAAAATTATTTACTTATTGTAAAGGGTTTAAGAGCTATGATATTTTAAATAAACCCTTACAAATACGAATTTGTATAAAAAATTGACATACGTGAAAAACTATGACAGATAAGTGGGTACTAACAACTAAGGTACATTTTAGTCATTTTACTCAGTTTCAATAGGGAAATTAAAAAATGCAATAAAGTAGGTGGTTACTATTGAAAATTTCAAAGTTGTCGCCAATTTTTCGTGTTCCGAAAGCTCAGCCATTTTGAAAATAATTTAGTTGAACTCAGAGTAGTCGATGTAGTTCGTATCCAAATGTTCAACCTGTAGCTGTATTAGAAGTTAAAAAGTTTATAATCATAGGCCCTATATTTTTTCGCTGTTATAAATAAATCTATTATTATAAAAAAATATAATGGCCGCTGTAGGGGAGGGCACTGGCCACCAATCAGCGATGACTTTTGAGGGGTGGGGGAGCGATAATTACAATGGGCGCTAGAGGGGAGGCAGTAGAATTCTTTTCAGGTGCGTTTCCTCCTAAATAATGCACTTCCCTCGCCTTTTTATCAAATCGGGATCTTTGAAAGTCCGTTGTTTCCGTGTCCCTTTTCGCTTTTAAAGCAACAAAGAAGCCGAATCAATTCACGGTGGGCGTAACTTCCGTTGAAAAATATGCGATCCGAGCATTCGATATAACACATTCAATTTAAACTTCTGGCGAAACTTTTATGTTTGTTGGGTGGAAATTGGAAAAATTAAGAGAGCAGTGGTTGTTACCCCTTTTATTGGGAAAGAAGGAAAAAAAATCGGAATTGAGTTTTGGGCTTGGCAGATTGAAAAATTAAGCCGAAACTGAAGCGTTGACCGTGCAAATTAAATCAAAGGAGGGAAGACGCATGACAATCTATTCCAATTCCTTGGTAATGTTGTTAGAGGAGCAATCTAAGAGTGGAGTGCGTATGGGGCGTTATTCGATTTTGGTTTCTCTCTTAATTTAAATGAAAACCGGGATAATTACAGCGATCGACTCGGCTTGGATATTAATTAAAGCGACGGTCGTCTATTAATGTAAATATCACAGTAAATTCGCATTATTAAAGCAGTTTAGGTAATTTAAACGAACTGGAAGCTTCTGCTTGTAAAAGGAAAAAGACGCCGGCGCTCACTCGCTTTACTCGTGTAATTTACGTGTGCTATTTACATAAACTTAAACTACATAGTTCTTAATTTATTAAGAGCTTTCATAAAGCTTCCGCCAGGGACGCTTCACTGCCAAGGTAAGTTAAGAAGACGAAATTTCAGCGAACACAATAAATACACAAAACTGTGCGCTTTTTACGCCGTGGCTGTATTTTGCCATTTAGCGTTTAATTTTTCCGGACGTGTAAAGCGGTTTTCGTCTTCCACTTGTCGGAACATGTAAATCTGTTGCCTGCCGATGAAGCATTCCGTTAAGCTGTCTAGGGGGGAGTGCATTGAAAAACGCAACCCTCGAATTTTAACAATTTAACACGTTTACATTCCGACCCCACACATGGCACTGTATCGATTTTCCCCGTCAGCTCTCCTAATTGCCGTCTAATATTTTATAAAAACAGTGGAAACTCGATCAGTTTCTTCAGTCTAGGTATATCAATTTTAACTTTTTTTGTATTGTACATGTGTGATAAAATTGGTCACCAAATATCGAATTTGTCTTTGCAAGGTGCAATCAATTAAAAATTTGTTGTTTTAGAATTGTAAAATTTACCTACTTAACTTTGAGGTTTTTGAACGTTAAATAAAGTGCAAGTAAATGCTTTTTTTAACTAATTTGCCGACTTTTGAACCGATTTGTGCAAAATATTTGCGTTTTAAGCAAATTGTAATTTGTAATGTGTTGATTTAATTAAATTAATTAAACTAAAATTAATTAAAAAATGTATGTTAAAATATTTACAAAAGACGGTTGGTCTGAAGATGTCTTATGTTTAAAAAATGTCCAAGTCTAATCTCAGTTTTTAATTATACCTGATACACTTCTCTTTACAATATTTCATCGACGTTTTTCGAAAAAAATTGAGACCTAGATTGATTTAATTTTAAATTGAAAAAAATAGCAGTTTTAGTAAATTGAATGGGAAAAAACGCAAAAAAGTTTTTAATAGAATGAAAACAGTTTGGAAATGTGTGAGATTATAAAATTTAAACGATTAGATATTGTAGATTCAAATTCTTGCTGGTTGCAGCTTTCTAAACTAAGTAGATTAATTTGCCTTAAACATAACAAACATAAAACTTGATGTAAACATACAATATGTTCAATGTTTATGTAGGTTCAAATGTGTTATCAGATAAATTTTGTTTTAATAACAATTTAAACATCAATTTTGAAAAAGCTAATGAACAATTTTAGAAAGATTTTCTTCAACTCAAATAAACATAACTCCTAAAATTCATGCAGTATTTTATCTTGAGTGTATCACAATTTTGTTAATATGTGAATTCAGATTTAGGAAAATTTAGCGAACAGGTTTCTAAATCTGTACATGCCAATTTAAAAAAAAGTTTAGAAGTATAAATTAGCCGAAACAAATCCAGAATTTTTACAATATGTTAAATTTGATAATAGCACACATATGTAAGATGTTAATGCCAAGAAAATTTGGCTAAATTTTTGAGATTTGGTTCAGAAATTTTTCATTAAATTTACAAAATTCTGACCAAATTAATTTCGTTGGACTTATGAATAAAAATTTGGAAGACCTCTCAAGACAAAAAATCAAAAAAGAAAAAGTAAAGGTTTGTTGATTATAAAATTCATAAATGAATGTTTCGTCTACTATCATTATATGATGTCTATGAAGACAAAAATAAAAAATCGTAAAGCTCTCTGAAAAACTTGAATTTTTTTTACTGAAGCACAAAACTAAAAATTTGACAAAGTATCAAGGAATAATTTTTCTACTACGAGTTGAGACAACCACTTTACATTCCTGATATAGCAGCTAGATTTTTTCCTGAAAGAGGGTTCGAACCCGGATCAGGTCTGACAATTTTTCCATAAGAGATAAATAAATAAAAGTGGCAGAAACAAGAAAATAATGCAGCAAAATGTAGTAAATACATAAAGGCGCTGAATCGTAAACGGAAGACCACAACTTATTAAAAGTATACCTACTCGTTTTCAAAATAAAAGATATCGCGGTAGACCATGACTGTGTAAAACAACCTTTACGTTTGATTGTCAAAACACTCAAAATGTCAAACAAAAATTTGAGGTTAAGAAAATTGTGTCAAAATAATTGTGGTTTATATCCCATTTCAGTTCATTGTAGAATTGTAAACGTTAGCAAATTTCTGTCTTTTTACAATATTTTACAAAATAAGGAAAAATACTAACTTAAACCGTATTTCAGTTCATTGTAGAATTGTAAACGTTAGCAAATTTCTGTCTTTTTACAATATTTTACAAAATAAGGAAAAATACTAACTTAAACCTTGACCCGACAAAAGAGCCCGCGACAAAATAACCCCGACAAAATAGCCCCGACAAAATAGCCCACCGACAAAATAGCCCAACGACAAAATGGCCCAACGACAAAATAGTCCCCGACAAAATATCCTTCGACAAAATAGCCTAGCGACAAAACAGCCCATTAATAAAATAGCTCATTCCAATCACAGACAAATTTTGGGATTAATAAGACGACTAAAAAACTGTTCTATGTTTTAAATGGTGTAAACAGATAAATTAAAAATTAAACAATTAGACAAACACTTGTAGTTACTTTTGTTAGTAAGTTCAAATTTCAAACGGGTCAACAAATTAGTTAAATGAAGATTTATTCAATTCCATTACGTAGGTAAATCTTGAGTTACCAAATGATAACAAAATGTCATAATTATGTATAGGACATTTTTCATATTTAGTATACCGATTGAACAAAAGTAACGCATAAAATTCATATTTTTGTTATGACGTTATGAGTCATTTAAAAAAATCTCGAACTGATCGATTTTATTACAATGCTATAAAAACTGTACATATTGGGAGTATTACACAAAGAGTTTTTTGTTTTTGTTTTAGCTGTATTTTATGTGGGCTGATTATTCTTTGTTTCTGTTTTTGGGTTTAGGTGTCATATAAAGTGCTTTTTATGCAAGTTATAAACAAAAAAAATATAAAAATCAATTGTCATTTAGAAAATAAATAAGATAAGGCCTACTGTGCTTAACTATCAGTATTTTTTTAAATTATTACATTAATTAACTTATTAATTTTTTTTTTTCTCCCGAAACTCTGTTGAGCATTCACTATTTGAATATTTCCACTCCCCATTTATTTTTTCACCCGTTCGAAAATATGTTTTTATAACTAAGCTTTTTGTCGGATGGTAAACACTATTTCGGAATAATTTTAATAAGCAAGGAATCAATTTTTGAAAAATTATTTTTAAATTTTGATCTGTCAGTTTTTGACATTTCGCTGAAATTCCATGGGCACAATCTGCTCTAATTTAGTTCATTTTCGATCTCATGTTATTACCTCCCCAAATATTTTACATTTTTTCAACACCCAATATTTCAGTGGAGAACTCTGTCTTGTCGCTGGGCTATTTTGTCGTGGGCTATTTTGTCGGGAGCTATTTTGTCGGTGGGCTATTTTGTCGGTGGGCCATTTTGTCGGTGGGCTATTTTGTCGGGGCTATTTTGTCGGAGCTATTTTGTCGCGGGCTCTTTTGTCGGTGCGCCAACTTAAACATGTAGTACAGGCTGTTCCGTCTACACCTCATCTGTAAATTTGTCTGACAGATGCAAATCCAAAAATTTTCAAAAAATCCTAAATATCTCGAAAACGGTTAAACTTAAGTATAGAGAAAGCTGATAAAACTGTCTTAAAATAACTCATCTAATCCAAAAGCGCAGTAAAAAACATAGCTTTCCATTTAAAATAAAAAAGTTGAAAGCGACTACGGTATAACCATCTTGACAATATTTTCATTGAGCAGAACTTAACGGATTATGGCTGAGTACCAACCATTAGATAAAAATCTTTATTAGAACTTCCAATAGACAGAACAGCATGTATACTACAAATGTATGTTGTGAATTTACTCGATTTTCTTTACTTCGTTAATTTTGTAATTTTCAGATAATATAGTTTCGGTTCGCTTTCATGAAAACCATTGTGGTGCACATGGCGTACTCTTGCCATTAACTTTTATACGAGTTGTCATGGTAACATTGCACCACAATGGTTTTTATGAAAGAGAACTGAAAGTAGGAGTATTATAATAAAGCAGTATCTCAAAACCTCGATATCTCGAATTTCCTCGACTCATAGAGGTTCCACTGTATATTGTTCGGCCTAAAATCGGGACTTTACTCAACACTTTCGCGAGAAAAACACATGTGCATCTCCTGAGTGAAACGACTCCCTTGACGGCCGTTGTTTAGTAATCCTTGTTCTTGCCGCTCACTAAACAGCTGAAACACGGCCTGCCGTCAATCTTCAACATTCTCCTTGTGAATAATTCCGACTGCCATTTGCAATAAACATGAAATTGTAATGGCGCCGAAACAAACAAAAGAGCAGCGCGAAAATATTGATACTTTTATTAATTTGACGGTGGTACACCTGCTAATGCGCCCCCTTATTGCTATGGCAACGATATAACCTGCGTTAGCATTAAATAAGCCTGCATCCATACGAGATTATGGCGGGATGCTACAATATTATATACGATATCGTATTTTTGGTAACACATGTGACACCAGAAATTTATCAGAAACTTTAACCACGCTCGAGACAAGCTTATCTATAACCGGGGAACCCTCGAATATTGCAAGTTACGTCGACGGGGCTGATCCTTAAATATGACGGTTGTCTGTCTTGAATTTTTTCCTCCAATTCCTCTTAATTAAACTGAGTTTAATAAAGCTGTAAAAACGTCACGGACGAATCTAATCCGTTCACACATTAATTTCATTTGTGACATTATAAGGTGACGGGAGTGAAATAGATTTATTAAGACACGAGTGGCTTTGAATGGATTTTTTAACTCTACGACAAATAAATAAATAAACGTGACATACACGTAATATTGACTTATTTTCTCTTAGACAAGATTGATTACGGACATTAGAAAATTTGACTAAAACGTTTCACTTATTCTTGGGTCATTTATCAAAGTGTTTTCGACAAATTAAACATTTCTCGGCTTTTGTCGCTGAATATTTCCATTTTTCCGATAATTGTCGCGATTAGCCTCTCAGCTTTTGCATATAGAGCGAATATTAGCATAGCCGTTCCGGAATAAATGGCATGTAGTTAAATTCATGCGAGGGTCATCCCTAACCGGTCCGATGTTAATCCCTCCGGATTAATCTCTTTTGTGGCCTTTACCTTCCCGTTCAAGTGTGTGTCCTCAACAGGCTTAACTGCCCGATACGTCCCATTGTTCATTTCGCGTCAGACTGTGTTTTTTGCTGATTTAATTAAAATCGAGCGATCTATTTGTGTGACTCTTTGGCGGAGGCTAATGAAGGTAAGGGCTCGGATTTCGCAGTCTGGCCAACCCTTTCCTTGCATTCCCGCCTGCACTGATGGAAATTAATTCGTCGGAGTGTAATTTGTTTGTTTTATTTGGGTAGTAACGAAGAAAAAGCTCTATGATCTCCCGACTGTGTAATCCCTTAATCCATTTATTTAAATCGAAGCCGTTTTATAATTCAAACACTGATACTTGCACCAAGTTCCCCCTAATTGACGAAATATTCAAATATTAATAACGGAGATTCGCCTTAGCCTTATCTTTTCGACAACGTCGTTGCACACATCTTGAATGCAAAGCAAGGACGTCGTGCCTTACACAGCCCGGTGCAAATCCAGACTTATAGCTGCGCTCCTTCGAGTAATGGGTTTAATATGATTGTAAGTTGATCCTGGACATTAGAGGGCTCCCCTAGGCCAAGATGCGTGAGCTGAATACGCACTGCACGCAATATGACGGGTATCGACCTGTCATCTCCTAGCCAGATTTTTACACACTAATTCAATCCAATTTCAACTCAAAACTTAATGTTTGTCTTCCTTAATGAAATTTCGGGTCCGTTTAGTGTTGCACAAATTCCAACATACATTCTACTCACTTGGCATATTTATGTTTCCAAGTTCTAGCCCTAGGAAGGACTGTGCAATATCTTAAACGGAAATTAAGCTCCTGGCCTTTGCCTAGGCCGTAACTCAGCCAATTCGCGTCTTCACATGACAAGAACGACAAAAATGTGCATTTAATTAAAGCATTAATCAAGATCGACTTTATGGTTAACTAATGCAAAACAACAAACGTATAACACATAATTTTATTGTGAACTTTAAAACAGTGACCAAATGTGAACGAGTAAATTTTGCTTGTTTTTATATTTGCAAATAAACTCATTCCCCGTTCAACCCTCTTGTGGATGTAATTTTCAAAAATTCTGAAACACATTTTCTTTATTTTTAACCGTAAGTCCAAATGCCAATTCTCTTGGATATAACTTCAAAAATGAAGGAGTTTTGCGTTTAACTCCCTCGGGGTTGGTATTTCTAAAAATCCTGAATTATACAACTTTTCGTTTTTAACCGAATGTCCATGATATCAATTGATATGTATAACTTCAACAACAAAACATTGTTTTTTATATTTATACCCCCTTGGAGTGAAATTTACAACAAACGTCTTTTTTCATTTTTATATAGCTTCAAAAATGACGATTTTTTATGTTTAACCCTCTTTGGGGGTGGAATTTCTAAAAATAATAAAAGACCTCTTTCTTTATTTTTCACCGAATGTTCAAAAACCAATTTTCATAAATATAAGTTCAAAAATGATGGATTTTTATATTTAACCCCCTTAGGGGTGGAAATTCCAAATGTTCTTAAACACACGATTTTCATCTTTAACCGAAAGCTCAAGTACCATTTGCATGGATACAAATTAAAAATTACGGATTTTTATACAAATTCCAACCCCTGTTCAACCCCCTTGGGGTGGTTATTTCCAACTAAAACACGTGTTTCTTCACTTTTCACTGAAAGCCCAAATACCAGCTTTAATTAATGTAAATTCAAAAGTTACGAATTTCTATACAAATTTTATTACGCCATTTAACCCTCTTAGGGGTTGATTTTTTGAAAATCGTGAAACACGTGTTTCTTCATTTTTAACCAAAAGCCCAAATACTAATTTTCAAGAATATAACTGTAAAAATGACGGATTTTTATTCAAATTTTAACACCCTATTTAACCCCCTTAGGGGATGATTTTCCAAAAATCCTTTCTTAGTTCACCCCTACGTTAAAAAAGCTATCTGTTGTGAAAATTTCAGGTTTCTATCCTGAGCCGTCTAGGCTGTGCGTTGGTCAGGACAAGCAATCACGGTTGGTCTGAAGATGTCTGTTTAAAAAAAATGTCCAAGTGTAATCTCATTTTTTAATTATACCTGATACCCTTCTCTTTACAACAGAATATAAAAGAAAATATTTCATCGACGTTTTTCGAAAAAAAATGACCTGGATTGATTTAATTTTAAATCGAAAAAATAGCAGTTTTAGTAAATTGAATGGGAAAAAACCCAAAAAAAGTTTTAAACAGAACGAAAACAGTTTGGAAATGTGTGCTATTATAAATTTTAGCCGATTAGATACTGTAGAAATTCAAATTGTTCCTGGTTGCAGCTTTCTAAACTAAGTAGATTAATTTGCCTTAAACATAACAAACATAAAACATAGATGTAAACATGCAATATGTTCAGCGTTTAAGTAGGTTCAAATGTGTTATCAGATAAGTTTTGTTTTAATAACAATTTAAACATCAATTTTGAAAAAGCTAATGAACAATTTAAGAAAGATTTTCTTCAACTCAAATAAACATAACTCCTAAAATTCATGCAGTATTTTATCATGTGTGTATCACAATTTTGTTAATATGTGAATTCAGATTTAGGAAAATTTAAGTCGTGTGAAATCAGCCACAGATCTCAGCCACAGGTTCCTTACGTAGAGGAAATTTCAGATAAAATATTCGTGTTAAAATATTTAATTAATGCAAGTAATTTACGAGTAATAATGGTGAGATGAGAAGAATTGTTGATGAGAGAACTTGTAAGCATAAGGGTTTCCTTGCGAACACACTCCCTCACAGTAACAACCCTTTAAGTGACCTCAGAAATAATACAAATTTTTTAAGAATTCTGACCTGGCAAAGCAAATTGAGATATGCCAAAAAATTTCTTATTTTTTACTGAATAAAACTGCCTAATCAGATTCTCTTGCAAAGTCACCCTTTAACCCAGCCACAACCCTCGTTTTAGAAAATATGATTTTTTGAAGAATTCCGATCTGACGAAACAAATTGAGATATGCCAAAAAATTTCTTATTTTTTACTGAATAAAACTGCCTAATCAGATTCTCTTGCAAAGTCACCCTTTAACCCAGCCACAACCCTCGTTTTAGAAAATACGATTTTTTGAAGAATTCCGATCTGACGAAACAAATTGAGATATGCCAAAAAATTTCTTATTTTTTACTGAATAAAACTGCCTAATCAGATTCTCTTGCAAAGTCAAACTTTAACCCAGCCACAACCCTCGTTTTAGAAAGTACGATTTTTTGAAGAATTCCGATCTGACAAAACAAATTGAGATATGCCAAAAAATTTCTTATTTTTTGTTAAATAAAACTTCCTAATCAGATTCTCTTGCAAAGTCACCCTTTAACCCAGCCACAACCCTCGTTTTAGAAAATACGATTTTTTGAAGAATTCCGATCTGACGAAACAAATTGAGATATGCCAAAAAATTTCTTATTTTTTACTGAATAAAACTGCCTAATCAGATTCTCTTGCAAAGTCAAACTTTAACCCAGCCACAACCCTCGTTTTAGAAAGTACGATTTTTTGAAGAATTCCGATCTGACAAAACAAATTGAGATATGCCAAAAAATTTCTTATTTTTTGTTAAATAAAACTTCCTAATCAGATTCTCTTGCAAAGTCACCCTTTAACCCAGCCACAACCCTCGTTTTAGAAAGTACGATTTTTTGAAGAATTCCGATCTGACAAAACAAATTGAGATATGGCAAAAAATTTCTTATTTTTTACTGAATAAAACTGCCTAATCAGATTCTCTTGCAAAGTCACCCTTTAACCCAGCCACAACCCTCGTTTTAGAAAGTACGATTTTTTGAAGAATTCCGATCTGACGAAACAAATTGAGATATGCCAAAAAATTTCTTATTTTTTACTGAATAAAACTGCCTAATCAGATTCTCTTGCAAAGTCACCCTTTAACCCAGCCACAACCCTCGTTTTAGAAAGTACGATTTTTTGAAGAATTCCGATCTGACAAAACAAATTGAGATATGGCAAAAAATTTCTTATTTTTTACTGAATAAAACTGCCTAATCAGATTCTCTTGCAAAGTCACCCTTTAACCCAGCCACAACCCTCGTTTTAGAAAGTACGATTTTTTGAAGAATTCCGATCTGACGAAACAAATTGAGATATGCCAAAAAATTTCTTATTTTTTACTGAATAAAACTGCCTAATCAGATTCTCTTGCAAAGTCACCCTTTAACCCAGCCACAACCCTCGTTTTAGAAAGTACGATTTTTTGAAGAATTCCGATCTGACAAAACAAATTGAGATATGCCAAAAAATTTCTTATTTTTTGTTAAATAAAACTTCCTAATCAGATTCTCTTGCAAAGTCACCCTTTAACCCAGCCACAACCCTCGTTTTAGAAAATACGATTTTTTGAAGAATTCCGATCTGACGAAACAAATTGAGATATGCCAAAAAATTTCTTATTTTTTACTGAATAAAACTGCCTAATCAGATTCTCTTGCAAAGTCAAACTTTAACCCAGCCACAACCCTCGTTTTAGAAAGTACGATTTTTTGAAGAATTCCGATCTGACAAAACAAATTGAGATATGCCAAAAAATTTCTTATTTTTTGTTAAATAAAACTTCCTAATCAGATTCTCTTGCAAAGTCACCCTTTAACCCAGCCACAACCCTCGTTTTAGAAAATACGATTTTTTGAAGAATTCCGATCTGACGAAACAAATTGAGATATGCCAAAAAATTTCTTATTTTTTACTGAATAAAACTGCCTAATCAGATTCTCTTGCAAAGTCACCCTTTAACCCAGCCACAACCCTCGTTTTAGATAGTACGATTTTTTGAAGAATTCCGATCTGACGAAACAAATTGAGATATGCCAAAAAATTTCTTATTTTTTACTGAATAAAACTGCCTAATCAGATTCTCTTGCAAAGTCACCCTTTAACCCAGCCACAACCCTCGTTTTAGAAAGTACGATTTTTTGAAGAATTCCGATCTGACAAAACAAATTGAGATATGGCAAAAAATTTCTTATTTTTTACTGAATAAAACTGCCTAATCAGATTCTCTTGCAAAGTCACCCTTTAACCCAGCCACAACCCTCGTTTTAGAAAGTACGATTTTTTGAAGAATTCCGATCTGACGAAACAAATTGAGATATGCCAAAAAATTTATTATTTTTTACTGAATAAAACTGCCTAATCAGATTCTCTTGCAAAGTCACCCTTTAACCCAGCCACAACCCTCGTTTTAGAAAGTACGATTTTTTGAAGAATTCCGATCTGACGAAACAAATTGAGATATGCCAAAAAATTTCTTATTTTTTACTGAATAAAACTGCCTAATCAGATTCTCTTGCAAAGTCACCCTTTAACCCAGCCACAACCCTCGTTTTAGAAAGTACGATTTTTTGAAGAATTCCGATCTGACGAAACAAATTGAGATATGCCAAAAAATTTCTTATTTTTTACTGAATAAAACTGCCTAATCAGATTCTCTTGCAAAGTCACCCTTTAACCCAGCCACAACCCTCGTTTTAGAAAGTACGATTTTTTGAAGAATTCCGATCTGACGAAACAAATTGAGATATGCCAAAAAATTTCTTATTTTTTACTGAATAAAACTGCCTAATCAGATTCTCTTGCAAAGTCACCCTTTAACCCAGCCACAACCCTCGTTTTAGAAAGTACGATTTTTTGAAGAATTCCGATCTGACGAAACAAATTGAGATATGCCAAAAAATTTCTTATTTTTTACTGAATAAAACTGCCTAATCAGATTCTCTTGCAAAGTCACCCTTTAACCCAGCCACAACCCTCGTTTTAGAAAGTACGATTTTTTGAAGAATTCCGATCTGACGAAACAAATTGAGATATGCCAAAAAATTTCTTATTTTTTACTGAATAAAACTGCCTAATCAGATTCTCTTGCAAAGTCACCCTTTAACCCAGCCACAACCCTCGTTTTAGAAAGTACGATTTTTTGAAGAATTCCGATCTGACAAAACAAATTGAGATATGCCAAAAAATTTCTTATTTTTTACTGAATAAAACTGCCTAATCAGATTCTCTTGCAAAGTCAAACTTTAACCAAGCCACAACCCTCGTTTTAGAAAGTACGATTTTTTGAAGAATTCCGATCTGACAAAACAAATTGAGATATGCCAAAAAATTTCTTATTTTTTGTTAAATAAAACTTCCTAATCAGATTCTCTTGCAAAGTCACCCTTTAACCCAGCCACAACCCTCGTTTTAGAAAATACGATTTTTTGAAGAATTCCGATCTGACGAAACAAATTGAGATATGCCAAAAAATTTCTTATTTTTTACTGAATAAAACTGCCTAATCAGATTCTCTTGCAAAGTCACCCTTTAACCCAGCCACAACCCTCGTTTTAGATAGTACGATTTTTTGAAGAATTCCGATCTGACGAAACAAATTGAGATATGCCAAAAAATTTCTTATTTTTTACTGAATAAAACTGCCTAATCAGATTCTCTTGCAAAGTCACCCTTTAACCCAGCCACAACCCTCGTTTTAGAAAGTACGATTTTTTGAAGAATTCCGATCTGACAAAACAAATTGAGATATGGCAAAAAATTTCTTATTTTTTACTGAATAAAACTGCCTAATCAGATTCTCTTGCAAAGTCACCCTTTAACCCAGCCACAACCCTCGTTTTAGAAAGTACGATTTTTTGAAGAATTCCGATCTGACGAAACAAATTGAGATATGCCAAAAAATTTATTATTTTTTACTGAATAAAACTGCCTAATCAGATTCTCTTGCAAAGTCACCCTTTAACCCAGCCACAACCCTCGTTTTAGAAAGTACGATTTTTTGAAGAATTCCGATCTGACGAAACAAATTGAGATATGCCAAAAAATTTCTTATTTTTTACTGAATAAAACTGCCTAATCAGATTCTCTTGCAAAGTCACCCTTTAACCCAGCCACAACCCTCGTTTTAGAAAGTACGATTTTTTGAAGAATTCCGATCTGACGAAACAAATTGAGATATGCCAAAAAATTTCTTATTTTTTACTGAATAAAACTGCCTAATCAGATTCTCTTGCAAAGTCACCCTTTAACCCAGCCACAACCCTCGTTTTAGAAAGTACGATTTTTTGAAGAATTCCGATCTGACGAAACAAATTGAGATATGCCAAAAAATTTCTTATTTTTTACTGAATAAAACTGCCTAATCAGATTCTCTTGCAAAGTCACCCTTTAACCCAGCCACAACCCTCGTTTTAGAAAGTACGATTTTTTGAAGAATTCCGATCTGACGAAACAAATTGAGATATGCCAAAAAATTTCTTATTTTTTACTGAATAAAACTGCCTAATCAGATTCTCTTGCAAAGTCACCCTTTAACCCAGCCACAACCCTCGTTTTAGATAGTACGATTTTTTGAAGAATTCCGATCTGACGAAACAAATTGAGATATGCCAAAAAATTTCTTATTTTTTACTGAATAAAACTGCCTAATCAGATTCTCTTGCAAAGTCACCCTTTAACCCAGCCACAACCCTCGTTTTAGAAAGTACGATTTTTTGAAGAATTCCGATCTGACAAAACAAATTGAGATATGCCAAAAAATTTCTTATTTTTTGTTAAATAAAACTTCCTAATCAGATTCTCTTGCAAAGTCACCCTTTAACCCAGCCACAACCCTCGTTTTAGAAAGTACGATTTTTTGAAGAATTCCGATCTGACAAAACAAATTGAGATATGCCAAAAAATTTCTTATTTTTTGTTAAATAAAACTGCCTAATCAGATTCTCTTGCAAAGTCACCCTTTAACCACCCAGCCACAACCCTCGTTTTAGAAAATACGATTTTTTGAAGAATTCCGATCTGACAAAACAAATTGAGATATGCCAAAAAATTTCTTATTTTTTATTGAATAAAACTGCCTAATCAGATTCTCTTGCAAAGTCACCCTTTAACCCAGCCACAACCCTCGTTTTAGAAAGTACGATTTTTTGAAGAATTCCGATCTGACGAAACAAATTGAGATATGCCAAAAAAATTTCTTATTTTTTACTGAATAAAACTGCCTAATCAGATTCTCTTGCAAAGTCACCCTTTAACCCAGCCACAACCCTCGTTTTAGAAAATATGATTTTTTGAAGAATTCCGATCTGACGAAACAAATTGAGATATGCCAAAAAATTTCTTATTTTTTATTGAATAAAATGTGATTTGTTAGACTTGCTTGCAAAGTTAAGATAATCACAAATTCACAAATCCTCTGCCCTTGCTTAAAATTTTATAATAAGAGAAAAGATGTAGAAATAAAACGGTAAAAACAGATTAGTATGATTTATTTTCATAACTTTTGCAAACCAATATGATTACTTTGATTGTATTAATAACGATAAAATTGAAAATAAAGAAACAATACAACATAACAATAAAAATTGATATTAAAGAAACTTCTTGACGAAGTAAAATAACGATTTCTGTAAATTTCAGCTATAAACAAAAATAATATTTAACTCGTGTATAATTACTTTACGAAGAAGGCATTTTTAGCAAATTAATCTACTCGTAGCGATGCTGAATTAGTTTTGTTGGAATATGCTAATTGTCAAATTAAATAAAATATATTAATTAAAAATTATTTAGAGTTAATGTGCAACATATTCCTTAAGCCCTCTCGCCACGACAAGGCACTAATTCTTGAGAGGGTCATGCGCATGCAAACATGCAACAAACAAATATCTATTGTAGAACGAAACAAAAGAAAATTATAATAGGAACCTAAAAATACTCCTAAGTTTACAGTTAACAGGAATAAACTATATAAAAATAAAATAGCATTCTGCATTTGTGCATTCAGTAAATTAGCAAACAACTAAAAATTTACTAATAAGAAATAAAATGTGAAAAACTTAAAGAATATGGTATTATAGGTACAACTCTTCAAACGCTCTGAATTTTAGGGCATGATACCCCAAGATTTTAAATGTGCATACATTGTTGGCATGTGAAAGTAGAAATCTGTTTTTGATTTCTTGATGATTTTGTTAACGTCTTGTATTTTGTATTTCATAACCTAGTCACCAATTTATTTCCTGGTTTGGCGTATTTCAGTATTGCGTTATGACTTTACCACCGTTAAACTTTTTTCAAGATTAGATATTCTCATGCGCAATGTTCTTGTTTTTCTAATCTCATTTTTTTCGAGATTTCACGCAATTTTGTCACTTACTGCGACTTGTTGATTTATTGTTTGTGTTTTGGTGGCGTTGTAATTATTTTATACGAAACATGTGCTGTGGATGCTTATTGTATTTTCCTACCCAAAAGTGTCATCAAAAAATCAAAACAAATTTCTATTTTTCACCGTCAGCAAGGCATGTGCAGTTAAAATCCTAGCGAGCGGTGTTGCCAAAAAGCTGTGAATTTAACCCTATTTCTACAAAAGCACTGAAATACACGTCTAGAGTTAAAATCTTGGGTAAGATTTAGCGATGGTTAGTTACCATATATTTCAACCATGCACTGAAATACCGGGCGTAACAAACGCAATACAAACATATTGAAAAATGCATAAGAAGTTATAATAACCAGTATAAGAGAATATACCAATAGTTTGACTTTCTGCTCTATTAAAAACATCATTAAACAGTAAAGTTTGTGCAAAGTTCACAAACATAACAATTTGTTTCTTGATTAAAATCTGGATGGATGCAACGTTTGTGAAAGTGCCTTTGACAATTTGTACAAGTTACATAAACATCATGGTTCAGTTTATTGTTCTTATCCGTGTTACCACAAAACAGGCAAATGTTTGACACATTGTCAGAATTCTCAAGCAATAATTGTTGCAATTTTTGCCTGTATTTTGTCCAATTAGGTTTTCCAAAATCATTTTTATTTTTACAAAGTTGTTCAAAATAAAATACTATAATAGGGCCACAGTTCCAAGCATCCGTTTGTTTGACTCTTTGTGTGAAAAATGTTTGGTTGATAGTCCAGTTTGTATCTATTGGATCATCTGCCATTGGATCATTCATTTCTTTGTAGCATTTTAGAAAAAACATAAATTTATCAAATACAGAATTGATTTCAGCAAAGTTGTCTCCAAATGGATTCAAAAACGTAAATTGTTTTTTTTGTACATTAGCTATTCCAAGACACCAGTGATTGTTATTTAATAAAATCGGAAAAATAATGTTCCTCAAATCCAAACTTATTTTTTCATCTTGTAATTTCGATTTGTTAGAATTATTCAAAGTTATTAAATTTATCAAAGTTCCTGGTATTATATTAAACTGATTGGGTGGATTTGTATATTTGTTTAAAATATTAAGCAAAATATCAATAAGAAAATTTGAGTACCATGCAACAGGACTTCCTGCCATTAAAAATTCTTCAATTGCAACCTCTTTAACTATGACTGGTAAATCAGGATGTACCGTGACAATGTAGTTTCTGTCATTGTCTAGTTTATTGTAATATTTGGTATTATCAACAAGCCCATTACTAAGAAAAGGTAGATTTAAAGTTGTTTTTGATTGCTTTAAACTCCAATATCGTTTTCTTAAATTTTTGTTATTTGTTGGATTTACTATTTCAGGCAGTAAATAATAAAAATAAAAATGTTTTAACTTTGGGAACATGTTTTGCCAAAAAACTTTATCTCTAAAAATTCGAATACAAAATATTCCTTTGTATGTGTATAATACAAAGTCACACCAATTCCTGTTTGTTATTTCCAATTGCCCTTGAATTTGGAAATAATACGAATGATTAATTTTCAGTGTGCCGTCTTTGTTTAAATATGGTAATTTTATCGCTCTGTCTTTAGAAGCAATTACATCTTCAATTTTCCTATTTCTGATATTATACGGACACTTAATTTCTATTATTCCATCATTTTGAATTAAACCATCGGGCGAGGCTCCCAAAAAAGGAAATGTTTCATGTATATGAAGCCCAGAAGCTGAAACTGAACAATTATTTTTTTTTTCATAAAAGGCAACTGCATTGTTTTCATTATCTATTCCATGTAAGATTGGCTTTCGTTTTTTCCAGTTATCAGTAGGGTACAAGAGTGATTTAGCAATGTTTATTAAAGAATCATTACTTTTCGCAGAACAAACACGACCAAAATTGGAAGCAGTTAAACGTTTATTTCTTTCTGTAATCCATGTTGAACTCTTACGTTGGGTTTTAGAATTTTGTTCAACTGATTTTCTGTCAGTCATTGATAATGATTTTAAGTATTTTTCACATTTTGCTGCCAAATCAACGTCGACTGAAGGTGCAAAAGGAGCAAAATTATAATTTTTGTCCATACAGTTGCAAAATTTACAAATAAAGCTTCCGCTGTAAGTTTTCTCTAGATTAGTTGAATCACATTCTTGGTGAGTCCAACCGTCACAAATATCACATTGTACCCAATCTGTTGTTACATCTAAAGGCCCTTCATTGCAATATAAACACTTTAAACAATCAAATTGTCTATTAAGGTTTATACTTGGAAGACTACTTTTTTTAACTGTCACTTCTAAATTATCTTTGTTTGGTTGTTGTTTAGTATTGTCTAAAATTTTTTTTAAACATAACTTCTTAAAACGATTTGTTTTATGACTTTCGCTCTTTTTTTTCCACATTTCTTTGTCTAACAGTATGCCTGATGGTCGATTACGGGCACATCCAGTATTTTTAATGTTTAATTTAAATTCTTTATGTGAAGAGATAGTATAATGTCGAATTTTTCGAACAACGTGACTACATTTTTGTTGTTTAAGATTTGATAAAACGATATCTTTTAGTATTCCAAAAAATCTTTCAACTGGGGCATTACTTATCCGTTGATTAGCTACAAGACTGGTCCATAAAGGCAAATACGGTACGTACTTACTTAAAATAATTTTAAAAAGAAGGACATTGTAAAACGGATTTGGGTCTTGATTTGGAGTGCCACAATCGATTTTAGATTCTACCGATTTCCATAATGAATAGAAGTATCTGTAGTATTCACTTTTTCTATATTGCGGATCACATTGATCGTTATAATTTATTCCATTACCGTTATTTCTGTTTAAAATATCAGCTTCTATTTCATGAAAATACTCCAGAAATGTTTTTGAACAACAAATATTAATTAAGTTTTCAAAACAAAGTTTTGTCCTATTGTCATTATTGGGAGAATTTAGTAGAAAGGCCAAATTTAGAAACCAGTTTTCAATTGTCACAATGTCTGTAAAATCAAAAACAGATGCCATAATTTCTTTTAACTGAACAGAATTATTGTCCTTAGCATGTTTATCAACGTCTACACATATAATTTTAAAAAAGTGTACACAACATATCTGGATTCGAATAATGTTTGCTGGAATTGGTTTTTCATTTTTTATAAAGTCGTAAGTAATATTTATATATTCTAAAAGCGTGATATTATTCCAGAAATTGCTCACTGCATTTAACAAAGCAAAACTAAAATCAGTTACAACTTTTGAAAATAATGGCCATTTTTTTCCTTTTTGCAAGCAAAATATTTTAAACTTTGTTAACCAAACCCCTATGGAGCCACTGTCATGTTGTGATGTGATAAATTCTGTGACTGGACATACGCGATCATTAAATTTTAACTGTATGACACCTGCGTAATAATAAACTCTTTTTAAATCGTTCCTGGGTTTCCGAATAATAGACCCTGTTGCATCAATATGAAGTACTGGTAATTGCGGTTGACTACATATTAAATCAAGTTGTTCATTACTGAATATGTATACACTAAAAGGTTCAGAAACAGAATGAATATAATGTCCATTTACTCTTTGCATTAACACCATGTCGTAAACGTCGTCTGCAGCTCTGTTATTTTTTGACAAATGTTCTGAGCGAATTTTTCTATAAACACAATCAGATTTAACTTTACCCAAATTTCCACTTTCTTTGAAAATTTTTGAAGGTAGTACTAAAATATCTTCTTTTCTTTTCACAGAAGGTTTCATTTGCCCACTTTTATTTTTAGCTAGAGCTCTTTCAATTCCAGATACATAACTGGTTAACTTACCGACGTGATTAAAATTAAATGATGAACTGTAAACCAATACATTGTGCTCGTGAAAGTCGACTTTAGAAAAATTTTCAATATATATAACAAATAATTTACAATTTGCAAAACCACAACGAGCGTAAATTTTCATTCGATCCCGAGTTTTTTGATAAAAATAATGTTTAAAATTTAGAATGCAAGTATTGTTAATTTTTTTTATTAATTGTTTTATAACATATCTGTAAGTGAAATGATTAAAAGTGTTACCTGAATTGTAAATAACTTTAAAAAGCTCTCTGTTTAGTTGAAATTCCCCTTCCTTGATGACACAATTCTTGAAAGTCGGCTTTTTATAGCATTGTTGGGGTGCGATATTATAAGTATTTTTTGGCAACATTTCAAAAACATCGTTATCAATGTTTAATAAATTTTTTACTTGACTTGGTATGTAATCAAATTCATCAGTTATATTATAATTAAAACTTACTTGTCCAGATTCAATTGTTGTATTGATACCAAAGTTATCTGAATTTTGTTGGAAATTAATTTTTATTGGCATTTCAAATAAAACACTTTTTTTAGGTGTTGAAGTTATCTCACTGTTTAAATTAATTTTGTTGTCTAATAAGCTCTCAAAATTTTGATAACATTCTGTATCAGAAATTATGTGTTCGATTTCATTGGTCGGTGTTAAAAATCCCAAGGAATCGACATTGTTCTTGTCTTTGATTTCCTTTTTAAATACTTTTTCAAAAAAAATTAAATTTCTTTGCACTAAACGTAGTATGACACTAGGAAACTCATTACATTTCAAAGAAATTTTTTGTAAAATTCGACTATTAGCATTTAAACTATTTAAAAGACCAAATGTTAATTCGGGAGCCTCACTTTTAATAACATCATATATTTTTTGAAGACGTTTAGTTTTATTAAAATTGTTACTGTATTTTTTCTTTTTGTTCATTTTTATTATATACATGTACTTTTACGCACTAAATAACACTTTGCAGATGAAAAAGCAAAGGCATGCCAATTGAACTACAAGCTTTGCAAAACGAAAGACAAAAAGCAACTTACAGATAATTCAAGAAGTCATGCACTCACTCCCACTGAAACACTACTCCACTCTTATTAAATTTTAAAAAAGCTCAAATCCTGCTTCCAACTAAGCCATGCAACTACTGTGAAATCAGAAACCGAAATAATAAAACCCAAATACTCAGATTGCAACTCCCATACTGATTACGAAAAAAAATTTCTGCGAATTCAAGTTCTAGCCAAAACAAGCGAATGCTTTGTTCCTTATATTTAATCTAATACGAGGACCACAAGAAAAGAAATCTCTATGAAAGCTATGAAAGAAATAACCCCTAAACATTAACTGAAGAAAAAATGGAGCAAGTGAATTATTGATGAATCATGGAATTGTGTGGAGATTATCTTGTACAATACAGACTGTCTACAAAAGAGTGTAGGATCTCAGGTGGTTCTGGAATTTGAATTTGCCGCAATTAATTATTTTATTTCTATGAAATTTCAGAAAAGTACCAATGTTTATCGACTCAGGCAACCAGTCAAATCATATTTTTCATATACTAACATTGTTCGCTTTTTCTGGAAAGAAGCGGCAAGCCTTTAATACCTACTACGATCCTACATTCATTTATAGACAGATTGTATAATTATCAAAATAATAGTACGTTTTTTGTTTCATAACCAAGTAGGTTACTTTTGTAGTGCCCCTTGTAGGTTTAAAAAATAGAACGTGATTTCTTCTGAGAATTGATGTAAAAGAAATAGAAAATTCGTAACGGTTTTTTTACTTCACACATTAAAATAATACAAGTTTCCACTAAAATTTTATGTTTATGTTTTCGCTTTATATATTCAATCTGATCTTAGTTTCGTGTGTTAAGAATTTGTAAAAATCGCTGTATACCATCCTATCAATTCAGCTTCAATTTATTTACTAACACAAATTAATATTTTTCTTATTTTATTATTTGTTATTTAATATATATTGTTAATATTGCATCCTCTTTTAAAGTTATCAGTTTATTAGAGGTTCATTCCCCTTACAACGCGTTTCACTTTGTCAGATCGGAATTCTTCAAAAAATCGTATTTTCTAAAACGAGGGTTGTGGCTGGGTTAAAGGGTGACTTTGCAAGAGAATCTGATTAGGCAGTTTTATTCAATAAAAAATAAGAAATTTTTTGGCATATCTCAATTTGTTTCGTCAGATCGGAATTCTTCAAAAAATCGTATTTTCAAAAACGAGGGTTGTGGCTGGGTTAAAGGGTGACTTTGCAAGAGAATCTGATTAGGCAGTTTTATTCAACAGAAAATAAGAAATTTTTTGGCATATCTCAATTTGTTTTGTCAGATCGGAATTCTTCAAAAAATCGTTTTTTCAAAAACGAGGGTTGTGGCTGGGTTAAAGGGTGACTTTGCAAGAGAATCTGATTAGGTAGTTTTATTCAATAAAAAATAAGAAATTTTTTGGCATATCTCAATTTGTTTTGTCAGATCGGAATTCTTCAAAAAATCGTACTTTCTAAAACGAGGGTTGTGGCTGTTTTAAAGGGTGACTTTGCAAGAGAATCTGATTAGGCAGTTTTATTCAACAAAAAATAAGAAATTTTTTGGCATATCTCAATTTGTTTTGTCAGATCGGAATTCTTCAAAAAATCGTATTTTCAAAAACGAGGGTTGTGGCTGGGTTAAAGGGTGACTTTGCAAGAGAATCTGATTAGGCAGTTTTATTCAACAAAAAATAAGAAATTTTTTGGCATATCTCAATTTGTTTTGTCAGATCGGAATTTTTCAAAAAATCGTACTTTCTAAAACGAGGGTTGTGGCTGTTTTAAAGGGTGACTTTGCAAGAGAATCTGATTAGGCAGTTTTATTCAATAAAAAATAAGAAATTTTTTGGCATATCTCAATTTGTTTTGTCAGATCGGAATTCTTCAAAAAATCGTATTTTCTAAAACGAGGGTTGTGGCTGTTTTAAAGGGTGACTTTGCAAGAGAATCTGATTAGGCAGTTTTATTCAATAAAAAATAAGAAATTTTTTGGCATATCTCAATTTGTTTTGTCAGATCGGAATTCTTCAAAAAATCGTACTTTCTAAAACGAGGGTTGTGGCTGTTTTAAAGGGTGACTTTGCAAGAGAATCTGATTAGGCAGTTTTATTCAATAAAAAATAAGAAATTTTTTGGCATATCTCAATTTGTTTTGTCAGATTGGAATTCTTCAAAAAATCGTATTTTCAAAAACGAGGGTTGTGGCTGGGTTAAAGGGTGACTTTGCAAGAGAATCTGATTAGGCAGTTTTATTCAACAAAAAATAAGAAATTTTTTGGCATATCTCAATTTGTTTTGTCAGATCGGAATTTTTCAAAAAATCGTACTTTCTAAAACGAGGGTTGTGGCTGTTTTAAAGGGTGACTTTGCAAGAGAATCTGATTAGGCAGTTTTATTCAACAAAAAATAAGAAATTTTTTGGCATATCTCAATTTGTTTTGTCAGATCGGAATTTTTCAAAAAATCGTACTTTCTAAAACGAGGGTTGTGGCTGTTTTAAAGGGTGACTTTGCAAGAGAATCTGATTAGGCAGTTTTATTCAATAAAAAATAAGAAATTTTTTGGCATATCTCAATTTGTTTTGTCAGATCGGAATTCTTCAAAAAATCGTATTTTCTAAAACGAGGGTTGTGGCTGTTTTAAAGGGTGACTTTGCAAGAGAATCTGATTAGGCAGTTTTATTCAATAAAAAATAAGAAATTTTTTGGCATATCTCAATTTGTTTTGTCAGATCGGAATTCTTCAAAAAATCGTACTTTCTAAAACGAGGGTTGTGGCTGTTTTAAAGGGTGACTTTGCAAGAGAATCTGATTAGGCAGTTTTATTCAATAAAAAATAAGAAATTTTTTGGCATATCTCAATTTGTTTTGTCAGATTGGAATTCTTCAAAAAATCGTATTTTCAAAAACGAGGGTTGTGGCTGGGTTAAAGGGTGACTTTGCAAGAGAATCTGATTAGGCAGTTTTATTCAATAAAAAATAAGAAATTTTTTGGCATATCTCAATTTGTTTCGTCAGATCGGAATTCTTCAAAAAATCGTATTTTCAAAAACGAGGGTTGTGGCTGGGTTAAAGGGTGACTTTGCAAGAGAATCTGATTAGGCAGTTTTATTCAACAGAAAATAAGAAATTTTTTGGCATATCTCAATTTGTTTTGTCAGATCGGAATTCTTCAAAAAATCGTTTTTTCAAAAACGAGGGTTGTGGCTGGGTTAAAGGGTGACTTTGCAAGAGAATCTGATTAGGTAGTTTTATTCAATAAAAAATAAGAAATTTTTTGGCATATCTCAATTTGTTTTGTCAGATCGGAATTCTTCAAAAAATCGTACTTTCTAAAACGAGGGTTGTGGCTGTTTTAAAGGGTGACTTTGCAAGAGAATCTGATTAGGCAGTTTTATTCAACAAAAAATAAGAAATTTTTTGGCATATCTCAATTTGTTTTGTCAGATCGGAATTCTTCAAAAAATCGTATTTTCAAAAACGAGGGTTGTGGCTGGGTTAAAGGGTGACTTTGCAAGAGAATCTGATTAGGCAGTTTTATTCAACAAAAAATAAGAAATTTTTTGGCATATCTCAATTTGTTTTGTCAGATCGGAATTTTTCAAAAAATCGTACTTTCTAAAACGAGGGTTGTGGCTGTTTTAAAGGGTGACTTTGCAAGAGAATCTGATTAGGCAGTTTTATTCAATAAAAAATAAGAAATTTTTTGGCATATCTCAATTTGTTTTGTCAGATCGGAATTCTTCAAAAAATCGTATTTTCTAAAACGAGGGTTGTGGCTGTTTTAAAGGGTGACTTTGCAAGAGAATCTGATTAGGCAGTTTTATTCAATAAAAAATAAGAAATTTTTTGGCATATCTCAATTTGTTTTGTCAGATCGGAATTCTTCAAAAAATCGTACTTTCTAAAACGAGGGTTGTGGCTGTTTTAAAGGGTGACTTTGCAAGAGAATCTGATTAGGCAGTTTTATTCAATAAAAAATAAGAAATTTTTTGGCATATCTCAATTTGTTTTGTCAGATCGGAATTCTTCAAAAAATCGTATTTTCTAAAACGAGGGTTGTGGCTGTTTTAAAGGGTGACTTTGCAAGAGAATCTGATTAGGCAGTTTTATTCAATAAAAAATAAGAAATTTTTTGGCATATCTCAATTTGTTTTGTCAGATCGGAATTCTTCAAAAAATCGTATTTTCTAAAACGAGGGTTGTGGCTGTTTTAAAGGGTGACTTTGCAAGAGAATCTGATTAGGCAGTTTTATTCAATAAAAAATAAGAAATTTTTTGGCATATCTCAATTTGTTTTGTCAGATCGGAATTCTTCAAAAAATCGTACTTTCTAAAACGAGGGTTGTGGCTGTTTTAAAGGGTGACTTTGCAAGAGAATCTGATTAGGCAGTTTTATTCAATAAAAAATAAGAAATTTTTTGGCATATCTCAATTTGTTTTGTCAGATCGGAATTTTTCAAAAAATCGTACTTTCTAAAACGAGGGTTGTGGCTGTTTTAAAGGGTGACTTTGCAAGAGAATCTGATTAGGCAGTTTTATTCAATAAAAAATAAGAAATTTTTTGGCATATCTCAATTTGTTTTGTCAGATCGGAATTCTTCAAAAAATCGTATTTTCTAAAACGAGGGTTGTGGCTGGGTTAAAGGGTGACTTTGCAAGAGAATCTGATTAGGCAGTTTTATTCAATAAAAAATAAGAAATTTTTTGGCATATCTCAATTTGTTTTGTCAGATCGGAATTCTTCAAAAAATCGTATTTTCTAAAACGAGGGTTGTGGCTGTTTTAAAGGGTGACTTTGCAAGAGAATCTGATTAGGCAGTTTTATTCAATAAAAAATAAGAAATTTTTTGGCATATCTCAATTTGTTTTGTCAGATCGGAATTCTTCAAAAAATCGTACTTTCTAAAACGAGGGTTGTGGCTGTTTTAAAGGGTGACTTTGCAAGAGAATCTGATTAGGCAGTTTTATTCAATAAAAAATAAGAAATTTTTTGGCATATCTCAATTTGTTTTGTCAGATTGGAATTCTTCAAAAAATCGTATTTTCAAAAACGAGGGTTGTGGCTGGGTTAAAGGGTGACTTTGCAAGAGAATCTGATTAGGCAGTTTTATTCAATAAAAAATAAGAAATTTTTTGGCATATCTCAATTTGTTTTGTCAGATCGGAATTCTTCAAAAAATCGTATTTTCTAAAACGAGGGTTGTGGCTGGGTTAAAGGGTGACTTTGCAAGAGAATCTGATTAGGCAGTTTTATTCAGTAAAAAATAAGAAATTTTTTGGCATATCTCAATTTGCTTTGCCAGATCAGAATTCTTAAAAAATTTGTATTATTTCTGAGGTCACTTAAAGGGTTGTTACTGTGAGGGAGTGTGTTCGCAAGGAAACCCTTATGCTTACAAGTTCTCTCATCAACAATTCTTCTCATCTCACCATTATTACTCGTAAATTACTTGCATTAATTAAATATTTTAACACGAAAGTTTTATCTGAAATTTCCTCTACGTAAGGAACCTGTGGCTGAGATCTGTGGCTGATTTCACGGAAATGAAAATTTAACGAACAGGTTTCTAAATCTGTACATGCCAATTTAAAAAAAAGTTTAGAAGTATAAATTAGCCGAAACAAATTCAGAATTTTTTAAATTTGATAATAGCACACATCTGTAAAATGCTAATTCCAAAAAAATTTGGCTAAATTTTTGAAATTTGGTTCAGAAATTTTTCATTAAATTTACAAAATTCTGACCGAATTAATTTCGTTGGGCACATGGATAAAAATTTGGTAGACCTCTCAAGACAAAAAATCAAAAAAGAAAAAGTGAAGGTTTGTTGATTATAAAATTCATAAATGAATGTTTCGTCTACTATCATTATATGACGTCTATGAAGACAAAAATAAAAAATCGTAAAGCTCTCTGAAAGACTTGAATTTTTTTTACTGAAGCACAAAATTAAAAACACAAAATCAAGGAATAATTTTTCTACTACGAGTTGGGACAACCACTTTACATTCCTGATATAGCAGCTAGATTTTTTCCTGAAAGAGGCCCGAAAAATTAACTTTTTTATAGAGACCTGATTTTTCAGTAACTTTGGAATAAGTACAGTCTAAATGTGTGGGTAGAAACTTTTTCTTTTATGTATTTTGTTTTTCGTTTCTAACATTACATTCCCACTAGTTTTGATGTAAATATGTAAACTGTTTTTTTTTTGGGTGTTTTCCACTTTACGAAAACTTCTATTTTGTCGATTTAAACTTAATTCAAACTAAAACTTCAATTTTTTTCGAAAAACGTCGATGAAATATTTTCTTTTATATCGTGTCGTAAAGGGAAAGGTATCAGGTATAATTAAAAACTGACATTTTTTTCAAACATAAGACATCTTCAGACCAAAAAAAAAAGTAAAAGTTTCCCTCGAACTCGGTAAACAAGTAATAAAACACAACAATCAATATGGTGGATGAGTTTTTCCAAAACCGACATTAAAATCAATTTTTGAATTTCAGTTGAGCACGCGATCAGTTTAATCTCCCGTGAGCTTTAATTTACGTTCGGTTGTAAACGAGCCCGTAATCATCAAATTAATGAATTAAAAAATAGCCTGATTTATGGATTTTGTACGACCATCATAAAAAAATCGATCGTTAAATTGTTTTCGGAACAAAATGATAAGCTACTTTCAGTAAAGCTTATTACGTCGAAAATACATGTCGTTAAAACTACCGAGAGCTCTTCATTTTTCATCGCTCGTTTTATTTTAGCCAACTAATCCGCCTGAAAAGTAAAATTTCTATTACGGGGAAAAAGCTCAGTGGTACTTGGCAATTTCTGCAAAAACGCTCCGATCGATCGTTATCTTTGAATTTGTTGAATGTATTAAGAGCTTAGCTTCGAAAGCTCTAGCGGGAAAATAGTGCAAATCTAATCAATAAGTCGCGAGCTTTGGGCTCATTTAACGAGCTTTCTTTCATCCATTGTATTTACGTACCAGTACTCCATTTATTAGAGGATAAAATATCAGCACGGGCTGGAAAAACTGCCCTGAATTATTAATTTCATGAAAAACATCTTTGATGTTGTAGCATTTAAAACAGCGAGTCAGTTTTTTCATTAGAATTTGCCTGAAACCGGATAAGCTTTCACTTGAACTGATCTAATTTATGCCTGGAGGAAGCTCGTGTATGAAATCGCTTGCCCTCGGGATTCTTAATTACGGACTTATTCAGATTCGATTAAGGGCAAATGTCACATAAAGTTTGCACTTTTATCAATATTCGTAAATTGAAAAACTTAACAAGTTGTGCCAAAGTTACACTATTGTTCGTACATTATAAATTAAAGAACTTCAAACTATGATAAGGCAACAAAGTTTCACCGCTAAGCTCCAGGGACTTAAAGCTCAACACCGGCCAAACTAAATTAATCCGCGAAGAGCAAATTCGAGTCATAACGGACAAAGCAATTGTTGAAATATCAAAAACACATCCAAAGTTGGATTTTAAGTTCAGTTTTTAACACATAACTACCAAACTTTTAAGATTTAGCCAATGGAAAAATGGTGGAGGCGCCAGGATAATGATTTATTTTTATTTACTAATAAATAACATAACAAGTGTGATTATTTTTTTGCAGTTTAGATTTTGTATTTTGATTATAATTTATAAGTGTATGGGGAAAGTTGTTTTGCACCCTTTTTTGGGATCAAAAGTTAAAGTTGATTTTATTGAAAAAAATTGTACATACTAAATTTGAATTAATAGAAAATAACTTGCTAAGAACGTTACTGTCCATTTTAACTTTTTATTTTTTCAGCCTTTATTTTAAATCTATTATTATCGTAATTTTTTATTATTTTTTTCTAAATCTACATTAATTAAAATTTTTAGGCCCGTTTTTCAATGTCGGGTTAATTTCGGATTAAATATAAACTTCAAGTTAAAGTCAAACAAACATGTTTCCAATTTCGAAATAGCCTGACTTTTGAGTTAAGTTATACTTTTTCTAAATCAGATCTAAGGTAGTAATTGAAAGAGCCGTCATTATTTAACTATAAGTTAACATTAAGTTTAAGTTGACTTAAAGTTATTTTAACCTAAAATTAATTCACTATTGAAATAACAGGCCTGTGTTTAAAAAAATAGTTGTAATTTTTTTGCTTATGCGATTATAGTTTACCTGAAATGTTATAACTTATAAGTGTGTAATTTGTCTTGATTACTAATAATAAAATTGTCTATACAAGTTGCTGATGACTATTCTTGTTATTATTAGAATTATTGCATCGTGGCTTTTCCTGATTGGTGGACAAGTGGGCTTCCCCTCCCGCCGCCATCATAATTATTAGAATTATTGCAAAATTGTAGAAGTTGATTTTATTTAGAGAAAAATGGTGGATGCACTAACTTTACATTATTATTACAATTACAAAAATTTAAATTAATAGAAAATAGCTTGCTAAGAATGTTACTGTCCCTTTTAATTTTTCATTTTTTCAACCTTTATTATAAATCTTTTATTATCGTAATTTTTTATAATTTTTTTTTCTAAATCTTCATTAATTAATTAAAATTTTTAGGCCCGTTATTTCAATGTCGAGTTAATTTCGGATTAAATATAAACTTCAAGTTAAAGTCAAAAAAATATATTTCCAACTTCAAAATAGCCTGACTTTTGAGTTAAGTTATGCTTTTTTTAAATCAGACCTAAGGTAGTAATTGAAAGAGCCGTCATTATTTAACTATAAGTTAACATTAAATTTAGGTTGACTTAAAGTTATTTTAACCTAAAATTAATTCACTATTGAAATAACAGGCCAATGTGTTTAAAAAATTAGTTGTAATTTTTTTGCTTTACCTGGAATGTTGTAACTTATAAGTCTGTAATTTGTCTTGATTACTAATATAAAATTGTCTATACAAGTTGCTGATGACTATTCTTGTTATTATTAGAATTATTGCATCGTGGTTTTTTCTGATTGGTAGACGAGTGAGTTTCCCCTCCCGCGGCCATCATAATTATTAGAATTATTGCAAAATTGTTAAAGTTGATTTTATTTATAGAAAAATGGTGGATGCGCTGACTTTACATTATTATTACAATTACAAAAATTTAAATTAATAGAAAATAGCTTGCTAAAAATGTTACTGTCCCTTTTAAGTTTTAATTTTTTCAGCCTTTATTTTAAATCTATTATTATCGTTACTTTTTATTATTTTTTTTCTAAATCTTCATTAGTTAATTAAAATTTATAGGCCCGTTATTTTAATGTCGAGTTAATTTTGAATGAAATATAAACTTCAAGTTAAAGTCAAGAAAAACATATTTTCAACTTCGAAATAGCCTGACTTTTGAGTTAAGTTATAATTTTTCTAAATCAGACCTAAGGTAATAATTGAAAAAGACGTCATTATTTAACTATAAGTTAACATTAAGTTTAAGTTGACTTAAAGTTATTTTAACCTAATGTTAATTCATTATTGAAATAACAGGCCTATGTGTTTAAAAATATAGTTGTAATTTTTTTGCTTATGCGATTATAGTTTACCTGAAATGTTGTAACTTATAAGTGTGTAATTTGTCTTGATTACTAATAATAAAATTGTCTATACAAGTTGCTGATGACTATTCTTGCTATTATTAGAATTATTGCATCGTGGCTTTTTCTGATTGGTGGACAAGTGGGCTTTCCCTCCCGCGGCCATCATAATTATTAGAATTATTGCAAAATTGTAGAAGTTGATTTTATTTAGAGAAAAATGGTGGATGCGCTAACTTTACATTATTATTACAATTACAAAAATTTAAATTAATAGAAAATAGCTTGCTAAGAATGTTACTGTCCCTTTTAATTTTTCATTTTTCAGCCTTTATTATAAATCTTTTATTATCGTAATTTTTTATAAATTTTTTTTCTAAATCTTCATTAGTTAATTAAAATTTTTAGGCCCGTTATTTTAATGTCGAGTTAATTTTGAATGAAATATAAATTTCAAGTTACAGTCAAGAAAAACATATTTCCAACTTCGAAATAGCCTGACTTTTGAGTTAAGTTATAATTTTTCTAAATCAGACCTAAGGTAATAATTGAAAAAGACGTCATTATTTAACTATAAGTTAACATTAAGTTTAAGTTGACTTAAAGTTACTTTATCCTAAAGTTAATTCACTATTGAAATAACAGGCCTATGCTATGTGTTTAAAAAAATAGTTGTAATTTTTTTACTTATGCGATCATAGTTTACCTGAAATGTTGTAACTTATAAGTAATTTGTCTTGATAATAATAAAATTGTGTATACAAGTTGTTGATGACGATTCTTGTTATTACTAGAATTATTGCATCGTGGCTTTTTCTGATTGGTGGACGTGTGCGCTTCCCCTCCCGCGGCCATCACAATTATTACAACTACTGCAAAATTGTTAATCTCTGATTGGTTGCCTCCCCTCCCGCGGCCATCACGCTTTTTCTGGTTTGTTTAATGTCATTCCACCCTCCTTGTGAGGTTGTCATCGCGACAGTAAATCCCACATAGTAGCTGTTAAAAACATGAGCACCAACCGTCAGCAACCCCATGTCTCAACCTTACTTAATAATTTATGGCGATGGGAATTTATAACTCTGAGTGTCATTTTTTTAATTTATTTGTTTACGTCACGTGTTTGTTTTCTCAGCTTGTTCTATTTTTTCTTTTTGATTGTTTGGCTATTACCGCAAAGCTTCCATTAGAGGTTTGGTTAATTACATCGCAGGTGGTGGGCACTTAGACGAAATGTGCTCGTTATAGCTCGATCACGTCCAGTTGTCAAAGAACCACTATCGAACAAGGCACACTTAATGACGCTTAATTTGGCGCCTCCACCACATAAAGAATATTGCCAACACAGCCGGAAAATCTAATTACACACAAATTAGCATCGCCGGTTTCCGCATTTAATGAATGGACGAGCTTGCTCAGCACTTTAGACAGATGGCGCCGTTTTATCTACCTACAGGTGGAAGTTTTTTTTCGGCAAATATTGATCGTGGAACAAAGTGGCGCTTTTAACGCGTCCTTAATCTTGATGTTTAAGACTTATGAAAGTTGCGGAACAATACGCCAAGTTGGATCGGAGGTAAACTCGGATACGTGGCAAAAATTCGAAGCGCTAATGCACATGCAGGGTTTTATGAGGAATTCAAGTTGGGTCGAAAGACTTGATCCTTGCAACGGAACAAGATTACCTCATTTACCAACTTTTAAATTCGGACAAATTGAATCCGAACTTTGCGGTGAAAAACGCAACATTACGGACATAAATAACAGTGTCCGATAATTGGCACATTTGGTCCAATTACAAGTCTCATTTGTCTGGGGTATAGACCACAGGTTTAATAATCAGAACAGAACACAGAAACATGAAAAAATAAAAACACAAAACAAAAGCTATTTGTTGCATTAAACACTAACAACAAAAAACAAAGTAAATAACATAATTTCATAAACTTGTTCAAATTCTCAAATTCTTCTCTAGTTTCGTTAAGAATTTTTCTGAATTATTCTGTAGCATTGTTTCGGTACTCTTCTTAGATTTTTCTCCGATATGTTTTTTTTCTTAGATTTCTTAGATTTTAGTCTTTTCAAAATTTGTTTCTTTCGTTTAGAACTTTTTCATTGCCTCTGTACTCTTCTCTAGATGTTTCTATGTTTCGCAGCGACTTTAAGTTTTTTCTACAAAAATATGTAACAAGTGTAAAATTTTCAAGCCTACTTTAAGCCTATTTACAGCGTTGAGCGAAAGTCTGGAACCAAGCGTTTTGTGTCTAAACTATGTACTTTACGAAAAAAATAATTAGTACATTATCAACTACTTTAAAAATGTGATGATTTTTCAAGAATAAATTTTTTCGAAATTCCTTTTAGTTTTCGAGTTCTACAAAAAAAATTTTTTTTTCAAATGGCACCCTACTGTGACGATTTTTTTGGGAAAAGATTATGCCTTAAGAATTACATCTAAGTCAATAATATTGTTTTTGAACCAGTGTTTTTTTTTAATAGTAGGTATATTATATTATAAGGGCATAGACATATTCCGCCGATGGTCAAAAATCATTAAATCTCAATATACAAATTCCGCCAGGGGTGAACCCGATTATTTTAATCCTCAGGTAATTTACGCTGATCCACTGGCTAGAAGGGTTTTTTACAGGTATAAGAAAGCCTTCTTTCTATCAAACTTTCTACATGTTTCATCAATTGGAATCTTGTATAGAAGGTTAGTGCAAAAATAGGGGTGTAACAAAAATTAACTTAAATGATAACCAATCGTTCAATACTGTCAAAAAATAAAAGCACTCATAATTAATTTTAAGATTGTGTAAATGGAATAGTATACTAGAATAAATTTTGCCAAACCAGCAACTCAACATTTTGGGGACACTTAGTTTAAGGTCTGTTTGTTTTATTTTTTTGTATTTCATGTGCTTTATTTTATTAAGTAATTTTAACACTACTCAGTATTGGTAACTGCAATAATTGAGTCGTTAACTGTAGGGGGTAATAGGTACAGCGATTAGCGGAATTTACCACTCTAAGGTTAAAATTTGACCATTGGCGGAATCTACCTTAAATATACCGACCATCGGCGGAATTGGTAAACGCCGTATTAATAAGTGATAGAAATGGATCATTATATGTGAGTGAGAATCATGACACGAGGTTTATAATGGCATTTCGATCACGTGTGATATACGACATTTTATTTTACCTTATCTTATTTTATCTTATACCATTGTACATTATACCATTGTTTTCGGTGACAGAAATCAAATCTCTCACAAGAGAGATAAAGCTGTCAGATTTACTCACTTGTGAGTCGAAAAACAGCTTTATCTCTCTTGTGAGAGAAATCAAATTTCTCTCACTGAAAACAGTGATACCTAAAAAACTGCACCTATAAGATAAATAAATTATAAAAATTGCGGTCCGAACTCAATACGAAGATTTTTCGTATTTGGCCGAAGTGGTTGTATCCATAGATGTTTTTTATCCACTAATTTGTACTAATTTGATTCGGCCAAGTTCGAAAAACCTTCGTAACGAGCTCGAATCGCAATTTTAATAATTTATTTAAGACAAACCACTGTTTTAAAAATAATTTTATTAAAGTAGAAGTTGGTTTTAGAGCTTAATCTTTTACTAAAAAAATCGCCGTAGTAGGTTGCCATTTGAAAAAAAAATTTTTTTGAATAACTCGAAAACTAAAAGGAATTTCGAAAAAATTTATTCTTAAAAAATGTCCACATTTTTAAAGTAGTTGATCATGTACTAAATAGTTTTTTCGTAAGGTACATAATTTAGGCACAAAACGCTTGGTTCCAGACTTTCGCCCAACGCTGTATGTAAACTGCTTCATACTTAAATTTTCAAGTTTTTTTAAGAAAGGTATAGATTCTGTGATAAACTGCGCTGGGTGTAGCATGTATGTTACATTTGTGCGATTTATCGGAATCCGGCTGAAACAAAGTGTTTCTCCTGAAACGGAATATCCTGCAAACGGTCCGATTTTATTACAATGGAACCCTTAAATTTCCATAGAGGATTCCGTCCAGCTCCGTGTTGCGATTTACTGCACGTAATAATCGTTGAATTAGTGTAGGTTTCACTTTTTCGAAACTGAAAGAAAAGGGAGTGCAGCAGCTGTGTCCTCCTAAGGGTGGAGATCGGTAATTTAGTTAATGATTGACGGTGGGTTTCGTTATGTGACGCAGCATAGGGTCGTGATGGTTTTCTAATTGAGAGAAAAGTTGGAGGAAAGTGTAAGCCACATCACGGAGGATTTGGCCGCACTTTTCCTAAAAGATATAAAAGGTGGCGAAGTAACGGATTTGGGATATCCGGGGGATTGCGCGACGTTGTAAGCAGATAAAAGTAAAGAGTGGAAAGGGTTCCAAAGATTATAGGTTTACGGACGCGCAACGGTTTAATAATGCATCCTTCAGGATGCAAGGATTTATAATTTAAGCGAGATGATGCGCTACCTTAGCGCCAGGAGCCGATTTTATAACCTGGAGCTACTTTTATTGCTTCCTTTTCATTCATATTTAATTTATCGACGAGTTATAATTAAAACGCGTAAATTATTAAGCACGAACTTTGCAAACAACAACAAAAATAAGTAATTTAAATATAATTTGATTATCTATAAATAATTTTGCCCCTCGATTGATCCCGCGAGCTGCTCGCTTTATAATATGATAATCCGGAATGCGAAAATATGTCGTCTGTCTTTACTTCGCTCATTTCTCCCCTCGGCCGTTATTAGATACAGTGGTGCACGTGAAGTATTGTTAAGAAGTAAAGGGACGAACGTCTCGAAGAATCTGCCGTCAAGGATTATAATATAAAGGAGGATCTGTGAAGGCTCATCGAGGGTGAATTGATCTAAGCAAGTGAAGGGGAACGGGATTCTCTAGCACTTAGCGAAATTGAGGTTGTGTTATCACGTTATGAAAATATGGCCAGTGAAATTTCGACAAACTTTCATTATACAAAAACACGTAATAACTGCGTATTCATTTTTCAAATGTAGGCCAAAGTCGGTGCGAAATTCGTTTAACTAGAGGAGTTTGCACAAATTGGATTTGACTCCTCGATGGAATAATGACAAGACGAAACAGAGGGTTGAAATTTCGAGCAAGGCCCAAAGATTATTTCGCGCTTTTTAATTGTGCGAAATACTAAGTATTGAGTCTTCACTGTTTTGAATTTTGATAAGATACAATAAATTTTGTGTTCCTCAAGGATCCGTATTAGAATCTTTACTGTTTTTAATGTATATAATTAATCTTCCCAAAGCGACACGTTTTGTACATTTTTTGTTGTTTACTTTTGTAAACGATAATTTTTCTAAATTTTCAATTGTAGGCCACGAACACTTTACTCGTCAAAAAATCTTACTCCATCATGATTTCTTAAGATTAAACTCCTCGTGAAACGCTGTCAGTTATTATTTTATTTATTTTACCTCTTCATATACCTACAGGCCCAACGATTCGAAAAAGATCCAAAACTTGTTTATTATTAGAGACATTTATTTTTTATTTTTTTTTTAGATTATAGCTGCATATTTTTAAAATATTGCGGTATATAATGTACAGGATGTCCCATTATTAAAAAAACACTAAAGTTATGTTTCTTCAAATGCATTTTTGGACGCAGCTTTTAATACTGATGATTTTGAATTAAACTTGTATTGATCGATTCGGCTTAATTTTTGAAATAATTTGATTTTTTTGACAAAAACAAGTTTTATTTAAAAATTTATTACACAAAAACGAAAAATCATAGAAAAGTAGGACTGTCACCATTTTAAAGGGAAAAGTTCAAACTTAAATCTGTTTTAATTGTTTCGCGCTTTGCAATTAGAAACGTAGAATAATTAAGAAGTTTGTTAAAATTTGAATAACTTGAAAAAGTTAAATGGAACACCCTATTTTTTGTTATTGTTATATAGGTTATTAAATTGTCTATCTAAAAACATATAGTTTCAAATACCTAAAATTGATAACAAAAAAGATATTTGACTTTAAAAGTTAATTTCAGCCACAATGCACATTATTCATGAGCATTGATGTTACCATAGTAAACCATATCATAACCATGGTGACTCCACCAAAACGACCATTATTTTTTTTGAGTTCATAAGGGATTCAAAAATTCAGCAAAAATATTAAAACTTTAGTTATTTGACTGTAATAAATGACGAATAATGGCCTAAGGGTAACATTAAAATTATTATTAGCTGAAAATTTCAATTTTCGACTACTGAAACAATAGGTAATAATTTTTTAATGTTTAAAGTTAAATATCTTTTAAGTAATCAGCAAGAGACACTTAACTGTTAATGTTTTTAGAAAAACAACTTAAAGGTCTTTTAGATGGAAAAATAAAAAATTGGGTGTTCCATTTAAAATTTTTAAGTTATTCAACTTGCAACAAACCTCTTCATTTTTTTATATTCTTGACTCCAGTTAGCTAAAAAAATAATATCCTTTATGGAACCACACCCCACCCCAACAAAACTTAATGATTTTTTAAATTTAATCAACACTATAGATCAAAACTTGGAATTTTCTATGGAATTACAAAATAACAACTATCAATTTTCTTGACCTTACAATTACAATTAAAAATAACAAACACAATTTTGGGGTTTTTCACAAAAACACCAATACCGGCTGTGTGATACATAATTCTTCAAATCATCCTATAGAACATAAATTAGCAGCATTCAATTGTTACATACATAGCCTTATTAATTTCCCCTTATATAAAATAGAATATGAAAAAGAAAAACAAATTATTTTAGATATTGCAACATCTAATGGGTATGATATAGAAATGATAAAAAAGTTAATTAATAAAAAGGAAAAACAAAAAATTAGAAATTCTATTTACCCCCAAAATATAGTTCAACAAAACAACAAAAAATATGTTAGCTTACCTTTTATTGGTGACCCATCTTTGATTATTGCCAATATAATAAAAAGAATTAATAAAGATTATATAATTTCATTTAATACCAATAATACCTTAAATAAAAAACTTCTAAATAATAAAGACGAAAAAGACAAACTAGATAGATCAGGGATTTACTCACTAAAATGTAAAGATTGTAATGCTTACTATGTTGGAAAAACCTATAGAAATTTCAAAACAAGGATCAAGGAACATCTTTCTAATTTAAATAAAGTGGATAATAGACAGTCGCATTTTGCTAATCACCTAAAGGATAACTTACATGATTTCGATATAAACACAGGTTTTACCATTTTATTTGAACACACTAGAAATGACCTACTATTAGCTTTCGAGTCCCTAGAAATTTACAAATTAAACAGTAACAAAAATAAAGTTGCACCAAATCATCAAAATAATTTCGAAGTATCAAGTTTAATTAAAAGTTTTAATTAATTAAGTAATAGAAATTTCCCTGTCTAAATCCATCCAATACTACCTTTCAGTTAGGCTTGTTGTTTGTCCTTTAATAATTTTAATTTGTACATCGGTTAATGTTTGTTAATTTTATAATATTGTTAGATTGTCTTAAAAATTTATTTGTTTCATTGTTTATTTATTTATTTCTTTGTTGACGATGGCCATCTTCAGGCCTAAATTTAAATTACATATTAAGTAAGTATTAAATTGAGCTTACAAACACCTTTATTGTTTTCTTATAGGCCTGAAGTTGACCACGAATGTGTGTCGAAACATGTAGCGTTTTTTTAATAAATACAATTTTGAGAGAGAAGGACCGTTTATTTCTTAAAAATTACATAATTAACCTCTCACATGGTTCCGAACAATCTAATATCCTTTAAGTTTGAACTTTTTTTCTTTAAAGTGGTGAAAGTCCTACTTTTCTAAGATTTTTATTTACGTAATATTTAAAAAAAATGCGTATTTCTGTAAAAAAATTAAATTATTTCAAAAACAAAGCAAAACCGACCAATAACAATTTAGCTTAAAAGTATCAGTCTTAAAAGCTACATCCAAAAATGCAAAAAAATATAAGGCGTTCCATTTAAAAAAACATGTTTGTATTGTAGCTAATTTCGAAAACAGCCTGTATACTTGAAAATAATTTTAGGTGAGTCAGTCAAGATTAATTTTCTAACATTTAAAGGTCAATAGTGGCGCTGGATCACCCTGTATAATAATAATAATTTACCTTGTAAATCATTTAAAAACTTTTCGTGGGAATTTTTCAATTTTGGTTTTTCAGTCATTATTGTTATGTTTTGTGCGCCTGCGGCTTCCAAATTAAATTCAATTCTGGTCCCTGTTGCAAAGTTTTCCACTTTGGCGCCCCTTGCAGCCAATAAATCTCGTCGCAGCGGAATAACAAATGGATTATTATAAAAAATCGTGGCGTAACTTCTTCGTTTAATTAGATGGCAGAGTGCAGGAGCGAAGTCGCTCAAGGAGCACCAAACCGTATAAATTAGACGAAAAAGTTGAATAGAGCCAGGTCAAACACGAGTGGTCATGAATACACCCCGCTCTTGACGCAATACTCCTTACTTCCTATCCTAAAGAGCTTTTAACATCAATAAAGCATTACGTGCCGGCACTCTCAACTAATTTTAAATTTCCCTCTCGTACAGTAACGGCCAATTTTATTAGGGCTTCCAGACGATGTTTGTTCTTCCGCGACGACATAATCGACGATTTTTGCCAATTCGCAGACGTCGTAAGTCAGCGACTAGAATGCCAAATGTTCTAGTTATTTTTTTATTATTAAATATTTACTATAACCCATCCATCATGACTGTTGACACACTTGTTTATGTCATTATTATACGATCGACGCCAAGCTTGCTTTATCGTATTTTTTACCAATAAAACTCGAATTAAAAGTAATTAAATGACATTTAATAGTGTTGTAAAAAAGTCATTACAAATAGTGCTTGATATCCACTGGTCGATAAGTGATGTTTATGGTCTTTTGTCTCGACTTTATGTTTTTTAAAGTGTCCATAAAGTAATATGAGTAATTAAAACAGTTGTTATGAAATAAACAAACTAAGTCAATTTGCACTATTTCGAAGCACACTGTACTTGTCGTTAATTCTGCCTCATGATGTACACTGTCCCAATTCTTATAACTTAATAATGCTAGAAAGACAGTATCAGGTCAGGTCAGGTCAGGTCAGGTCAGGTAGAATAGATCTAAGACTTTTTATTATGAAGTAGTACGAATAAATTTAATTAAAAAAATCATTTTTGACTCCCTGTAGCAAAGTTTTCTATGCCTTTGGAACTCTCTCGAGTTCTGAAAAGTGCAAGAAAGCGTCAACAAGTTCGATTTCAAGTTGTTAAAGGTGATAACTGATAAGAGACAGCAATACAGAAAAATAAATTTTGGCCCGAATTGCGCATGAAATTGGCGTGTCTTGAGTGGGTTTATTTGAGCATATGTAAAGCACATGGTGGTCAAATTGGCCATTAAATTAGTTTTCAGCGAGTTAATTTGATCGGTGCGAAAAAAGCGGCCACATGTCTGGTTTTATTTCCCTGGGAAAAGCATTTTCATTTCTGATAAATTAATCATTTTCGCTCGGACGTATTTAAAAATTTAAAACAAACGATCTGGCAGACAGCTTCATAAAAATATTTTATGCCCTAAGCTCCGCTCGGGAGGAACGATTATTGCCTTTTCACTGCCAAAATATAAAAAGGAGGATAACTGCATTGCGGCCGTTCGCAACTTATAAATACGGTTTTGTCTGTGCTCTCAATGCATGACAATTCGAATTGCGAGACGAAATAAATTTGCTTACGCTCAGTGCCGTAATTCAGGTGATTATAAATATTTATTTGTGTGGCAATGAACAAATAATGTGCACACAGACCGTGTAAGTCAATATTTGTAATAAATACCAGTGTTTGTTCAATCAAATTATTGTCGGAAAAACAACACATTTTTGCTTTGATTTTGTTGGTTTATTTGAAATAAAAATATATAAAAAATGTTTTTTAAAAAAAGCTTTTATTTAAAAGATGCATTAAAAAGTAAAAAATACACAGGAGAATATTTTTTCTTACAGGTTAAAATTCTAAAATTTATAAAAGCTTTGGGAGTTGTCAACTGAACAATGTAAGTAAGTAGTTTTAAACTGCCAAAGCTTTTATAAATTTTAGAATTTTAACCTGTAAGAAAAAATATTCTCCTGTGATTGAAATACATTATTTTTTACTTTTTAGTGCATCTTTTAAATAAAAGCTTTTAAAAAAAACATTTTTTTATATATTTTTATTTTTTGCTTTTTAGTCTTTATTTATTGCATAAATTTATTGTTATTACACTGCGCATCTACCGTGACGTCCAAATGACCAACATACCGTCTATGTCGGTATAAGTTACGGTCAACATAACCTAAAATTTTTAAAACCCCATTTAAAACCTTTAGGGGGTAATTAACTATATAGAATTGCATTGTCACGCAGATTACGAAAGCATGTTAAATTTTATTTCATTGCGACTACAGGAACCCTCTCAAAAGTACAAATCGAGAACCCCTTTGTAAACATAACCTAAAACTTCAAAACCCCATTTAACCCCGTTAGGGGGTATTTAACTACATAGGATTGCATTGTCACGCAGATTAAGTAAGTATGTAAAGTTTCAATTCAGTGGGACAACGGGAACCCTTTCAAATTTGGTTCCGAAAAAATAACCGACAGACAGGTAACATTGTCAGTTAAATAAAAGCTTTTAAAAACCAAAAACTTGCTGAAATACCTGAAACACAAAGCTTTGGTCGCAACTCGATCCGGCCTAAATTCTTTAATCCCTTTCGCATGGATCGCCCAAAAACACTCTGAATTAACGATACAACTAATAATTCACCGCGCCAGCTGCAGACGGAGCAAAAACTCGATGACACTTGGGGGACCTGAAGAAACTTTGGCAGTTTCGTTCTGAGGTTAATCCAGAAAATGAGCGCACATGGGCCTCAAAATTCGAGTGTTGATGAATTTTTTTACACTCCAGTGATGAGGTTTTAATGCAAAAAGGGGTGTGCTTTTTGTGTGTCGTCTAAAAAGTAATCAGAACGTCGTGTAGAAGGGCTCCGGACAAATGTCAGACCCTTGTCGACTGTTTCTATTTCCATCACGAGCACTTGCTGGTGAATAATAGTCCAGCATTTGTCAACACCATTAAATTATTTAGATAAATAGCGAGAGATAAATGATGACCGGTCACTGATAAACAAATAAACTCGACGAGAATTTTCCGACTTAAAACGAGATTAGAGGATTATTTCCATACAGAGAGACGCTTATCCTTCTCCCCTTTGTTCCGACTCCTCTTCATTATTTATTAAATCGGGATTTTGACGCTGCGATCTCTTTCGCAATGACAGATGACGTCTTCCCGGATAATATAACTTATTTAAACCATGAAAAAAAAACGCATTCGGCCGTAATTCAACAAAGGATTAAACGTGGCTGATTTATGGGGATTACCATCGTTTATCAAAACATTACAAATACAAATGTCAAATATTTGGGTCCGTGAATTTATTCCAGAACGTTTCGTTCATTTCAACAGGTTTTGCAATATTTATCGATCTGACCAAAGCACAAAACTCATATATAATAAATGAGATTTTGTGTTTATACTAAAATCGGGGCAATGAGGAATGGACTAAATGATGGCTGGTGGTCTGACATGACAAACATTGTAAAAACTGCTATTCCGGGAGAGGAAAAACGAAGTTTGTTTTGCTAGCGGGTAATAGTTTGACGAGTTTATCGTTTCCCGGTTAATAAATTACCGGAATTTACGAAATGGTGACGATGGGAATTATTTCAAACAAGAAACGAAGCTTGGACACATTCCAGTGGAAACATCTTAAATTAATTAACATTTTTGCTGCTTTAAAATATTTTTTTTCAAAACATAAAGTCTTCTTTGTTTTTTTACTTTTTTTATTTTACTTTTGGTAATCTATGCATATGAAATTGAAAATTGAAATTTTCACAATAGATAGCTTTTGTCAATTATCACGTAGGCATCCACTAAGAAAAGTGTTATGGAAAATCACCCCCTAAGGAGGTAAATGGGGTGATAAACTTTGTATAAAAATCTTTAACTTTTAAAGTATACCTTTCCATGAAAATTAGTATTTGGGCTTTCGGCAAAAAATAAAGAAATATGGGGTGTTCAATGCTATAACGAAATAAGTCCAATTTTGGTAATTTTGAGAAAAATATAAAAACGTATGCTATTATTAAATCCTCTCTTTCAAATACAATAATTGATTGTGCAATACATTGGTTTATTTAGATGTATTTTAACTAACTGGATAGATTTCGGGAATACAGACACTTAATTTTTTGGTCGATTATTAATTGCCGGCGTTTCGCCACCTTTTTGGGGCTTCTTCAGGACAACAAATTAAGGACCAAAAAATTAAGTGTCTGTATTCCCGAATACGTATCCAGCTAGTTAATTATTCAAACAATGAACAACAAATTTAATTAAACAATTTTGTTATAACAGCAAAAATTTGTAAACATTTGTTCAGTGCAATAATGAGATAAGTCCATCACTCGTTTTTCTCTGCAATTCTACAAATTATAATATTAAATGTAAGTTATATAAAAAATTATCTCATTTTACGTGTTTTCCATAAATTTGAAGACAATATTTTTAAAGGGGCGGTTTTTATTAAACAAAAATGTTAAAATAGTGGTTCTCTTGGGTTTAAAGGTGTTTTCATTTAAAAACAACAACTAAAAAATATCATATAATGTTTACGTCTCTGTTAAAAACTACTGTACAGTGTTTTCACTTGGATAACGACCAGCTGTAGAGTTGTTAGGTTGGTGCTCCGTGCCTAGTTTTTTTAAGTGTTCCGGTTGGCAGTACTAATTCACTGTCAAAATTTGACACTTGGCACAAGCGCAGTAAGAAAAATTGTAATTTCACATTGAAATTTTAAAAATGAGCAGCCAAAAGTCTACAAAGAAGTGTGCAAGACTAAATATTGATGTAACACAGGCAATTATAAAATGCCATGCAGAAATCAAGCAACTTTGCCAGCCGTTTCGGAGAAAACATTGGAGACGAAAGTAAAAAACTTTTTCTCGGTAATTTTCCACACATTTTCCCTTTTTTACCTACTACACCTAACCCGTGACCTAACTCTTGTTAATTCCTTTTCACCCGCCTGTGCTCAAGACCCCAATTTGAAAAATTTTAACGCAATATAAATTTTTATTAAAACAAAGTGTTAGTCTTGATACCCTGTCTTTAGAACAGTTTCATAACTTCACAGATTTAATTTAAGTGAATAATTAACAGATTTTAAAAACTTTTAAAGCTTCTAACCTATATTTGTGGACTCTGTCAATTCTGACAAATTTCTCACTAAAAATTACCAGAAACAATAGCGCTCGATTAAAGACCGAGTTACATAAGCCAAATATAAAGAACTTACACTAGAACGTGGTTTTTATGAAAGTAAACCGACTTTAAATATTTTATTAATTTATGATCACTTCCTGTGGAGGAAGTATAAAAAAATTAAAAACTTTTAAGGGTTGCTACCCCTAGTGTTTCGTTCGCTAGAAAGCTAACTTTAATAAGTACACTTATTTACATTAAAAATAATCTATTTTCAAATTTAGAGCTTAGATAAGTTATGTGAGAGCAAGGCTTTAGAAAAAAAAGAGAGGAAAAAACTGGATGGACAAAACTTTAACGGGTTAAAAGTTAAAGAGCTTCTAATTTGAAAAAACTTACCTCCACGTCTTAAACAAAATCAAAGAAATAAATTCTGTACTACATTCTTCCAATTCGCGTTTTATTCTAACTTTTATTTCTTTTTGAACAAAATATTGCAATTTTCTAACTACGTTGTTGTATAGTAGCTGTCTTTTAGTCATTACCTAAAAACTATGCCACTTCAACACAAAACAGATTTGCAAAATATCAACAAAGTTTGGACTAATTTTAGTTTTTTTGAAAACTCCACCCCCAAAGAGGTTAAACAGGCGATGTAATTTGTATAAATACATAGGGGGTTAAACACAAACATCTGTCACTTTTTAAGTTACATCCATGAGAAGTGGTTTGGGCTTTCGGTTAAAATTGAGTTAACAAGTGTTTTTTGGAAATTACACCCATACGGGGGTTAAATAGAGAATGGCTTGAAAGGAATTTATGACAAACAAAGGCTGCGCATAATTCCGACTGCATTTTTGAGTTTATTGAAACAAGCGAGTTATTTCTGGCGACTTTCATCACAGCATTATTTTGTCTTTGAAGCATTTCCGTTGAAATCATCGTTGATTCCATGTCCATCTGAAATTTCTCTTTTTATAGGCACTAAAGCTAAGTAAAACGTTGTAAAAACCCTGGAAACTTTTTAATATACAAAGCAGGCGAACTAATCAAAATTCCGCAAAGTTCGAAAGCCCCGTCGCTTTCATTTTTTGTGTAGGAGCCACTTTTTAAAGATAACGTGTTGTCGGTGTCAAGTTTAAAAAAGTGAATTAATTACTTTGTAAAAGTGTTATCTTGTAAGATGATGCTGAATAATTAAGAATGGAAATTGCGGTAATCTCGAGCCGGCGAATCTTTTACTTTATGAATTATGGCGCGAGGGACCGTCACATTCCATAATTATTGGGAGATTTAGTGCGCGATGATGACCATGCATCAAAGATTCGGATTTTTCGCGAAATTTTCGTTCGTGCATTATTCATGCGAATTATGACGTCACGTAGAGGAGTCCCATCAAGCTGATGTCTTCACCGCACTTGCTTTTTGCATTTTTATGCCCACGCAACGCCAGATTTCGACACGAATCGATAATGCGTCCCGTAAATTTACGACGATGTGATGCACGTCGAGATAATGTCGGGAAATTGCCAAAACAGCTTACACTGAAATGAAAGAAAACCAGGTTGCGCTTGGGAGGGAGAATAAATGGGACTTGTTTGGAATACGCACGATTTTGCTTTGTCTCAGAGCTTGAGGGGATAAATTGCAAGTATAGTCTTTCTACCGAATTTCTAGCTACCATAAAATTTTTACAGTGATCCCTAATAATCTTAGTCAACCGATGCGGTTTAAATTTATTGAGTGTCGTCCGGCTCTTTTGTGTGGTGCTTGAGACCACCGACCCGGGTCTGTCCCAGGCAAAAATTTGTCCTTAATTTGCCTAAATTTTTTTATACTTATTGTGGCGATTCTAATATACACAGCGATATGGTCCACAGGAAAATGGATAGTAGGAACGAATTGTATTTTTTAGTACGTCGCTGTCGCCGTGGTAGGTAGCAGAAGTGCAAAACAATAATAATTATTAGATAATTTTATTATACACTAACACTATAGGTTTAAAAAAATAAAATCTATATGCTAAATTATTTACAATACAGGGTGATTCTTTTAGGGCCTACATTAGAAATCTTTTAACTTATAATATAGATAGAGCTTTAAAATTTTGTATACAATCCAAATCGACCATTCTGAGTTTAAGTAAATTATTTTCAAAATGGCTGAACTTCCGGAACTACGAGAAATTGGCGCCAACTTTGAAATTTTAAATAGTAACAACACATTTTTATTGCATTTTTGAATTCACCTTCTCAAACTGAATAAAATTTACCCAAGTTGTTAGTACTTATCTGTCATAGTTTTTGACATATGTCAATTTTTTTGTTAAATTTGTTATTTGAAGGGGTTAATTTAAAATATCATAGATCTTGAACCCTTTGCAATAAGTGAATAATTTTTTTTACATTCGATAACTAAAGGTTTGAAGATAATTCTAGAATTTTCAAAATTGTCAACTGTAAAAAGTCAAGGCTAGTATGATTTTTTCAAAATGGTTATCAAAAAACGGTTATAACTCAGTTTTTTCAAATGGAACGACCCTATTTTCTTAACAGCAATCGAAAGAACATCGACATTTATGGTGACTTTTATCAACACGTCCTACACCTATCTCTCGCAGTTTTTGAAATAATCACAAAAAGCGGATTTTACTTTATAATTTTCATCGTTAATCAAGTAGGCCTTGCAAAATGGTCAACAATTGTCAAACTTCAACATTTTATTTAGTTTTAGCTAGTTCATTATGGAATAAACAATAAAACAATAATATTTAATTATGATTTATTATAACTTAGTGAATTATGTAATGTAACTCAGTCAGTCTGCCATCGAATTTTGAACTGAAATGATGGAGAAATCGAACATTTTTTTTAATTAATAGTACAACTTTATCGTATTTTTTGAAAGTTTACTCGATTAAAAATGAAAATAATGAGCTAAAATTCCGTTTTTTGCCATTCTTTCAAAAACTGTAAGAGATAGATATAGAAAATGTTGATAATTGATAAAAGTCTCCATAAAAATCGATGTACTTTTGATTGCCATTGAAAAAATAGGATCATTCCATTTGAAAAAATTGTGTTATAATTATTTTTTGATCATCATTTTCAAAAAATCATAGTAACCTTGCAATTTGACAGTTGACAATTCTGAATATTTTAGAAGACCCTTTGAACCTTTGGTTATCAAATGCGAAAAGAATTATTCACTTACTGTAAAGGGTTCAAGAGCTGTGATATTTTAAATGAACCTCTGTATATAAAAATTTGCATAAAAAATGACATACGTCAAAAACTATGACAGATAAGAATTAACAACTGAGTAAATTTTAATGAGTTTCAAAAGGCGAATTCAAAAATGCAGTAAAAATAGGTGGTTACTATTTAAAATTTCAAAGTTGGCGCCAATTTCTCATCGTTCCGGAAGTTAAGTCATTTTGAAAATAATTTAGTTAAACTCAGAATGGTCGATTTGGATCGTGTACAAAATTTTAAATCTGTAGCTATACTAGAAGTTAAAAAGTTTCTAATGTAGGCCCTAAAAGAATCAGCCTGTATATAACAGTCCTAAATTTATCTTCTAAGTCACTCTCATCCTATCGCTATCATCATTAATGTTAATTATTATTTCTGGATAAACTCTATTTGATAAAAAACTATTTTCAATGTTTATAACATGTTTTATACAGTTTTTCCACAATATGTGATCAATTTTTTCTACTTTTTCACGAATAATATTAATGACTGATGAACTTAAATTAGGAGTATTATTAGCTTTACGAATTTTGAATTTTAACTGGCTCCAGATCAGTTCGATAAGATTTAACACGCAGCAATATGGTGGTAGGAGAAATACTACTTATGTTAATTAGGGGTTAAGGAACATTAACAATACCAGCCCCGACCCAGATCAGTTGGTCCATTCGGTAAAATTTCGCTTAAAAATAGATAATGGGGCTTATTCTGTAATGAAACTATTAATCGTTGTTGCTGTAACAGTATCTAATAAAATCGCTAGATTAGCGATTTTAACGTACTGTGTTAAATTCTCACAGCCTTTAAAAAAATTACAGAAGAGGCCTCATTAGTCATTAAATTTCAAAGAAATATTTCAACTGTGTACTTTTTTATTACTATACATTAAGTTACTATAATTAAGTAATTTTGAAAACAATAACAATATAACGATATTTAGAAATTCGTTTCTACTATCCATTTTCCTGTGGACCATATCAGTGTGTATATTAGAATCGCCACAATAAGTATAAAAAAATTTAGGCAAATAACTTTATACTAGGAATAAAGTTGGCAAAAGTGTTTTTTGCATTTTGGGCTCAATTAGGAGTCGAAAGTTTCGTTCGGACGAAACTAATTTAAAATTTAATTAAATCGGAATAATAGTGAGTGAAGTCTATTAGTTTTTTGTGTTTCGGGAGACAAACAGAGATAATCTGGAGCGAGCGAATGACTCAATTTTCTTTTATTGCAATCGAGTTTGATGTGGCGTATTTCGCCACTTAATTACTTTTAGTTTCCATGTGATTTAGTATAGGGAGAGCAAAAAGCGCTTAGTCCCATTACTTATAATCCATTTAAAAATACAAAAAGCTTTTATAATAGAGCTGTGTAGTGTTGTGACTATAAACCAATTAGGTTCCACCGCTGGTAAATAAGCTGGAAATTGGCCAGAAGCCGTTTAGAGGGAACATTGTTTAACTTTGATTTCGGTTCGATTTGTTTTTTGTCGACTTTGAAACGAAATAATTAAATTAGACGATTAACCCTTTTAACACCGGGAGAAAGTCTAATTGCTCGCTCCGAGATCGAACGAAATTAGATAGGAAACCATCAAATGAATAATTCCGCCCTTTGACAAAACCATCCATACACATTTTAATCAACCAAGGACAGATACTTCTTCCTCAACTGTAAAATGTAAAACATAACAAATGCTCATAAATATAAGAGTAATATTACAATATCTAATAATAATAATGAATACTTAATCAAATAATAGTACATTATTTACCGAGTTTGAGGTGAAATACTTAAATGAACCGATTTACACGAAAACGAGGTCAATATAACATTTTATTCTTCGAATTAGACTTAACAAGGTTCAAAATTGCTTTAAATCTGCTAAAAATTATCGGACGTTTCGTATTAACAGTTGTCAAAACTTCCTTACACAGGAGAAAAACCGTAAATTTTGACAGTGTTAAAGAATAAATATTTTTAATTTTATTTTTGGGGCAATAATTGTTCCAAAAAATTAAGCGATTGTCCGGTAATACATTTTTAAATGTTTTCTAGAGTTCCTGTTTTTTTTCAATAGAAAATCTTACCATTCGGTCTGTTTTCCGAGAGGGTTTTTTGAAAGTAGTCATTTTTTGAAATTTTATTCGATAAATTCTTTGTCGAATCCATTCCTATATAACATCCTTTTTTCACCTCTTTTAAAACTTACATTAACCATGTCACTCAAATAAGGACGAGGGTTAATTTTTGTTAATTTGTACGGTCTGAGTTGAAAATTATATTTTCTTATAGTTTGGTGTTCCAAGTTCAGAAAAAATATTGAAAAAAATCCGTCACGCCACATTTCCGAAATAGCATTTAATTAATAATACCCATCTTATTAGGGGAGAGTGGCCCAAAATGATCCCCCTAAGCTAGAAATGCCTGTAAAAAGTAAAGTACATACAAGAGAAGATGTTCAAATATATTTTTTGGAATGCCGGTAAGTTGTACCTAAATATTGCCTGACTAATTTTTTTATATTATAGGTAAACAATTTTTTGAGGACAGTAATTTTGATGTTTGCAAAAGGATCGTTTTACCCGCATAGGTAGGACAAAATGATCCTCTAAAGTAAGGCATAACTGCCATAACTGCCTCTCAGTTTTTGTTTTATATTTTTGAACTATGTTCTTATTTGCAAAAAAAATAAAAACAATGAAACGATTTAGTATTTGTTAAAAATATAAAAATAAAGTCGAGCGGATAAAATGATCCCTAATCATTCAGTAAGGGATCATTTTGCCCAAAAGTGTGCAATATTGCATTAGATCATGGTAACTTCATAACGGCTCTGTTTAATATTTTCGTAAACTCGTGAAATATTAGGCAAAACTATGTATTTTCATAAAATATATTGCAACTTAATATTCCTACTTCTATGACAACACTGCTACAACAGTTTAAAAGCACTTATCTTACCAAACATGGCGGCTCGACTGATCATAACCACCCACTCAAACCACAGAGGGCAACATTGGTATTAAAAATAAAAGGGAGGATCATTATGCCTGCAGGGATCATTTTGGGCCACTCTCCCCTACTTATTTTTACAATTTTTGTTCTTTGACTAAATATACTTCGTTAAAGTTTTAAGTTTCTTACTTTATTCCCACCAAAATATCAAATATTTTGTTTCTTAAAATGTTAATTACAAGTACTTACTACATATTAAGATTATAGTATAACAGATTATTTAACAAAATTTGAGTCCTCTATTAGGTTTCTCAATTATAATGAAGGCTTAATACAATTGTTTTAAGATATGACTTTCTTGCTAAGTAATTTGGTAGAAATCTCACACAAATCAAAATTTACTAGGCGTTTTTTCTTGTTAAAATTACAATAACGTCTACAAAAGTAGTATAGAATGCGCTTTAGATGCTAACTTTCATGTTATCTCAAATTTGACAAAAAATGCAGATATGACGTTTTTGCTTAGCAGGGCAGTATATTATACAACGTGAACCAATGTTGAAAAATTTATTATTAATTGTTGACCGATCCAAAATTATTCGAACTGTTTCATCTCCAGAATTACAATGTTAAGTAGATGCGGTCTCTGATGATCTATGGTTGCGGTCAAGGTCACTGTAATTTTCATTTTGGGCGACTGTACATCTGTACACATTTTAATCAACCACGTCCCAACGCCAAATGCTTCCTCAACTGTCAACACAACTGATGGGGACACCATTAAGTGATTAAAGCGGTCTTCAAACTCGCAGACATCAAAGCGATCGATTTTTAAGACAACAATTGCTGTCCTGAGACAAATGGACTGTCGAGGATTAGGGCGATCGCACGAACTGATCAAAAAACAGCTTTAAGTGACCTAAATGAAAAAATCCGACATGTGATGTAGAATTCGGCCCCAGCTGTGCAAAACTTTGCCCTAGGAATCGTTCGAAGGGCTCGACTTGATGCATTATTGGATTACCGTGTCGCCGGTGATGAAGGAGGCGTTGCGGTCTCGCTTGGGACCCTTCGAAGGGCTCTGTCTTTGGAAAAAGCATCAATGACTCTTAATTAAAGCCGGCAAAAGAATAAATAGATGCGTCCCTTGGATTTAGAGGCGTTTAACGGGGTAATCTCGTTAAGCAATAAACTCTTCCTGGATATATTACAGGGATATTAAAGTGGTGGATAGACCACACATGCCTCGAAATTTATACGACTCGGGGCTAAATGGATTCATTTCGAAGAGTTTGTTTTGGATTCTTATGGGCGATTACTGGCTCCACTAACAAGATTAAGGGGAGTTACTGCTTTTTAACTTCGAGGAAAAAAATTGTTTGATTCGACGAGTGTTGATGATTAATGCTGGCATAAATCCCCAAGTTTCGGTTGACATTCCCGTCTAAACAGCACGCTCGACCATGATGAATATTGTTACAGCGTGTACATGATGATGGTCGACATTTCTCTCTCGTGTTGTTAGCCGACACGTTTTCCTACCAGCGCACTTGTCTCGTAATTTATCAAGCGTGCAAATGCACGAAATATGGCCACAAATGAACACGGAATAAATGGAAGATGAAACATAAAGAAAAGGAAAATAAAAATGCAATTATATCAATTATTATATTTCAAAAATAGAGAGATATAGAGCTTCCACTGTATTTTTTTCTGGTAAAGTGCCCAGTAACTCAGAGAATAGCGGATAGAAAAGAAATATAAAATGAAGAGAATGAAAATAGAAAATAGGGAATAGTGAAACAAAAAGTACGTAACAAAGAAAAAAGTGAATAGAAGAGATGGAAAAAGAAACAAATAATTTAAACGAAAGAGAAAAGATAAAACAATTAACAGAGTACACATAACAGCAGGAACACGAATAGAGAAGAGAAAACAGAAAGAAGAGAATAGACAACACTGAATTGAGAAGAAGAATCAAAAACAGAAAAGTAAGAATAAACACGTGTGTAGAGAAAAAAAAAACGATGAAAAAAATTGAAAACGACACATTCTTCTACTAGCACGTAATTTATCAAGCGTGCAAAATGCACGAAGTACGGCCAGAAATGAATAACTGGAAGATGAAGCATAAAGAACAGGAAAATAAAAATGCACAATTTTGTAAATTATTATATTTCAAGAATATAGAGTTTGTTAAAGTGCCCAGTAACTCAGAGAATAACGGATAGAGTAGAAATATAAAATGAAGGGAAAGAAAATAGAAAATAAGGAATAGTGACACAAAAAAGTACGTAACAAACAAAAATGTGAATAGAAGAGATGATTAAGGATAGAGAAACTATGGAAAAAAACAAATAATTTAAACGAATGAGAAAAGAAAAAACAATTAACAGAGAATACATAGCAGCAGGGACACGAATAGAGAAGAGAAAACAGAAAGCAAAGAATAGACAACATTGAATTGAGAAGAAGAATCAAAAACAAAAATGTAAGAATAAAAACGTGTCTAGAGAAAAGAAAAAATCGATGAAAAAAATTGAACACCGACTCGTTTTTCCACTAGCCCGTAATTTATCAAGCGTGCAAATGCACGAAATACGGCCAGAAATAAATAAATGGAAGATGAAACATAAAGAAAAGGAAAATAAAAATGCATAGTTATGTAAATTATTATTGTTCAAGAATAGATAGATATAGAGCTTCCACTGTAATTTTTTCTGGTTAAAGTGTCCAATAACTCAGAGAATAGCGGATAGAGAAAAAATATAAAATGAAGAGAAAGAAAATAGAAAACAGGGAACAGTGAAACAAGAAAGTAGGTAACAAACAAAAAAGTGAATAGAAAATAAGATAAAAGATAGTGAAACTATAAAAAAACAAATAACTTAAACGAATGAGAAAAGAGAAAACAATTAACAGAGTGTACATAACAGCAGGGACACGAATAGAGAAGAGAAAACAGAAAGCAGAGAATAGACAACACTGAATTGAGAAGAATAAGAATCAAAAACAGAATAGTAAGAATAAACACGTGTGTAGAGAAAAGAAAAAATCGATGAAAAAATTTGAAAACCGACACGTTTTTTACTAGCACTTAATTTATCAAGCGTGCAGATGCACGAAATACGGCCAGAAATGAATAAATAGAAGATGAATTATAAAGAAAAGAAAAAATAAAAATGCACAGTTATGTAAATTATTATAATTCAAGAATAGAGAGATATAGGCTTCCACTGTATTTTTTTCTGGTTAAAGTGCCCAATAACTCAGAGAATAACGGATAGAAGCAATATAAAATGAAGAGAAAAAAAATAGAATATAGGGAACAGTGAAACAAAAAAGTGAATAGAATAGACATAGAATAGAATAGAATAGAGAAACTATGAGAAAACAAACAAATAATTTAAAAGAATGACAAAAGAGAAAACAATTAACAGAGTACACATAACAGCAAGGACACAAATAGAGAAGAGAAAACAGAAAGCAGAGAATAGACAACATTGAATTGAGAAGAAGAATCAAAAACAGAAAAGTAAGAATAAAAACGTGTGTAGAGAAAAGAAAGAATCGATGAAAAAAATTGAAAACTGACACGTTTTTCTACTAGCACGTAATTTATCAAGCGTGCAAATGCACGAAATACGACCAGAAATGCATAAATGGAAGATGAAACATAAAAAAAGGAAAATATAAATGCACAGTTATGTAAATTATTATATTTCAATAATAGAGTGATATAGAGCTTTCACTGTATTTTTTCTGGTTAAAGTGTCCAATAACTCAGAGAATAGCAGATAGAGAAGAAATATAAAATGAAGAGAAAGAAAATAGAAAACAGGGAACAATGAAACAAAAAGTACGTAACAAACAAAAAAGTAAATAAAGACATGATAAAAGATAGAGAAACTATGGAAAAACAAACAAATAATTTAAACGAATGAGAAAAGAGAAAACAATTAACAGAGTACACATAACAACAGGGACACGAATAGAGAAGAGAAAACAGAAAGCAGAGAATACTGAATTGAGAAGAAGAATCAAAAATAGAAAAGTAAAAATAAACACGTGTATAAAGAAAAGAAAAAATCAATGAAAAAAATCTAAAACCTTCACGTTTTTCTACTAGCACGTAATTTATCAAGCGTACAAATGTACGAAATATGGCCAGAAATGAATAACTGGGAGATGAAGAAAAGAAAAATAAAAATGCACAGTTATATCAATAAGTGGGTCAATACTTATATCGTACGATATGCTGGAGCATAAAGGAGAGATAGGAGAGCGCTTTCTTTACATTTATTCACATTTATGGCGATCAATATTAACCCTATTCCAGAAAATTCTGGCCTGGATTCGAATAAATTGACTCAAAAATTAAAAGTTAGCCCGTTTCCATTGAAAAACTGATCCTTTCCCGTGGGAAATCCGGCCAAGTTTCCGCCCTTGTTGTCAAACGCACGAATTATCTAAACCTGGCAATCGATTATCTATGTAAATTCCGGTATAGTAACTCGTTGCACTTTCATCCCTAATTGATCCGCTGACTTATCTTCCTGAATTTTCATTTTTGCCGCGTTATCCCCCGTCTCTAGAGCCATGAATTAATAAATCAGATAAAAGTCCGATTACCCGCATCTGTATTTGTGTTCATAAATTGCGTGTTTGAGTGCGTAAAACCCTGTTTAAAACTGTAAATACGAGCAGCATGTGGGCAAACAACCCTTGGTGGAATTTTTGATCGATTTCTCTGTCCACTCTGTCCCGAAATCTCGAAAGTCTGATTTTATTAGATTTGCAGAATGCACTTGCCATAAATTATGAGAGGAGTTTATGGCTGGAACAAGACGGACGAGATCAATCCATGAATGTTTGATGGGGAAGACGTGGGGGCGGCTGGACACTAACTGCCCTTATATTGAGACATAAATTATTCCAGCGAAACAATGCCTCTGATCGAGACATATTGGATGTGTCTCCAATTATTGATAACCTCGTTAGTGAGGTGACGGACTTAATTGCACGATTTATGGCGACATTGAGCCAAATTCTTTCATTTCGGAGTTTTATGCAATCACATGTAACCACAATACAATAATTTCCTTGTTTATTGCTGCTACAAACAATGCCGGATATGATGTTAGTGGTTTCCTATATCAAGATTTGTTCAGCTGCACTGAATGCGCATTTATGCAAGAACAAAGCAATGCGAAGAGATTCGGATCGATTCGATTTGCCACAAATTAAATCTCGAAATATAAAAGCAGTCATGCCAGTACAATGTATTGATCAATGATCAGTAATGTTATAAATTCAGTATTTGTGACGGCTTTTCGCCCAAGTTTTAGACAACAATATTTATTTTAACAGCAAATCGTAAATTTTCTATCAATTTATCATTTGGTGAATAAGCCATTATCATTAAATCATTAATCAAAAATTTATATTAAAGAACAAAAAACATGCAAGTGTCCCAGCGATTTGAAAAAGTCCATTATTGACCTTTAAATGTTAGAAAATTAATCTTTTTTTACGAAAGCCGTTGATACTAACCCCCCTGACTCACCTAAAATTATTTTTAAGTATACAGGACAGGGTGTTTCCGAAATTAGCTAGAATACAAACTTACTTTTTTTTAAATGGAACAATTTTTTTGCAATTTTGGATGTAGGCTTTAACACTGATGCTTTTAAGCTAAATTGTTATTGGTCGATTTTGCCTCGTTTTTGAATTAATTTGACACCTTTTACAAAAACACGCTTTTTTAAAAAAATATTACATAAAAACTAATAATCTTAGAATAGTAGGACTTTCACCACTTTAAAGAAAAAAGTTTAAACTTAAAGGATATAATTTTTTTAGCTTTCTGTAGCCAAGAAGATAATAAAAATATATAAAAAAATATTTTTTAAAAAAAGCTTTTTTTTAAAAGATGTACTAAAAAGTAAAAAATAATGTATTCCAATCACAGGAGAATATTTTTTCTTACAGGTTAAACGTCTAAAATTTATAAAAGCTTTGAGAATTGTCAACTGAACAAAGTAATTCTGTAATGCCGTAGTTTTATAACTCCCAAAGCTTTTATAAATTTTAGAATTTTAAACTGTAAGAAAAAATATTCTCCTGTGAATGAAATACATTATTTTTTACTTTTTAGTGCATCTTTTAAATAAAAGCTTTCATACCGTCTATGTCGGTATAAGTTACGGTATGTACAAATCCAGAACCCCTTTGTAAACATAACCTAAAATTTCAAAACCCCATTTAACACCTTTAGGGGGTAACTAACTACATAGAATTGCATTGTCACGCAGATTACGTAAGATGTTAAAATTAATTTCATTGCGACTACAGGAACCCTCTCACATTTACAAATTGAGAACTCCTTTGTAAATATAACCTAAAACTTCAAAACTCCATTTAACCCCTTTAGGGGGTATTTAACTACGTAGGATTGCATTGTCACGCAGATTAAGTAAGTATGCAAAATTTCAATTCAGTGGGACAACGGGAACCCTTTCAAATTTGGCTCCGAAGAAATAACCGACAGACAGATAACATTGTGAGTTAAATAAAAGCTTTAAAAAAAATTAAGAAGTTTGTTACAAGTTGAATAATTTAAAAATGTTAAATGGAATGCCCAATCTTGTATTTTTGCATCTAAAAGACCTTTAAGTTGTCTCTCTAAAAACATTCACAGTTAAATGTCTCTTGCTGATTACTTAAAAAATATTTAACTTTAAACATTAAAAAAATTATTAACTATTGTTTCAGCAGTCGAAAAGTGAAAGTTTCAATGTTACCCTTAGGCCATTATTCGTCATTTATCAGAGTGAAATAACTAAACTTTTAATATTTTTACTTTATTTTTAATTTTCTTATGAACTCCAACAAATGGTCCTTGATGGAATTACCACGGTTATGGTATGGTTTACTATGACAAGAATAACAAGAATGCTCATAAATAATGTGCATTGTTACTGAAATTAACTTTTAAAGTCAAATATCTGTTTAGTTATTAACTTTAGGCATTTGAAACTTTATGTTTTTAGACAGACAATTTAATAATCTTTAAAAAGCAAGATCAAAAAATGGGTGTTCCATTTAACTTTTTCAAGTTATTCAATTTTTAACAAACTTCTTAATTTTTTTACGTTTCTAATTACAATGCGCTAAAAAATTAGAACAGACGTAAGTTTGAACTTTTTCCTTTAAAATGGTGACAGTCCAACTTGTTTACGATTCTTCGTTTTTGTATAATGAATTTTTAAATAAAACGTGTTTTCGTCAAAAAATCAAGTTATTTCAAAAACTAAGCAGAATCGACCAATACAAGTTTAAATCAAAATCATAAGTATTAAAAGCTACGTCCAAAAATGCAAAAAAATTTAGGGTCTTCCATTTGAAAAAACATAACTTTACTGTTTTTTTAATATTAGGGCACTCTCTGTAAGTATACCGCAGTATTTTTAAAATATGCAGCAGGAACGCAGCTGTAATCTAAAAAAAGGCACTATCTCTAATAATAAACAAGTTATGGAGCTTTTTCGGATCGTTGGGACATCATGTATAAAAGAAAAATTAAAACAGAGAACAGAAAAGAAAATTGTAGAATGAAGAAGGGGAAGTATAGACCAATAAAGACAATAGAAGAATGTGAAAGAACAGAGAAGAAAAAAGAAAGAAAAGATCGTTTACCACATAAGAAAAAACAGTAAATAGAATCAAACGAATGAAAACAAAAAATGCTAAATACAAAAATAAAAAACAAACTAAAGACAAATAAATAGGGATACACGTGTTTTTTCAAAATAAAAGTACATATTCGTATTTGCTTAAATAACAACACATGAATAAATATGGTTTGGTTAATGTGTTTTAAAATTCGAGTTTTGGTAGTTAATTAAAATATTTTGCGTAATAAAGCATTCCGGGGAAAACAGCCCTAAGTCTGCTAAGCCCATTTGCAGCCAGGCATTATTTCCACAAACAAGTCTTTCAATTCCGCCGAAATAACTCGCATCTTGAAACAATAAAACAAATTTGAATATATTTTGATTTACTTCTCCTGTAATCTATTCGTTTCTCGAGGCCAAATTTTTGTTAGAATGTTCCAAGCGTTTCATTTTCTCGATCACGAAATGTTTACATCTCCTAGGGCGCAAAACACAAACATTAATTTTCCCACAGCAAACAACACTCAAAAAAATTGTAAATGTCCGTGATTTATGTCAGTGTTTTAAAAATTAGCTTCGGGTCACGTGTTTGAAATTTATCAAATCGGGGGTGGTATTAAACTTTTCCATTAGTGAGCGAGGAAAAGAAAGGCTTAGGAGATGCAATAATTGTCCGAACAACATTAAATTTGACACGAACAGGAGCAAACTTGCCATCATGATTGATTACGGATCCTAGGAGAACAAGCGTTTTTATTGTTTTTATCCGTTCTTTGATCCTAAACACACACAGTGTGAGGGGCCTTAATTGATAATCGATGTACTTCTGACGGTTGTTTAACGTTTGTTGCTTTCGTGAAAAAATATGACTAATTATCACAAATTGTATACACCCCTCTCTCTATCGATTAAATAAAACTCTGTTCCGGCTTAAACCGGCCATATTTCCCTCTCGAAAAATAAATCGCTGGCATTTTTCAAACCGAGCGTTTAAGTTTGCCGCCGATTTATCTTTTGACGACGGTCATCGTTGCCTGAAACACCACGTGATTTATCAATTTTTTTTCAAGTTCAACGGGACACAAATCATAGATGAATGCCGGCACAAACAACGCCCTCTATAATGCATTATTCCAATCACACACGTCAATTAGTCAATAAGAGGAATCCCGTGTCCGGCTGACATTGCATTCATAATTATTGTTATGGCCGATAGATCAGAGCCCCTCTATCCATACGTGATATATGGGTGCGATCCTGTCAATTATCTCGAAAACGCACGATGAATTATACCGAAATTAGAATTTTTAAAGTCAAATGATTTACAACAATAAAACCATATTTTTACTTTGTTTGTGACAGACGACGGAGAAATAATAAAGGAAATTTATTTTCGTCACGCTTTATTCATTTCTGTCTATTTTTGACAATCTTCAACAACCGTAAACCTACTTGGAAGCGAATAAAATGCCACGAAAGCTGGAGTTACTGCAAGCAAGTGTTTCAGCAGAAACGTACACTTTTTTTACATGTATTCATGTTGAGTGACTTTACTTTGGAACTATATTGTACAATATTTGAATTTTTTGACCTAAAAGTGGTCAAATAGTAAAAAAAAACAATTTTTTTAAACTCGCTGTGGTAGTTTTATGGACTTTTCTATGTCTTTACAACTCTTTCGAGTTCTTAAAAGTGCCAAAAAAGTCAAGGCAACGGTTCCGGCTACAGGGTTTTTTTAATATTTTTTTCATAAAAAAGTCGAAAACTAAAAGTCGTAGAACAAAACGGTTTGTTCCAATGGATTCTGTGATTCATTTTGCGTATTATACCACCATTTGTACAACAGTAACTTACTCGAGAAGTTCTTTAAGAGCTTATTTAAAAAAATAAAATGGTGGATGCGCCAAGTTATTTATTAAAAAATTCATAACTTAAAATCTAAATGTCGTAGAGCAAAACGTTTAGTCCAGTGAATTCTACGGCTCATTTTGCGTTTTATGCCAGCCTTTCTCAAGATTTAAAATTTTGAATTTTTTTGCTTAAAATTAGAGTAACTATTTCATAGAAAATTACTTAATTCTTCAACAAAAAAATTCATAACTCAAAAACTAAAAGTCGTAAAGCAAAACGGTTTGTTCCAGTGAATTCTGCGGCTCATTTTGCGTATTATGCCATTTTTTCTCAAGATTTAACGAATTTTTTTGCTTAAAATTAAATTAGCTATTTCATAAAAAATTACTTAATTCTTCAACAAAAAAATTCATAACTCAAAAACTAAAAGTCGTAGAGCAAAACGGTTTGTTCCAGTAATTTCTGCGGCTCATTTTGCGTATTATACCACCATTTATACAACACTAACTTATCGAGAAGTTCTTTAAGAGCTTCGTTTTAGAAATAAAATGGTTGAAAAAAAAATTCATAACTTAAAAAGTAAAAGTCGTAGAGCAAAACTGTTTATTCCAGTGAATTTTGCGACTCTTTTTGCGTATTATACTAGCTTTTCTTTTGCCAAGATTTAAAATTTTGAATTTTTTTGCTTAAAATTAAATTAACTATTCACAAAAAATTATTTAATTCTTCAACAAAAAATTCATAACTCAAAAACTAAAAGTCGTAAAGCAAAACGGTTTGTTCCAGTGAATTCTGCGGTTCATTTTGCGCATTATGCCAGCCTTTCTCACCATTTAAAATTTTGAATTTTTTTGCTTAAAATTAAATTAGCTATTTCATAGAAAATTACTTAATTCTTCAACAAAAAATTCATAACTCAAAAACTAAAAGTCGTAGAGTAAAACGGTTTGTTCCAGTGAATTCTGGGGCTCTTTTTGCGTATCATGCCAGCCTTTCTCAAGATTTAACATTTTGAATTTTTTTGCTTAAAATTAAATTAGCTATTTCATAAAAAATTACTTAATTCTTCAACAAAAAATTCATAACTCAAAAACTAAAAGTCTTAGAGCAAAACGGTTTGTTCCAATGAATTCTGCGGCTCATTTTACGTATAATGCCGGCCTTTCTCAAGATTTGAAATTCTGAATTTTTTTGCTTAAAATTAAATTAGCTATTTCATAAAAAATTACTTAATTCTTCAACAAAAAAATTCATAACTCAAAAACTAAAAGTCGTAGAGCAAAACGGTTTGTTCCAGTGAATTCTGCGGCTCATTTTGCGTATTATACGGTGGTATAATTGTAGAAATGGTGATTTCTACAACACTAACTTACCCGAGAACTTCTTTAAGAGCTTATTTTTAAAAATAAAATGGTTGGCTTACTCCTAACGAAATTTTGCCAAATATTCATGTTTCTGACTGGAAAATACATGCAGAAATTTTGCCACAAAAATGCGCCATTTTATGTAAAATTCCTCAAGAATCGATTGATCGATTTTTGCTAAATCCGTTAGAATACGTAAAATGAATGAATGTTTTTGCACAAAACTAATATCTATGTTCCGGACCATTAGAAAAGGAACAAGCCTGGCTCAGGTAGAGCCTGCAGTCTGACAATGGCACACATCAAAGAATAAACGTTGTAGAAATAGAACGCATCCCTTATTTTTAATAAAGCCTCTCTGAAAACATGCCCCGACATGAATTCTTCCATTGTGCACGATTTTATAGAAAACGAAAAGTCAAACATTGTAAAAAGGCATAAATCAAGCACATGGTCGATATTCCCAGAAGTCGCTCGGTCACTCCCTGAAATTGCAAAAAGTGTTTTACAGTGCGTCCTAATTGGCCTAAAACGCTTGTAATTCTGTAAAATGCCGTATGACAGACCCCTCTAAAGAGTGGCTGTTTTCGGGCACGCAATCGTCACAAACTTGTGCCCATTTATAACCTTAATTATGTAGCATTAGTCGCCACCAGTTTCGAATAATCGCTGCGGTCTTGCGCTAAATACCCCGTTTTCCGAGCCCTGAAAGCTCTTCCAGGACTAATTTTTGTTATCTCTTATTAACAATGGAACTCGCGTTATTTTTAGCCCTCACACAAAGAATGTGGAACAAAAAGACTCGAATCGTCATACGCTCTGTTTAATTAAATACACAATTCGCTTTCGAGTCATCCGCTCTTTGATATTGTCGCAAAATACAGGAAACCAGTTTTTTAATGAGACACGCTTTATTAATTGATTCCGGGGAGCAAACAAAACAAGAAAATGTCTAAGAGCACGTGGGCTTGATTCCCGGATCAAATTAAATAAACCAAGGGATCTTGCATAGTAAATTCAAATTTCCTGATTACAACCCGATTACACTTCATCAGCAGATGCTACATGTAATGACGTTGTTTATCATGTTGTGGTTCTATAGATAGACTATGGATGAGCCAATTTGTGGTTAATTAAACGGGCGCCTAATCGCAAGAAAAACTCGGCTTGGATTAGAGGAAATTGAGCGAAACCATGTGGATTTGGTGAACTAAACCAAGTTTTTGGGCGAAAAAATCGCCAAAACACATAGAAATTAACTGTTACTTTACCTGTTTTGTTACGAATAAGCTGGAAAAGGCAGTTATTCCGCAAATCATATTTAATCTTGCTGAAACCACATCAAAGCTCGCAAATCTTAAACGCGACCGCATCCCGGAAATATTTACTCCTTTGTTTTCCCAATTAGCTGTTTGAACACACTCCTGGTGGCAGCGTATCCATGTTTCGCTTTGTCACGAATCCAAATATTGTCCGAGTTTCTCAAATAAATTTTTCAAAAGTTCGTGGTTAACATAACATAAAATGTTAACACCCCAATTAACCCACTGAGGGGTGATTTAACTAAATAATCTTGTATTGTCACGCAAATTACGCATGTAGGCAAAATTTCAACTCATTCCGACAACGGGAACCCTTTCAAATTTGACTCGGAAAATATGAAACAGATAGACAGACAAGAAAGGTAAATAAAAGCTTTTAAAAAAATATATAAAAAAACGTTTTTTAAAAAAGCTTTTATTTAAAAGATGCTCTAAAAAGTAAAAAGTAATGTACGTCAATCACAGGAGAATATTTTTTCTTACAGGTTAAAATTCTAAAATTTATAAAAGCTTTGAGAGTTGTCAACTGAACAAAGAAATTCTGTAATGCCGTAGTTTTATAACTCCCAAAGCTTTTATAAATTTTAGAATTTTAACCATGTAAGAAAAAATATTCTCCTGTGATTGAAATACATTATTTTTTACTTTTTAGTGCATCTTTTAAAAAAAAGCTTTTTCTAAAAAACATTTTTTATATATTTTTATATTTTGCTTTTTAGTCTTTATTTATTGCATAGATTTATTGTTATTACACTGTGACGTCCAAATGACCAACATACCGTCTATGTCGGTATAAGTTACGGTATGTACAAATTGAGAACCCCTTTGTAAACATAACCTAAAATTTTAAAACCCCATTTAGCACCTTTAGGGGGTAATTAATTATATAGAATTGCATTGTCACGCAGAATACGTAAGCATGTTAAATTTCATTTCATTGCGACTACAGGAACCCTCTCAAATTTACAAATCGAGAACCCCTTTGTAAACATAACCTAAAACTTCAAAACCCTTTTAACCCCTTTAGGGGATATTTAACTACATAGGATTGCGTTGTCTCGCAGATTAAGTAAGTATGCAAAATTTCAATTCAGTGGGACAACGGGAACCCTTTCAAATTTGGCTCCGAAAAAATAACCGACAGACAGATAACATTGTGAGCTAAATAAAAGCTTTAAAAATGACTAAACTACCTAACCGTCTTAACCATTTTGTATACTTTTCTATTTCTATTATTTTTTTTGTATTGTAAAAAAATCGCATGTTCTTTACCTTTTTTTAGGACCAAAAAAAGATTTGGATCAATAAGTCCTAAATTTTAATTTAGACAAATGGTTGAATTTTTATGCAAAACCTGAATTGAGAATTGATTTGCCTCAAAAAAATATAAAACTATTCCAATAAGTGTGTAAATCCATCTTTGTCACGAATCCAAATATTGTCCGAGTTCCTCAAATAAATTTTTCCACGCGAGATTAAAACATAAATACGAATTAAAAACAACCAGACGCGTTGACAACATGAAATATAACTTAGACGGGGATAAATCAAGGGATTTTTGCTTCACATGGATCATATCTGTGCTGTTGTGCTTCACTCATCGAATGGCTGAATGTAAATCAGGCCCTAATGGACTCGAAACTATTTGTTTCTATTTGCGACAGTTTTACATGCGGAGGGATGACAATTATAAATTCGGATTTTGGGCTAATTTTAGAGAACGCAGCTGGAAAAAATCAAAACATGAAGGGGCGCTGACAGTTGTTTTGCTTCCTCAAAATTAATAAAGTGATATATGTCAAAACTAATATTTACTCTTTGATTTAGAGCGACTTTTTTTAGTCTTCCTAAAGTGCTTCAATTTTGACGCGAATTTTACTTCTGTTTTGTACTGACACAATGCTTAAAAAAATATATAAAAAAATGTTTTTAAAAAAAAGCTTTTATTTAAAAGATGCACTAAAAAAGTAAAAAATAATGTATTTTAATCACAGGACAATATTTTTTCTTACAGGTTAAAATTCTAAAATTTATAAAAGCTTTGGGAGTTGTCAACTGAACAAAGTAATTCTGTAATACTGTAGTTTTATAACTCCCAAAGCTTTTATAAATTTTCGAATTTTAACCTGTAAGAAAAAATATTCTCCTGTGATTGAAATACATTATTTTTTACTTTTTAGTGCATCTTTTAAATAAAAGCTTTTTTTAAAACACATTTTTTATATATTTTTATTTTTTGCTTTTTAGTCTTTATTTATTGCATAGATTTATTGTTATTACACTGTGCATCTACCGTGACGTCCAAATGACGAACATACCGTCTATGTCTGTATAAGTTACGGTATGCATAAATCGAGAACACCTTTGTAAACATAACCTAAAATTTTAAAACCCCATTTAACACCTTTAGGGGGTAATTAACTATATAGAATTGCATTGTCACGCAGATTAATGTTAAATTTCATTTCATTGCGACTACAGGAACCCTCTCAAATTTACAAATCGAGAACCCCTTTGTAAACATAACCTAAAACTTCAAAACCCCATTTAACCCGTTTAGGGGGTATTTAACTACATGGGATTGCATTGTCACGCAGATTATGTAAGTATGCCAAATTTCACTTTAGTGTGACAACAGGAACCCTTTCAAATTTGGCTCCGAAAAAATAGCAGACAGAAAGATAACATTGTGAGCTAAATAAAAGCTTTTAAATACCGCTAAAGCAACATCATTTTACGTGAACTCATTAAATCAAGTAAACAATTTTTTAGCGTTTGCTAATAGAAACCCTCTAGAAATAGATCGAACGACCTTTTTACTCCGATTTATGGACGCATAAAGATACACGAGTCATAAAGGTGAAAACAATAAATCAGTGTGATAAACAGTTCCAACAACAATTGTTGATAACACTGCTAAAATTAATTTCTAGGCTTGCTTTTTGGCTCGATATTGGCAATTATTTGGGCACTTCTGACGGGATTAAGCCGGGCTTAGCTGGGAACGCATGTCAGGTTATCAATACTAGCACTAGAACTGGAATAATCGGCTTAACTTTTGGCGTAATTACAAGTGCTTTCTTGGGGGCAGAATGCGCGCATCAAAGCTGAATTTTTGAAACACAAAGCATCATAAATTTAATTAACTCGGCTGTCCGTCCTTTAATTAGAATAACATCCCATTTGATTAAATACAATGAATGAACTAACCTCCAGCTTGCGCTATAAGGAGCACACCGGTCAGAAATCGTCCGAAAATCATTCCGACAAGTCTCTAAACCGCAAACATTTATGTTAACAACTAATCACAGTGTTTTTCGATTAGATTAAGCATCACGCAGCACGCAAGTCCCACACAGTCTCATTTTCGAGTTTAATTAAACACGGGATTAAAAATAAACGTCCGAGCACTTTTAATTTAGTCGTTTTTGTCACATTTTATTGTCACACGCGGTTTAGTGCTAGATTGTTTAATGATTGTTTGTGGAGTGAGAAAGAGGCGTCCTGGTGCCTCTGACGCCGGCGGCGGACTGACGGCGCACTCACACACATATAGAGTACAACCACCCCCGAAAACATCTTCATCCCCTCTCTAAAACGGGTGCGCGGCTTACCTTTAACTCCACCACCAACTGCCAGCACGAGCAACGGGGTGGAATTAACACAATTTCAATTAATTTTTCAATTCAATCTATAACTGGAGGCACAGTGACGTAATTATTTGTTTATGTGGTGAAAAAGTAGCTTCACAGCTGCTTCATCTGTTGAATAAATCATCATTTTTTAAGTGGCGAGTGATGTACAAGCTTTTCCGCAAATTGTGGAGCGGTTTGGTTGAAGCTGAAATAAACAACACTAGCGCAAAAGTGGCGCTTTTACCGCCTAGGCACAAAAGTTAACAAGATGGCTTCATTTTTGTATGTGTCTCACTGTCATGTTAAATTAGTAACAATTATTTTTAAAAAGCGATTTTTGTGAAATATCATGACTTATTAGGGGCCGAACTAGACATCAGAAATAGTTAAATAAGTTGTAAGAACCATTAAGTGTTTAAATTTAAAAAGTTCATTCTCTTTTAACAAAAAGTTAGAAAACGCGTAAACGTATTCGGTAGATATTACAAATTTTTAAATTTTTTAATAATTATACAGGGTGAGTCTGCTAAAACTATTTTTTGATATAATACTAAGTATTTAAAAAACTAATAAGAGTTTTTCTACTTTTTCGTATAATTATTATTTATTAATTAATAATATTAAAATAAAAATTAAAAAATAATAATTAACCGATGATATCTAGTGTTATTCTGAAACAACGATGCTTTTGGACATTTTTTTAGTACAATTGTTGCTATCACAAGTTACGTTTATTTAATTTTTAATTTTAACCTTTTTTTTAAACGTAGACATTTTTTACGGATTTTTTGCAAAAAAAAATTAAACATCGCTTGTTCTCAAATGACTCAAAAATATAATATTTTTTTTGCAGTTACCTAATATTAATGCATCAACAAACGCTGATTTCTGTATGATTATTAGTTTTTGAGATGTGGTAAAAATATACTTTTAGTAGACTAACCCTGTATATAAATTACTATATGCCATTTGTGTTTCCTGTTTCTTTTTTTACAGTACACTTCTGGTAAAATTAAAAATTAAATAAATAAAATAATTTTTATTCTTCGACACTGTCAAAATTTACGGTTTTTCTCCTGTGTAAGGAAGTTTTGAGAACTGTCAGTACGAAATGTCAGATAATTTTTAGCAGATTTAAAGCAATTTTAAGCCTTGTTGAATCTAATTCGAAGATTAAAATGTTGTATCCAACTCGTTTACGTGTAAATCGGTTCATTTATTTCACTCTGTGGATGTTAAACGTCTCGTTAACACTCGACGTTTAAAAATCCACTCGTGAAATAAAAACCTGATTTACACTCAAACTCGTTAAATAAATAACTATTTTTGTTCTTGCTTTATTTTATAAGGGTTGATTAATTTTTATTTTTTTTTGTGATTCACTGTCATATTTAAGTGTTTCCATAGCAATTATTTAAAAATGTACTTAAAAAAATCAATCGCCTCTTGTAAAATAAAACAAGAACAAAAAGATAAAAATTCCATGTGTAATTAATTATTATCATAATTTTTAAATTTTATTTTATTTTGTTTTCTTTATCATTTTTTTAATACTATTACCAAAAAATAAAGGAGTGTATCTTTAAAAAAAGTACCTAATAAGAAAAAAATATTAGTTGTCATTAAAAAAAAATTAAGGATGACCCATTACAAAGATATGAATTTTATGCGTTACTTTTGGATTAATTTATATTTTAATATACACTAAAAATATACATTTAGTACGAGTATTATAATAGTAAAAGTTTTATTTTTAATAACGCATTTCTGTTTATTCAGAAAAATTATGATATGTTTCTGGAACTCCCCCCAATTTTTTTTCAATATTCTCAATTAAGTATATATTAAAATAAATTACTAAATTATCCCAACCATCTTAAACCATTTTTTACATTTCGCTTTGGAGTTCTACTTACACATTTTTGTATGCTTTTCTATTATATTTCTTGTGTTCGTATGGTATTTTACCTACCTATTTTAAAACAAAAAAAATAGATCAATAAGTCGTAAACTTTAGTTTAGACAAATAGTTGAATTTTAATGATTTAATGAAAAATGATTTGCCTCAAAAAATATAAAATTATTCCACTTAGAGCCGGTTTATAGAAGCGTCATTAATTTAATCCGCAATTAAATGCGTGATTAACTGATCACGTGACCAAATTGGACCAATTTCATTGATCCATTCGCGTTGTTAACTTTTAACAACGAATTAAAATTTAATGAAGGTTTCTATAAACCGGCCCTAAGTGTGTAAATCTAATCTACTTAGGTCTACAAAACACAGGCAAAACTAAAAAAGTAGTAGAAGCATGAAGATCTACAAATTACCAAATGTAAAAAAATTTGCTACGATTTTCCTTCAGTGAAATTGCTATTATTTTTGTAGTTGTTTTGTAGTAAATGTGGTTAGTTGTCCGCTAGGTATTGGGAGAATTCCAAGGGCTTTTGTCCCAGCTTAGATTAAGTGAATCCTCCCTGCCTTTGCATCTATCAATGCTGAATAAAGCAAAAGTTGCGAATACCGATAATTGAAACTAAACACACAAACAGCAGCTGCACTAGGGGCGAATAGTTGAAGTATTTATTGACATGTGGGTACATTAGACAATTTTTCATAATTATCGTACTTATTAATTTTCTTTCGTGCACTTTATGCTTGGAGTATTATCGAATAGAATTAATGAATGAGCTTGGCTAATGACCCGATGTTATCTATTAATTCCTAGTTAAAACAGCCCTTTAGCATGCATTACCTGGACTGAATAAAATGCGGTTTTCTGAAGCGAATTAAAGAAAAATAAATATCCATCAGCTTGACCGCAATTTATTGTCCCTACCTGGCCGCCGTCAATATTTATTATGCAAATTGGACCGTTGTGCGTTTACCTTAAATTTATTGATGATGCGCTTGATTTATAACGCTGGCTTATTCGAACACGCTTTCGCTGTTAAAAATTTTGCATTCTTTCGGCTCCGATATTTTATTATTATGTTGATTTTCGGCCCAGAAATCGAAGCGCAAGAATTCAACAGCAATTCTGTTCTATATTTTGTGAATATTACACTTGATTTTGTGTTTGGTTAAGTTTCTCGAAGACGTCCCGTCCAAGCTCAGCACAAATTTCCCTGTCCACCCCTCGTTCGGTTATTAGAAGTTTAGCCGACCATCAACATTCAAGCAACGTAGTGCCGGACTGTTAGCCCAAACAGTTACCGTCAATTTGCAGGGTTGGGGCTAGTTTGGGCCGTTCTCACCTCCGGCCTTTGCATTCAAACGGTCAGCACTTGCAAACTGTCGTTTATCTTTGTAATAATTGAGCGATGGCTAATATCGTCTTAGATCCGTCTCTGTCCGTTTAAATTTGGATAAGTCGGTTTAGTAGGCAAGAAGCGTTCGGCCAGAGCTGGCCAATCAATGGACGGGTGTCCGTAACGAGGACTGCCGCAGGAGACGCCTCTGTTGAATAATAATGCCCGAAATTCCGCCAAAAATCCATTTAAAACGTAAACGTAACGAAGCGACTTGACAACTTTTACGATTGTGACACGAATTTCCACTTATTCACCCTTGAAAAAATCAAAAAGCACCTCGCGAAATAATGAGTCGGGATGTTGTCGCTTCTTATGCAAATTCATCCGAAAGAATGAAATCTAACGACGAAAAAGTGCCGTTTTAACAAGGAAAAATCAGCGACCTTCACTCCGCTGATGAGAAATCCTTTGTCCTGCCTCACAAAACTAACAACAGACGAAACGAAGACAAAGCAACTAACTATTCCTCTTGATAAATTACTCGCGCCTCAAAATCAACAATAAAACACATGATGAAAGAAACGATAATTTACGAAAAATTCGCATAAAAGCATTCTTGGCACCGGATCGGTTTATTTTTGGCGCCATGATTTTTTCAAATCTCATCGAAACTTCCTGCAATCTTCGACAAGGGGGTGGAACGTTTCGTCAATTCGCGTCACGTCCCCAAGTCCAGACCGTTTACGCTGGAAGCAACGTTATTACATCTCGTATCTCTCTCACTTTCCCTTATTTTGGTAGTCGAAACAGTCAAGTGCAATGAATGTAATTAGCTTCGAAAAGGGGTGTCAAGTTGAAAAATTTGCCTTAAGGAAGGTAGACGCTTAATTAATTAATTCGGGTGGCAAAACATGGGTTTAGCATTACACAAAGCGGAAATCAGGTGAGGGAGCTCGATTTAACCAAAACCTTTTGGTTTCAAGGGCTCTGAGTGGCTATTAAACTTGACAAACGAATTGAGAGTGACAGCATGCCACCTGACACTTTAGGTTTCATTTTCAGCACTCTCGCCCGATATGGTGAGTGCATTTAATAACGGTCGGTCTGTTCGTGACGCGATCTGCTGTTCTACATCGATGCCAGAGGGGCACACGGCTTTTTTAACACATCTTCAAGTTCTTTCATTCAAAAACGGTACTATTTGCAAGTCAGCGCAGCGAAGCGAAGTCAATTCGGCTGAATTAGCTGTAATTTGACCGGAATTGTTTGTACTATTTTTGGAATTGACTTGTGAATTACTGCAAGAAATGTGGCAAGAAACGAAAAGGATAGGTAATTTTTAAAGTGCTGCAGAAGAAACCTGAGGACAGCTGGTGGACCAAAGAAATCAATGAGGAAGTAAAGAAGAGAAGAAAATGTGGCAAAAATACTTAGTCAGGTCAGGTCAAGTCACCAAAACGGAGAAGCTATTATAGAGAATATAAGACGAAACAAGCTTGAAATTGATAGAAAAGGAAACCAAAAGATTTTGTGATTTTTACAAGTTACTAAAAATAACGGTCAGACAGAAATAAATTTGGTCAAAGAAAGAAAGAAGGGAAGTTACAGAAGCTAGAAAATCTATATATATATAAAATAGCTCGGCCTGACTGACCAATCAACGCACAGCCTAGACGGCTAAGGATAGAAACTTGAAATTTTTACAGTAGATAGCTTTTGTAACGTAGGGGTGTACTAAGAAATGATTTTTGGAAAATCACCCCCTAAGAGGGTTAAATAGGGTGTAAAAATTTGAATAAAAATCCGTCATTTTTTAAGTTATATTTTTGAAAATTAGTATTTGGCCTTTTGGTTAAAAATGAAGAAACACGTGTTTCCGGATTTTCGAAAAATCAACCCCTGAGAGGGTTAAATGACGTAATAAAATTTGTATAAATATTCGTAACTTTTGAATTTACATTAATTGAAGTTGGTATTTGGGCTTTCAGTGAAAAGTGAAGAAACACGAGTTTTAGTTGGAAATACCAACCCCAAGGGGGTTGAACACTGGTTAGAATTTGTATAAAAATCCGTAATTTTTAATTTGTATCCAAATGGTACTTGAGCTTTCGGTTAAAGATGAAAAATGTGTGTTTAAGAACATTTGGAATTTCCACCCCTAAGGGGGTTAAATATAAAAATCCGTAATTTTTGAACTTATATTTATAAAAATTGGTATTTGGCCATTCGGTAAAAAATAAAGAAACAGGTATTTTATTATTTTTAGAAATTCCACCCCCAAAGAGATTTAAACATAAAAAATCGTCGTTTTTGAAGCTATATTAATGAAAAATGGTATTTGATCTTTCGGTTAAAAATGAAAAAAGGCGTGTTTCTGGATTTTGAAAGTTCCACCCCCAAGAGGGTTGAATATAAAAATATGTCATTTTCGAAGTTATAACCAAGAGAACTGGTATTTGGGCACTCGTCTAAATATAAAAAACGCGAGTTTCAGGTTTGTTGAAAACTCCACTCCAAGGGGGTTAAACAAAAAATCCTTCATTGTTGAAGTTATACATATAAAAAATTCTTTATTGTTGAAGTTATCAATTGATATCTTAGACATTCGGTTAAAAAGGAAGAGGCGTATATTTCAGGATTTTTAGAAATTCCACCCCCAAAAGAGTTCAATGCAAAACTCCTGCATTTTTGAAGTCATATCCAAGAAAATTGGCATTTGGACTTCCGGTTAAAAACAAAGAAAATGTGTTTCAGGATTTTTGAAAATTACATCCACAAGAGGGTTAAACAGGGAATGAGTTGAGAACAAGCAAAATTTACTCGGGTTCGCATTGGGTCACGGTTTTAAAGTTCACAATAAAATTTTGTGTTTCTACTACTACTACTACACCCTGTATATTCTCTATTCTCGTTTGTTGATCTCCTATTCTCTTTTTTTTTCTGCTGTCTGGTCTTTTCTCTCCTCTATTCTTTATCATTTTTCTACATTTTTTTTGATTTACTCTTTTCTGTTTCACCTTCTTTATTGTCCACCTTTTCTTTCCTTTTCTCTGTTTATATTTTTTTTGATACCTCTCTGTTCTCTAATTTCAATTTTTTGTTCTCAAGTCTCTATTCTTATTTTCCTGTTTTTGATTCCATGTTGTCCTTTATTCTCAATTCGGTGTTGTCTAGTGTCTACTTTCTGGTTTTTTTCTCCTCTGTCTTTATGTTTGCTGTTTTGCATGCTCCGCTCTTATTTTAAAAAAGGGTTTTAATGATTGGAATGAAGCCATTACAAAGCAAAAGAATGGAAAATCTCCAAGTCATGATAAAATGAAATGGTTAAGAAAATAGAGAATGAAGGAAAAAAACGTTGATTTTTTTTTGGGACAATAGGAACTACTTTGGAGTCAGAGGAATTACTTCGGAATTACGAAAATTAAGTAGGAATTATGAGCATTAATTTGAAATTGCAAGAATTATCTTAGAATTATGAAAATGAATGTGGAATTATTATGGATTGTGGATTTACTGAACCTCTTTTTAGAATAATGATTAGAATTCTTTTTGGCATTATCTGGAATGGAGTGTGTTTAGTTTCTTAAAACTACCGAAATTAATATGAAATTAGAGAAATTATTTTTAAATTATTATGGATCATTTTAATTACTGGAAGTTAGGTGGATTTTTTTTTATTAGAATTGCTGAAATTTCTGTGAAACTTTTTTTAACTTGGAATAAGTTAAACAAATTTTTGGAATGTAACCGAAATTGCCTCGGAAATTGCTTAAAATTATTTAGAATTACTTATAAATTAATGGAATTACGGGGATCAGAGAATTAAATTGAAATTATGAAAATTAACTAGATTTTTTTGGGGAATTATGAATTTTTTTGATTGGAATTAGTTATGCACATTGTTTTGGAACCCCTTGATAAAACTTTCATTTTGGTGATCTTATTTCCCCCAAATTGGCCACGCTTCCTAATTCACTTGAACTTAAACAAATTGAGCCCTTCTTAGTTCACCCTTGCCTTGAGCCCTTTTTGTCTTAAAAAATTGTTTGAAATGAACCAAAATCGTCGCATAAAGCAGACAATGGTGGAATCAGTTCATTTATTTTAATTACACAAAAAGCCCGGAAGCTTAACAGATTAAATATAAATTCCAACTGATGCCACGAATGCAATAAAATATCCGACCGAATTATGGAAATAGACGTTAATAACTCGATCGTACTGTACTAGCAATAATATTGAGCGAGCGGTGAATAGTTATTAGAGGGATTGCATTAAAATTATTTCACGCTAATTTCATGACAGATTTACAAAAGCTTTGTCCCAACCGATCATTTTTGCCGACCGAATCAATTATCATTTTATTTAGTTGTGCAAATTAAACAATAGAATCTCCGTCACATTAATTAAATTGAAATGAACGCAATCAAGTAATTGTCTCGTTCGGTGCATCCGAGATAAGTTAAGTGATTGATAGGCGGCAACATTGCAACTTGCGTCCCATTACGCGAAATGCGAGTCTTTAGGGGATTTGAAGTTTTGAGGCGCCCTTCAAGGTGTTGATCAAAACGGCCATCATTTCGTAATTTGTCATATTAGGAGTGATAGAAAACAGGGGAAAAATTCCAATCGGAATGGCTTCTTGAGGCGTGGCTGAATATTTCAGGACCATCTGTTCGTATGCCGATACAATGTGAGTGTTTGGGGATGTTGGCTATTGTTGCATTCTGACGGATGAGGAAGACACTGGGAATAAAAACAGGCTTGGGTGGTCGGGCTTTACACACAAAAATACTGCATGTCAAGGGGAGGTTTCATTTTTTAGAGGTGAAAAGTGCAGGGACATTACAATAAGACACGAGGGGTTAAAAAATACGTCTTTGAATGAAACAATGTTCAAGAGAATTTAATCTTATCTTATTTCTCCGTTGGTATGTCCGGATTTAGCTACTTACAAGCACTATCATTGTCAATGCCAAGCCTTGTGATGCAGCGCTCATTAATCTACATTTCAGTGCAATTTGTAAAGCCGCAATTGTGTCGCTGCCATAAATTAGCAGGTGCGCTTAATTCACACAAAGATCTCCAATTAAACGCCGAAAAATTCTTCAAGGAGTTGATTGAATATCGCACAGTTAATTGCTTTGACCCGCTTATAAGTCGTAATAAATTAATTGTTGAGAGGAAATGAAACCGTTTCGATTCGAGTCAAAATTAATAAAGTCGCCTCTTCATTTATCTAATTATCGCGTGATTTTAATTTTATTCATCATCATCACAGACTGGAAGTTTCACTCGCTTTGCACACGCGTCTCCTGTCAACGCTTCCATTAGAATTTCTCTTAATTCGGGCCAATAATACGTAATCTTGTTAACGGGCCAATAAATCAGCGCTTTGGCGACCAGATGTTAAAACTATCTGGCAGCATATTAACACTCATTTCGTTTATTTTGTGTTGGAGATAATGTCAAATCTTTGAGATACATGTTGGACTTGTCGACATTTACCTACTCAAAATAGAACTGAGTTTTTTACTGTGAATGCCCGATTACACGTTTGCAACGAAATCCTACTTTAAAAATTAGTAAGCATGTGAAGATTTAAACGTGCTAAATCTACAGGGTGATTCTTAAATAGACCGACAAAATTTTATCACAGTTTTCCAAAGATCATTAGACACTAGCTGCACCACTTTTACGTTTTTATTTCGTAGGGGTAGAAACCCCTTAATCCATGCCACCTACGGCGCTCATGAGTTTAACTTGGTTGTATTGGAAAAAAATGTGCTCGTTTTTATCATGCATATCGATAATACACAGTAATCCTTGTTGCAATGTTAAAGTACATTATCATCAAATGAATATCTCTCTACTGACTGTGCTAATACTACTACGCTTGATCTCCAACATAACTTTAAAAACATTTATTTAGAAAACAGTTATATAAAGAATTTTTTTACTATTTTTCCCAGCATGTACTCATTTAATACTACCATGGGTAGAATTTTGTCGGTCTATTTAAGAATCAGGCTGTATATTTGCTTTCAACTTTTTGCTATCATGTATTTTGGCAAATCATTTTTGCGATTATTTTTAATAATTTTTTTGTTGTTTTTAAATGTAAAGCTTTTTTGCGTTATTTGGATGGACTTGGGACTTAACATTTCTGTACAGTGTACAAACTTTGACTTCACATGGAGATTGTGAATTGATGCTCTTTATCTATGAGTTTTATTATTCCCCTAACTCAAACAAATGCGGAACCTTTTTTGAAATGTATAATTACATTATAATGCACTTTTTCTCAGAAAGACACATTCCCGCAAAATTCAGAAATACTTATTAACAAAAATTGAATATTTTGTAAGTTTTATGTGTTGAAATAAATTGTTACCAAACAATTGTGGAATCTGCAGTCCACTTTCCTTTATCTGCCCATTTAAGATGGGCGCTTTAAAAAAGCTATCTAAAAAAGCTTATTACTAAGGGCATCAGATTTTCAATCATGTTACTTTTGTTCCTATAGAGAATATACAGCGTGTTAGGGAATGGTTTAGCAAAAATTTAAAGGTAGATAGAGGATGGCAAAACGAATCGATTAAGTAAAATTTATGTTAATCAAAAATGCGTAGTTTTCCCAAAAAATCGGTCTGAAATTAAGGTCCCAAATTTTGAGAACCGCTGAACTTAAATGATAAAAATTAGCGTAAATTTTAATATTATTGACAAAACAGCAAAGGTAAAATAACTTCTTGGTCCACGCCACAATTTCTCTATTTCAATTTGTCTTTTGTTATTAAATTTTACAAAAAAAACACAAAGAAATTTATGCCAGAATCGGAATTCGAACTTCCCACACAAAGGAACATGTTAGCAACAATTTTGAAATATTCTCAAAACGTCCATATCCTTTTTATTTAAGGAAAAAATTGCTAATAAACTACCATAAACCACACAGTGGCTCTCAACAGATGAGTTAATAATTTTTTTTTAAGAAAATATGCACTTTTTGGAAAAATGATATAAGGGTTTTTAACTCATCTGATCATGACAAATTCACACATGAAATAGTGCTAACCCATTCCCTAACACCCTGTAACACCCTGTATAGCAACATATCTGTAAGCTTGTTATTACTGGAAGAGTAAAGTAATTAAATTGCAACTGTAGCAGGATTTTTGATCAACACCAATGACCCTCTAATTTTTTTTTATTTGCAAATTTAATTCGGATCGGCTTCAATAATTAAAAAATAATAATTTTCGTCGTATCTTCTTTATCATCAACATTTTACTAAGGAGTTGAGGTTAAAATTTCTAAGAACAATGCAATTTAGTGATCATTCACACTTTCATCCCTTACATAGCCTCATTGCGATCAGATTTTCAAAAACTTTAGAAATATCAATTTACGCAAATATAACTATAAAAATATTTTTTTAATCATATTTAACATTCTTGGGGATAGAATATTCAAAAATCCTAAAACACGTATATACCAACATAACAATGTTTTCATGGATATTATCTTTACAAATAATTTTCATACAAATTCTGACACCTCATTTAACCAAAAATTCTGAAAACAAATGTTTCTTCATTTTTAACTGAAAGCCTAAATACGAATTCTCATGAATTTAACTTCATTTTAGTATTTAACCCACTTGGGAGTGAAAGTTCTAAAAATCCTAAACCAAATCAATTTTCATAATTTTTAACAATTTTAACTTTAACAATGAAGGAACTTATCTTCCAAACTTTATGTTTCTAGGTTCATTGATTCATTGCGTTGTCTGTCAGTCAATCAATCACGGATTCAGTTCAGAAGCCTTAAATTTATAATAATAAGAAAAAGGAAGTAATTTTTTGCAGCCCAGTTATTGGTCTCAAATTTCGGTCATTATCAATTATCACAAAACTTTTGTCCTGGTCGGAATAAATCTCATCTGTCATCATTCATCAACCCTTATGGCAAAGGGTGCCGAGCCATTACTCCAATAAGGCTTCGTTTTGTAATTGAAGCAAAAAAGCTTCATCGATAGGGGAAATGGAGCGTATCAAATATTTCATTAAAAACGTTCATAAGCAGACGCAAAATTGCACTAATCCGTACTTTTTAATGAACACGTATTTGCCGATTTAATTAATACTTTTCATCGAATTAAAATATTTTTCTAGTCGATGAATCCATTGAGCTGAGTAGGAAGTGAGCTCTCACAATACAATCTCTCCTCTAATCTATAGAAAGTTGGTTGCGACTAGTCGTTGATGTTGATCTCTTCGAGGTTGAATCGCATTATTACGACTACGAGTGACTATTGAGTGTATTCATGAATGGATTTGGTTGCAAAGCACTTCAGGGGTCCTAAATACCCTTATTATGCCGTCTGGAAGTATCCCCATTATGGGGCACACCTTGCCACCAGATTTTTGGATAATTCGAGAGACATTTATTCGAGGCAAAACTGCGGTAAAACGGATTGCAGTTAATGGTTCATAACTCCAACAAACGGAGGCAATTAGCAAGCCACCACTGCACTGAATGCAAGGAATTTACATAGCGAAACGACACTGTCGATATTAACTTTAAAACGAACTAAATTAAATTTCCTTTCGACAGTTTACTCATAAATTGCAACAACTAGCGCGGAAAATTAGTTTACAAAAATTTGAATCGCAAATTTCGAAGATGCGTTTGGAAATAAATGGGCGAAAGTCTATTCGGTGATCAATTACAATAATAAAGTGAAACGGAAAAATTGCCACGCATCAATCAAACGAAAAGATGCGAAAGTGTCTGAATCCCCAAAATGTCGTTTTCTGGTCTGCAAAACACAAACAATCCCCGATTTCAATAATAATTTATCAGTAGAATACGGGTCGTGAGGTATTAAATTCCGAATTAGCACAAACAGTCCGGCCAACGTTGCGAACAATATTATAATTCCTCTATTGTTGCATTGTTACCAACCTAATCTACTAATGTACAGGCGCGTGATTCGATTACGCTGCGAATTTAACATTTCGGAAAATTATTTAACGACGAAAGAGCAGGGAAAAAGAGTCATTAAATGGCGAAACATCAAGCCATTCGTTCAATTCAGTCACGCGTTTCAAACACCACACAACAACAACGACGTGCTGAAGTTCTACGTGCAAAGAACGAAAGAAGTTTCAGCATAAAAGTAATGAGATCTTTTCAGCGAAACGCTGACATTTAGCGACCTGTGGTGGAGCACTTGCGTGAAAATTTTACAGCATTGCAAATTTTATCTCGTGTTGAGATAATTCCACAAAATCCACAAATCGACGCTACTTTGTTTCACTCGATTTCGTAAAATTTGTTAAGAATATGCTGAAGTTTTGGTTTTTACATTTTATTAGCACATTTTTAATTCAGAAACGTACTTATTTCGCAAAAATTGTCAAGAATAAACTTAAAAATCAAATAAATAAATCAAAAACCTATTTATTCATGGACGTGTCATTTTCATTTTGGGTGACTGTACGTGCCCTAGTAGCACACTTTTATAATCGAGATATGTAACCGCGCGCTCCCAAATGTGACGCTTTTATAAGCTAACTGTTAGTTAACCACGTTATATCTAACCGTTATCTACGCGCGGTTATGCTGTGGTTATATAACTTCTCTTATATCTCGGTTATTGTGATTTTGTGTTCTTATCTAACCTTTATCTACGCGTGGTTATATTTTGGTTATATAATTGCCCTTACATCTCACTTATATTGCGGTTATGTTTCGTTAGCTAACCATTATATACGCATGGTTATATTGTGGTTAAATAACAGTTTTATATCTCGCTTATATTCCGGTTATGTTTCGTGATCTAACCTTTATATTGCGCTTATATACCGTTCTTATATTTTTCTTGTTTATTAAAAAAACTCAAAGTTCGTAGAACTTAATGCACATTAAATATTAAATGTTTTGGAGAAAAAATTTGCGCTTTTATTCAGCCTGTTTGAGGTGGACGACATCACTAGTGCACAATAAATATTGTCCAGTGTTAAAGATTTCCAAAAGAACTTTTAGTAATGACTTCTGCAAGAAAACATTCAATGACCAGAACTAAGATGGAACTACTTATATTAAGATCGAATACGGTGTAGGCGTAATAAGAAAGATGAGATGCCATCTTATGGCAAGGCTTCTAACGTAGCTAATCGCTATTTGGTAGAAGTAATTATTGATTAATGATTACCAATTATACATCCATTTAATGCAGTGCTAGTAAACGCTGGTTTTGCATGATTTATCGACATGTAGAAAATTAGCCGGGTATTTCGCTAGTGTTTTTGTGTTAACATTTTCCTCCAAGGAACAAAAGTTGGTCAAACTCTAAACAAATTACAGTTATCAGGAACTAAAGTATTTCTTTTTTCAAAAACATATAACCATATAACCAAAAACTTCTTAGATCACTTATTCTGTTTTATTATTATTATTATTATTACAAAAACTGTAACATAACATAACAAATAACTGTAACATAACCATGCTTAGATCACCGATATATAAACTGAATCTAGCATACGCCATATTGTATCACATACATAACAGTTATATAACCGTCACATAACCTTGATTGTATACGCCAGACATAACCATGGTTAGATAACTGATGTATACACTGAATCTAGCATGGGCCATATTGCTTAAGAAACATAAGGGTTATCTAACCGTAATATAACCATGGTTATATACACTAAACATAACCATGGTTAGATAACCGTTATACAGGGTGTTCCGTCTAAACCCCACATTAGAAGTATTGAAAGTTCTAATAAAGATGTTTATCTGAAAGTTGTTATTCCGGCATAATCCGTTGAGTTCTACTCAATGAAAATATTTCTAAGATGGCAGCATTTCCGGTTATACCGGAAGTCGCTATTAACTTTCTTATTTTAAATGGAAAGCTATGTTTTTTACTGCGTTTTTGGATTATTTAAGTTATTCTAAGGGAGCTTTTATCAGCTTTCCCTATACCCAAGTTTAACCGTTTTCGAGATATTTAGGATTTTTTGAAAATTTTTGGATTTGCACCTGCCACTTAAAAAATCGGTAACTCGCCTAGTTTTAGAGATTTCGAAATCATATTTGGAGAATTAAAAGAGAAAGCCCATATCTGTTGTTCGTTGTGTTCAAAATTGGAATTGGAAGTTAATAAACCCAAAAATTTTAAGATTAAGTTTGGACAACTTCAAGTACCCAAAACTTAATTTTCTCAAATGGGATGTCCCAATTTTTATTTTACTAGATGGAGGAGAATTTTTTTCTGCATCTATCTGTATTAGCATTCCCTATACCTATCTGTGATAATTTTCAAGTTATGTTGGTTTCTTTGTCATTGTAGGAAATTTCTTACTAACCACATCTATTTTTGCATAGTTTGCTATAAAAACATTTCTGATTAAACTTAAACGACAAATTCAGTTCAAAATTGTGTTATCAGACCGTGAAAACAAAATAAATTCTTGGGTGTTGGTTTGAAAATCTTTAATTTCTCACCTTTTTTCATTCGTTTCCATGGTAACCTATAAGAAAAGGCCTATGGCTAACGAATTTCTCAATCCCAACAAAAAGTTATTGTAACTTGAAAACTATTAAACATAAGTATAGGGAATGTTAGTACAGATCGATGCAGAATTAATTTCTCTACCATCTAGTGAAATAAAACTTTCGGCATTTCATTTGAAAAAAATGAGTTATGGATGCTTAAAGTTCTGCAAATTTAACTTTAAAAATTTGGAGTTTGTTATTCTTTTTTAGAAATCTGAAAACACCAAAGGAAAGATCTAGGCTTCCTCTTTCAAATGAGCTCAAAAATATTTCCAAATTTTTAAAAATGGCAGAGTTATCGATTTTTGAACTGGAAGGTGCAAATCCAAAGAAATTTTAAAAACCCTAAATGTTTCCTAAACGGCTAAATTTAGGTATAGGAACAGCTTATGAAAACTACCTTAAAATAACTCTAGTAATTCAAAAACGAATTAAAAAATATAGCATTCCATTTAAAATAAGAAAGTTGATAGCGACTTCCGGTATAACCGGAAGTGCTGCCATCTGGAGAATATTTTCATTGAGCAGGACGTAACAGATTATGGTTGTCAGATGACTATGATGATTAGAACTCCCAATACTTCTAATGTGGGGTTTAGACGGAACAGCCTGTATAATCTGGGTCTATCATAACCAATGGCTAGATTTGTGTATTGCGGTTATATAACGTTATATAACCGAAAGATAACTCAGTAAAATTGTGCTACTAGGGTGTTTTTTTTTTCGAGTCCGGTCCTGCTATAAATCTCCCTGGCCATGTGCGTGTCAGCTTCGCGTCTAATTTCATTTGTTAGCATTTTTCCCCGAGATTCGTTGACATTCCTCTCTTTTGAGCAAGTTGATTGTATTTTTTGTCACTTCAGCGGCCTGTCCTCTAATTAACTAATGAGTGTTGGTCTTTATGAAAAAGCTGCGTGTGTTGCTTCTTAAGATTATCTCAAAACTCGGAACGAAGTCAAACGTAACTAATTGCATTTTCCCCCTGCTGGCAAGTTTACTATCAAACTTTGGCCGATATCAAAAATCGAAGTGCATTCTCATTAGGATGTAATCACCGTGCCGGTGCCCCGTGTTTCATTAGATGGGAAATAGCTTCATAAATCTGACTGAGAGAGCCCCTCTTCCCGGAAAGTTGGGCTTATACCCGGAAAAACTCCGGTTTCGACGCCTTGTTCGATCACATAAAAATGCACATGATTGATGGCTTCCAATCTCGTATACAGGGCGATTCATTAAAACGCGCCCATTGTGAGGCTAAATTATGTACTAGTCTTCGCAATTCAGGGAGCGAGTTTTAAACTTTTATTATTTGTTGGACGTATTTCATTTCCTTTAATATAAGAGACCGACAGGTTTACGTTACACAATAAACAGACGCCATTGTGCGTCATTTTTTTTTTTTCGTGTTTCGGGCAAAGGCTGCACGCGATTTGAATTAATAAATCTCATATCGGGGATAAACAGGATTTATTGTCAGACTGACAGTGCACATATTTACTTTGAAAATGCAAAATGTTGGGGATAAAGGGATATTTCAGTTAAACTTTAGAATGGATGGAATGCTCGAGGTCAAAGGTTTCGCGGTCGGAAATTGATCGGCAAAAATGCAAACACAGACTGTAAAAATTACTGCATCGAAAACATTATAATTATAAAACAGGCAGCTAGTGTTGTTAAAAATACATTTTTAAAAGTATTTAAATACAAATACTAATACTTTTCCGACAAAATAATTAAATGTATTTCAAATACAATTTTTCAAAATGTATTTTATCTTACAGGTGCAGTTTTTTAGGAACATTATACCACTGTTTTCGGTGAGAGAAATTAAATTTCTCTCACAAGAGAGATAAACCTGTTTTTCTACTCACGAGTGAGTAAATCTGACAGCTTTATCTCTCTTGTGAGAGAAATTTGCTTTCTCTCACCGAAAACAATGGTATAATGTACAATGGTATAAGATAAAATAAGATAAAATGTCGTATATCAAAGTGATCGAAATGCCATTATAAAGCTCGTGAGAAGTGTGAAAATTCTCACTCGCATATAATGATGCATTTCTATCACTTATAATATAATATACTATAATTGCAAATACGATTACATTAGCAATGTATTACATTAGCAATGTATTTAAAAGTATTTAAATACTTATTAAGGCTGATTAGTAGAAAACTCCATTAAATTTTAATGCGTTGTTAAAAGTTAATAACGCGGATAAACCAATCATATTGGTCCAATTTGGTCACGTGATCAGTTAATCATACATTTAATTAATGCGTGGTACTTAATGCAATTAAATAATCCCATTAATTATTTTTTCCGTTGACCGTTTATTAATTTCGATATTAATGAATTATTTTATTTAAAAAAGAGTGCGTTAATAGACCTCATTAATGCACTCTTTTTCATTAATGCACTCTTTTTGGAATTTTGGCGTTTTGAAGATATTTTGATATAAACAACCAGTTATACTCATACAAATAAAAAACAATGACGACTAACATCATACATTTCAATGGTAACTATGTTTTTGTAGCCAACGTGATTTTTACGTGAAATTGAAAATGTATGGAGTTAACGTTGTTCTCTTCTGATAATCTTTGTGGAAAAGTAAATTGTAAGTGTTGAAAAATTTAAAAAAAATCTCGAGTACCACCAAAGGATGAAGCTATTGTAAAGGACTCATCTTTATCGATGCAATGAAAAAGATGAAATTGGTTTTGATTTGTAAATAATTTCTAATTTTGTCACAAAAAAAGCGCTTACGGTCAACGAAAAAATATTGTAATTAACTCGTTTGTTAATGGGCTATTAATAAAGTCAACTATTAAAGGCACTCACTCGCTATCGCTCGTTCGTGCTTTAAACAGTTTCGTATATTAATCGCCTTCATTAACAAACTAGTTTATTAAATAACTATAATTCCATTTAATTAATGAGATTTAATCGGGGATTAAATTAATGACGCTTCTAAAAAATCGATCCTTAATTTGGATTGTATTTTTTTATGACCTGTTAATTATTGAAGGTCACAGAATAACAGCTGAAGGTCTCGGGTAGCAGAATCTGGTCCCAATATTTTGCTGCTACGTCATAACTTCGTTTGCCATGATTTTACTTCACGTCATACTCAACTTTGGAATTTACCCTTACTTTTTGGTTGTATCCCTCTTATTAATGTAATCCTGGATGACCTGGGTTCCTGTTCGTATTGTTACCAACAATTTCTTAATCTCTTAATGACAATGAGAGTGAACAATATTTTTTACCAGAAATAACTTTAGTTAATGCAGGAAAAGTCCTCGCTCCCGACAATGCAGATTATCTGTCTGACTCACTCTTACTACCTGTCTCGGGTTAGGGTAAGTGGTGTCAGTGTTGGGCATACCATACTGCAGATTCCCTCCAAGTATTTAAAATTTCGGGGACAATTGTAATTAAATTACATTAAAATAAAAAAAAGAAATGTATTTAATTACGTATTTTAATACAACCTATGTATTTCAAACACTTTTTTAAATACATGTGTTTAAATACTTAACAATACTGCACGCAGCAATAGCAATAGCAATCTTGTACAAGATTTCCCAGCGGTTTGGAAAAGTCCACTATTGACCTGAAGCTAAAAACTCAGTTACAGTGGAGTCCGGTTATAACGAACCCATTTATAATGAACTTCCGACTATAACGTATTATTTTTAAGGCACCGAAAATCTTTCTATAAGCTCAATGTATTTTTTTACCGCTTCTAGCGAACCTCGGATATAACGAACCGATTTTAATGCATTTTCGGAGTTCGTTATAACCGGACACTACTGTATTTATTAATTTTACCAAAAGAACGTTCAAAAACCTCAAACTTAAAATAAACTTTACAGTTCTGAAGCTATAAATTTTTTGTACTCATAGCTCTTAGACAGCTATTTTCTGGTTATCTCCAGTGTGTGGGAAACGAACTTTCCTGCATTGCGGTGTTTTTTACTTTACAACAATGGCTAGGGACATTTAGTAGGTTGGTATCGCTATCGTTGAGATGGAAACGATTATTTTTTTTACGATAAGTGACAGTTCATGTTATTTTTTTGATTGTTTGACCTGTTACCAACCCATTAGCAGAAAAAAACTAAATTATAAAAAATATTAATTTTTAATTTTTTTGAGAGATTTGTTACAAAAAGTATTATTTACCTAACGTGTTTGGAAATTGTTTTCCAAACAAGTTAAAAAAATTAAAACTTATAGAAGTTTTCAGTGGAGGGGACCAGAAATCTGAAGCAAGTTTTTTGTTTTTTTAATCTAAAAATTAACTACCAACTTAATTCCCTCCTAAATCAGCTCGGCGCAATTTACTCCTCTATTTTCTTATTTAATGAGCAAACCGTCCATAAATCCCCCTTTTATTCATTTTTTCACGTAACAGATGACCACCCTTTGTACGTCCGGTCGGGAAGTTGCATCGGCCGACCAAACGCCACCTATCGTGTGAAATCAGCCCGGAATTTAAGTACCACTTGTAATTTATGAGACCGCAGATAATGCAGAGAGCGATTTATCCGAATTTAGTGGTGCGGCACATCTGCCGGTGATTCCCCTATTATTTTTCGCATTTGCCGCTCGATTACGAACCGGGAGATAATAATAAGTAGCTATGAATTTACAAGCGTTAACAGAAAATGCCAACAATGCACACGCCACTTGATTTACTCGCCATATATTCGAGCCATACGCACTCGCATTTAATTTTGGATACGTTTATCGTTTCATTAAGCGAGGCTTTAACACGGCGATAAAGCCCATAAAAGAAATTAGCTTACAACCTTGCCACGCTATCGGATCTTGCATCAGAGGCGGCTGGACAAGGGGATTCACCCATCAGCGCAAATGGCGGGAAAAATTTAAATAAATAGAAAAAGAGTGACCTGGTGGCTTATAGCCGTCTGGGCGATTTTTCGTAAAGCCGAAATTTTAAGCCGTTCATTGAAACGGATTCTTCCTCCCCTTGCTATTGAAATTCCGTTTCAATCCTGGAAAGTATAAAAGAGAGATTTAATCTCCTCTTCCATTTTGAATGTGGAAAGCGAATTCCGAAGAAGTAAAACAAATCATACAAAGAAAAGAAAAAAGCCCCCCGATTCGGACGCGTCTTGGTTTTAAATTCGGCGTTAATTTGGTAAACTTGTGAATAAGTTTTTTGGGCAGTGTTAAGTGAAAAAACCGCAACGCAAACACCCCCTGTGTGGATGAACAAAGGAGCGGAGTCATTAGTAATCCAAGCCGCTTCATCGAAGCCAAAGGGTTAAATCAGGAGTAATTAGTAAATGGGGCCCAACTTTTCCAGATATTGTGTAAGATGGATTGAAAATGTGCAAACTTAATACAATGGAATGATTTATGACGACTGTCTGGGTGTGATAACGGTTCGAGTTTGAGCAAAAATGCAAGGGATCGATGCACTTGGAAGAAAAAATAGAGGGATGCAACACCTGCTACTATGTCACTTGCAGATAATAAATGTTTTTACGCTGTGTTAACGAAAATCAAAAGGGAAAGGGTTGGACAGAAACTGACCCCAGCTTTAGGCGAAAATCAATAGCGAGTGTTTTTTGCGAATGGTTTATTTGATCAGTGTTGGGACACCTGCAGAGTGTGTGAGAGGCAACAGAAACAACGATTGGGGTGTTGAATTTTGTGTCCCCTGTTTTTTCATTCGAGATTCTTTCTTAAATAAACCAAGGTGACCAACTACAGAAAACCAAAAGTTAGAACATAAGCCATTTCAGAAAAAATGCAACCTGACCCCGAAATTTCAATTTCTTTTAAAATACACGATTCGGTTTATATTTAATGTATTTTGCGACAAAAGAGAGAGGATAATCATTTAAATTGAATCCTAAAATTTACATACTATGTCTTTTAGGCGATAACATAAAATACTGACGTACTACAACTGTTGAATATTTTTTGGAAAGTAATTTTCTAGTTTAGTAGTTTAGAAAATTTTAATCGGTAAATAAATTAATTAATATTACTTTTTTGTCTTTATAACTTTTGATGTCACATCTGTTATGGCAAACATAAAATGTTGTTCTTATTTCTTATATTGTGAAACAAAACCAAGAATATTTAATTTCCACTGTCTAATTTTAATATTGTTAAAGTCTTTACCCAAGTAGCACAAAACATCTTTTTGGTTGTGGCAGCTAAAATGTTGTTGCAGTAACGTTATGGCAACCTGATCTTAGTCATAATTTGGCTATTTCATTAGGTTTTTAAAATGAAGTTGTTTTTTAGTTAGATTAATGTTTAAAAAAGCTATAATATGCTCATTTGGCTTTATATTAGACTCCTAATAGTTGCCCCACAATTTAGCTTTAATTTGGTATCTACGTAACTAAATAGTTATTTTTTAGGTTGCCATAATGCTTTTATGTCCATCGTAAACTCAAAAAATAACCTTTTCACAGCTATTTAAAGTTGATATATTATAGCTATCACACATATTTTAATGACAAAATAATGTCTAAAATATTACTATTTCATGACCATTTGGCTATTCTGCCATATAGTTGTAAATAATCTATCTTATAACTATATGCAAATTTCCAAAGTTGCCGCAACGTTTTCTTAAAAATAAAAAATCTAAAATATAACGAAAATATATCTGCAGAATGTGGCAATTTGGTAGCAAAATTTTAGTTGTCATTACCAAGTAATGTCTATTATAACTCTACCGTTTCGTAGCTACACAATAATTTTCCCATCATTTTAACTGTCAAATTTTATTTGTCGTATACCACATCTACGTTTCCTATACCAACAAAAGTGTATTTTCTCTAGTGTGGAGTGTGAATTATGCCTAAAGTTGACATTAAACAAACTGCTTTTTCCTTAAATAGATTTAGGAAAAGCAGTACATATTACAGAAAATTAAAACGTCGAACGACTGACTCAACTTATTTAGTTTGTTTCGATTTAGTCATTATTTAGCCAGAAAAGCCTCCTCAAACGTAAAAAATAACTAAATACCATTTGGTTTTAACTTAGTCAATATTAGGTTTCTGAGTCAGCACGGCAACCATTTCCTAACAATCAGAGAAGAAATACAAAAATGGCGATTTTTTTGACAAGTACGACAGCGCAGACAGCGGCCATGTTAAATTTTTCTTATGTGTGTCAATTTTACAACTATTTTATAACTATTTAATAACTTTGTCGTTGTCAGAATCATAATTACTGCTACTTTATAAAATTTAATAAATAAAAGTGATACATTTTTATAACTGAAATTAATTTAAAAGAAAAACTCTCTTAATTTTTTGAAGAAAAAATTAGTATGTTTAATAAATTATTGCTTTTTTTAAGGCGCGTCGATTTTTTCGAAGCATATTTGTCAGAAAAGTAATGTCGCCAAACAAATTTTTTGCTTGGTTAACGAGTATTTGGAATTTGTACATGCATTACAGTGATATATAATATGTTTATCGCCATCCATGATGTCTACAAGGATTGAATAATATAAAAATTTCTTCGTGACTCTTCAGTGACCACTAAATTACCATATTGTTATATTTTGATCTTGATGTCCCACAATTTTTCCTAAATTACAACCAAAGATAAAATGTTATTTTGTAGTTGCTGTTGGGTTATACTTTGGAAACGGTAGCCAATTAACAACAAATCGGTGGTTATTTAGTAAATAGTTGTCATTTAGTCATAAAATAGCAACAGCTTCCAGAGCATAACTTCGTTAGAGCTTTGAAACAACCAAATTGTTGGCAACTATTTGGTAATATTACCGTTATATAACCCAAAAATAAATGCCCATTTTTGGCACGGTGACGTTATGACAAGTTTGGTGAAACGTTTTCCTCGATTGTTGCGGTGACCAAATAGTTATCATTTTTGTTGCCAAAACGTTTTTACAACCGCTAAATAACAATCTGTGCTACTTGGGTAATAACTAAAACCTGTCTGAATAATTTTTTTAGAGCTATTTTCACACACAAGATTTTTTTTGTCTCATCTGTCATATGTAAACAAAAAGTAAATTAAATCAGAAGTCGTAGCACATTGCCTTATTCTTCGGTTTTGTAGTTTCAAAAGTTTCAACAAGTTCCACTTTTTACTTCAACAATAGTTGATAGAATTAGTGCCTTTTAAATTAATAGTATTTTATAACGATTGTCCAACGATAAAAATGTGAGATAATTTTTGCGTCCCGTCCGTCACCACTTTGTATTTCTTTTTCCTGCTTGTATTTCAAATTTTAAAAATGTGGCTCTAATTGTAGGTTACAATACTGAAAATAAAATCTAAAAAATTCTGCATAATTAATTAATTCAAAAAGTATCAACAAAAAAAACTTTATTCGAAAAATAAAATTATTAAACTAGTGGTGGTTCCCTAGGAGGAGGTTAAAATATGTAAAAAAGTCAAAAAGTTAAATCCTCTCTTTTCTGTTCCTCCTTTTCAGTTTGTTTTTCTTCTCTCTATTCTACATTATATTTATTTTCTATCTTCCTATTCTTTCCAAAATTGACTACTGGCAACTATTTCTTTATTATTTATCTATCTAAGGGCTTTTTAACATCTTCTCTATTCTTTCTTCTTTCTTCATCTTTCTCTCTTCTTTGTTCAGTTTCCTAGTCTTCTTCCTCCTACTTGTGTTCCTCCTTTCTGTGTTCTCAAAGAAAAGACATAGAAACCTAATAGTTTTTCGGCTTATTTTTGAAAAACTTTCGCTCAAAAACAATAAAAATAAACCGGCATTTTCTGGCTTCCACTCACTTTGATGTCCTGTTCTCTCCCGTCCATTTTTTACCTATTCATCATTTCCCCCTTCTCACATAATTACTATTCATTGTGTCGCTACAAAAACGCTTACATTAATAAAACCCCTAATCACGCATTTCCACTTTTTTTTCTAACTGAAATTCATCGTCTTCGGGTGTCAAGTTTGCTTTTAATGAATTCGTAGCGCGTGTTATCCCAGACTACAAAAGGGTGGTTTGTTGAGTGGTCACCGGTGATCATCCGGTCGGACATGCGGCACGGTTTATAACACAACAGGGGGCAGTCATCTACACCTCATACGTGACAAGTGATCGAAAGGGGAAAACAGCGCCCTTTTTCACTAAACATGACGTTTCTATTATTAAATTAACACGCAATTAGCTTTGAGGATTATACAATCAGCGAAAGGGAAAACAACAATAGTTTTAGCCAAGACAAAGTCTTTTAATTCGCGAGACAAATTGCGCCTGATTTCGCTTTATGTGTCCCCAAGCTGTAATTTCGTGTGTTTTCGATAAATCACAGCGCCAAACGCCAATCCGGGGGCGCATTTTATTGTTTACTTAAAAAGATAGAAAACTATTGTTTATAATCGAGTTATAAAGACTTGGCTTTTTGTTTTTTTGAACAAGTTAACAGTTGGCGAATAATTAGAACAGATTAAATATGAACCCTGCAACAACACGAAACGTTAATGTGCTGTTTGCATGATCATTATTCCACCATCGTCCCTTATTAATATTTCCTGAAAAATCCTCGTTTGGAAAATGGAATATTTTCAGTTGGTTTAAAGACGTCAAAGCACCCCCTTCTCGTTTATTTATAGCTCCTGCAGCTAGGATTGAGAGTTTGCTCTTTATCGGATTTATTTATTCAGGATAAGTAGAGCAAATATATCGATTCATCCTCATCCATCAATCCTGTATATCTACATAAATACTTGGACAAACACGTTCCTGCAAATAAGGCAAATCCATCAGCTGATAACATCGCAGTAGGAAAACGATGATTTGGTCAATGCTGTGCCTCTGCCCTGCCTGAAACATAAGCCGGGAGTTTCAGCCAACCATTGCTGATGACGACTGAAACTGACAGTGGAAACCAGAAAGTGTAATGTTTAATTCGGGAGATGGCGCCGGATCGCTTACAATGTGACAGACGAGTTTAGCGTGCCGTCTGCTGGTAATAATTAAATTAGTAGCGCGAGCGGAGGTCAACTTTGTTCACAACTTTGCCAAAATGCAGCAAAGGGACGCTCAAGTGCCGCTAAGGGAGGAGGTTCAATTAAGTATGAAACGCCTAAGAAAGAGCTTACCAAAAATCACCCAATTACGTTTATTAATCAAAATTTGTGATACATTTTGAAAAATATTTCTATAAGAGGTTACAACAAATTTTAAATTGCGTGAAAAGCTGGTATAATAAGCAAAATGAGCCGCAGAATTCACTGGAACAAACCGTTTTGCTCTACGACTTTTAGTTTTTGAGTTAATATTTTTTTTAATGAAGAATAAAGTACCACTATGCTAATTTTAAGCAACAAATTTCAAATTTATAAATCGTCTAAAAAAACAATATAATATGTAAAATGGGCCGTAGAATTCACTGGAACAAACCGTTTTGCTCTACGAATTTTAGTTTTTTAATTATGAATTTTTTTAGTGTCAAACTTTAAATGCCTCTGTACCCGGAACCGGTGCCCGGAGCGGCTCCGGGTTTAATCAAGAAAATAGATAATTTTAAGTGCTTAAAATTTGTTCTAAGTCTTACAGTTTCCGAGAAAAACGCAAAAAAAGGTTCCCATTTTCACTTTTTTTAAATTTTTAAACGCCCATTACGGCGAAACTATTGGAGATAGCGAAAAACAGCAAAATCGATTAGAACCGGTATAAAAAGCCGTACAAAATGGCATGGATTTCAAGGCGATATCTCGCAAAAAAAATTCAATTTTCAAACGTCGATTGCGGCAAAACTAAAAGAGCTAGGAGAAAACGCTTTTTCCCATCGTAAAGAGCACATCAAAATTTATCAGAAAGGATGGGTTTTAATTGATTTTAAGACACTTTAATAATTGACCATTTTGTACGGGGGTGTTAAAAAAATTTTAAATTTTTTTATTTTCTCCATTACGGCACAACTACTCAAAAATGTGAAACTATTGTGTTCTATCCCTGTGTAGAATAATTCGGGGAATCGTTTGACGTCGAGAAAATCGCAAAATTCCTAATGGTTTTTTAGTTATGAATTTTTGAAAATTTTACCTATTTTTCTTTTTATTCGCAATTTTCTCAAAAACTATTAGTCGGAGAACGATAATATTTTTTCAAAAAGATAGATAATTTAAAAAGCTTTCCAACGATAATACACTTCATGGAATTATCTCTAATAGTTTCGGAGTTATTGCTCGATAAATGTTCCGGGTACCGGAAATCGACCAAAATCGCGACGAAAAGTGGAAAAATTAAAAATTCAAAAATCGAACCTACTAACTTTTTTTCAACTTTTAACAACTCCAGAGGGTTGTAAAAGCATACAAAAGTTCATAAAACTTTGCTAGAGTGAGTTTAAAAAAAAAATTTTTTTAATTTTTGTGAAGGTAAGTTACCTTGACAAATAAAATTTTAAGCAGAAAAATTCAAAATTTTAAATCGCGTGAAAAGCTGGTATTATACGCAGAATTTACTGGAACAAACCGTTTTGTTCTACGATTTTTAGTTTTTGAGTTATGATTTTTTTTAATGAAGAATAAAGTATCACTATGAAATGGCTACCCTAATTTTAAGCAAAAAATTTCAAATTTTTAAATCGTGTAAAAAACCAATATAATATGTAAAATGAGCCGTAGAATTCACTGGAACAAACCGTTTTGCTTTTAGTTTTAATTATGATTTTTTTTAGTATTAAACTTTAAATGCCTTTGTACCCGGAACCGGTGCCCGGAGCGACTCCGGGTTTAATCGAGAAAATAGATAATTTTAAGCGCTATCTGATGCATTCTTAAAATTTGCTCTAAGTCTTACAGTTTCCGAGAAAAACGCAAAAAAAGGTTACCATTTTCACTTTTTTTAAATTTTTAGACGTCCATTACGGCGAAACTATTGGAGATAGCGAAAAACGGCAAAATCGATTAGAACCGGTATAAAAAGCCCTACAAAATGGCATATGTTTCAAGGCGATACCTCGCAAAAAAAAATTCAATTTTCAAACGTCGATTACGGCGAAACTAAAAGAGCTAGGAGAAAACGCTTTTTCCCATCTTAAAGAGCACATCAAAATCTATCAGATAGGATGGGCTTTAACTGATTTTAAGACACTTTAAAAATTGACCATTTTGTACGGGGGGGTGTTAAAAAAATTTTGAATTTTTTTATTTTCTCCATTACGGCAAAACTATTGTGGAACTATTTTGGTCTATACCTATGTAAAATAATCCGGGGAATCGTTTGGCGTCGAGGAAATCGACAGATTCCTAATGGTTTTTCGGTTACGAATTTTTTAAAATTTTACCTGTTTTTCTTTTTATTCGCAATTTTCTCGAAAACTGTTAGTCGTAGAACGATAGTCTTTCTTGAAAAACATAGATAATTAAAATAGCTTTCCAACGATGATAAACTTCATGGGGTTATCTCTAATAGTTCCGGAGTTATTGTTCGATAAATGTTCCGGGTACCGGAAATCGACCAAAATCGCGAGGAAAGTGGAAAAATTTAAAATTCAAAAATCGAACCTATTAACTTTTTTCCAACTTTTAACAACTCCAGAGGGTTGTAAAAGCATACAAAAGTCTATAAAACTTTGCTAGAGTGGGTTTAAAAAAATATATTTTTTTTTCATTTTGCCTTGGCCAATATGTACAATTTTAAGCAAAAAAAATCAAAATTTTAAATCATGTGAAAAGCTGATACAATACGCAAAATGAGGCACAAAATTCACTGGAACAAACCGTTTTGCTCTACGACTTTTAGTTTTCGCTTTATGAATTTTTTTATTGAAACTAAAAATGCCTCTGTAATCGGATCAATCAAGCGTAAAACAACAATTTATTTTAACGATTTGTTTGCACAAGATCGGATATGTTTGACAATTCCGAGCACTTGCAGGTGGTGTGTCGTAATGGCTGGGGATTTAACTCAACTTGTAACTTGTAGCGTTAACTTGGAGATTATTCTAATCGTATTACTACTTATTTTAACTTAGTTAAGTACCTGTGTAATCACCCCAAGCGATCTTCCCAAACTTACTGCCTGTTTACAACTTGAAATTTTGTTCCTGTTCCAAGCGCAATTGCGACAAAAAATTTCGATAAATCTTCGCAAGGACTGCAATAAATCGCGTCTGCTTGCGACCGCATGGCCTAAACTACTAGTTCGTTAAGAAGTTCCATCTTGTGGCTAGCTGAAGCGTTATTTACGAGCCAAGACCGGAATATAATACGTGTTTAGTAGGTGTCGGGAGATATTAAGACCTCACTGCTGTCCTTAAAATTAATTACGGTCGAAAGTTAGCGAGGTCTTGTCAGACAAAGCCTCGATACTATTATTGTAACAGAGTGGAAGGGTTGCGAAAAGAGGCTATTAATTATACGCACATCCTTAATAAAATCCAACACCCGTGTCTATAAATCGCACAAGTTAACTCTTTCGCATATGGTGCACGAAACAATTAAAAAGATTTAAGAACGATACTCCACATGCATGCTAAACAGCGAGCATTTGTTTAATTGTTCTAAGACTCGTTGACACATGCGACGAAAGTAAACCCCCGAAAGGGGTGAGATTTAATTGTCTAGGGGGACACAAAAAATTAGGTAAAAAAATCATATTGTTGTTTCTTGGAAGCTTGTTAAAAGCATCTCATTATTATTATCATTATTATTATTATTATTGTTATTACTATTATAATAATTATTATTATTTTTGACAGTTAAAACCGATTATTCCTTGCGTATAGTGAAGAGTTTATGCACTAGTTTGAAAAAAAAAATGCATTTTTTTGGGCAAATCCTTGCTTTCAAACTAGTTAACCTTTTATGAAGTGGCTGAAAACGTCTTATTCCTCTTCAAAAACACGATTAATGTCTCACTATGGATAAAAACGCTTTATTTGAAGCTATTTTTTGCCTAATGAACTGAATATAATTTAATGAATCAGACTGAGAATGCTTTAGTCTAGATCAAAAAAACGATTTATGTTATAATTTGAAACGAAACGGCTTGTTTCGAAATATTATCTACACAGAAACTAGTAAAATACGAATAAAACTTATACAAAACAGACTGAAAACGTTTTATGTAGCTGTAAAAAAACGATTTACATTATAATTTGAAAAAAACCTGCTTATTTCGGAAGATTCTTTGCTTAGAAACGAGTAAAACCTTATCAAACCAAACTGAAAACATCTTATTCCGCCTCAAAAACACGATTAATGTTACAGTTTATGAAAAAAACACCTTATTTGGGGCTGCTTTTTGCTCAAAAGAAACGAGTATAATTTAATAAAACAGACTGAGGATCTTCTAGATTAGCTTGAAGGAATGATTCAATTTATAATTTGGAAGAAAAAAACTTATTTCTTCTTCTTCTTCTTCTTCTTCTTATTATTATTATTATTATTATTATTATTATTATTATTATTATTATTATTATTATTATTATTATTATTATTATTATTATTATTATTATTATTATTATTATTATTATTATTATTATTATTATTATTATTATTATTATTATTATTATTATTATTATTACTATTATAATTATTTTTGTCAGTTAAAACCGAATATACCTTGCGTATAGTGAACGGTTTATGCACCAGTTTGGAAGAAAATGTTTTATTTTGGGCAAGTCCTTGCTTTCACACTAGCTAACTTTTTATAAAGTGACTGAAAACGAGTTATTCTTCCTCAAAAACACGATTAAAGTTTCAGTTTGGATAAAAACGCTTTATTTGGAGCAATTTTTTCTTAACGAACCGAATATGATTTAGTAAATCAGACTGAGAATGCGTTAGTCTGGATCCAAAGAACGATTTTTATTAAAATCTAAAAGAAAACGACTAATTTCGAAATATTATATCTCTAAATATTAAAGCATCGTTATTGAAAAAGGTTTAAATTCAAAAGAATTCGTAATGTTACTATTGCAAATTACTGGGGAATGTTGCGTTTGATTTTTCCAATCCATCAATAATATTTTTAACAATGTTCGAATATAATTGTCGAACTATCATCATCGATATTAGAATTATGTAACCTTAGGAAGCTGCTGCTTTCCTTTGATTATTATTGGCCACATTTACATTTATTATTTGACTTGAAAATAAAACGGTCATTTGCATATTTTTTTGTGTAGAGTGTTATAGAGGTGAGATTATAATTGCCTATTAACTGGCCGCCAGGAGCCACGGAAATTTTACCTCAACGTGTTGTATACTGTGTAGTACAATTATGCACACTTGCTGTATTGAAGTATTGAAAGTTCTAATAAAGATATTTATATGACAGTTGGTACTTAGCCATATTCCGTTGAGTTCTGCTTAATGAACATATTTTCAAGATGGCGACACTTTCGGTTATACCGAAAGTCGCTATCAACTTTCTTATTTTAAATGGAAAGCTATGTTATTTTAAGGGAGTTTTTATCAGCTTTCCCAATACCTACCGTTTTTGAGATATTTAGGATTTTTTGAAGATTTTTGGATTTGCACTTATCACTTTAAAAATCGGTAACTCTCTTAGTTTTAAAGATTTCGAAATCATATTTGGGAAATTAAAAGAGAAAGCCTGTATCTCGTAAGTATAGAGGTAAAAATCATTAAGTGCATTTTAAGTAAAAATGAGTTAAATGCGGTTACCTATGTTTTAGTTTGTTTTCTTTTTGGTAGTAAGCTTACAAAGACAATGTGATGAAAAAAAAAGAAAGTTTCCAAATTTTAGAATTCATTAATTACAATCTGATTTTTTTTGTACAGGTAAAAGTCATTAACTAGCATTACCTATATTTTGTTGTTGAAGTACTAAAGCTGTTCCTTTAAGAAAATATTAGATTATATGCACTCTGCTATTGACCATAAGAATAAATAGATGTGTTTATGCAAGCAAAAGTAAAGGAAAAAAAGAACCATACTTAGTAGTATGTAAAACTTAAATACGGCAATTTTGATAATGTGAGAGAACTTTCTGTCCAAACAAAATCAGAAATAAAGATGAAGAGGGAAATGCATTACTGTGTTTGAGAATAAAATCTTTAAAATATAAAAAAATCTCCCCAGGAATTATTTTGCCTCAATATGATCATCATTCTCATTATGAGAATGGAAGAATCAGCGTAAAGGGCCGACAGCGACGTAGCGAAACTATCAGCTTGTAACAAGCTTATTCAGATCTGCTTGTTTTAAGAGAATAAATGAAAAAGGACTTGATGGTGTTATACAAGAAAAGACTTGTTTCAGAAGAATTGCATCTTGGTACCACAGTCTTCCTATCAACGCAAATGAAATATCCCATAAAATTTATCCCTGACGGAGATGAAAACGATTATAAAAATAGATATAGAATAGATATTTAACAAAAATACTTCTGGAATATTGTAAAATTAAAATTTTTATCTTCATTAATTAATAAAGTTAAAAAAATATTTAATAGTTAAAATTCATTAAGTTCATACGAGCGTTTTCCTCGATTTTATACTGCGACTTTTCAGCATTAGGTTCACTTATTAGTAAGTAGCGGTTATCCTTTTAATATTTATGTAGAAATAAATTCTTCAATTATTTTGTTTTTTTTATACCAATTAGTTATTCTTATTTCGTTCATATCTCAAAAACATGAAAATGTTAGTTAATGATTTTTACCTCTGAACCCACGATTCTGTTCTTCAGTGTGTTCAAAATTGGAAAAGAAGTTAATAAATTCAAAAATTTTAAGGTTAAGTTTGGACAACTTCAAGTAGGATGTACTTCAAGTAGTTAGGATGTCCCAATTTTTATTTTACTAGATGTAGGAAAAAATTTTTCTGCATCTATTATCTGTTTCAAAACTATAAAAACGCCAACGTCGCATTTTACCGAATTATTTTTTAAATAAGGTTGATAAAAATGTAAAATAGTTATTAATGATTGAATCTCTCATTGAAACTATAAATTACATTGGCTATTAAGTCTTTGAAGTGCATGAATAATTTATAACAACTAATTTTGAGAGAAAATGCGACGTTGGCATTTTTATAGTTTTGAAACAGCTAATAGAGGCAATTCCATATTTGGTGGCGAGAACAAAACACTGTTTAATGTCACAAAACCAACTGGTCAGTGTCAATTTTTTCATAGACGTTCGTTAATTAAAAAAAACAGTGATTTTGTTAAACAGTGGATGTTAAATTAATTAATTATTATTATTAATAGACTTTTCTCGAATACCTGTATTAGCTGTTTCAAAACTATAAAAACGCCAACGTCGCATTTTACCGAATTATTTTTTTAAATAAAATTGATAAAATTGTAAAATAGTTATTAATGATTAGATCTCTCATTGAAAGTATCAATTACATTAGCTATTATTTTTTTGAAGTGCGTGAATAATTTATAACAGCTAATTTTGAGAGAAAATGCGACGTTGGCGTTTTTATAGTTTTGAAACAGCTAATATTATTCTTTAAAAACATAAAATTTAGTTAATTGTTATGATAATTTTTGGTGAATTATTGAAGCCCCCTGTTCCCTTAAAATTATTCCCACTTGTAACGTTCATGAAAAATTTGACACTGACAAGATGGTTTTGTGACATTAAATAGTGTTTAGTTCTCGCCATCAAATATGAAATTGTCTCTATCTGTATTAGCATTCCCTTTACCTAGTCGTTTTCATATCTCATGACGAGAACGAAACACTGTTGAATGTCACAAAATCAACTTGTCAGTGTCAATTTTCTCATGAACGTTACAAGTGGGAATAATTTTAAGGGATCAGGGAGCTTCAATAAATGATTAAAAATGATCGTAACAATTAACAAAATTTTATGTTTATGTAGAAAATAACACAGATGTTCAAGAAAAGTCTATTCAAACTAATAATTAATTAATTTAACATCCAAAATTACTGTTTTCATCATTATTTTCACCAAGGTTTATAATTAGTTCTGGAAATATTTCTTCTAGATGCCGTTCATTACTTAAATAATTATCTTCATTTGTCGTTACACGCTTAAACACAACACAAGTTCCCAAGTTTTGATTTCAATAAGAATTTTTCTGTTGTCTGGTTTTAGCCCATTTCTCCATTTGAATGCAATTCGTCGTAAAATTCTTCTAATGAACAACGTACTGCCTTCCCAGCCAAGATCTTCCTTCAGTTTCCTATTTAAATGTTCAGCAATTTCTCAACATTTTGCCGTCACGTGAAAATATAAATAATGTTTCTGAAATTGCTCAATTCAAAACCCTCTAAATTAGTAACTGTACATTTTCTATGCCGTTTTGTTGAACTCCTCACAGGAATTCCATCGTTAATTTCGGCAGAGTCCGTCTTTTGCTTCAAGATCCTTTCAATCGTTCGTATCGACACCTTCCTACATTCGGAAACATGTTTTTTTCGCATCCATTTGCCCCGAAAAAATTCTTTGCATATAGTCCCACGTATGACACACTATTTCCCGAGCTTGGGCATGCATGATCTTCATAATATTACCAATATGTGACATTTTCTAATAATTAACGAACGTCTTTGGAAAAATTGACACTGACAAGTATATTTTATGACATTCAACAGTGTTTTGTTTTCGCCATCAGATTTGAAAACGACTCTATCTGTGATAGTTTTCAAGTTATGTAGGTTTGTTTGATAATGGGTCATATTCTTATAAAAATTAGTATCTACTTATAAACAAATACTTATAAGTATTAGCATTTACTTATAAGTATCAGTTGAACCTATTAGCTGTTTCAAAACTATAAAAACGCCAACGTCTCTCAAAATTAGCTGTTATAAAATATGCATGTACTTCAAAAAAATAATAGCTATTGTAATTTATACTTTCAATGAGAGGTCTAATCACTAATAACTATTTTACAATTTTATCAATCTTATTTAAAAAAATAATTCGGTAAAATCCGACGTTGGCGTTTTTATAGTTTTGAAACAGCTAATAAAAGTAAATACTTGCATCCATATTCATAAAAAGATGCTTATTCTTATGAGCAGATACTTACATCATATAAGTATCTACTAATATGCTTGCTTGGTTACCGCCAGATTTGTCAAATATCGACAATTATTTTTATGTAAATGTAAATCAGCCTCATTGTGGAGTTCTTAGCTAGATTTTTGGAGTGCCAGGTCGCCCAGCTTGGAAACAGAAACATAACCGTTTTATGATTTTCTAAGCGTTTCCGGCCAAAATTTTTCAAATTTTATTTCGACTTTTTGACCCCGAGTCACCCAAAATGCGCCGAAATCGGCTAATCGGCTAAAAAATTCGAACAAGCTTAGGATTATTAGCTAACAGCCACAGTTTTCGAGTTATTAACATCTACAAAAAGTTTGTTTAGCCCTCGTGGATGGAATTTTGGAAGTAGCTTGATATCCCTAAGAATATTCCGTAATTGAAAAAATTCTAAATAGAATCGTTTGGAGAATCTGAACATCTAAAATTGGATTTTTAATTAAAGCTGATAAATATTCCGAGTAATATTTTCTCTAATAAAATATTGTAATAATAATTTTTTGTATCTGCAGGCGAATCTGTAACACTATGATATTTACTCAGGTTTTTCATAGTTCTAAAAAAAGATTTCCAAATATCGTTTGATATTTGATGAGCCCGGAGTCTGAACCTACCAAACTCTGTTACTTACAGCCGACAATTTTCCGACTATTAACGTAATACAAAAATTGGTTTCGCGCTTTCCATAAAAAAATTTAAAATGGTAAATCGGCTTTTGTGTGTCCATCGAGATCATTAACTATTACACACTTTTTGCTGAAAACCGCTACATTTATATGAAATTATGATCGGCCGCATTTTCTTGCTTAATTTTAAAGTTTCTTGCAGCTCTTAGTACGGCAAATATAGCGTCTTTTAGTAAATAGGTTTTTCTGCAAAAACATAAGTTTAACGAATAGCAGACTAGTAATTTCATAAGTACATACTAATTTTTGTTAGTAACTACTATGTTTTATGAATATGGACAGCAGTAGATACTTATATTTCTATGATTTTATAAGCTTATGCTAATACTACATAAGTATTAGCATCTACTTATTACTACAAAAGTAAATACTTATAATTTTATGAATATGGATGTAAGCATCTACTTAAAAAAATATAAGTATAAACATATACTACTTTTTATTAATGTCAGCCAATGTCTAGGAAATTCCTTACTAACCACAGCTATTTTTACATAGTTTGTCAAAAACAAACAAATTCTGTTCAAAATTGTGTTATCCGTTTCGTGAAAACAAAATATATTCATTGAATGTTGGTTTGAAAAATTTTAATTTCTCACATTTTTCCTTTAATTTTACCTATGGCTAATGAATTTCTCAATCCTAACAAAAAGTTATTGTAACTTGAAAACTATTAAGCATAAGTATAGGGAATGTTAATACAGATCGATGCAGAATTAAATTCTCTACCATTTAGTGAAATAAAACCTCTTGCATTTTATTTCAAAAAATTGAGTTATGGATGCTTAAAGTTCTACAAACTTAACTTTAAAAATTTGGGATTTGTTATTCTTTTTTAGAAATTTGAAAACACCAAGGAAAAGATCTGGGTTTCCTCTTTCAAATGAGATGAAAAATATTTCCACATTTTTAAAAATGACAGAGTTATCGATTTTTGAACTGGAAGGTGCAAATCAAAAAAAAATTAAAAATCCTAAATATTTCGTAAACGGCTAAATTTAGGTATAGGGGAAGCTTATGAAAACTACCTTAAAATAACTCTAGTAAGCCAAAAACGCATTACAAAATATATCTTTCCATATAAAATAAGGAAGTTGATAGCGACTTCCGGTATAACCGGAAGTGTCGCCATCTGAAATATTTTCACTGAGTAGGACCTAAGAGATTATAACAGTGTACAAATTTTCAGACGATTATCATTATTAGAACCCCCAATACTTCTAAGGTGGGATTTAAACCGAACAGCCTGAGAAATATGTGGTGAATTTTGTAAAGCTTTTTTGGGGTTTTAGAAGCAGGAAGGAAATTTAAAAAAAGAGTGCATTAGAAAAAACTCGATCCTGCGGCATAATTAAAAACTCATCATGGCATGACGTGTCACCCCATCTCCACTAAATCAAAAATCCGTCTCTGCAACTTTGAAGCTTGCATAAAACAAAAAGCACCCCCTGCGGCAAGTCGTGATTGCAGCAAAGGGTGACTTAAGAGTGTCGGAAGGGTGTACTTGAAAATTTTTCTTTTTTTTTGTGAGTGTGTCACGTGATGATTCGTCACTAAGGGAGCCACCCCATCCCCTTCTCATTACCCCATCAGTCAGTGGGCTAGTGTGCCACGCCGACCGCGATAATAAGGCATTGATCCGTATTGATTTATGTGTCTTTTGAGGATTGTTCCATTGTTATCATATGCACGCGGCACCAAGTTTACTTTTATGGCCACATCTCCAGAGAGCGTACGCTAGAAGGGTAATTACAACGCATTCAAACCGGACTGTATTTATTCGGGGCGATTTATCACCGGCGGGATGCAAAAATGGGACTTTTTCGCCTTGTGGTCAATGAATATTTATAAGCGCGATTTTTTACAACGATCACAGTGGCCCTCGGCTTTGAAATTAGGTTGGGAACATTGAATAACGTAGAAACAACGGATATGAGTGATATGACAGTTGTTGGTCAATGCAGTGGCGCAGCCAGAGATAGAGTTTATGGGGGGTTTACTTACGTAAAAGTATATTTTTACTATAGAAACTAATAACCACACGGAAATGAGCAATGACCGTTTGCTCTGTAGGTACATATGATTTTTTTAGAATTTTTCAACAATTCCATATACTTAACATATACAGGCTGGTCCAGCCCAGCTCCTGTATTAGTACCTAGTATTAGTGTCGTCACAAAGACACTGTTTCTATTTTTTATTAATTTTTAAAACTGAAGATGTGAAACCGATTTTTTTTTGGTTTTTATTTTTTTTAACAATAATCCCTGAACCGATTTAAAAAAAACTTTAGGAACATGTAAGAAGCTAAAAAGGTATCATAATGAGCACAAAAAAATAATAGCATGCCGTTCAAAAAATTTATTATTATGACGTCATACCTTTTTTGAGACACTCTGTATAATCAAAAATATTTTCCTGGCATGTGTCCTAGAGTATAAATAACATCTGCAAAATATCAAAACTCCAACTTTAATAATAACTGAGCTACAGAAGACGGGAGCTGGGCTGGGCCACCCGGTATTTATTAATAAATATGTGGCTGATTTTTTTCTGAAATGTTCTGTGCAAAAATAATGTAAAAAAAATTTCTCAAGATCAAATTTATTATTGTATAGCTCACATTTTGCAACTACAAAAAATATTGAGAATTTTACACAAAAAGATTTATCTATCTGTTTCCTGTCTTATTTTATAGGTGGTGATTGTTTTTTATTTTTATGTTTAAGTGTCTCCATGCTAATTATTTTAAAAAATATATGCAAAACAATAGCCTTATGACAAAAAAACAAGATAAAGCTTTTCAATATTTTTTTGTTTTGAGTAATATTTATTTTTTTATTATTACCAGAAAGGTAAATGAGTGTACCTACTATCAAAAACAGTAATCACTTAAAAATGTTGGTTTTCACAAAAAAAGGCGTCATTACTCAAAAATCAGTACCCACTATGGTATCAAAAATGTAGCATTTATTTTACAAAAACTTCTCTAGGGAGTTTTCTAAAAAATAATAAAAATATGAATTTTGTGGGTTGCTTTTCTCGTAATTCTCGGAAATAGAAAGAGTCGAATTAATGTTTATTTACATTGAGGTTTACATTGATTGTCTCGAAAATATAATTTCTCTTTTACTGCTATACTACTAAAATTATTTTGCTTGATTATGTTTTAACCCCCAAAACCCTCCCCTCGCTGCGCCACTGAGTGAATGATATTTCATTCTCAGCTTGTTGACACCTTCTCAAGTCAGAAAAGTACACAGCAAAAAAATTTAAAGGTAAGAACATTTTGGCATGTGGTTAATTTTTCTAATGTTAATATTTTACAAAATAACTTATAATTGAAAAACATTTTCTGTCAGTGTCGAAATTACATAAAAACATGAATTTTAACGTATAGAGTGCATTTTTTACACTCTCAAATGATGTTTGCAGTTTATATATAATGTAAAATATAACTGATGCACAGTGTTCAATAATCTTATCGTAGTTTAAACGAGACATAGTACAAATAAGCACACGTTTTTGGGCAACATATTTTATTTTTTATGGGTACTGGAACCGTTAAAATGGCTGATCTAATTTTCAAATTATGTTACAAAAAGTCCATAAACTTTTGTAAAGTAAAGAAAAACTGTACTTTCGAAAATATCTCAGAATTAGGTAAGTTACCGATTCAATTATAAGAACTTTATTCTTGTTTTAATGTATTAGAGTAGAACTATTAAATATAAGTACTTAGTTAAAAATGTTATTATTTTAAGCGAAAACAAAACTTGATAACTTGAATTGTGAGGAAAACATGACTTTTGCTGATTTGGAAAGAGCCGAGTTAGAAGAAGACTGTTTACTATACTGTTAGATACTTGTAAACAGACAAACATCCCACCTCCTACCATAGTGGATTTAAATAAGGCAGTTCATGAGTTTAAATGTTTTACAACAAGACAGCAATAATATTGTGTTGATTTAATGTTGCTTAAATATAAAGAACTATACCTATAAGTGATAACAACCTTACGGTCCTACTGATTTATGTATTGTTCCAAAACATATTTTTGTTAAATAGGTATGTACTCGTAGTTTGAATTTATTTTTTATTTTGTTTTTTTTTTGTGCATTTGTATTTTTTTAATAAACATTTGAATATATACATGTCTTTATGTTAAACAATTTTCACACTGGAACCACACTAGAATTCAATGCTTTGTACACTCAGGAAGTACATTAGAACATTTAGTTAAGTGTTTATAACATTTATAAAATATGATTATTACACTAGTTTAGGTTTTAAAAGTACATACACAAAAAAGTTAGTTTACACAAGAAAATATCACACTCTAGAGTGTGGTCCTCTGAGGACCACTGTAAGTGTTATTTTAGTGTGAATAACACCAGAAAATTTTTTACTGATGTGTACTCATTTTCAGAATAAAGTGCATTGAATTTTTATTAATAACTGATCATCAGAGGCACTGTTTTTTCCATTTTCTAAATCAATATTCGCTTAAATCGTTGTTTTTTACCCAGATAGGGGTGCAACAAGACCCACTTTAGAGTGAGTCATTCTGCAATATTAATTTAAGTTGAACTAGGCAAAAAGTCTCTAATGGGATTTTAAAACAGATTTTTCGGCCGGCGGCAGACGGTATTAGAGCAGCACTATTTCTTTTTATGTAAATGTAAACATTTGTGATTCCCTCGTGAATGTTAAAATTTGGTCTCCCCAAAACCAGATGTTCGCCTCTTAACCACTCATGATACTCATCACATTACTGAGAACAGCATCGCGTTTTTTCCCGTTGCCATTATTATCATCATCATCACAAAAAACAAATACAAGGAAATGAGCTACTATTTATAATTAAACAAGCACAAAACTAGGAGATTCTTCTTAATTTTTCTTTTTTATTTTGCCTCTCACGTCGTGGCTCATTAGCAGTTAGCAGCACCTGCATCAGCAATCGAGTGCTAATCAACCACTTTCGTACAAACAAAACAAACTCAGCCGAAACCGACCGAAATTCAATAGATTTCGTTCTCTAGTCTTAACTAGCGATAAGAGGATCGAAATTAAAATCGTTTGTAATATGCAATCGCGTATGAATCACCCCGTCATCATTAAAATCCCTCTTTATATTATGTACTAGACGCACACATGTGTGCTTGTCGGTTCATCGGAACCCAAATAAAACTCCAAATCACCCCTCTCTCAACTCACAATTCGCAATTAATTCCGATGACTAAATCACATGCGACGAAAAAACCAGTTAATTAGAAAACGATTGACGTTATTGCTTTTTTTCCGATTTAAACCACTTAGGCAAAGGCAGGAGCGGCTCAAAACTATAGGTGAAGAGCTAAGGCAAAAATCACCCAAATACGCTAAAAACTACCTTACGTACACCCAAGAACTGGATTATTTTTCGACATTTCGTTAATAGTTATTTAATAAACTCGTTTGTTAATGAAGGCGATTAATAAACGAAACTGTTTAAAGCACGAACGAGCAATAGCGAGTGAGTGCCTTTAATAGTTGAGTTTATTAATCGCCCATTAACAAACGAGCTAATTATAATATTTTTTCGTTGACCGTAAGCTCTTTTTTGTGACAAAATTAGAAATTAATTACAAATCAAAACCAATTTCATCTTTTTCATCGCATCGATACATATGAGTCCTTATACAATACCTTCATTCTTTGTTGGTCCTCGAGATGGACCATTTTTAAATTTTTCAACACTTTCAATTCACTTTTCCACAAAGATTATCAGAAGAGAACAACGTTAACTCCATACATTTTCAATTTCACGTAAAAATCACGTTTGCTACAAAAACATAGTCACCATTGAAATGTATGATGTTAGTCGTCATTGTTTTTTATTTGTATGAGTATAACTGGTTGTTTATATCAAAACGTCAAAATTCCAAGAAGTGTGAAAAAGAGTGCATTAATAAGGTCTATTAACGCACTCTTTTTTAAATAAAATAATTCATTAATATCGAAATTAATAAAGGGTCAACGAAAAAATTAATTAATTATTTAACCACTACTTATCTCAATGCAAACACTCGGGACAAATTGAAAATATTCGCCATTTATTCGCAATGAAGACGAAATCTAGTTTCGTGAGAAAGGCCGGCCCTAGAACCGGTTGAATGTCTCGTTTGTCCCTCGAATGCGTATTTTGACCAATTAAAATTAAAAATGCCTCGCCTCTTTGTAAATCTAAGGCACAAAAAAGGGCAAGGTGTTTGTCATTGGACATTGGTAGGAGAACGCACTCCCAATTGTAAAACGGGCCAATTACAAGGCGTTTTAAAAGTCAGCAAAAAACTGGCGTTCATTATTTCTTGAATGTCACCATTTCCTACGCAAATCTTTAGATTTTAATTAGTTAAGTACCCTCCAGTTTAAAAATTGCAACAGATGTACCCACCCAGCTGGAAATTTCTATGCTGATGTTTTTTTTTCAACAAAATTATTTCTACACTTTTCGAAACCAGTTCCAAAAACTCAATTTCTCGCAAAATTTTCCCATAAAAAGTTTTGTTGAATTTTTAGCACCCGTTGGAGATTAGCAAAAAATTGTGAATTATTTAACAGACAAGTTTGTTTAATTTATCAAGGAAAATCGTTACCATTTAAATAAGTATTCAAAACTTGGTCTGCTTCTAGTTCAGTAGTTCATGTAAACACACAAAATCGGACTAAAGTATGTTAAAAGTATTTTTTAATACTTAATAATAATCAATTAATCACACAGAATTCAGCGTTTGCTTTTACATAGCAAGTAGGTACTTAATTTTTTTTTCTATTCTTTTTTACAATTTTTCCACAATTCACAATTACCTACTTAATTATAATATTAAATTTCGGAAAAACATATTTTTTATTATTCCACTGACATTCTGAAGCAAACGACGGTTGTAAGTTGTTTTGTGCAAAAATTACATCAAATAAATTTTTGCTAGCCCTAAAAAAAATATCAAAGATTAAGCTTACCTATTCATACTGTCGTAGCTCAAATTTCATCTTAATACAATTTTAAATTCACGATTAATTCGAGTTCTACAAAATAAATGACAACCAAATTTAATTGGACACTAAGAATTAATTAATTAGCTACTAATTAAAGCAATTTGAATTACTTACTTGTGGAAGGCCAAATTAATCCTGAATTAGAACTTGGAATAAAATATTTAATAAAAAATGAGCGAGACAACGAACATTTTTTGTACGACTTTTCTTGTAGTTAGTGACAATATTTTTTGATGTAATTCGTGTAACAAAACAACATTTGAACATCGTTTGAATCTGTATGTTATTACTTATTAGAAATACTAGGTAATTAATAGTTATTTAATAAACTATAGTTTGTTAATGAAGGCGATTAAGAAACGAAACTGTTTAAAGCGAGTGAGTGCCTTTAGTAGTTGAGTTTATTAACCGCCCATTAACAAACGAGTTAATTACAATATTTTTTCGTTGACCGTAAGCTCTTTTTTTGTGGTGAAATTAGAAATTAATTACAAATCAAAACCAATTTCATCTTTTTCATCGCATCGATAAAGATGAGACCTTATTCAATACCTTCATGCTTTGTTGGTCCTCTAGATAGACCATTTTTAAATTTTTCAACACTTTCCATTCGCTTTTCCACAAAAACTATTAGAAGAGAATAACGTTAACTCTATACATTTTCATTTTCACGTAAAAATCACGTTTGCTACAAAAACATAGTTACCATTGAAATGTATGATGTTTGTTGTCATTGCTTTTTATTTGTATGAGTATAACTGGTTGTTTATATCAAAATATAATCAAAATGTCAAAATCCCAAAAAGAGTGTATTAATGAAAAAGAGGAAAAATATCGAAATTAATAAACGGTCAACGAAAAAATTAATTAATTCTGAAAGGAATTAGAGAAAAATTTTGAGAAAATTCAGATGCATAGTAGAGAAAAAAATAAGGTATGTATTTTTCTGCGTGATCATTAATTTTTGAGGTACAGTAAAGACATACTTTTAATAGACGTATTAAACTACTACTTTATACCATGTTAGGTATATGTTTCGAATTCATTTAATTATTAATTATTTATCAAGTTCAGTTGGCGAGCCGCCACTGTTTGAAGGGAATGATCGAAGAAGGCCACATTAAGCGACCGATGTTCCATTGTTATGGCCAGGACTCTTTGATCGTTTTACACTTGCAAGGAATGTGCAAGTGTCACGTGTCAAAAGCGTGCCATTCGCTTTGTACATGAGTCACTAGATGAGTCAAATTTGGTAATTAATAGGGTTACTATAACTTGTAAAACGACACTCGACCAAGGGTGAGAACATACAAATATTTATTAGAAAGAAAAAATGAAAACGTAATACATAATAATACAAAAAATTATTTGGAAGCTTCGTTGTGCTTTTTCATCGCCATAATCCGGAATTTAATTGGCAATTTTCCGTTGTCGTTTAGGTAACTTTTGACCGAATTGAACGACAGTGACACACATTTCTCGTCACGGAACAAATCTTCAGCCTTCACAACGTCGTTTTCACAAACTTCAGTTACTTTGAATTTTCGGATCGGTCCGTTGCTAATCTCAAACTCGTAGTAGTAATTCTTGGCTTGTTTTTTGGGCCCTATGAACTGGAAGACCCAAAAGACCCTTTGCAGGGGCACGTCAACCATAAACTTGTACCAGAAATACTGAGCTCCGTTAAAAAACGAAATAATCTGAACGTCTTTAAAATCTTTATCGAGTTTAATGTCCATTTCAGTCTGCATTTTATACTCCATAGTGTTCCGATGAACTTGCTTGAAGTGTTGCTCCAACTCGCCGTAATTCCCAAACCATTCGCACTTCCACTTCGCAAATTTGCGCCCTTCGCACAAAAACTTGCGATTTTTGCACTCGACCTCATGATCCCCTTTTTCAGTCGGTAGTAGCATGTACTTGCACCCTTTATCGGCAAAAAAACACGGACTTTTCAAATCTTTGGGCATATTTTCGATGATTTGCTCCAGCTGGTAATTGCGCGTTTTTGAAATGGGGCCCCGACATTGTGGACAATTTTTCACCAAATTGTCTTTGACGCAATCCCCACACATACTGTGTCCCGTTTGGCACTGAATTATCGGTTTTGTCATTGTGTCCAGGCAGATTGGGCACATTATGACACGGTCGAGTTGACTGGCCATTTCTGAAAACAAAATTTGAATTTAGCGCGCTTTGTGACACCTGAGTGACTCCCCTTTTTTATGAATAAAAAACGTGATTGATTGAAATCGACTCACTTGCAAGTTTGTGACGTAAATACAACACTTATTTGAGTCCCGTATAAAAAATTAAGGCGCTTATCGAATTAATATTGCCACATTCTTCGGACACAACCACTTATCTTATTAATTTCTTGATACGCAAACGCATTGCATTCGGTGTATTACTGGTTGCGTCATTGCACGAAAATAACGCTGGAATGTATAATTAATTGCTAATTAGACATTTCGTTTAGTTGTATAAATAAAAATAAAGACGCTCCTGTTGGTATAATTACTTATTCTAACACTTTGTGTTATTGGTGAATTGTTGGTTGCCTGACTTAATTAGAATAAAAAATTGCACGGGGTGCAAAACGGCATTTTGGCATCAAATTCACTTATCTCCCCCATGTTCACCCTCGATTAAAATCGATGGCTTTTATCAATAGGCGATAAGCCCAAATAATAGGACCGGATGACGAGAGTTTGAATCATGGTTCAGACAAACGTCTTATTATGCACAACCACCCTAATTCCACCCCACTGAATGATCGGTTATGGACTGTTGGTCCCAATGACCCATTGCAGAGGGTGAGTGTGGCCCTCATCTGTTCAAACAAAACTATATCGGGTTTTATGGGATTGTTTTTGGGCAAGGTCACACGAAATGGAAGAAAACACAATTTTCTTCAAATAATAGTTATTTATTTATTTATTATTATACAAGACAATAAAGTGGTTGTTTGGCAAATTATATATACTTCTAGTTTCTAGTATTTTATAGTATTAGGAGTATAAGTGAAGCTTTATGTACATAGTAAAGTCGTCAAGTCAGCCGAGAAATGTAGTGTTTTCACCCTTATATACTTTTTTTTCTAAACGTATAAAATTATAACAAAATCAAATTTAGGAAAACATAACAATTTGTGTTGGAAAATCGTAATTTCTGGTCTGAATCTTATGTACACTCAGAAAAGTTAAAAATGTCGTGTCCATAAACCGACCCTCATTACTCGGGTCCTCCTACCCAACCCCAGTTGTAAATCATCTGCAAGGGGAAAGTAATAAAGATGCATTTGCATTGAGTTTCAACATCTGTTTATTTTAAATATCTAGTGCCGTTTTTAGAACGCGTATAATCGCAATTAAATTCTAATTCGGGATTAATTTTGCGTTTGTTAATGCAATCTAAATGACAACTTAATTGAGTTTAATCCGGAATTAAATTTTAATTCGCTTTTTGGAAACTGACCCTTATAAGGGTCATTAAACTTTAATCAATGAATAAATTAATTTGATATTAAGTTGCCATTTAAAATGCATTGACAAATGACAAATTAATCGCGATTAAAATTTGATTGCGATTAAAATATTCTGTAAATCGGCTCTAAATATTATTAAAACAATAATTTAATCAAAAGTATGAATCAAATGAATAATAATAATAATAATAATGATAATAATAAGCCTTTATTGAAGAAAAAATAAATAAAATAAAATATTCAAATTCTGTGGAGCGAAGTCTAGCCGCAGGCTACTCAACTCAACCCCAAAATAATAATAAAAAAAGAAATCAAAACAGTGTCTATTATTTCATTCGTATTGGCAGTAGCAATGTGAATAAAGTGTTGCAATACATAAAAATAATAATAAACAAACCAAATAATAAAATCCTATGAATAGTTGTTTGTTATTTTCACACAGAAGCCGAAATTAAAATTTAATTCCAAATTAAACTAATTCGACATTCGACTAATTGCCATTTGAAATGCATTGAGAAATGTCAAGTTAATCACGAATTAAAATTTGATTGAGATTAAAACGTTCTGTAAACCGGCCCTAATAGAAGAAGAAATTAAAATTTAATTGCGAATTAAACTAATTCGACATTAAGTTGCCATTTAAAATGCATTGAGAAATGTCAAGTTAATCTCAAATTAAAATTTGACTGAAATTAAAATGTTCTGTAAACCGGCCCTAAATATTACTAAAACAATAGTTTAATCAAAAATATGAATCAAATGAATCAAAACAATGTCTATTATTTTATTCGTGTTGGCAGTAGGAATGTGAATAAATTTTTGCAATAAATAAAAATAATTATAAACGAACAAAGTAATAAAATCCTGTAAAGGGTTCTTTGTTACTTTATCTAGAAGCCAAATATTAATTGGTCTTGAAATACACACTTTTACCTGTAAATCCACAGTTTCGAAGAATCATAAATTACGTACTGAAAATCCCACTTCCTTTTCATTGATAAAAATAGATAATGAATGGGACTATGGAAGAGCCAATTGTTGACATAATTTGTAAAAATTTTTTGTTTAATTAAATTTTTAAATGAAAACTTAACTAAAATTTACATTAAAAATTACTTTTTCCAATTTTTTTCCAATTTTTTCTTAAATTAAAATTCGAGATTAATTTGACGTTTGATAATGCATTTTAAATGGCAACTTTATTCGAATTAGTTTAATCTTGAATTAAATTTTAATTTCGCCGCTTTCTGTAAACCGACCCTTACTGTGGAATTGGTTTAATTCAGAATTAAATTTTAATTTAATTTTAATTATGTAATTAAGGCAATTTAATTTTTAATGTTAATTGCTTTCAAATTTAAATCGCGATTAACTTGATATTTGTCTATGCATTTTAAATGGCAACTTAATTTTAATTTCGCTTTCTGTAAACCGACCCTTAATGTCAAATTTGCTTAATCGTGGATTAAAATTTAATGACGTTAACAATAATAATGAATAAATTGACCCTTACGGTCAATTTCCTGATAGCGAATTAAAATTTAATTTGCGATTATACGCGTTCTCAAAACGGCACTAGATATTTAAAATAAACAGATGTTGAAACTCAGAATGCATCTTTATTATTTTCCCCTTGCAGATGATTTACAACTGCGGTTGGGTAGGAGGACCCGAGTAATGAGGGTCGGTTTATGGACACGACATTTTTAACTTTTCTGAGTGTACATATCATGCCAACTAATTAAACGGATTTTTTTGCAACGAATTCTCCTTTTAATATTTGTTTTTTTTTAAACATTATTAATAAAAAAATAATTACGTTTTATACAAGACGATAAAGAGATTGTTTATCTAGGAGTGAAAAGGTATGTACAATCTCTTTATCGTCGTGGATAATACAGCATTTTTTTTTATAACAGGTCTTCAAGTTTATGAGAACAAAGTTAATGTTAATCCGTTTGGAATTTGTATATTTAATTGAATAAAATAAATGTAGGTACAACATTTTATCCACCCTTGCGGTTAAAGTGCTATTTTATCCACTCATAAGAGTTGATAATGAAATAGTTTAACATCTGCTATAAAAAATGCTTTGTCCAACTTTTTTAAACAAAAGCTCGCCTCAAGCATGTTATCGTCTATTTTGCGCTTATCTGGTGCCGATTTGTTGTCACGTCACGTCCGTCTGCTATTTTTTGCCTTTATGGATGCTTCCTTAAAATATGCAAAGCTGTGTGATAAAAATCGTGACATGTTCACGCATCCCGATGTAATTTTTAATTAGACGCTTGGGTACAGTGAAGTGGCAACGACTCGAAGTGGGAAATTAGACGGCAAGAGGGAGAAATTCCAGGATCTTCCAACTTAACTCATAAGTGATCCCGGCTCATTTATCACAAGGAGAAACCGCAACACCAGACACCGTCCCTTAATCCGGCGCTTCGCACTTTTATTTTATGTATATCTGGGGGAGAGACTCAAAATGAGCGATGGGTTTTTGGTGATTTTTTAATTATTATTGTCTAGTCTTGATACGAAATTAATGCTTTGGCGGAAGAATCCAATCAAGGACAGTGTTTTTTCGTATGCACCCCTTCGGGGTGATAAAAATAAACGAGCAATGAAAGTTTTTACGAAAAAACAGTTAAGGAAATTTCACGATTTGGTTGTTAATTGAATAAATTCTAGAATGAGGGAACAACGTCTAAATGTTGGCACTCAAGTCGAGCGCTATTCAACATTCAAGCATTTTCTTATTTCCGTTTCCATATGGAGTGGTGGATGGGGGAAAGTTCCGGTGCTTACGTCAAAACTCACGGATCAGGATTTCCTCTTTAGAATTGTATATCAAACGTATCGCGATGCGAATTAAGTCCTTGTAACGTAGATTTTCCTTAAGCCTAATGAAAAGTTATGATGCGATTTTTAAAACGTGTGTGAAAAACAGGCAACTTTTGAAATATTCATAGTGTTTCGCTTGACGAGGGAAAGTGGATTGGAATGGATGAAAATGACTTCGGAACTTTGCTGATCCTTGGCGAGAATTGTTGAGGACGACTTACGTGTTTTCCCCGGCTTTACTACTTCAGGGGAAAACAAAAGGGATTTAAACTATATTCATTATACTTTAGGCCCTGTTTTATTACGTTATGCGTTTACAATAAAGCAGAATTTTTGCACTTGTTGCGATTGCCGATGAGTTCAAGAACAATTTATCTCCCGATAGCAATAATAAGGAAGCGCCCGGTAAAGTGATGTTTTCCGGTTTTTCCTCATTCATCACGCAGATAGCGTCAGGTAATGGAAAAATCCGTCCGATATCATCTATTGGATTCGATTCTTTTTTTAAATCGGCGTTATCCTCCATTCTCTCCTCGTTCGTAGTCGATTATTTATTTCTTCTTAGACAAAATAAAATTAAGGGGCAATTAAGCGAGTTAAATTTTTGTTCCGAAATTAATGTACTATAACCTGAACAATTTATTTCGGTAAAGTTTCCAAGTGTTAGTCCCCTGTTTCCATAATGTCAGCTATCATCCCTAACTCAATTATGCCGTCCCAAGACGGCGTCTGTTTAAAATTCCCACCCTATTAACTGGATACTAAGATGGCTCACCTTAGATTAACTAGATGAGAAATCATCCATTAGATTTAGGAGCTATTTATGCCAGATTTGTTCCGTGACAGGCACATTTCACTCCAGACAATAGACCAATTCCACCACCCACGCATACATAAATAACCCGGACCCCAGGGAAACCACCGAATATCAAAACATTTCGTTTGACAATCATTTACAAAATAATTTTTATTTTGGACGATTTGTTTATTCCCAATTAAAACAAAACCCAAACTATACAAAACTTGCTTCATTGTTAGCACCGTACTTAACAAACACCTTTTTTAGGTTCTTGTAACCTCTTGTAGCAAACAAGCAAAAAGTATCAATCATACATTTTATTAATAATAATAAAACATGTAAAAATTTGCCGATTTGCATGAAATTTCGTTAAAATCGGTCCAGTTGTGATTAATTTTTAATTTTAAGTTTTCTTGAGATTTTTTCCAAATGTGCAGCCGTCGTGATTTACAACACACGCTAAAGGGATTCCGATTTGAGTAAAATTTAGCACAATTAATTTAAACACTTTGAACCACTGGTGGATAAAATTGTATTAAAATCAGTGTACTAGTAATGCCTGCAAAAGTTTTTAAAGTTGGTTGTAATTTTTTTTTAATTTGGAGATTTTGGTCTATTTCTCAAAAAAACATTGACCGATTTTAATGAAATTTTGGGACGAGTTGTTCCAATAAATGACCTATCTGTGTTTTAAATTTTAAATTTTGCACAATTAATTTAGACAATTTGAACCATTTGTGGACCAAATTTCATTAAAATCGGTGTACTAGTAATACGTGCACTATTTTTTAAAGTTGTTTTTTTTTAAGTTGGTTGGATTTTTTTTCAAATTTTTATTTCTTAGACATTTTGGTTTAGTTCTCAAACAAACATTGACCGATTTTAATGAAATTTTGAGACGAGTTGTTCCAATAAATGGCCTATCTGTGTTTTACATTTCTATTAATTTGGCCTAGTAGTAATTTCGAAAATAATTATTTTAGCTTTGCTTTTGTGTTCCAAATTTGTAGCAGTTGTCCATGTTGATTTTGTACACACGTCAATGGAGTCCGATTTGAGTAGAATTTTGCACAATTAATTTAGACAACTTGAACCATTTGTGGACCAAATTTCATTAAAATCGGTGTACTAGCACTGCGTGCACTACTTTTTTAATTTGGTTGGATTTTTTTTCAAATTTTTATTCGTTAGCCATTTTGGTTTATTTCTCAAACAAACATTGACCGATTTTAATGAAATTTTGAGACAAGTTGTTCCAATAAATGGCCTATCTGTGTTTTACATTTCAATTAATTTGGTCTGGTATTAATTTCGAAAATAATTATTTTAGCTTCGTTATTCGTTTCCAAATTTGTAACAGTCGTCCATGTTGATTTTGTACACACGTAAATGGAGTCCGATTCGAGTAAAATTTTGCACAATTAATTTAAACAACTTGAACCATTTGTGGACCAAATTTCATAAAAATCGGTGTACTAGTAATGCGTGCACTATTTTTTAAGTTGATTCGATTTTTTTCAAATTTTTATTCCTTAGACATTTTGGTTTAGTTCTCAAACAAACATTGATCGATTTTAATGAAATTTTGAGACGAGTTCTTCCAGTAAATGGCCTATCTGTGTTTTAAATTTCAATTAATTTGGTTTTGTAGTAATTTCGAAAATAATTATTTTAGCTTTGCAATTGTATATGTTGATTTTGTACACACGTAAATGGAGTCCGATTTGAGTAAAATTTTGCACAATTAATTTAAACAACTTGAACCATTTGTGGACCAAATTTCCGATTTGAGTAAAATTTAATACAATTAATTTAGACACTTTGAACCATTTGTAAATCAAATTTTGTTTAAAACGGTGTAGTAGTAATGCTTGCAATAATTTTTGAAATTAAATTAGAGAGAATTTCTCCCAATTTTGTAACCCACAACTATTAGGTTAATATCTCAGCCAAATGTCGATCGATTTTAATGAAAATTTAGTCAGGGATTTAGGACATCTTGTGCCACTTATACGTCAAATTATAATAAAATAATAGTTTCTTTTTTGACCCGAAAATAATTGGTGACCAGCTCACCCCTGTCTAGACGTCATAACTCGAAAAAACATTTTGCGCTATTCTCACGTAAATAAAACGCACAATAAACCCGATATCAATTTGATTATATCCAGAAATAGATATTTCCGCCGAAGGGGACATATTAACAAACAGTCCTGCCACCAGCATGTGTGAAAAAAATATGGATGTGTTCATTTGGGAACAGCGGGCAGCAATCATGGCTCCGTGCGGAGACACTAAATCATATCAAGCCAATATATACGCCACAGGACCGGCTTTTGACATTTTACCCCAATTGAAAATCCTGCAAGTTGCAAGGGTCCGGCCCTGCTCTTGCAACAGTTATCGTGACGAGATCGATGTATTTCCCGGAGTCCCGGACTCGTTCCGGACACCTGCTACAGTGTAAATCAAAGACGGACGTACACTCAAAGAAAAATCACCATATGCGCGCAATAAAAACTCCAGCGATTTGAATTCGGCCATAAATCATCGACTCCGGATCGTTTCCGGTGTTTAATTTTTTCTCAGTCACACACATACATCAGCGTAAGCTGCCTTTCACCATTTTTCAAGATAAATGAGCAATAGTTGCGCGAAATTGCTGTCTTTAATCCTCGATTTGGGATTAGTTTAAAAAATTTCAAACCAACGGTGGATGGAAACAAGTCACGTCGGGAGCGTATAGATGTGTATCGCAGGGCCAGATTTCATGTTTTACACAAATAGAATCCAAATGTCATCGATATCTGAAGGGGCTGCCTGTCAATATGTATGAATGCAGACGCGGGCGGAATTCAAACGGTTTCAATGCCGCAACTTATAGCCGTTCATGTTTATTTTATAAACATCTGCCGAGGGAAGTTTGCAAATTAGAAAACTTCACGCCGTTACCTTTAACTCGAGATGCGGAAAAACTTATAAACACCCAGCTACACTACAGCGTAATCACACGAGAGTTACGCTAGATTGTCTCACTTTTTTCCAAACAAAACTCTCATTTCAGCAGGAAAAAGCAAATGTGCACATTCTAGCCAGAAGCTTAGGCACTCCAAAAATGACTATTTGGAAACGCTTCCCTTTTTTTTAAATTTGAATTTACTCCAGTGACCATTACAATAAAGTGAATGTTAAGTTTTTTAAGTTTGAAAAATGACAAAAAATAATTGATAATGAAAATTTTTCTTGTTTAACATGATATCGTGCGTTCATTTAAAAATCTTGGCCCAGTTGCCAGTGCTTTAAATTTGAACATGGGAACAGTGTAACCGGATCCGGCAATAGTTGTTTGCAGCCATTTATCGTTTATAAAATGTCAAAAAGATTTGAGGTTAGATATTTTCCCACCCAAATTTTTGATTTTATGGCTGCTTTGGGTCACTGCGCATTTCTGCTGTGGCTATTACTCTGTACTGTGGCCCTTGTTTTAACTTTTAGCAGGTTTTTAAGTGAAGTCAAAGGAGATTTTCGCTTGACAATATTGACATTTCGTAATGTCAAATTCTACGCTGGAAAATTAAAAAACAGAAGAAGATTCCACAGCCTCCTGAGCCCAGGTTTTTATTTGAACGTTCGATAGTTTGGCCGCCAAAATGTATGTTTTGATCAAGATTCATAAAAATAATTTCCTTTAAGACCTATTGTCTCATGCATCAAATCACCAGTTTCGCCTTTCTAGCCAATATTTTACAACCAATTTGTTCAATTTTCACGTACAGGGTGATTCATATAACTTTACGATCCTGACGAACTTTAAATGCAACCCATTATACATTGGAGGTTGAATTGCGCCTAAATTGGCCAAAACAAAAACGTCAGAGACTGCAATAAGAACCTAATTTTGTATGGTTTGCAAATATCCAAATCACAAACAAATTTATAATTATTAGTGTTTTTGAATCAAGTTATAATTGAGTAATGTATTGCTGGTTGCATTTAAAATTCGTCAGGGTCGTAAAGTTATGTGAATCACTCTGTATATTGTAACCAATTCATATCAACTTGTAGAAAAATTAAAAGATGTTGATACTCCGCCGCAGTATGTTACTTACTTACCATAGATTTGGTTAATAAACACTGGGCTAAAATTTCAACACATACTTCGTTAAGTCTCCATGCAATTTTAAGCATAATTAACTAAATTTTTAATAATAGCTACTTTCAATATAAAAACGATTTCTCCAATAAAAATCTGGTATGGCGATTTTAGCAAATTTGGCTATACATTACTTAGTTTGCACCTGTGTTAAAAAGTTGAATTTTGATCTTTCTTTTATGTTTATTTATGTAGATGATTTACTTACCTGTATTCCATTTGATAAACAAGATTTTATTTTAAATATATTTAATACTTATTATCCAACTTTAAAATTTACAATTAAACTTGAAAATAACAATGTAATTACATATCGTGACGTTAAAGTTATTAGGACTCCTGAAAGTAATATTAAAACTAATAGGCACTTTAAACCAACACATTATTCGAAACACCCCCTTCAGCAAAAAATAAGGCTTATAAAATCTCTCAAAATTAAGAGTTTCTTCCCGAGAATTTCAACACTGTCAAATATATTGCAACAATTAATAATTATCCACTTAATTTTATATAATGATAACAAAACCAACCCAATTTGTTAAATAGTAATAATTGTGATTCCAGAACCTTTAAATTCAAATTCACTGTCTTTTAAATATTGTAAATTAATTAATATTCCTTTGATCAGAAATAAATTGAAACATTGTATAATTCATGATTCCCTAAAATTAGTTTTCTGCAACAAAAAACAGAAAATCAAGTCTTTAGCAAATTAAAATCAAAAACTTCTAAATTAGAAAAAAGTAACGTACTTTATCGAATTAGTTGTAAAACGTGTGATCAAATTTATGTTGGACAAACTAAAGAAAAATTAAAGAATAGAATAAAAAACCACCAATATGATTATAAAGAGTGTAACTTACAATGTAAAACTCATCTAGCAGCCTTAGCGAATCATGTTAAAGAAACAAAACACGAATTTGACTTTGATGGTGTTGAAATTCTTGATGAAGAAACACATTACAAAAAAACACTTACTTCCGAAGTGATTCATATTCAAAAAAATAAAAACATTGCTGTTAATTTTATTCCAAATCAGGTAGGTACTGATAAACTTAGTAAAATTTACAAATTCCTTATTATGAAAATCACTAACATCAGATAATTATGGTCATCACTCATATTTTAACATGTTTGTCTTGTTTTTTAATAGATTTGTGATTTGTGATTAGAATATTAATTACAACCTTTTTTAACTTTAACTTTAACTTTTTTTTAACTTTAACTTATACTTAACTTCAACTTTTTTAACTTTCCAATCATATTGATAGTGTCATACTAAAAGCTTCTAAGATGTTAGGTTTTGTTATAAGAAAATTAAGAAATATGTAGTTCTGAATTTTTACAAATTAACACTTTGAAATTACTATATTTCTCATTTGTTAGATCATATTTAGAATATGCATCAGTTGTGTGGTCTCCTATTTACGAAAAGCTTGAAAATGTGCAAAAAAGGTTTTTGAAATTTCTGGCTTATAGAGATGATGGTTGGTTCCCCGCAAGAAATATTATTATATGTTTCAAGTTTCTAGCCTTGAAATTAGATATAAATTTGCAACAGTAACGTTTCTTTTTAAAATTATACACAATAAAATTGATTGCCCTCACTTGCTAAAACAACTAAATTTTTGTGTACCACGTCAAAACTCTAGAAATAAACAATTATTTTGCTTGGATGCTAGTCGGACAAACTTCCAAAAAAAATCACCAATTTTTAAGATGTGCTCTGAAATTAACCAAATTATTAACATAGATGATATTTTACGTACTTATTTAACTTCATAAATGTACTACTTCTAAGTTTTACATAGGCCACACAATAATTGGTTTCGACTGTGGTGTAGCAGAGATCAATAATAATAATAATAATAATAATAATAATAATAATAATAATAATAATAATAATAATAATAATAATAATAATAATAATAATAATAATAATAATAATAATAATAATAATAATAATAATAATAATAATAATAATAATAATAATAATAATAATAATAATAATTTTTGAAATTTATTGTTAAAAATGTAACAGCTTAAATTCTTGAAATTTTATTACAAAACTAGTTTCAGAAATACAGATCAATGTTTTTTGAACTGTGGTAAATTAGATTTTTTTTTGAGTTCGATACATTTGGTGGGAATATTAAATGTTGCCAATCTATGTATTTTTAAAGCCACGACAATCCGCTTGCTCAGAAATGCGCGAATCACAATGTTTGGTGTTTTTTTTTGCGTCTTCTATTGTCGTTCGGTATTTTCCTTGCCAGCGTTGACAAAATTGGAACTTTTCAATATTTGCGCTTATCCCGTTTGATGAATTAAATCCCAGCGACACTGGCGCAAATTCCATCAAAAACATCAATCCTAAAGCATCAATTCCGTGACGTGAAATATTACGTTTTTCCCAGTTCTTTCTCCTCGTAATCATTGTTAGCAACCACCGAAAAGATAAATGATTCTCGAACGTAATTTGTATTAGTTGGTAATTTTCGTTTTGTAAAGTTTCGGACTCGACGCTGGTGGGTTGTAACCTAACCGCTGTGACTAACTGGCTGTCAAGCTTTAACAGCCACTCTGACTGACGTGAACTGGGGCTGGGTTTTGATACGTTTCAATTTATCGCGCGATATTTTATACCCACCTACGTCAAGGGAAGAATTCCAACACTGTGTCCATTGGGAGAAATGCAAGAAGGCCGCGAGCGTTGCTATAATAGACCTTTCATATCTCACGTCCAAAGTGCAAAAAGTGAACCCGGGGATTCACCCAACCCCAGCAACCAACAATACACCGATTTATGTCTAGTTATGCAAAGCAGAACTAATTTTCTTTTAGTGGCTTATCTTGTGCTTATGTGCAATCTGTCAAATAAACTGCAAATTGTGGACGGGGAAATTGCAGACGAGACAGGAAATATCGTCACTGTCTGCATTATGAAAACTTATGACTGTTTTTTATGTTTACTAAGGCAACACAGGAAACTGCAACGTTGTTATTGTTTGTATCTGTTAGTGATAACCTGATAACATTTAACACAAAACAATTTATTAAATCTTAAACGTTTTTTGTAGTAAATAATTATTAGAGAAAAAATTAATTAATATAACATTGTTAAGATATTTGAATCACAATACTCAAAGAATAATCAAAAGTTATAACGAAAGTAAAAATATCTATTTTGATTAAAAAAAATAGCAAGTAAATACCTAGACGGGTTGCATTTGATCAATTTATCAGATTTTAAGTTTTTGTCGTATTTTTTTCTTCTTACTTTTTTAGTTTTTTTTAGTTTTTTGTTGTAGTTTCAATTCATTTAGAAAATTCACGATCAGTTTTGGTAGAAAAAGCCTGAGTAGTACACAATCAGAAGAATGTCTTTGAAAAAAGTCAAAAAAACGTGTAAAACTGGCTACGTTTTTTGCAAAACAAAGACTAAATTTTTATACAATATGTTTTTTTTAATTAGAGTTATTGTGTCTCTAGAAAATCTGTTATTACATATAATTAATTCTGTTACACATGTTTCAACTGCAAAATAAACTTTACTTACTTTTAGTTAAAAATGAAGAAACATTTGTTTCCAGGATTTTTGGTCAAATGAAGTGTCAAAATTTGTATGAACATCCATTATTTGTAAAGATAATATTCATGACAAAATTGTTATATTGGTATATTTGCGCTTTCGGTTCAAAAGAAAGAAACACGTGTTTTAGAATTTTTAGAAATTCTATCCCCAAGAGAGTTAAGTATAAAAAAATATTTTTAAAGTTATATTTGTGTAAATTAATATTTCTAAAGTTTTTGGAAATCTGATTGCAATGGGGCTAAGTAGTAGAGGAAAGTGTGTATAAAAATCTCTAAATTTTTAAGTTATACAGAGTGTTCGAAATGTTGAGACATTACTTTTAACATGTGATGGTGTGCATTGTTATTCTAGTACACCTTATCTTAGTACCTTACCTAAAATGATGATAAAGAAAATATGACGATAATTACTTTTTTTTTAATTTCTCAAGCCGACCCTAATTAAATTTACAAAATAGAAATTTGCCAAAATAAAAAAATCATTGATAATTTCATAGTCTCTTTACTCAAAAATAGATGTTAATTAACGTTAATCAAATGACTCGATTGTTCGGTGTTCATGTAGTTAAAAAAAAAATTAAAACAACATTACCAATAGAAAAAGGTTTCATTATTAATTACAACATTACAACAGGAAATATTATCATCAACTAGATGAAAAAAAAAACATTTATAATCAGTCTGAATCAGAGAATTAAAACGCCGACGAAGTAAATTATAAGTGTGTATAGGCCAGATCAATACAGGGGCGTAGGACGGGTTGCCTACATATTTTTAAATCGATGACAGCGCCGTCTGCAAGGCGTCCGACTCCTACAGGGACCGTCTTTACCGTCCTCCAACTGTCAATTTTTCTCATTGAGTCACAAGACAGCAAAGTTGCAGATAAGTGGTGCTAGTGCTGGAAATCGTGTCTCAATCTACCCAGTGCCTTTTGACGAAGTCCTCCACTGTCGAAATGTCGGACGAAGTAGCAGAAAATGGTCATTCTGACGGAGATGTGCCCGAAATCGAGCTCATCATTCGTGTGAGTATCTCAAACGTGGGGCGTGCCTCAATTTCGCCACCTACATGTTGGAAAGTTCTCTCTAAAAACTTTCTTTCTTCCAATATGCAACGAAAAAAACGCGACCTTGGGCCGGAAAATGGCGCCATTTTTGAATTTTGGGGCTTTTGGCACAGAATCGTGACCTGACGGTTTACCCACATTGCAAACATGTCACGGTCTTCCACTTGGGTATGACTCACTTTTCGATCGAGAGTTTGAAACACTCCCGATTTGTGGAATAATTAGCGGTGGGATTTTTTTTTAGAATCGGCTTTATTGTTTCGGTTTTGGGGGAGACACCAAAAAATTTAAAAACTTTGACCTCTAATACTTAATTCGAGAAAATTGCTCTCCAGGATGTTAACGCTTCTTATTTGCATGTATTTTTACATTTAAAGTTGATTTTTTTGTAAGTCAGTCGATTAGTTTTTTTTTTCAGTACTTATCCATTCATTACTTTATCAGAAAATACACAAGTTGAAGCGCTGACAACAATATGTCATTGTAAATAAGTCACAAAAGAGTACAGTTTGGCCTAGTGTAAATGTTACTTAATTTAAGTACTCAACTGTTACACAAAACTACAAAAATTTTTGGAATTTGTAGTGATATTAGAAAAACGGATTTTTGATCAATTTCCGATCAAAAACTAATTAAAAACTGAAAAGTTGCGTAAAACAGCTTAGAAAATGATCATTTAACAGTGTGTTCAAGCGACTGAAATGACAATTTTTGAGTGAAAGAAAAAATATCTTATCGTTGCCCTTCCTTGAAATTTTTATTTATGATCAGATGACAACAGCAGCACATTAAATAACGACATATTTTGTTTGCAAAATTTCTGTCTTGTATCATGTTCTAGCAAAAATAAAGAATATGGTGTTTTATTACTAATTTTTGTTTGAAATTTGGAATTGTCGTTCTTTAAGTTTTTCTAGGCAAAATACATGGAAAGTCTGTAAGTAGTATGATTTGGTATGATTTGGGGCTCAACCGACTCCAAATGTTTATTATTTTTATTGTCACAGTTTTGGGGATTAAGTGATACCCAATTTTGGGCATGCTTAGAAATTACCTAAAAACCTTGAGGTCTAACACCATTTTTTTATTCGAGAAAATTGCTCTCCAGGATGTTAAAATAAATCTTATTTGCATATATTTTTACATGTTATTACTCGGTGTTATGTCATTCCATTACAGGGCTTGTTTTTCCGTAATAATCTTCAGTTCAAAGTTGATTTTTTTTTAATTTCGTATAAGTACTTATCCAAGCATTACTTTATCAGAAGATACACAAGTTGAAGCGCAACAATATGTCATTGTTGCTCAAAAGAGTACAGTTTGGCCTAGTGTAAATGTTAATTAATTTAAGTATGTACTCAACTGTTCTACAAAACTACAAAAAAAACGGATTTCTGACCAAAAACTAAATAAAAACTGCTTAGAAAATAATCATTTATCGGTGTTTCAAACAATTGGAATTAAAAATTTTTTAGTGAAAGTAAAAATAGTTCTTTTCTTAGCGTTGCGCTTCCTTGAAATTGTGTCCAATTTATTTATCTTCACATAATGTGTTTGCAAAATTTGTGTCGTGTAACGTATCATGTTCTAGCAAAAGTAAAACCGGTGTACATTTTTCGTTTTTTACTAATTATTTTTATTTAATTTTTTGAATTATTGTTCCTTTGAGTTTCTGGCTAAAATGTCTGAAATGTGCGATTTTTTAACATAAAAATTATGGAAGTTTATTTTTAGTTACAAATAATATGGTCCTTTTTATTTTTATTAGAAAAAAAAAGCTCAACCTACTCCGAATTTTTATTATTTTATTATTGTCTCAGTTTTGGGGCTTAAATGACCCCCAATTTTGGCCAGATTAAAAAATTACCTCCGGAGGGTCAATTTTATTAACCTTGACCTCTAGTACTGCATTTATTCGAGAAAATTGCGCTCCAAGGTTGTTGAAAGCAGCCTCCAGGATGTTAAAATTTCTTGTTTGCATTTATTTCTAGATGTTAATTAGATGGTGTTATGTCATTTCGTTGCAGGACTACTTTTTTTGATGAATTTTTGCACTCAAAATGCAAAACTTTCATATTTTATGTAATTTTTGATATTTTAGAAATCCGGGACAGTTATTAAGGAAAGTACGGTGACATTAATACCGTAAAAGTGTCAATTAAAGTTGATTTGGATCGGATTTTAAACGTAGAAATCCTTGTTTTTTGTAAATCCGTTGATTACGATTTTTTTCCGTACTTATCCATCCACAGAAGTGCCTGTATTATACTGTATCAGAAAATAAATAAATTTTTCCCACCAACGAGAACGATAATTAACTGATTTTATTTCTTATTGCATTATTTTAATTTTGTGGCTTGATATTGAAAATGACTTTCACCTGTGCCAAAAATATTTAAAATAAAGCAAAACAATTGTGTCATTTCAACGACCAAAAATACCGAATTTCGAAATTTTCATTGCAGAACAAACAAACCAAGTTCATGGTCCATTCACAATTTTACCGCTTCCTCAAATAAATGAATGGGTAATTAATTTGTAAATGAAAACAAACAAATTTGGGGTTTTTAAATTTGATTGTCTTATCTAATCTTTTGCAAAATATTATTAATATAAAGGTGACGGTGTATCTATAAAAAAACAATATCTTTATTTGAACAAATCTCGAGAGTAAAAAGTGTGTTGAAATTCCTTTCTCGTACATTTTATTGTTTAACAACTTGACATAAACCTGAATCATAATGGCTACGACATAGTGAAAGAATGTCAGAAAATATCACCGATAAGTCACTTTTATTATTATTGCTTCCAGACGGTTTAATTTGATGACGGAATTTGTGTGTGTGAGGGGTGAGATAAAAATGATAACATTGGTCGTTTTTAAAATAAAATAAACAATCAGCAGATGGCGTTTTATTTATTAATTTAAATTGCAAATGCGATTGTTTCATATGATAAATAATTTTTTCTGCGGAGGAGGAAGTTGTGGCAGAAATGTTTAATAAAAAAATGTTCAAACAGATGACTAATGTATTGACGCAAGAATCATCCGAAACTTACGTAATGTTTTTATAAATAGTTCGTAAAAATAAAGGAAAGTGTTTTTCGTCTTTAAATGTCAATTTTTCCCTCCTTAAACGGTACCGAACGAAACTTTCACACCAAAACTGTTGTTGTTTGTCATTTCCTTTTCCGTTTTATCTTTGCACAATCAATCGATCGGTGACTTTTTTTTTCAACAAAAGTGTATTAATCAATTTAATTAAATTTGACCCAGTTGGGTGTCGCGACGGCAATTGCAAGGTTTACCAACCTTGATGGAATGCGAAACGCGATCTAGTTTTGTCGTATTGGGTTTTTTACCCACCCAATGAACTCTCCTCAATAACGGTTTGCATAGCATATTAAACTTGTGTAAATTTTTTCCATCGTTTGGCGCAAATAAATATTGGCAAAGTGATGGTGTGTGCTTTGCTAATTGTTGCATTGAATTGTTTGCGCACGATAAGAGATGGAAAGGTATTCAAAGGTGTCGCGCAGTCCTTGACTACGAGAGCGTTTTTCGACCTAGAACACCGCCTCGAAAGAGGACAAATTTCATGTTTTGAGTATTTTTTTTTCGACCTTTTTTTTATTTTCAAAGGTGTTTTTTAATTTTTTTAATTGCTAGTACCTTTAGTTTATGAAAAAATAAAACTATTTTGGGCCGAGGAATTAATTGGTGTCGACTAAATCGCCAAATTCCCAATGGTTTATTATTATTAGTTATGAATTTTTTTTAATTTTTCTTTTATTTGCAATTTTCTCGAAAACTATTCGTTGGAGAACAAAAAAGACAGATAATTAAAAGAGCTTTCCAACGATAATGTGTGTTAACAAATTTTTATTTTTTTTTATTTTCTCAATTACGGCAAAACTATTCAAAAAAGTGAAACTATTTTGACCTCTACCTATGCAAAATGATCTGGGAAATCGATTGGCGTCGAAAAAATCGCCAAATTCCCAATAGTTTTTTAGTTATGAATTTTTTAAAATTTTACCCATTTTTTCTTTTCTTCCCAATTTTCTCGAAAACTATTAGTCGGAGAACAATAATCTTTTTTGAAAAAGATAGATAATTAAAAGAGCTTTCCAACGCTAATAAACTCCATGGGGTTATCTCTAATAGTTCTGGAGTTATTGTTCGATAAATGTTCCGGGTATCGGAAATCGACCAAAATCGCGACGAAGTCTTATAGTTTCCGAGAAAAACGCAAAAAAGGTTACCATTTTCACTTTTTAAAAATTTTTAAACGCCCATTACGGCGAAACTATTGGAGATAGCGAAAAACGGCAAAATCGATTAGAACTGGTATAAAAAGCCCTACAACGTGGCATGGGTTTCAAGGCGATATCTCGCAAAAAAAATTCAATTTTCAAACGTCGATTGCGGCGAAACTAAAAGAGCTAGGAGAAAACGCTTTTTTCCATCGTAAAGAGCACGTCAAAATCTATCAGACAGGAAAGGTTTTAATTGATTTTGAGACACTTTAAAAATTGACCATTTTGTACGGGGGGGTGTTAAAAAAATTTTGAATTTTTTATTTTCTCCATTACGGCAAAGCTATTCAAAAATATGGAACTATTTTGGTCTATACCTATTACCTAAGTAAAATGATTCAGGGAATCGTTTGACGTCGAGAAAATCGACAAATTTCTAATGGTTTTTTAGTTATGAATTTTTTTAAATTTTACCTATTTTTCTTTTTATTCACAATTTTCTCGAAAACTATTAGTCAGAGAACGATAATCTTTTTTGAAAACGATAGACAATTAAAAGAGCTTTCCAACGATAATACACTTTATGGCGTTGTCTCTGATAGTTCCGGAGTTATTGCACGATAAATGTTCCGGGTACCGGAAATCGACCAAAATTGCGACGAAAATTGAAAAAATCAAAATTTTAAAAATCGAACCTATTGACTTTTTTTCTACTTTTAACAACTCCAGAGGGCTGTAAAGACAGAAAAGCCCATAAAACGTTGCTAGAATGAGTTAAAACATTTTTTTTTCATTTTTATGAAAGTAAGTGCCTTGATTGACCATTAAAAATTTAAGAAAAAAAAATCAAATTTTTAAATCTCGTATAAAGCTGGTATAATACGCAAAATGAGCCGCAGAATTCACTGGAACAAACCGTTTTGCTCTACGACTTTTAGTTTTCGAGTTATGAATTTTTTTAGTGAAAAACTAAAAATAGCTCTATATCGTTGCTCGGAGTGACTGTGTTTTCACCATTTAATAGAGAATTTAATGCGCTTTGGAATGATTTTTTGATTTTTGGTCTAGGTATTTAGTTTTTGAGAAAAACGCAAAAAACACGTAGCGATATTATTTTATTTTTTACTTTTTTAGTTTTCTCATTTATCCATTATCCATTATTTTTGTATTGTAAATTCTGCATTTTTCACTTAATTTTCTGATCAAGGTGATTTTGAAATTAAGTTGGCAACACTGACTCATAGACAATTAAAATAGCGTAATAATTGTTATTAATTTTAATGGCTTTGATAATTTTTTCTGTATTAATTCATAAATTTTATACAATATTAACTCCATTGTGTCGTGGAAAATTTATAGAAATGATAAGAATTACAAAATAATCACGACCTCGTACGTTTGAAGACACTATTACCGACTTATCGGTTATTACGCTATTAGCGCTCTAATGAGTTATTATAATTAAAATTGCAATGAATATAAAACGTAATCAGTTTGTTGTTTAGCAGAAATTGACTGTATTTTGCATAATGATGGTATAAGTGAGGCGTAAAAAATTACGCATCAAACACTTAAGTTTTGAAAACTGTGTTATCTCTAACACATCGATCGATTTATTTTCAGGCCGGAATAAATGAAAAGATAAGCAAATCTGTAACGTAATAATTTTTTTCAGGCTTCAACGATAGACGGCCGCCGTAAAGGCGCCTGTCTCTTCTGCCAGGAATACTTCATGGAACTCTACCTCTTGGCCGAACTGAAAACAATCAGTCTAAAAGTGACAACAGTCGATATGCAAAAACCACCACCCGATTTCCGTACCAATTTCGAAGCAACGCCACCTCCCATTCTAATCGATCGCGGAATGGCAATTTTGGAAAACGAAAAAATCGAACGACATATCATGAAGAGCGTCCCAGGCGGTCATAATTTATTCGTGCAAGACAAGGAAGTGGCAACTTTGATCGAAAACCTCTACACCAAGTTCAAAATGTACGTAACCAAGTTCGAATCGACTGACACGAAAGAGGCAAGTCAGCCGCTCCTTTCGCATTTGGAAAGAATCAACGATTTCTTGGCGAAGAGAGGGACCAGGTTTCTGACCGGCGACACTATGAGTTGTTTCGATTGCGAATTGATGCCGAGACTTCAACATATCCGGATTGGGGCGAAAGCCTTCCGGAAATTTGAAATTCCGACCAGATTTACCGCACTTTGGACTTACATGGCAAACATGTACGAGTTGGAGGCGTTCAGACAGAGCTGTCCCGCAGATCAGGACATCATTAGTCATATTAAGAACCAACTGGGGCTCAGAACAACGGCACGGATAGAGCTCGAGACGCCTGTTTTTACCACTTCTATTCCCATTGTTGCAGAAACATAATAAACGAAGCGAGAAGTGGCAAGGGGCGATTTAGTACAAAATTATCACCGGTAGGTGTCGCTAGCCTTGCGCGTGCGCTTACAGCGAGGCACAAAGCGTGGCACCTGGCGCCCCTTTTGAAAAAAATACTTCAAATACTAGGTTTTTTTTCCAAAATGACGCTCGGTTCCGTGCGTTTTGTGCCCCCTGTGCATTTTTGCGAACTGTTTTTGATACTAAAGGCTTTTTCTTGTTGAACAGTATTGTTGCAAAATTTTGAGCTGGACTTGAATTTTTAATCCGCATTATCTTTAAGTTTTATAAAGTTACTTAAAAATGTTTATCATTTGTATCAACTTAGCTAAGTATGGATCATAATTATGTTACATTGTATTTTTACGTAATAAAGGTAACTGTGAACGTAGCATTTTGTTATAATAATAAATAATAATAAACGTTAAGTTCGTGCTAGATGTTACAATCTTGTACACAGGTCAAAAAATACTTGGAATAATTAGTATAGGACAATAAAAAAACAAAACTAAACACTTAAGGTAAATCTTTAACAACTGAAAAGAGCTCATCTTTACATACAAAGGTAAGGCAATTAAAATATTGGATGCCAACATTCGCGCATTTGTCTTTGCTTTCATATTTATGTATTATACTTTGATTTTTCCTGGTATGCTTATGACGATCACAATGTCGCTCATATTTTTTTATACCCTGTTTTGTAATACAAAAAGTGCGTATAATGTCTGAATTTTTAATTTAGTAAAAAGTGGTCTAGCAGAGGTAACTGAAGGAATGACCAAATCTATTGGATAGAATCATCAATTTCACTCTATGATGATTGTAAATTTCTTTTTTTTTTTTTTAATGGTACCTTGTACAATTTTTTGTACCTTTTAATAGATAATTTACTTCTAATTTTAAACATGTGTCAGAATATGACAAAATAATAGTACATATATTTAAAAAAATTAAAACAAATATGGATTATTTTAGATAAGAAAATGTTAGATGACAATGAAAACAATTATTATAAACTTTTTATTTACTAATTTATGTCAAAAAATTTTGACACTCCTAGATTATTAAAATCGCATGTCTAACCTTTCTTGATTCGAATAACTAGCCATTTTTTTAAATCAAATTGCAACTGAATGACAAACTGCAACAGTTAGTAATATCTAACAAGAGTTTAACAATCTGTACTTTAGAGTATTTACGGTAAAATCACTTAAGCCAAAATGATAGATAACTTTTTTATTTTTTTAATAATTGATAGTAGATTTTGTTCAGAAACGGGAGCTAAAAAGAAAGAATTAGGAATAGTTTTAAAATGTTTAACACTGATTTATTCTCAGGTAAGTTCTTAATGTTTGTAGTGACAATATTTTGGGCATTGTTTATAAAGAAAGTTATTAATGCGTCAGAATCCAGTGCAACGTTTCTGACTTACTGATAAGCTCATTTTTAAATTGAGAAGATGTCTATACCCTTTTTTATAGGTGTTATGCAGGGTTTTATTGTAGTCATTTACGTAAAATTTCTTTATTAACCGAATTAGAACGAATTACAACAAACGATAAGGGAGAGAGCCCTTAAGAGGGGGCACAAACTTGATGCTGGGATTGTACACTGATTTGGGCATGAGTGCTTTCAAAAACAGATGCGTGATAATAGCTGTGAGCCCCCATATTTTCCTCCTCCCGCCTGTGAAAACAGGGAGTGAATAATTGGTCCGAAATTGCGTGTGTTTGATATGTTCCGGATCACACAACACTTCCAAAGGAACAGTGAACACCTCCTTAACTTCACTCGGGTTAATCCGCAACTCCCGAACATCCCCGATTTTGAGGGCACCAATCACAGGCAAGACACTTGTCACGTTTCGACTGACAATCACATTCCCTTTACCCCAAACCTCGATCAAGTCATGTCCAATCCCCAGCTCCTCCTGCGTCTCTCGCACGGCCGTCTGTTCGGCGGTTTTGTCCCCTGCGTCCTCCATTCCTCCAGGAAAACTGACCTGCCCCCGGTGTGTTTTTAAATTTGCCGCCCGTAAAGTGTACAGTAGCGACACTCGACCGTCGACGACGCACAAAGGTACTAACACGGCGGCGTTTTTGGTGGGTGTGTTAGGTTGTGTTTTTACCGGCCGCATTTTGGCGAAATTGGCCACGGTTTTGCGGATGTTTTCCTCGCTGAAGATGCTTTCAGCACTAAATGCACTGAAACACTGCACCAGGTGCGGCTTTCGCGGTATTTTCGATACCGGAAACATGACGAGAATTTTGCCAGTTGTTGGGTTTTGTTTTGACAGATGACAGAGGGGGGTGATGGATCAATGGCGACGAATTTTCACTTTTCACGCTTATTGGCCCCAAATTGGCTGTTACGACTGAAATAATAGTAATAAATGAGTTGAGGCAAATAGCTGTGATTTTTTTAATGAAGGGTCATTTTGGCGGCAAATTCGAATCGGTTGCGTAACGCACTGGTTTCCCCACACTTGAGAAAGTCGAGTCTGAGGGAAGACTCACATGTGGTTAGTGCAGTGATGGCCTTTGGCAAGTTTGTTGCTTTTTCGGTCACTATCTTTGGGGCTTTAACCGGTATGTATTATAGAATCGGATTTGCCGCCATGTTTAATTACCGGTAATGCAGATTACCAAATTTTCAAAAACCAAAATTTGGAAAAAAGAAATGCTCCGGTTTGTGGGTTTCCGGAACAGTTATTGAGGTCAATTACGTTTGTTTTTTCTTTGCGTTGATAGAAATGTCCAGGTTTCGTGATCGTGCAATGCCAAGGCTGAATTTCACTCAACCAAACCCATCACATAATATCAAATTGCAAGCAATAAAAGTGAACGCTGGACTCAATCTGGGCGTTTTTTGCACAGATAATTCGAAATTGTAACGATTTACATAATGTTTGAATAAATTCTAAAGACAATGTGAAGGTTTTTTAATTTCACAACACGGACGCGGCTTGCATTTTTATGAAGCTTTTAATGGACTAGAATAATAAAAAAGAAATTTCCTTATGTGTACAACTAATCGTTAAGTCACTCTCTAGTCGATAATAAGATAATAATAGTTTACAAATAATAACTTTTTTATATACTTAATGAAATTATTATTTCTATGTTTACTTACACTTTCTGGCAACCCAAAAAGGCAGGTAATTTTTTTTATCATGTTCCAGATTTTTTTGCGAAAGATTATTTTTTTCTATACCTGAACGAATCCTTCATTAAGGTTCATTGTTTTAAGACATACAGTATCAGAAGGAGTGACAATTAATATTTGCAAATAAAGGAAAACCTCTCCCAGAAGCACTAAAAACAGCTTGTCTGCTATATTTTGTTTTTTCCGTAACTAATCAGGCTGAGATATTACATAATTATCATCAGATGGGCGTATTTTATGTCTCAAAAAATACATTTTCTTAATTCACATTTAGTTTTCTTTCCGAAACACCTAGGCAAAATGAATGATGAAAGATTTAAAGGTTTTCTAAGATCGGCACAAGGGTTGCTGAGATTAAAACATATTAGGAGATTATTGTTGGACTATTCTGCCCTACTAAGCTAAAAAGCAGTAACTCTCTCAAATACAATTTTGAGTTATAAGCATTTAAATATGAATACGTTAGGTCACTCTAAAGAGAATAATGAAAAAAAAAATTATTGTTCATCATACCACCGATTCGACATCGTTTTTGTCAAAATTTACCAGCGAATGAATTAAATTATAAGTGAATTTTTTTGTAATTTTACAAGTTATTGTTATTTATTATGAGTTTTTGTGCACTTTTTACAAAAGATTGACTTTTTTTGAACTAAGTGCCTCATTTATAAGAAATGATGACTTTCAGTTAAGTTATACAGGTAAATTGTGTAAACCAGTGTAATCAATCATATTTCGTAATTATTTTAGCGAGCACTCACAGTGAGAAAATAAAATGCCTGGAAAACGGCCGCTTTTACCGCGACCCTGATCGCCCCCCTCAAAAAGTTTGGACGTCTGGCGAATGCTCCAAATATTATCTTTGTCTCGAGGGCGAAGTCTTCGATTTTCGGTGCTCCTCTGGGCTTCTGTTCGACGTCATCAACCAAATTTGCGATTTAAAAATAAACGTAGATAACTGCGACATCACTTCAGGTATTCCCCCAACAAAGAGAAACAAAAATTTGACCATTAAATAATAATAATCACAGAAACTATCACTCCTCGCCCAACAACCATCAATAAATGCCCCGTCAACCATCAGAGGTGTACCAATGGTACATGTCTCCCTCAAAAATATTTCTGTGATGGCTCTTTAGACTGTCACGATGGTAGTGATGAGAAATTTTGCGACCCCAAGAACGACCCATTTGGGGCCTTAGAGTGCAATTTGAGTTGTGCCCTTCCTTATTGTTTCTGTTCACATGATGGCACCCAAATTCCTGGTAATCTGGAACCATCAAAAGTCCCACAAATGGTACTTTTGACTTTTGATGGTCCCATCAATTCCGACAATTGGGTGCTACTGGATGGGTTGTTAAACGGGGCTCAGAACCCCAATGGGTGTCCCATCAAATCGACATTTTTCGTGAGCCATGAGTCCAATAATTACCACCAAACCCAGAAATTGTGGAACGACGGGCACGAGATCGCCGTCCATTCCATTACATATGGGTATGAGTGACCCATTTTGTGTTTTATGGGTTTGATGGTGGGTTTTAGGCGTTGGTTATTGAACGCAACCATTGAGGATTGGTTTGACGAAATGGTAGGCCAGGCCAACATAATCCACCGCTTTTCGGGGGTCCGTTTAAGGGAGTTGAGGGGGCTGAGGGCCCCCTTCCTCCAAATCGGCTCAAACCGCCAGTTTTTAATGATGCAGGAGTTTGGGTTTGTTTACGACAGCTCCATAGTGGCCCCTTTCACGCATTTGCCCTTATGGCCCTACACTTTGGACCATAAATTACCCCACGAGTGTGTTAAACAAGAGTGCCCGACTCGACCATACCCAGGCGTTTGGGAAATGGTTTTGAACCCGTTCGAGGCCAGAGACTACTCCTGTGCGAGGCTAGACGCCTGCCCAGGTGCTTTAACAGGCGACGATATTTTCAAAATTTTGGCCAATAATTTCAAGCGGCATTATTTGGGCAACCGGGCTCCGTTTGGCCTACATTTGGACACAGCCTGGCTCAAAAATACGGATTATTTTGACGCGCTCCAGGTTTGTGGACACCTAGCCCAGGCTGCGTTATTTATTGTGTTTCAGGATTTTATCGGTGAAATTTTGCAACAACCAGACGTTTGGTTCGTGACTAATTCACAAGCTATTGAATGGATGCAAGACCCGACTCCCATTGACCGTTTAAACGCGTTTAAAGCGTGGGACTGTGCTAAATTTTTCAAAAAACACGAATTGGCCTGCAAGGTGCCCAACGTTTGCAAACTTTATTCTAGTTTTTTTCAACAGGAGAGGTATCTGTATACTTGTTTCGAGTGCCCCGTGAATTATCCCTGGATCAGGAACGAGTTCGGGCTCAACTAGCCCCAAAAAGGACTGATTGTGTTGTTATTTTATGTATTTATTGTTTTAAATAAATGGTTGTGTTAGACAACCAGTAATACACCAATAGTTTGATTTACGATTTTGGGGAAAGTCACGTTGGCTTTGCCTAGCGACGTTGCCGCTCTTGGGCCATCAAGTGCCGAATAAAAATAACCCAATGACCCAAATTTCGCCAAAGTGAATCGGCTGCACGTCCCGGATGTTCGCCGGTGTTTACACGTGTCAAATAATTTTAAAATAGCCAAATCGTGGGTGTTTTTGTGCCCGTAAAAGACGCGGCATCAGCGCCCCGCCATATTGTTTTTGCTCCAGGTTCAGTGTTGCGTGCTTAGAATTTTAAAACAATAATTTGAGTTTTTCACACAATTTTAACTCAAAATGAGCTACGGACGGCCGCCCCCACGTATCGACGGTATGGTTTCCTTGAAAGTCGACAATCTGACGTACCGCACCACCCCCGAGGACCTCCGGAGGGTCTTCGAGCGCTGCGGCGATGTGGGCGATATTTACATCCCGCGGGACCGCTTCACACGGGAGAGCCGCGGTTTCGCATTCGTCAGGTATGTAATTTTCGAGTTGTGGGGCGAAATTCAGGCTTTGGTAGGTTTTATGACAAGAGGGACGCCGAGGACGCCCTGGACGCCATGGACGGGCGGATGCTCGACGGCAGGGAGCTGCGGGTGCAGATGGCGCGGTACGGGCGCCCCACGTCGCCACACCGCAGATACAGGGGCAGGAGAAGGTATGGGGCGGAGCGCCCACTGGGTTAACCCTGATACAGGTCACGTTCCAGATCGCGCTCGCGGTCGAGGTATTCGCGGTCACGATCGAGGTCACGGGGCAAGAGGAGTAGGTCACGTTCCAGGAATCGGTCAGGGAGTCGGTCACGTTCCAGGTCAGATAGTAAGAGTTCAAGGGGAAGGTCGAGGTCGGCCTCCAAGTCGGAGGGGAAGAGGTCCAAGTCCAGGTCCAACAGCAAGTCGCGGTCCAGGTCTAGGTCTTAGGTAGGGCGCGGTTTTCAAAATCCATTTCATTTCTGATTAAAGTGGCAAACAGTAGTGTCAACGCAAACATCAAAAAACGTACTTAAAAGAGTGAATAAACCAAAATAACAGCTTTTTGTCCACTTAAAAACAGACAAATCGTTTGAAAGAGGTACAATACGGTCAATTTCGGTTTATTTTTGTGCTTTATAGCGTTGTTTTTCTTATTAAATTAGTCTTTGTATCAAAAACGAACCAAATCTTAGTTTTTTTTTCCCAAAAACATGCTCGAAAAGAGCAAATTTAACACCGAACATTTTGTGACGAAATTTAGCAAAATAATGGCGTTTCTAGCTGACGAGACGTCAATTTGCACAATTTATCGCAAATTTCGCAAAAAATTCCTACTTGAAGGCTTAAGAAAGAAACGGCATTAACACACTTTTGCCTAAATTGTTGTTTTTCCGGAGTGTTTTCAACGAAGTTTTGCTCAGACTAAATACCATTTAATTCCATTTATTTTTGTGTTTTTTATGCGGTGTTTTACCAAGATCGTCTGAATTAAATTAAGTTCCTGTCGGAAAAATGTGCTCAGAAAGGCCAAATTTAACATTATTTTTGTCCAAATTATTTTCGACTTGTTTTTAACAAAATTTTGCAAAATAATATTAATTAATTAATATTAATAATAATCTAAAGCACACGAAAACTGCAAAAATAATGTTACTTTTGTCGCAGTTTACTGAAAACTTGCAGAAAAAATCTAATTTTCAGATTTTTTTTTACGAAAATTTTGCCCTAAAAACTCTCAGAAGGCTCAAAAAATTAAAAAATTATTCTTCATTAGCTAAATAGCTTTGTGATTTTTAGCTGTGTTTAAACAAGTGCTTCCTTTAAATACGAACGAAGACTTTTTATCTCAAAATCGTGCTCAACACTCGAAAGGACAAATTTAAGACTATTTTTAGTTCAATTTGTTAAACATTCGCTTTGTTTGTGACGAAATTTAGCAAAATAATGGCGCTTTTAGCTCGTTAATTTACACAGTTTTTATAATTTTTCTGTCGAGTTTAGCGAAATCTCGCAAAAAATCACTTAACGTTTGACAAAGAAGCACAATTACGCAATTTTTGCTAGACTTGTTGATTTTTCGGAGTGTTTCTAATGCAGTTTTGCTCAAAAATAATCTAAATCGACTGAAACATACAAAATACCATCAATTTCGGTTAATTTTTGTGCTTTATAGCGTTGTTTTTCGTACTAAATTAGTCTTTGTGTCAAAAACGAACCAAATCTTAGTTTTTTCCTCAAAACATGCTCGAAAAGAGTAAATTTAACACAGAATTTGTTAAACATTTTGTGACGAAATTTAGCAAAATAATGGCGCTTCTAACTGACAACATGTCAATTTGCATAATTTTTATAATTTTTCTGCCGAGTTTAGCAAAATCTCGCAAAAAATCACTTAAAGTTTCACAAAGTAACACAATTACGCAATTTTTGCTTGACTTGTTGATTTTTCGGAGTGTTTTTAATGCAGTTTTGCTCAAAAATATCAATTTCGGTTACTTTTTGTGCTTTTTAGTGATGTTTTACCAAGATCGTCTGAGAGAAATTTAGTTTCTGACCGAATAAAATGCTTGAAGAGGGCAAATTTTACATTATTTTTGGCCAAATTCGATATATCTTCGGTTTAAATTTTGCAAAATAATAGAGTGTCTGCCCAAAAAACGTTCAAAAATCTCAACAAATTAAAAAATAATTCTTCATTAGCTAAATACTATCAACTTCCGTTTATCTCTGTGATTTTTAGCTGTGTTTAAACAAGATGTGCCAAAAAACTAAGTGCTTCTTTTAAATACGAACGAAGACTTAGTTTTACCTCAAAAGCATGCTCAAACACTCGACATGGGCAAATAAATTTAAGGCTATTTTTTCCGAATTTGAAATATTTTCAGCTTAATTCAACAATATTTTGCAAAATAATGGCGTTTCTATTTGACAAAAGTTCTAAAATTCTCGTGATTTTACGGCGAATTTTTGCATTTTTGACGTTCAGAAACAAGCTAAATCCAGTGAAACTACCAAATTCCACTTGGGCCTACTTTTATGGTTTTAATTTTTAAACGAAATTTTTCCAAAAAAAACTTGGTTTTTACTTAAAAGATGTTCCTAAACACTCAAAAAAGATTTGGCCACCACTGGTCGCTTTGATCAGAAATTGAAATGTGGGGCTCGAGTGACGAGTTTAATTTGTTTTTTTTTTTTTTGCTAGGTGGCAGAGCTGTAGCAGAGTGAGCGCGAAAGCTGTTACAGGCGTTGCTCTCTTGAAAGGTATTTACCTTAGATACTTAAAATCACCTCAGACCTTAGCACTGAAAATTCTTGTTTGATTTGATCTGTTTTTGGAGAAACAAATGTAATATAATTTTGAATGAAATCGATTTCTCAGTCCGATTGATTCCATGTTAGTTTTAGTTTTTTGTTTTTTCTCATTTTTTTTCATTTTTAATGATTCGTTGACATGTACGGTTTGATTTTTAGATTAAGTTTTGGTTGTGTAATCAATTTCCCCTATAAATTTACTTACAAAACCAGTCATGGCTTGTTTTCTTGTCAAAAAAAAAGTCATTTCGCCCGGCCGCTTTATTAACTCTTATTATCACACATAGTTGAATGAATTGTTTTGTGAGGGTTGAAAAGGCGGCAGGGGCCGTCCACGACGCCTCCCCCATTCTTCATGAAAATGACTAACGTGTTTTATGTGAACAGCAGGCGGAGTGGTGCTGTGTAGCAGTCGAAAAAATGCTGTGTAGCTGTTGAAACGAGCGATCGAGAGAAAGAACGAACGGTGGTGGCAGTGTACCAGTCGGTCGTTAGTGTCGAGAAAGAACTGGACCCTAGCCAAAATGCAAGGTGGGGCTGTCCAGTCTCTTCCAACGCTCACAGGCTACCCAGGGGCTGCCGGTAGGGTTAGGGGGGGATGAGCTATTGCGAGGTAAGTACGGGAAATCAGCAGGCAGCCCCCATTTTTTCTAATAATAATCTCGCACGATTCTCGATTGGTTGTCTCATAGGGGGCCCCACCCCCCTCTTAAGGTGAATTTAACTTTATTTACAGGGCTTTTTACGAGCAATAAACGGCTAATTACCATTTTTTGTTTTATTGTGCAACCTGACAAATCATTATTCCTTGATTTTGAATTTTAAAGTTACCAGCAGATTTTGTGGCAAGTGCTATCAACAGAGTAGCGTCAAATTAACTAGAGGGGTCGCAAGTCGCACAATCATGTCGCTAATTAAGAATTGAACATTAATTCAAACAACTAGGCAAATGGTTGTGAAAGTGGCCTTAAATTTGTTGATTTATGGTAAAGAAATTGTGGTAGAAAGTAAATTGGTTGGGGATATTTGTTTAGGTTGGTAGTGCTGTGGCTCCCGTCAAGGCAACAAAAAGTGACAGATCGTTTTTCCGACCATTGTTTCGCCCAAAAAAACGTTATTTTTGCCCATTTCACTGCACCAGATGTTCAAAATCGGTTAATTAACGTTTAGTGAAAGTGTCGGTGTGTGTTTTGTCGCGTCCACTTGTGTCAAAGTGTCCAAATCGACCATCTGTTTATTTACCCAAAGCAACGACCTTGTCCAATAAAAATAAACGAACGTTGGGAATTTTCATTTTTGCGTGCACTTACCTCTGAATCCCAAATGTGAATTCGCACCCGAGTGAGGCAAACCCACTATTATGGTTAGACTCGGGCCGACTCCACTGCTATGGCTGAGGATAGCGGAAAGCCGCCCCAAAAACCGTACGACTACCTGCTCAAGTTCCTGTTAGTGGGCGACAGCGATGTCGGGAAGCAGGAAATTCTCTCAGAGTTGGACGACGGCGCCGCCGAGTCCCCCTTCTGCAGCGGCAGCGGTAAGAACAGCCCCACAAACCAGTACCCAAAATTAAGTTCTGATACATAAAGTACTGGTTTGTGCGGCGTTTTAGTCACTTTACCAATGCCAGGGCCCCTTTTAGCCTACAAGACGACCACGATTTTGCTCGACGGCAAACGCGTCCGCTTGCAACTGTGGGACACGTCAGGACAGGGCCGCTTTTGCACAATAATCCGGTCGTATTCGAGAGGAGCACAGGGTGTTTTACTAGTGTACGATATAACGAATCGGTGGTCGTTTGACGGCTTGGACAGGTGGTTGAAAGAGGTGGATGAACATGCTCCAGGTGTGCCTAAAGTTTTGGTAGGAAATAGGCTTCATTTTGCCTTCAAGCGGAAAGTGGGCGAAAGGGATGCACAGATGTATGCCAATAGGCACAGTATGGCATTTTTTGAAGTTTCGCCCTTGTGCAATTTTAACATACATGAAAGCTTTTGCGAGCTGTCCAGGATGGCACTGCAGAGGAACGGCATGGAAAGACTGTGGCGCTCTAATAAAGGTAAGTGTTTTTTTGACTGCGTTGATTGTCCCATTAAAAAAAAACGATCGGGGGGAGCCACAAGTTCGCATTGTCATGGAACCTACATATTTTGGTTTGGAACTTGGCTAATTTTTTTTAAATTCATTTTGTGTTATCAATGTTGACGCTGTTTCGTATTTTATCAATCATTATACGCAGTACAGGCCGATTTTTTGTAACCAACTATTTTCATTGCTGACTTAAATATACTCCAGTTGTTAGTACTGATCTGTCATGGTTTTTGACATATCTCTATTTCTTTGTCGAAATTTTCATTTAAGTGAATAATTCTTTTTTTGCATTTGATAACCAAAGGTTCTAAGGGTCTTCTAAAATCTTCATGACTGTCAACTGTTAAATTGCAAGGCTACTATGATTTTTTGTAAATTATGCTCAAAAAATGATTATAATAACACAGTTTTTTCAAATGGAATGTCCTGTTTTTTCAATGGCAATCAAAAGAACATCGAGTTTTATGGAGACTTTTATCAACATCTTATCTATCTCTTACGGTTTTTGAAATAGTCGCAAAAAACGGAATTTTAGCTCATTATTTTCATTTTTAATCGAGTAAACTTTCGAAAAATACGTTAAAGTTGTGCTATTGATTAAAAGAAATGTTCGACTTGTCCATTATTTTCATTCAAAAGTTCAAAATTCGATGACAGACTGATTGAGTTACTTTACATAATTCACTAAGTTATAATAAACCATAATTAAATATTATTGTTTTACTGCTTATTCGATAATAAATCAGCTAAAAACTAAATAAAATGATGAAGTTTGAAAATTGTTGACCATTTTGCAACGCCTATTTGATTAACGATGAAAATTACAAAGTAAAATCCGTTCTTTGTGATTATTTAAAAAAGTGTAAGAGATAAAAGTTGATAAATGTCGATGTTTTCTCAATTGCCGTTAAGAAAAAGGATCGTTTCATTTTAAAAAACTGAGCTAAAGCCGTTTTTTATTATAATTTTGAAAAAATCATACTAGCCTTGGAATTTGATGGTTGACAATTTTGAAAATTTCAGAGGACTCTTCGAACCTTTGGTTATCGAATGCAAGAAAAATTATTCACTTATTGCAAAGATTTGAAGAGCTGTGATGTTTTAAATAAACACCTGTAAAATAAAAATTTTGACAACACATTGACATATGTTATAGACTATGATAGTCAAGTATTAGCTGTTTCAAAACTATAAAAATGCCAACGTCGCAATTTTCTCTCAAAATTAGTTATAAATTATTCATGCACTTCAAAAACTTCACAGCTACTGTAATTTATAGTTTCAATGAGAGATCCAATCATTAATAACTATTACATTTTTATCAACCATTTTAAAAAAAATAATTCGGTAAAATGCGACGTTGGCGTTTTTATAGTTTTGAAACAGCTAATACAAAGAACTTGCGTAAATTTTACTCAGTTTAAGAAGGTGAATTCAAAAAAGCAATAAAAACGTGTGGTTGAGTTATGTACAAAATTTTAAAGCCGTAGCTACATTGGAAATTAAAAAATTTGGAATGTAGACACTGAAAGAATCACCATTATATTTAATTTTTTTATTGTTGGGATGGAATTTATAGTGTCAATCAACGCAGACTATTATTAATTTATTGTGCCTTGTTTATAATCCACCTCATTTAATTCCTCAAAGGCTGCAAATTTTATTTATGTAATTATTCATTTTGACCCCGCTCCCTGATTTCTCCAAAAAATTAAGTTGTGTTTGTTTTGTGTATGTCTGTGTGTAGAAAGTGTTATATCTTGTACAAGAAAAAGTCAAGCTTATTCACATAAAGATGTGTCATTAATTATATAAGAAAGAACGTTTGTTGACACTAATTGTAATAAGAGTGAACCTTTTCTTGCTGCAAAAATGACAAACGAGTGTTTTTCAACACTAATAAAGTGCAACAGGTTTCATATTAATTTTCCTGGAATCTAATCTCCTTTGTAATGCAGTTTTTTCCTTTTCCTGTAATCGATTCTCTGTTAGAATATTTGCAGTCTAATGAAATTTCCGGTAGGTATAATGTCCTCAATACCCTTCACTTTCCTACAATAATTCCTTTTCCATAGTTTTATTTTTAGGCGAGTAGTGGCCGGGTTATTCAGATTTTTTTCATAAAGTAAATGAATTAGCTTGTATTAAACTGTAAATAGTTGCGTGCTTGTTTTTTTCTCTAGTTTGTGTTAAAAAATAAATTAAAAAAAAAACAACTTGTGGGGCTAATGGCTCTATTTTCCCCAGTGTTGAGCCTCCAAGAGCTGTGTTGTCGGGCTATTGTTGCTCGCACCACCGTTTACAGCATCGAGCAGCTCCCTCTACCGACTTGCGTCAAATCCTACCTTAAATCATACGCCCTTACGACCACTTCAACCCAACTAAAATACACGCACAGTCAAAGAAAAAGCAACGGACGTAAACTACGTTTTATAAGTACGCCAACGTCACCGGGAAGCGAAACGAGAACGAGTTGTGTACCGAGAAATTCATGTACTATATCTTGATATTTGTTGTTGTGTTTTTTGGTTTTGTGATATTGTACAAAATTGGTTGGTATATCGACATATCAAGGAAAGAATGTAATTTTTTCATTTAGTTGAGGCAGTTTTTTGCGTAACCGTCCTAGTTCGGGTAATCAGTGTAAATAATTGTCAGGATTTTTAGTGAATAAGTCAGTATTGCACCTTGAGTTGGACGTTGTTGTATATAATTTTTTGTGTTACCTATTATTTGTATATAATTTAACCAACCTGTACTTTTTTACTTTATTTATATTACTTTTTACTAACAGTTTTATGTTACGTAAATAGTGTTTCACCTATTTTTATTTAATGAAGTGTATTTTAATAATTATAGCTGGTACTGAATAATTTCTAACGGTGTGTTTTCTTTGCCCCACAATAAAACAACAAGGTAAAAACAATTCAAAAAAATATATTTAATACATTTATACACAATATACATAACAATAATGACTTGTTTAGTCTACTTAAGCTAACAGAAATTTATACAAATCAAACATGAAACTAAATCAATTACCCAGTCGTTTTCTTACAATTAATTAAAACCAAGCTACCCATAATTATGTACACAAAAATAATGAATAAATACTGCTCACTAGTACACTTATTGAAAAATACTGTGAAAATCAACTTCGCTAGAGAGAGAACGAGGACATGCAGTACTGAAATAAGCCAAGCTTTTGACTCAACCAATTCACCTAAATTCATAAATTTGTATACTATTTTCAGGCACATGTGTTAAATTTAACGACTGAAACCATTCACTGCTTCTGTGATAGTAGTAACCTTCAATTGTGGCTTTAGATTTTTGAAAACAAATGTAATAGAAGCCGGCAAAGGAGGCCCCACTTATGTCTTTAATCGTATGGTCAGGAACGAGAAAATGCTCCTTCCACCTCATAAAAACATAGTCGGTGTCACCGAGCGCCTTATAATCGAAATTGTCCGAATTGAAGGTTTTTGCGTATTGGGAAAACGACGAGAATTTGCTCTGCAACAAGACAAATGTTATATTTTAACTAATCGCAGTCCAAAAATATAAAAAAATTATAAGATAGTTAGCTGTGACTGTCAACTGTCAGTTGACATTTGGATTGGCGGCATTGTTTGACGCCTCCTAATTTGTGAAAATGATAGTGAGCTGTGACTGTCACCACTGTGACCATTCATAAATTTTTGTGTTGGCGGCATTGTTCCAATTTTTGGAAAAAACCGTTTGGTAACGAAATTGTGCTAAAAATAAAAATCTGGGTGCTTACCCAGTGTTTTTTGTCCACGTCCTCATCAGCGTCCCACTTTCTGGTCAAAAACGGATACTTTTGGCTGATAATTTCGCCGTCGAAAAACGTAGTCAAGGTGGGATATTCATCGGTGAGCCCATTAATTTGCAAATAGCCACACAAATAGGAGTTTTCCTCGTCAACGTGCTGGAAAAACGAGCGAAATTTAAATTTCCCGCCATTTCGGATTGCATTAGCATATGTTGATATTTTTAGTTTTCTTTAAATAAGCGGTGAGCAAAAGGGACGTCACACGTCCTACAAGGGATCGAACGGTACAAAGGCACAGGAATTTGGGTTAAAGGGTGAAATGGTGCGAATATTTCCAACTTCTAACCTGTAAAACCACTTCCACTTCGTACGAATTGCCTTTCGATTTCTGGAAACCTTGAAATTTGGAGCCGTTGTACAAGAGGGATTTTGTTACCCCCGGCTGTTTTGAATTGGCCGGCGGGGGAGGCGTAATATCCACCCTGACCGGCATTTTTAAAGCACTTTTGCACTCAACTGTCACCAATGTCACTTTTTTGAAAGGAAAATGGCGGCGGTGAGTCATCCGAGTCGGTCAGAGCGTTTTTGCGCATACTCGGTGCGCAACAAGGCCATTAAATGTGTGGGCGATTGTACTAAACCGTAATTTTAGGAAGAAAAACCCATTTTTGCAAACAACAGGGATCTATTATTTTAGGGCAATTATTCGTTAATCTCTAGAGCAATTAATACATTTTTTATGTGAGAGCGTTAATTACTTTTGATTGCAAGTATTACTGGTTGCATACACATATCACTTTTTTTTCATTTTGTTTTAAACTTCTAGTTAATTAATTAAGCTAGTTTGCGCAATAACAATACAATTCGCTCGTTTTTTGCCAGTTTTATTCAAAAAAACGTCTTACAAATTAATGGTATTTCTATGGTACAAAACTTAGTCTTGGGATATGAAGGGGTTCTGTATGGACTCCATGCCGTCCATGGGGCATATGAGCACGACACTTGTGCCCCTACAAACCACCAAACCCAATGCCCTCGTGTCTTCTGTTAGTTTATAAGGGTCGTCTGGATCTCTCAAATATTCGATTGTGTTGTCTAAGACGAGGTTCAAAAGGGGGTCGTAGCCTTTTAAAATGCCACTAGCTTCTCGGCCGCCTGCAAATTTCACCCTAATTGTCTTTTCTAGGTATTTAGAGAGGTCCAAAATCGACTCTTTACGTTTCTTCTCTTTTTGATCACCACTCTGATTCTACGATAAAAATGGGGGTTGAAGGCGCGAAATGGGGTTAATTGGGGTACGTACTTTTGATTTGTCACCTGACGATGCCATTGTTCGGCTTTATTTGTTGAATTTTGCCGATTTTAAAATTCTAACCTAGAAATACGTTTGGAGGTGACGCGTGTGTGTGGGATCCTATGCGCACGGAGTCTTCCTCCGATTAATTTTGAAATAACAAAATTAATTATGAATTTGGTTACGGTGGGCTTACAAACTACAGTTTTTTAATCAGTATTTAATTAATAATTAGGCACAAATTGGCCCAATTTTAGGACACCATACGTAGAGGACTGCGTGCACAATGGAGGCAAAAAGTTTCAAATAAAAAATGCAAGTATCTTGGTTATTATTTATTCTAAAAATGTTATTTACACATTGGGGCGTTACTAAAGCGATAATATTTTTATTAAGTAGGCTTCAAGCCTAGGCAAAAATGTACAGTATGGCACAAAAGTGTTTGTACAGTTGGTTACGAAAGTAGTGTCACAGCACTAGAACGTGCTCTTCGACTCCAAGACCGCACAAATAAATCGCTTTTCCCTCCTCTAACGTACATCCAATTTCCAGTAATGTACACGGTGAACACTCGAACTGATAAACGCTGAAATAGTTAATTAGTTTTTTTCTTACCAAACGTATGACTTACGCAATTGTTAAATTTTCGTGTAGGAACAAATCGTCGTTACTCCTAACCACGTGATTAACAAGTGAGGGATTTATCGAAGGATTGACTTCCAATAACGTACAATTGCTAATTAGGTGTTCTTTGACGGTGCTATTACATTTAATTTTTTTAATTGTACCATTTTTGTCCGATGTGAGAAGATTTAAACTTAATTGAGCGGCTTGTGCTCGTACTAGTTTTGTCAAAACGTAAATTGTGATAACCCCAGATAAGAAAATATCACAGGTAAATATTCGATGGACGTAACAAATCGAACTATTCAAAAATTCTTTAGTAATTAAACACCTAACACCAGTGCTGGTGAAAGCACACTGTAAACAGTTACATTTGTTGTTCAGTGTTGGTATTTCGCGGTAGTTGGGGACCCATTCTAGTGATTTTGGGTGCTTGATTTTGGAGAGTTGTAGGTGTTGGGTGAACAGGTCGTAGAGGTCCTTGAAATTAATTCAATTATTTTTTATTGTTATCCCACGGATGGCCAACTTATTTTTTGTCACTAACTTTTTTCATGTAAGACAAGGACAGCTATATGAGTTTTGAATGGGAAAGAGTGAGAGAGGCAGGGTGAATTATTTTTCGCAATACGAAGTTGAGCGTGTTATAATTAATTAAGTAGTTAAATACCTGGTTAACTCCAGTGAAAAAACTGGTCTTGAAGAACCTGGTAATGGGATGCGTGTAGAGATAGGGCCACAAACTGTTCCAAAAGGCCGAATCTCGATTAATGAAGTCCTCGAAGAATTTTTGCCGATTTTCACTTTTGGGTAGCGTTTCGTGCGTCCACCCTGGGGCAAAAATCGCCATTGATAAGTTGTGTCTCCTTATCATTTGGGCGGCCTTGAAACAGTTGAATTGACCGCCCCCGAAGGTATTGCGACCGAAGACGTCCACCCCCGCGTAAACATCCAAAGTCCGATGTTGGGCAAATTCAATCGAATTGTGGATATTTTCCTCAGTCCAGACATAATTGAGGAAAATTCCGTCACAATTATCGAAGAAAAATTTGTTAAGGGGGTTGAGCTCATTTTGCCATTTCAATTCACCCGTTTCAGTGATACTGTCGTACCAAATGATTAAATGATCGGGGTTTTGGGTGTGCGTTTGCACTCCTAAGTACGCAACGAATTTTTTCAACATTTCGGTGTCTTGGAGCGAGTTTTCGATGTTGAGGAGCCAACCGTCGAATTGGAAAATTTTCAGAATTTGGGTCAAAGAAGTGGCGAAAATTCGCATCGTGTCCTCGTCTTTGAAAACCTTCTCGCAAATTTTTTTCCCCGGCTCGAATTCCGTTATCAACGTTCCTAGAATTTTCACGCCGTTTTGATGCGCTGCATTTATCCAACACAACGGCGGAATTGTGATTAAATGGTGACTGAAGTAAACGAAAATATCGATGTGTTGCCAATTGTAAAACGAGTACAAATTCCCGATGTTGTTACTTGTCAAAAACCTGTCCTCCAGATAGCCCCCTTTGTAGTCATGACACACTAAAGTTTTGGGGACAAATCTCCTATCTAGACGAGTTCGCGGCCCGAATTTTTTCGCATCACAGTGACAATCCGAAATTATGTTTTGCACTACTGTGGGGCTGCGCCCGGTCAAGGGGGCGACTCGGTTCACCCACTGTGGCGGGTTTTCGATCACTTCGGAGATGTTGTCCAAGGATGTGATTGGAAAACACTCGAATTCGTTTAGTTTGATTTTTTTCATGGCAGGGGGGCCGTCTTTGGCACTTTCTACAATGGAGATTTGAGACAACTGGACGCAAAAAATGAGTCTTGTTACCAGTACTCATTATCGGTAATTGTAGGACGGCGGAAAACGGAAGCTGATAATGTGGGAAAAATTATTTCCGCGTCCGGGGCCTCTGAAATGCCATAACCTAATTCACAAAATGATATGTGCCCCAATTTTTCAATTTTTTTGGAATGACATAACCTCACTTGTTAATTTATTGCGATTACGTCTGTTTTTATCGTATCGAAGCGGTAATTAAAGTATGGCTTATGACTTATAAAATTATAAAGGACAGTTTTTACCTCTTACCGTTTCCAAATGCCTATAAAAGTGGCTAAAAACACCTGATATAACCTCACTTTTTGTGGCCCTTTTTTTTACGTTTATTAATAGTCGGACTCAATGCGTTTCAATTCATACTTATCAGTCTTATCACACCTTAGTGTTTTCCCATTGTTAAAAATGATTAAGGCCAAAACCTAACCTCGCTTTTTATTGTGATTCTTTGGTGCTTTTTCCTTGATTTGGGTCAACCGGTTTGTTTACAAATAACCCGCTTTCAATGTCAGGAATTTGGGACAAAAACTCGCCAATTTTCGTGATTATTTATTAAATATTCAAACAAATAAGTAACATAAATAAATCAGTTTGCAAGTCGCGTTTTCGTCTTCTTTTCACCTAATCGTGAAAGAACTACGATTTACTTGGATTTGAGGAAGGAAAAAACAAATTTCGTCAAACGCTAAATCGCGGGAACTTCTTTCGGTGACGTAATCGAGTCGTTGTTGATTTGGGGGCCGTCAACACATTTCCAAAGTCCATAAGTTTTGCCAATTGTGGTTTGCCATAGTCTTAAAGTGCCGTCTTCTGATCCGGAAGCGTATAATTCACCGTCAGGGGAGAATTTAACACAATGTACGGGGCCAAAGTGGCCCTTAAACGATTCGATTTCATTTCCAGTGGTGTAATCGAATTTGTAGACTTTTAAATCGTCGCCACCGGCGACAAAAATCGTTTTGTCGGGATGCAATGAAGCCGAATTGACTGTCGTAGGAACGGAAAATTCTCTAATTTTGTTTAGAGATTCGGAGTCGAGGAATGTGACGTGATTTGAGTGGGTAACAGTGAGCACGGTGCCGTCTCGGGACACCTCAAGGCTGTTTGGAATCGAAGGAAAGTCCATTTTTTGGACTTCCTGCAAAAATTATGTTTAGTATAATCAACAGCGAAAGTTTTTAGGCGGCCGGTCGTAATAGGGCGACATCTTGCGCCTTTTTATGTTAAAGAGACATTCGCATTGTCAAACTTGACAGTTTAAGTTGGGGAAATTTTATCTTATCTGGTGAATTTTTAGACATTATCAAATATTTTTTTTATAATAATAAATTCTTATTTTTATAAGGACAATAACCGAAAAATTATTGGGAACATGTGATTTATTCTTTTCTCAGACTTTTGAGTGCGGTTTTAAACTAAAAAATGAGATTTCTTTTTAAAACTATGTTAAAACCATCTCGAAAATTTACCAAATTATCGCAAAACTGTCGTCAGATTTTACTTTTTTAAATGTTTAAGCATGTTCTTGACGTAAAAAGTAAAAAGTATTTCGCTAAAATTGGCTGAAAACATCATCAAATAGAAATTCATGTTATCTCAGCTTGCATTGTTTGATTTATTAGTTTGTTTGTAAACCACAGAGAATAATCAATTTTTTAATATTTTGTGAAAACACGTTTTAGAAATCACAAAAATACATCAAATCTGGTGGCATTTTGCTTTTTTCACTCGCTTTTTGAGAAAAAATAAGACAAAAAAGTACTTGAATTTGGCAAAATCTGATAATTTTACCTTTTTCAAGTCTTCAAGTTGCGTTTTCGTCGCGAGATTTCACAAAGCTGGACCGAAATATCACAAAATTTTGTTTTGAGTTTACAAAAGCAATTATTTCTCAAAATTAAGTTCAAAAAAGCCGAAAATCTAGTAAAATACTCTGTAAATGTTTTTTTAGATTATTTTATGTCAAACCAAAATTAATGAGCCAATTTTTTACAACTAATAATTTGACAGATAATTCGAAAGAAAGGTCAAAAATAATCGATCGAATATGCTACAAGAGTAAAAATAAATGGAAAAAGATGGACCAAATAATTTTCAATTTATTCTCTCTCTTGTATTTTTTTTTTTTTGAAAATGAACTTATTTTTGCCCGTTCCGATTACTTGAGCTAAAAAATCAGTTCTCTTCCCGAAAGATTCCTAACTCAAGTTTCAAAATATTTTGCACATTTTTCAGACAGAATCTCAATTATTTCGCAAAATCTTCTGAAAAATTAGACAACAAATCACCAAAATAATAAGTAAAAAAATATTTCTGAATCGTGTTGAAAATGATGTTTTTGCTTTTTTCGTGTGTTCAAACATATTTGTCAGCTAGAAACCCAATTCAATTATTGCACAAAAAATTCCGCAAATTTAAAATGGTATTAAATTTAAGAGTTTAAACACATTTTTGAAGTAAAAACTAGTTGTTTTTTTCGAAAATAGTATTTCTAGTACGACTTTTAAGCTTTTAGCAAGTTTCCGAACAAATTTCAGCTTGTTTTTCATCGAGAAACTCAATTATTTCGTGAATTTCGTAAAAAAAACGATACTTCAACAAATTTAAGCGAAAAGGTGTAATTTTTGTCTTTTTCAAACCTTCAAGCTACGTTTTTATCGGGGGATTTCTCTAAATCGAACAGATAAATCATTAAATTGAGTGGAAAATAACAGTACTTTGGCCTTTTTTACCTGTTTTAGGCACAATTATTTCCTAAAATGGGTTAAAAACAAATCAAAAATTGCAAATAATATTAACCATAAATCAAGCATTAAAAAAAATAAGTACATCCAAATTTTTATTTTATTCCAAAAACATTTGTTTGTAGAATTATTAGCCTCCAAAAGTTATTACTCCAAACATTCAGAGTATATTTTTTATTTTTAAAAATACTTACAAAATTTGGCGTGCAGTAGTTTTTTAAATAATCATTTAAGAGCGCAAATTGCAAGGTGGTAGAACATTGTCAAAGGGCCCCCTTGACAAAAATTGTCTGATAACTTTGTAACACAAATTAGTTTGGCTTTGGTATTACTAGAATTTGAAAGCCCATTCATTTAGAAATTTTTTGTAGTGTTGGGCACAATCGAATGATTTTGACTATCGAATAATCAGTTATCGAACGATTTCAACTATCGAATGAATTATTCGTTAATAACTTAATATTCATTCATTCATTTCACTCGTTTGAGCAAATGAATGATGGTAGAGTAGCGAATGATCAATCGTTGGATTGCAAATTGAGTGTTTCTTTATAAGAAAAGAATTCTATGTTAAAGTGAATTCCAGCGATAAATTTTGAGCAAAGAAAACCCATCAATTCAAAAATGAAAATAATTATGAAAATTCACAGTTATTGCTAAAGGTTAGAAACGGACCATGGGCCAAACGCGCATGTATACTAGGCTAGGTACGAATTTCACTCATTTAGCTCATTCAATCGAATGATTAGAGCGAGATAAACATATTAAACTCACTGTACGTGAGAAAGAAACCATGATAAGAAACGAATGATTTTATTCAATAGTGTGGTCATATTCATTTCTTCTTAATGAATGATTTTGAACGAATGAATGATACTATCGAATAATTCGAATGACAGACAATTATCGAATTATTCGTTAAATTCATTCGATTGTGCCCATCACTAATTTTTTGTCAAACGTACCGTTCCGAGTAAAATAATAAAATCAGCACAGACATCACCACAGTCAAAAATCTTTATTATGATATTTTGCTTGGTTCACTCGATTGTCTAAGCAAAAGTTCCAAAAAAATAAATAAAAAACAACAAACACGAAGACTGTGTTATTTTCAAGGCTTTAATTTAAGCCTTGAATGTTTTTTTGGCGAGATTCTGCCAAAATAGATCGAAAAATCACCAGATTGAATCGCTAATTAATATTTTTTTATATTTTCGAGCCTTTTGGCACATTATCTAAATATTTAAGTAATGCTTCTGGTGCACATTTTTTAAGTAGCGACCGGCCGTCGAAGAACAAAATTCCCCATCCATCATTTTTCGTTACCTTTCCGGAACTCCGGTCCCAAACCCTCAAAGTCTTATCGTCAGCACACGAGACAAGATGCGTGTCATTCCTGAAAAAGATCACGTGTCTTATCCCGGAAGTGTGCCCCGTAAACTCCTCCGGTTCTGAAACAATAATTCAAATCGCTCCATCAGAAAGGGAGTCAAGGCGAATACGAGGCCACCTTACTCGCTTCAGGTCTATTCAAATCGAAAATTCGGACGATTTTTTCGTTGCTTCCCGTCGCCAATAAGGCACTGTCTTTGGAAAAGTTGACGCTTTTAACGATGTGTTTATGCTGGAACGAGTGGAGTTCCTCGCCGGAGTTGGCGTCCCAGACCTTGCCGGTGAAGTCGGCGGCGCCGCTGGCGGCCTTGGTGGCGTCCTTGTTGAGCGCGACGCCCCAAACCGCCCCCTTGTGGCCCTCGAAGGTGCCGATCCAGTCGCCGGTGTCCCCCTGCCTCAGCATGGGTTTGCCGTCTGAAAGCGGCCTCGTAGCGTGAATCCAGGCCAAGGTAAATGTCGCCGAAGGTAAAGTTTAACTTACCTTTGCAAGCCGAAATTAGGAAATAGCCGTATTTTGTCACCGAGCTGAAGTCGAGATGGACGACTGGACGAGTGTGGCCGCTACAGGTTAAGGGGGTTTGACGGAGATTTGCCATAGTTTTCTATTTTATTAGGTCAAACGGTACAAAAAATTATACTAAAAACCTACACACCACACTAACTCGAGGAGTTCAGAAAGCGAACTGAATTTGACAGCGTCAACAACAGCTGGGAAAGTGGCAAAAGGGTGCGCATGCGCTGGTGTATAATTGGTTGCCTACACATCATTAAAAATTCAAATCTCGAAAACTAAAAGTACTGGAACAAAACGGTTTGTGCCAGTAAATTCTGCGGCTCATCTTTGGTATTATATCAGCTTTTAATAAGATTTAAATTTTGAATTTTTTTGCCGAAAATTTTAGTAGTCAAGACACTTATCTTCACAAAAAAAATGAGATTTCTTTTTAAAACTATGTTAAAACCATCTCGAAAATTTACCAAATTATCGCAAAACTGTCGTCAGATTTTGCTTTTTTAAATGTTTAAGCATGTTCTTGACGTAAAAAGTAAAAAGTATTTCGCTAAAATTGGCTGAAAACATCATCAAATAGAAATTCATGTTATCTCAGCTTGCATTGTTTGATTTATTAGTTTGTTTGTAAACCACAGAGAATAATCAATTTTTTAATATTTTGTGAAAACACGTTTTAGAAATCACAAAAATACATCAAATCTGGTGGCATTTTGCTTTTTTCACTCGCTTTTTGAGAAAAAATAAGACAAAAAAGTACTTGAATTTGGCAAAATCTGATAATAATTTTACCTTTTTCAAGTCTTCAAGTCGCGTTTTCGTCGCGAGATTTCACAAAGCTGGACCGAAATATCACAAAATTTTGTTTTGAGTTTACAAAAGCAATTATTTCTCAAAATTAAGTTCAAAAAAGCCGAAAATCTAGTAAAATACTCAGTAAATGTTTTTTTAGATTATTTTATGTCAAACCAAAATTAATGAGCCAATTTTTTACAACTAATAATTTGACAGATAATTCGAAAGAAAGGTCAAAAATAATCGATCGAATATGCTACAAGAGTAAAAATAAATGGAAAAAGATGGACCAAATAATTTTCAATTTATTTTCTCTCTTGTATTTTGTGCCAGTAAATTCTGCGGCTCATCTTTGGTATTATATCAGCTTTTAATAAGATTTAAATTTTGAATTTTTTTGCCGAAAATTTTAGTAGTCAAGACACTTATCTTCACAAAAAAAAATTTAACTCATTCTAGCAGTTTTTTGGACTTTTCTATGTCTTTACAGCCCTCTTGAGTTCTTAGAAGTGCAAAAAAATCAGTAGCTTCGATATTTTTTATCGGGATATTTGTCGATTTCCGGTACCCGGAAAATTTATCAAGCAATAACTCCGGAACTATTAGAGATAAACCTACGAAGTTTATTATTGTTGGAAAGCTGTCTTAATGATCTATTTTTTTCAAAAAAGAATATCGTTCTCCGACTGATAATTTTCGAGCAAATAGCAACTATGACACGTAATGCCATTAAGTACATTAAAAAAACTCTCTTCTAATTATGTTTCTAAACGGCCGTAAGTTGTTCAAATCGCGTGATGAGTAAAAGAGCTAAATCCAAATGTGTAGTTTGCTTAAAGTGTAAACCTGCTAAATCCATTTTTTGTATTTTTTGTAAGATATTACCTCTTTATATCGTTCGAAGGGTTATTCCAAATAGATAAATGCTTTAGTGGTCTTGAGTTATCACAATCACGTGATTAGTAACACATCTAAATTTTTGTCTTTTTGTCCTTTAAACTTTAAACAATTGTAGTCGCGTGCCTTAACCGTAGTCCGGGTCTGGATTTTAACACCGGACTAACTAGTGGCTATTTTAGGGCGTCAGATAATAAAGGACCTTTATTAAATAAAATTAAACAATAATGAATAGATAGAGAGATGAAGTCGAGCTTGAAGCTATTCAACTTAGCCTCAAAAAAATTAATAGAAAGTGGAAAATAATAAATAAAAATAAAATTATGAATAATGTAGCAATGAAAATAAATTTAGATATTACTTAAGAGCTAAGAACTAACAAGAAAAACCATTGAAAATCTTTCAAGGAAACAAGAAATAAGAATAAAAAGATGAAAGGTAAAAAAAATTGAACAGAAAAAAATTAATTCTTCAGCACTTAATATCAACAACAGTCAGCAATTCAGTTGAGCATTATTTATATAATTTAATTATTATAAAGGAAATTATTCATAATTTTACTCTTGAATGTGAACACTGAATTTCAAGAATTAAAATTTCCATGTATTTGTTATACGTTCTAATTACGTTATAATGTGAATGATCTTTGATACAATGCGGTACGAAACTCATTTAAATTACAAAGGTTGGTTATGACAGTGACATTCTAGAATGAAATTTACTCCTTAGGTAGACCGGTGTCCATGTTAAGAATAAGCGATAAATAAGTACAGACAAATGACAGAAAAAAAGCTTATCAATTTTTAACCATTCCAGGTCTTTAATTTTTTTCTGATACATGATCCTACTTCTTCAAATCAAAAATAAAACGCCAGGAATTGTTTTGAATTTTTTGCAGACAATATTTGTTTAGATTGTCTAAGCAAGTCTATTTGGGTCTGTCAAGTCTATCAAATAGACCAGCACAAGACTTCTTTTTGAACAACAAATTTGAAAACAAAAAACTTTTTATGTAGTTTTTTGCATTTTACACTCAAATCTTCAAAATGTGGGATAACGTTAAAGCATCAAATTGAAGCGTGTTAAAAACTCTATCGTTTGAAATAAAAAAAAATCCTTTGGGCAACTAGAAGTATTTATTTTTTGACTGGCACTAAAATTTGAAACACCCTGTTCAAGCAACTATGAATATGAAACTAAATTTATTTAAACAAAAAGAGTCAATTTTAAATAAAACTTATAATATAGACAGTGCAGCGGCTATTCAGAGCAGCTAAAAAAACAGTCTTAATTGTCATAACGTTCAATTTAATAATACCTAAGTAATTCATTTCTTACAAATTTATTCAACAAAATATACATCACTCACCTTTTATTTTTTTTGTCTTTTTTCATTCTGATGAGATCAAATAAGATTTGTCGTCATAACAAAGTCTTCGAACTTACCACACTCAGATAAATCCAGCTAAGTCCTTATGAATAAATTAAAATTTTCTAAGAAAACCAGATAAGTAACAAAAATGCCCATAAAAAATTAAATATTGATGTTTGCTTTTTTATGCTTAAATATATAAAATAGTACAAATAAATCAACTAGGAATTTTACTTTTTGCTCTTGAGCAAGGTGAATTAATTTTATGAAATTTTTTGTTTATTCTGAAAATTTTCTTACACTCTATGCCGACGATCTAAAATCGCCATTAGATTTTTTTTCGTATATATGTAGTTAGGAAATCATCAAGTAGTTTCCTTGGGGGAAAGTGCACGACTCTGGAATAAGAAAGAGCAAAAAAAAGGAAGCGGTTATTACATACTCAAAAGCAAAAGCTTGATGGGGGAGCTAAACGGATTACATAAAACCGGAAACGCTATAGGGGAACTACAAATAAAGATTTACAGCCGAGTCACAATTCAGAGGATGAAATCTTTTCATAACCGCTGTATGAATAAGTAATGGTGAGAAAAAAATCGTAAATAAAACAAAATAACGTTCCGTTTTATGTTCTTTATTACACAGTTGATAGATAAAAAATTACATTATATTTGATCAATGTTCACACCGCGACACAGACGTAGCATAACAATAATGTAAAGGTCAGGCAGACAGAAACAGCAGCGGTGCCGAAAATGGCACTTTTTGCATTATTATATAAATAGTATATAAAAATATTGTGCTTTAATCCCGGACCTGATCCTACATTCAATAATTAAATAATTTACAAATAAAAGTAGTCATAAATTACCATGATTTGTACCGCTAGCCGAAAATGTGTGTTTGAATGAATCGTTTTTAATTTCAACAATATCACAGTATACTTAAATAAAAAGTATGAATAAAATGCCGAAAAACACGCTCCTATCACAAATACACAGGAAACCTCCTGAGGCAGTGCACGCACAATGAGCACATTTTCTTACTTACAGTCTTCGAATTTTTCCTTTGAGTATTCTCCAATAAGGCAGTGAGAGTTTTTAAAACCGATGATAATACAAAAGAATTACAAGTAAGGCGGCTGTCACATCCAACCGGGGACACGAACCCCCAGACGGTGCAAAGTGCTTGTAGGGCAACTTCTGCAGGACATCGTTGCCCTCCAGGTTGTTGCTGCAGCCCATCCAGAAGGGCCCAGACGGCTTCTGCTGCCGGTGCTCCACCCGCATGTAAATGTCGTTGAATTTCCAAAAACCGGTCCCTTTGAAAAAGTACGTTCTCCCTATGAAAAAAAATTTTATTTATTCCATCGTCAAGGGTAAAATCGGTATTTTATCTACTGTTTAACAAACAAAATTTTGTACTGTACAGGGTGCTGCATTTTGGATGTCCGAATAGGGGATCTCCGAAACTAAGAGGTTTAGAGAAAAACGAGTGACACATTCTCGGGTCCGTTTTTTGAGAAAATAATTTTGGTCAAAACCGCATCCCGCTATCGTCTTTTGTTTTCGACTTATAAACAAAAGTTGACATTTTAGCGAAATCTTAAAAAAATTATATCTTCCTTATTATAAAACACACATTTGAAATACAGACATTATACAGGCACTTTTTTACAGAGAATTTAACAATGTTATCGGCGATTTTTTTTAATCATTCGTTTAGCTGTAATCACATAAAGTTGTATTTTTTTAAATAGGAATCATAGTTGGCTATGACATTTTCGAAAAGCTTTTTTTTTTTTGAATTAAAAACAATGTAAATACAGTTTGATATTTTTATATACTTTTGATAAAAAATATATTTAAAATATTTGAAAGTAGTTGGCCATGGAAAAATTATTTCACATAAAAGGTGTGAATAATCTAGAAATTTTGTGAACGGTTATTAAAGTAAGAAATGTGAAATTATAAAAATAGCTATGTTAAAGTTATTTTCAATTGAACAAATATACCATCGTCTGAGATTTTAATTATATAAAAAATGTGCAGAAATTTGAAAACGATATGTCTACCATTTGATAATACTTTTTTATGATTTACTGAAGTGCAATGGAGGTGACGTTGATAATGTTATGTATTTTTTTACCGCAGATGGGATTTGATATTGGTGTTTGGATTGACATTTTTTTGTAAAATAAAATTTTATTGACAAGCAATCACACAATTAATAAGATTTTTCTTTTTCCGACATTGCATGTTTAATTAGAAAATAGAACAGCAATAAGTAAGCTTGACATTTTAAGTCTAAAAACAAATCATTTTTATTAATTGCAAAAATTTGATCTAATAATAATTTATTATGCTGTTTTTCAATTAATTAGTATTTAAAAAATTATTAAATTATAAATACTTGTTGGGTAATATATATAGTTTTAATTGAAAATCCAAAATTTTTTTATGGCCTACTATAAAGAAAAAGCGAAATGTTATGTTTTTTTAAATATTTAAAAATAATATATTACACAAATAGACATATCAAATCAAAAAAAAAAAGCTTTTCAAAAATATCAAAGCCGCCTATGATTCCTATTTAAAAAAATACAACTTTATGTTATTACAGCTAAACTAATGTTAAAAAAAATCGCTGATAACATTATTAGATTCTCTGTAAAAAAGTGCCTCTACAATGTTTGTGTTTCAAATGTGTATCTTTTATAATAAGGAAGATATGAATTTTTTAAGATTTCGCTAAAATGTCAACTTTTGTTTATAAGTCGAAAACAAAAGATGATAGCAGGATGCGGTTTTGACCAGAATTATTCTCTCAAAAAACGGACCCGAGAATGTGTCACTCGTTTTTCTCTAAACCTCTTAGTTTCGCAGATCCCCTACAGGGATGGGCAAGTAAATTACTTGACGTAAAATACATCGTTTTTTACGTGTAAAAAATACGTAATTTACACCATGTAAATGTAAAAAACGATAAAAACGTAAAAAACGCTAAAAAATACTTAAAATACAAACAACGATTTGCAAAATAACTCAAATAAGATTCATAAAATGAAAACAAAAATATTATTCTAAAAATCAACGAAAAAACAAACTAACAGAGGTTCACTTTTAGTCCAGATCCTCGTATAAATTATTTCTTGGTCGAGGCATAATCGTGAATTTTATTAAAAAACAAAAAATCAAAGAACTCAATATACACACACACACCGACAACATTACATGTACCTAACCTTCAAACCAATATTTTACGTATTTTACGTTTTTTACGCATATTTTACATGTAAACGTAAAAAACGTTTTTTACGCGTAAATTACCATCCCTGATCCCCTATTCGGACATCCAAAATGCAGCATCCTGTACACGACGATAAAATTCACCGTTACCTTCTCAAGTTCTCGAAGATAAAATAAAATTTTATCACGTACCATCTTTCCATTGGAAGACTGCGTCGATGTCCGTGCCCACTCCGCTCCACATGGACATATCTCGAGGATAATCCAGTTCGACTTTTCTCTCCTCTTCGTCGAATCTCCAGTACATGGAGCCGCTGTAGAAGTAGGTCTTGCCGTTGTGGCCCCAAATCATGGCCCCGTCGATTTTTTTCAAAGTCTCGGGGAGTCCTAAGTCGGTTAAGGGGCGCGGGTAACCCGGTTCGAGTCGATTTCCAGTGAAAACGTAAAATCGATCGTCGATGAAAAAAACGATTTTGTTGTCGGGCCGTTCGTAGACGGCGTCCACGTGCGTAAAATTGGGCGGAAGATCGCGCCACAAGCGACGGATTTCCGCAGGGTAGCCCGGCATTAACACGCCGGTTTCGTCGATTCTCCAAAAGTACTGCAAAAATTCAGAAAAATCGGTTAAAAATTGGGTGAATTCTTCATTAATAAATTCCTTGTTTTTTTTAAATGGCCGTCATGAACTTTTGCTTTCTGCTAAAACAAATCAGAAGAAAAAACTATACAAAAACAAATTGGTTCATTCATGAGTTAAAAGAAAAAAGGACTAATTTAACTAATGGTGCTATTCCCTAACTTCTGTTACTATGTTATTGCTCTATTACTGTAAAAATTACAGCCGTTATTTAGATTCGTATTCCGTAAACTCTGTTACCCTCTGTTAGCAATATTTCTACAGTAATATTCTCTGTTAAATAACAGCGACAAAAATGTCTCCATAAACTAACAGTGACAGAGACAGATTGTGAATTTTTGCGATGTTTTACCAAATTAACAAGAAATTGTATTAAAAATGTGATAAGGAATAAAACTGGAAGCTTTGAATTACGCATACAATTCTATCTTTGGTTTTTGAAGTGTCAGAAAAGCAAGAAAGTGGATAAGATCGATCCTAGGAAAAAATCAACTGGTATAATCCATAATGTTGCAAAGGTAATCTGTGGCAATGAACGCCACTTAAAAATTGCAAGGAACGCGAAATTTGTTTAAATAAAAAATTTAACACAGAGTACTCTTCATTTTGGTTACAGTATTCCGTGAAAATAAATCAGATTTTTAAATTTGTATTATTTATTTCAAATTACATTGTTTCTCTCTTTAATTTTGCATATAAGTTCTCTCCAGCACAGAATAAAATAATTTGGATTCAATTCGGTAACCTAATCCGACACGAGATTCCACAAAACAAAAAATGAGGTTTTTCCCAATAAACAAAGATATTCCTTGCCCTGATCTACACTCGCCTTTTGCATTCGCTGTCTTTTCACATTTTTGTGTAACTTTTTTCGAAATGATAACAATTTTATGAAAACTTCTTGACATTTTCGAAAAATATTTGAATGAAGTAGTAATCCATACGTCAAAATCGACTTCCATTATCTCAAAAATTACATTTTCGAAGAAATGGGAACTCTCTGTTACCCTTATTTTAACAGAAGCAGTTAGAGAATCGCAAATTAGACAGCTATGTTAAGTGGTGTCACAACAGAGCACTGTTGCTAACATTCTATTAACGTAACAGAATAACAGAGACATTTAGAGAATACCACCATAAACTAATAAAGTTAATTTAGACATATAGGCTGTTCCAACAATCCGAAATAGCTCCATAACTTGTTTATTATTAGAGATATTGACTTTCTCTTTTTTTTTAAATTATAGCTGCGTTCTTGCTGCATACTTTTAAAATACTGCGGTATATTCCAATATTAAATATTCCAATATTAAAAAAAAAATAAAGATATGTTTTTTTAAATGGAACACCCTAAATTTTGTTGCATTTGTGGACGTAGCTTTTAATACTGATGATTTTGATTTAAACTTGTATTGGTCAATTCTGCGTAGTTCTTGAAATAATTTAATTTTTTTGACGAAAACACGTTTTATTTAAAATTTGTAACACAAAAACAAAGAATCGTAGAAAAGTGGGACTCTCACCATTTTAAAGGGAAAAGTTCAAACTTAAATCTGTTCTAATTGTTAAGCGCATTGCAACTAGAAACCTAGAAAAATTAAGAAGTTTGTTAAAAGTTGAATAACTTGAACAAATTAAATGGAACACCCTAATTTTTGTTATTGCTTCTCAAAGATTATTAAATTGTCTATCTAAAAACATAAAGTTTAAAATGCCTAAAGTTAATAACTAAAAAGATATTACCATTTTAAAGGGAAAAGTTCAAACTTAAATCTGTACCAATTGTTTAGCGTATTGCAGTTAGAAATGTAGAAAAATTAAGAAGTTTATTAAAAGTTGAATAACTTGAAAAAGTTAAATGGAACACCCTATTTTTTGTTCTTGCTTCTCAAAGATTATTAAATTGTCTATCTAAAAACATAAAGTTTCAAGTGCCTTAAGTTAATAACTAAAAAGATATTTGACTTTAAAAGTTAATTTCAGCCACAATGCACATAACCATGGTAACTCCACCAAGGACCATTTGCTGGAGTTCATAAGGGATTTAAAAATTCAGCAAAAATATTAAAATTTTAGTTATTTTTTTTTCCTAAGGGTAACATTATAGTTATTGAATAAACTAGTTTGTTAATGAAGGCGATTAATAAACGAAACTGTTTAAAGCACGAACGAGCGATAGCGAGTGAGTGCCTTTAATAGTTGAGTTTATTAATCGCCCATTAACAAACGAGTTAATTACAATATTTTTTCGTTGACCGTAAGCTCTTTTTTGTGACAAAATTAGAAATGAATTACAAATCAAAACCAATTTCATTTTTTTCATCGCATCGATAAAGATGAGTCCTTATACAATACCTTCATTCTTTGTTGGTCCTCGAGATGGACCATTTTTAAATTTTTCAACACTTTCAATTCACTTTTCCACAAAGATTATCAGAAGAGAACAACGTTAACTCCATACATTTTCAATTTCACGTAAAAATCACGTTTGCTACAAAAACATAGTTACCATTGAAATGTATGATGTTAGTCGTCATTGTTTTTTATTTCTATGAGTATAACTGGTTGTTTATATCAAAATAGCATCAAAACGTCAAAATTCCAAAAAGAGTGTATTAATAAAAAAGTGCATTAATGAGGTCTATTAACGCACTCTTTTTTAAATAAAATAATAATAATAATAATAATTATTCATTAATATCGAAATTAATAAACGGTCAACAAAAAAAGTTATTATTAGCTGAAAATTTCACTTTTCGACTACTGAAACAATAGTTAATAATTTTTTTAATGTTTAAAGTTAAATATCTTTTAAGTAATCAGCAAGAGACACTTAACTGTTAATGTTTTTGGATAGACAACTTAAAGGTCTTTTAGATGCAAATATAAAAAATTGGGTGTTCCATTTAAAATTTTCAAGTTATTCAACTTGTACAAACCTCATAATTTTTTTTATCTTCTTGACTGCAGTAAGTTAAAGAAAATTAGATCCTTTAAGTTTGAACTTTTTTCTTTAAAGTGGCGAAAGTCCAACTTTTCTAAGATTCTTAGTTTTTGTGTAATATATTTTAAAAAGCGTGTTTTTGAAAAAAAAATCAAATTATTTCAAAAACAAAGCAAAATCGACCAACAACAGTTTAGCTTAGAAGCATCAGTGTTAAAAGCTACATCCAAAAATGCAAAAAATATAAGGTGTTCCATTTAAAAAAACTTAAGTTTGTATTTTAGCTAATTTTGGAAACACCCTGTATACTTGAAAATAATTTTAGGTGAGTCAGGGGGTTAACATCTACAGCTTTCGAAAAAAAAAAGATTATTTTTATAACATTTAAAGGTCAATAATAGACTTTTTCACATTTTTCATATCCGGCTCGAAGGACCGTAATATGTTGCTTGTAGTATAAAAAATATTGTTATTATTATTATTATTAAAGTGATCTCAACAGGAGCATACAGGGCTCCAAAAACAGAAAAAATAAGTTATGAAAAAATAAAATAAAAATAATTTTTATTCGAATTTATTTCACTCACTTCGTCCTTGAAGAAGAAAACCTCCCTTCGAATCACCGCCACGGCATCATAGCTCGTATCGCACGTATCTGGGGGCTTTTTGGGCCCCTCCTTATCACTGTTATGGTGCCTCCAATCTGGGTACTTATCTGGGTACCTTGGAGGAGGTGTCGGTCTCATGGTCGTGTACCTATGCACCGGGTACCTCCCTGGATGCTCCTTAGGATTATGGTATTTCTTATCGGGATGCATCGGTTTTTTCGGATTGTTTTTATGCGGATGGTAGGGATTATAGGGATTGTGTGGATGTCGTCCGTTGGGATTAAAAGGGCGTTGACTGGGCCTGAAATAGGGCCGTCGGGTCGTGGTTGTGGTGGTCGTAGTTGTGGTAGTTGGGGGCCTGTACGGCTTGATCCTGTCCCATAATCGCGTGGTTCTGGTACCATAAAGGGCCTGAATGCCCAGTTTGTCGTCGTCGGGTAGTTCGTAGTCGAACCCATTTTCCATTTCCTTGTACCATGGGTACATCAAAGCGCCCTCTTCCGAGGAGTGGGACAGGCCCAACGAGTGGCCGAATTCGTGGGCCGCCACATTAAATAAATTCGTCCCTGCAAAAATTTAATAACTTTGCCAAAACTAACAATCACACAGGAATCATAAATAAGTAAATAAATAAATAAATTTATTTATTTATTTAGGAATCATAGAAATCGATATTAATGTATTTTTTTCAGAATCTTTCGACAATTCCTTTATTTATTTATTAGTAAACGCTGAATTCTTTGAGATTATTCATTTTTAAGATGCAGTAACAATACAGGCTGTTTTGTCTAAACCCCACACTAGAAGTATTGGGAGTTCTAATAATCATAGTCATCTGAAAATTTGTGTACAACCATAATCTTTTAGATCCTGCTCAATGAAAATATTCTCAAGATGGCAGCACTTCCGGTTATACCGGAAGTCGCTATCTACTTCCTTATTTTAAATGGAATGCTATATTTTTTAATGCGTTTTTGAATTACTAGAGTTATTTTAAGGTAGTTTTCATAAGCTGTCCCTATACCTAAATTTAGCCGTTTACGAAATATTTATGGTTTTAAAAAAAATTTTGGATTTGTACCTTCCAGTTCAAAAATCGATAACTCTGCGATTTTTAAAAATCTGGAAATATTTTTGAGCTCATTTGAAAGAGGAAGCCTAGATCTTTCCTTTGGTGTTTTCAAATTTCTAAAAAAGAATAACAAACTCCAAATTTTTAAACTTAAGTTTGCAGAACTTTAAGCACCCATAACTCATTTTTTTCAAATGAAATGACAAAAGTTTTATTTCACTAGATGGTAGAGAATTTAATTCTGCTTCGATCTTTATTAACATTCCCTATACTTATGTTTAATAGTTTTCAAGTTACAATACCTTTTTGTTGGGATTGAGAAATTCATTAGCCATAGGCCTTTTCTCATAGGTGAGGTGAGAAATTAAAGTTCTTCAAACAAACACCCAATGAATTTATTTCGTTTTCACAGTCTGATAACACAATTTTCAGCAGAGTTTGTCATTTAAGTTTAATCAGAAATGTTGTTATGGCAAACTATGCAAAAATAGCTGTGGTTAGTAAGAAATTTCCTACAATGACAAAAAAACCAACATAAAATTATCACAGATAGGTATAGGGAATGCTAATACAAATAGATGCAGAACAAAATTCTCCTTCATCTAGTAGAATAAAAATTGGGACATCTCATTTGAAAAAAATAAGTTTTGGATACTTGAAGTTGTCCAAACTTGATCTTAAAATTTTTGGGTTTATTAAATTCAATTCCAATTTTGAACACACTGAACAACAGATATAGGCTTTCTCTTTCGATTCTCCAAATATGATTTCGAAATCTCTAAAACTAAGCGAGTTACCGATTTTTTAAGGGACAGGTGCAAATTCAAAAAATTTTCAAAAATCCTAAATATCTCGAAAACGGTTAAATTTGGGTATAGGGAAAGCTGATAAAAACTCCCTTAAAATAACTCAATTAATCCAAAAACGCAGTGAAAAACATAGCTTTCCATTTACACCAAGAGAGTTAATAGCAACTTCCGGTATAACCGGAAGTGCTGCCATCTTGAAAATATTTTCATTGCGCAGAACTCAACAGATTATGCCTGAGTACCAACTCTCAGTTAAATATCTTTATTAGAACTTTCGATACTTCTAATGTGGGGTTTAGACGGAACACCCTGTATACAGGGTCGCTAAAAAGTATGGATACAGCTAAATATTTTCAGAATGGTTTAACAGAGCAGGTTGAAATTTGGGGAACTGTTAAATGCGTTTAAATTCTATCATCTGAGATTTTTTTTAATTTTCTACCGTCATTTATTTTGAAAATACAAGACCATCTTGATTTTTTTTAAATGGCACGAAGGGTTAAAATTAATAATTTTTAAAAGAGCATTTTTTTCTGAATTTAGTGATGTAACATATTCCCACCTGTCTTTTCATTAAAAGACCAAAAAAAATTCAAAAACTTTATTCTGGATTTATGCAAAAGTAAAACTAAGTTAGCTTTGAAAATACTGTCATTAGCGATCTGTCACTTGTATATTAACCAAAAATTAAACTTGTGTGCAATAATTAGTTTAACAATGGTACATTTAAGTGAAACTGAGTGTACAGAAACTCTCATGATGGTTGGTTATGGCGACAGAAAGCTAAGAAGTCAATGAAAATCATTTTAAGCAACATCTTTTGTAGCATAAAAAACAAGTATTTCGTGTTTTGCTTTTTTTTATTAAAATGTGTTCTTTTTCAGATAAAAGTGTTAATTTAACAATTATTATTAACTTTTACTTATTTTTGGTCAAAGTTCAAGCGGCAAAGAGCTAGCAATAGATAAAGTCAACATTTCCAAGGCTAATAACATTTTACATTTTTGAAAATTTTATCAATTCGATAATTTTTTTTAAGTTTCAATTAAAATAAGGTATGCATGTGTGACACCATAGAATTAAGAAAAAAATGCTTTTTTTTTAAATATTAAATTTTGCACTTCTTGCCATTTAAAAAAAATCAAGTTAGCCAGTACAAAAGAAGATAAGAATTTGATAAACACCTAAAACGATAGAATTTATATACTTTTAAGCTTATACCAAATTTCAATAAGTTTTGAAGAATAGTTTTTAAAATATTTAACTGTATCCATACTTTTTAGCGACCCTGTATGTATTTATTATAATAGACTCACTTTATATTTGTTATGTTATTTTTGACAATCTTTTTTAATAAATCATGTTATTTAATAAGGAATAATTTGCAAACTCCGAAAAAGGACAATTTTTGTTGACAGGGGGACATTTTTTGTTGTCCTTTGGAAATTTGTAGCAGTAACCACTTTGTAATAAACATCAAAATTTTAAATGGCAGCATCTCAAATGAGCTGTTAAACCGCATATTGGTGTTCTAATAATATAGTATGCTGCACCATAACAGTTAAGGAAGTCTAATTATTTTAACATCAACCAAATTCCATCAATTTTTTTTTCTTTAACTTCACTCTTTTTATCAGTTGATTTTCTTTAAAATTCAGTAATATCCTTAGCTTTTTTTCAGTTAATTTATTTGAATCAAATAGCAAATATGCCACTGGTTTAAAAAAATAGTTTACTAAACTACAAATGTGAATCATTAACAAATAGGTTCTACAATGAAAATTGGCTGATTTTGTTAAATGAAAAACGCTCTTATTGACCTTTCCATGAAAAGAATTGTAAGTGCTTTTCGTAAAAAATGGAATTTATTTACCATCGAGTCCCACGCTATCAAAATTTCAGCTTTTGAGTGACGTAGCACGCAAACTCGATCATTATCTATTTCAGGCCAATTAATAAATTAGTGACTCTATTTCGAAGCTTTGATGCGATTTAAAAAGCTTTGAGTCGATTGTTCGCTTCGTATTAATTTTCCGAGTATAACATGCTGCTTTCGGCGCGTTTTTTCTTCATTTTTCCGTTGTTTTGTCCGGATCAAAGGTGTACTTCCGGTTTTGTAAGCGTATTCATATGACAATAAGACAGGCCTCAATGGCCCATACAAAAATTTTATTGTAATTTGCAGGATTAGCGAGCCGTATGTGTGTTGGGTGAAAGAACAAGACGGATCAAAGTTTTATATTTTTAATTCAAACGTCGGCTGTTGTAATTTATCACGTTTTTCACAATAATGAAGTTCCTCCATAATTCAACTAGCAAGATTTAGGATTAGAGCAAGCTTGAGTTTTATTTATCTTACAATTATTTTTACCAATCGTCATACAATTAACTCAAACCCAATTAGGAAAAGTTTGCCAATTCGGTCCTTCGAATCCGATTTAATAAAAGTTTCCGTGTCAAAATCGTTTGCATAATTGAAATTCGAGCGTTTTGGGTTAAAAACATGTTTCAGGCCCTTTTAATTGATGCTTTCTCGTTGAGTTATTTCGGCTTTGATCATGTCCGCTTCCAACTATTAAAAAACGTGAATAAAATATTATTTTTTAAAGCGACTGACAGTCAAAGCACATGGAAATCAAAACCAGCGTCATGCTTTTTAAATATCACACGATTTTAAATCGGTTTTGAACGAACTCTAAATCCCGAAAAAGCGAAACTGTCACGTTCGCTATTCGCTTCACTCGTAGTTCTTTCAAGCCGGGTTAAAGGTAAATTTAATTACGAATTATTTGCACAGTTATTACGTCAAAATTTCGATGGTGAAACGCACAGTCACGACACGACTAAATTTCAAACGAAACAAATTAAAAAATATATACCTACCTATATAAAAAAATAAAAAAAAAACTTTTATTCAAAAGATGCACTAAAAAGTAAAAAATAATGTATTTCAATCACAGGAGAATATTTTTTCTTACAGGTTAAAATTCTAAAATTTATAAAAGCTTTGGGAGTTATAAATCTACGGCATTACAGAATTACTTTGTTCAGTTGACAACTCCCAAAGCTTTTATAAATTTCAGAATTTTAACCTGTAAGAAAAAATATTCTCCTGTGATTGAAATACATTATTTTTTACTTTTTAGTGCATCTTTTAAATAAAAGCTTTTTTTTTAAAACATTTTTTTATATATTTTTATTTTTTGCTTTTTAGTCTTTATTTATTGCATAGATTTATGGTTATTACACTGTGCAATGTGCATCTACCGTGACGTCCAAATGACCAACATACCGTCTATGTCGGTATAAGTTACGGTATGTACAAATCGAGAATCCCTTTGTACACATAACCTAAAATTTTAAAACCCCATTTAACACCTTTAGGGGGTAATTTACTATATAGAATTGCATTGTCACGCAGATTACGTAAGCATGTTAAATTTCATTTCATTGCGACTACAGGAACCCTCTCAAATTTACAAATCGAGAACCCCTTTGTAAAAATAACCTAAAACTTCAAAACCCCACTTAACCCCTTTAGGGGGTATTCAACTACATAGGATTGCATTGTCACGCAGATTAAGTAAGTATGCAAAATTTCAATTCAGTGGGACAACGGGAACCGTTTAAAATTTGGCTCCCAAAAAATAACCGACAGACAGACAACATTGTGAGTTAAATAAAAGTTTTTAATAAAAGGAGGGAGTTTGGCTGCGAATTTTAGGCACAAGTATTTTGAGATTCAATATCCGGGGTTTTTAAATTTATCATGTAGTGCACCAGATGCAGCACTTCGGTGCCAAAAACGGTGAGGATTGACGAAGTTTGGAAATAAATAATGGAACAGGACTTCCGTCCTGTTGTAAACAGCTTAAACAAGTTTCGTTTCGTCCTCGTTTTTGAACCAAATTCAGTCGTATGCGCAAATGCGTGGTCTCTGATAACACTTCTCCTATCTGCTTGAGTGTGATAAGCTGCGGGGGTGTAATAAGAAATCCCCATTTATGTTAGAGGCGCATCTACACAACAGATGCCACATATGCGTTCGAAACAAACGATACCAACATCCGGTTTTAAAACACCATACACCTCATGTCAGAGTCAAACGATACGACTATTGTGTGTGCAATGAGGCTTCTTAAATAATACTATAATTTATACCTTCATCGCTGTTGGGGACAGTCGTCCAGGCCTCGTCTCCGTCAAAGTGGACATCGATGCTGTGGCCACCGTTTGGGAAAAAAGCGTGTGCCAAAATCACTCCTTTGCCGTCAAAGGGGAAATTGTCTCCGTGTTCGCCTCTGGAAAAAACATTCCAATTGCACAAAAAACTCAAAAATGGCCCAGAACAGGCGATAGACAAGGATAGATAAATACCAAATATCACGTGACAAACAAAGAGAGACAATAACAGGCTGGGGCATGATTGTTTATTTTTTTACCATTTGATCTGAATACTATTTTTATAAATAAATGGGATTTATTCAATAGTGGACAATAAAAATGGGCAACTACGTAAGGTCAAAAGCTGTTGCTTTTATCTAAAGATTGATAGATAGATAATGGTTATTTATTTAACGAGTTTGAGTGTAAATCGGACGCTTTATTTCACGAGTGGTTTATCATCCACAAGGTGGAATAAATGAACCGATTTAGTTGAAGAATGGTCAGTTTGGATCGTATAGGGGACACTAGGGACAAAAGTAACAATTTGCCCATTTATGTCTTATCTTTCTTTTATTTATGTAAGTATTAATTTAATTTACGTTATAACAATGATTCATTGTTTGTCTTTCTCGTGAAGTAAATTAAAATCAGAAGTACAATACGAATTTACAGAAACATTAAGTTATATCAAAAGCAGCATTTAATACAACTGTCCCTACCTACCCCTAGTGTTAGTTGTTACATACTGTGGAATGATTGTAACATACAAAGTGAAGTAAGAAGGAATTTCTGTACTTTTTTTTATTGAAATAATAAATTACAAATTAAATTAACATAAAAATACATAACAAATTGCATTATTCTAACAAATTAACAAAATACTCAATCTGAGAGACAGTTATGCCTTGACCTACTGCTCGTTTGTTGGAAAACTAAACAAAAATATCCTTGGTTGTCTTCATCGGAAGAGTCGCTTCACCTTTTTTGTTGTTTTTTTTCTTAAGTAATTTTTTACTACATTGTCTTGAAATAATGACTTTTTGACTAACTTTGGCTTCTTTTCTTTTAGTTCTTCTTCTATTTCTAATTTCGTTGGTGTATCTGTTATAAATATAATAGCAATTTACGTTTCTATTTGTTGTTCTTTTTCGTATATTCAGTATTCTAGAAGAGTTAGGGAAACATTCTGTAGGCTTTGAATAATGCAAGAATAAGTTAAAATTGAAATTAAGATCTACAACTGATTTCTTCTCTTATTTTTACTTTTTTCCCTCTTGCTTCCTTAATTTTATAAACTTATGAATTCTTAATGAGATTGTAAAACAGAAAATATTCTTGTAATAAGAAATAATTTTTGTAAAATTATTTATCCGAATAAAGTTCAAAAATATTTGTACACTTTATGCAAATCTGATGTAAAAATTGACAAAAATACATGCCCACAAAAAATCTAATCTACAAGGAAAGATATTTTGTGCTAAACTAGTTTTAAGAATAATTATTTATCATTGTAAACTGTAAATAATGTGGCTAAACTACATAAATCGCTAAAATAATACACATTTAAGATAATACGCAATACATACAATGTGTTCAAAAATGGTTGTTCATCAAGTCACCTATGAAATTTAAACGTAACGTGCCGCTTAATTTAAATTGTGAATGCCGTCAAAGTGACAGATCCGTCAAAATAATGCAAAAAGGCTTCGAATCTAAAAACGAAAGAGTACACAACAACAAAAATCACGGAAATATAAGACACAAATGAAGACAAACCTTACACTTGAAACACTTTGCCGAAAAATGCAAAAAAGTGAGTAAAAAGCTAATTAAAACATTTGACAGAGATGACAATACAAATTTTTAAAGCTCTAGCTAAATTAGAAGTTAAAAAGTTTCTAATGTAGGCCCTAAAAGAATCAGCCTGTGCATATTTATAAAACATAGCATAAGTTATACAGGGTTGGGCAAAAGTATGGAACCAAGCGTTTTGTGCCTAAACTTTGTATCTTACGAAAAAACTAATTAGTACATTATCAAATACTTTAAAAATGTGATTATTTTTCAAGAATAATTTTTTTCAAAATTCCTTTTAGTTTTCGAGTTATTGAAAAAAAAAATTTTTTTAACGGCACCCTACCACGGGAATTTTTTCGGTAATAAATTATGCTCTAAAAATAACTTCTGATTTAATAAAAATAATTTTAAACCAATGGTTTTTTTAAAATAAATTATTGAAATTGGGATCCGAACTCATTACGAAAACTTTCCGAATTTGGCCGAAGTGATTATATCCATGGATGCTTTAATCCACTAATTTGATTCCTCAAAATTTTCGCAAACATAAACATCCGTGGACACAACTAATAATTAATTAGTTAATAATTATTTTTTATTAATGTATTTAATAAAAACTACTGGTTTAAAATTATTTTTGTTAAAACAGAAGTTATTTTAGAGCATAATCTTTTTACAGAAAAATCCCCGTGGTAGGGTGCCATTTGAAAATAAAAATGTTTTTGAATAACTCGAAAACTAAAAGAAATTTCGAAAAAATTTATTCTTGAAAAATGATCACATTTTTAAAGTAGTTGATGATGTTCTAATTAGTTTTCTCATAAGGTACATAGTTTAGGCACAAAACGTTTGGTTCCATACTTTTACCCAACCCTGTACATTATGATTTTACTAAAAAGAGTGAGTTCTGAAATATTTAATTCGAATTTTACATTGAAATCCCCGTAAGGAAAAATCATAAAAGCGCCACTTCTCTCCATAATTGGAGCCTCCATAACAGTGAAATTTTATCCAGTCATTGTTATAGTCAATTCGGAATCGATTATAGGTCGTTATCTGGCGTCCACACTAAAATAATCTCAAATGTTCCGTCGTGAAAATTTAACGACGATTTTTTCGGAAATCGCACAAATCCAGGTAAGTTCGTTTCCGCTTCTCTTTGCCCGGATTAATAAAATTGAAGGTAAACATTGTAAATTGACGACAAAGCGTTTCGATAATGGGCCGCTGGAAAGAATCCAGGCCGACATCTGTCAAGTCTGGAAATGAAAGCCACTCCGGACCACTCCGGAGAGTTACACTAAACAAATCAAAATCCCGGTGATAATTTTCCAGTAAAGGCAATAAACTTGATTCGTATAAAAGGAGGTTAAATGTGTCGTTCGACATTGATGGACGATCAAATTTTGATTGCCCCACACAATCGATCATTAAAATCAAACGCTCACACCTGACCTAATTAAATCAGGGCGAAATCACAAAACGACAGAAATTTCTTTTGCTTTTCTCAGTGTTTGTCAAGTGTTGTGGTAAATTAATAAGCCGTTCTGTCTTTGAATGACAAACTTCGGAAACAGTGGTCCAGTCCCCGCCCACGCATGCATATTATATTCTCTCAAAGTCAAACAACTCCTCCCTGTTATTTACTCGCAAGAGTTGAAATAAACGCAATTTGATGATGAAACTTGTAAATCTCTCACCTAACGAAAAAGATGAGTATATCCGCCTTAGGGCTGTCAACTTCCGTGAAGGTAAGTTTGGAATGTCTTGCCCAAACGTCCAAAGCTTTGGAGATGACGAGTCGGACTTGGTACGGGTCCATTCCCATCAAATCCCTGCTCCTCAAGCTGCAACAAACAAAAAAACGATCGAAAATTAATAAACAACTTGGCTGTTATTTTATTAGGGATCCAACATTAAAATTTCGTTTTAGAAAATCGGTTTTTGATTTTTTTATTCAGAAAATAAAAACACGACACTGGTCTGCAAAAAATTCTTATTATTATATAATAACAAAAATTGTCTCACATAAACTTTTTTGTAGATAAATCGTTGATTTTACTTAAAACTATAACTGTAAATTTAATGATTGCGACAATAATTCACAACAAATGTTATAATCCGTTCCAAAACTCTAAAAATCATTTAAAAAATGTAACTAGTTGCATATTAATAGCATTTCTCTTTTTTGGTTTTCCTTTTCATATTTTGCATTAATGTTTTAAAAGCATTGGCAACTTAAAAAACAACTTTGTCTTAAATGTTAGTACTGGAAACGCTTATTACAGTAGTGAAAACCGTTTCTCAGTATTTGCTCTCTAACTCAAGTTATTTCGATTTAAGCTGAAGTTATGACGTCAGAACCGCCTTTTGAGCATTTGCTCCAATTTTAGGATCAAACATTTTTTTACTTTATAAGTAACTTGACAAAAATTTTCGGATGTTTTCTCGAAGTTCAAGACAAAATTTAGAACAGGAAGAAGTCAAGAACATAGTTCATTTTTGATTTTGTGGAAGATCTGGAAAAATGTTCAAATATCTGTCAGGTATTTGGTGATTGAGAAGGTTCAGTGATGTCACGATTTCATTTTTTTGAAGCGATAATCTCGCTTATTTTTTATAGCAGGAAATTTTGAAAAGAACCTACTGGTATAAAACAAACGATATTTTCAAGTTCCGGTAAAATAAGTTGCCAATGCCTTTAACCAACAAAAATGTGCTAACATTGCTTCTGGCGATCTTTTAACTATTTTGTGTTGAACGTTTTTCATTTATGTATAGTATTTCTTATTTCTTGATGAAACCTTTCTTCATGTTTATCGATCCTACGTAAGATTTTTTAAGCAAAAGTCAAAAAGATGAATTTTTGAAAGGACATGTCCATATTTCAGTTCTTCATAAGAAAAAATATTCTCGAATAATTTCCTGATAGGTCTCAGCTTTTTTACTGAAAACGTACAAAAATATATAAAAAATGTTTTTTAAAAAAAGCTTTTATTCAAAAGATGCACTAAAAAGTAAAAAATAATGTATTTCAATCACCGGAGAATATTTTTTCTTACAGGTTAAAATTCTAAAATTTATAAAAGCTTTGGGAGTTGTCAACTGAACAAAGTAATTCTGCAATGCCGTAGTTTTAAAACTCCCAAAGCTTTTATAAATTTTAGAATTTTAACCTGTAAGAAAAAATATTCTCCTGTGATTGAAATACACTATTTTTTTTACTTTTTAGTGCATTTTTTAAATAAAAGCTTTTTTTAAAAAACATTTTTTATATATTTTTATTTTTTGCTTTTTAGTATTTATTTATTGCATAGATTTATTGTGCATCTACCGTGACGTCCAAATGACCAACATTCCGTCTATGTCGGTATAAGTTACGGTATGTACACATCGAGAACCCCTTTGTAAACATAACCTAAAATTTTAAAACCCCATTCAACACCTTTAGGGGGTAATTAACTATATAGAATTGCATTGTCACGCAGATTACGTAAGCATGTTAAATTTCATTTCATTGCGACTACAGGAACACTCTCAAATTTACAAATCGAGAACCCCTTGGCAAACATAACCTAAAACTTCAAAACTCCATTTAATCCCTTTATGGGGTATTTAACTACTTAGAATTGCATTGTCACGCAGATTAAGTAAGTATGCAAAATTTCAATTCAGTGGGACAACGGGAACCCTTTCAAATTTGGTTCCGAAAAAATAACCGACAGACAGACAACATTGTGAGTTAAATAAAAGCTTTTAAACACGATTTCAATGGATTAAAGTAGTAAAATAATTAACACAAAAAAATGATTTTCAGAAATTGAAAAAAACTATACGTGATAGCAAAAAATTGAAAGCAGATTTTAAATCTTCATATACATAATAATTTTATTTAAAGAAGGATTTCTTTGCAAATCGATCTCCTTTAGTCAGTAGGTACAGTATTATTTGAGCAACCAGAAAAAATATTACTTTTATGATTTAAAGCTCTGTTAATTAAAAAAATTAAAAAAAATAATAACAAGCTGGCTTATTTATATATTTACTTTAATTTTTTTTTAAATACCTAAGTAGCCGTAGTAGTTTTATTAGTTGTAATATAAAGTTGAGTGTAATTTGAATCAATTAGGGGCGCCCCTATATTTATAAACCCCAAGCGATTCCGTCTTTTGTGAGCCAAAAACCAACTTGAAAATGATTTTTTCTCCTGTAGTTGAAAAATGTCGGTGATATCCACCCGGTCGCTCACTCAAGGAGGTTGTGATGGTACAGCAAACACATCACACCCAGGTTGAGTGAGTCACCGAGATAGATAGTGGCTTCATTTCACCCCTGGTGAAGGTATTTTTCTCTTCTCTCAGGTGACGAGCTCGTAAATCCAGCACGAGATTCTAATCCAATAAAATGCAGAGCAAAGAGCGTGTATTGGCGCCGTCAATCTGTTTTAAGTGAATTGACGTCAAGTTTAAACATTTATTTTTTTTCGTCGAGTGTTAAGAATGCGGGCATTTGGTCAATTGAGGTTAAAATACATAAACAGACGACACGACCTAGGGGAAAGCGGCGCACAATGGCCCGGTTGAACCCACAAAATTAATGGTAAAAAAGGGGGCGATTTAAATTCATTCAAACTTTGGACCGTTTTGATTGATTTTTGAGACATTATCAATACTTGGGAACAATTAGTTTTGGTTTAAAACAGTGTGGGCACCCGTCCCCTAATGGTCATCCTATTAAGTAAATTACTTAACACTTAACATCGTTACTGCAGCTGCTTGCCATTTAATTGCCAACAAAACGGAAATTTCCCTCCGAATTTTACAATTTCCTGTATGTCGAACATGTGTTGTGATAACAATCAAAAAATAAAACGTACCATTACGAGTTGGGGCACGAAAGCACTCGAATTCAAACACTGCTCCCTCGTCTTGGAGGAGCTTTAAACTGACGGAGCTTTTTGGATAACGTACTTTTATAAGCTCAGGAATTGTATGCGCGCGCAAAACACCCATCTATTGAGTGAACAAAAAAAAGATTATAATCGAATAGTGCTCCAGTGTGTAATGTAAGTCGGAAATGTGATATTAAAACGCCCATAATTATTGAATGTTTTCCGATTTTGATAACGCTAAAGGATGGATACGTGGAGCTTTTTCATTTTTATTTATGGCAAGACTTCATAGAAATTTCATAACTTGAAAGGATTGATTTTTAAATGGTGGATGCACTGCACGAGATTTGGGAAAGGCTAACGCACCTTGACAGTCAGGTTTAAAAGAAAATGGTCAAGTTGTTGTTTTTCTGACACAACTTTTATTATTTGTTCAATCGTTCAAGTTTTACGAGAAAACGATCAAATTCCAGTTTTCTCATTCAGAATTTTTCCTGAAGTATTTCTTATTAGTAGCCCATTGTTTATGAAAAAAAAAGTCTTATTCATCGCTAATCGTTTATTCGCTCAGATTTTATAAGAAAATGACCAAATTTCTAACATTCAGGTTTTACAAGAAAACGATCAAGTTCCAGTTTTCTGAGCGTCAGTATTTACAATAAAATACATATTCAAGTTTCAGTTTTTTCTAAAAAAATTCTTATTAGTTGCCCATCGTCTAATCGTTCAGGTTTTACAAAAAATGATCAAGTTTCAGTTTTTTCTGAAAAAAAATCTTATAATTCGCTCATCGTTTATTCGTTCAGGTTTTACAAGAACATGATCAAATGCCAGTTTTCTAAGTGTCAGATTTTTCAAGAAAATAAATATTTAGGTTTCAATTTTTCCTGAAAAAAAAATGCTAATTGTTCGCTAATCGATCATTACATCAGATTTTCCAAGAACATGATCAAGTTTCATTTTGCTAACAGTTGGATTTTACAAGAGAATATCCAGATTTCAGTTTTTCCTGAAAAAAAAGTCTTTTTAATGGCTAATCGTTTATTCGGTCAGATTTTATAAGAAAATGATCAATTTTCTAACAGTCAGATTTTGCAAGAGAATATTTGAGTTTCAGTTAAAACAATTTTTATTATTCGCTGATTGTTCACTCGTTCAGGTTTTACAAGAAAACGATCAAGTTCCAGTTTTCTGAGCGTCAGTATTTTACAATAAAATACATATTCAAGATTCAGTTTATCCTGAAAAAATTCTTATTAGTCTCCAATCATTTAGGTTTCACAAAAAATAATCAAGTTTCAGTTTTTTCTGAAAAAAATCTTATAATTCGCTCACCGTTTATTCGTTCAGGTTTTACAAAAAATTATCAAGTTCCAGTTTTTTCTGAAAAAAATCTTATAATTCGCTCATCGTTTATTCGTTCAGGTTTTACAAGAACATGGTCAACTGCCAGTTTTCTAAGCGTCAGATTTTTCGAGAAAATAAATATTTAGGTTTCAGTTTTTTCTGAAAAAAAAATGCTAATTGTTCGCTAATCGATCATTACATCAGATTTTCCAAGAACATGATAAAGTTTCATTTTGCTAACAGTTGGAAAAAAGTCTTGTTAATCGCTAATCGTTTATTTGGTCAGATTTTGTAAGAAAATGATCAAATTTCTAACATTCAGATTTTACAAGAGAATATTTGAGTTTCAGTTGAAACAATTTTTATTATTCCCTGATTGTTCACTCGTTCAGGTTTTACAAGAAAACAATCAAGTTTCAGTTTTCTGAGCGTCAGTATTTACAATAAAATACATATTCAAGTTTCAGTTTTTCCTGAAAAAATTCTTATTAGTCTCCAATCATTTAGGTTTTACAAAAAATTATTAAGTTTCAGTTTTTTCTGAAAAAAATCTTATATTTCGCTCATCGTTTATTCGTTCAGATTTTACAAGAATATTTTCAAGAAAATACATTTCCAAGTTTCAGTTTTTCCTGAAAACAAATTATTATTCGCTAATCGTTTATTCAGTCAAATTTTGCCTTTAATAAGAAAATGATCAAGTTCAGTTTTTCCTGAAAAAAAATATCCGAGCTTCAGTCTTTCCTAAATTTTTTGTGTGTTAATCTTTCGTGGAATTTTACAAGAAAATTATCCGATTTTAAACGAAAATGTTCAAGTCCGGACGGAAAAAATCTTATATGTAATTGTTGGAAACCACAAGTCTAGTTAATGTACGGCACAACGCATAATGTATTCATAAATGTTTGCCCTCTTGTGTCTTGTGTGAATTTTTAAAAGATTGTGAATACATTTACTTTAGAAAAGGGGGAAAGCGCCTTTCACGTGGGAATATTCCCAAATTGCTTCGATTTTGGAAAAATGCCGCCAAAAAGACACAAACCTCCAATAAAGCTAATTAATTGAAACGTTTTCATTGTTGCTCGTAAAATTTTATGTACACAACACGTCGGGAGTGCTGTAACAGGCAGTTTTAACGCCCTTATTACGTAATTGATGGGATGAAATCCAATACCAGTGGTGGCTGGGTTTCCTTGAACTCGGCAATTATTTAAAAAATAAATAAATAAATGTATCCAAATAAATTCTGATAATGTTTTTATCGGCGACCTCGAGCACGAGAGGAAATGATATTTAATACGTTCGCCGCCTCCTCATTTGGGGATTGCATCCTTTGGGGGCTGTTGCGGATAACATTCAAACAGAAAAGAAAAACCAAATTTCAATTAATTTCGCGCCAACAATGGAGTCGGCCGAATTGAGAGCAAGTCGGCTGAAAAATTAGATCAATTATAGGAATTTGAGACGACGTCTCAATCTCAGTTTGCAACTTTCCGCTTTGAAAAATTACAAAATCAATGGTATATAACACAGAGAGCGGTTAATTTATTTTTGCGATCTGTTGGTGACAAGTAACACGGCAATAACAGAAAAATTTTAATTAAAATTAATTGTTCGAGACCAAGTGCTCACACGTCCGTCTGTCATCCGCACCTATGATGATGCTCTTCAATTAATTCGATTTGTTTAGCAATTTCTGTAACTCTCTCCAAATTGGAAAAATCAGCGATTTTAATTGGGACAAAGAACGGCGAGATTAAATTAACACACTTAATTGAAAATCTAATGTGCCAAGTGTATTTTAATCCAATTCGAGATAAGACAAAGCCGGGTTGGCTTTATTAAGATTATTAGATATCTGAACATTTTCTTAGTTTTTAGTTGAGTTAGGAGAAAATTCCTTTCGCGTCATAAGTGAATTTCACGACTCGATATTTTTTCGATGTTCGTTATGTGTCGTCGCAGGTTATTTTGACGAAATATGTCGATAATGCGACAGTCAAAGGCGCAAAGCGACGACAGGGAATTTATTAAATTGGACGATTAGCAAACAATATTCCGAAAAAAAGGTCTTCCAGACTTACTATTTCGAAGAGCTTTAAAATTGTTTATTTTGCTTAATTTTTTGAAATACAGTGAAACCTCTCAAGTAACATAAATACGCATAAATTTGTAGTATATTACATATAGGGTCTCCCAGCGATGTAAAAAAGTCCATTATTGACCTCTAAATGTTAAAAAATTAATCTTTTTTTTTACGAAAGCCGTAGACACTAACCCCCTGACTCACCTAATATTATTTTCAAGTACATCGGGTGTTTCCGAAATTATCAACAATAGAAACTTATGTTTTTTTAAATGGAACACCTTATATTTTTTTAAATATTTGGATGTAGCATTTAACACTGATACTATTAAGCTAAATTATTATTGGTCGATTTTGTGCGATACGAGCTATGATGCCGTGGTGGTGATTCGAAGGGAGGTTTTCTTCTTCAAGGACGAAGTGAGTGAAATAAATACGAATAAAAATTATTTTTATTTTATTTTTTCATAACTTCTTTTTTCTGTTTTTGGAGCTCTGTATGTTCCTGTTGAAATCACTTTAATAATAATAATAATAATAATAATAATATTTTTTATACTATAAGCAACATATTACGGTCCTTCGAGCCGGATCCGGCTCTGGTCGAAGGACCATACAGGGTGTGCCCCAGCGATGTGAAAAAGTCTATTATTGACTTTTAAATGTTATAAAATTAATCTTTTTTTTTCAAAAGCCGTAGATATTAACCCCCTAACTCACCTAAAAATATTTTCAAGTATTCAGGGTGTTTCCTAAATTAGATAAAATACAAACTTAAGTTTTTTTAAATGGAACACCTTATATTTTTTTGCATTTTTGGTGTAAGTTGAATAACTTTAAAATGTTAAATGGAACACCCAATTTTTTATTTTTGGATCTAAAAGACCTTTAAATTGCCTCTCTAAAAACATTAACAGTTAAGTATCTCTTGCTGCTTACCTAAAAGATATTTAACTTTAAACATTAAAAAAAATATTAACTATTGTTTCAGTAGTCAGTTTCACTAGTAGTTAGGCCATTATTTGTCATTTATTACAGTGAAATAACAAAAATTTTAATATTGGTCCTTCGTGGAGTTACCATGGTTATGTGCATTGTTGCTGAAATTAACTTTTAAAGTCAAATATCTTTTTAGTTATTAACCTTAGGCATTAGAAACTTTGTTTTTAGATAGACAATTTAATAATCTTTGAGAAGCAAGAACAAAAAATAGGGTGTTCCATTTAACTTTTTCAAGTTATTCAACTTTTAACAAACTTCTTAATTTTTCTACATTTCTAATTGCAATGCGCCAAACAATTAGAACAGATTTAAGTTTGAACTTTTCCCTTTAAAATGGTGAGAGTCCCACTTTTCTACGAATCTTCGTTTTTGTGTTACAAATTTTTAAATAAAACGTGTTTTCGTCAAAAAAATTAAATTATTTCAAAAACTAAGCAGAATTGACCAATACAAGTTTAAATCAAAATCATCAGTATTAAAAGCTACGTCCAAAAATGCAATAAAATTTGGGGTGTTCCATTTGAAAAAACATAACTATAGTGTTTTTTTAATAATGGGACACTGCAGCAAGAACGCAGCTATAATCTAAAAAAAGGAAAAGTCAATATCTCTAACAATAAACAAGTTATGGAGCTTTTTCGGATCGTTGGGACAGCCTGTAAGTTTTTGTATTTTTTCTTGAAAAGTTTGCAAAATATCGTAAAAAACAGAAATTTGTTAATATCTTGAATTGGCTAATAGAATAAAAGTGTTCTTTTGTCAGTCCAAATAAGTTCTTTCTCGAAATAAAATATTTAAGTCATTTGGCTCTTAATTCAAGAAGAATGTTATCTTACGGTTCACGTTTACGTTTTAATTTATGTTATGCTCTTACTTTTACGCCCTTTTTCTTACATTTATTACACTTATTTATTCACGTTGATTGAACGGTTTTTATACTTTTATTAAGTTGTGGTGAGACCTTTACAAATTAGCGCCTTTAAAATTTTTGCTGCATTATTTTCTTATTTGTTGCGGTTTTACGTTTACGTCTATTCTCACAATCTTTTATTTATGTTTCCGTCATATTTTATTTATTTCTACTTTTTTTTAAAGAAAAATTGTTAAGACTTGATCCGGGTTCGAACCCCGATTTCCTTTGTGAAAAGTGGCGCTTTTACCACTGGGCCACCAGGCCCTAGCTAGTAACCGTTTTTTGCAAATACACAATTTTTTTAATTAAATCAACATTTTACAAACTATAATTGCCTTAATTCGCTTAAACCCAAAATTTTGCACTTTATTATCAAATTGATGCTTTAATTTTTTGCAATTTTCTAAGCGTGTAAGTTGATTTTTCAATTCGAAAATATCATATTTCGAAGGGGTTTTTACCCCTTTTATGATTCTCTAGACGTTTTTGCACAAAAACCACTAAATTAAGCTCACCATTGCGTTGTATTTGAACTTTTTTAAAAGGTTTTTAAAAACTCTCTCATTTCGCGAAATTTGAAATCAAAAATTACCAAACAAATTGGGTCAAAAAACACAAGTTAGTTGTTCCCTTGAAACCTGAAACAAAAGTTTTGCAAAATTTCGTTCAATATCAGTTCAACATTCAGTAAATTTAGTGTGCTTTCATGTATCCTTGTTCATTTTTCAAACTTAAAGTAACTTAACCTAATTTTTTTGTGGCTATGAGCTTTTTCTCCTATTTTTAGTAGGGCGAATATTAGACGTAATGGCTATAATTACTCAAATTACTGCTTTTATTACTTGGAAAATAAATTAACGACTGTGATATTATTTTGATTGAAAAAAGAGAAAACAGATTACAAGTCGTTTGTTGACCGGCAATTAATGACTGATTTTTTGGCAGAGCCCATCATCTGGTTGCATTAATTAGGCAAAGCGTCTCGGGGGCGCCTCGGGCCGCATTGCCCTTTCGTCGTCTCGTCTGATATTTCCTCCAAATGTCAACTGCTTCGCCTAAGGTTAAAGTCCTTCGATCGCGTCCCCCGATAAAAATTAAATCGAAATCCGTCCAATTAAACCTCCAAACCCAATCTGCATATTGTTTGAAAATCGGAGTATTATTGATGTAAAGGGTACGGTCCTCAAACGCGACGTGTCATCGACAATTGCCAGAGGGGCCCGTAGAGAGGCCCCACTCAAGTCGAGAGCCCTAGATGGCTGCTGTGACGTCACGCGCAGCGAAAACTAACAAGAACACTTCATGTGCCGCCTTAGTGTAATTCGATTAGAATTTTTTTTCGAAAAATTGGCAACACTGACATGCATGCGATGATGTATGGGGGAACTACTACTCCGGGATAGACCGCAAGGCACTTAGCTATGGTTTTTGAACGTATTACTTATGGCGCCTTTCAATCATGTTTCCATCACACCCATTTCGCAGAGGTTTTATTAGATTATGGAGGGAATCTCGACGAAATTATCGCGACAAAAATCAATCATTCAATTAAGACACCCGGAATAAATACAACCGGCGCTGGAAGCGCGACTTGAAGGAAATTTCAAAGCGATTTTGGCCCCCTTATCCGGAAACAACAGTACTCGGAAAAAATTATTCAAAATTTCACAGTTGCACACACATAGTGTGAACAATTTTAGGAGAAAACGGCGTAAATAAAACACTAGTTTTTGCCCTGTTTGATTGAACGCCGTGTTATTGGTCTGTTTGATAGTGCGTTCTCACGCCAATATCCAATGACAAACACCTTGTAATTTTTTGTTCGCTAGATAAGTAAAAAGGAGGCAATTTTTACATTTTTATTGGTCAAATCACGCATTCGAGGAACAAATCGGACGCTAAACTGGTTCTAGGGCTGGCCTTTCTCACACAAACCAGAATTTTCTCTCGAATAGTAAATGGCCAATTATTTAGTTATTTTTTAAGCCCTTTAGCACGTCAAAATAATGCCGAAAATTGTCGTATTTTTACCATTTTCAAGCATGATTCTGAAGGTATTAAAATAAAGACTTACTTAATTTTTTTCCGTATGGGGCGTTTTACAAAACATTTTAATGGAATACAAATTTTAATTCGACATTAACTTATCATAGTATATTTTACATAGCAATTAGTTTAATTCGGAATTAAATTTTAATTTCCCTTTCTGTAAAGTGACCCTACATCTCTTACAATTATATTCAAGTATACAGTGTTTTAAATAAATACAATATACCCTTCTTTTTTTTTAATACGAAACCCATCCTAAGTTTTCTTGTGCTCTTGGATGTAACTTTTTTAACTATACTTTTATTGGTCGATCTTGTTTAGTTTTTAAATTAATGACATCTCTTCGACAAAAACGTGTTTTAAAAATTTATTCTAGAAGAACAATAAAAAACTTCCGAATCTCAGTTATTACTGAATTTAGCCTTTTGATTTTTTGTAGATATCGTTATTCATATTATTTTTTGTGGCCATCAGAATACCCTAATTCCAAAAAAACTCAGTTTAATTTTTAAAGTTAATAAAAAATACAAACAGTGCCCCTTTGATAATAACATCATTATTACTATTAGCTGTGCTATTAGCTGTTTCAAAACTAAAAAACGTCGCATTTTCTCTCAAAACTAGTTGTTATAAATTATTCATGCACTTCAAAAAATTAATAGCTAATGTAATTTATAGTTTCAATGAGAGATCTAATTATTAATAACTATTTTACAATTTTATCAACCTTATTTAAAAAAATAATTCCGTAAAATGCGACGTTGGCGTTTTTATAGTTTTGAAAAAGCCGGTTTATATTATAGAAAGATTCATTAAATTTTAATTCGTTGTTAAAAGTTAACAACGCGAATAGACCAATCAAATTGTTTCAATTTGGTCACGTGATCAGTTAATCACGCATTTAATTGCGAATTAAATTAATGACGTTTCTATAAACCGGCGCAAAAAGTCGGTTTACAGAAAGTAAAATTAAAATTTAATTCAGAATTAAACTAATACGAATTAAGTTGCCATTTAAAATGCATTGACAAATGTCAAATTAATCGCGAATTAAATTTTAATTGCGATTAAAACGTTCTGTAAACCGGCTCTAAGAGTCGTTAATCAAGTGTGATTAATTTGAATTACTACAGAGTGTGCACAGCTTACTATCAAACTTTTCAAACTTCAGAGCTTTTTATTTATTTATCTTTTTATTTAAAAAGGGAACCTCTGTTCTTTTTATATCATATGCCTAAATATATGCCTAAATAAAAAGACAAAATTTTTTTCTTATTACAACCGCAAGTCTTAACACATTCAGAGGTTTTTTTCTCTCTCTCTCTCAACTTAACTCGTACAGATAAACTATTTTTCCGAATTAAATTTTAATTTCACTTTATGTAAACCAAGCCTAAAGGTGATTAATTTTTTTACAAATTTGGGCTAAATACTAATTGTAGTTATAAAAGATAATTCAATGAACAGTTAGAGACTTCGATTTTTATCTTTTTTTGTTGCAATATATGTACTTGAAAAAAGATCATAGCCTTAAAGTTTGTAGCATTTATATTCTGAATTCCATTTTTCTACATTTTTTTGTTAGTTTTTTAAAAAGATAGGTGGATCAAGAAGTTTAATTATTAAAAAAAAGAGATTTATTAATGTATTTATTTATATTATGTAATCCCTTGTTTCGTAAAGGTGTCCAGTTTGCTCCACTCTTCCGTGTGCGCCTTTCAGCATTCAAATAAAATTTTCAGCGCTAAAAGCACATTTCATTAAGAATTTACCACATATGTACCCCCTCAACTTCCGCTTGAGCAAATACCTATTGCATAGAATCATTCCATAATGCCGGGTTATTAAACTTAATTGGTATATTGATCAGAAGCAATATAATTGACGTTTGAAAAAAATACAATTAGTGGAGAAGTAGGCAACCAAATATACACACAGGCGTGCTTCAGCAATAATAGTGCACGGATGAATTGACAGTCTTTCCGCCACTTTTTTGTCGCATCTAATTTGCTTGATCAAAGACTTTTTTCGGGAAAATTCGAAACTTTTCGTACTGTAATGCATTCTAAGTAAAGTTGGCTTTGTTTGGCCAACCTTTGATCTTCAATAGTTGCACAATGCATAGCAATTTTCTGGCATCGGGCAACCAACAATACATCAAACAATCACCAAAAAATAAAATAAAATGGCGGTGATTCCCCACCCCTCGCCCACTTAATTAATTGCAAGTTAGACGTCGCCGTCGGCGCGAATTTACGCCGCCGTCTTGATAATAATACATAATTCATTTAGCGCCCTCTTAATTTCGTTATATAGTTTCCATCTTCTGACTCACCTCCATGTTAGATTCGTGTACGGCCATTTTTGTCCGTGTAAAGCGAATCTTTTCCTTCTGCCTGATGTTTGTTTATTTTTATCAGGCATCCCGCAACGAGGCGTATTGAGTAATTTAAGTGTTCGTTCATCTAAGCGCCCCGTTACGGGAATACCGGCAAACTCTTGCATGTCTTTAATGGCGTCCCGGACAGATTCCTCCGTTCGAAGGGCGAAAGCGCCATCTGCCGTGGCGTCCATGTACCCAAAACGGGTCAAGTAGTGTTGCTGAAACAAAATAATAAATGTAAAAATATCGAAAAGGAAATAAACTTGAACGAAAGTAGTAAAACAAGCCACTTAAGTGTGGGTTTGAATTTCCCACAATTTATCGCTTTTGAATAGTTTATCCGTGATCTGGCGTAAAAATCATGTTTTGTGCATTTTCTCTCCTTTCTACTGTTAGATAATTTACAGCTAGTTTATTATTAAAACATAAACAACACTGCACTTGATGTCGTAACACGAACGAGTGAAAAAATTCAAATTTATTCTACACTATTACCATACTTAACTGTACTTTTATAAATAAAACTAGTAATCTCGGTGTAATTTGTATTCCGGTTCAATGAGCAACATAAAATTGCTATCGTGGTAATGGTTGGGTTTTTTGATTATGGGCGACACTTTAATTGTCGTAAATCAAAGTGGAAATCCGTTAATGGAATTCCGGTCGTAAAACTTTCGAGTACACCCGGTAGATATGGTCCCAGTAAATCGGGTCAGCAAACAGATATAAAAAAAATATATAAAAAAATGTTTTTAAAAAAAAGTTTTTATTTAAAAGATGCATTAAAAAGTAAAAAATAATGTATTTCAATCACAGGAGAATTTTTTTTATATGTTAAAATTCTAAAATTTATAAAAACTTTGTGAGTTGTCAACTGAACAAAGTAATTCTGTAATGCCGTAGTTTTATAACCCCCAAAGCTTTTATAAATTTTAGAATTTTAACATGTAAGAAAAAATATTCTCCTTTGATTGAAATACATTATTTTTTACTTTTTAGTGCATCTTTTAAATAAAAGCTTTTTTTTTTTAATTTTTTTTATATATTTTTATTTTTTGCTTTGTAGTCTTTATTTATTGCGTAGATTTATTGTTATTACACTGTGCATCTACCGTGACGTCCAAATGACCAACATACAAACATACATACCAACATACATACATACATGTCGGTATAAGTTACGGTATGTACAAATCGAGAACCCCTTTGCAAACATAACCTAAAATTTTAAAACCCCATTTAACACCTTTAGGGGGTGTTTAACTACATAGGATTGCATTGTCACGCAGATTAAGTAAGTATGCAAAATTTCAATTCAGTGGGACAACGGGAACCCTTTCATATTTGGCTCCGAAAAAATAACCGACAGACAGATAACATTGTGAGCTAAATAAAAGCTTAAAAATGAAAATAGAAAACAACTAAATTTTTATTTTTTTCCGTCGAAATACAAAATCTTACAAGAATCAGCCTTTACACAATTATACAGAGTTAGTCTGTTTAAAGTATTTTTTTCTGTACATATCAAAAACTGGTCGCACAGAAGTCAGTGTTTGCTGTTGAACAAATACTTTACATTTTTCTCTATGCATGTGAAATTTTTCAGAATTGTTCTGCCTCTCTTTATAAATTACATTAATTAATTAAGAATATTAATTTATCGAAATTATTCTAAAACAACGATGCTTAAGTTATATTTTGGGCAAAGTTCTTAATAAAATTGTTACGTTCATTTAAATTTATAATTTTTACTTAATTAATTTAGGATAGAGAAAATTAGAAAGTACGAAATAGCAAACGCTAAATTCTGTGCAATTATTGGTTTTTAAATATAGGACCCTGTAGCTATATTTAAATATGTAACTATAGATAAGTATTTAAATAAACTTATAACATAAAGATTTTGCTATAGGTATGTGTACTTGGAATGAGTGTTTTATTTTTTACAGTTCTACCATTTCAAAGCTTCAATGCCTAAAAATTCACTCAGCGTAATGTCAGGAGTCTTTTCTCACTACTTTAAAATTTCCAACCTGGGGAAAGCCATCAACATGACTTGAAAGCTTTTAAAAATAACGACTGCTGGCAGAAAAATGTCTCCAGAGCTGTAACACCGAATGACAGATCGTTTTCCAGTCCAGAGAATTTTTTAGTTGTTTTTTAACAATTGGTGAATAAAAATCGAAGCAGCAATTAGAGCTAATTATTTTTAATTGTCTTGCAATTAAATAAGATGAATATTTAACGAAATTGTGCCATTTCCCTTTGAACTTCGTGCCTTATCAAATTTGAACAATATCAAAGCTCTTCCTGTCGCATTCATTAATTCATTCTATTAGAACACTAAGTAGCAGTAGTAAAATGATTCATTCATTCTGATTAGATTTTCGTGTCGTTTTTTGTGTCACTTATTCCAACATGTGTTTAGTCTGGCATCAATCCATAAATAAACGCATCGTCTTGGGGTTGTAGTTGTGGCAAAAAGGGGCTGAAGATGCGTCGATTTGTGGCTGATTGAGCACAATTGAGTGATTCACGTTGTGTCCATTAAGCATCACGTTTTGTTTCGGTTCAAAGTTGAACAGAGAATCGAAAAAGTAACACGGAGTCAAGGCTCGTGTTATGTCATAATCTCGCTGCTTTTATTTAATTCGTCGATGATGATGATGCGTTTCCTGTTGGTGATTAGAAAGCCGTAACGTGGAGAACGAACAAAACAAGAGCGATAAAGTGCATCTTTATGGGTTAGACTACCTAAGATAACGAAGCCTCAAATAATTTGTTTATGAATGTTTTATGGTAATCGGGACCTCCTGGTGCACTTTGTGTTCGAAATAATCACTCGGGAGATGATACATTTACATAATCGGACTGGAATAGAGTGGGTGTGCTTTCTTTCAGATAATAAACAGAAACTCTCTCCAACTGCGAAAATGGAGCGTAATATTTGACAAATGTGAGCACGAGTCTCTGATTGATTGGGTTATCGAACGATTTGTTCCGGGTTTGTTTCAAGCAATAATAATAATTACTTACAATTTTATCACATTATAAACAAACCTGTTTTGTAAATAAAAATTAATTATTTTTATCAATTGAAATAAAATCAACAAAACAACTTGCTACTTGAAGAAATATTTTCATTTTATTTTGTTGGGTCAGATGCAGCGTTGTTATTTTTATAAAATTCGGAACATCGTGACCAATTTGTTACACGTATAAATAGCCAAAATTTGAGAGTTGAAACATTGTAATCAAAATTAAAACGCGTGCAGTGTACCAAAATAACTCGTTCTAAAAATATTTTGTATTGTATTTCACTTATATTTATGAAATTTGTTAGATGAGACACCTGGTCTTGAAACACACGCTTCGTTTTTAATCAGTTGGGAGCACTTAGTGGCTAAATATTTACTCTATTGGTATTACCGAAATCATAAAACAGCGATTATGTAAATTATTACCAACCATAAAACTAGACATTTATTTTCAAAGAAAAATAACGAGGAAAATTGGTTGTACAGGGTGGTGCCTTTTGGGGTTTAGAGAAAAACGAGTGACTTTCTCGAGTCGGTTTTTTGACAAAATAATTTTGGTCAAAAATGCATCCCGCGATCGTCTTTTGTTTTAGACTTATAAACAAAAGTTTACATTTTAGCAAAATCTTAAGAAATCCGGATCTTTCTTATTATGAAAGCTACACATTTGAAACAAAGACACTATAAGGCATTTTTTCGTAAAATTTAATAATGTTAATGATAGACACAATTTTTAAATAAGCTTTTGTGTAATACATTATTTTTAAATATTAAAAAAAAATATAATTTTTTGCTTTTGCTTTATAGTGGGTCTTTTTCATATTGTAGGTATCTCTTCAATTAAAACTTAAAAAAATATATTACCCAACAAATATTTATAATTTCATGATTTTTTAAACACTAATTAATACAAGAACTGCGTAATAAATTATTAGATCAATTTCTTTGCAATTAATAATAGTTATTTATTTAACGAGTTTGAGTGTAAATCGGGTTTTTATTTCACGAGTGGATTTTTAAACGTCGAGTGTTAACGAGACGTTTAACATCCGCGGGGTGAAATAAATGAACCGATTTACACGAAAACCAGTTGGGTACAACATTTTATTCTTCGAATTAGACTCAACAAGGCTTAAAATTGCTTTAAATCTGCTAAAAATAATCTGACGGTTCGTACTGACAGTTGTCAAAACTTCATTACACAGGAGAAAAACCGTAAATTTTGACAGTGTCGAAGAATAAAAATTATTTGTTTTTATTAGCTGTTTCAAAACTATAAAAACGCCCAGGTCGCATTTTACCAAATAATTTTTTTAAATAAGATTGATAAAACTGTAAAATAGTTATTAATGATTAGATCTCTCATTGAAACTATAAATTAAATCAGCTATTAATTTTTTGAAATGCATAAATAATTTATAACAACTTATTTTGAGAGAAAATGCGACGTTGGCGTTTACATAGTTTTGAAATAGCTAATAGATTTAAAATGGCAAGCTTACATTGTCATTTTATTTTCTAGTAAAACATGAAATGCCGAAAAAAAAATTCTTATTAATTATATAATTGCCAGCTTGTCAAAAAAAAATTATTTTACAAAAAAAAAGTCAATTCAATCCTCTCTCGTTTTTCAATTTCCTGCCCATTTTGTATGTAATTAAAATCTGAGACAATTTGTTCAATTGAAAAAAATTTAAAAAATTGAATGAAAATAACTTTGACATAGTTTATTTTAATTTTTTACTTCATTACCAAAACTTTTAGATTATTCACACCTTTTATGTGAAATAGCTTTTCCATGGCTAATTTCTGTCAAATATTTTAAATATGTTTTTTATCAAAAATGCATACCTACAGGGTAGCTATTTACAGTTAAATATTATAAAAACTATTCAACAAAACTGATTGAGATTTGGTATATCCTTAAAAGTATTCAAATTTATATCTCCATTTGTTCTGGATAATGGATATACAAGGCTAACTTTTAAATAGCAAAAAGGGTCAAATTTAATATTTTTAAGAAGAGCATTTTTTTCAGTTCTGTGATGTAACACATGTATACCTTATTTAAAAAAAATTTCGAACTCAAAATGTTGTTTTTATCTAACCTTGGCTCTTTGCAGCCAAAACTTTCACCAAAAAGTAAGTAAAACTTAATAACTATTATTAAAATAACACTTTTAACTGAAAAAAAAACACATTTTGCTAAAAAAAATATTTAGCTGTATCCATACTTATTAGCGACCCTATATAAATATCAAAGTGTATTTATATACTATTTTTTAGATCAGAACAAATAAGCTTTTCGAAAAAGAGCATAGCCAGCTATAATTCCGGTTTAAAAAAATACAACTTTATGTTATTACAGTTAAACAAATGACTAAAAAAAATCACTGACGACATTATTAAGTTCTCCGTAAAAAAGTGCCTTATAATGTCTTGGTTACAAATGTATGTTTCTTATAACAAAGAAGCACAAGGTGTCTCAAAATGTTGTTCAAATCGTTTACACTATTAATTATTTTTTTTGCTCAATTGGAATATGTATTGTTGCGTTGGCCAAAAGCCGTGCGACACCCTGTATGGTGGTCGAAACCTCACGCGTAAACAAGCTTTCGAGCGCTTCCGGCTACTGAACACACCCTAATCCCATTAAAACCATAAAAATAATTTCTACTTAATCTCATCAAATGTCTTAATTAATTTCCGTTGATAGGCAGTAGTAAAAAACACGACGAATGCCTGGTTATTGTTAATGTTAACCGTTGCATTTATAAGGCTTATTTATGATAATTTTATAAGCTTTGGCGCCGCTGTATCGATCGGAAGAATTTTCTTGTTCTGATTGTTTCCATCAACAGTAACACACATGTTCGTAGTCAAATAAATCGTTCCACTGGAGGTTGATGTACTTCCATGGTTTATAAACCGAAAACGCGTAAACAAAGAGCATTTCGAAACGACTGCACTTTGAATAATAATTTTTCCATTTTGTTCCAACATATTTTTCTCGATTGCTTAATTAGCGCTGGTGCCATTTGAGGGACAAAAGCCCCGTTGATGAGGTAATGGCTGCAATCACCATCTCTCAAGTATCTTCATTTGTATCGTCCCGATTTAATGAATGAACCGATTGGTCGCATATGCACATAAGTGGTTAAAAGACACCGGTCTGTGTGGCACCGAAATAACCAACCCAGACGAAAATAATTCGTTGCTAATTCAAACAGGGTGAATCACCCTCGTAATTGCATCATTATGCGACGTGTCAATATTATTATAAGTAACCACAAAAGGTTTCAAGATCCTGGACTGACTCAAATGGACGCCAGAAGTGTCAGCTGCTGTCTAACGTATTTCATTTTAATTTGAATTTATACTTGCGATTTTTACATCGCCATGTCTGCAAGGCGTCACTTTTAATTAGCCACATTGTGGGGAAACTCGATATCAGGGTCGGTCACACTGAATTACAGCTGTTTTTGGTGATTTTTTGTGCCCAAAATTGTTTGACCCCTTCATCGCAAATGAAATAATTAATTTGAAGTATGTCTTAGTCACGCTCGTCCCCTGAACACGATTCCGTTACGAAAAACGTGATTCATTTCGTGTCTTTGATCAATATGCAAAGTGCATCTTTAGGTTCCCGTTTTTTTGTGTATTTCCGGACGTGTTTGATGATTATTTCCTTTCTTTCTTGTCTGGTTGCGGTTTTGATTGATGTCACATCCTTACCGAGAAATGCGTCCTTTACCTTACCCAAAATAAGTCGGGAGAAAATTTTAGAAAATGGTGGAGAGACAAAGACAATACCGCGAAACGTTGCTCTTTGTTTTATTAATAAATAACCTTGTTATTAGCCTATTTATACTTGTAATGACTAGTGTTGTTGATAAAAATGAAATTAATAAGGATATTAATCATGTAAACATACTAATTGCAAGTGTCTTTTAAGGTTTTTGTGTGTGCTATGGGTGATAGTGACGTGAAGGGCAAAAGGAAGGTCCTTGAGTTAGGATTGCGTTTGATACATGGTGTAATAAGGATGATAACAGATAAATGGAATTCGCTTTTATTTGCCCAACAGCTGCACGTTCAACGACGAAATTCTGTTTCTACGGTCTCAGTAAATAAATAAATTGTAAACGTGAAAAAAGGCAAAATATTACACTACTTTTCTGAGCAACCATCATACCAAATGTTAACTATTCAAATGCAGTGGTAAAAAATAAAAAACACAAAAGAAAGAAGAATTTAACAAAAAATTGACAATAAAATTGCAATAAAAATAAAGATATGATGCATGGTAAAAAATAAAAAATACAAAAGAAAGAAGAATTTAACAAAAAAGTGACAATAAAATTGCAATAAAAATAAAGATATGAATTAAAAAGTATAAAAGCAGAAACAGGTTTCAAAAACCAAATTAGTATATAAAAAAACAGAAACAGCTAAAAAAATAAGAGGAAACAAATAAGAGACAACACTACTCTTCTCAGTAACTGTACCAAATTGTAAAGTCTTCCAATACAATAGTAATAAATAAAAAAGACAAAAGAAAGGAGACAGAGAAGTAAGAAATTATCAAAAAATCACCACGATTTAAATACAGTCATTATTTATTATAACAGCTACACAAATGCAACAAAAATACACAAAGAAAGGTATGAATTAAAAATACAAATGCAGAAAAGGCAGAAACGGGTTTCAAATTTGAAATATTTAAAGAAACAGAAACAAATAAAAAGAGAATAAGATACCTACAAAGTACAAACAAAACAATGAAAAAACAAATAAGAAATAACACTACTTTTATCAGCAACTGTACCAAATAATAATATATTCGAAAATAGTACCTAGTAACAAAAAAAAACAAAAGAAAGGAGAAATCGACCGCTAAAAAACCGACTATAACAAGGAAATAGTTATTATTTCTATCAGCTACCGTACACGAATAAAGTATATAAAGTAAGTAAAAAACAAAAACAAAAAAAAAACAATAAAAAAGGTACAAATGAAACAAGTTAAAGTAAATAAGAAACAACACTTCTTTTGTGAGCCACTGTACTAAAATTTTAATATATTCAAAACGAGTAGTGATAAATCAAAAACACGAGAAATGAGAGAAAAAGAAACAAGAATTTTTCAAAAAATCAATCGCCACGGAAAAGCAATTATTTTTATTTCTAACAACTACCGTACTCAGATGCAACATAAGTAAAAATATGAATGACTTAGTAAAGCAGAAAGGTTAACAATAAGTTACAAACGAAATATTTAGAAAAACAAAACAAGTATAAATAATAAAAAATACAAACAGGTATAAAAAAAGAAAACAAAAATGAAATACACAAGACAACACTACTTCTGTTAGCAACTGTACTAAATTTTAACCAAGCGTTGTGTGGCTAAACTATTTGTTTTGTGAAAAAATAACTAGTGCATTTAAAATTTTTCGAAATTACTTTTAGTTTTCAAAATTATGTATTTAAAAAAAACTGGTTTTACAACAATATTATTGAATTAGCATCATCTTTAGAATATAATCATTAATCAAAAAAAAATGCGGGGCCATTTAATACAAAAGAAAATTTTGCATAACTCTATAACTACAAGGAATTTCGAAAAATTTTATTTTTCCAAAAATTATCACTTTTTAACGGTGTTGCTAATGTATTTATAATTATGTACTTTTTTCGTAAAAGAAACTATTGCCTGTTATAAAATAAGACAAGAACGAAAAGATAAAGCCTTTTGTGTAAAATGGCAATAAACTTTTTTACAGTGTCCTTTTTTAATTTTTTGCTTTGTGTTTTTGATTTTTTTATATTTAGGTACCAGAAACAAGAGAATATACTAACAAAAATAGTAAACAATAGTGTCCGTTGTCATTTATAAAAATTAAAAACGTCATTACTGTGAAGTGAAGATAAATAAAAATTTTTAGGTATATTTAAAAATAAAAGGGATAAAAATAAAAAAACAATGCTGCAATACAGTCACATACAAAATTAGAGTTCTGAAATGACATTTATTCAAACAGCTACCGTACACATACATATGCAAGAAAAATAAACAGAGAAAAGGTAGAATTGACTTTTAAACCTCAAAAATGTAAACAAAACAGAAAACAAAAAGTATCAACAGAAGAATATATAACAAAGAAAAAAGATGAAATGACAAAAAAAAGAAAGAAAATAATAAAACGAGTGAGAGCATTTGAGCATTATTTTCTCTTCGTTTTCTTAACTTTTTCTTTTAATGTTTATTTCCTACATTTTCTCAATTTGATTTTGTAACTCTCCTTTAAAAGATACCGAATTTAGAAAATAAAAAATAGACTTTTTGAGGTAAAAAGGAACAAAGGCACAAGTGGGTTTAAAAAATTGAACAAAATAAAAACAAAAAAGAAGAAGAAAGAAAGAAGAAAGAAAGAATAAAAGCAAAAAAGAAAACAAAGCACGTTTGAATGCTCTTTGCAAATATTGACCGTCGTCTCGGCGTCAAAATTAATTAAATCGGATGACAATCTCAGGACAACATCCTCGATCCAAACAACGTAAAAGAACAACCTTGCCGATCGGCACCCACTTGTTGAAGGATTCAGTGCAGTGACCTAGTCTGGTTAATAATTTATCGATATCAAGCATTTAACAAAGCAGACAACGAACAGACTTTTGTGTAGGATGATGAGTAGCATTGTTGCAAAATCTCGTTTATACAGCCAAGGCACAAAACCGAAAGTTTGTCAGTTTATCGGACCGGAAATGCTTCGGGCGCCACTCGATACTCCCACGCAAAAAGAGTGCACAAAGATTTGGGGCCACGTGACATTCTCCAAATAAATCAATGCAACAATTATAAAATAACTCGAAGCAGTAACCTCATCAAGCCTATTTATAAATGACTTGGCCCGTGGCCAATTTTGACAAAATTGATAAGTGCTCTGGTTGTTTACCCCGCCAAGGACGCGCCCACTGCAACGGGAAGCGCGAATTATTCTATTATTGCAAATTTCGCTTTTGTTTGGAGCAAACCAGTGTGAAACCTGACCAAGGTTAACTAAAACAACTCGAAATAAACCGTTTCTCCCAATCGGGCAAAAGTCTAATCAATTAATCAAAGTTCATTGCCATTACAAATTTTCAAAAGTGAGGCCACACACAGTCTCAAACGTGCCAGAGATACTAAACACTGTTGTTTACACCCATCTTATCTGTGACTGATATCCGGTATTTGAAGTGGTTATTTTCTCAGGAATTATTTCGGAAATCGGAAATAAGGAGCTGGACAAAGTTCCAAACGTGAGTCAGAGGAAGTGTCCACACACCTGATGCATTCAGATGGTTGTGGTTACACGGGAATTGTTAATTTTTTTGTTTCCGTGAAATAATTGACTATTTCTGGAGGTTTTAGTGAAGCGAATCAACCTTTCGGGATTGCAATTGCACTAGAATAAATATTGATGTTGCGTCCTAAATATACTTCGGTTCGGAAATAAAGGCCGGAAATACCTATACTGTACAAATATTTACGGATGATTGTACTTATTGCAATTTATAAACAATGTCGTGTAGAACAATAAACCAAACGTCTCATTGATTCATACGTTTGGTGTTTCAGTTAATTGTTATAATTATTTTCTAATCAATAGCTTGGCGTTTAATGAAGCTGTGGCATGTAATAATGATATAAATAATAAATGCTAATGCAAGCTCAAAGATGCTAATTTAAAGGACGTTCGTTCTATTAATACGAGCATCAGTCGAGAGAGAAAATAATTTAAACGCTAGGAAATGCACCAGGGTCGAGAGACTGGTTCCTTCAACTTGGACACTCTTGTTTTTCTCTCAAAATGTATTCAAATTATAATTATTACTCGCTTAATTATTCATTAAAGGATAATCAGATCCTTTAATACAACTAAAACTTGTGCGAAAAGCAAGGTTAAAAAATAAATGGTTACACTACATCTTTTCGGAAAAAAATCCGTGGGTAAATGTTAATTACGATTATGTGCCAAATGTAGTAACTTTTTTAACAAATTCAGTTTGGTATAACACATACAAAAAAAACTGAATCTTTTTAATCATAACATCATGCAGCCTTCAGATTGGCGAGATCTGGACATAATAAAAAATATTCAAACTATCGTTAAATTTGCGCCGTTTTTCAAACATTTTTGCACAAAAACTACTAAACTAGGCTCATCATTGTATTATTTTTGAACTTTTTTTAAGGTTTCAGTGCATTTTTCAGTCAGAAACTCAATCATTTCGCGAAATTCGAAATCAAAAAATACCAAAAAACACAAGTTTCTTCGATTTTCAAAGCGTTTTAGCACTTTTTCAACCAGAAACACAAAAAAATTGCAAAATTTCGTCCGTCAGTTCAAGATTCAGTGCTTTTCTTGTATCGTTGTTCACTTTTCAGCTAGAAACTCTTATTTCGATAAATTTTGACGAAAAGGTGTTTGATTTTTTTCTCTTATAATCAAACAAAATCTGTTGTGATTTCTGAATTTTATCTTCTTCGTTTCTTAATAATTAAATCATCTCTCGTGGTTTTTACTCTCTTGTGTTTTTTTATTTGTTTAATCTTTGTGGCTACTCATATTTTTCAAAGACCTGACCTGACCTGACCTGACTGAACATAATACTTTCTCCAACAAACTTATATTTTGACTTAATAAAAAATAGGAGTTAGTTTTATTCTTCCGAGAAACCATTTTGACAAAAAATATTTAATTTAATTGAGACGAAAAGGTATTTAATTTTTTCTACTTACCGTCAAACGAAATTTGTTGTGATTTCTGAATTTTATCTTCGTTTCTTAATAATTAAATCATCTCTCGTACCTTTTACTCTTTTGAGTTTTTTATTTTGTTTAATCTTTGTGGCTACTTACATATTCCTCACAGACCTGACCTGACCTGACCTGACTGAACAGATTATTTTCTCCAACAAACTTAAATTTTGACTTAATAAAAAATAGGAGTTAGTTTTATTTTTATTCTTCCGAAATAGCATTTTGACAAAAAATATTTAATTTAATTGAGACGAAAAGATATTTAATTTTTTCCTCTTATCGTCAAAAGAAATCTGTTGTGATTTTTGAATTTTATCTTTGTTTCTTAATAATTAAATCATCTCTCGTAGTTTTTACTCTTTTGAGTTTTTTGTTTTGTTTAATCTTTGTGGCTACTCACATATTCCTCACAGACCTGACCTGACCTGACCTGACTGAACAGATTATTTTCTCCAACAAACTTATATTTTGACTTAATAAAAAAATTGGAGTTAGTTTTATTCTTCCGAAATAACATTTTGACAAAAAATATTTAATTTAATTGAGACGAAAAGGTATTTAATTTTTTCCTCTTATCGTCAAACAAAATCTGTTGTGATTTTTGAATTTTATCTTTGTTTCTTAATAATTAAATCATCTCTCGTAGTTTTTACTCTTTTGAGTTTTTTGTTTTGTTTAATCTTTGTGGCTACTCACATATTCCTCACAGACCTGACCTGACCTTACCTGACTGAACAGATTATTTTCTCCAACAAACTTAAATTTTGACTTAATAAAAAATAGGAGTTAGTTTTATTCTTCCGAAATACCATTTAGACAAAAAATATTTAATTTAATTGAGACGAAAAGGTATTTAGTTTTTTCTTCTTATCGTCAAAAGAAATCATTTGTGATTTCTAAATTTTAGCTTCTTCGTTTCCTAATAATTAAACAATCTCTCGTAGTTTTTACTCTATTGAGTTTTTTGTTTTGTTTAATCTTTGTGGCTACTCACATATTCCTCACAGACCTGACCTGACCTGACCTGACTGAACAGATTATTTTCTCCAACAAACTTATATTTTGACTTAATAAAAAAATTGGAGTTAGTTTTATTCTTCCGAAATAACATTTTGACAAAAAATATTTAATTTAATTGAGACGAAAAGGTATTTAATTTTTTCCTCTTATCGTCAAACAAAATCTGTTGTGATTTTTGAATTTTATCTTTGTTTCTTAATAATTAAATCATCTCTCGTAGTTTTTACTCTTTTGAGTTTTTTGTTTTGTTTAATCTTTGTGGCTACTCACATATTCCTCACAGACCTGACCTGACCTTACCTGACTGAACAGATTATTTTCTCCAACAAACTTAAATTTTGATTTAATAAAAAAATAGGAGTTAGTTTTATTCTTCCGAGATACCATTTTGACAAAAAATATTTAATTTAATTGAGTCGAAAAGATATTTAATTTTTTCCTCTTACCGTCAAACGAAATCTGTTGTGATTTCTGAATTTTATCTTCTTTGTTTCTTAATAAACAAAATATCTCTTATGATTTTTACTCTTTTGTGTTTTTTTATTTTGTTTAATCTTTGTGGCTACTCACATATTTTTCAAAGACCTGACCTGACCTGACCTGACTGAACAGAATACTTTCTCCAACAAACTTAAATTTTGACTTAATAAAAAAATAGGAGTTAGTTTTATTCTTCCGAGAAACCATTTTGACAAAAAATATTTAATTTAATTGAGACGAAAAAGTATTTAATTTTTTCCACTTACCGTCAAACGAAATTTGTTGTGATTTCTTAATTTTATCTTCGTTTCTTAATAATTAAATCATCTCTCGTGGTTTTTACTCTTTTGTGTTTTTTTTGTTTGTTAAATCTTTGTGGCTACTCACATATTCCTCAAAGACCTGACCTGACCTGACCTGACTGAACATAATACTTTCTCCAACAAACTTATATTTTGACTTAATAAAAAAATAGGAGTTAGTTTTAAGTTTCATTCTCCCGAAATACCATTTTGACCAAAAATATTTAATTTAATTGAGACTTGTTGCTTGAAATACCGCCAAAAATAAAAAAAGTGACAGCTGTTAATAACTGTATTTATTATAGAATCCGAGATATTTGAAAAGTATGACTGCGTTTTTCCACTAGTTGTTACAGTTAAGTAAAATGTCACAATCTTAATGCCTTTCTATAATACATTATCAGTAAAAATGTTACTCGCTTGACTGGAATAAATGTTTGAAGGAGGTTATCATAATAATATGTTTGATTTGCTGATAGGGACCGGTTAAGTCGGAATAATAGAAATACCTCGGATGTAAATAAAGCAATTTCAATCAAACCAAGTAATCGATCACCCGTCTTATATAATTAGAGTCAAGACATTTATAAATCATTGCACTCGGCTTGATAATAATTGAAACACAACACGTAGTTTAAAGTCTGGTTGAATTCGTGTCTTGGGCCATTAATTTAACAACCCACCCCAAACACACCCTGCTTGAAAAACCGTCACGTTTTATCGATCCTTACCACCGAATCATCGACAATTTCCCTTTTGCTAATCCTAAACTGTATCGAAGGTCCACACAGCCACAGCACTAGAACCACACCGATCCACAGCTGGAGGAAAACACCACAGCACACACACATCGCGGAAAATGTCCAGTTTTCATTCACTCACCGGTTTATATCAAACACACATTTCTCCGGTTCCGAGGAAGAAGCGTTAGGAAATACAGAAACCGCAACAGCGCACATTTTTCCGATAAACCGAAATTCGTATTTCCCACGTCGTGGCCATGCTGTAAAGCAAACGTCGGTTTCAGAGGGTGCGTTTATTTCAGGCAGGACGGCGAAAATAGAGACCCGGAGTCGAGCAACACCAACTGAGGACTGACTACACGAGAATGGAGAGTTGTTTTGTATGAACTACTGAAACGCGGTTACTCCTCACCGCTCCTAAACTGAAAAAGGTTCGTTTTGGTCGGAGGCTGCAACTAGCTATTTTTTTTTCTCCTTCTTAATGAAGAATTTGCGGGTAATTGGCCAGAATTATTCAATTAGTGGGTTGGAACAGAGGCGTTTTGTGAAATGAACTAGTAAAGACAGTGAGGTTTCTTGACCACTTCCTGCCCTCGTGGAAATTATTTACGCCGTCTGGGAAAGTTTCGTTTCGATTGTTGCGCAGGACGAAGCAATTGATCGATCGCTTGTATTTCAAGATTTAACAAGATTGGGACTGTTTTATGACGTGGATTGGATTATATTGGACGATGAATTATTTTGTAAAAGTTGAGTGTTTATATTTCATGATGAGTAGTTTGTGTGTTATCGTTGCTTGACATGTGGATGAACAAGGACATGGAGATCGGTTTTTAACGATTTGAGTGCATTTGTGTCATCGCTTCAGGAATAATTGGGTGACAAGGGATTAAAAGAGGGGAAGCTATTGGTGGATTTGAAGCGGAAAATCAAATAAATTTTACTGTGTTTTTCATTTTTATTAAATAAATTTTGAGTTTAATGTGTTATTTTGATTTTCTTATTTAAGAAAAATTTATGCCTAAAATTTTAGTGGTTCTTCACTTTCAAAAAATTAAAAAATCTTTTTTTTTAACTCGATGTAACAAAATTTTATGGACCCTTTTATTACTTTACAACCCTCTTGAGTTCTTAAAAGTGCGAAAAAGTCAACTGCTTTTTGATGTTTGATTTTTCAATTTTTGTCGAGATTTTGGTCAACTTCCGGTACCCGGAACATTTATCGGGTAATAACTCCGGAACTATTAGAGATAACTCCATGAAGTCTATTATATTGTTGGAAAGCTCTTTTAATTATCTATCTTTATAAAAAAAGATCATTGTTCTCCGACTTATACTTTTCGAGAAAATTGCAAACAAATGTAAAAATAGATGAAATAATAAAAAATTCATAACTAAAAAACTATTGAGAATTTGGCGATTTTCTCGACGCCAATCGATTCCCCGGATCATTTTACATAGGCTTGGAGGAAAATAGCTCCACTTTTTCCAATAGTTAGTCCTTAATTGAGATAACAAAAAAATTGAAAAATTTGGCGGCGTTTAAAAGTTGAAAAATGAAAATTGCAACATTTTTTTGAATTTTTCTCGGAAACTATAAGACTTAGAGCAAAAATCAAAAACGTATCTGATAGCGCCTGAAATTATCTATTTTTTCGTCAGAACCCGGAGCCACTCCGGGCAACGGTTCCGGCGTAGAGGCATTTTATTTTTTTTTCAACAAAAAAATTCATAACTCAAAAACTAAAAGTCGTACAGCAAAACGGTTTGTTCTAGTGAATTCTGTGGCTCATTTTGCATATAATACCAGCTTTTTACGAGATGAAAATTTTGAATTTTTTTGCTTAAAATTTTAATGGTCAAGGCACTTACCTTCACAAAAATAAAAAAAATATTCTTTAAACTCACTCTAGCACAGTTTTATGGACTTTTCTGTCTTTACAACCTTCTGGAGTTGTTAGAAGTAGAAAAATTGTCAATAGGTCCAATTTTTTCAATTTTGATTTTTCCAAATTTCGTCACGATTTCCGGTACCCGGAACATTTATGGAGCAATAACTCCGGAACTATTAGAGATAACCCCATGAAGTTATCGTTGGAAAGCTCTTTTCATTATCTATCTTTTTTAAAAAAGATTATTATTCTCCGACTAATAGTTTTCGAGAAAATTGCGAATAAAAGAAAAAATAGGTAAAATTTTAAAAAATTCATAACTAAAAAACTATTCAAAATTTGGCGATTTTCTCGACGCCAATGGATTCCCCGGATCATTTTACATAGGTTTGGAGGAAAATAGCTCCACTTTTTCCAATAGTTAGGCCTTAATTGAGATAACAAAAAAATTGAAAAATTTGGCAGCGTTTAAAAGTTTAAAAAATGAAAATTGCAAAATTTTTTTGAATTTTTCTTGGAAACTATAAGACTTAGAGAAAAAATCAAAAGCGTATCTGATAGCGCCTGAAATTATCTACTTTTTCGTCAGAACCCGGAGCCACTCCGGGCAACGGTTCCACGCGGAACATTTATCGAGCAATAACTCCGGAACTATTAGAGATAACCCCATGAAGTTTATTATCGTTGGAAAGCTCTTTTAATTATCTATCTTTTTTAAAAAAGATTATTATTCCCCCACTAATAGTTGTCGAGAAATTTGCGAATAAAAGGAAAAATAGGTAAAATTTAAAAAAATTCATAACTAAAAAACTATTGGGAATTTGGGGATTTTCTCGACGTCAATCGATTACCTTTGGAAAGCTCTTTTAATTATCTATCTTCTTCAAAAAAGATTATTGTTCTCCGACTAATAGTTTTCGAGAAAATTGCGAATAAAAGGAAAAATAGGTAAAATTTAAAAAAATTCATAGCTAAAAAACTATTGGGAATTTGGGGATTTTCTCGACGTCAATCGATTACCTTTGGAAAGCTCTTTTAACTATATATCTTCTTCAAAAAAGATTATTGTTCTCCGACTAATAGTTTTCGAGAAAATTATGAATAAAAGGAAAAATAGGTAAAATTTTGAAAAATTCATAACTAAAAAACTATTGGGAATTTGGGGATTTTCTCGACGTCAATTGATTACCTTTGGAAAGCTCTTTTCATTGTCTATTTTTTTCAAAAATGATTATTGTTCTCCGACTAATAGTTTTCGAGAAAATTGCGAATAAAAGGAAAAATAGGTAAAATTTTAAAAAATTCATAACTAAAGAATTATCGGAAATTTGGCGATTTTCTCGACGCCAATCGATACTCCGGATCGTCTTACATAGATTTGCATTAAAGTAGCTCCACTTTTTCCAATAGTTTTGGCCTAATTGAGAAAATAAATAAACAGAAAATCGTCACGTAATTATGACCGAAACCCAGTCATCAGTGCAGACTTTTAGGGAACAATTCTAATCCGGTTTGTGGGTGGCGGCGCCTCCAAAAGCAAAACTGTGAAGGTTTTCGAATCGATTAAGGTGTGAAGAAAGAAAGAAGTTAAAAACTCGCACTTCTTTGAGTTCTCGTATAAAATTAGGTCAACACTAGACATTCCAGCAACCCAAATTTAATCCAATTATGATAAAGCCACCGAATATGTCAATGAAAGTGATCGTTACATGCACTATAACAAGATTAATTAACGGGCACACACCCAACATCAAAACCAACCGGAAACGTTGCAAAAATTGCTCAAAACAGAGTGTGATTCATGTTGCCTTTTTGAGAACAGGTTGAAGTGCCCCCCTTGAATAATTACAACACACTACACGCGAGATCGTTAAAATTCTAAAACTGAAAAATGGGATACAGCTGACAGGTTTAAAGGTAACTGAAGGATGTTCGCTGCGGGAATTTTAAGAATCTCGTTCGTAATAAACAACGCATTATTTACGGCTCGTGCTGGATAAAATGCCTAATTAAGGTCAGCAAATTTGACCAAAACACAAAAATACATACCTTGACAATTCCTGCTAAAGGCACGACGCGAAATAATTTATTGCCGCGATTTATTGCAAATATATGGCTTTGTTTATGGCTCACAGACATTAATTTAACTGTTTTTATCGTTACTATTGCACAGATTTTATTAATCGCAATTGCCATTCCTGACCCGCACAACGCCCCAAGGCCACATCTCCAGTCAAAAACTATCACAATTAAAAAAAATCAATTTCTCTCTTTTTGCATGAAATAGAATCATATTTATTTGATCAAAATTAATAAGTAGGTACATTTAATGGAAGCTGACACAACTGTGGGCATGGTCATGTTAGAGGGGTTTTACTGTAATGCACACTCACGCACAAAAAGAATGAAAAAGAAAACTGAAACAATCAACATATATTTTTTGTAAACTGTACTAAAAAGTTTGGACCTATATTTACGATTTTTTCGAAGTAAATAAATAAATGTATATTAAAAAATAGATTACATTATTACATTGCAGTTAGCCACTTAAACATCCTTTTAATATGAAATAATCCAAAAACAGAAACGTACGTGTAATTACGGATAGGTTAACAAGCAACTTTTTTTTCTACAAATGTTATCTCTTATTGGCTAGAAAACATGGTCTGGTTAATGGGGTTTTACTGTATATGCACATTCACTCACAAAAAGAATGTACTAACAAATTAAGTAAATAAATGTCGCATAAATCTTACCGTCAAAAGAAATCTGTTGTGATTTCTGAATTTTATCTTCTTCGTTTCTTAATAAATAAAACATCTCTCATGGTTTTTACTCTATTGTGTTTTTTTATTTGTTTAATCTTTGTGGCTACTCACATATTCTTCAAAGACCTGACCTGACCTGACCTGACTGAACAGAATACTTTCTCCAACAAACTTATATTTTGACTTAATAAAATAATAGGAGTTAATTTTAAGTTTTCTTCTTCCGAGATACCATTTTGCCAAAAAATATTTAATTTTTTGAGACTTGTTGCTTGAAATACCGCCAAAAATAAAGAAAAGTGACAGCTGTTAATAAGTGGATTTATTATAGAATCCGAGATATTTGAAAAGTATGACTGCGTTTTTCCACTAGTTGTTACAGTTAAGTAAAATGTCACAATCTTAATGCCTTTCTATAATAGTAATAGATTATCAGTAAAAATGTTACTTGCTTGGCTGGAATAAAAGTTTGGACCTATATTTACGATTTTTTTGAAGTAAATAAATAAATGTATATTAAAAAATAGATTACATTATTACATTGCAGTTAGCCACTTAAACACTCTTTTAATATGAAATAATCCAAAAACAGAAACGTACGTGTAATTATGGAAAGGTTAACAAACAATTTTTTTTTCTATAAATGTTATCTCTTATTGGCTAGAAAACATGGTCTGGTTAATGGGGTTTTACTGTATATGCACACTCACTCACAAAAAGAATGTACTAACAAATTAAGTGTGGCCAAATCGAAAAGTTTGGCCTAATTTTGCCCATATTTACGATTTTTCCGAAGTAAATAAATGTCGCATAAATCTTACCGTCAAACAAAATCTGTTGTAATTTCTGAATTTTATCTTCTTCGTTTCTTAATAAATAAAACATCTCTCATGGTTTTTACTCTTTTATGTTTTTTTTTTGTTTGTTTAATCTTTGTGGCTACTCACATATTCCTCAAAGACCTGACCTGACCTGACCTCACCTGACTGAACAGAATACTTTCTCCAACAAACTTATATTTTGACTTAATAATAAAATAGGAGTTAGTTTTAAGTTTTATTCTTCCGAGATACCATTTTTCCAAAAAATATTTAATTTAATTGACACTTATTGCTTGAAATACCGCCAAAAATAAAGAAAAGTGACAGCTGTTAATAAGTGGATTTATTATAGAATCCGAGATATTTGAAAAGTATGACTGCGTTTTTCCACTAGTTGTTACAGTTAAGTAAAATGTCACAATCTTAATGCCTTTCTATAATAGTAAAATGTAAAATGTTACTTGCTTGAATGGAATAAAAGTTTGGACCTATATTTACGATTTTTTCGAAGTAAATAAATAAATGTATATTAAAAAATAGATTACATTATTACATTGCACTTAGCCACTTAAACATCCTTTTAATATTAAATAATCCAAAAACAGAAACGTACGTGTAATTATGGAAAGGTTAACAAACAATTTTTTTTTCTATAAATGTTATCTCTTACTGGCTAGAAAACATGGTCAGGTTAATGGGGTTTTACTGTATATGCACACTCACTCACAAAAAGAATGTACTAACCAATTAAGTGTGGCCAAATCGAAAAGATTGGCCTAATTTTGCCCATATTTACGATTTTTCCGAAGTAAATAAATGTCGCATAAATGACATTTAACAGCAAGGGCAAAAACAGATTACATTGCTGTTAGCCACTCAAACATCCTTTTAAGATTAAATAAAACAGAATATTTTCTCCAACAAACTTATATTTTGACATAATAAAAAAAAACAGGAGTTAGTTTTATTCTTCCGAGATACCATTTTGACAAAAAATATATAATTTAATTGAGACGAAAAGATATTTAATTTTTTCCTCTTACCGTCAAACGAAATCTGTTGTGATTTCTGAATTTTATCTTCTTCGTTTCTTAATAAATAAAACATATCTCATGGTTTTTACTCTTTTGTGTTTTTTTATTTTGTTTAATCTTTGTGGCTACTCACATATTTTTCAAAGACCTGACCTGACCTGACCTGACTGAACAGAATACTTTCTCCAACAAACTTAAATTTTGACTTAATAAAAAAATAGGAGTTAGTTTTAAGTTTTATTCTTCCGAGATACCATATTGTCAAAAAATATTTAATTTAATTGAGACTTATTGCTTGAAATACCGCCAAAAATAAAGAAAAGTGACAGCTGTTAATAAGTGGTATCCGAGATATTTGAAAAGTATGACTGCGTTTCTCCACTAGTTACAGTTAAGTAAAATGTCACAATCTTAATGCCTTTCTATAATACATTATCAGTAAAAATGTTACTTGCTTGACTGGAATAAAAGTTTGGACCTATAGTATTTACGATTTTTTCGAAGTAAATATATAAACGTATATTAAAAAATAGATTACATTATTACATTGCAGTTAGCCACTTAAACACCCTTTTAATATGAAATAATCCAAAAACAGAAACGTACGTGTAATTACGGATAGGTTAACAAACAATTTTTTTTTCTATAAATGTTATCTCTTACTGGCTAGAAAACATAGTCTAGTTAATGGGGTTTTACTGTATATGCACACTCACTCACAAAAAGAATGTACTAACAAATAAAGTGTGGCCAAATCGAAAAGATTGGCGTAATTTTGCCCATATTTACGATTTTTCCGAAGTAAATAAATGTCGCATAAATGACATTTAACAGCAAGGGCAAAAATAGATTACATTGCTGTTAGCCACTCAAACATCCTTTTAAGATTAAATAATCCAAAAATAGAAATGGACAAGTAATTACAGAAAGGTTAACAAACAATAAAAATTTATTCCTATAAATGTTATCTCTTTACTGGCAAAATGTAGAAAGAAACCGCATTTGTTTTTTTAAATTCAATATTCTTTTAGGTGTTTGATTCTGTGATTCATTACAATTTTTGGGTTAGGTCAAAACCGTAAAAACTTTATTTGAGAGTCAATAAAACGGCCAGAATTAAGCTGAGTGCTTCTAAAATAAGTTAATGGCTCAATTTGCCCAAAATTCTTTGATTTGTCAAATGCTCAATTCAATGTTCCGAAATTAATTTACAGCTGATAATAAGTTTCAAGGTTGCTCGCAAGTGAATGAAAGACTTCTTTTACTATTGTCTCGCCATTTTCCAATTAAATAAATTGTGTCAGAGTGAACGACACGTGAAAAGTATCGTGCAACAATTTGGTTGATTGTCTATTGAGTTTCGTCTCGAATACTAATCCATCGTCAGGGACAATATACGGGGTGTTGCCAGATGAGATAAATGAATAGATCCGTGATGATAAACGGTTTTAATTTATCTTCAACTCGTACCTTTCAACAAACCTTGCCTGTTTACAATTACTTTGTAAGGCGGAAGTGGCAGTACACAGCTAATTTGCATTTATTCTAGAGGAAAATATGTTGCAACAAGAGCGTATTTTTTGGGGGCTAACATTGTTCACACACACACTCACGACATAAGAACGCTTTTGTTTGACTTTGCACGTGTGCGTTTCCTCCATACTATAAAATCTTGTTGTGAGATTTTAATGCCACTTATTCACATTTTGAAATTTTATTACTGTGTTCCTTAAAAGGGAACAAGAGAGCTCTTTCTTATTCTTGAAATTCTAGTGCCGCCCTTATAAATATTAATCGGATGAGAGATAAGTCATAATTTGCTAGACGAAGTCTTGCCACTATTTTAGTTAGGTGTTGCGTCCCTACTGTATCATTATCCAGTTATCTCGGCTTATTTATGCGATGCTGATGGGATAAAGAGGGTTTTTGCGTGACTTCAGCGCCATTATACCACCATTAAAAACAAAATGCAGGCCTGGAGCCAAAGATGGGAAAAATTCTTGACGTTCCTAATCAAAGTTTTATTGTGTTGATAAATAAGTCACTTCCTTCGGTTAATTCTATTTTAATCGGACTTAACGAATGACAGATGAAGTCCATTATTAAATTTCACTAAATTAATTCATGCGTGCCTTCATTATCATGCATTGTTGAGTGGTGGCTCAAAACACGCGCCATTAAAATTCTTTGAATAAAATATGATGTCTTTAATGGATTTTCATGCAGGGTGTGTCAGCGAGTAGGAAAAGTCCATTTGGAATTTTTTTTTTTTTAATTTTGTTCAAAGTAAGCCAAAACATTTAGTTTTAGACAGTTCAGGTCAGGTCGGGCCAGGTTTTTTAGAAAAAAATTATTTCACAAAATTTTCAAAAATCTTTTCAAAAATTTACTAAATTGATCGAAAAGATAGGATCAGACAAGCAGTTGATTAGTAAAATTTTGCAAAAAATTTTGAAACTAGTTGAACAATGGAGTACATATTGAAATAATTCGTAGTTCTTACGTTATTTTCTTAAACCAGACTGAAATATCACTAAATTAGGTCGAAAATCATTTGATGTTACCATTTTTGCGTTTGGTCTTTTCTATCTTTTGACTTTGTAGCTTCTGTTTGGAACACTTGGAGTTTTTTAAGTTTAAAATGTATTTCTGGAAGTAAAAAGGTTGTTACTTTTCCTTTTCTTCCACTGCAAGAAGTCTCCAATTATTTAGCAAAGTTTTGTCAAAAATTGTCAAAAAGTATCGAAATGGTGTTATTTTTGTTTTTTTTTGTGGTTTAAACACGATTTTGAACTAAAAATTGTCTCAAAAATTACTTCATCTCAATGCTATTTTAATAAAAATAAACCGAAAAATTGACCAATTTGATCAAAAATGTTGTAATTTTGCTTTTTATGAGCGGAGCTATGGTGCACATTTTTCAGTAAGACAATCGATTTTTCAATAACTTAAACATCATTTCAATAAACCTATAGGTAAACCGAAGTATAAATTTATTAAAAAAGAAACCAAAAAATCGTTGAATTGGATTGAAAGTGGTGTAATTTTTGTCTTTTTTGAATATTTGAAATAAAAAAATCTTTTCAATAAAATATGATGTCTTTAATTGATTTTCATACAGAGTGTGTCAGAGAGTAGGACCTTTACATATTTGGAAAATAAATATATATTTTTTTAATTTTGTCCAAAATAAGCCGAAAAGTCAAAATAACACTTAGTTTTAGACAGCTCAGATATAAGGTCAGGTCAGGTTTTTCAGCAAAAAAATTATTAATCAAAATTTTGAAAAATCTTCTCAAAAATTTATTAAATGATCGAAAAGATAGGGTCAAACAGGCAGTTGTTTTTTTTTTGCAAAAAAATGAATCAAGAAATTTCCTTATTAGTTCAACAGTGGAGTAATTTTTAAATTTTTTCGAGCTCATATTGAAATAATTCGTAGTTCTTACGATATTTTGCTAAACCAAGACTGAAAAATCACTAAATTAGACTGAAAATCATTTTTGCGTTTGGTCGTTTCTCTATTTTGACTTCGCAGCTTCTGTTGGAACACTTGAAGTTTTTTTTAAGTTTAAAATGCATTTCTGAAAGTAAAAAGGAAAAATTATTTTCGTTACTTCTCCTTTTCTTCCACTGCAAAAAGTCTTCAATTATTTAGCAAGGTTTTGTCAAAAATTATCAAAAAAATTATCGATATGGTTTTATTTTTGTTTTTGTTTTTTTTGTGTCTTAAACACGACTTCGAACTAAAAATTTCCTCAAAAATTACTTTATTTCAACGCTATTTTAATAAAAATAAACCGAAAAATTTTCCAGTTGGGTCGAAAATGTTGCTAATTTTTTTTTATAACTTAAACATCATTCCAATAAATATGTAGGTAAACCTAATATATAAATTTATTAAAAAAGATACCAAAAAATCGTTGAGCAGTTCAAATAAAAAAATCTTTTTAATAAAATATGATGTCTTTAACTGATTTTCAAACAGGGTGTGTCAGTGAGTAGGAAAAGTTCATTATTGACCTTTCAGTATTTGGAAAATGAATTTTTTTTTACAAAATTCGTACCTGAATCACCTAAAATTATCTTCAAACACCTACATATACACGTTATTTCAGAAATAAGCTACAATACAAAGTTATGTTTATATACAGGTTGTCCCGCGAGGTAGTGCATATATTTTAACCATAGATTGAACATTAAAATTAAATGGACCCGTATTTTTTTCCAAAAAAAATATTTTGTGGAGTTATTAGCCTCCAAAATTGCCCCAAAAATACATATTATAATTTTTATCTCTAATAATACTTATCCAATTTTTATATAATTAGGCATACAGTCGTTATTTTAAGCACTCATTTAACAGTGCAAATTGTAAGCCTGAAGGGCATTGTTGAAGGGGGCTGCCGGGACCCCCTTGACATTAATTGTTTCATAACTTTGTAGCACAAATTAGTTTGGCTTTGGTGCTACTAGAATTTAAAAGGCTATTGAATTTAGAAGCTTTTTTGTCTCTTGTACATTTTTTGTAAAATGTACCATTTAGGAGTAAAATAATAAAATGTGAAAAGATGCAGTCGATATCAGCACAGCTACAGTGTTTTTAAACAAAGCGGCATTGACTTCAGACCTGTTAAAGGTGCAAATATTATTGTCAAATCTCATTTCACACTTTTTCCGTTATGGTTGCTTATTTTACAAGCCAGGAATTTGAAAACGAAATTTGACAATAAAATTTTCACTTTTGACAGGGTTGAAATCAAAGCCGTTTAGGTGCGATACTGATGCTGATACCGACTGCATCTTTTCACATTTTATTATTTTACTCGAAAACAGTAGATTTTACAAAAAATTTACAAGAAACAAAAAAGTTTCTAAATGGAATAAGCTTTCAAATTCTATTAATATCAAAGCTAAATTAATTTGTGCTACAAAGTTATGAAACAATTTATGTCAAGGGGACTCTGGTAACCCCCTTCAACAATGCCCTACAACCTTACAATTTGCACTGATAAATGAGTGTTTAAAATAACGTCTGTATACCAAATTTTATAAAAATTGGATAAGTATTATTAGAGATAAAAATTATAATCTGTATTTTTGGGGTATCTTTGGGAGCTAATAATTCCACAAAAATTTTTTTTTTAAACAAAATAAAAAATATGGGTCTATTTAATTTTAATGCTCAATCTATGGTTAAAATATATGCACTACCTCGTGGGACACCCTGTATAGCGTTCTATTTAAAAAAAAACATACATTTCGGGACATTTAAAAAGTCAATAATGGACTTTTCCAACAGGCTGGGACACCTTGTTAAGCTTAGAAGCTCAAGAAAATTAATAAAATTATGATTTTGTTTCCACCAGTTTTTTGAACACAATTTCTCACCGACATTCCTTTGCCCAGATAACGAAACCAAACACAAATATTGATCCACAATTGTGTTTTGTATTTTTTATAGCTCATTCCCCTCAGCCGACTAAATATAAATGGATTTAATTATTGATCACGTCCATCTTTCGATTGAATTCTAGGCCGTCATTTGATAATTGATGTTATGTTGCGTTATTACAATAACGATAATGTCACTTGTTTATCAAGATGTGTTTTAACCTTTTCTTGACTCGACTTCATCACTTAAACAACAATTTTTCTTCGCGTTTTATTGTCCCAAAAAGACACAAATGCGAAATAAATCAGCGTCATTCCATTAAAGGAATAAACGTCTTCCATTTCGAATAAAACGCACCGACTGGTGTTTGTATGATTTGTTTGCAAATTTGTGCATAAATTTTGCGTCCAATTAGTGGTTTTACAAATTTGGATTTTGTGTGATTGCCTCATGTGTGGAAAGAATTCGTCGAGACTCCAACTCCTTATAGAACGACTGCATCGCAAACAAGAAGTATTATTGCTTTGTTTTAAATTAATCGGACGTTGGCTCCGGTTCTCGAGAAAATAAACTGGTAACACAGTGATCGAAAAATTTTATTACTACACACTTTACGTCGTGTGAGGATGTGGCTGGATAAATAAGATAATGGTTATTACTGCAATTAGAAGTAATAAATTTTCTGGTATATCCTGTCAAAGCCCAACGATTTCGTATTATTTTTTATGAAATGTTATTTGAGTCACCATCAGATAATTGTTAATACCAACTATTTACGCGGTTTGTATTGTTTAGTAAATAAAGACGCCGGACTTGAGATACTGCTAGGTTAATGTATGTGAAAAGGAAAGTCTGGCCTTTAGCTTGTTCCTTTTACGGAATTATTGCATAAAATCGCTGACACTGCAAAACTTGATTTTCACGATGTTAGTCACTTGAGCCAAAAACAGCAACAAAGGAGCTGGGGAAATGCACACAAAGAAATTGGATTTTTGACCAAAAATTTTTTGACTAAATTTTGTTAGAAAAAAAAATAAATTAATTAATAAGTCAAATTTAATGAAAAATACCCAAAAATGTGGAAAGTGGTGTTATCTTGGTATTTTTGAATGTTTAAGCGAGATTTTGTTATTGAAGTGAAACGAAATAAGTTACTGAATTAAGTCAAAAAAATATCAATATTTTTCCTTTTTTTGAGCGTTTTATCACATTGTTTAACCAAAAGCGCAATGATTTTGTCCAAAATAAGCCAAAAAACCAAAACAACATTTAGTTTTATACAGCCAGGTCAGGTCGGGTTAGGTCAGATCAGGTCAGGTCAAAAATGTTGAAAGTGGTGTTATTTTGGTATTTTTGAATGTTTAAGCGAGATTTTGTTATTGAAGTGAAACGAAATAAGTTACTGAATTAAGTCAAAAAAATATCAATATTTTTCATTTTTTCGAGCGTTTTATCACATTGTTTAACCAAAAGCGCAATGATTTTGTCCAAAATAAGCCGAAAAACCAAAATAACATTTAGTTTTATACAGCCAGGTCAGGTCGGGTCAGGTCGGGTTAGGTCAGATCAGGTCAGGTCAAAAATGTTGAAAGTGGTGTTATTTTGGTATTTTTGAATGTTTAAGCGAGATTTTGTTATTGAAGTGAAACGAAATAAGTTACTGAATTAAGTCAAATAAATATCAATATCTTTCCTTTTTTCGAGCGTTTTATCACAAAATAAGCCGAAAAACCAAAATAACATTTAGTTTTTATACAGCCAGGTCAGGTCGGGTCAGGTTTTTTTACACAAAATTTTCAAAAATCTTCCCAAAAATTTACCAAATTAAAGATAGGATCAGACAGACAGTTGTTTGAAATTTTGCAAAAAATTAGATAAAAATTGTCGAAATTAGTTATAAAATGGAGTAATTTTTTCTTGCACATATTGAAATAATTCGCAGTTTAATGTTTTGTTAAACCAGACTAAGAAATCACTAATATAGTACGAAGATCATAAGATCATATGATCATTTCTGCGTTTGGTCGTTTCTCTAATTTGGCTTCGTAGCTTCTGTTTGGAACACTTGGAATTTTTTACTTATCAGTATAATATTATCAGTATAATGCATAATTTTCTTTCTTGCTTCTCTTTATTTGTTTCTTTGTTTAATTAAATAATATCTTCAATTCTTCATTGTATTTTCATTTTCATTGTATTTTACTTTTAACAGAATGTATGTTTATTTTAGATATTAAGTTTATTGCAATTGCTTCTGCTATGGTTAAGTGGAGTAGTAGCAGCTAGACTTCGCCATAGCAGAATGCCAATATTATTTGTAATTAATTAATTAATTAAGGCATTTATTATTATTATTATTATTATTATTATTATTATTATTATTATTATTATTATTATTATTATTATTATTATTTTTTTTATTTTTATTATTATTATTTTTGTTACTTCTCCCTTTCTTCTACTGCAAAAAGTCTTCATATATTCGGCAGTTTTGTCAAAAATTATCAAAAAAATTATCGAAATGGTGTTATTTCTGTTTTTTTTTTTGGTGGCTTAAACACAATTTACAACTAAAAATTGGCTCAAAAATTACTTTATTTCAACGCTATTTTAATAAAAATAAACCGAAAAATTTCCCAATCGCGCCGAAAATGTTGTTAATTTGCACATTTTTCAGTCAGACAATCGATTTTTTTATAACTTTTATCATTTAAATAAATCTCTAGTTAAACCTAAGTATAAATTTATTAAAAAAAAATTACTTAGACATTTGTAATTGTTAATAAATAATAATCCTTTTGGCTATTAGGCTATTATTGTAAAAAAAATTGTTTAATTAAAAGACCTGATAGCCAAGAGGATTATTATATTTTATAAATTTATTCAAAAAGATACCAAAAAATCGTTGAATTGGATTGAAAGTGGTGTAATTTTTGTTTTTTTTTGAGTATTTGAAATAAAAAATCTTAGGATTAAGTTTGTTTTATCCTTCCTATTTTTAATGTCTCAACACTTAAAACTTTTAAGTCATGAATTTTTTGGGCTGATGATGAACCCGTTAGTTCGAAACATGTTGGATTGTTCACAATTTTGACAATAAACTGGTATTGATTTGGGCAGGATTTTTTTTCTATTTTGAAAGCTAACATGTCACTTTGGAACTGATGTTTTCTATACTCTTTAAAACCAGAAAAACATTTAAATTCAGCTTTTTAGCAAGTTGTCGATCAAGTTTTTATTTTTTTTTAATTGCATTTAATGACTCTTTTTATTAATTATCTTTCTTCATGAATTTGGAGTTCTTTAATCAGTAATCACTTGAAGCAATATGCTTTTCTATTTTATATTTCGCCTTTCCGTTCTTGTATTTCACTGTGTATGTGTACAGTCAAGATCAAAAAGAATGACTCACTTTCAAATGAGCTGCATAGAAAGGACCTGACTCATATCTTCAACAAGCAGATTATTTTGCAAACTATCCAGCTAGCTTATATTTAGCCAAACTTACACATTAACTGTATCATATGGAAAAGATTTATGGCTTCAGTTTTAGGGGTGCCATTTTTTTGATTGTGACTGTATGTACCTCTAACAAAAAAATTGCTTTATCTCTCATTTATTCAACATAGCTGCAAAAATATCGAACCAAATTCATTATTTTTTGTACTTTTGTTGTTAATTCTTTTTGTATTTTTTTATGATGGCTTTGACGCGCTCCATTGAAATTGTGATTAGATTTACTTTGTGTCGAATACTAAGAATGAAATATTTAGTTTGATAACATCTTCCAAATCCCACGCCTCCTCCTGCTGTCAGCTGCCAGCATTATTGACGAAATAATGATGAAAAAGCGGTCAAATGTTCGCCCATCTCAAAGTGCTTTCCATCGACCCATAACAAAGCGGCGTCAGGCCGTCATTACCACACGGTCTCGAGGCAAATGAAACGGAAAGTGTATTTAATTTGTTTACATCTTGTGACGTCCGCTAGCAAACGCTAGACAGACAAACGCAGGGGCGGTAACCTAAACACATGAGGAGGCGCCCGACTGCATTCTGCGATTAGCGCTAAATATACATTTTACAACTTATCTGCAATTTTTTTTTTTTTGAAAAATTCAAGGTCTAGTTGTAGGTGCAATGACCCACCGGAAGCTCATCCGTTTCCGTCCATTACGCCTACAACATAGTTCGGGGAAGTACAGATTTGCGCCACCTGGTGACCAGTAGCTATAACTTTATACAGGTTTCTGTAGTGTGCCATCTATTAAACAGTGGTTTGGAACCCGGCTCTGTTTCAAAATTCTGGTCCAATTAAGTGATACGGTGCAGCAAAGATGTTATCAATGACAACAATGAAAACGTGTTCTGTTGCACTGTTCATTTAAATAAAACCAAACGTAGTAAAACCCGATTCTGTGCGTTTTGTGTCACGGTTTGTGGGTGAGTGTCCGCACAATTATTTAATTTTTCAATTTAATTACCAGCTTTCATTCATAATATAGCTGTCTGATGCATCAATTAGAGGGCCAATTTTTTTTACAAATCTGACACGTGTGAATTTTTCGGTGCAATGTTTGCTCTTGGTAAATTTCGTCACCCTTTTAAACGTATAATTTAACGCTAAACTGCACACAAGTACAAATACCCAAACATGATAAATAAATTAAAAGAGTGTGGGAAACAGGGGAGCGTCACAAAGAGTTTTTTTTGAACGAATGCTTCTGTTGTTGCAATTTTTACAATTTAAAAATCGAAATTGTGAATTTGTGTCACCATTCCGAGTTCAGGAGCCAATAATTAACCTTAACTGTAGTCGGTGATTGTAAAATTCTGTATGAAATTCCTAAAATTCAAGTCAAAGTTTTATTATTATTATTACGATTTTTTATCTCTATTCTCTATGCACTACAGTGCGACCTGTTTAAGTCGATAACTGCAAGTGCGATCCTTACTACATATTTAATTAACAGCAATTTGTTTATTGTTTCCGTATTCTGTATTTCTTTGTATTTTATTAATTAAAATTTAGCAAAAATGTGATCGTTTAAAAAAAAACAATTTTTTTAATAATTTCAGTATTTGTGCCCACTATGTTATTATTTTATTATAAACATTTCAAAAATTGACTAACTCCGATCGAAAAGTATATTATTTTTATTTGTTGGGTGTTTTAGCACATTTTCAATCGTCTCAGATATGCAGTTGTTCGTAAAATTTTGAAAAAAATTAACCGACAAATCTTAAAACTCTAGTTCAAAAGCAGAACATTTTTTCCATGTTTTCCTTTCAGCACATGTTGAGTAAATAGCAGTTTTTACAATATTTCGTTACTAAGAAATCAATAAATTAGATCGCAAAACAAATAACTCATTTTTGCGTTATATTAGCACGATTTTTTTTTTATAGAAAAATGCCAATATTTTTTCTTTTTTCAAGCGTTTCAAATATTGTTTAAACAGGAACGCAATTATTTTGACGAATGTCGTCCAGAATAAGTCAAAAAGTCACTACTTTACTTTAAAAAAAATTTGAAAAAAATATTGTAAAAAAATATCGAAAAAAATCTCAAAACTAGTGAAAAATGAAGCAATTTTTGCTTTTTTTTTTCGCCCGTTATTAAACACATATTGCAAAGTTTTGCTAAACCAGGTTAAAAAATCAATAAATTAGATCGAAAATTATACCATTTTTTTAAATAAAGCAGGACGTTTTTCATCGAGAGACCCAAATGAAAACCAGTGCATTAACTATTTCGTTTAATTCTAAATTTCACTTCGTACGAATAGCGTTTATTTGGACGTCCAAATGACCAACATACCGTCTATGTCGGTATAAGTTACGGTATGTACAAATCGAGAACCCCTTTGTAAACATAACCTAAAACTTCAGTGGGACAACGGGAACCCTTTAAAATTTGGCTCCGAAAAAATAACCGACAGACAGATAACATTATGAGCTAAACAAAAACCTTTTAAAAAAGGGGAAAATTCTTTTTGCTACTTATCTCCTTATTTACTAATATGAGGTCAAAAATTATCCAAAAAATTATCGACCTAGGTCGGAAATACCATGTTTTTTCGGTCGTTTAAGCACGTTTTCGAATTTAACTTTCGCAAAATTGGATCAAAAATTACATCATTTCAGAATTATTTCGATAAAAATATGCCAAGAAATCGTCTATTTTTGAAGGTAAAAAAAGTTGTTGGTTTTGTTGTTTATGAGCGATCTTGCACATTTTTTAGTCAGATAATCGACTTTTGACGATCTAAAAATCGTTTAAATGAATCTAAATTTATATAAAAAAATACAATAAAAAATGGGTTAAACATTTTCGAGCCACGAAGTTTAGTAACGTACCAGTTCTTTTTTTCAAAAGGAATACTTAACAATTGTTTCTTAACATTTTTTTTTATTATTTTCTTGTGCCATCGATTTTTTCTTTCTCGTTTAAAGTGCTCATAGTTTGATAAAACTTACCTGACAATAAATTAACAGTGTTAAATGTGTAAGAAATAGAAACGACTTAAAAAATTGGGAAATCCAACTATTGCAATCACAGCAAAATAAATTTTTCCTAATTTGATCATTGAATAAATAAATGCTTTAAATTCGAGCTGTTGATTCTGGTTTATTATGCATTCTGAGCCAAACGACGAAAAAAAGAACGTCCCTCTTCGAGATGATATCTCTTCTTCGAATTAAACGCTTGACAAACAAAATTGTAAACCATCAAATCGCGCAATAAAACGACACTTAACATCGAATCACGTTTCCATAAATATCGTAAAATTAACCCATTTTGTAGTGTTCCAGTTGTTTGGAGAATAATGAACTCTTGATAAATAAATGGTAGCGCACCTCGGATTTATTTTACTCTCAAGCTTAGTGGAGTTATCAATCGGGTATTTGTCGATATTTTATGTTCCGTGACTTTGGCGCGAATATAAATAAGCTCGGTGTACGATTAGAAAGGCATTTTGAGCACATGTGTACTGGCTAGAAGATCAGGTGTTAGTTGGTGTTGCTTGGACTTAATTACCATATACAGTGGAATTGTGTTATAGTGCCCGAATTTAAGGTAATTTTTAATTTGGAAAAAAATTAGCTTGGGTCATTCGTTCAATTATTCGGATCAGTGCACGATTAATTGCTTTCCCAGTCTATAATTTAATTCTCCATAATGATCTCATCGAATTCTTGCCTGGGTACATGAACCTGGCCCTAGTTCGTCTGATGATCACCTTATGATGTCATGAAATTATCGACAATTCAATGAACTGGTGTTTTTGCAAGATTTGTCTTCGAAATTGACCTCGAACTTGATTTTTTCGTCGTTTAAGTACACAAGGTTGATCACCTGTTTGACATTTACGAAAATCGCGCACAAAACTCAAGAAGATGATTTTTTTCTCATTCTCACATGGAAAATTCTGTCACCTTGTAATTAAAAACATAGGTAAAACCCGTTAAACCACAAAAAGTGTGTGCCTTGGCCGAAAACAGCGCCCTTCGATGTTGTTTGGTTTGTGGTTGCAATATCTGCGAAAACATTCTGCAATGTTGATTTTCAATCGAGGCCGAGACACCGAGATGCTTATCTTCGTTTATCACAACACATTTATTTATTCTTGAGCAACAAAACGCAAAAAATTATTTTTCGGACAATTTGAATTTTTTAATCAAAAAAACGTGAGTTCGAATCCTGATCCCGCCAACTTTTTTTTTTCAATTTTGAGTAAATTAAATAATGATAATTTTCTCAGAGACCACGAAATGGCCACCAAATTCCTCATCCTCTCCCTCCTTGTCCAGGTCCAGTCAGAGCCGCATCAAGGCGGTATCCTTTACCCACGTCCTTCCGAAACGCGCCAAGTGGTCTCTTTAGATGGTCTTTGGAACTTTGTGGTTCCAAAACCCAACAACCCATTGCAAGGCTTCGACGAACATTGGTACAAGAAAAATCTCAAAGATTTGGATACCGAAGTCCACTTAATGCCGGTACCAAGTAGTTACAACGACATTACCACCAACTGGAAAATCCGGGATCATGTTGGGCTGGTTTGGTACGATCGGAGATTTTTCGTACCAAAGTCTTGGTACCAAATCGGGAGGGTTTGGCTGCGGTTTGGGTCGGTTTCGTATGCTTCGCAAGTGGTAAGTGATGGGCAAAATTAAATCAGCTTCTTTCACTCTGTATGAGACTATGTAGTATATAATTAGTAAGACCAAAACTGCAATTTGTTACAAGCAATTTTTATTATTTCAGGTTGCGTCTTATAAAATTTCACAATTTATTCACTTTGTTGAGCTTTACGAAAATTTTTTCAGCGTTTTGCCTAAAACATACACGGTTGTTTATTTACTTATTATTCAGTATGTCCCTAACAGAATATGCACGAATGAATAAAAAATGTGTTCACAGTTATAAAAATTGATCGCAATTTAAAATACTTTTAAAACAAAAAAAACTCTAAAAAGTAAATCCTTTATTAGAGTGTATGTCACTTAGTAAATTACATGTTTTTATAAACTGGAATTATTTATTTTCCTCAGTTCGCTACCTATTTTTTAGGCAGTACAAATATTACTATCAAAATAGTTGGTATCGGTAAGCGTAACACACATTTATGCATATTAAAATTAAAAATATGAAAATATTATTTAATCAAAATTTTATTATTTCTGGTGTTATTCCAAAACAGCGATGCTCAAATGATGTTTGCGACCAAAAAATTTTTATTCTACCAACAAAATTTATTTGGGTTTTTAATTTTTATTTAATTAATAGTTTTCTGGGTTAGCGATTTTTTTACGTTTTTTTTTGAATAAAAAAACATGATAACACAAAAAATAGTACAAAAATTTTTTGCAGCTACTTATTATTTAATTAATTATAAGGAATTGTAGAAAAATTCTGAAAAAAATCACAGACATGGAAAAAGTACAAGGTATTTAATGGCAAATATTGAATTCTGTGCGACTATTAGTTTTTGAGATATACTAAAAACAAACTTTTAATAGGCTCACTTTATCTCAAAAACTAATAGTCGCACAGACGTCAGCATTTGCTAATAAATAGTTTGTATGTTTGTCTATACATGTGATTATTTTTTATTTTTTTTATCCTTCCTTATCAGTAAAATTAATTAATAAAGAATATTCATATCAAAAAAATATATATTATGACTTCTAGTGTTATTCTAAAACAACGATACTTAAGTGATGTTTTCGAGTAAGAAATTCTTTAAGAAAGAATTTTTTCTATTACCAAAATTACGTATATTTGAATTTTTAATTTTTACTTAATATTTATAATAATAATAATTATTTTTTGGGGCTTTATGCATTTTTTTGCATAAAGCAACACTTAAGTAGGTACACAAGGAACAATAATTTTTTACAAGTCCTTAATAGTAATTAATTACTTAATTAATTTTAATTATAAGGGATTGTAAAAAATTACAGACATAGAGAAAAATATAAAGTACCTATTTAATAGCAAATGCTGAACTCTGTGTGGCTGTATTGCCGAGCCCTATTTTATAAAGATTTCTAACAGTGATTCTAGCCTCGTTAACAAAAAGAAAGAAGTAACAGAAAAATCAAAAAGAAAATAGGGAAAAAATTACATTCAAACAGAAAATAAGTTCTATAACTCCCACTGGACATTTTTCCAAAATTTCTGTAGAGCAAAATTAGAAAAATGTAGAATGAAAATAATAAAAAACTGAAAAAACTTGATTAAATGCTGTGAAGACAAGGTAAAGGTAAAGATATTTTGATAACAAATTTTCTTAGCAACAAAAACGACTTCGGTAAATTATACTTTAATTAACATTAGAAATGACCAGTTTCAATCAATATATTGGCCTGGCTATCAAACGCCGTACTTCGTAAATATTTCTAATTATTATAATTTTGTTCTTATTTGCGTATGTAGAAAACATATTACTTCGCTAAACATAATTAACTAAAGACATGCAATGTTATAGAAATTGGAAAGAAAAAGCTGGAGCCAGGTTTGTATTGTTTGTTCCAAATAATGTAAAAGTAAAAATAGAATAAGCAGTAATTAGTTGCTAAATTGTACAAAGTGTTTAAAGTACAAATACTTTAATACTTACTAATTACATACATAACACTAGTTTACAACGTTTTTTACTAATAGATGAAACAAATGTGTATCGATAGAATAATTAACCCTAAGTCTGATACTGAAGCCGAAAAAAAATTAGAATGTCAAGTTTTTTTAATATTCATTATAAAGTATCAGTATTTGACAATTTTTGCAACGTCAAAAATGTTACAGATTGCTTTTTCTTTAGTAATATCAGGGTTAGTTTGTCTTAATGTAGACTAGTATTAAACGAATAACATGTTTTTATCTCAAGAACCTTAACAACTCTCTTCATAAAACTTTAAATCTTGATGGAAACAATTATCATGTTCATCGCTTAAGCTTCCCAGGTTTTGTTAGGATAATTTAAACACAGACACAGAAAAAGTTGTTTGGGCTTAATCTACATTCACTTGAGGACATTTTAAAGCAAATACAATGTGTTCAAAAATGGCTGTTCATCAAGCCGCCTATGAAATTTGAACGTAATGTGCCGCTTAATTTAAATTGTGCATAAAGTCAAAGTGACAGATCCGTCAAATTATGCAAAAAGGCTTCGAATCCAAAAACGAAAGAATACGCAACAACAAAAATCACGAAAATATAGAACACAAATCAAGGCAAACCCTACACTTGAAACAACTTTGGCGAAAAATGCAAAAAAGTGAGTAAAAAGCTAATTCAAAGATTTGGCAGAGAAACTACAATCGTTATGTGGACGAGGCGGCACATTGAATTTGAATTCCATAGTCAATTTGATGAACAGCCATTTTTGAACACATTGTACAATGTTTAACAATTAGTAAATCACAGAAACAACGAATGCCAAACTAGACACTAGAAACAAATCGAAACTTTTAGTGAATATATTAAAAAAACTAGACGTGATAGACTGATGTGACATATATTTTAGTTATCAGTGAGTAAGAAGAAAACAAAATCAGTATAAATTAGCTCTTGGTAAAAGAAAAAAAAATTTGTAAACTAGTGTAATTAGCTTAAATCGTGGCAAACTTTTGACTAGTGGATTTCCAGTGGATCAATGGCCAACTCGTGATGAGCCACGAAATCGGCCATTTGCCATTTCTGGCCGAAGTTACAAATTTCCTCAAATATGGCAAAGAGAATTTAGTTACCGTGGCTTGTGACAACACTCTCCTATCAGACACAGTGCCCCAAGGCAAGGTCGAGGAAATCGAAACTGGCCGTTTGGTACAAAGCTACTCGTTCGATTTCTTCAATTATGCTGGAATCGACCGACCTGTAACACTTTACACGACACCAAAGAATTACATTGACGACATTACAATCGTCACTGATGTGGACGCAGACGTTGGTTATGTCGATTACAAAATAAATTACATTAGTGAGGTTAATGTAACGTGCAGAGTGACCCTTATTGATAAAAAGGGCACAATTGTGGCCACTAGTGACGAATATGGCGAGCCTTATGGAATTATGGAAATTCCAAAGGCCAGTTTCTGGTGGCCTTATCTCATGGACGCAAACCCGGGCTATTTGTACACGCTCCAGGTGGAGCTTTTGAGCGAGTATGGCGATTTGATCGATAAGTACTCACAACCGATTGGCATACGATCGATTTCCTGGACAAATACTTCACTTATGATCAATAACAAACCAGTGTATTTGCACGGGTTTGGACGTCACGAAGACGCAGATATTAGAGGCCGCGGTTTGGACTTGCCTTTAATAATCCGGGACTACAATTTGATCAAATGGATCGGTGCAAATGCTTATCGCACCTCGCATTATCCATACGCTGAGGAGATTATGGACCTGGCCGATGAGTTCGGGATTATGATTATTGATGAGTGCCCCAGTGTTAACACTGAGCTATTTTTCGACTCTTTGCTGGTCAAGCATAAAAACTCAATCACGGAGTTGATCAAAAGGGACAAAAATCGGCCCAGTGTGATCATGTGGTCGGCTGCAAATGAGCCCAGGACTCAGTTTTTACTGGCCAAAAACTACTTCAAGGAGGTTGTTGATCATATCAAGAGTTTGGACGTGACAAGGCCTACGACCATCGTGGAAGCCCAATCTGTGAATAGTGTCTATTCGGTCGGTGATGATTATTTTTGATAAATCACTCGATTACAATTAATTTCAGTCAGAATTCGTCGATGTTGTTAGTTTTAATCGCTACAATGGTTGGTACTCAAACGGGGGCAATTTGGACGTGATCCCCTTGAATGTGGTGGCTGAAGCCACCGCTTGGCACGAGAAATTCAACAAACCAGTCATCATGCAAGAATACGGAGGTGATACTCTGGAAGGCCTCCACACTGTTAGTCGCTGTTTAAATATTTAACACGTCTTATCACAAATTTTCAGAGCCCGAGTTTTATTTGGTCGGAGGAGTACCAAGTCGAGTTGATGTCGCGTCATTTCCAGGCGTTTGATGAATTGAGGGGGAAAGGGTTTTTCATTGGGGAGTTTATCTGGAATTTTGCAGATTTCAAAACCGCCCAAAGTACGTAATTAAATGCTAGTTTGGTTGATTGCTGATTTTGCCTTCCAGCCTATACCAGAGTTGGTGGTAACAAGAAAGGGATTTTTACGCGGAACCGCCAACCCAAGTCCAGTGCCCACCACTTGAGGAAGAGGTACTGGGCCCTAGCTAACCACTTATACAATGCCACTATACCTAATGATCTCTATAACTATGTAGCGCGACCTGTTGTACATGATGAATTGTGATGTGTTCCAATAAAAGTATTAAAAATTCGATTTGTTGTTGATAGTTTCAAGGATGGCGTTTTTTGCACTCAACGAATGATTTATTGATTCGTGTTTCTTCAATTTTCAGAGACTTTCTCTCTTAACCGTTTGGCATATAATCATTTGACTTTTTCGGTTTTTTCTGTAATTATTATTAATGCTTGATGCATCCGGGATTGCGGTAATCATCGCATCAGCAAGAATTTTTTGTCACTTTTAAATTATTTCCACCAGTTATCGTGTGTCACACTTGACAATTACAATACCACTTTTCACCGATAAGATCAGCCGAAATATTTACGCATTTCCATAATTTATCTGAAATAAGGATGTGGGCAATAATAAATTTTAATTTAAACTGGATCCGGTTTAGTGACAGTTGCGGTAAAAACTGTTTGTTGAGGTGCACGTTACTTGAACCGAACGCAAGAAAGGTCATGTCTTGACCTTAAGTTATTATATCTAGTTTTATCAATGGTGATAATCTAGAGTTTGCAAACTGATACTAGCCCAAATAAATAAACAAAACACTTCTAAAAGGAACAGTTCTGGTCAAACTACAAGTAAGTAAAATGTCAACTTAAACTTCAATTAAACCGATTTTAGAAAATGACAGTGGTACTAATAGCACTTCCGCTGCTTTCCCTTTTGGGAAACGTCCAGTCCTCTGGAATTCTTTATCCGAGGGCTTCCGAAACGCGCGATTTAATTAGTTTGGACGGTTTGTGGAACTTTGCATTGACAAACGCCACTGATCCAATGAGGGGACATGTAGAGAATTGGTTCCGAATCAATTTCAACACAATTGATCTTGATATTCAAAAAATGCCGGTACCTTCAAGTTATAACGATGTTGGTACTGATGCCAGTCTTAGGGACCATGTGGGACCGGTTTGGTACCAAAGAAATTTTTTTGTACCAAAGGGATGGGCCGGGCAAAAGGTTTGGATTCGGTTTTCTTCAGTGTGTCGAGCGGCTGAAGTTGTAAGTTGGTACTTTTGTGTGTTTAATAAATTACGAATTTCGGACCTAGTGGATCAATGACAAATGGGTTGTGAGTCACGACATTGGCCATTTGCCGTTTCAAGCTGAAATCTCCTCAGATGTGATATTTGGCGCCGAAAATACAATCACTGTCGCTGTTGATAATACGTTAACAGCGACAACAATTCCACAGGGAAGTGTTTCAGAATTGATAAGGTTTGTTGGTAACAAACGATTCTTCAAATTCTTAACGCAAGTTTTCAGTAGTCGACTCAAGCAAAGTTATACTTTTGATTTTTTCAACTATGCTGGAATTGATCGTCCTGTGGTCCTTTACACCACTCCAGCAACTTACATTGACGATATAACAGTTACTACAGACATTGAGGATGCTAATGGTTTCGTTAATTATTCAATTGTGGTCGAAGGTTCGGATAAAGTGAACACAAAAGTGTCCCTTCTTGACAAAACTGGCAAAGAAGTCGTCTCAGACAAATGTCGCCTAAATGGCACTTTATTCGTACAAAACGCCACGTTTTGGTGGCCCTATTTGATGGACCAAAACCCCGGTTATTTATACTCGCTTCAAGTCCAACTTTTGGACGCTTCGAACAATTTGATCGATAAATATTCACTACCAGTTGGAATTCGTGTTGTTTCATGGGACTCCAAAAGTGTGAAAATCAACAATAAACCGATTTATTTGCGCGGTTTTGGCCGTCACGAAGACTCCGATTTTCGAGGCAAAGGTTTGGACTTGCCTTTGATCATCAGAGATTACAATTTGATAAAATGGATGGGTGCAAATGCTTATCGCACCTCACATTATCCATACGCTGAGGAAATTATGGACCTGGCCGATGAGTTAGGGATTATGATCATTGATGAAAGCCCGGCCGTCAATACGGAAAATTTCTCAGACGAGTTGTTGGAAAATCACAAGAAATCTCTGACTGAACTGATTCAAAGAGATAAAAACCGTCCAGCTGTTGTAATTTGGTCGGCAGCTAATGAACCTAGGACTCAATACAATGCCTCAGAAGCGTACTACAAGGAGGTGGTGGCACATATTAAAAGTTTAGACACCACAAGACCTGTAACTGTAGTCAATAACCAACTACCAGATTCGGAATATTCGGGTCAATTTATCGACATTGCATCTTGTAATGTTTACTACGGGTGGTACTCTAACACTGGCGATATTGACGTTATCACCTCAAAAGTAAAAGAAGTTGCAACGAGATGGAACAAAGTCCACGATATTCCAGTCATAATGACGGAATATGGCGCAGATACTCAGGAAGGCCTACATTTGGTAATGTTTGTAGTTGGACTAGTGACAAACAGTACTTAACTAAATTCCAGTTACCGGCATATTCCTGGTCTGAGGAATACCAAAACACTCTTCTATCACAATACTTCCAAGCGTTTGATCAAATGAGAGAGGAGGGTTTCTTTATTGGCGAAATGATTTGGAACTTTGCTGATTTTAAAACTGCTCAAAGTACGAACAAGACTAATCATTGAGTTAGTGTCTAAAATTGTGTTGCAGCTTATACCAGAGTTGGTGGTAATAAAAAAGGGATTTTTACAAGGAATCGCCAACCTAAAGCCAGTGCTCATCTTCTAAGAAAAAGGTACTGGGCCTTGGCCCAAAATTTGGACAATGCTGATGTTCCTGGTGACCTTAATGAGTACATATTTAATGTTACAAAGAATGTAGTAAAAGATGAATTGTGATCGAATTCCTGGCAATTAAAGATTTTATACCTTGTTTCGAGTTTTATTTTGATAATTGTACATTTTTACTCAAGTAACTAATCTTATCGAACGTTCTATCATATCTCAACCAAAATGTAGAACAAACATTTGATTTACGAACCTTGTCTTTTCAAGTGAGTACCATTTGCCCTTGTCTTTTAATTTTTCCGTTTTTTTCCAGTAATTTAATATGTTGTTGTTGGTTTGTTCTTTACTTTTCTCTGCTTTGAGTAATGTCGAATCTGGTATTTTATATCCCCGAGCTTCGGAAAGTCGGGAATTGGTCAGTTTGGACGGTTTATGGAATTTCGCTCTGGCCAACTTTTCAGATGCTGACAAAAATTGGCAAACGGTGAATTTTAACGGTCAAAAAATGCCGGTACCATCCAGTTATAACGATGTAGGTACCGATAAAGCACTCAGAGATCATGTTGGACTAGCATGGTACCAAAGAAAATTTTTTGTTCCCAAATCTTGGAACGGTCAAAAGGTTTGGATCCGGTTTTCGTCTGTTTGTAGAGGGGCAGAAGTTGTAAGTTTTGGTAATTCTTGGAATTAAATAGCTACAATTAATAATTGTTAGTCAATTAATGACAGAATGGTGGCGAATCATGATATCGGCCATTTGCCTTTTCAAGCCGAAATCTCATCAGTTGTTAAATTTGGTGCCCAAAACACAGTTTCAGTTGCTGTTGACAATATACTGGTGGCTACTACTATTCCGCAAGGAACTCTGGAAGTACACCCTAGGTTTTTAATATAACGATAAATGATTCAAATTTTTATCGCAAACTTGCAGTGGAGGATTCAAGCAAAATTACACTTTTGATTTTTTTAATTATGCCGGAATTGATCGTCCTGTAGTCCTCTACACCACTCCAACAACTTATATTGACGATATAACAGTCATTACAGACATTGATGGTACTAACGGTTTCGTTAATTATTCAATTGTGGTCGAAGGTTCGGATAAAGTAACCACAAAAGTGTCACTTCTTGATGCAGACGATCAAATTGTTGTTTCTGATACCGTTTTAAATGGCAGTTTATTCGTTCAAAACGCTACGTTTTGGTGGCCCTATTTGATGGACCCAAACCCTGGTTATTTATACTCGCTTCAAGTGCAACTTTTGGACTCTTCGGACAATTTGGTCGATAGTTATACTTTACCAGTAGGGATTCGCGTTGTTTCGTGGGACTCCAAAAGTGTAAAAATCAACAATAAACCGATTTATCTGCGCGGTTTTGGTCGCCAAGAAGACTCTGATTTTAGAGGAAAAGGTTTGGATTTACCATTAATTATCAGAGATTTTAATTTGATAAAGTGGATCGGTGCAAATGCTTTTCTAACCTCGCATTATCCATACGCTGAAGAAATTATGGACTTGGCGGACGAGTTAGGAATCATGATTATCAATGAAAGTCCAGCCGTAAATACGGAAAAATTCTCCGACCAGTTGTTGGACAATCACAAGAAATCTCTGACTGAATTGATTCAAAGAGATAAAAACCGGCCAGCTGTTATCATTTGGTCGGCAGCAAACGAACCTAGGACTCAATACAATGCCTCCGAAGCGTACTTCAAGGAGGTGGTGTTACATATTAAAAGTTTGGACACCACAAGACCTGTAACTGTAGTCAATAACCAACTACCTGACTCGGAACATTCTGGTCAATTTATTGACATTGCCTCGTGTAATATTTACTTCGGATGGTTCTCCACTGCAGGCGATATTGATATTATCATCAAAAATGTAGAAGAAGTTGTAACGAAGTGGAATAAAGTCTACAACATTCCAGTCATAGTCACAGCATACGGAGCAGATACTCAAGAAGGCCTACATTTGGTAAAGTTTGTAACTGGACCACTGACAAGCAGTACTTAACTAAATTCCAGTTGCCAGCATATGCCTGGTCCGAGGAATACCAAAACACTCTTCTATCACAGCACTTCCAAGCTTTTGACCAAATGAGAGAGGAAGGTTTTTTTATTGGTGAAATGATTTGGAATTTTGCTGATATTAAAACCGCTCAAGGTACGATCAAAGCTAATCAATATTTTAACTATTAAACAATTGTAGCGTTTACGAGAGTCGGTGGTAACAAAAAAGGGATCTTTACAAGGAATCGTCAACCGAAAGCCAGTGCTCATCTCTTGAGGAAACGGTACTGGGCCTTAGCCCAAAATTTGGACAATGCGGACGTTCCTGACGATCTTAACGACTATGTAATTAATGCCACAAAAATTGTAAAAGATGAATTGTGACTCAATTCTTGACAAATAAAGATGTTATATCCTGTAAATAAAATTTTGCTCCTCTCTAGTTTTTTCCCTTGATTTTTACGACCTTATCTAATCAGTCATCACTGATTGCCTCAAATCTGTTTGATCTTTAAGTTGTAGCTTTAATATGACCATACCTACGTAACGTAAACAAAGATAAATTGATCCATTGTGTATCTTCTCCAAATAAATAGAACTTAAGCGAAATGAACAGCATCACTTAAATTACGACCGTTACCACCCAATCACAGTGAGTACCAATTTAAGATTCGTTCATTCTCTTCAAATAATATCAGAAAATGAGGCTACTAACGATATGTCTTTCGATACTTTCCTTCTTTTTGGACAATGTCCACTCGACTGGAATTCTTTATCCGAGGGCTTCCGAAACGCGCGATTTAATTACTTTGGACGGTTTGTGGAACTTTGCATTGACAAACGCCACTGATCCAATGAGGGGACATGTAGAGAATTGGTTCCGAATCAATTTCAACACAATTGATCTTGATATTCAAAAAATGCCGGTACCTTCAAGTTATAACGATTGTGACGGGCCAAAAAGGCCCTTGGTTATTTCAAAATTAGGCAATACTCGGATGTCCATATTTGCGTCAATTAATGTAATGTTTACTACGGGTGGTACTCTAACACTGGCGATATTGACGTTATCACCTCAAAAGTAAAAGAAGTTGGAATAAAGTCCACAATATTCCAGTCATAGTGACGGAATACGGAGCAGATACTCAAGAAGGCTTACATTTGGTAAAGTTTATAAATGGACTACTACCAAGCGGTACTTAACTAAATTCCAGTTACCGGCATTTTCCTGGTCTAAAGAATACCAAGAAGCGCTCCTATCACAGTACTTCCAAGCTTTTGATCAAATGAGAAAGGAAGGTTTTTTTATTGGTGAAATGATTTGGAATATTGCTGATATTAAAACCGCCCAAGGTGCAATTAAAGCTAATCAATATTTTAATTATGTGATATAAACAATTGCAGCGTATACAAGAGTTGGTGGTAACAAAAAAGAGATTTTTAGAAGAAACCGCCAACATAAAGCCAGTGCTCATGTCTTAAGACAAAGGTACTGGGCCTTAGCCCAAAGTCTGGATAATACGGACGTTCCTGACGATATTAACAACTATGTAATTAATGCCGCAAAAATTGTAAAAGATGAATTATGACCCAATTCTTGACAAATAAAGATTTTATATCCTGTATTGATATCTTTTTAAATTGGCCCAACATTACTTGTGAGCACTTTGGACGCAATTTTTTCCCTTGATTTTTACGACTTTATATAATCAGTCATCTGTGATTGCCTCAAATTTGTTTAATCTCAACAATAGTGGTAGCATTAATATGACCATGCGTAACGAAAACAAAGATAAATTGATCCATTGTGTATCTTCTCCAAATAAATAGAACTTAAGTGAAATGAATAGCATCACTTAAATTACGACCGTTGCCATCTAATCACAGTGAGTACCAATTTAAGATTCGTTCATTCTCTTCAAATAATTCCAGAAAATGAGGCTACTAACGATATGTCTTTCGATACTTTTCTTCTTTTTGGACAATGTCCACTCGACTGGAATTCTTTATCCGAGAGCTTCCGAAACGCGCGATTTAATTAGTTTGGACGGTTTGTGGAACTTTGCATTGACAAACGCCACTGATCCAATGAGGGGACATGTAGAGAATTGGTTCCGAATCAATTTCAACACAATTGATCTTGATATTCAAAAAATGCCGGTACCTTCAAGTTATAACGACGTTGGTACTGATACCAGTCTTAGGGACCATGTGGGACCGGTTTGGTACCAAAGAAATTTTTTTGTACCAAAGGGATGGACCGGGCAAAAGGTTTGGATTCGGTTTTCTTCAGTGTGTCGAGCGGCTGAAGTTGTAAGTTGGTACTTTTGTGTGTTTAATAAGTTACGAATTTCGGACCTAGTGGATTAATGACAAATGGGTTGTGAGTCACGACATTGGCCATTTGCCGTTTCAAGCTGAAATCTCCTCAGTTGTGAAATTTGGCGCCGAAAATACAATCACTGTCGCTGTTGATAATACGTTAACAGCGACAACAGTTCCACAGGGAAGTGTTTCAGAATTGATAAGGTTTGTTGGTAACAAACGATTCTTCAAATTCTTATCGCAAAGTTTTCAGTGGTCGACTCAAGCAAAGTTATACTTTTGATTTTTTCAACTATGCTGGAATTGATCGTCCTGTGGTCCTTTACACCACTCCAGCAACTTATATTGGCGATATAACAGTTACTACAGACATTGAGGATGCTAATGGTTTCGTCAATTATTCAATTGTGGTCGAAGGTTCGGATAAAGTGAACACAAAAGTGTCCCTTCTTGACAAAACTGGCAAAGAAGTCGTCTCAGACACTCTCCTAAATGGCACTTTATTCGTACAAAACGCTACGTTTTGGTGGCCCTATTTGATGGACCAAAACCCCGGTTATTTATACTCGCTTCAAGTCCAACTTTTGGTCGCTTCGAACAATTTGGTCGATAAATATTCACTACCAGTAGGGATTCGTGTTGTTTCGTGGGACTCCAAAAGTGTGAAAATCAACAATAAACCGATTTATTTGCGCGGTTTTGGCCGTCACGAAGACTCCGATTTTCGAGGCAAAGGTTTGGACTTGCCTTTGATCATCAGAGATTACAATTTGATAAAATGGATCGGTGCAAATGCTTATCGCACCTCGCATTATCCATACGCTGAGGAGATTATGGACCTGGCCGATGAGTTCGGGATTATGATTATTGACGAAAGTCCAGCTGTTAATACAGAAAGCTACTCGAACGATTTGTTGGAAAATCACAAAAAATCTCTAACTGAATTGATCCAAAGAGATAAAAACCGACCAAGTGTCGTAATTTGGTCGGCTTCAAACGAACCCAGGACTCAATACAACTCGTCAGAAGCGTACTACAAGGACGTTATCTCTCATATTAAAAATTTGGATGTCACACGACCCGTAACTGTGGTAAATGCCCAACAACCAGACGTTGACCATTCTGGGCAATTTCTCGACATTGCGTCATTCAATTTGTACTCCGGGTGGTACATAAACCCTGGCGATGTCGATGTTATCATACCCCACGTCCTGGAAGTTGCAAGACGATGGAACGAACTCCACAAAATACCAGTCATTATAACAGAATATGGAGCTGACACACAGGAAGGTTTACATTTTGTAGGCTACATTAAGAAAGAGTTGTAAGTATTTTAAAACAATTAATTCCAGTTGCCGTCATTTATATGGTCGGAAGAATATCAAGAAGAAATTCTAAGCAAGCACTTCCAAGCTTTTGATCAATTGAGAGACGAAGGTTTTTTTGTTGGGGAAATGATTTGGAATTTCGCCGACTTCAAGACCGATCAAAGTAGAGAAATTTAATTAATGATTGCTATAACCATTACTATTTTTTAGCTTTTATTCGAGTTGGGGGAAACAAGAAAGGAATTTTTACGAGAAATCGTGAACCCAAAGCTAGTGCCCACTTACTAAGAAAGCGCTACTGGGCTCTGGCCCAAAATTTAGACAATGCAAAAGTTCCCGACGATCTCGATTATTATATTTTTGGAAGTGGGAAAGATGAATTGTAATTTTTTATTTCAAATGTTGTCAACAACGTTATTTATCGTTTAGATTTCTCGTTTAATCAATTCAAAAAAGTGCCAACACGTGGACAAGACGCTTTATTGCTGTTTCATGTTGTAACAACTAATAAAATGTTATTGCTGAATGAATATTCAATAAAATCACGTTACATCATTCTAAAGAATTTAACTAGCACTGTGACATGAATTCCGATTTGCAATTTAGAAAAACTAAATAAATAAGTAAAACACGTGAATGATGGATAGAACAAAATGGTTCTTCAACCCTTAATAGTCCATTTTTTCCTTCTTTCTGGTAATTATCCCGGGAATCGTCGCCTGTATTTGGAGGTTCAAACAAGTGTTTAAATAAAAAAGTTAAGAACAAAATGGTTTCTTCGCAACTGGGTATCACAAACTTTTTATATTGTGTTCCTTATGTATTTTAAAAATTTTCCACTTGAAATAGTAAACCATTTTGTTTTCTATTTTCATATGAACACTACTTTGAATACACCCCTTTGAAGGTGTATATTTGGTTGCCTAAGCTCAAACACTAGAGGTTTGGTATTATTGTAGGCATAGTAGTATAAAAGCTCTGCCTAGGAGAAAATCTAACAAAATCCATTGTTTGTTTTAGCCTATGCTGGAATACTTGATTGAATAAATGGAGAAAGTAAAATCAAATAAAACAATGACTTATAACTTCATACAGTGTGTTGCTATTACATAATAACATAATACAAGGTTAAAAAAGGTAAATATGTGAAATTAAAGCATTTTTTCGTTTTTCCTTCAATCATCACGTGGTGGTTCCACAACTTTCAAACAAGCGTCTGCAAACTCTAGAAATAGTGGTTCTTGCATTGCCATTTGCATAATCTTCTCCGGTTCCTTGGAATTATTAATAGTGACCAACAAATCCCTTAAATGTGGATTACAAAGCAGATTTTTCAAATTTTCGTCCCCATCTGAAAGAGATGACGTAACCTTAGCCGCAGCCCAGAGGGCGCTTCAAAACGTCAACCACCCAAATCAATCAACTCACTCAACAACTGCAATTTTTCGAAAGGCACTGTATCAGCCGACGTGTACCTGGCCTTCGTTTGGCTAATTTCGACCTGTGGCAGTGTCTCTCCCCCATTCTTCACCCAAACATCACACTTGTTCTCCCTGTGTTTCCTACAACATTGCACGGAACAACTGGAAAACGTAAGACCTCAACCACTCAAAACCAAACTTACTAGTAAACGAAACACGTGGGGCACTTATATCTGCCTTCCTCGCTGCAAATAACGCACGTTTTGTCCATTTGCTTCAGTATATAGCATGTCGGTAAAGTAGATCGCGACAAGGCCGCCGGCTAGATGGCGGTTGTTTGGCGTCGCGGCGCCACGGCGTCGCTATAACAACGCGTGCTGGGGTCGGGGAGAAGCGTCGCGACGCTGCTTCCCCGAAATCCAAACAGTTTTCGCAAAATCGTCGAAAGAAGCGTGTGTGGTGCCGGGGCGACATCTGCACGACGCGTCGTGTACTAACAGTGGACGCTTTTTCAATTAAATTGTTATCATTTGATTGTTTTTATCAAATTTTGGACTGGTTTTATCAAATTTTGACTGATTTTCCACTCCGGAGTGCCGGGACTGCTGTTTCGCGAAATTCGGTGAGTTTTTCACAAATTTGCGCCATTTTCCAAATTTGAGGTTATGTTTTTTTTGTAATTAAAAGTCGCACGTTTTTTGGGGCTAAATCCGATAAGGAAGGTTCAACTGTAGCAAGCGTGGGGCGGAGCACCGAAAATGCAGTTTTTAGTTTTTACAAAATTAAAATAACAAGCTTTGCAATTTTCTGTATCCATTCAAGAAAGAAAAATTAGTTTTTTTTAAACAATAAATTAGCCATGTCTTTCTCTCATTTATTCAATGAAAAGACTATTTTTTAGAGATGCCAGTTGAACTAAATAAATCAAAATAACATAATTATTTTGTGGGTATAGACCCACTTCAAGATTTGAATTTTTTGGAGCGAAATAAAGCACAAATTGAGAGTTTCTGTATAAGATAAGACTTCTATGTTAAACTAAATCGCAACGACAAATTTTGAGCTAAGGAAACCCACCAAAAACTCTCAATTTGTGCTCCATTTCACTCCAAAAAATTCAAATGCGCTGTTGCAAAATTCTACTATGAACTGAAATTCGATATGTGTATTTTAAGTAAAAAAAAGTTAAAATGCGGATACCTATGATTTAATTTGTTTTCTTTTTGGTAGTAAATTTACAAAAACAATGTCATATAATATTTTGGTTACTTAACTTTCTTATTTTGTTGGTTATTTGTACAACCGTTGAAAGAACGACAATGAGTTTCTAAGTTTGGGATAAAGGGGGCCTCATGTGTGTTGAGGCATTCGGGCTTAAACTAGGCCAATGAGGTTTAAATATTGATTAGTAATCAAACCTGAGGGGTTTGACCACATACAATTTTGATGTAGGATTTAATTAAACTAGGCATCAGGAGCCCCCGGAAACTGTCTTGTTACGAAGGAAACGGTCTATTGTATTCCGAGCCAAATATTTAACTGGGGCCGAATTCACTTGAGTTATTTATTTGATTTGAACCCGCGATTTTTTCTATAAATTTAATTATTTCCTTATTTCTAGTAATGAAAGTCGAGCCGTATTGTTTCGCTGACAAAACGCAATTTGGATACACGATGCAAAAAACCTAATTATCGGACAAAGGTTCGTCCAGACTTATCAATTGTGCAAAGCGATTGGTTTCAATGAATTGGAAGCAAAAAACAAACGTTTTTAATTGGTGTATGCTAGTCTAAAATCGGGGGTAGGCGTAAGCCACTCCTATTTCCATATTTGGTATCGATTTAGCGATTGATTTTTCTTTGTTGGCTTGTTGTTGGAAAACACGCATCGATCGTTATTTTCACAATGCTGTCCGAAAGGCCGTAAACTTCCAACTCCCTAAAAACGTACGACTGCTTTTAGCGGCCCCGACGGCTTTGCGGGTGTAATTCACTCTCTCGCCCCCGCCCTTAGCAGGAGGAAAACATTCTCCACGGTCGGGGATTATCGCCGAATTCACTTTCCATATTCGAAGGAAACTCGGGGAAAATTAATCGAATCGCGTGATGGAAATAACAAAAACATGATGGTTTGTTTTAACGAGATTTCCGCGCTCGGACACCGGTAGTAATTGTAACTTTTTGACGGGAGGAGAGATTTTAAACGACTTGACAAAGTTGTAAGTGGATTTTACGGAGACGTGACATGGAGGGGTTCGCATTAATTTACATTCATATCGATATTAAAGTCGGGGATGAGCTGCGGCTGGGGGAAAATTGATTCCGCCCACATTTTCTTACGATCTTACATCTTACAAATTGTTTCATTCAAAAATTATTCGTTTATTTTTGGTTGATTGTGGCATTCGAAACTTTGAGAGAAATTTGTTGCGAAATGAGTTTTCGTTTTTTTTTGGCGTAGATATTCTTGACAATTTTGGCGAAATAATTACGTTTCTGCATTAAAAACGTGCTATTTAAACGCAAACATTGAAAAATGTTATTTTTGAGTTGATCCAATTGGGAGACTTTATTTAGGTAAGAAACTCTAAAACGTGCTTAAAGAAGCATGAAAAAAGTAGCAATAACTTCTTTTTTGATTACATTTTCTTACTTTTTATCTTATTTTTGATGAAATTTAGTTCAAAAACAAACGAAATCGAGTGAAACCGGAAAAATAACATCATTTTCATTTTCTTTTTATGATTATCCAGTCATTTTAGTTCGTTGATGATACTCATTTGTTTTGAAAATCTTTTCAAAACAAATGAGTTTCATGTTCAAAAACGAACTAAAATGACTGGATAAGAAAATTTTGTGATTTTTTAGCCAATTTTACCGAAGTTGTTCGAGAGAAAAACTTGTGTGTTAATAAGCATTCAAACAAGCAAAAATTATAATTTATTTCGGCCCAATTTTTTATTCTTTGGTTTGGTTTGAATAAAATTGTGTGATTTTCGACTTAATGTGGTGATTTTTCGGTTTATTTTAGCGACATTTCTAAACAAAAAATTTTAACTCAACAGAACATGATTTTCTTCGACGATTTTTGGCTTATTTTGGACAATTTTTGCAAAATAATTACGTTTTTGCATTAAAAACGTCCTACAAAAAATACAAATTGAAAAAAACTTGAGTTTTGACCCAATTAGATGATTTTTTTGCTCGGTCTATTTATGTAAGACATTCAAAAACGTATTATAAACTCAAAAAAGTAGAAATAACAAACGTATTTTTTGACCGAATGTTGTCACTTTTCGGCTTATTTTTGACGAAATTGAGTGAAACATCAGTTTGATTTTATTTTTGTATTTTGAGGCGTGATTTAACACGATCTTACAAAATAAATAAGTTTCAGGTCCAAAATCGAACTAAATTGACCGAAATATGATTTAATTAATATCAATTTCGATCGAATTTGGTGATTTTTCAGTCAGTTTTAGCGAAATTTTTTCGGAGAAGAACAATTTATTTCGGTCTAATTTTGTAGGTTCTTCGGTTTGGTTTGAATAAAAATTTACGAATATTTCAGTTTCTGGCTGAAAAACGTGTTACTCATTCAAAAAAGTCAATTTTTTTTTAATCTGGTAATTTTTCGACATTTCTAAACAGAAAATTTTAACTCAAAATCAAAGCATGATTTTCGATCAAATGTTGTGGTTTTTTGGCTTATTTTGACGTAATTTCGCTCAGCGAGCTAAATTGAGAGAAACTAACATGTTTCCATTTATTTTTTATTTTTAGCTGTGTTTTTGCAAAATAAATTAGTCTCGACCTAAAATGATAAAATAACATCAGTTTCGATCTAATTCGGTGGGTTTTCATACAATTTAAGGTAAAAAACTAAGTTTTTATCTCAAGAAGGCGCGAAGAAGGCTAAAATAGCTCTCATTTTAGTACACTAACTAACTAATTTTTTTGACCTCTTAAAGTGCCGAACCACCCATTTCCAACAAAAAAATTTCAAAGGATGATAAACGAAATAACACCATCTTGAATCTTTTGACCTATTTTTTTTCTTGCATTGTTTTAGACACATGGATTGTATTAAAACTAAATTAAAATTTGTTGCGCACTCTGCCTCTAACAGTTGTATACCTAGCTTTGAAATTACAGCTTTATTGAATTGATTTTCTTTAAAGTCTGCATTTAGTTTCATTAAAAATGAATGTTCCTTCTCCGGGACTTTTAATCTTCACTTAGCTTATAAAATATTTCTTTTTTAAAACAGCAACTGTAAAAAATTGAATTCTCATTTGAAACAAACGCGCTCACAACGTCTAGTATTTATTTAGCCGCATATGAAATGTTTATTTCTTTTAACCGTCCTGAGGTACAGCGTATTTTTATTTCATCAAGACCCAACATTGGAATTTCGTCGAAAAATGCAACGAGGGAGA